>OY041604.1:10831923-12189923 GCA_955876795.1 Eupithecia tripunctaria
GATCATGAAATTTGACAATAAGCTAGGACTAAAATAATGTTAATTTGTAGCTTATTCACAAAAAAAAAAGTTTTATTCACGCCATAGACCAAACACTATAGGGTACCTATACCCACTTCCCGTTGACCTAGAATTTTGATATTTGACAAGAAACAAGATCTTACAAATATACAATAGAATGTCGCACTTGACATTTCATTGTACTATATGGTTTGTCGCCACGCCGCGCCGTAGAGGTTGTTAGTTTTTGAAATTTTGATTTTACAAATGTGTCTTTTTGGGTAGGTACATTTTATCTGTAGTAGTAAGAAAGAACTGAAACGGGATCAAATTCGAGGCAAACGGCTGAAGTAAATGTTGTCAGCGAGTGCAGGGAGCCGCGCAAACTTTACGTGTTTTTACAGTAAACATTTTGTGCGCCTGGGTATTTTGATAGTGACAAAAAGCTTGTAAAACCAATACAATAACGAGCGAAGAGAGATGAACTCGTATCTAAGAAAAAGGTAAGCAAAATTGTACACATGTTACAGACTTTTACAGCCGCTGTCAAAAATAAAGGAAGCAACATAACGGCGAGCGGAGCGAGCCGCTTTTTGTTTAAGATTTTAGTGAACTTCTATCGATAAACGACTTGTAGACACACTTTTCTAGCCTGCTGCCGCAAAAATAATGTATGAAATAAACACACAAAAAAAAACGGCCTGCGGGACGATCGGTTAAAAAATGAGAAGTTTGGGTACGGCAATCAACATGCTCTGATGCAAGCGTACCACATATTGTTGATATGCAGTGCTGGATTAAGCCAGCGCGGGGCCCGTAGCAAATGTGATCTAGAGGCCCTTGAATATTGCTTCAAATTTAGGATGAACGTAAATTAAATACTAAAGATTTGTGCTGTGGTGAGCAAAGTTACTTTAAACCAGGGTCAAGTTCTAATACTGACAGGCGGAGCAATACATTTTTGGTCTTATTAGGTCTGTAGTAGTAAGAAAGAACTAAAACGCTTGTAAAACTAACACAATACCGAGCGGAGCAAGCTGAACTCGTATCTAAGACTAAGGTAAGCAAAATTGCAGGCATGTTTCAGACTATTACAGCTGCTGCCAAAAACAAAAGAAGCAACAAAACGGCGAGCGGAGCGAGCTACGAATTTTTTTGGTTACGTTTTTAGTGAAAGTCTATCGATAAACGACTTGTAGACACACTTTTCTAGCCTGTTGCGGCTAAAATAAAGTAAGACACAAATAAAAATAAAAAACGGCGTGCAGGGCGATCGGTAAAAATATGAAGAAAATGTGAGAAGTTTGGGTACTCAGCAAATAAAATAGCTAAGACAATGGTGAGCAGAGTGAACTGCACATATCTATGAGACTAATTCTTTTGTAGTCAAAAACTTTTTACTCGCTGCCAAGACAAAAACGCTAGCAGCTCTAGAAATAAACTAAAAAGGAAAGTTTTGTAAGCTTTATTGTAAACAATAACTATTTGGCAGAGGTACCACGTTCCAGGTAGGTATGCATCCAACAATTAATAATGGTGCGTGAAATGAAACACAAATCAACTTGCGCTGGATGAAGCTAAAGGTGCTATGTAACGATGTGAAGATGTTTTTCAACGATTTTGCCTTCTTAAATAGCAATGTATCTGCAATAATTTTACAACATATATAATGTTTGACATTTATATCATTTTGACCGCAAGAGCCTAGCGCCTGGCCCCCCTAGGCGCGGGGCCCGTAGCTTTTGCTACTCGTGCTACGTGGATAATCCGCAATTGTTGATATAAGTAAATAATTAAAAGTTCAGTAAGGATTAAGGCATCTTTTACTTATTTTCACATCCACGCCGATTACGCCGATCACGCCGACCCCGCCAACCAATTCAACGCCGGGCGCCGCCATCGCACCGATGAAATGAGCATCGGCGCACATGTCTAATACATACCTAAATTAATTATTTATATTCTCAAATCGAAACGTCTCATTGGCAAACACAATATCATTTTTTTAAGCTATTGCATAGCTTCTATCGCGGGCCTTGAGCGCGGGGACCGAATCCAGAAATTCCGTAACGAAAAAACCTCACGCTCCCCACTCCGACCGGAACAGCGGTGATACTTTTTAGTTTTGCCATCTATCGATGAATAGTAGAACTTTTAATGACTTTTTGTAATATGACGTTTGTCTCTTTAGTTCAGCAACTCGCCTCTAGATGGCATTGCAATAGCTTAACCGCGGCAGTCCCCGAGTGCCACACGTCTTTTTTTTATCATTAATAATATTTTCTAAGTATAATGTTGAGTAGTTTTTTATACTGCAAAGTATAAAAAACTACTCCTCAAGTACCTAACGAAAAGGACACGTAGTCAGTCGAGGCGGCAGTAACAGGCCCTCCCGAGGCGGCAAGAGTGGGGAAGCGGCTGCTGCCACCGGCCGCCGGCCGCCCCGCTCCCACGCCACCGCAACAAAAAATTGGTCAAAAAATTGGTGCGCAAAAAAAATTGGCGCACCAATTTTTTTTGGGCCAAATATGCCGCCCCCTCTAATTTTGCCGCCCTAAGCTTCA
Organism: Eupithecia tripunctaria; assembly: GCA_955876795.1. Taxonomy (NCBI): domain Eukaryota; kingdom Metazoa; phylum Arthropoda; class Insecta; order Lepidoptera; family Geometridae; genus Eupithecia; species Eupithecia tripunctaria. Next base: position 10,834,488 of record OY041604.1, read on the forward strand.
GATTCTATGATAAATCCGGCCCTGCCCGCGGGTGACGGAATAGGACCAGATTGCAAATGAATAATGATTTGCGATAAAAAATTCTCATTTTCTTTATTTTCGGATTTGGTGGATTCGCATTCAAATGTCAGATTCCGTATAGGCATACCACGATATGTCTGGGGTTGACGATTTCTGGCAGCAGACAGAAAATAATTTACATAAATTTAAGCTAATAAAAAAGAAAGAAAATAATTTACATAAATTTAAGCTACTTTAAAAAAATATTTAATTAAAAACTGTTTTTATTCCTTGCTAGAGTTCTTAGATCTATAAATTTGTATTTAATGTGTTTATTTGTTTATTATTCCATTTTTTAATTATTTTTTATTAATTAAATTTATTATTAATTTAATTTATTATTTTTGTAATTTGATTTATAAAAAAATATAGTAGCATTTAATTTTGTTGCTGTCATGTTAAATTTAAGTTTACAACTCTTTAATTCTAATTGGTACCTATGTACCTACTATGTTACTACTACTATGTTACTAATATTAATATTGTAGTGCCCTAACCGGGTCCATGTTTGAAAGTATTTGTAGATACCTATTTACTTCTTATCTAACCCACAACATGGTGTCAATAAACATTTTGAATTTGAATTTGACATTTGTGGTAAAAGTGTGATAACTTTGATTTCCAAAATTCATCATCTTTTTCGATATGTACTGGTTCAGATCAATTTTAGTTTATTTTCGTAAATCACTGCACGTCGCACGTCGCGCGTCGGGCAGGAAGAGTACTGGCACAGGTCCGACGTCGGTAAGCGCCACCGCGCGACTGACGAAGCCCGCGGGCGTCGCGCCGCTCGCGGTTTTGTAGGTTTTTAGGCATCATTAATAGGAAAATAACACTACAACATCCACCTCAGCGATTTGTACTAGAAAAATGATTTATCTAAAGATTGGTGTAAAAATAAGATCAATAAGTTTATTATTTTAGGCACAGTATTGAAAATGATTTTTAAAAAGAGGCAACTTTGGTATTTTTTTCTATCGAGCGAAGTTCATCTGATTGTGTAAATGTAAGCGAATTGTACTCTGTAAGATCCTCAACTGAAACATATATTTTTTTCAGAAATTTACGTCAATTTTTGACTGATTCATATTGATTTTAAAAACAGCATTTGCGGTATAAGGCGCCCTTAATTGTTAAAAAAAGTCAATGTTTATGAGGTCTAACTGTTCGGTAGAACTACTAGTTTTTAAAATCGGTCCATAATTGACAGAGAAATCGGTGAATATAGATACAAAAATAACACGCTGACGAAAATAGAACCTCCTCCTAAGTTGGTAAAAATACTCCCACAACGAAAACCCAAAGCTCTTACGTGGATTAAAAAATACACAGCACGTACCTAAACAAACAAGGTTGTGTAAATTCCATTTTTCCGTGGCAGTTACCGTAATAGACAGGTGTCCGGAACAAACAACGTCGTTCTTGCATCGCTGCACAGTCACAGTCATAGTCAAATCGTTTATTTCTTTAGACTTAATAAATAAGCACTTAGACAAGTCAAACTTTTACTATGTAAACAGCTTGATAAATAGTAATTACTATCAAATAAAACATAAGGTGCAATTGACTCTAATTAACTTCAATTTTTTGTCCACTAGCGGAAGAAGTGAAAAAGAAACCACTAGCAAGTTTATCGCTTATCAACTAATACAATCTTTGCATAACTTTCGCAATTATAATATTAGCGTGAGACACGTAGTATGTCCACAATCTCACCTGATGGAAAGTGACACAAAATTACAGAGAAAATATTTAAAAGAAAGTGTTTTCTTATAAGAACCGTGTATAATTTCATGCATTTAAATTTACAAGCTGTTATATTAACATGCTTAACAGACACTGTATAAATTAAAATAAATACGCTAATAAAATACTTTGTTGGTTTGAATACCTTCGGAGCAATATATCTGAGGGTGCTCAAAAATTTCAATCATTATTATCTGCTGATAGGATCCCAACTAGGTTATTCTGTATTAAGTTTATATCCATATGTAGGTATTTTTCTCGGGACAGGATGGAGTAGGATGTTGTTGAGAGTTTGCGACCGAGCTTTTATTTTCATCTAACACATTCTCACACGAGATGACTTAATTTGTCTCCATCGCTTTTTATTGAACTTGCTACGGACTTTGTTTTTTTATGAGTATTTTTTTTGTATTTTGTCTAGCCAACATTAAGAAAATTTTAAATAAGAAAAATAGTTACGTACCTATATCGTATCCATTTTGAATGGAGCATACACGTAAACAAACCACCCATACTTAACCTAAAATTCACTTTGTTGGCGCGTCCTTTTGTACGTAATTTACATTACTTGTCGATTTAAGATCCTCCCTTCAATAAAAATTGCTTACAATTATATCTGAAACTCGACGCCAAGCAGGTGAGATTTTGTTATTTGTGTCGTACTTTGTTTACTAACATGCTTCATTCAAAATGGATAAACCATAGTTACAAATTATCTATTGAAAATTAGAAGGGCCTCGCGGTTTCATCCGCGTAGTTCTCGTTCCCATGGGATTTCCGGGATAAAATATAGCCTATCTGAATAGTTAGCTTCTAATGATGAGAGATTTTTTTTAATCGGTCCATTGGTTTCGGAACCTATTATTGAATAGGTTCCGAAACCAATGGACCGATTTGTTTGTTTGTTTGTCAATACAAACAAACAAACAAATCTGTCCTCTTTATAAAATTAGTATGGATACCCGCCGCCATGTTACCTAAGCATAGATTCATTGTTACCTTAACCTAATTCTAATTGATTCCACAAACCAACAGCCGGACTCTTATAAACAAAAATAAAAAACTACGCCATAAATCCTACGAAAGATTTAACTCATGCAGCATTGCAAAATAAAATAATCCCAACATGCAAAGTTATGGAAATCCCAAACAACTTGTTAAAACGGTTGAACGCTCGACTCTGTAGGGTGCTTCAAAACTCCGAAGCCATGACATTCGGAGAGAGGTTCTCAAAGCTACCAGCAGCTTTAATTATCTCGCAATCATCGGCACTGCCATTGACATCCAGGTTTGAAGCGAGACCGTCATTTTGCGTGAACGTCGAACGTTGTTCTTTGGATGTCTATGCGTTTTCCAAATACTAAAAATAGAAAAAACAAACATGTCACGACTTACCTCGTACATACATGTCACTGAGACAGTTTTCAACACCAAAACTGGCTCAAAACATCTTTTATGGGGACACTATACTACACTGACTTTATTAAGAGTGTGCAATAACACCGCTACGAGATGGATTTCGAGCGGGGTGACAAGATATGGTTTTCGCGAGTGAGAAGTACAGAGCAGAGACGTGCATCGAATTTTCTATGCGCCAAAAGTTTTCAATATTTACTCGCCCGCCCTCGCCGGAGATAGCCCGCCCGCCCAGACGCTGCTCTACAAAATATCTACAAATGTGATTTTCATTTTATGGAATTACAATTTTTGCAAATATTTTAGTTAGTTTTTCCAGGAAAGCGATAAAATATATCATGACTACCTAGTAGTATCTAGATAAGAATGGGTACAGATGAGGTGAGGTGATATTAGACTTGGCACTTTTAATAACTACCTACCGGTACTCTATTCTACTAATAAGCTAGGCGAAACTAACGTTTTTGTTTCATTCTATAATTTCTAAGAATTATTTTGTTATTTATCAAAACTGTCAACGTATACGTATAATAAAAAAAAAAATTATCTATGTGGTGTATTGTATTAGTAAGCAGAGCTTGTATTAGTACCCATAATACAAGCTCTGCTTAGCTTGGGGCTAGATAATGCTGTGTAAATTGTCCAACATTATTATTATTATTATTATTATATCGAGATTGATGTTCGTCGTAAAGCGTAGCAATCATGCAAATGGAAGAACTTAGTCGACATGAAGCACGGCACAGGTTTACGAGTTTTTGATCAGTAAAAAAAACCTTACTGTGTACATGATCACTCCAAATACTAGAGCTGTTAAGTTTCAATACTTGGTAAGGTGTATTGAAGATAAAGCTGAATAAGCTAAGAAGATAATAAGGTTTTTTATTGAGGTTACTTATACAAGCTCTGCTTAGCTGTGTCAATGTAGAGGTACATGGATGAGTGAATTATGTTGAAAAATATATTTTTAATAATTTTTAATATTTGAATTGTTGAAAAATATATTTTTATTTACTAATTATTTAATTTCTCAAAACGAATACCCGGTCCCAAAAGTTATATAGGGTATTCTGCAAGCTACAAGGCAATAGGTGAAATAAAGTTTCGTGGCTTTTTACAAAACTCGACTATTTTAAAGATACTAAAGTTATTACAACGGGATATTAACCATGATTAGAATTGTGAGCTTTCCAATATGATCAGTTATTCCGTGATCATGGCGCATGAAATTGTGCCGAAATATTGGAAAGCTCAAAATTCTAATCATGGTAAATAACTTTAGTATTAATAACCATGATGGATTTAAAAGTTTTATTTTAAAGATTTTTCTTTATATTTGACGGAAGTTTGTTTTTCCAATCTATTATTACAATTACATCTAATCACATTATCTATTTGCTGAGCGAACTGCTGAGCTGTGTAGTGCTGGCTTAGAATTTCCATAACCCCAAGTCTTCCCGCGGGTATCGTAAGAGGCGACTAAGGGATATCCACCGGAGGCGGGCAGCAGCCCCCCTGTTTGCAGTGTGGCAGCACACATTGCCGACGTCGATACACGAACTGAAGTCTGAGTCTAAGTCTGAGTCTGAGTCGAATACGACCACCGAACTGCGATCCCCAATCCCTACATTCAGCGTGGAGATTATGAGCACTACCTCCCATGAGATAAACGCCAATTAGTCGCTGATCAGGGGGAGGCCTGCGTCCAACAGTGGACCATACAGGCTGTTGAGGTGAGGTTGAGGACATTATCTATTTACCCTGTTAATAATTAATTTTGTTTTAAAACACTATAAACCGACATCGATTTTAACAGTTTTTTCATGAATTCTCATGGATCGAAGGATTTCAAGTAAAAAAAGAATTATGCAAATCGGACCACCCAGTCAATAGTTCTGAGGTAAAAACATAAAAAAGTCGGTTAAAAATAGCAGCAAAGCATGTAATTCTTCAAAAGTTGTAAATAATAATCAACAAAATATTTCATGGGGCGCATGATGTCATCGTTCTCAAACGTTAAGGCTATCCCTCAGAAAATTTTCATTTAGCAAGTCATCACTTAGTTGTAGAAGATTCTGTTGTATTCGGTAGGGTCGCTCAATTTTATTTCCTTTTGGACTTTTGGGGTTTTATCCTATGTCCCGGGAATGTTTTCTTATCTGCCCCATGTTATTTTAGCGAGTCTTTTTCAATTTACTTTATATGTTATTTATTTTGGCGAATCTCGGGGACTAAACATCTTAGTCGTGATTTGCCTGGTTTTGATGGGGCGGTAAGAAAAGGAAAATACCTCAACCTCAACCTCAACAGCCTGTATTGGTCCACTGCTGGACGGAGGCCTCCCCCTGATAAGCACCTTATTGGCGTTTATCTCATTGGGGGGTAATGCCTATAATCCCCACTCCGGGCACTTTTTTGCAGGGGGATTAAGAAAAGGAAAATACAACTCAACTATAAAGTATTCAGTTACTATTATTTCACGAATCGCTAAATAGTTAGATACCTACGTTTGGGTAGAAACATGCAAGCGATTTAACTAAGTTTCATCAAGTTGCATTCAAGTGTTACTCTAAGAACAGTTTGCGATCCGTACGTTCTCGAACAAATAAACTTATTCAATCAACTGAATACCGTCACATCGGCAAATAAACTGCTCAAGCAAGCTTCTAGTTTAATTTGGAAGTTCGCTTGAAGTTTACACAAAGGCTTGACGTGGACACGAAATTGAACCTACACGTGACTGACGTACGTACACGCGACGCTAACAAGGCAGTCTAACAAAAGAGTTTTACAAGGCACTGGTTTCGTATAAAAATATCATAGTTTGAAGTATTTCATTTTAAAACGAGCTCTGCTTACATTTGATCTGAATAATGCTGTCTGATATAGATAAGATCACTTTTCAGCAATAGTCATATTTTCATAAACAATTGTTCATGAAAATATGACTATTCGGACTAACACGACGGTATTGTATTCAATACGTACCTACTCGCCGCTATTTGATTTGTAAAACATATTTGCCTTTGATATGTAGGTATCAAAGACAAATATCTATACTTTCTTATGTTAAACACGTACCTAACTAACTAGCGATGACTTTTAAATTATAATTAAGACGACTTGCGGCCAGAAAGATAAAATAATAATCAAGACACTTCTATGTCTTCACACTTTTACCGTATTTCTTCGACGAACAAATACTAAAACAAATATTTAAAGTATGAAAGGTAGCCTATCCTTACAACTGCCTCCCTACTCAAAACTACTCTTTTTATTATAAAAATGAATTCAAACCACGGCCTCCATTTCTCATTCAAGATGAGTGCAGAGGTATTCAATAATGAACTAGCTCCATTAATCAAACGTGAAAAGCATTATAGTCATCATATAATAAAGAGTGGATATTTGTGGCATGAAATACTCTCATTTCTTTTTATTAGTGTTGTTAGCGTGATTATGGTCTTTTACCCGAGTTTTGCGTACCTTATGATAATTTATCGGTCCACTGGTATCACCAACGCGGTTTGATCTACTGGAACTCTTTTGGCTTGGCTGAAAGTTTAATATTTACATTAAGAGTGTGCCATAAGAAATTGCAATTGAAAATCGTTATTTATGTGAGAATCTGTGAAAGCTACCAACTTCATATTTAGGGAAATATTAATTCGATCCTTTATCTTGAATTACGTGTTTTAAAAACACGATTGGTGAAACGTTTATCTACAATTTTTTTTTAAATAGATGTTTTGCACACCTTATTCGGTTTCTGCTTTGGTAAGAAACCTAGAAGTATTTCTTTAGTTTTTCATTTCAATTGGTTGTTTCTATTACTTTTCATTAGGAAAAAACAGTTTTGGCGCGTAAAAAAATTCTGCACGCATGCTCTGTACTTTCTTGATCACTTCAGCTAGTGGAATGTCTTTTCTTTTCAAAAATTCATTGATTTATTAAAAAGGGAAGATAGGTTACGTTCTCCCAGCGCTTACTAATTAATTGGCATGTGTTACAACTACACGCAAACACATACGCACACAGTTATATTTTCAGTCCTGTGCAATACAAAGAAGAACAAAGACGGAAAGACGTATCTTAGACCGAAGTGAGACCAAGACAACAATATTTTACGCGAATAACGACCGCCCGTGGCGCCGGTCTGACGGTGACTGAGGTGGGAGCACAATTTTATACAATTTGAGGTTGCCACTTTCGAGAAACCAGTACCTCATCTTCCCTTTTAATAAATCAATGCAAAAATTCAATCAATTATCACATTATTTCTTTTTGAAAAGATCCACCTTCTAAAAAGAGTTTAGTCCGAATTTCGAAGACGATTTCGATCTCCTTGCTAAAAAAATGTTTAATGTTTTGATGTTCCAAATTCAATCCCATTATTTCTTGTGGAATATGTTCATTATTCCCAAGCGACTACCTAATGAATTTGAATTTGGCATTACATACCTCAAAATATGAATGGAAATAGCACAAATTAGTAGGTAGGCCGGTACTAAATACATTACCTAGGTAGATATTTTATGTACCTACGTAATGATGATGATTAATTTCTCCAGCGCCTACCATAAATCGAAAAAAGTACCTACTGTCGTTATTAAACTGCTGGCTCCAGCAATATTTTAATGAACGCGATTTTGCAGGCTTTGATCAATCGCCGTGAATTACGGCTGGAATGACTGATTCACGGACCAATTCCTCTAGTACTATTACAAACAAAGTCGAATGGCCGTCGACAGGTCAAATCAAAAGTTATGTGCCCGATATTTTAATTCCCTTAGTTTGCCCTACCACCCACCTACCTGATCCTAAAATATATTTCAATAAAAATATGAAGCTTAAGTCAAAAAACATCAGAAGTTCGTAGTGCCAATTAGGATAACGTGCCTAATTGCCACTCGAAATTTTTGAGCAAAGATATGTATTTTCAAGTACCTACCGAGTGACATTGGGCAGGATAGATAGGTAAAAAGACATACTAAAGTATTGATGATCGCTGAATCTATTGCAAATAATCGTTGAAACTTGTAGCAGAATATACCTACCGTATATGTATAAGCCCATCTGGACCAATGTATTGCAATGTGCCTGTGGGAATATAGTAAATTAGTAAGAAGTTACGTAAGTACGTGTAAAGTTTGTACGTATTCATAATTCACAAATTATATTGTTAGTCGCTTCGTGAAAATACCATTGTGTATAAAAATATGACTACCTATTGCTGAAAAGTTATCTTATCAGTTATCACACAGCATTACTCACATCAAATGTAAGCAGAGCTCGTTTTAAAATATAATTCTTCAAACTATGATATTTTTATACGAAAACCAGTGCCTTGTAAAACTCTTTTACATTACTCATACTCGGAAAGTAGGTCGGAAGTTGCTTGCGAAGCGGGATGGAAGTAATATTTTTTCTACAACGATACATTCATGCCCGCGAAATAAACCTGAAATTATTCACAAATTATGATTCACTCTTCACGTCATGTAACGCCGAGTGAAGCTCATCCGGCGGAAATGAAATCTGTATCGCGGTTGAGATACGAACAATCCGAGCCCGGGGGAATTCACGAGTAAACCAAACCGAAGTTGAACGGAAATAAAATTATCTCTTTCAACTGTTGGCTGGATTCGTGTCGTCGTTGATCGAATTTGGAAATGGATTTGTACGCTTCGATACGTCAGCGAGGGTAAAACGTATCCGGTCATTATCATCATCATATCATCCTAGATGTCGACGGTGGACATAGGCTTCCATTAAAGAAAGCGGTAAACTTTTAGCGCATAGATTATATTACCCAATCCATGAGTCGAGATGTGTTGTGCGGACGTCTGGGCAGTGCGTGCTACACGCTGAGCCGGGTGAGCCGAGTGGTGTCCGCTGACGTGGCGCGAGCCTGCTACTTCACCACTGTCCACTCGCAACGTAGTTGTAGCAATATTTTATTTATAAACCTGACAAGTAACTTGCATTTGTTATCAATAAAGAACTTTTTTTTTTTTTTATTGGCCGTTGCTGTCCCACTGCTGGGCGAAAGCCTCTCTTTTCTCCTTCCACTCCTCGCGATCAACGCTGTAACAGGCCATGATGGATGATGTGTGTCAAGCTCGTCTTGCCATCTCATGCTAGGCCTTCACGTCGCCTCCTAGCGTTGGGTGGGCTCCACTCTGTCGTGGTCCTTGCCCACAAGTCACTTGACATTCGGCAGACGTGTCCGGCCCAGTTCCATTTCAGGCTTCCGGCTTTTTGACCAACGTCAACAATACGTGTTCTGGAGCGCAGTATACTGTTCCGCACACGGTCTGACAGCTTTACTCCTATAATAAAGAACTATTGAACTTTTAAACTATTGAACTATTGAGTTAGGCAAGAAAACGTTCCGGAAAATATTATTGAATTGATGCTGGTAAATCTCAGATGAAATTATAAATCTGTGGACCAAACCTAATACGAAGAAGAAAAAACCTGCTCAGTGTGTCATCCATAATTTTTAGCTACTTTTCATCACGGGGATCCTATGGGATACATCTGGGGGATCCTGGTGGCTTTATCCGGTTTGATCCACAGCTAGTATCGTCTATGTATATTAATTAGGTTTTAATAATAATAATAATAATAATGCTGGACAATAGGGTATATGCATGTGATTTCAAAATGGCTAAAAAAATATATACGTATTCTCTATTGATATAGAAACATATCTACATATTTATTTTTGCATTTTGAGATGTTTTTATTGTAGAATTTAACCATTGAAAAATTGATATTTTAAATCATAATCGCAAAATTTCAAAACGCTACGCCATTGACTAGAGCGGACGTGACATCACTGTGCACATTTTTTCTTTTTTGATTCTGCTTGCTGCACCATGATTTGACACTATTCTGCCCACTTGACATTTCGTATTGTCGATTATCTTCAGTTTTTTCGGAAAACCTCTTTCCTGAGATGATCACTACCGAGGTCGTCGCCAAAGGTTTTAATCAAGTGTGTACGTCGACGTCACATAAACATGGCGCCAATATGGCAGCGTTTTTATCACCGGAAAATGATTGTAGTTTTGATGTGTTTTTTTTACCTTGTTAATGCGAAATTCAGTGAGCGTCTTATTATTCCTCGGTTAAATAATGACCTAAAGAATCGATTAAAACAATAAAAAAAATCGATGCATATACCCTATTCACACAGCATTATCTAGCCCCAAGCTAAGCAGAGCTTGTGTTATGGGTACTAGATAACTGATATACATAATACAATACACTACATAGATAGATATTTTTTTATTATACATAGAAAATAGTTGTAAGCGATTTGCGGAAAATGTCATTTCCGCTAGTTATATTCTTTGTAGTACATAGCCATAATAGAAAATAATTTAACAATTTAGCACATTAAAAATATCCCAAAAAAACATACCGGAGACTACTTTTAATCCCGAAAAAGCGTTTTGACTAACTGCAGTCCAGCGGTCCACCTACGGTACAAGTTGTTCTATTCTATTCCTATCTAGTTCCTACCTATCTACTTTACTTGGGCCTAGATAATGATGCTGTGTGGATTGTCCTCAACAGCCGGTATTGGTTGTATATCGTATGGAGGGTAATTGCCATAATTCCCACGCGATCGCAGTTTGGTGGTTATAATTGTTCTGCAGGGGCGCTGCTGCCCGCCCCCGGTGGATATCCCTTAGTAGCCTCTTCCGACACTTGCGGAAAAAGTTAGGGTGGTGCAAATTCTAAGTCAGCGCCACACAGCTATAATGGATCGTCCAATACTTATTATTTATTATTATTGATCTGGTCAGCACGTGAGCATACACTGCTGGGAATAGGCTCATCTCTTCCTAACTCTGTCATTCATCAGTGCTATTTTTCTATCTTCCAAAGTACTGCGACAACGTTACAAAATTGGCCTCGCTTTCACTGATAATGTTCGAGTCTATATGTTCTTAATTCTACAGGAAGTAGGGTTTATAAATGATAGAAATGTTAACGTCGTATTATTTATTTTGTTGTGTTCCAGCCCCCCAGCATTGGGGGCGTACATGTTACTTGAAGTACACGTATTTAACGCTACCGTTACCGAATTCTCGAAATACTGTTATTTGAGGGACTGAGCCCGCAACAAAAACTCACAGCGGCATTGGTACTGAGAGAAATTTAAAGCTAAATTACAAGCAATAAATTATTCTAGCTATATAAATATTCTCTTAGGAATACACTCCATTCATACTCACACCTAGATCCAAACAAGTTTTGAAAATTCCTTAGGCCTCAACCAACAAAACAAATGTAAACATTCAATAGTTTCTAACAAGTGCGATTTTTTAATCGATACAGATAACTTCTATGCCATCAACAGTAATATAATAATGAGTATATTTGTATATTATTTGTCTCGCAGAACCATTGCCGCGTTTAAAGCCACTGAAGCGTGCCGTAGTACTACAAACTACTGACCGCTACTCGCGGGCTAACGTCTGTCGAGCGACACTTCAAGTCTAGACAACGACAACGTGCTAACTGAAGACTTCACGACACCCAAACAGAGCTAGGCGCAACAACCAATAGAATCACGGGTATATCACGTGATACACATCACGTGATTATTGCGCGATGCTGTTGGCTGCAACATCTTTGCATTGCTGAATCAAGAAATCATAACTGACGATGCAAAAATGGCTCAGGATTCACTTGATCTGAAGTCTCGTAGACTTGCGTAGTAGACTGCTACGCTCGTAGCAAAACTGCTACGAGTTGCTACGGCGTAGCAAGGAATCTGCTTTATTTTATTGTCGTATTGTTAACGTTAACCGCTCCACGTTGCTGTAACGAATATGTCTCATTTTGCATCGTCAGTTATCATAAGATTTGTCCTCAAACACACAATAGCTTTTGCATTCTACGCTACATTACATGAATATTATCAAAAGTAGCAATTTCAACAACACGATGCATTTTGAAGCAAACACCTAAGTATACAATTTAATGGAAGTATTTTGTATTTTACAAGGAATAATTTGATAATTGTATTTTTAAGTAAATAATAAAATGTAGCGTAGTTATGAGAAAGCTATATTTATCGATGGATCGTCAGCATGAATTACGGTCGTTTTAGAAAACAATACTTACTACCCCATACATAACATTGAATGAATTGAACTTGGATTAAAATGTATTCGTCTAATAGCTATGAAAAGCATGTTGTAAAAAAACACGTGCTCACAAAACAAAAATTAACAGCTACCTAACTTTAATGACCCATATTTAATTTTAATGCGGTATCTAAAACTAGATTTATGTGATTACATATAAAACGTTATGAATTAAATTATACTTGATTTCATTTAACCATCTTTTGTAACTACAATTTTAGTTAAGTACTTACAATAATTTAAAACATTCACAAGAAAACTCTACTGTGATATGTCAAAGCAGGATGTGCCTCAAGTCAAATAGTTATATTTTCATGAAGGCGATCGATCGATATAACACAATTACTTTATCGCTACATATTGTCATCGAATATCCAGCATTCTATTCTCCCAATTCATTCTCCCTAAGCACGTATATGAATTGCCTAAACTACCTACTACTAGGGTTAACCGATATATAGTTATATTTTAAGAAATTCATACACGGTCATTTAAAACGGTAAAAATGTACAGCGGTACACGAAAATGAGAAGATACCCAACATCCTAAATTTCAATAGTAAAAAATAGGAACAGGTAAAAAAGTAAAACGTATCAAAAACATTTTGTGTCCCTTATCAGTCGTGTAATTTGTGCAATGCTATTTTATAAAACTGTTTAACAAAATTGTCTTGAAGTGTCGCTCAAAAGTGGTAGTTTTACAGTGTAGCCTCCGACAGACATATAAACAAGTGTATATTTATCATAATTTTGCTATAAAAATGGACCAATCATGGCAGTGAAAATTAGCAATCAGTGATATCATTGGTCGATTTCTCACCGCTCTATATGTCTAGCAGACGCGTAGATATAAGAACCGAGGTTCCATTTTCAAATTTCGTTAATTTTCAATTTACGTTAAGAGTGAATTAATAGTTTCAAATTGAAATTCAAAAGTAGAACCTCCGATCTTGAGAATGCGACCGATCGCGATCCAAGATATACATTCCTTCATAGAATTAGCGACTCGTAAAAATGCTCTAAACTCTATGTTATTAGATAATATTATAATATCGTTACAATATGTTATTTATTATTAATGAAGATTAAATAGTTAATTTATTTTAACATTGTAGTAATGAATTTGCTAGTTTTTGATATATTATATATGAGTATTGATCTCTGTACACGCTCAAGCCAGTCAAGATCATTGTTTAATACTCTAATTACCTAAACTGCTTTAGAATTAATAAAATTGTTTATTACGGAACTGCCTAACTGTTTAGAAACATCGTTATTTTTTAAAAAACAAAATGGCCACTTGAAAACAAAATGGCTGATAGAACGTGACGATTGCTTGAGCGTGTACAAAGAGACGCAATCGCTGGTTCTACGACGGATGTCCGAGCAAGATCTACGCTACTCTGATATGGTCTCAGTCTCAAGACAGTCCGTGACGTCTGTACTATGATACACTCCTAGTCCCTAGGTAGGTCTACTCGACTTGTGTTCACTGCCCTCACTAAAGGAGCGAGCGCACATTAAGCTTAGGCAAGACGTAAGCGTCTTATAACGCATTGATAAATGACGCGTAATCGGCTAAAGATAAGATCAGAGAACCTTTGTATCTTCGCCAAAAGGGATAAATGTTGTCACTGGACCGGTTTCCATCGGCTCAGCTAGACAGCGACGTAGTAGCTGTACTCATGTTCTTGACACTAATTTTGTCCTGACCATTCCCGACTGCCTTAGTACAACCATTCAGTACCTACTCGTATAGATTGATCTTTAAAGCGACCGAAAAGCTCATCAAACCTTGGTAACATTGGGCTCATAATAATGGCATCAAAGAGATATTTAGTACATTTTAGTACTGCTTACGTCAAGCCTGAGCCTGTCGTGTGCTTGCTCTTTAAAACCTACAAAACGCTTTACAAGGTGATGCAAATCTCTATTCAATGAAACTTCAACCAATGATCCAATAGGTCGTAAATATATGTATCTACCTATTTGGTTTCCATTCAATGTTATATTATAACAATCTCTATCAATCTGAACTAATCTTTTACACAATATCTTTGACTGCTTAAATCGTTCTGATTTTTAAGATAAGTACAATAATTAAACGCCATTTTGTTTTGCATTACATTATACAAAATGGCGTAGGTTTGGTGTTTATCTTTCAATATAATCTTGCTAATAATACTTGAAAGGCAGTTCAACATTCTTTAACAATTATTTTCATATTTGGACTGTATAAACTTGCTTTTGTACCTATACTCTTAATTTATGATTAAATATGTATCAAGTCTTTTGTAACGAGAGTTCTGAATATATCAGACTGGACATAATTGATGGGAATGTAAAATTTAGTTTTTTACAGAGTCATTTTACCTTTAGACATGCGAACGGTTTCTTTCAACACTTTCATAGAAGTGAATAAGTTAGCGTTTGAAATGTCTAAAAGTAAACTAGTCTATGTAAAAGGGTCTAATAAATATAAATGCAATCAGTTTATTGGACAGCCTACTATTACTATAACATGTGACAGCGTACACAAGCCCTGATATGTGGGATTATGTGTGGTCCATTCCCAAACGACACACTTCTCCTAAATTCTACTATAGACGATCAGAAGTGCGCTTATTGGGAATAAATCTGTGAATAGTGCTGCGGCCGCCCACTGCCCTACCGGTATAAAACTGCGTACCTACATTACGTATAATTATATATTATATACAATGTACAACATAAACTAGGTAACTACAGGCAGGACGACGGCGGCAGCTAAACATTCTCACACTAATATGCATAACTCGCTCTATATCAACAAATACTGAAAGGCGGTTGCGAGGGTAACGGATTGATAACGGTTTTCATTTTTGCAGACGCATTGTTTTAAAATCTGTTCACTGACTTTATTCGTAACAGATTATTATCAATGGTGTTGATAATCAGATGGTTCTCAATCGGTAACAGTAAAATTACAATCATGACCTGACTTACGGCCTAAACCTTATTTATTTTACTAACCCCTGTTTTCACAACCGACTCCTAAATCTAAGCGGCGACTTACACCCTTAAAATTCGGTTTAGTCATGTCACATTGGCTAAAACTCAGATTATCAATCTCACACATCAATCTTAAAACAGCAATCAATCAAAAACGGCTATCAATCCTCATCCTCACAGTTGCCAAAGGAAAAAATATACAGCTGAATCCATAGATTCTTAAAATTGACTAGATTCACTACGTCGTTGAGAATATATCCGCGGAGCGCCAGGCCTCCGCCTCTGCCTCGGCGTCGTACTGCTGCAGGAAGGGGTTGGTGGAGGAATTGTACCGGGGGGTAAGCGCCCCGGTAGAGTTGAGCGTAACGGCCAGTCCGGCTGACGTCCCAGGGATGGCACTGCCTTGTGGGGTGCTCCGGGGCGAGTCTCGAGGCGACGCCCGGGGCGAGTTGCGTGGGGACAGCGCCCGGGACGGGGACGCAGGCTGCCGCAGGATTGAGGATACAGAGCCTGCAAGGATACATAAAAGTGATGGATGTTTTAAATATCATCAGGTTGGTATGTAAAGGAAGATTCAGTCGTTGAAACAGTGAATCCAGTTAAGTCATTCAAACGGTGAACTGTTTAGATTAAGACGTTGACTGGTTTTGTCGCAGTCATTAAATCATTCAAACATACAAGAAGTCATTCAACATACTTGCTTCGCTCGACACATCGCGGCACACCGCACTTCCTCAGAGAGCGTTGAGAATGAAGCGAGCCGCTCTTTACGAGTACATAATATATCTTGCCGCACACCCTCTCACAGCGTGGCGAGTAAAGGGAGCCGTATGTTAGTTACCTCCGTGTTTGATGATTTCCGGCGGTCTGCAAGACGACTGCAAACGACGGCAGTCGGCGGTGGTTGACGGCAATCGACGACTGCCGTTGCCTCCAGTCGATGGGCAACTTGCCGTCTGTGTATTTCAGACGAATAGACCGTGTATCCCTGCCCCTTTAGTGCCCTAAAGTCATTAGTTACCTCCGTGTTTAATGGTTTCCGCAGGGCTATGGCTACCATCGCTACTGGTGGAGCCGGGTGAGGACACTGTCACCTGGCGGCGCGCGCCCGCCGGCGTTGACGCCGCGCCCCGCGGAGACGCTGGACGATATAGGCCGGCCCTGGCTGATGAGAGAGCCTGGAACAACAAAAAAGTCGATTAAACCTCAAGAATGGCTTCAATATTAACACCGGCTAGAAGACAAGCCAGATACACCGCAGACAAAACTGATGAACATTGGGTCCGGAACATCCGTTCTCTCGTCATTTTTATAACACTCTCTTATACACATTAGAACGAATTTAAGCTGTATGCCTAATGCAATTTTGTTGCACATGTGCGTGTGGGGTGGCTGTGGGTCGCGGGCGGTGTGAGTCAAGAGAGCTGCTGGAGGAGATGCTGCCGATGCTACCACTGGAGGCCGATATGGACGAACTGAGCGTGATATCTGACAGGCTGACAGGGCGCTGGTAATGAGGCGGACGGTGAATGAACTCACATGTGCGGGTGGCGGTGGGTCGCGGGTGGTGTGAGTCAAGGGAGCTGCTGGCGGAGATGCTGCCGATGCTACCACTGAATGCCGATATGGACTGAGTGAGCGTGATATCTGACAGGGCGCTGGTAATACGGCGGGTGGTAGGTGAACTCACATGTGCGGGTGGCGGTGGGTCGCGGGCGGTGTGAGTCAAGAGAGCTGCTGGCGGAGATGCTACCGATGCTACCACTGGATGTCGATATGGACTGAGTGAGCGTGATATCTGACAGGGCGCTGGTAATGCGGCGGGTGGTGAGTAAACTCACATTTGCTGGTGGCGGTGGGTCGCGAGCGGTGTGAGTCAAGAGAGCTGCTGCCGGAGATGCTGCCCATGCTACCAGTGGATGCCGATATGGAGTGACTGAGCGTGATATCTGACAGGGCGCTGGTAATGAGGCGGAGGGTGAGTGAACTCACATGTGCGGGTGGCGGTGGGTCGCGGGCGGTGTGAGCCGAGAGAGCTGCTGGCGGAGATGCTACCGATGCTGCCACTGGAGGCCGATATGGACTGACTGAGGGCGGAGCTCGGCCGGCAAGCTGGCTGTGTGTCTTGAAGTCTGTTAGAGACAGTTAACATCTGAATAGGATTCAGTTAAAGTACGTTGAAAGTCATGAACGAATGAAAACTTTACGAAAGAATGAAGATGCTTGTAAAAGTTTTATTGAATGAAAGTGAACAACTAATAAATTTGGGGTTGAATGAAACTGACTGAAGGTAATAAAATAATTGATGAATTGAAATTTAAGTTGAGATAGGTACAATGCTTTAGCAAAAAGAAAAAAATAAGATGGACATAATAGAAAAAAGAAAAGTAACAAAAAATTGTACGAATTGTTAAAATAGCAGTAATGCTTAAATTTTTATAGACAAGTTTCTATAGCGGATACTATTGGTTAAGGATTATTACCAAAAAATAAATCAACATCTATTAAACTCTGGGATGCTGGGCAGCACCAACAGTCTATTAAGGGTTCTGGCTGAATTTATTATATTAATTAAGTTTTTGTTATGACTACATAACTTTAATCTGTGACATATACCACATGCTCTTTTATAAGGATCTTTGTGTACGAATTAATAAATGAATTTAATTTCATTTAACATGGTATCAAAACTAGCATTCAAAAAATTGGTAGGTGGATGCATAAATAGGGTATAATATTACGTTTATATTTTCGTTTGCGTTTTAAATGTGAACCTGTGAAGCAATAAGTTTTCTCCTTAAAGAACACATTAAAGTAGGTAGGCTTTTTTTTAGTATCTAAAAGATTGAAAATAGTGAATGAATTAATGAATAAATGTGACAATCTCTTACGATACATGCGGAATGCGCTATTGTTGTTATTTTATGTTTATTTCTGTATACACGCTACGTCTATACTTTTTCGAGTACTTCTTGACCATCCTAAGGTTTCCTAAAAGATATCGCTTTTATCGTTAAGACCGCCCATGATTGTAGATAATCAGATCATGATTTTAATTTTTGTGTTTTTAAATTACTGGTGTACAATAAAGAATATTTGTATTGTATTGTATTGTCCAGCCAAGTGGGACGATCTGCGAAAGACTGCAGGCAGGCGTTGCGTCAAGCTGACAGGGCGCTTTAACGCTCATTACGGGAGGCCTATGTCCAGAAGTGGTACTAATATAGCCTGATGATGGTGTATTGTATTGAATGTGAGTGGGTGAGTTACCTGGGGGGAGGGTGGCTGACCCCGCTGGCGACGCATTGGCTCTGTTTCCACGCGGCACGATTACTGGCTCGCCGCGCCGAACTGTCTACAAACAAACATGCGTTAAGGCACCATTTGGACAACCAACCCACCTAAGAATTGCGATCACAAAGTTTCGATTAGATTTTTAGATTGGTAGACGTTGTTATTTTAATTCAATTATGAATGTAAGCGGGTTAACTACGAGCCTTGTTTGTGTTGCTATATTAATGTTTATATTTACATATATGATGTATATAGGGAATACTTTTACATTTGAATACTTTTGTAAAATTATGCACAAAAAACCAATGGAAACCGTTGCAAGGTTTTTATTTGGAGAACTACTTATTCTACCGAGTTTGAACAAAACCCCATTTTAAGTATATATAGGAAAAACTTTTATTTAGACAGTTGAGTGATGCCTGGTTACTTGTAATATTATAAAGAAGAAAGATTTGATTTTTTTATCAAATCACTCCTTTATTAGTATAGCATAAGTTTTTATAATGTATAACTATTGAGGATTGTTGTTTGCGATTTATTGTACCTATATAAGATAATTTTAAACCACTATCAAATTTATTGGTCAGATACAAATTATACTACGATTTTGCTTGATAAACCCTCTGAGTAAAATAAAAGCGTCGCAATTCAAAGGTGGGTGAACAAACACCAAAATCTACTCTTGACAATGTTTTATGCTTTTGGATTGTGCCTTATAAAATAACAAAATGATTTTGACTCCAAATAAAGTTTGCTGGTTTGCGTGCACAATTCAAACGCAAGGACCGATGATCGCGCTACTAGCTGTGAAAACATCTGAGCCCCGAGCCCGGTTGACAATAGTATCGAGACGTTATCGTGACGTCTTATTTTTCCATAGGATTTGGTACAGCGCTTCTATCTTGAGCACAGATACACATACAAAAGTAAGACGTCACGATCACGTCTCGATATAATCTCAACTAAACTCAGGGCTTAGATACTAACTTAAATAGCCAATAAAAGAAAGCCAATGGTTCGGGGACAATTTCAAAATACCTAATGGTCAAAGCCTGCAAAGCCTGGTCAGTGTTTTAAAGCCAATTAGATATTTTAAATTATTACGTCAAGTGTACGGCGCTCGCGATTTGCTATTTTCTTGTTATTAACTGTCATAAGTTGAGCCCTCATTTCTGAAACTTGACGAAGGTGCAGTTTAGTATGAGGACGTTGGCAAAACATGCTGTAAGATATTTACAGGGCATAAGAGCTTTAAAAGAAGGTTAGCATTTTGACAGCCAAAAACTTAAACATTATAAATCAATCAATCAATTTCGGTGTGTGATGCTGTTGAGATTTTTATTAATTTAAGAGAATATAAGATGCTTATTTATTCTTAATGTGAAAATATAAGTAAGTATACGAATTTAATTCACCTGGAAGTGGTACAAAGGAAGCTATCTTCGGCTACTTAAACTCATTTCTTTTTGGACAGTAGTTCTAAAGACACTTTGGTGTCAGCCAAAATGTATCTTAGAATAGAATAATAAAACAGCTAATCGACAACACTCACAGCATCACACCCAGGGTTAACTATTGCTCTGATAGCTATATTAAAATATTTTGCGTTCCGAATTTTAAATCACGCTATTGACATTTGACATCAACATGACGCAAAACCAGCGCTGCTATGACCCTTGTACTATATCAGTAGCAGCTGAGCCGGTGACCTTTTTGTGTAACATTAAGTCTAATATTAGTTATAATTTAGGTATGTTATTTTTATGTCACAAAAATAAATATTTTATATTTTGATTTCAGTTTATAGCACGCGTCGGTGATATCGCAAAATTGCGTATATTATGACGTCGTCTATGATGTAACATTGGACATTTTCGTTGAGCTTATTTTGCGCGTAAATCAAGATACAAAAGTTTATTAATAAAAATGAATTTTGAAATGACAAATCATATTACGTTCAATTATTGTTAACTTATTTTCGAAATACATTATTTTATACGGAACGCATGTGAGCGCAATGATATACATTATAGCGTAAATCGGAAAGCACCCCCAGAAACCCTCGAAACATCTCATCCGTCCAAGGAGGTGACATTACCTGAACGCTTGGGTGGCGGCCATATTTGCAGCAGGCACTGCAGTGCATGGATAGGGTGGGAGTAGTCGAGTTCCACCGGCGGCTGGCTATGCAGCATCAGAGGTGGGGCTAATGCTACGGCGAGGTGCTGAGGTGACATCTGGGAAAAAGGTTCTTCAATTAGTTACCCAAATAATAAAAACATATTATTATTTTTATTTTTTTTATTGCTGATGGATTAGCGTTTGGCTACCAACTCACTTTAAGAAAGCGAAGATGTAGCCTAAGATGGAACACGCTTTTCCAGAAGGAATTTATTTACCCTAGATTTGAAGACTCCAAGATTGTACTCTAATGGGAAGACAGATGCAGGAAGGTCATTCCACTCTTTGGCTTTTTATTAATAATGTTGGACAATTCACACGACATTATCTAAGTTAAGCAGAGCTTGTGTTATGGATACTAGATATTTAATAAACTTACTTAATACTACTTACATAATTTTTAGATTTGTTTTATAATACATAGACAACATCCAGAACACCCTAAATATTTGCAAATTGTACAACCTCCTGCGTCGCAGGCGGTCCTTCGCCCACTGCGCCACAGAGATCGTCAGATAAGTCGTTGAGTAAGTTTATTTGATCAAATATAAAAAAGGAAAAAAGGACAACCCAAAACACATAGTATATAATATAAAAATATTAAGTTTAAAACGTATATTACGTTTTGTTGACCTTACACATGTTTTTACAAAAATTTACTAGACGCAGGCCTTTCCTTAGTAGACGGGGATTGGCGGGACCGCAGTTTGGTGGTAGAATTGTTCTACAGGAGGCGCTGCTACGATATCCCTTAGTCGCCTCTTACGACATAGGCGGGAAGAGTTGGGGTATTTTAATATGTTCTTCTAGTTAAATGACTGCGCTCACGAGCTAACTCGTATTACACAATATTGATTTTTGAACGCACCTTATTCCGATCTTGAGCGGCGACCACCAACGCGAGATGGTCCAATAGGAAGACAAGCGTCGCCCGCGCAGCCCGCGGTAAGCATTCTACGATAGACGCCATGAGTCGGGCGTTACCTTCTCTGTCATCTGGTAGGCATACTCCTGTGAAACAAACAAATTATTTATCACATTTAAGAATTTTCACTATACCTACAATTTTAGAGTAGAAGCTAGATCGAACTATTTATTTAGTGACTCATACAGCTGTGCAGTACGCGGAAAGTTCTTATTTTCGTATATTTTGACTAGTAAACGGTTTTTGCCAGTTTTGGAGTGAAGTTAAAAAATAAAATTAGATTTCTCTTATAGTTTAATTACACTCCAAAAGTGTCTTAACAGGGAACATAACATCCGAGAATAGCCCAGTGATGACGTTGATGTCAAAGATTCATTCATTCACTCATTTGTTACATGAACTTACCCAGCGCATCCACCGTTATCTGATACAAACACCGACTGAACAACGGTTGTCGCCGCTCCTGTAGAAAGTCTTTCAATAGCTAAGTAATAATGTTGATGTCAGGGACCAAATTATTCATTCACTCACTCGTTCATTAGTGACATGAACTTACCTACCCAGCGCATCCACCGATCTCTGATACAAACACCGAGTGAACAACGGTAGTGGCAGCTCTCGTAGATAGTCTTTCAATAGTCTAGTTATGGCGTAGATGTCAAGGACCGAATCATTCAACTCATTCATTTGTTACATGAACTTAGACAGAGACTGCGACTGCCTCGTTGTCAAAGTCAAAGTCAAATCGTTTATTTCTTTAGACTTACAAAATAAGTACTTAGACAAGTCAAATTTTTACTATATAAACAGCTTGATAAATAGTTATTACTATCAAACAAGAAATAAGATGCAATTGACTTTAATTCACTTCAATTTTTTGTCCACTAGCGGAAGAAGTGAAAAAGAAACCACTAGCAAGTTTATCGCTTATCAACTAATACAATCTTAGGATAACTAAGTCTAACTGGTCTTACATACTATTGTCTGTATGGAACTGGGCGACATCCGGCCAAGCATTAACATCATTGACGTAGTCATCTACGGAGTAATATGCTTTCTTGATAAGATTTCGTTTTATGTACAGTTTAAATTTACGAATAGGGAGCTCAGTTGCTTCAGATGGAAGCTTATTATAGAATCTTACGCAATTGCCCACAAATGATTTCCCTACCTTTCGTAATCTATATGATGGGATGTGTAATTTGTTCTTGTTTCTTGTATTTTTATTGTGAACATCACACCTTTTCATAAAGTTATCTCTGTTTTTGTGTGTATACATTAGATTTTCATAGATGTATTGCGATATTACTGTTAAAATATTTATTTCTTTAAATAATTCCCTCAACGAATCACGTGGATTTAATTTATAAATAGCGCGTACCGCCCTTTTCTGAAGAACAAAGATAGTCTGGATGTCAGCTGCCTGTCCCCAAAGCAAAATACCATAAGACATAACACTATGGAAGTAACTGAAGTAAACTAACCTAGCTGTATCTTCATCGGTAATGTATCTAATTGTTCGTACCGCATACGCTGCCGAACTAAGTCTGTTTGCGAGAGCATCAATTTGCGGTCTCCATTGAAGAGAGGAATCAATATGTAACCCTAGGAAAACAGTTGAGTCTACAAGGTTAACAATCTCATCCTTTAGCATTATCTTAGTTGGGAGCTCTCTTACATTTGGTAACATGAATTTTATGCATTTGGTTTTTGAACTATTGAGTAAGAGGTTATTGGCGGTGAACCAGTCTAGTATTTGTGAAAGAGAATTATTTACATCGTCATAATTATGTTTATTTCTGTCAACTTTAAAAATCAATGAGGTATCATCAGCAAATAAGACTATATCACAGAGATCTTTTGCTAGAAATGGGAGATCATTTACATATACTAAAAATAGAAAAGGACCCAATATTGATCCTTGCGGGACTCCTAAATCGATTTTTGATCCCCTAGATCTTTCTTTACCAATATCTACTTTTTGGACTCTATCCGATAAATATGATTGCATAAGGTCCAGTGCCTTGTTTTTAATTCCATAATGACTTAGTTTATTTATTAATGTACCATGATCCACGCAATCAAAAGCTTTAGAAAGGTCACAAAATACACCAATAGCGTTTTTCGCTTTATCCCATGCATCCAATATGTGCTTTAATAGAACTGTACCAGCATCAGTTGTCGATCTACCCTTGGTGAAGCCAAATTGATTTTTATGTAACAACCTATTGAGGTTGAAGTGAGAGGACAACTGTGTGAGAATAATTTTTTCAAAAACTTTACTCATTGCAGGAAGTATTGAAATTGGCCTATAATTGGCCGGATCAGTGTGGCTACCAGATTTATAAAGAGGAACCAGTTTACTATATTTCATGAGATCAGGGAAAACTCCTGCATCAATACAACTATTGAAAATGTAAGCCAAGCATGGAGCAACTTCCTTAATAATAGAACTCAGTACTTTGGTTGAAATACCCCAAAGATCCTCAGTATTTTTGATGTTAATAGACTTAAATGTTTTCACAATATAATTAGCGTTTACATGACTAAATATAAAAACCTCGGTACATTTATCTACAGATGATTCTAATAATTTAACCGCGATTGAAGGTGAGGAGTTTAGAGACCTGGTAACAACTTTAGGAATATCAGAAAAGAATGAATCAAAAGCATCGGCAATATCTTTATCGTTTATAAGTATTGAATTATTAATTTTTAACCTTATTTCTCTTTTTCGTGACTTAGATTTACCAGTTTCGTTATTTATAAGTCTCCATGTTGCTTTGATTTTATCAGATGAGTTTACAATTTTTTTCCTCAAAAACAGGCATTTCGCTGTGTTACAGACTTTTTTAAATGTTTTTGAGTACTTTGTTAAATACAAAAGAAACGCAGGATCATTTAACATAGCTTCTCTAGCACCATAAAGATCATATAGTCTATTCCTACTTCTATAAATACCGGGAGTGGCCCAATCAGTAAATCCGACCCTGTCCCTAACTGTGCATGTTTTATATTTAAATACTTCGCTGTGTTCTTTGTTTATAACACTTAAAAGTTTGGCAAAAAGATCATTCGGGTTATCGGAACAAGATATATTAGCTACTGCTAGTTCCACTTGACTTTGAAAATTCTTAATACGGCTCTCTGTAATAGGCCTGTAGGTATATTTCTCAACTTTGTTTTTATCGTTAAGATTATAACTAAAGTTAACACTCTGACCATAGTGGTCTGATTTGAAATGTTTGATTACTGCTTTGTTGGTTGGAGATAGACTGCAATAAATATTATCTAAACAAGTGGCAGATGTTAGGGTTACCCTAGTAGGTTCATGAAAAAGATGTCGTAAACTAAAGCATTTGAATAAATTAAGCAGCCTATCGGCGAGGGGATTCGCTAATATATCTATATTAAAGTCGCCACAAACAATGAGATCCTTTCTACATGAAAATAATTTCAACAAAACCTCTTCCATAGTACATTCAAAAGCTACCTGATTTGCGTCAGGAGGGCGGTACACGCACACTATGATGTGTCGCTCCAGTTCCACACAAGAAAGTTCAATAGTCCTCTCAATAGTGAGGTTTACAATATCTTTACGTTCTTTACATTTAAGACTATTTTTAACTATAATCAAAGAGCCACCACGTATTGCAGCTTTTCTTTTATAGGAACTTGCAAAACAATAGTTATTATAAAAGGGCAGTAACTGATTTTTTACAATCCAGTGTTCTGATAAGCACATAACATCTACATTCAAATAATTCAAAAATAATTCTAATTCTAGGATTTTGCTGGGTAAGCCTTGTATATTCTGATGGACTACATGAATTGAATTTTGCTTTCCCGTTGTCGATGTGGTCAGTTTAAATTTTTATTTGACACAATCGCTTTAATGCCCTCATTAGTACTGCTACTAACTACATAGACAGGCTCGTCAGGTAACTGCGTTATACTATTTATAACGGGATCAAAAATATTATATGCTAACAATTTAGCAATGTTCAGTTTGTTTTTTTTGCTTAGGTACATTGTATCCTTATTCAAAAAAGTATTACTAATAAACTTATTAGTATCAAAAAATAATACATCACTATGACGACATGTCATGTTGTACATCAGCATGTTATTTTTACATACATTGTCATTTTTAATTGATGTCAATGACTTTGAGTAAGGGAAGGAGCAAATAATAAGTTTCCCTAGTCCATTCTGTACCTTTCCCAGAAGTACTTCAAGTAGCCTAATCAACTGTGACCGTTTCACACAACTTTCACCAAGCTGAACAATTAAAGTTGTACTATTATTCAGAGAGTCATCTTGCTGAATTCTATCGGTAATTATATTTATGTTGGCATTTGGATAGCAATTGTTAACTACATTTTGCGCCAGCAAGCCACTCAGCATTAAACCCATGCCAGCACCCAACCCATCTGAGTATATTATAGTCTTCCGGGTATATTGACTGTGGTCTGGATCTAAATCATTAACTGGAGATGGCGCAGTTTGAGCTGACGGGCACCCCGTGGTCGGGGTTGGAGCTGTGTTGCTGCTAGAGGCACCACAGTGGTTCTTGAGCGAAGGTGAGGGCGGCGCCAGCATCGCGGATGGTAACAACAGCGGTGACTGGGACTCTACAGCACCATCTTCAGTTAAAGAGTTTGTGGTACTCTCAAGATTAGTTTGAGTGCTGCTGTGCCGTACTTCAGAATATACACTTTCATTACTTACAATTTGTAACAATTTTTGGTAGTTTTCATTGGCATCTTTTTGGGCTCGTTTATATTTACAGGTAACATCATGAAGTGCCCTTTCTAAATTAACTATTTCCTCTGCCATATAGTTTAAATCTTTAGAATTATGTCCTAATAAACTATAACAAGAGTCCAATTCTTCTTGTAAGTTACATCTAGATTTTTCCTTGCTCAATTTTGCATTATTGAGAAGTTGTTTCTGTTTTTTAATTTTTCTTTCAGATTTCCTAATGAAGTTACTTAACTTAACATATTTTTTAATTTTATTAGTCCCTTTCATGACGGGTGTTTGGCTATGACTATGGCTGAGATCCACATTTGACATGTTAACATCTGTTGATAAAAGTTCTGATCGAAGATCTAAACTAGAAATACTAGTCGCTGAAGTCAACGGCTTACACTCTAATTTATCAAATTTTATTCTACACTCTGAAAGCTCTTGCTGTAAGTCTTTGTTTTGCTGCAACACCAGTTCATACGATTCGTGACAATTGTCCATGGAATGCAAGCATGCATTCAAACGGTTGACTTCTGACAGTGCATCTTCATGGTGAGCATGGAGTTCAGCGAGTTGTCCCTTCAGTGATTGGATCCTGCCTAGGTTAGCCAGGAACTCAGCTTCGCTATCCTCCTGCTCTTGAAGCAGCCTGTCTCGGTCCTCTTTGACTTCCTTTAACTGGGCTGTAGCGAGCTTCAGCTTAGCCTCCAGGTCACATGCCCTTGGTCTAGTGGTCAGCATTTTCAACCGCTGATTGTGAGATCCAGGGTTCAAATCCGGGTCGAGCCAATAGTTGTTATTGAGTTTTTCTAGCAAGAAAAATTTACAGTAGCAGCCCAGAGTCAGGAAGTTGGCGGTGTTACACTTACACCCCCGTGCCTCAGAAAGCACGCTAAGCTGTTGGTCCTGCGCCTAACCTCTCCCCGGTCGTGTCGGTCTGCCGTCCCATCGGATTATGGGAGTCAGAAAAAAGACAGTGCATTTGTGTTTGCGCGCACACTTGTAAACTATAATATGTCCTGCGCACCTGACTAGTCTTCGTTGAGACTGGCCGCCATGGCCGAAAATAAGCGAGGAGAGCATTATTACATGAACTAAATCCACCGTCCTGATACAACGCCATCTGATACAAACACTAACTGACCAACGGTTGTGGCAGCTCCGTAAATAGTCGTTCAATAGCCCAGTGATGACGTTCATGTCAGGGATCGAATCATTCACTCACTCACTCGTTCATTAGTGAAATGAACTTACCCAGCGCATCCACCGTCATCTGATACAAACACCGACTGAACAGTGGTTGTGGCAGCTCTCGTAGATAGTCTTTCAATAGCCCAGTGATGACGTTGATGTCAGGGACCGAATCCGGGGCCAGTTCTACTGTTCTTGCGTTCCGCTCGAACGCTTCTCGCAGTATCCGCTTTTTGCTTGCCGAACCGCAGAGACGATAAAGGCCTGGAAATGAAATAAGCATAATGAGGGTGACATTCATCAGCCCAGCAGTAGACTTTTAATTATCCCTATTCGTAAATTTCAACTGTACATAAAACGAAATCTTTTCAAGAAAACCTATTACTCCATAGATGATTACATTAATGATGTTATTGCTTGGCCGGATGTCACCCAGTTTCGCATCGAGAATAGTATGTAAGAACATAAGTTAGTTATGTTACGGCCTCTTTCACCACCCTCAAGTAAAGTCTTGAGTAGGCTAACCACTAGATAAAGGCACCCGTAACTTCACATGCCAATTTCACGATGTTTGAGTAGCACTAATCATATGATTATCTGACCAGTAACTTACTCGTCACAACATCTGCCAATTAGCGTATTTACTTTACAGTTCAAAGCTGTAAGTTTTCATTTTGTGTCGATACTTATCAGATAA
This sequence comes from Eupithecia tripunctaria, assembly GCA_955876795.1. Classification (NCBI taxonomy): domain Eukaryota; kingdom Metazoa; phylum Arthropoda; class Insecta; order Lepidoptera; family Geometridae; genus Eupithecia; species Eupithecia tripunctaria. The sequence continues at coordinate 10,862,910 of OY041604.1, forward strand.
TATCCAACGATTATTTAAAATATATTAATAAAAATGGATTTATTTGACCTAATAAGGTATATGCATGTGATTTCAAAATGGCTAAAAAAATATATACGTATTCTCTATTGATATAGAAACATATCTACATATTTATTTTTGCATTTTGAGATATTTTTATTGTAGAATTTCACCATTGAAAAATTGATATTTTAAATCTCAATCGCAAAATTTCAAAACGCTTCGCCATTGACTAGAGCGGACGTGACATCACTGTGCACATTTTTTCTTTTATTATTCTGCTTGCTGCACCATGATTTGACACTATTCTGCCCACTTGACATTTCGTATTGTCGATTATTTTCAGTTTTTTCGGAAAACCTCTTTCCTGAGATGATCACTACCGAGGTCGTCACCAAAGGTTTTAATCAAGTGTGTACGTCGACGTCACATAAACATGGCGCCAATATGGCAGCGTTTTTATCACCCGAAAGTGATTGTAGTTTTGATTTGTTTTTTTACCTTGTTAATGCGAAATTCAGTGAGCGTCTTATCATTCCTCGGTTAAATAATGACCTAAAGAATCGAATAAAACAATAAAAAAAATCGATGCATATACCCTATTGATCATCAATTGGATGAATTAGAAGATTCTACGACGCAACGAGTACCTAGGATTCGTGTATTTAAATTCCGTGTTGATTATTTTACGGACCTAGATGAAACTGACTGAAATTTCGCCTATCAAAATATGCAGTAAACAAAGTGCTTATCTTAATAAAACACAAAATAATCCCTAAATCGCAAAGGTGAGTGGTTTTTTGTCTTAACTAATGATTTTATTAATACCTAACCTATAAAATCTACTGACATTCTCGTCGAAGCATCGCTTTGTTTACTTTCCAGCACATCTTGATATTTCTGCACAAGATGCACTAAAATATCCCTGTCATTAATAGAAAAGTTTGCACTTCATTCCCTTTTAACTTTATCCATGATAGAAAATAAGGAGAAATAATCATACGCACGACACAACGCTTTTCAAAAACTCCCTCCAAAACACCAAAACAAAACAAATGACAAGCAAGACATTTGACAACGGCCTATGACGTTTGACGTTTATTGAACGATGATTGAACGAATGGTAGGGTATGATTTTATACGTCATTCACTTAACCAGTAAGTTGTTACTCGAGGCTCAATTTTCGTTTGTGAAATGGACATAAGATACTCGTGACTTTTACTTGCCAATTAATGTTATCTAAGAAGTAACTACTCAACACTTTACTTGGAGATCGTGAACGAGGCCCTTAGACTTAAATATGAAAATATTGTATTAGTAGATAAGCGATAACCTTGCTAGTGGTTTCGTTTTCACTTCTTCCGCTAGTGGACAAAAAAAATATGTGAATTAGAGTCAATTGCACCTTATTTCTTATTTGATAGTAATGACTATTTATCAAGCTGTTCATATAGTAAAAATTTACTGAGTGCTTATTTTGTAAGTCTTAAGAAATAAACGATTTGACTCTGACTCTGACTCTGACTATAGTTTTACTGAGACTAATTAATTCTTGCCTCTAATTTGAAGGGAACACAGAAGAAAATGAGCTTCAATATTAAAATGAGTACTGCGTGATGCACAGCTTTGTGATTTTGTGTTAGTATTAGAACATTCAGGATGTTTATAAAATCGTCGCATCCTAACCAGAAAAATACTCTGAATTCTGAAAACGGCACTTTATCACGTAGCAATAAAGTCCGGTCCCCATCGTTCGATCTCCTTCACACACCGATGCACTATCAATGGTACGGGTGGGTTGTGTCTACCCGACCAACTGGACTGTGAACTGGACTCTCACGATGGCTGTTTCGAGCTTGCCCGAAGAGCGACAGAGACACCCGACCGATGATGCCTCGATGTGGGAAGGGTTCGGGTGGTTTTGCGATATACTGTCAGCTGAAAACTGCACCTTATCACGTACCAATAATGTCCAATCCCCGTCGCTCGATCTCCTCCACACACCGCCGCACTATTAACGGCACGGGTGGGTTGTGTCTATCCGTCCGACTGGACTCTCTCGCCACGACTGTCTCGAGCTCGGCCCCGAAGAGCGACGGAGATGCTCGACCGACGATGCCTCGACGTCGGAATAGTTCAGGTGGTTCTGTGTGCCGGAAGCGGACGTAGAGTGTGCCGCGTGGCTCCATCTAGAAACATAAGATGAAGGTTTTAGATAGAGGGTAATTCATATTCGAAGCGTAATTTCTGTCTTGTATCTTTAAGTCATGAATTAAAGAGCAGCAAATATTAAATAGCTTATTATAACCTCATACAGTTATTTGATCATTCCCATACCAATGATTATTAAAGAAACTCATTTCAGGTCTGCAGGTTGGAATCAGACGGAAACTTATTTTGTATTGTAAGAACTTTTTTTTTATCGTTGACCTTCGTTTGTCCACAGGCTCACTTGATAGAAAAGGACGATGTGGCCGAAGCTGTAACACGAAAGTCTAGAAGATACCTATTCACTCTCGTCTTGAAGAGACCCAAGTTGAAAACAGCAGCAGGGGTCGAGTTCCAAACCCCAGCGGTACGAATGATGAAGGTGGAAGAAAACAGCTTAGTGCGAGTGGACGGTATATCCTTAAATTCTGCTTGTATACCTAATACGGTAAACAAATCCAATTCGCTTACTTTGAGTGCAAGTTGATGGTTCGGGCCCCGACCCAGTAGCTCAGGCAGAGTGACCGCGCTCCGGTAACACAGCTTGTGTCTGTGTTGTGGGTCCCAGGAGTAAACTAGTACATCTAGTTGTCTGTTGTCCACTAGTTCTAGCTCAAAGGATTCGTCCCAGTCGAATTGAAGTTCACCGGTGCGGACCTGGAAATCAATCACATTACATCATTAAGCTTCAATGAATGCTGCTGAGTAGTATGAGAAACTAGCTTCTTCAGGATACAAAAGAGCTTTTTATTACCCTGGTGCGTACCTCTGTAAGGCAAAGGCCTCGTCAATAAAGAGTTTAACCTATGTTATTTCAGATATTCATTGTCAAATCCGATTACGATCAAACGAGATTTGATGTGGAAAAGAAACGAAATTAGATGTCTATCCAAGCTACTTTTGGTTGTGCTCGTAATTCTCCCGAAAATTACTACGAGTGTTATACCAGGCTGTTTTCTACAAGACTTCCATCGTGACAAGTTCTAAAACAATTTGTGTAATAGTTTAACCAAACACCTACCAAAACATTTGAAGTAGCGTATTCATGGTGGTAACTTTACTCCTTTTAACTGGATTACTTACCACAGTCCTAGCTTTATGCACCCTATCGCACTCCAGCACGCAGTACAAATCCCTGGGTGCCACCGGAGGCTCTCTTGCGCTCCCTAGTTGCGCCCCCGTGGGCGAAGACGGGGAGGCTGCTCCCCCCGGCCTTAGCCCCCGGCCGGCTAGTAGGTGCACCCAGAGCATGCCCGATACACGACCTCCTATGCGGGACAGGCCTGTCATGGATGCGGAGAGGCCTGCTGATGGCTTTTCTACCTTGTATTTTGTGTATTCTGAAAAAGAAAAGGTTACGCATTTGTCGAGTATCCGATAAAGTAAACACGACTGGTTCGTCTTTAATTTGGACTTTGAACCCTATGGACTGCATAGATCTTTGGAATCATAAACCGCTTTAACTCAGTTCTGAAATTAAAGACGAGCTTTATTGAATAGTGAAACCAACCTCAGCTCTAAACATAAGCTTCTACAGTTTAGGTAGGTATTATTAGGGTCATACCTCATATTAAAAGCTTTGTCATATAACAAAAGGTCTTTTACTCCAAAAATATATTGTATTCAACAAATGTGGAAATAAAGTTAAAAAAAAAAGTTCTGTTTAGATAAAATAATTCTTATTTCATATACAACAAGGATTAAAATCCAAAGACCTGCTTTCTATCTTAAATAAGTGCCTCACTCGTCTCATAGACGGCCACCCAGAAGTGGACTCTAAATATACTCACCATTAGGATTAAAATCCAAATGACGCTGATGCCTGGAACCCGGCGTCGGCACTGGGCTAGGATTCGGACAGTTGAACCTGCTTCCCAGTTCCAATAACTGCCTCACTCGTCTAGCAGAAGGCGAACCACCTAATCCTGATGCAGTAGCTCCGAGTTGTTGGGAGGAAATGGACCGGGCTGGCAAATGACGTGGTCTTTCCACACGACGGGCGAGGCCGAGAGATGAGCCGAAACGACTGCCACTTTCCATCTGTTGGTGATGAAAGAAGGGTGTATTGGTAACTATTTTAAAAGAATTCGGATAAAAATAAAACAATTTATTTCATAGTCATAGCCAGCAAGTTTATTATTGTAATGATCCATCTAAATTTAGTTCCAGTCATTGCTAACTACTTTTGTGATAACAGATTTGATAGTTTAGAGTCAGAGTCAAATCGTTTATTTCTTCAGTAATTTTTTTTACTATGTAAACTGCTTGATAAATTCTTTTTAATATCAAATAAGAAACAAAGTGTAATTGACTCTAATTCACTTTGATTTTTTGTCCACTAGCGGAAGAAGTAAAAAGTTTTTATGAAAGTGTTTATAATTATAAACTAAGGGTCACTATGACTCGGGCAACAGGTCAGCAAACCGTTAACATAAACAATTAAATAATTTGAAATTGAATCACAAAATCGTTTTTATAAATATAGGTACCTAGTTAGCTCTGTAGGCTTAGATTTGCACCACTCCGACTCTTCCCGTGGGTGTCGTAAGAGGCGACTAAGGGATATCCACCAGTGGGCGGGCAGCAGCGCCCCCTGCAGAACAATTCTACCACCGAACTGCGATCCCCAACCCGCATGCCTAGCGTGGGGATTAAGGGCATAACGGGAGGCCTGCGTCCAGCCAGTAGACCAATACAGGCTGTTGAACTTGAGGAAGTACCAAGTACAAAAATATAAAGTTAAAAACCAAATAAAACTCACATTCTTCAGCGCATCGTGTATATTCTCCGCGGAGTAATGCGTTGGCAGGCGAGGTCGCAGCGTCTCATACAGCGCACTGGTCGACGGTGCACGAGACATCCACGTCCGGTACTCATCTGACGTGAATATTGAGGGTGATGATGGTAAACGACCTGATGACATTCGAGGCACTTATAGCTAGAGAGAGAGTCTAGGATGGATTGCTAGACTCTCTCAATCGTATGGCTTTATTGATGGGGAGAGAATTTAGAATACCTATGCCATACAGAAGACAGGGCGCTATGGCGCTCATTAGGGGAGGCCTATGTCCAGCAGTGGACTAATATAGGCTGATTATGATGATGATGATGCCATACAGCGGGGCACTGCAGCCAGCGCGTTTTGGGTTCCGACTGGTATGGATCAGTTGAGCCACCTGTAGATTGTTTGCAACAGTCTGCAGTTAGCTCAATGTTTCAATAGTAAATACTTGTTTTTATTTATTTCTATTATTTAATTCTTATTATTATTTTAGAATAGATAACTAGACTGTTTGATTAGATTAAATTAGATTGATTTCATGAATTCAAGAATTTAGCTATAGGCGAGAGTTAAGAATAGGTTGCCAAACTCTCTTCCATGTTTATTAAACACATATTTTAACTGGATGGATTTTTGGGTTGGTGGATAGACTATTGTAAGACACGCCTTGTACTGACGTGCATATTATGGTAATGATAGTAAACGGCCTGATGACATTCAAACTCTCCATATTTTGGAAACTAAACTAAGGTATTCTTCACTAAAAATTAATAGATATACACTCAGTTGCAGAAACGAACTTTATTTTTTTATGACGACTTTAAACGCTAATCTTTCCTTAAACTATTGCACAAAAGAAAATTTTATAAATTTTTAATGTTCCATTACGTCAAACCAGATATTTATACAGATTTTGCGTAACATTAGCACCTAATGAGCTATTTGTTTTGACAATTCAACTTTTAAATTATAATTGGCCGAAATTCATCCATTCGTGGTTCATTAGAGCATTATTTAATTATTTTCGTCAGTATTTCAGTGCATTTCTATAGTCAAATATGTCATTATTAATCAAGTTTTTCATCATTGTCTGACACCAAAAGATGTTTCTGTTCAACATTTCAGACCATGTAATATTTTTTTCAAAACACGATAGAGAGAAATTTCGTATAAAGTAGAGAATTTCTAAGGATACAGTTATTCAAATTACTAACATTCTTAATTTGGAACCAACGCAAAGAAATAAAATTCATTGATGGCATCTCACAGCTTTTGATTTGTTTGAGGTTCTCTAACTTCTTCTTTAAGTGTGCAATTATTTGTAAAGATCGAATAACGAAACGCAGAAGTTCACTCTTTCCGATCGTTTTTGTTGTTTCATAATGGCAGGTTACTACCAAAACTTTTGTGCAACATAACAAAGATTTCAGGAGAACTAATACCGCATTTAAGTAATGACGTGCTAATGTAGAGTTATGTGCAACTGAGTGTAAAATACTAATTAGAACAGATAAATAAATAACTAAATGGTTTAAGATGACTATTAACAATCAATGTGGTTTACCTCTGGAAGAACGCAGATCTAATCTAGAAGATAGCGGTTCCGGCTCGTCTTGCAAAACACTGCCAGCGCGACGCGATAGACCCAACCTGAGAATATATCAAATTTTATTATTTGAATTTGGTTGAAAGAAAACTAAAATTATATGCTTTTAATTTGATAACATATTTTATAGTAAATAAATAATGTTGGGAAATTCTCACAGCATCATCTAGCCCCAAGCTAAACAGAGCTTAAGTTAGGAGTGCTAAATAACTGTTAGACTGAATACGTTATATCTCATAGACAGAGACTTTTTACTATAAATAAAAAAAAACAAAAAGCATTGAACAAATAGTTGCAGGTCGTACAATTATTTGTTCTGACGCGGGAATTGAACCTACAACCTCCTGCGTCGTCAGTTGTAATGTACGCACCTTTGCCCCGTCCCTCGGACGTCGCGCGGCAGAGAGTTGAACTTAGAAGCGATGTCCCGCCCAAGAGTGCTGCTTCGATACCCGCTCAGGCCGGAGTAGTATGGCGCTCTTGTAGGGGCTGTGGCTTCCGTGTCCGATGAATAATCTACACCAAAAAATTAAAAGAATAAAAGTCAGTCAAATCGCTGGAAAATAAAAAATTATACGTAATTTAACTAAAAATCCTACCGGCTGCGCCACATTAGAATATAATTGAATAAATAAATATTTATTTTGACACAGGTACAAAAACAGTAAAACAACAACGTAAGCGACATAAAAGCATAGGTGGTAGTAAACAATAAATATGCGGCTTTGCCTCCACGTCCCAGTGACGAAATAGGGGTTGGCTTAGCGTGTGCTGAACATCATCATCATCATCATCATCATCAGCCTATATTAGTCCACTGCTGGACATAGGCCTCCCCTAATGAGCGCCATAGCGCCCTGTCTTCAGCTTGACGCATCCAGCATCTGTGTGCTGAACATAATAAATATTAATTATCACGACGATGGCAATCTTGTACATGACAATCCTGCTTATTCTCTAGCTAGAATGACAGTTGTTTACGCACCTAAACGGTGACTCTAAAAAGCGATTCTCGTCTAGTAGTGCCTTGCTGGTGTAGTAAGGCAGGCTTAGGCCAGTGGACACGAAGGTAGCAGCAACTCTATGCCAGGAAATCCTGCTATCTACTATCTGGACCATAGATTATAAATACTGTTGTTAACGTACCTAAAGACCGATTTCGTCTAGAGGTGCCAAACTTGCTGGTGTAAGAAGGTAGCCCCAAGCCAGTGGTCCCGTAGGCAGCAGCGAGAGACGATGGCAACCCTGTACCTGATAACCCAGCTAATTCTCGAGCTATAATGAGAAGAGAATAGTTTCAGTATCATTAAGAGAATAGTCACTACTATTATAATAGCTGAGTGGGAATGTGTAGAAGTTGGCTAATCAAGAATCAGATGCAGACGAGTGTAACATAGTAATGCACCTTTACTAGGAATATTTGAACATTCATGACATAATCACAGCAATAATGATTGAAGCCCTATAAAATGTTATGAAATTTGATCCAAAAAAAGTTTATCGTGCGTTTATTTTGACATGGAAACAACAATAGATTTTTTGGAATAGTGACTTAACTTTTTTGTGTTCTACGTAATCTATATATATTATATATATATATTTATAAAAGAAAGTCGTGTTAGTTACACTATCTATAACTCAAGAAAAGCTGAACCGATTTGGCTGAAAATTACCGGGGAGATAGCTTAGAACCAGGAGACGGACATAAGATATCCAGTTTTCGTGGGACCTAACATAAAAAAAATCCACGGAGGCGAAGCTGCAGGGCGCAGCTAGTTTTATATAAAAGAAGCTGTGTCTGGTCGGGTCTTAACTAAATAGAAGAGAGTTAAATAATAATGAAATATCGTGAGAAGCCGCGGCTTGATGTTGGCATTTCACAATAAAACTAAAAAGGTTTAGTTTACCTGTACTCAGCCCAGAACTGTTCAATCCAGATCCAACCAAACTAGAGCCGGTCAACCCACTCAATCCCGTCGAAGAAAGACCAGACGGTAAGCCCGTCCTTCCAAGAGTTCCACCTGTAATAATTAAAATTCGATTATTTTTACTTTCAATACATTGATTAAACAATAAAGTAAAATTACATATAAGTTGATCATTGATTTGACAAGCGCTTGACCAAAGAAAAATAACTAATTAGCGTCCCAATCCAGAAACCCATTTTAAAGTTTGACAAGAGATTTGCTTGAACGATTTGACAGACTTGTCAACTAATCTCTGTTCAAAAACCAAGGACATAATCAACATTCAAACCCAAATGACTCTTGATTAGAGATTTGATCTTTGATTAGTCAATTATGAAGATGATCTGCGTTCTAGAAACTGGCTGTATGTCTAACACAACTAATTTATGTTCTTACATACCGAGGTAGAGTAATTCAATACTTACTTAAATCTCCTAACCCACTGGTCAGTCCGCCTTGCATGCCCGTAGACATACTCGATGGTAAGCCAGTGGACATGCCGGTCGGCATACCTGATGACATTCCAGTAGGCATGCCTGATATGCCAGTGTTCATGCCGACGCCACCGTATCTTTGGTTGTAGCGGGAGAGACTTGCTGGAAAGGAAACAATTACGAAATTATTTACTGCCTTATATGCTTCTTACCATAAAAAAACTAAAGAACAAATGACGGCATTTACTTTCAGAAGCAGCAGAAGCCTTCAAACTCGACCTCAGCAGTGAATGACGGCCGAAGTTTGAATGAGTCTCCGCTCCAGACAGTTGTTGTTCCGATCCTGATCTAGGTACTCTCCCGCCGAATCTAGTGCCGCCATCTTGGAGGTAGTATGTGTGAACTTTTTAAATGTCTAAAACAACGTTCAATTTACCTCCAGAAGCAGCAGAAGCCTTCAAACTCGACCTCAGCAGCGAATGACGGCCGAAGTCCAAATGACTCTTCACTCTAGCCAGTTGTTGCTCCGACCCTGATCTAGCTACTCTCCCCCAAACCTAGTGCCGCCATCTTGTGGATAGTTTGCATGAACTTTTAAAATGTCTAAAATAACGTTTAATTTACCTCCAGAAGCAGCAGAAGCCTTCAAACTCGACCTCAGCAGCGAATGACGGCCGAAGTCTGAATGAGTCTCCGCTCTAGGCAGTTGTTGCTCCGACCCTGATCTAGGTACTCTCCCGCCGAACCTAGTGCCGCCATCTTGTGGGTAGTACGCGTGAACTTTTTCCGCAAGACTGTCTAATGTGTTGGGGTAGGAACGCTCGTATGGAACGTAGTGGGTCGCTCCTGATTTGGGTTGTTCGGTGATCACTGGGGGTGGCGGACGGTAGCTGTACAAAATAAAATGAATAAATAATCAGGACGTTAACATACTTTTATTATAACTAACTTATTAATTAGAGCCTGTGAATAAAAAAAATCTTTATTTCCATGGAATATTAATGTAGTACGTGAAAGTATTGTGTGTTTGAAGGAAATATAAAACCTATAATAATTACATACCTTACTTATAATATGTCCCAATAAATAGTGCGTTTTGATCTAGTCGACGGATAAAAACCCAATGTTTAAAAATAGCAGCAGTTATTAATTACCATTAAAATTAACCTGGCTCAGCGATTTCGTAAACAGACTTTAGAACTTTAGAATTTAGACATAAGAAGTTTGAATTTCTTAGGGTGTGCAAATATTTCTTATTTACCTGTGTTCTGACCTAGACCACGAGTGATCAGACGGCGGCCGAGGATTGTAGTACATATCAATGGCATTAGAATCCGGTGACATAGGTCCTAAAGGTAACCGTCCTCGCTCCTCCCGTCCGTCGCCGACCGGCCGCACCCCGCCTCCCGGACCTCCCGTCGATCGCAGCGTGCCGTGTCTGTGGGCAGATATCATCATTTTAATACCAGAGTAACAAATTAGCAGAACAATGTCTGAAAAAGTATTGTGTTGGCCAAGCAGTGAGCACATAATTAATATGAAAATTGGTTTTCGATTGAATATCTTTCAGTCCCTCCCTGAGATGTGCGTTAAAGGCGACTCAACAATATCAGCAGAAAATGGGTAGGCAGCATGTTCATAGCACAAATTATGGTAGAAAAAGACAGAGACAGTTTTCGCATCTCATATACTTTTTCACGAATTCACGAATTCCTTTCCATTATGTCGACTATATATTTCTAAATTTTTTTATTCAGACCACTACTTGACTACTTATTCTACCAACACTATATATCTAACCAAAACGAGTATAGTGTATTCATTGTGAGTATAGTCCATCAACGCGGTCTCTTTGTCTGTCTTCGTCGTCGCGACAGTCCTGTTCAAACACGACGGCTATCGGTGGCTTATGCGCGAGGCAAGGACGGCGACCCACCACCTGAGTTACTAACTCTATCTACCCACAGTGGTCTTATAGCTAATAGAATTACTCACTGTGAGTATAGTCCATCGACGCGGTCCCGTTCTCTATCTTCGTCGTCGCGACAGTCCTGTCCAAACACGACGGCTATCGGTGGCTTATGCGCGAGGCAAGGACGGAGACCCACCACCTGAGTTACTAACTCTATCTACCCACAGTGGTCTTATAGCTAATAGAATTACTCACTGTGAGTATAGTCCATCGACGCGGTCCCGTTCTCTATCTTCGTCGTCGCGACAGTCCTGTTCAAATACGACGGCTATCGGTGGCTTATGCGCGAGGCAAGGACGGCGACCCACCACCTGAGTTACTAACTCTATCTACCCACAGTGGTCTTATAGCTAATAGAATTACTCACTGTGAGTATAGTCCATCGACGCGGTCCCGTTCTCTATCTTCGTCGTCGCGACAGTCCCGTTTCAACACGACGACTGGTGGCGGCTTGTGTTCAGCGCGAGGCATGGATGGCGACCCACCACCTGATTTACCTGAACACGTATTAACATCATAGTCCAATATTTGTTGCACAATAGTGGAGCTAAGACATATCGGCCTTCGTGCAGTCATCAACTTGTATAAGTACGCAACGGATACAGCTTAAACCACTTTTGGAAAGTAGAACGTGTTCAGCGATTTCAGTCGTTAACGCAATTATGTATAAGCAGAAACTTTAAACTCATTGTATGTGATTGGGGTCCCTACGCAATTGATAAGATTTAGTTTAATTCACAACTAAGTCAGAAAACCATTAAAAATATGTCAAGACTTGCTAAACTAGCATGTTTTTCACAATATATTTCAGTAACTATATTTATCAGTTTTTACCATATTTATTAAGTTCATTTTAATGGCAAATAAATGAGTTATTATTTAAACATAGTACATACAGGCACAACTAATGCCATAGTGTACTTATTTATTTACTACTACAATAATAAGTCTCTATACTAATTCCAATAATAAAATCGTCAACATTGGTAATCAATAAAAAAAAAGAAACAGGCCATTAACTGGCAATGAAGTGGATCAACCTCACCTTTTCTCTGGCGGGTGCAGAGCAGTAGTCTCCTCGGTATACTCATGATGATGACGACATCGTCCAGCGACATCCGTCTCACGTCCACCAGGTTCACGGCCAGGATCTCATCGCCGACCTTGAGGCAGCCACTGTTTGCAGAAAATACGGTGATATTACGGAGTTATCGTCAAAAACACAGTATTTGAATTCATGGTTTGGGAAACGTTTTCATCCATCATGCTTAATAGGTGCGTAATTTTTTGTAAAGTTAACCGTAAAAAGATGTTGATCATCTCAGTTATCTGTCAATGAAAAATAAACGTTTTCGTTTCGTTTTACGATAACCGTTTTCATGCATCATGCGTAGGTGCGTAATTTATTGTCAAGTTAACCGGAGAAAGCTGTTGATCATCTAAATTATCTGTCAATGAAAAATGACCTCAAGATTTGATGAATCTTAGGTCGAGTCCAATTTTAGATTTAGTTTCTAAAAGCAGATGATACCCTGGAAACTGCAAAAGACAAAACGAGATACCGTTTTCCAACATCGGAGGTCTTCGAGTAGCTGATTCAATAAAGTTAATAAAGCTATAAGCTTCACTTTAAGTTCAAATGCGAATAAGAGAGTATACTAACATAGAGGTGCATATTTGCGACTTGACTCTACACTCAATTAAATTGTTTACTGGCCGCATATGTGACCAGCCGGTAGTGGTCACTATCAGCAGAGAATATCAAATTACAATCGGCTAGGCTTGCCTAAGTAATATAGTTCTGAACATGGGGCTTGGGTGTCCCTTTGTCGGTTGCAATGCAATGCAATGTAACTCTATTTTCAACTAGATTAGATGTAACTTTGTTAACTTCAGAGTATGAATAGGATGGTCCCCAAAATAACGAATGGTAGAGTAGCGTTTCGTGATTCGACTTAAATTCGCAAATAACTCGCTAGTCTAGGTAAGTGTCCTAAACCAAGCGAACAAAAACATTTCTCTGTTTGTTGGTTTTCATTTTGTATCTTTTAAATAAATGAGTCGTGACATTAATAACGATGATGTCCTCCTAACCGCATTTAGGTCCCGTTAGGCAGTTTTAACTGAGACTAGTCATGTGCGAAGGACTTTATCATAGTGCAAAAGTGTGTGTGTAAACTTATAATTTTGCTCTTTCTATTCCCTCGCTGAAGGAGATAATCTCATGTCGACCGGGGAGAGCTCACGCGCAGGGCCCACGGTTTTACAAGCGTTTCCAGGCACGGGATATAATACTATCGGAGACTCCAGCGCTTTCCTCAAGATGAAGAGGTTCCACTGACACCTCCTCCGATGTAGAGGCCCAGGTTCTGCTAGGGTCGTTTCACGATCTCTACCATAGATCTAACCTGTTATAAACTGCAGATTCCAGCGATATTGTTGAAATGGAGACTCTATTTTCTCTGATGTAGATTCCCAAGTTCTGCCCGGACCGTTTCACGATCTCTACCATAGATTAAACCTGTTATAAACTGCAGATTCCAGCGTTATTCTTGAGATGGAGACTCTATCTGTCCTGGTACCGCCATTGCTTTCTCTGATGTAGATGCCCAAGTTCTGCTTGGACCGTTTCACGATCTCTGCCATAGATCTAACCTGTTATAAACTGCAGATTCCAGCGTTATCTTTGAGATGGAGACTCCATCTGTCCTGGTATCGCCATTGCTTTTTCTGATGTAGAGGCTCAAGGTCTGCCCGGGTTTTTTCACGATTTCTACCATATATGTATCTAAACTGTTATATACAGCTGACTCTTGCGCTATTCTCGAAATGAAGACTCTCATCTGTTCTGGTGCTGCTGACGCCTTTACGGATGTAGATGCCCAGGGTCTGCCCGGACCGTTTCACGATCCCCACCATAGATGTAAATTGCTATAAACCGCAGATTCCAGTACATCCTCGATATAAAGACTCTATTTGTCCAGGTGCCATCATCATCTTGTTTGATGTAGAGGTCCAGGGTCTGCCTGGACCGTTTCAAGACTTCAAACATAGATCTAACCTCATTTATTTATTAAAAACGAAGATGAGGTACTGGTTGCTCGAAAGTGGCAACCTCAAATTGTGTAAAATTGTGTTCTCCCACATCAGTCACCGTCTGACCGGCACGGCGGCACGGGCGGTCGTGATTCGCGTGAAATATTGTTGTCTCAGTCTCACTTCGGTCCTAGATACGTCTTTCCGTCTTTGTTCTTCTTTGTATTGCACAGGACTGGAAATATAACTGTGAGCGTATGTGTTTGCGTGTAGTTGTAACACATGCCAATTTTTGAGTAAGCGCTGGGAGAACGTAAGCTATCTTCCCTTTTTAAATCAATGTCTAACCTGTTATAAACAGCCGACTCCAGCGCTATCCTCGAAATAAAGACTCCATCTGTTCTGGTGCCGCCGTCGCCTTCTCTGATGTAGAGGCCCAGGGTCTGGCCGGGCCGTTTCACAATCTCTACGAGTTGTACTACGTGGCGAGCGTCCTGGAACAAAAAAAAACGTCCGTTAGAGCATTGTGGGTACGACTTTAGAGTTTGAAAGAGGAAAAGGTTTTTCGCCCTGAGATGAATATGTTCAGTCAGTACTTACTAGTTAAATGGAGATCGATATGCGAGATTTAAACCAATAGAATCTTGATCATGTTGTAATGGTCAAGGGACGCCATTTGGAAATTATTGTTGATCTATTCGGTTGGTCATTGTTGGTTGGCTGTGCGCTCTGTTTGGCTTTAGTAAAAAGGAATCTTTAGAAATGCATTTTCATGTAACTCCAAATGGAAGTAGGTATATCCCGGAATGAGAAAGCAACCCTATCATATATGAAACTATTTTACAAACAATTTCATGTTTTGACCCAATCATGACACACACGACATGCTTATCCTACTAATATTATAAACGCGAAAGTTTGTAAACATGTATATATGTTGCTCTTTCACGCAAAAACTACTACGGATCGGGCTAAAATTTTGCATACAGGTACTGGATTTTTAATATAAATCACTTCCCGTGAAATAGGCGTAGTAAAAAGTTTATCTTTCTATCAAACAAGACAAGAAATTCTAAATGTAACAAATCATAAGCCCATGAGATTTAATTATGTACCTATAAACACCCAATCAAATTAAGCAATACACATGCTAAATCATACGTGATCAGACAATGCCCACAATAGACGTTTATAGGCGACGAATACACGATCCAACAATGCCAAACATATCGCATTGGAATCTAATAGCGGTATTATAGGGCTATACTGAACATCCCAACAATGCGGGCTAAAGGCCCCTTTACACAGTACCTTCTACTTAGGTATTCGGAACTTTTATCTTAAGGAAAATAATTATATTGCATGGCTACTTAAGGGAACATTTATAGATGCAAACTGGTATTTATGTTATATACATGTATATCTCTTTACATGACGGTAGTGTAGGTATATGACTTGTAAGGTAATGCTTAAAGACCAGAGCGGCATTATAATATCCGATGAATTTTAAAAATGTTAAAAACAGTACAAATTTTTACGTATGAAGATACGTACAAATCTTTTGCTCAACAAGATGAAACTCCGAAAAGGGGATTTCTCAGCATATTTTTAATTTTTAATAAAGATTATAAATGAAAAATATGTTGAGAAATCCCTTTTTCGGAGTTTATGTTTTTTTTGTTTCATCTTGTCGAGCAATAGATTTGAAACTGGTAAAAAAGTAAGTTAATTGCTTACATATTCTATAGGTTATCACATGTTCTATAGGTACTTAATCTGTCTTGTTTGCATCCACCTAATACAATTAAATCAATAGGTACCTATATGTTATAATATTATTGTACGCAACAGGCAATAAACTATTACGTACGGTGTAAATAGAACTTTAAGTTGAGCTGCACATCGAACAATGCCGTCTAAATTGCGTTCCTGCGATCTAGGCCAGTCAAGCAGACAATAGGGAAGGCTGCTGGCTTCTTTCAGGGTCTACTGGGTTACGAGGCTTCACATTCGGGTCAGTGGAAAATTACCTGGGTTTAGGTGTTCTAATCAAGTTCATAGATGAGTGAAATGAAAAGTCTTACACTTGTATAGATTTTCATGGCTTTAACAGGTAGGGATCTAGAGCTGACACGAAATTGATGAGCAGCTTTTGAAGACTCGCTTCGTGTGGGTAAGCAAGTGGGTAAGCAAGAAGGGCAAGCTCGGGGATTGGTATCTAGAGAAGAAAAGAGGTAAACTACGTCCCTTTGTCATCATTAATATTTGGAATTCATTACATTCCTTCAATTTCAATAGTGTACGCAATATATTATAACGATCCGATGTTATTATTGTCTATTCTACTTCCTATATAGAACAATCCCTTGCTTGGCCTACTGGTCCAATTATTATTATTTTTAGAGCCTATATGTCTTTTCATTTATTTCCCTGCGCTTACAATACTTTGTGTTTGTTGAACATCCATTGTATTTTGAAAGAAAACGATTTATTTCTTTGTGTGTGTACACAAGTTAGTGTGTAGTAGGTATAGTATAGTAAAGTATAGTAGTAGTGTATAGTACGTAGGTACGTCTATTCGTATCATAATTTGGGGGAGACCAATTTTCAGCTGTCTTCTTAAACGGGCTGATGATTATTAACTGTAGATGAACTGATTGAACTTCACGCACTAAACTACTCACATTTAGGTTAGAGACTTAGAGGACCTAGAGGTTTGCTCATTGAAGTTATTCTAGGTTCTAGGCTTTAAAGGTGAATTAGCCTAGGTTATAAGCTGTGTGGTGCTGGCAGAATTTGCACCACCCCAATACTTCCCGTGGGTGTCGTAAGGGGCGACTAAGGGATATCGGGGGGCGGGCAGCAGCGCCCCCCACAGAACAAATCTTCCACCAAACTGCGATCCCCATCCGCATACCCAGCGTAGGGATTATGGGCATTACCCGCCATGAGTAAAACGCCAATAAGGCGTTTGTCAGTAATCCTGCGTCCAGCAGTTGGACCGATACAGGCTTTTGAGGATGAGGTTTAGGTAAGCCAAGTTTATTCAATAACTAGTACTGCAGGACTAGTCTCAGGTATAAAATATCAGGCATACCATTTTACTTCTATAACGCATAACTTTCAGCTCACTTTCCTAATCACCCCGGAGCTGCAGAAAATGAGCTTCCTTTGATATTCAGGCGATGCGCATTTTAAGCAGCAATATCGGATGATAAATATGTAAAGTTTGGAATGGCTTTGACGTTAAGAAATATCCTAGATGCTTATTAACATTGCAAAGTGGCTGGGAGATCATCAACGAAATATCAACAGAATTAATTAGAAGATATGAAATTACTGGTGTCTAAATCATAGTCTCAATTAAATGCTAAAGCTCTACAGTATTAATATGTTTCAGTTTTTCAACGAATTCGCTAGATCGTTTGCAATAGTCTGCAGTTAGCACATCTGTTTCTACGGTAATTATTTAGTTCGAATGTATATAATATAACTAACTAGTTTTTAACCGACTTCAAAAAAAGGAGGAGGTTATCAATTCGACTGTATTTTTTTTTTGTTACCTAAGAACTTTTGACTGGGTGTTCCGATCTTCATGATTTTTTTATATGAAAGCTGGTGCTTCCCGTGTGGTCTCATATTAATTTTGTTCAGTTCTGACAATGGGATTCATAAAAATTCATGAAAAAACTATAAAAATTTAAGTCTTTTTATAGTTGTTCAAAACAACATTAATTATTTTATATCTCATTTATTATCTTATATTTTTACTATGTTTGTAAAGTAATGTTTAAGTTAATAGTAATTTTGTATGATATCTGTTTACTTTGCTTGTTCAAACTTTTTATGAAGGTATCTACTATTGTTCTTAGTCGAAAAAACCTCTTAGCCTTCTGTTTCTATTTTTAATTTGTTGTATGTGTTGCTGGTTTTCCAATAAATACATTTGTTTGTTATTATTCTTACCCTGCGACCGCTATGGTCAACCATCACAATCAATCAAATGGTTACGAATAAAAGTGGTTGATCTTGGTTTTACTTACGTGTAACGCGAAGAATTTCTTGGCGGCTTCGATATTGTTGCGGCCGACATGCCTCAGCTCAAGGATACGTACTATCATCTCGCCGCGACGCTCCACCGCCTAGAATAAAACAATTGTTATTAATATGTCAATAAAAAAACGGTTATCAAAAACAATATAAACCCTGTATAATGTTTATATATACCCTGTATATTGTTTATATATACCCTGTATATTGTTTTTGATGCCATAGAAATAAGTACTAAGCCGAAAGGAGGTGATTGTGGACCCCGAGGGGATTAAATTGTGCATAACGATTTTTTGAATAAATTTTATTAATGCAAAAAGTTTAGATTTTTTGTTCCTGAAATTATGACAAAAATGATAACTATGAATATCTTTTGTAATCTCAAATCAATAATTAGTTTGAACAAACGTTGAACCCCTCGATGTCCAGAATCACCCCTTTTCAGTTTAGTCACCTTTTCCATTGCACCCGGTACATAAAAATATCTTTGTTCAACAGACAGCTTACATACGTCTACTGCTGAAAAGTCCTGTATACTGGAAATAACTTAATATAATACCTATTTTCTGCAATATAAGTAGGTAAGTTTATAGGATCGCTCATTACAGAAATCATCCCTCGTTATCATTAAGTAGGAATTGTTTGTTAAAACACCGGTAATAAAGTGTGTTCACACTAAACATGTAATTGCTGGTGACTGCCTATTACAGCCGATATTAATTTATAGAAAATGTATTTCCTAGTCGAAGTGAAATTCCACCTCCACACACGCTGAAAGGACTCTAATCAACTAACAACTTGCTAACGAAAATACCACTCTATTGTGAGAGCTGTAAACTAGATATTTGTCCGCATTCACTGCGAATGTGCCGCCTAATTTGCCGCATTGGTAACATAACTCAGTCGGAATGCCGGGTCTGTCCAATACCTATTTTTGGTATTCCGGTAGAAATTCGACGATTCTGTTCATTTTAGTTGAGCCCGGTCAGTTTTAGGTAAATATATTTAAGGTTTTTTCCCCCAAGGTGAGCATTGCGTAAATTGCGAACGCTCTGTCTGTTTTTATACGATACTGGCTTCGCACGCGTTGATTTTCTCACCTTTTAATCCTTCCCTAGACCTCCACGAACATTTCAAGACCAAGATAAGATAAATCAGTTCAGCCGTTCTCGAGTTTTAGCGAGACTAACGAACAACAATTCATTTATATATATATATAGATATATTTAGAGCGGTAAAAAAATAGTAGCTCTCTTATTATTTTACAATTTGTTATCTATCAACAATTTTTTTAATTTACGTATTTTTTACCAATCAACATTCTTGCCCCAATTGCTTACTGCGATATAAATATATTCGCTTCTGTTAGCAAGCTTATCTATTATATAAAACTGTTAGCACAAAAATGACAACATAGGTTTAAAGGTACCATTTAAGAAATACGGGTACTTAAACTAGATGAACTATGGTTTATCCATTTTGAATGAAGCATGTTAGTAAACAAAGTACGACAGAAATAACAAAATCTCACTTGCTTGGCGTCGAGTTTCAGATATAATTGTAAGCAATTTTTATTGAAGGGAGGATCTAAAATCGACAAGTAATTTAAATTACGTATAAAAGGACGCACCAACAAAGTGAATTTTAGGTTAAGTATGGGCGGTTTGTTTACGTTTATGCTACATTCAAAATGTAGCGTAAACATATGATACAGACATTACTAAATAAATGAAATGTTTTTCATTATTCATATGTAAAATAATGATTACTAAGAAATACGAACCTCAAGCGCCGCGGCTGTGGTCTGGTCGTGATCGTTCTCGACCATTTCAATCTGCCTGAATATTTCATTGCTCACTCCTGATACCTGCAATTCGGGAAATGTAGTCAATTGATTGAGGTTAAAGTTGCGGGTAAATGTGGGACTCTTACTACTACTATTATAGTACTGTAGCCCCCCGCTACAGTACTATAATAGTAGCAAGATGGGGTAGACGGAACAGTAAATTTTTCGTCGAGACGGAGTTGATTTTGAATCGAGGGGACGTTGTTACAAGTGGTGTCCTGGAGAACGTTTGACTTTTTCTTCTACCCCATCTTACCCCCGCTACATTGGTGCCCTAACTTACGGCCAGGGGTTGATGGCAAACGACACCCCACTAGGACCTTCTCTCCCAACGAGACCTAGACGGATAGTGAAGACATCTTGCCCCCGATACACTACTCTACTACTTACTATTACTATTTACTGTCCTATCCCTGAGTACTCAAACGCAACTCAGATTTAAGCACGTCGTAAGTGATAATTTTTTGTCAGTTTTTAATGAAATCTGTCAATTATCGTCACTTAAGACGTGCTTCAATATGAATCGTGTTTGAGTATACGGGCGGAAGTATTCGTACACAGCAGCAGTCAAAATTTCACATAGATCACTTTTCATAACATCTCTTTTAAAAACTTCCAGTACTATAATAATATTTTAAACAGCTCAGATCAGGGAAGTATAAACCGAGTTTCGGTTAGTGTTCTGTAGACGGTGACTATCGAGTTAACGTTAAAAAATCGCTGAAGGTTGCCAATTTCAAAAACGCTTATAAACTACACAAAAAAAAGTTTTTGGATAATTTATCCTGTTCAGCTACTGTTGACATCGGATGTACACAAAAACATAAACAAAAACTCCCAAAATTGTTGAATTTTGGCTAATTAGAATTTAGGTGACGCTTTTACGATTAGATATGGGATGAAAATCCTGTTTTATAGCATCATAATTTTACATTCTCGTCCTTTTTAATTTCCACATTAAAGGACCATTTAAAAAACCGCTGACTTTTTGATGTCCAGCCAAAATATACGAAACTCATTTGTTTTATCAATGTTTTATCCTGTCGTGGACACGCGGTGGTTGCGGGAACATAGCTTTGTTTGCAGAATGTTAACGGATAATATTTAAACAAAAACTGCAATGCAAGCACACATTTGTAGTGGAAATTGTTGGTGTGCGTGGTGTGTTTCTATTTCCTCTAGTTCCTTGTGAATCTGATATCGAAAACGGATGCATGTGATAGAAAATTTAATGAATATTGGATTGCATGAGTTTACCTACTGTGTCATAAGTTTTCATATTTCCAGTTACTGACCATTTTGATAAAAACTAACCTCGGATAAACTTCACATTCTAACTTGGTGTGACTCTGCTGGCAAACTCGGGCGATATATGAAAACTTTAAACTTGGAATCCAAACTTTTCAGAGTAATACGTAATTCCCCAAGAAGCATTGGTAAAAATTTGAAGTAGAACTTTACCAATAAGCATACCCTTACAAAAATATTCTACCAGTACGACTTAAGAAAGTCAGACCAGTATTTTTACTCAGCTGCATGTTTTTACTTCGAGAGCAGGATCGTTGAAGCGAATTTTATACTGACAGCTACAGAAAGAAAAATCGCGTTCAGCTGGATAGCAAACGATCCACTTGTCCAATCTGCTCCGACAAAACGCCCTCACGGAGTAGCGACGAAGTAAATTTCCTAACCTGGATGCGGCCAACCCACTGTAAGGCCCGTCATTGCAAGACCACTCTCGTGAGGAGTTACTTTGAGGCCTGGCGGAACTCCAGAAGTCCTCTACCTGACGTCACTCTGGGAGTTACCTAGTGGAAGTCTGGAGGTCCAGGTTGCAGCGTCACCAGGTAACGTCGTAGAGCTCGGCGCCGCGCGACTATTCTCCTGAGTCTTTTTGATATAGTTACCTTTCTAATTCTAATTCTAATTCTAAGTGAGGGAACTAAGATCTGCACGGACGTCTCGCATCGTATTGTGCATTATCCCCCTGCCTAAGCAGGCCCTAACCAGCCCAGCTCCTTGAAGTTTCGGAGCAGGACTTTGGGTGACTGAAACGAAGCTGCGTTTCAGTTTTTTTGTGGGTGTGGATGGGTTTGATTCCTCAAAGAGGCATTTCAGCCCTGTTTTGTGTCTGGCCTCCTCCGAGGCCGTACAGTGTACCACGACGTGTTCCACAGTATCTTCTTCTTGGAAGCAGCCACGACATAAGCTGCTGTCTGTGGCTATAGTTACCTTGCGGAAGTCCGGCTGCAGCACGCAGGGGGGCGCGTGGTTGGCGCGCTGCTGCTGCAGCGGACCGGGGGGCGGCGGCGCCCGACCCGGCGACGCCGTGAGGTCCGGCGCCGCGCGACCATTCTCCTGTAACAAGACACAGTTTTAAGAAGGCTAGGAGTTAACTATGCTGGCACATTTATGAACATTACTAAGATTCTTCAGGAATTGTACAATAATATAATATGATACAACAATAAATAATAATGACGACCTCTGTGGCGCGGTGGGCGAAGGTCTGCCTGCGACGCAGGAGGTTGCGGGTTCGATTCCCGCCTCGGGACAAATTTGTGTACGATCTGCAGAAATTTGTTCAGGGCGTTCTGGATGTTTTTCTATGTAGGTATAATAAATAATATCTATCTATGTAGTGTATTGTATTATGTATATCAGTTATCTAGTACCCATAACACAACCTCTGCTTAGCTTGGGGCTAGATAATGCTGTGTGAATTATCCAGCATTATTTATTATTTATTTATTTATATAAAAAATAAAAAATAAAGAAAAAAAAATATCTAGTAGGTACCCATAACACAAGCTCTGCTTAGCTTGGGGCTAGATAATGCTGTGTCAATTGTCCAGAATTATTATAAAAATATATAAATCATAAATTGTGTTTTATTCTGACTGTACTTTTCTTAAAAACAGCCGGTGACAAACGAAACAATTAAAATTGTTCTAAGAACATACTGTACCACAGAATTTTTCTCAATCAAAGAATACCTTTAACATTTTGGGTTCCACGACGACGCACATGCAGAAATAACACTGTATGACTGCAGGTCACGCCTTAGAAGATTGGCAGTAAGAACCGTTAATAGGTAACAACATTGAACTAGTGCATAATGGGACGATTGCCTTATCTAAATAAACAAACGTAAAAAGTGTTGCAACAATAAAATGCACGTACACTTAACTGTCAATTTGCTATATTTTGCCTTTTTTTACTGTAGAAACTTTCTACATAAACAAGGTTCGTAGATACCCACATTCATAATATATTTTGCCCGCTGCCATTTAGCAGATCATCGTGATAAATATGTAGGTATAGCTGAGCTGTATAGCTAGCAGAGCATAGCTCCTTTGAAGTAAACAATTACAAAATTCAAAAATTGGCGCTAGAGTCCGAAACCAGTGTCCCAAAGTTTTGTCAACACCTACGTTATCCCCCGGTTTCTCGAACGCTTGTCACATTGAATGGATAGTCAACAGCTTGTTATATACGCACTGCGGAATCTGACAGCGTGAATTTTAATCTCGCGGAATATAACCTGCGTGCTTAACGTAACTTACACGTACAACAAATAAAATTCCTTGCTATTTTAGCTACCTACAACTTTATAGTGCTCCAAGCATTCATATTTTTCCGCTAGTGAACTTCCATTAAGTTACAGAATTCTGCAAAAAAAACCACGCGAGTAATAAAAGCAGTGCGTGTACAGCCTGACAAATTGTCAACAATTTGTCAAAATTAATAAGCGTTCGAGAAACCGGCTGTTGATCTCGTGGTTTAGTTAATTAGCACACTTCCGTACTAAGGACAGGAAACGGATTCAAGTAACGTTAATACAAAAGCAAAAGCGTTTTTTTAATATTAATTGTATTCATCACACTATCACACTTCACATCACACTAATATTACAAATGCGAAAGTTTGTATGAATGTATGGATGGATGGATGGATGTTTGTTACTTCTTCACGCTTAAACTACTGGACGGATCTGGCTAAAATGCATTTGCATACAGGTTAATTATAATCCTGGAATCAAACATAGGCTACTTTTTATCCCAGAAAACAGTTCCCGTGGGATGAAAATCACATTTTAACGTTTCCATAGGAACAACGCGTGCGAAGTCGCGGGGCGCAGCTAGTAAGTCAATAATTTATCTAAAACCCGCTCACTTAAAAATATTTATCTTCAAAATTCCACTCCTCTACTGACATAAAACATGAATTGTAGAACAGAACATAATGTAAGCAGGAAGCTCGAGCATCCGCCACCACATTGTCGCCACATCCTCCGATACTGGGTCAATGGAATTGCAATCACGTGCGGAACCTGATTACAGTTTCAATGCTCATAAATGCACAGCGGAATAACAACGAAATATAAATTATCCTTTAATTTTCTAGTTGTATTTGTATTGGATTTTATACTCGCGTTTTATTGTTGCTGGTTGGTAATTGTGAACACGGTTGGTGCAATTTGTCTGAATTCGCGTAAAATTATGCAGGTCGTTAACCGAGCGCCAAGGATCACTTCTAATTTGACTGACTTTAACGTCCAAAGACCCGAAACAACTAATGTAAATTGTGTTTTAAGTAGGTACCTATAGTATTTGAATTTATTCTTATAACTACTGCTATTTAGTTTAAGCCAGGTTAAACATTTGCATTTTTCTACAAAGCATGAGATTCATACCCTAGTCGTAACTCACAGAACCAAAGTAATTCTTAGAGGCCGATTTTTGTTTCTCATGCGTTAGAATTTTGGCGGTCGATTCCGGAGACGGCGGGCGTGGACGCCGGGCGGGGGGCCGTGACCCAGTTCCCCGCAACCCCACCCCCATATCGTACGCACGAGGTCACTGTACTGCAGTTGCAAGCTACCGCAAGCTGACTGGACTATCCCACACAATGAGGGTCCAACAATGGGTGTTGCTTAACTTTATCGCTACGAACTTCGTAGAGGGTGCTACGGTGCTACGAAACTCGGAGGGCAGTGTGGTGTTGCTCTACACAATAGTTGCATAAATTACTCGTACAAGCGGTGGAATACGTGGAAATGTGAGATATGTATCGCTTAAAATTGCATTTTTACCGCTTAACCGTAAAATTCTTTGGTCGCGTTAAACGTACTGCAGTATTTTAATTGAGTTGAGGTGTTTCTCTATCTCGATTCTAGAATGATTAGATTATACACGAAAATGTTTACAGACAAATAAAATGCTTGAGTTTTTTAAATTATTTCATGTTTTATTCATCAATTTTGAGTTAAGCTACGAGATACCTGACTACGAACAATATAAGCTTCTTACGTTAATAAAGTACAGACTTTATAAATTTAGTTTCTAAGCACTACAATTGAAAGCATTTGGGATATTAAAGACGTGGCTGTGACCTGTCTGGCGCTAAGCCTTTTTGTCCTCTATTCGCCTCAGGGCATCAACCTTTCCCCTGCGCTAAAGTACTACGTAATGGCTCCAACATTGAATAAGATATGTACTGAACTACTAACAATAAATCAAGTCTAAATGACTCCGTTCATCGTTGTAATCTATCAGTACTTTAAACTGTAATGAACGTGGAAAAAATCCGATTAAATGTAATCCGAGGACGTGACTTTTTATCCTTCTCTGTTTGCAAAGCAATTACATGACTAACGCAACCCTATCAAACAAAACCCTTGCATACAAAAACGGCATAACTCTCTCTTTCTATCAACAGAATGTAAGCTCTACTTTCAGTAAAATAAGAGTGGATTTTCAGTGACTGTTGTGGGTTGGTAATGGCTTTGTCAGGGCTGTGGGCGATAATAGAGTTCTGTCGTCCGTCATGCAAATCTTCGGCATCAAAGCACACATGGGTTGTAATGAATATGAATAGGCTTTAGTATAAGAACAAGGTATATATCTATAGGTATCTCTTGCAAACACTGATTCATTATTGAACTCCATTATTTAATTTTTAATTTACAACAACTTACATGAGAAAAGGCAGAGAAACATCAAAAACACGACCTAAAAATGTAGGATTGTCCGTAAAATACGGTGACGTTTGGCACAGCCGTCGTCCCCGCTATTAGGCCAAGTGACGACCAAGAAAAGGGCTTTTCCAGGATGAAAACTTGAAAAAGCCATTTTAAAAAGAAAGATAGAACGCCTTGTTATGTTCCTACTTATAAGTTACAGATTTTATGAAGTTCTAAAAACGATAGATACACACGTGAAATAAAAATAAAATGTTTATAACGTTTTTGCCTGGACATGTCGATTTTTATACTTTTCGATAATCAAGACAGTTCTTTGGAATTATTTGCCTAAGCCCGAATATAACAATAGTTTTACTCGATTGCAGACTAATAAATAAATTGTCGTCGATAAATGTGAAATCTAGGCCGAACTGCATCTAATAAATCTTTACTAAACGTCGTAAATACAGGTTACGTTTCGTTCTGCTCAACAGACGAGCCAGTAACTTCTGAATAAGTTATTCTAGGTATTAGTCCGACTAGACAGACAAGCCGATCTATTAAAGGGGCAGTCCAGGGATTTTCACCTTGTTAGATAGTTACCTAAATTGCTCGTCGCGTTAGAAACACTAAATCATTCTTGTTTTTTCTGCATTTTACAAGAAAATCACCTTACAACGTATCAGTTTTGCAAGTTTTTTTGCAAGGGTTAAGTGTTTTAGATTTTTATATGAACCCATGCAAAAAAAAACTTGAACCAATTAAAACTTTTACTATGGCGGTTTGTGTAAACGTAACGTAAACGATTATTTATTGAGTATTTATTTTGATTCAATTGTCGTTTTGGAGTCCATCGAGGTGTCAAACATATAATAGGAAATTAACATAAGGTTAGTACTAAGTGGAGACCGCGACTAGGCAAACGTAGTGTAGGACGCCCTCTTGCCCGATGGGATGTCGATCTGCGAAAGACTGCAGTAAGATGCTGGATGCGTTAAGCTGAAGACAGGGTGCTATGGAGCTCATTAGGGTCTATGTCCAGCCGTGGACTAATATAGGCTGATGATGACGATAATGATGATGATGAATACACTCCAAAACGATAAAATCGTAATTTGTTTTGGGATGGGTCCATAGCTAGTTTATAGCGAACGGTTAAGAGTTATCGTAAAACTACTTATCTGGTACTCATATGTACTTATACTGTTAGTAGATCCCAGATATTAGAGGTAAAAACTGAAAAATAATACGACGCTCTGCTCATGTCATGACCCAGTATAAATAATAGGCGGAAGCATATTCTAGTAAGTCTTTCGTAAGTATATGTTTAGTAGAAATCAGAGTCCATATTGTCAAGTAATGACAGTTCTAGTAAATATGCTCGCGTAATGATAGGAAAATTATAGGTTGCGACAAGCGTAACAAGAAAGAATTATGTTGGTTTACAGTGCTTGGAAATATTGGACATGCTAGTTTGAATTTCAAGGAGGCAAGGAATTTTTTGTGAGCTTGTAACAGACCAACAAAAAATATTTTTTGTTGTTCTGAGCTTGTAAGTTAATAAAGCTAAATAGTAGCATATAATAGCACTATTTAGCTTTATTTTTAAAAAAACTTTTAAAAAAGGTGAAGGTTCTCCATTCGACTGGGTTTTTTTTGTTTGTTACCTCAGAACTACACCATAGCATTAAAATAGTGTACTTTTTTTAAATAAATCAAAAATGAAAAAACTTTTGCTGACTGGGCATTCCGATTTGATGATACTTTTTTTATTTTGAAGCTGGTGCTTCCCGTGTGGACCCATTTAAATTTAGTTCACTTCTAATAATGGGATCCATGAAAATACTAAATAGTTGAAGTCGGTTTATAGTTTTTTAAAACAAATTCAATTATTTGCTGTTTGAATAGTCAGTATGTTTAGCGACAAGGCCCTTTTTGTTCTTCTCGTTTTCCGTATAACCTAAAGTTTTCAATCCTTTCTATTTATTTTAGTCCTCTCAAATTAGTTAAGTTTATTATTGGCGAAAATTGAACTGACGCCATTGTATGGTTTTGTTTGACATCCTACTTGAACTCACGAAACAAGAGCTCAAGGGTCGTCAAGATTTTCTCGCATTTCGGCAGTAGGCGTGTTTTTGACAGGTGAGTTGGCCCGCGCAAGATAAATAACGTCAAGTTCCCCCATCACAATCGGGGCCACAATAAATCCATTCTTGTGTAAGCATCTGAAGCGGCTTTACCGACCACTCCCCTCCATCAATTCCAATTCGTTCATGCATATTCGATTCAAAGCGTCGACGCCCCGGAAAATGCTTCACGTGTGATGATGGAAACCTATTACATGCTAATCGAGCTAGCGGGCGCGGAAAAACAACCAACAGTTTCTTGGCAAGGTGGCTCTATTAGCACAAATCGTAGGATCCAGTCGAGTGTCTCAAAGCAAACTTCACTAGGTCCCCAATTAGCGGAAGTTGACAAAAAAAGACAATCTAAGACGAACTTGTATTAAAAGACGTTCGGGTCGGCATACAACGGCTCTCGGATCGATGGTGGAACGTACTCCTAATCGATATGGCCGTACAACCGCCTCAATGGCGTGCGCGCGCCGTCAGGCTTACGTAACTCGCAGAGATGACACCTGTTGCCTATTACTACCACCCATTTATAACACAACCAAGAGAAAAGTCAGTTTCGCGCCTAGGCAACGTGGTTTTAGGCCGCCTTTGAATTCGGTTGGTTGGTAGGTCAATGCACTGCAGCAACCTTCGACTGCACTCAAGGGTGCATAGTAGGGGATAGCCGAGCCGAGCCGCGTACTCTGTAGGATAATGATCTTCGTTAACGTTATTGGGGGGCGTTCTGAAGGGATTGCGGTCACTAAGAACTTTACGTTGAGTTTGTTTGCGATGTTAGTCATGTTGAAAGTCGGTAGAGTTCACTTTTCT
This sequence comes from Eupithecia tripunctaria, assembly GCA_955876795.1. Taxonomy (NCBI): domain Eukaryota; kingdom Metazoa; phylum Arthropoda; class Insecta; order Lepidoptera; family Geometridae; genus Eupithecia; species Eupithecia tripunctaria. Next base: position 10,891,722 of record OY041604.1, read on the forward strand.
CGAGCAATTATACAAGATCGTACTGTACTTTTTTAGGAGTTTTGATTTCCCATTTATTTGAAAGAGATATTGATAACTATAATGTATATTTTATTTTGTATAAAATTTTATTTTAATATTAAACTAATAATATGAAGAAGAAAATGTTGTATGCTTGTAACGAAAATTCTCTCACCACTAGAATGCTACATTAAAATTGAAATTAAAATAGTAAATTTTTATTTGTCTTAAAATATGATACACTTTACATGCTCAACAGTGTACAATAAATAAATAAATAATGCAGGACAATTCACACAGCATTATCTAGCCCCAAGATAAGCAGAGCTTGTGTTATGGGTACTAGATAACTGATATACTCGTACATAATACAATACACTACATAGATAGATATTTTTTATTATACATAGAAAACATCCAAAAAAATTGTGTATACGAGTATATATAAAATTGTCATTTCATAATAATTACATCCTTTCTATTTCTATTGCGGGTTAACTACTGGTTATCTACTGGTTATCTACTGGTTGGTATTCTTCTAACACAAATAAATTTCGTAGTTAACCCGCTTACATCCGTAATCAAATATCATGCTAATTTCTCCTGACACTGATCTATTTACAGAAATATCGTGACCTTTCTGAACGTTAGTGCGTATATACTCGTATTCATTGACCTTTAACATAAATCAAAGCTTCGGAGCTCATCCTGATGGAATACTGGCATTTACAATGCAGTGCTATAATTAGATCACCTTTTCAAGATTTCGCTCTCGTGGCTGGCATTAAGCTTAGCTATCAATTGATTATTCAGTCACTGGTTACTAATTTTCTAGATAAAAAAAAATTATGTGTAGGTTCTGTCGAGGCTAGCATATTGGCCTTTTTACTTGATTCTAGCAATACATGATGGATACTCATGACCAAACCTAAGTCTGTTGAAATGTCATGTAAATTCGCTTCCTTAATTTTACTATTCCTCAATCTCAACCTCGACAGCCTGTATTTGTCCACTGCTGGACGCAGGGCACCTCCTCATAAGCGCCTTGTTGGGGTTTATCTAATGGGGGTAATGTCCATAATTCCCACGCTGGGCATGCGGGTTGGGGATCGCAGTTTGGTGATAGAATTGTTCTGCGAGGGGCACTGCTGTCTTATCTCTCAAATTTTACTAGAGTTTCTTCAATTTCAAATTATTTATGCCAGCGTATGTTGGGAGCAAGGTATCAAAAAGATAATACGCATGATTGTAATATTTTCAGCAGTTTCAAAGTTTTTTATTTATTTATTTATAGAGCACAAACATCATATATATTATATACATCATATTAAATAATACTTTTACGTCCGATTACGCAAATAGAGGTGGAGCGTCGTATAATGTTCACAAGATAAATGTAGAATTAATAATAAGATTCAATTTACCAGAGTTAAACCATTCTACGAATTCAATAGCAGTAGATAAACGCTAATATTATCCTAGAAGGGAAACTCATTTACAGCTGAAGGCTGTGTAAATAAATTCTCACCGCAATCTCGGCTAAGCGACAGTTAATTACCCTACCGCAAGCTGTTTCGAAGCTCGCTAAATGATGTTATTAATAACACTTACTGATGTCGCCTTTAGGGTTCCGGGGTAACAAAGAAATCATAGATTTTCATTTGTCTGTAATTCTCATAGTCAAGAGATTAAAAAATAACAATGACACATTTTGTGAAATATCAGTTTTATTCTGCCCATGATAAGATCACAAAACCATCTTTTCATCTGCCTATCTCATAGTCAAATTGATTTTAAAACTAAACTTATTTACAACGGGATATTTACCATGATTTGAATTTTGAGTTTTCCAATATTTCGGCACAGTTTCATGCGCCATGATCACGGAATAACTGAATGTCTTGCGAGTGAGTTATTATTGGCAGATATATCGATCTACCCTCTTTTTTAGTCTTTTGCTACGAACGTTACCACTACCACCGGTTTCATTATCGAACGCTACTCGATCACGACACACGACACTAACGGTATCACAACGCGGTTCGGCTAGTACATCACTTCTTCGTTTGTTACACATTCTCACTACAGGGTTCCAGGTTCCGGATAGTTGGAAACCTTCTTCTCGGTTGAAGGTCCTGTGTTTGGTAATCTCAATGGCCTCCTGTACCAATCTTGGTATGTAATGTCGCTCTGTTGAGATTACTTGTGGATTGTGTAATTCGATCCAGTGGTTTGAACCAGACTCCAGAAGATGCTCGGCTATGGCAGACTTCTCAATTGCCCGATTCTTTACCGCTCTTATGTGCTCCTTGACTCTGCAGGCAATAGTACGCTTCGTTTGGCCTATATAGGAGCTTCCACAGCTGCAGTCGATCTTGTACACTCCTCCTCCAATCAAAATTCAAATCATGGTAAATATCCCGTTGTAAATAAGTTTAGTATTAATAACCATGATAGATTTAAAAGTTTTATTGATTTTAAAAGTAACGATAATCAATAATAAATTAATAGTTGAGTTCGTTTTACTAAAAACCGACTTCAATGATATGGTTTTATCTCATAGATGCCATTGCCAGACCTAGCTCAAACTAAAATGGGACTACAAGTGAAGCATCAGACTCATAATAATAATAGAATCATTAAAATCAGATCGAGTGATCTGATTTGATGATTTTTTTTTTGTTTGAAAGATGGTGCTTCCCTTGTGGTACAACGTTCTTTTTAACCAACAGCAAAAAAGGAGGAGATTCTAAATTCGACTGTTTTTTTTTATGTTTGTTACGTTAGAAAGTTCTAACGTAACAAAAATTCACCTGGGTAGGCGAATTTTAACCACACGGGAAAAACCATCTGTCAAACTAAAAAAGAACGTTGTCGACCATTTCAAGTTAGGGTTTCTTATTTATTTAGATTTTTTTCTACACTGAATAATTTCCTCCAATAATATCAAGAAATTAAATGAAACCTGTTTTCCTCTTTGACCCTCATGTTAACTAACTTCACAAGGTAACCTTTTAGAGTCAATTAAAAACTAGAGCAGAAGCAATTGACATAATTACTCAGCGTGACGACATAACATGAAGCACTCGTAAACACGACGTGACTTGAGGAACACTTGTGCTGCTTTTAGCAATGTAGATCTTAACAGGGCGTACCATTATGACTTAAAACCTTATTGCGGGGTGAAAATTATCGCGTACGACTTTTTGTGGTTGCGCCACAGTGGCACATTTCGCAAATGCGACATTATGTTACTAATATCGATAGTAACCGGGTAAAGTATCTCATTTTTTTAATTATATTTAAGAAAATGTTCAAGTAAGCTTTGTAAAATTCGACGACCTCGGTAGCGCGGTGGGCGAAGGCACGCCTTGCGGGTTCGATTCCCGCCTCGGTACTAATGTGTGTACGATCTGCAGATATTTCTTCAGGGCGTTCTGGATGTTTTCTATGTATAATAAAAATTATCTATGTAGTGTATTGTATTATGTATATCAGTTATCTAGTACCCATAACAAAAGCTCTGCTTATCTTGGGCCTAGACAATGCTGTGTGAATTGTCCTACATTATTATTATTACTGTTTTTTAAATCGATCAGTAATAAGTAATATTCATATTAAAGGTAATTGTTGATCTACAAACTTCAAGTTCCCTTCATCAAAATTTTAAATTCACGAGCTACCTACTGAATACCTTCAAACGTCCTAACCCAGTTCATAAGGATCCTAAAGATGGTGTTTGTCCTGAAGTTGGTGTTCTTCCAAAACAAATAAGGTTCGTAGTTAACCCGCTTACATCCGTAATGGATCCTAAAGATGTACAGCACACAACACTTTATCCCATCAAGGCTGCCGGCTGTCTAGACAAGCGGCGACGGGCGACAGGGTGAGACCAAGCACCATTATTAAAATTTCATGTGGCAAACGAGCGCAATATTGCTTTCGGACGAATACAATACACCCATACTCTGGAGGAAAATTTCGATGCTGTAGTAGCGATTATGAACATGTCATCTGCTGTCATCGTCTTTTAGAATTTAGGTGGATTTTTCAGGAATTAAGGGTGCCACTTATTTTACAGATTATAAACAAGCAACATTTTTTGATGCAAGATAAAGGAAAAGAGGCTGGTAACCCTAGTATATTTAAGCACCGCCTAAAACGCTGGCTTATCGAGCAAACTTTTTATAATTATGATGAGTTCTAAGGCTCAAAACGACTTTATATTCAATTTTTAATTGTATTCAATTATAGTATTACTTGTGCATATCTTAAAGATAAACTACTATTTTAATAATATTTTATTGTTTATTTGCTACTACTAACTGCTAACTATTGATATAGAATTTGATGGACCTTGTTACCTACAAGCAAGTAGGTATCTACAGTTTCAAAAAAAATAATCGAACAGTTAGAAGTTTCGTTGGATAGCTTTGACCTATTATAATGTATAAAACGCAAACTTTTACCAGAAAAGTCAGTTGAAGTGTATTCGTCCGATTTTTTTCGAAGAATAATATAGTTAAGTATATTTATATATAATATAGTTAAGTATATTTATTTGTTGTACGTAGCATTGAATTAATAAGATCTGTTTACCTAAACAGCGCCTAAGTACCTACGCCAATAAGACTCAGAAAGCAGACGTCGACAGCCGTCAATTCAAGACCGGCATTACCCGTTTGACGTCCGTGACGTAAGAACAGATACCCTTCGTTAATTGGGAGTGGATGGGAACGTTGACCTTAAGGACTATATAAACGGAGCTATGATCCGAACGTGGTTTGTTTCAAAAATAAATTATATAGTTGTATCCTGAATGACCACTGGGTGAGCCGTGTTGTGACGGATAGTACTTGAAATTAGTTTTATTGTTACACATGCAAAGCGTTGTTTATAATTTATTTAAATAAAAGATCCTCGATTAAATTATGAGTTTTAATACCTACTCGTAACATGGTAAACAACTAAATTTTTTAGCTAAAAATTATTTTGAAAAGATCTTCATTATCTGTAGGCTCAATTCCAGCTAAGAAATCTTGCAAATGAAATTCAGTTCTAATCTAAACAAATGAAATCAAATACTAAGAAATAAACTTTAGTCGACCGACTTCAGTTGATTCAGGCCAGTATCAAAATATTTGTCCGAATGAACAAGACCTTTTCCTTAGTTTATTTTATCGCTCAAAGTACCCTTCTTTATTTTTATGGACAACATTACCCTATATTTATATGTTCCCAATATGTAAGTATAAATATTTGATGGTATGCTCAATGGTATGAAATCATCTTAGTTCAAAAATATACTAGTCAGCTTCTACATATTTCCGTCAACGAATTAGCCATTTAACGTGGCAATGATCCCAGGATGCCTAAAAATGTTGCCTATTCTATTTTTAGGATATAAATGTAATTATAAATACAACTAGATAAAGATATTGTTCTAATCTGTAATTTTAATTTTCTTTGTATTTAAATGCATTTTATTATCAGTGCAAGACTATGTTGCTTTGTGTGAGGCAAAACAACGAGAGTGGATACTCTAGATATACCGAAATACGTAAATTACAATAAAAATTGTAGGACCAAAAAAACAGTGACATTTATATTCCACAGAACCCGAAATATAACTTCGAAACCGCTATGAGTAAGTCAATAATAAATTAAACTTTAGCGATGGAATCCCTTTGAAGCGAGGCTTCAAATTCCTACACAAGTATGAAAATAACCTGTATGTGTTGTGGTAGCTGAGTGGTGCTGGCTTAGAATTTGCACCACTCCCATGGGTGTCGTAAGAGGCGACTAAGGGATATCCACCGAGGGCGGGCAGCTGATGGGCATTACACCCATTAGATAAACGCTGCTTATCAGGGGGAGGCCCGCGTCCAGCAGTGGACCAATACAGGCTGTTGAGGTTGAGGTCGAGACTTTTGACATGATTAAGGCAGTCATATACCTATTGCTTGTTTATGTGTGTGTTTATTTAACTCCTTAAGGAGAGAACTATAAAGTTTTGGTTTCATTTAGGTTAAATGTATCGTAACGGATCCTTTCAATTACTTAACGGATATCCGTTAGTTGGTTTATTTCGTACAATGTTGCCAATGACCTATATCAATCATTTGGTTCAGTTGAGCTACATGTAGATTGTTCACAACCGTCTGCAATTTAATTAGCTCAATTGTTTCAATTATACAGGGCGTTCCACTGTCATGCCACATGGAGGGAAATTATCTTAAATATTCAAGAAAGAAAAGGAGATCAGTCAAAGCTTTCACACGCGCTGGTTGAGCCCCTGAATATTAACATTGAATTTTTCAATAACCCATTTATTACTACAATGGAACGGACACTTCTGAATCTGGAAAACATTTACTAAAATGTATTTTACATGATTCTTTGAAACAATCTTCGGAGATTCTGATATCTAACACTCATATCGCACACGCACACAAGCTCTGCTCAGCTTGGCACTAGATAATGCTGTGTGAATTGTCCAACGTTAATTATTCATTATGATTGTTATTTACCGATTGCTATTACGGAAAAGGAAATGTGGAAGACCTTTCAAAATATGGGAAGACGATTTTAAAACTGTAGCTGGGAAGCTATGGCCAAGAATCGCCAGGGATAGGAACGTGTGGAAGAGGTTGGAGGAGGCCTATGCCAAACTAGGGCAAACGGATGGAACAGAAACTATATTAGATTAGGACAAACAGGAAAAAAATTTAACATCCGAATAAAGGCTTTTATTATTATTATTATTAGAAGGTATACCTATCTCTAAAAAATATTTTAAAGTATTTTCGTTTGTGCGTCTGACAAAAAGCACCAAAGGCCCAAAATAAGAACAAAATCGACCGAGGTTCGTAAATATTTTCAAAAGACTCCCCTTGCCCTTTACCGGAGAAACATCCCACATCTGTTTTCGAATAAAACACCTGCAGTTGTTGGTACAAAATTTTGCTCTTCTAAAACAATTGAGTACGCGGCATAAAGGTACAACAGTGGAATAAGGTCGCTCCTTTGATGAGAAAGTATCACACTTGTCTGTGAGCCTTCCTGAAGCGTCATTAGTGCCATAGATCGGTAACTGATGACTTCGGGCTATATATAGACACTGGGAGGAACTCGACTTTGAGTTGAACTTATCGGAATAGAGGGAATAGATGATGATGTGTGTACCGTCCAGCATTATTTGTTTATACTAAGCGGATTTGGATAGTGCAATTCGTTAAGCAATGCTCTTTATTTTGCGGAAAGGCCTACGATGTCGAGTTTTTTGGATCGGCGTAATAGCAAAAATCAAGTTTTTGATTATTTACATGAAAATTACGCAGCTTCTGAAGAAACTGGTTCGAGGATAATTCAAATTGACTAAATCATTGCGATCTGCGATACAGTATTATATTTCTGCAGGTCGCATCGCTCTCTTTTTCTGTTATTTACCTCAATTATGTACCTAAATAAAGACGCTTTTATGTTTCAATTAGTCATAACTTATACGAATCAAAAGCTAAGTCGCAGTCGTCTCAAGACCGCATATTCAGAGACCAGAGATCGTCAAGTCGATTCATGGTTTGAGTTTACGAATCAACTCACACCAACTCTTCGTTCTGCAACGCACACCACTTTTAGACCTAATTATGTGCAATACTGTGCATTTTCATAAAAGAATATAGTATTTTTTCTCAGGAAAAAGGTCATAATTTTATGTATTCGAGTTTTCTACTCGAGGGATCCAGTAATAAGGTACTGAGATCTAGGCCGAGTTTGACCACCAAATCCGTTAGGTTCACTCCAGTGTAAGTGTTAAGTCTAGGAAGTCATGACTCATTCGCCAATACGCATCATAATCTGCACAAAGTAGGGATTACCAATTCATCGGTGAGTTTGTGAGTCACCTAAGCCATACAAGTCGTGAGTGTGACTTTAAATAAATGCATAATGCATGAAGGAACCCTTTTACTAAGCGCGAAGTATTTTCAACGACAAAAAGGTACTTACACATTGATATATCACTTCCGAATATGTACTGTGGTCGAAAACCTTTTGGCCACATTTTAGGCTGTCTAAATATTGAAAAGGTTACTGTCGATTATTTATTCATGTTACGATCTGAAAGGGAAATTCAGTAGGCGTTTGTGAAAGCAAATTTCTAAGTGAATGGACGTTATCCTAAAATCCCTGTCCTAATTGGAAATCGACCGCGTGACAAAACAAGCTATTTTTTCGCACGACCAAAAAAATTTAGATATTGGCTCTAAAGGTATATTTTTAATACACATTGCACGCCAAGAAAGAAAAATCGAAATTTTATTTTTTTTTACAAGCAAAACCTACTAACTTACGATAGCACCGAAACGAATGAGAAACTTTAATTTTAGTTTTTAGGAGTAGGCTCCCAGAAATAATGAAAAAGAAACCGATAACTTTGTAGATAGCCTGAGACCTATCTTCTAAACCACCTTTAGAACCTTTCAAACGCTGAATGGATGTTTTTAATTAAACCATAAAAATATCGGGCAATTACGGATACACCTGCCATCGCGTGATAAAATAACATCGTTTGGCTTTACGACCATTTTCTATTTAGGTTCAACATGTCCCCTACACTATGTAATATACAGGATGCCACAGAAAGACTGTACTAAGCCGAAAGGACCTCGAGGGCAGCAACTTGTAAATAGGGATTTTATTTAATTTCGATATTTTTTAGCAAAAACCAAAGGATTTTTTCTTACTATTCGAGTTCTTTGATACGCACTATTGCATTTATTTATTTGTTATGCCAATTATTTCACAGATGTTTTTTGTTAGTTTTTTCAGCCATTGTTGACCATACTGTAAGCACATACGTAAAAGAACAATAATTTAAAGAAAGAACGTCTCAAATATTTTCAAAACAAAAAATAAATTATATTCAAAAAATCATACAACAAACGTTGACTCGATATCCTGAATAACCCTCCTAAGACACACTTTACGTAGCACACTATAAATATAAAAAAAATCTATTCTATAATTCCCAAACTCTATTTTATTTTTTACCCGCGACGGAACGGAGACGGGTAGGTGAAAAAATGTTGGTATTATTAATTAATAATCTTTTTCAATTCAATTATAGTCGAGCGTTTTCCAAAAAAAACATTTCTTCCTTTTTTGATTACCTACTATTCGTCGTGTGGTAATACATTATCTGTCGTGGGTTTTTCAAAATCTTACTTTTGTTCTATGTCGTTATCACCTAGCAGGCACACCCAAACTAAGTTAAAATGTACAAGATCCTTGACTCTTCCAAAGAGGCGAGGGAAGGTTTTAGGTATAACGTGTTAGAAACTTTGTAATGAGACAGACGAAGCATGTGAGCTTTTAATGGCACACTTAAATTTAGGGCACTTAGCTTGAAAATTTCATCGACAATATTTTGCGTTAGTGCATAGTTTGTAGGAAAAATTTTGGTTCGATGTAATTTAGACTGTCAGTTTTCTGCTGAACCTGTACCTAATATTGCTTTGGTGATTCTATGCAAGCTTTGCACGAACTTATACCATTTTCTCCCTTCCACCGTAAGACCAGCAGAGGTACAAAAAAATACCACCCGTACTTTGTCGTATAGCACAGTGTCGAACCAAAAAATTCTGCTCTACTTTCATAATATGTGGCTAAATAGTGCCTGCGCCTGTTTTTCCGTTAGAGTACATCTTTAAGTCTTTAAATCCAGGGTAAATAAGCTCCTTCCAGGGATATGCGCTCCATCTTATTTCACATCTTCATCTTAAAGTTTGTTGGTGGCCAAACGCTACACTATAATCGATAACGATCAACGCAATCCTTTAAAAACAAGCTAAAGAACTGGCTTATCCAGCAAGCTTTCTTTAGAGTTGACGAATTCTCTGAAAAAAAATTGATAAATGATCTTATGGTGTAACATGTACTTACACCTTATTGTTTACTTTAAATTATTATGTTAAATTTATTATTATTATATTGTACAATGTTGGTTGTGATGGTAATTGTTGAAAAAAATATTTTTTATTTAATTTATTTGCATAACTTTTATGGCATGTAATAAGCGTTATTCATAAATAATCTGGATAAATAACAAATCTTTCAAGGTAAATTATATAGCCCAATGAGGCTAATGAAGTAAAAAAACTAGTATGAGAATGCGCCAAATGCCCAATGATCGGTAGTTTTTCTTTCTATTTATTTATTTATTAATTGTAAAATCAACTTAACTATGATTAGTAGAAACTAGTAAATATAGCTGTGGCTTTTGTTTGTGGCGTTGTAAATTTTTGCCCAGCATTGCAGTGGGACATAAGTATCCAAAATAATAAGAATAGATCTCAAAACAACACCTACCTATTTATACCATGAACAATTACATCACAACAGTATTTTTTTTGAGATCACGAAGCCGTTTATGTATAACTAGCTGCGCTCCACGGCTTCGCACGCCTATTCCACGGGACCTGATTTATGGGATAAAAAGGCCTGTGTTGTTCCAGGCCTAGTACTAAACTACTTGTATGTATGATTTCACCCAGATCCGTTCAGTAGTTTTTGCGTGAAAGAGCAACAAACATATATACATACATATGTTTACAAACTTTCGCGTTTATAATATTAATAGTAGGATATTACGTTACAAGGCTTTTTTATAATCGTAAAGCATTTTATCTGTAACACTGATAAAATGGTTGGTTCACAGACAAAACAACACCCTTTGTCATGAATAGGTATATCCCTTCTATTGTTTCGAAATTAAATATGTTTTGAGCCCTACAGTATACCAATACTCAACTCATAATAAGTACCTACCAATCACCTAACTAATTTTAATAAACTTTGTTGACACGCTAATAAAGTTCGAATTGCACCGCAGGACGTGGGTTTAAATACCATACTAACTATAATATATCCTTTGGCATCGCCCACAATCGGACACGCCTACGAAAGTTCGTGAGGTTTATGGCGTGGAAATCTTAGTTAGGTAGTTCCTGGCTATTTTATGGTGGAGATTAAGTTGGCTAAGTTATCGGCGCTGATATTGGTCCCCACTGACATGGGTAGTGTGTGTAAACTTTTAAGTTATGAGACACAAGGCTTCAGTTTAAGGAAAACCTGACTATTGTGGATACGCTAAAAGAATATCCAAACCTGCATGCCCCGCGTGGGCATTACCTCCATGAGATAAAAGCTAATAAGGCGCCTATCAGCGGGAGGTCTGCGTCCAGCAATGAACCCATATAGGCACTGGATGATGAGATGAAGAGAATATTTGAATGAAATACTTGACGGTCCTGTGTCTGTTAACACCTTCATGGCCCAAGACGCAGGTGCCAGTCTCTATCTGCGTGGAGCTGCGGCGCGGCCCTGCGGGTCGCACCGCAGAGCTGAGCAGTGAATGCGTTATGTTAGTTACTGATAATGGTGTTTGGCATCTAACTTAGGGTAGTTTCTACCAAATCGGTGCTGAGGCGTCATCTACCCCATACTTTAAACACAAATAACCTATCATCTCGAATGTCACGCACATCGTGAAATATTAGATAAAACATTATATTCGTGAAGTATTAGACGTTTACAAAAAGGAGACGATACGATCACGACTCGTTCCAAACGTCAAATAGATTTACCCCTCTGATCTTTTTGTAATCTTTTTTCTCCTTTAATACCTCCTTCGAAAACAATATTAGTCCTAATAAGTGATAAACTGCTCCACGTTACTTTCCATGCAATAAAAAGAAAAGCGGAGCATGTAGCAGTAGCAGTATCTTAAAATACCCATTTTCATTACTCCAGACCATTGATTTATTAAAAACGAAGATTAGGCACTGGTTGCTCGAAAGTGGCAACCTCAAATTGTGTAAAATTGTGTTCTCCCACATCAGTCACCGTCTGACCGGCGGCACGGGCGGTCGTGATTCGCGTGAAATATTGTTGTCTCAGTCTCACTTCGGTCCTAGATACGTCTTTCCGTCTTTGTTCTTCTTTGTATTGCACAGGACTGGAAATATAACTGTGAGCGTATGTGTTTGCGTGTAGTTGTAACACATGCCAATTTTTGAGTAAGCGCTGGGAGAACGTAACCTATCTTCCCTTTTTAAATCAATGCTCCAGACGTAGGTAACTCCACTATCCCCGTTGCAGTATCATGTTAAGTAAATTTCGTAATCCAATTATCGAAAATAAATCTTTTCTGTCGTGTATGTATAATATTAGCTCTTAAATTGACAGATAAGTGAGACAGCGGACAAAGGCTTTTAGCCATTAGTACTTCCTGTAGGTACAGTCAGAAGAAAAGTATGATATTAATCGAACAATAAATAATTAATTTTGTTCTAAAAAACTTTAAACCGACTTAAATTTTTGTAGATTTTTCATGAATTTTCATGAATCCCGTTGTCAGAACTGAACCAAATTAATTAAAAACTTTTTGTTAACCACATTGCCACTGTTTCAACTGCACTGTTTCAATCCTACTGAGTGATCACAACTAAAAAATTCAGGGGTCATTAAATCATGTGTACTTACAGCTGCAAGTAATCAGCCCGTTTGTAGAATAGCTTACAAAACGAACGCTGATTTATTGGGTAAATCTAGTTAATTCCGTGCGACGACGGCTAAGTGACGTTTTTGAACGTTGATCGTTTAACTAACACATAACAGATTGATACTGTTTACTGTTTGTGAACCGTCTAGCCATTCTACATAAGGGCAGATGTTTCAACCCGGTGGCGGCGATAGGTATACATTCGAGCAATAATAATGATAAACATAATAATAATAATAATAATAATGCTGGACAAATCACACAGCATTATCTAGCCCCAAGCTAAGCAGAGCTTGTGTTATGGGTACTAGATAGCTGATATATATAATACAATACACCACATAGATAGATATTTTTTATTATACATAGAAAACAGCCAGAACGCTCTGAACAAGTATCTGTAGAGCGTACAAATATTTGTCTCAAGGCGGGAATCGAACCCGCAGCCTCCTGCTTCGCAGGCGGACCATCGCCCGCTGCGCCACAATGTCGAGATAATCTATAATTTTATTCATTCTGCTTGTTTTGCTGACTGTACGACACACGATAAAAGGACCGCGGGGAAAACTAATTATTGTCGGAAAAATTCCGTGCCGACGGAACCTTGTCGGTTAGTAAATTTTAAAGCAGGTTTTTATTCATACCATAAATAACATCGTTTTAATTTGAAACTGTAAGCAGCATCATAAATGTTTTATGGTTACTGTGGGCGGAATTCATGTAATTACGTAAATCTCTAGGAATATCTTAATTTATGTTTAGATTTTTTATGGCTGATGTCCTATCAGAGTAGTAAAAATATTGTCTGAAAACAAGGGGTTTTTATGTCTTATACCTACTTTTGTTATTTTAGAGGGAATGACTTTTAGAGACTGGACATTTAAGATTGTGCCATATGAACTTTGATCTTTTATCTTGAATTAATAGGTAGGTATTTTAAAAACACCATTGGTGAAAGTTTTATTTCTTTTTAAAATGAATGTTTTGCACAAAAAATTTGCTATTTATCTCACTTTTTTTGCTTCGGTTTTTGTTCTACTAAGACACGTAGAATTATTTATTTTGTTGTCTTTTAATTTTTTGATAAGTTGTTTCATTTATCTATAATTAGGTAAAAACAGTTTTGGTGCATAGAAAATTCGGTGCACGTCTTTGCTCTGTACTCGCAATAAAACTGTATCTTGTCATCCCGCTCGAAATCTACTTGTAGCGGCGTTATTGCACACTATTAAGGAGTTGGATTTAATAGACCAAACCCATTTTGACACTGATCATCAGAAGATAGTACAGGATTACATCCATTCATAGTGTTTTTTACTTAAATCCAAAACGCAGGGCAAACTTTTACATACAACATAAAAAGTTTTTCAAGACCGCACACTTAATTAAATTAAACCATTCCAAGTTGATGTAAAAACTCCTTTGACTCTACACTCCAAACCAGCTTTGAACTATCTCAAATCCCAGTATTAGCAGATCACACATAAACCAAGAGCCTGTGAACAAAACGCTACGTCTTATATCACAATAGTCCCTCGGTCTGATGCCTCCTCCTTGCTACCCGACCATGGAGGAGGGGGTAAGCAACCCCCCCTTAGCCCCCCACCCGCCCGTATCTGAGCGGCGGCGCCTAATGAGAACCGTTGAAACCTAAAATTTGGTGCCAACTCGAACTCTGAAGAGCTCTAGACGTCGAGAATGAAATGTCAAGAGACTTTTTTTATAAAAATAAACCGTATCTCTTTGATGATAAGAGCGAGGTGGCTGCCCTAAATTTTTGAAAGCCTCGAGTGCCAAATGGCTGCATTGATAGAATTTTATCTGGAAGTTATGGTGGCTGTGGGTAACCCAATTTTTCAATTGATTCTACCCAGCTCAAATGTTTTATGTATTCAACAATTGAATGTATATTTTCGAAAAGTTTTATTCCAGCTGCCAACCATAGTACTTCTTGTCGTTTTATGTTTTTATTCGAAATGGCTGTTTCCTAGACAGGGTTGTTGGTAACCACATCATTGCGTGAACTCAGAGTGACAGATTAAAATTGTCTCTGGCAGATTGAATTTGATTGATGTGGTTAAATCGCTACGATTATAAGGAAAATAACATTTCACATTTAGAAAGAGATAACCTGCTATGCTACTAATAACTAAGAAATCTAAGAATTAAGAAGACCTATGCCGTCAGAACCTGCAGTTCACGCACTGTTTGTGAATCAATAATACCCCTGTATAAAGGTTATTTTCATTGAAACCGTAGCGACTTAAGGTGCATACCCGAGCTAATATGACAGCGATATCTATTTTACCATATTTTTACGTTTATAATAGGTTTTTTTTTTAAATCCTAGGTTCAGTTTGTGGTATCTATTATAAGCTATTTGTAATACTTCTGTAATAATTTTATCTCATATAGTTTAGGAGGAGATGCGAAAATAGAGTTTGGTGGCCAAAAAGCGCAACTTCGTATCTCTGCCTAAGCTTTACAAAATGAAACTATAACAGAGACATCAATAAATAGCTTAAAATAGATACCACAAACTGAACGTAGGATTTTTAAAAATTCCTGCGTTTAACGTAATAATAAGATAAAATAGTTGGGGGCGCCACTTTCGCTGGTGCATGGGCCTTAACCACACCGATCATTTTCAATCTGCCAGGGACAAGTCGTCCTATAACCTGTCACTCTGAGCCCATAAATGTGCCAGTGTGAAAAAGGGACAGATGTTAATTGGTGTGCTGTCAACGAGAGAAATAAAGATTTATTAGGTCGCGTAGACGGTCTACGGTAATAGCTACGGCGTAGCATTCGTAGCAGTGCTACGAACTAGCTTCGTAGCAGATTTATTATCTGTACCTACATATCTTGGTCGTCGATTTCGGCGCACGGATTTTGGAAAGATAATCGTGTTGTATCTCGATGTCGTATGAGGCACGAATGTCTTGAAATCTCTGTCGCACATTCAGGGCACGGAGTTATTGAATTTTAAATCTTGTTTAGGTAGGTATGTGAATCTATATACTGCTTCTACAGAAACGGTAAAATAGAAAAGATACTGCAGTTCCTACTAGATCCTTTCTTCGAAAAGCTACTTTACTTGGTTTTTTGCCGTTTGTAGCCGAAAATGACAAAATATCAATTTCACCTAAATCTTTTTGATCACGGCACGCATAAGACACTTATACTAGACACTTACACATAGATTTGTTAAATAATACAATGAACGCACTATCTCGTTAACTATTCCTGTCTTGTCTCTGTTTGTATTTGGTGTGCAATAATGAATATTTGTATTGTATTGTATCTTCTATTTATTTAAAAAATAATCCCTCTTCTATCACGGATGAACGGCTGGACCAATTTCACTAATTCTTTATGTTGTGTTTCTCTTTATCAGGAAAAGGTTATATGACAAAACAAATAAGATACTAGCGCGAAGTGACACAACATAAATTTGCAAGCAGGGAAAACTGCGGGGCACAGTTAGTAACCAATAAAAAAAGTTTATGTATAGCTACTTTATTACTCTACGCACTCATAAAGTTAATCAATAAACACACACAACCGTAAACCGATTCTTCGTAAGGCTGATGGATTAATAATTGCAATGGTTTGTTTTCCATAGTCGGGTAGAATCAACCCAATCCAATTTCATGGAGATATCAATCTATTGGAGTTCTGAGGTTATTAGTAACGTTTCGATAAATTTTAAAGGACATTTGAGGAGAATCGTTTATTAACTTTTTAGAATATCAATTTAGAACAGTTTTGAAATTAAAGTTGTGATAGTTAAATTTATCAGAATAAAATTATCAGAAAAATTACTTTTGGAGCATTTGAGGAAGGTTTTTGCCTTAAATGAATAACCATTATGTTTACCGCTTTATTTTGCACTACCAACTCTTAATTTACTACTTAGATATAAGATAATAATTATAATAATGTTGGACAATTCACACATCATTATTTAGCCCCAAGCTAAGCAGAGCTTGCGTGTCAGTTATTTAGTACCAATATACTAAATACTACCTAATACTACATATATGTAGATAGATATTTTTCATTAATTATAGGAAACATCCAGAACGCTCTGAACACGTATCTGCAGATCGTACACACGTTTGTCCCGAGTTGGGAATCGAACCCGCAACCTCCAGCTAAGCTTGAAAACAAAAGTACCATCCAGCAGTGAGCGCGGCTTAAGTGTACATTCACACAGCAGTCCGTTTTACAGACCCGTTTTATCGTATAGGTACGTTTTTATTCAGCGATGTTGGATGTGTTGTATGAGTCAGTTCACACACATTACTGGATCTGGAATAAAGTCATGTGTGCACGCAGTGTGGACTTGCTTATACAACTACATACGCCATCACTAAATAAAAACGTATTCGATAAAACGGGTCTGTAAAACGGACTTCTGTGTGAACGTACCCTAAGAACGAAGATTCGAACAACCGCCATTTGCATAGAAATGCATCGATAAACTGAACAACTGAGCATCTAGAATACAGCAGACGATTTCTGAAGCAGGAATAAATGGGCGAGACGTGCCGCGGTACTCAGTTATCGATGTTCATAACCAGTGCTAGGTTCTATCGGGTAAAAAGGGCAATGGAAAGTCGACCTAGAATTGCTCTATGACTTAGAGCATAGCGCGGATTTGTTACTAGTAGGTAAATTAGGAAAGGATCATGCCTGAGTGGAACCGTATGAACTCGGGAAAACCCTCAACAATTTCACACCTTACTTCTTCTAACCTGCTGTATGTCAAAGTCTCTCACAATATTTGTGTAGCAATGACATAAGAGTGATCTATAGAATACAGCAGACGATTTTTGAGGAGGAATAAATGGGCATTGCTAGGTTATATTGGCTAAAAAGGGCAATGCAAAGTCCACCTAGAAATGCTCTATGACTAAAAAGCATACCGTGTTTGTATATTCGTAAATAAAGAAAGGATCATGCCGGGAAATCGTATGAAATCGGGGACAGCGTGAACAATCTCTCACTTTAAGCGTTCTAACCTGCTGTATGCCATATGAATAAATATAAACAGGGCTAGGATATAACGGGTAAAAGGAAATTGTAAATCAACCTAGAGATACTAGATGACTGTTTGATACATAGCTATAAGCTGAAAGAATAATGGGAAAAAAGAGATAAATCTAGCCCACCAAACATCCGCAGTGCCTAGTTATGTGTGATACATCGTCGAATTATAGCAAGTATAATTATACATAATTGATTACAATTATTCTTTAGTCATCTTAAGTGACCAAGGCACTGTTGGAAGGTAACGCAATTTAAAAGGCAATGAAATACTTTTCCATCCGAACTATCGCATCAGTTAAGCCTCGTGCAAGATTTCTAAGAAAATAGTTTCTGCAAACGGGTTCACGTTTAAACGTTATTTCTATCCCACGGAAAATATTGGATAACAATCTTCGTTTTATACCAGGTCTAGACCTGCGTCTATGCAATTTCAGACCAATTCGTTTATTAGTTTTGGCTTAAAGACGTATCGAAGATACTACTCTCTAGCCAGCCATCCATCTATTGAAACTTTTGCCTTGTAAATATTAGCGTGATTCTTATGGTCTGGCCGCTCATTTCATGTTTCACCCTAAGAAAATACTTAACCTATTAATGTTTAAAAGATAAATTACCTACCCTTTATCTCTCAGCACACTACCCTATATTCAGTTACGGTAGCCTAAAGCTGTAAAACGACGTAATCCGTTGCATCTTTGAACGAAAAGCTTAACTCGAAATAGGTGAGCTAGCTTTTATACATTATCTATCAGAGCTATCTAACTTACATACATTTTATGTATGGTAAAACACAAAATTCATATCCCCGGTTGATTGCAGCATGCATGTTTGCTTCACACTCGTTCAGAGAAGATTGCCAAAAGTTTTATAAAGCTTTGTGTTGTCTACATGCTTTGCAATTCAGTCTTGATTCCGAAGCCCGAGATATGTAAGCGTGAGTTGCAGTTGCCGAGGAGATTTTACTGAATTTTGTTGTTTGTACATACATACTCATGCAATGTTGTAGTAATTTGTACTATCTATTCTAAATATACTGGAAAAGTCTTTGGTCTTAACATGTGGAGACCGAATGGCTGGTTTTTCATTCACCATGCGAATAAGGATATATGTGTTAAAACTTCACATGACAATTAATGAAGAATAGAATAGAAATACCTTTATTTGGACACAGGTTCAAAAAGAGTTAAAACATAAAATAACGAAAATAAAATGCTATACTGAGCATGGAGGTAAGTGACATAAATGGAGTTGAAGTTTAAAATAAATATAACCTCCGCGCCGAAATAGGGATTGGCTCTGTGCTGAACATAATAATATTATAATGCTCAGCGCTATTTGTATTTATATTGATAATATAGGCCGTTAAACAAGGCAAGTTAGAAATTTTACAATTTGAAAAGAAAAATACACAATTTACTATACGAAAGTAAAAAAAACTCTAAGAAATTTCCTTTAAGTAATCAAAATAATGTTCTGTTTCAATATTATTTAGAGTAAGCGATTGTAATCTTCTAGTATCTTCTGTAATCTTCAACGTACAGTAAGTAACCTCAACTAGTAATAGGGTCTTTGGCTGAAATGTTTTTCAGATAACCTTGTTACTAGTTGACGTTACTTTAAGTTTATGTAGGTAAGGTACACAAATCTCATCATCACACATACGTCCACAGTCCTTTTACAAACAAGGAGCTGTGCAATGTATTACAATCTCTTTCTCTAAATAATATTCAACAAGAACATTCTTTTAATTAATTAAAATTTGTTTAAGAGTTTTTTTTATATAGTAAATTGTGTATTTTTGACCATAATCTAGTCCCAAACTAAGCAGAGCTTGTGTTATGGATGACTGATACATATACACATAATACAATACATTACATACATAGTTTTTGTTTATTATACATAGAAAACCACCAGAAAACCCTAAACAAATTAGCAGATCGTACAAACATTTGTACCGAGTCTGGAATCGAACCCACAACCTCCTGCGTCGCAAGCGGACCTTCACCTGCTGCGACACAGAGGTCGTCAATAAATGCTAAATAAATAAATACAAAATACAATAATCACCACGGTTGGCAGGCGGATATAATGATTGATCACAGTGAATCTTATAATAAACAGAAGGAAGCTGCTGCCCTTTATCTGATAGGTTCTCTTAGTCGACTCATACGACATCCACGGGTTGTTGGCGAGGTTGATCACACTAATATTATAAAGGCGAAAGTTTGGATGGATGTATGGATGGATGTTTGTTACCTCTTCACGCCAAAACTACTGAACGGATCTGGCTAAAATTTTGCATACAGGTAATTCTAATACTTGAATAAAACATAGGCCTTTTTATCCCATAAATCTGTTCCCGTGGGATGAAATCGCCTTTTAATGTTTTCATAGGAACAACGCGTGCGATGCCGCGGGGCGCAGCTAGTTTTTCTATATGTCCGCCACGGCCAAAAAGTCATGTAAGCCTAATCAAGAGATTAAATATCTTCTATTTGAAAAATGCGCGCGTGAAGCACAATTTTTTTATTTTTATTAATCATAAATAAAGGGACTTTGTCGCTTAGCGACCACGTCGCCCTGAAGCACAACTTATAATCTGTTTTCCAAAATCCGCTTAGTAAAAACGTACGTGGAAAATTCACTGTCGACAAAAAAATAAGGTTCCGTCTATCTATCAACGAACAAATCAAAAGCAAATATTGTGATTGCTTTTTACAGCGGTAGGTGTGTAAGCCTATAGAAAATCCGAAGGTCTTTTTCACTACAAAGCACACAATAAATGTCACAAACTGTTTTAGTTTGTTTATAAATATCAGCCATAGCCTTCGGTCACCCTTCGGTATTGTAGGTACAGGGTGTTCCATTCTAAGAGGATAAAATAAACTAGGGTCATGATAGAGCTGATTATGTTAATAAATTCAAAGAATGTTACTCTTGTAGAAAATATTTAACGGAATTAAGTGTTATAATATTATATCCTCCCAATAAGTGCCCTCCACGAAAGATCTTTAGGTGCCCATAATATATAACTGTACTAGGATATTCTATATCAGGGAATAAGCTGATTATGCTCCCAGTTTTCAACAATTATGGTTTTGCAGAACATACTTATTTAAAAAAAATATCATTTGACGCAATTACTCGTAAGTTTCCCTCGTCTTTCATTGGGTTGCCATAATATCTTTATAACTGTACTGCGCTGATATGGAATAGATACTTTTATTTAAGTGAAATATCTTTGGTACGATTATTAAAGTCACTTACAGATTTCCGTGTGAACGTATTTAACACCTACTTCAAAATTCGAAATCAATAAAATTCACCCACTACAGATTGAAACCAAACACGCGACCTCGTTTGATCCTCTAAGAACGTAACACCCTGTATAAATCCGTAGCTATACTTACGTGTCATCACATAGCTAGAGTCAGATATAGTCCATCAACAACAGTCCTTACACCGACCAGTGGTGTCGGAAACGAGAATCGTTCGAAACTAATCGTACGTTATAATGACATGAGGACATCATAATTTAACTATTTTCGAGTTGATTCTAACGATAGTAAAAAGTTCTTGTATCGTATACTACTGACTTTGTATAGTTGGTTATATTTAATATTGTTGTTGTTTGTAAAGTGTGCTTCTTAGAAATTATAGTAGTACTATTCGCCAATAGATGGCAGAAAGAGTCATATCTTTCGGTTCAGTTCTTATGTTGATAAGGATAAAGTTGATTATTGAACACGAATAAAATAGTAATACATTCGCCAATAGATGTCAGGAAGAGTCAATTGATTACGATAAAGTTAATTATTGAAAACATAATTAAACTAATTCATTACGGTTATAAGCGGGTTAACTACGAACCTTATTTGTGTTGGAAGAACACCAACGTTTCATCCCTTAACGAGGGACATCTTCAGGGCGAATGCGGTTCTAGACGCGCGCGTTCCGCATCCCTTCGAGCAACACAAATAAGGTTCGTAGTTAACCCGCTTACAACCGTAATGAATTCGTCAAACTACGATAGTTTTTATAATAAAATAATTAAACTAATAAAACGACATTTTCTGGAAATGAATCCTAGCTAGATCGATTGATCGCCCCCAAAACCCCCAGTATAGAAAATCGTTGGAGCCGTTTCCGAGATCCGGATCATATATACATACTAGCTGCGCCCCGCGGCTTCGCACGTGTTGTTCCTATGGAAACATTAAAAGGTGTTTTTCATCCCACGGGAACAGATTTATGGGATAAAAAGTAGCCTATGTTTTATTCCAGGATTAGAATCACCTGTATTTAATTTTAGCCTAATCCGTTTAGTAGTTTTGGCGTGAAGAGGTTACAAACATTATATCCATACATCCAAACTTTTGCATTTATTAGTGTGACTGAACACAGAGATTACAAATCATTGTATTATAATATTAACACAGGGATATTTATTTCCTATTCTACAACTTTTAATATGTAATTTTTTTTCTGTGTTGGTGTGCTGAAATGAGCAATATTTTGTATTGTTTTGTACAAAAATAAATATTGTCCAAATATGTACTGTAAATCAAAATGAAATTTAAAAATTTTGTGCCCTGAGTGGGTTTAAAAAATTAAATCATACGTGCACTGGGATGAAATGGAAGGTCTCCGGATCTACTGCTCTGCTTTAAAAAAATATTTCGTAACGAATCTACGTTATCGTTGAATGCTATAAGACAATGCTATACTCAAGTACCAAGTGAGCGAAAACACGGGCAGAAACAAGTACTTTTTATGTATCATAATATGTGAATTGTTTGTAATTGGAGCAAAAGGACATCCCAGTAACAATACAGTTTCGTTCAGATTCGTCTCACGCCCAGATTTGCAGGTTCCTCACGTGACCACAGGGGATGTTCTATAATAATCCTTCTACTTTACTTAAATAGAGTTCTTTTTCCCGCACCATACCTTTAACCTCCTTTAAAGCCTTCAAGATGGCGTGGAGAAACCATTAAATGCTAGCCGATGCAATGGCGCATTCTGGAATATCGTGAAGCTCTACCATTATCGTAAGAAGCATGACGGTATCAGACATTAGTAGAAATGGAATAGTGGGTAAATTTTAAGCTTATCTATAGGTATTAGGTAGCAAGCAAAAATAGGTAATTACTTGGTTCGTAAACGTAAGATTTATATTAAGAACCAGCGAAATAAATTGATCTTCTCTATTACCCGACCAGTAGAAAAGCCAGGCAGGAAAAATAAACGTGCAGTGAAGTTAAGCAGCATATTATTACTTCATTCAACTGGGAGACGGGAGGGGGTGAGTCATGTGGTTTAAGTTACCGTGACATAGGTATGTTAAATGCGAGTATCAGAAATTATAGAACTTGCATATATTGATCAGCTAAGTTGAAGCATGCCATTCATGGCGGCAATTACCTACAAGCTTTCCATTCATTACTCTAGATTTGTAGGTAGGTACTTCGTAGAGAAGCATGTTCAATTTATCACTTAGCTATAAATGGGTATTTCGGTAATAGGTAATTCAAGATTTACCAGTGAACTAACAAAGGTTTTGATAAGTTACTGTAACATTTAGGGGGTTCATATTAGACATATGAATTCCTTGAAATATGTATCAAAAGCACAGCACGTGGATCTAATGGTGGTAGGCATAATAGTTATGGTTAAGAGATTGAGGAGTAGAAAGGCACGGTGTTAGCGGTTAGGTGCTAGATTGTCGCGGGTGCGGGGTCGTCGAACGGCGTCGGCGTCCGGGCCGGGAGGGGCGACGGTTTCGGCGCGCGTTATCGATCGCATCGTACCTTCCTGCGGCCGCAGCAGAGCATCCTCCGAGCGCGCGAGGGTCCGCCCGGCGAAGACTTCAACCTTGCCAGTTTCCGCCACTGCATGGGTGCACTTAGCGCGGCGCTTGCGGCCGCGGGGCCGAAAGCTCGCGCATCGCGTCGGGCGACAGACGCGGCCGGAGCGCGCGAGCCTTCCTCGCGAAGTAACCTCGCGGCGGACGCGCGCCTGCGCGCTGGCCACCACGAGGTGGTAGTCAGCCCCACCCCCGCACAGACTCGAGTAGGCGCCCCCCTCACGATTAATAATTCCGGCTACGCTGCCAGTGCGTATGTGGGTTAGTTTTTTGGCGATCGATGCGATTATTCGAGGTTCCGACGGTGCAGCCGAGACGGGAGACGACCTATTAATCGCATTCTGACATCACGGCTGAGTGTCGGCGGTGAAGGCGGATTTCACACAATACAATGTAGGGCAAATACTATCATGGGAATATAGGTCACTGTCTCCCCCTGTAGGGTTAAGGTAGCATAATTGATGTTCAGGCAGTGTCATCGTAGGTAGCCCCCCTGGTGAGTTTTAAGCCCATTCCAGTCCATTATAATACTAAACACTTTTGATAACAATTTATTTAAAAAAATCACACTATCACACTTTACAAACATATTAAAAATGCGATAGTTTGGATGGATGGATAGAGGTATGGATGGGTGTTTGTAACGTTTTCACGCTAAACACTTCTGAACCGATCGGGTTAAATTATTCTTAGTTCAGGTGATTCCATCTTGGATCAAAAATAGGCTACTTTTTATCTTATAAATCAACTCCCATGCGATAGTAATCAACTTTAAATTTCTCTACTACTTTCAACGTGTCCATAGGAACAACGCGTGCGAAGCCGCCTTTATAAAGCTAACGACATTTTTACCATAGGTACATGTACCTAACAACAATGTTTTTTATGTCCTCAACCTCAACCTCAACAGCCTATAATGGTCCACTGCTGGAGGCAGGCCTCCCCCTGATAAGCGCCTGAATCGAATGGGGGGTAATGCCGATAATCCCCACGCTGGGCATGAGGGTTCGGGATCGCAGTTTGGTGGTAGAATTGTTCTGCAGGGCTGAGGAAAACCAGTCCATTGTCAACCTAAACGTGATTTGCGCGCCTACGAACAATAGATTGTTTAGGAGACATTTTGAATTTTTTAATTAGGTTTTCAAAAGTTAAAAGTTATTAAAAAGTTCAAATAAGAAAACTCAAGCTTTTTTGGGAGTCGCGTATTTCTTTTCATAACCAAGTTCTTTTGCAAAGAACCATAAGTATTTACCTACTTCGTTAAATTAACCCCTCATTTCATCATCATCATCCTCAGCCCTTGTCGTCCCACTGCTGAACTGCTCCATTCATTCCACATCCCGCATTTTTCTGAACTTTTAACCTAGATGAAGTTCTATGAAAATATCATCACACTCAAGTAATTACGTTCAAGAAACCTTCAAATCTATCACAAAGCCGATCTATAACCCAAGAAAAGTAACTTATTCAACTACTCCAGGCAATAACACTTAAGCGTTCCCTTGACGACGGCCTATAATATAATTCTATGAGCTCCATCGCCAATTAGCGAACATAATACCCATTAACAAATCTCAATTACGGCTGTCATAATAATTACAAGGGGCAGGAGTCAAGCACGGCGATACTAAGCCCTACTACGGTTCAAAGGGACTAAACCGCATACGGGCGGCGGACTGCCAAAGTTTTACGTGTAGAAAGATGTAGATATACTTAAGTAGAAGGAAAGAAATCATTGAATTTGGATTTGGGATTTGATCGATGGTAAAGTTAAATGAACGCTAGCACACTTAATTGACTTTTGCACTGATTTTTCACATAATTATTTAAGCTTATACAAATACTTTTTTTAAAAACAAAAATAGAAGATAACTCTACTAATGGACAAAAAGTGTATAGGCGTACATTTAGGTCACTATGATGACAATTAAAATTTTATCCTCAATCTCAAACCAACCAAATTATAAAATGTGATAAGGTATACCTAACACCTATCTATAACCTAACCATACCTACGTACGACAATTTGTTGAGTTGAAAGTAGAGTACCTAACACAAGTTGAAAATTCCTCCAAACTAAAAATTCCTGAATTACGGTAAAGTAAAGCCAGTACAGTACTAAACAACCGCACAAAGGGATGTAACCACACGTGTAGGCGCTCTGCCAAAGGACCGAGCCATGCGCCGTGTTGTGAGGCCTTGCCAAGTGAATCCCAGTGGTGGAAATGTAGAATTGAGATTTAAGGAACTGCTAAGTAAAATTTTGATACAGGAATTCTGTCTAAATGTTTTTTTCATCTCGAAGATTCTAGGATTCGTAGGTTTTCTCGACTATTGCGGCAAGATAACGTAAAAGCTATACTTCTTAACGAGGTATCTACAGGCAGAAATATATTATAGTTTGTAGTAAGGTACACCCGTTCCGTGGCACCCTGTAGCTATATTTCTTCTTTGCCTGTAGATATCGCTTACCGAGGATGATTTTTTAGTTTCGTTATTGTTATTAATTTTTTTTATATGCATTTTTCTTTCCTATTCATGTTCATACACGCACTTTTGCATTATTTCACATCACAAAAATTTAGACAAATGGCTTTCGGTTGGTTTTTCTGTAAACTAGTGTTAGGTCAAAATTTTTTAGGAATTCATTTTCTATAACCTTTGAATACTTAAACAATAATAAAAATAGAAGAATACTCGTCAAAATTTCAATTCAGAATCTAGAAATTAGTTAATACCACGGTATTTACTAATACCCCACGGAAAAACAACTAAGAGTCAGAAACGACACACTTTTTTCGATGTAACATCCTACATAATAATATTGTTCGTACAAAATGTAGCCTATGTCACTCCAACCATGATATCGAATCGATTAACACCTCATTGATCACAAACGGATAATTATCCAGTTTAGGAGCCACGGTTGAACTTTCATTAATTTTAACTTATTAAAACCTTTTCTTAGACGACCTCTGTGGCGCGGTGGGCGAAGGTCTGTCTGTAGCTATATGTATATATTTCTTCTGAGGCACATGTAGATGTTTTCTTTTTATTGCTGATGGATTAGCGTTTGGGTACCAACTCACTTTAAGAAAGCGAAGATGTAGCCTAAGATGGAGCACGCTTTTCCAGAAGGAACTTATTTACCCTAGATTTGAAGACTCCAAGATTGTACTCTAATGGGAAGACAGATGCAGGAAGGTCATTCCACTCTTTGGCTGTGGATATTATGAAAGTAGAGCAGAATTTTTTGGTTCGACACTGTGGTATATCGACCAGGAATGGGTGGTATATGTACAGCATGACGCACCCTGCGGGTGGTAGGTACTCGTACTAGAGATGCTGGGCAGTGAAATTGTTAAGAAGTAGGTATAGCTTTTTACGGTATCTAGCGGGTATACGGGCTGTGCTACGAAACTACAGTCATGGAAAGTTATGAAAGTTTAGTTGCTACGTAGGTTGCTACGCAGGGCTCTACGAATTATGTGTGCTACGGACTTGACGTGCATAAATATGACGACCTCTGTGGCGCGGTGGGCGAAGGCGGGCTCAATTCCCGCCTTGGGACAAATATGTACGATCTGCAGATATTTGTTCAGGGCGTTCCATTGATTTATTAAAAAGGGAAGATAGGTTACGTTCTCCCAGCGCTTACTCAAAAATTGGCATGTGTTACAACTACACGCAAACACATACTCTCACAGTTATATTTCCAGTCCCGTGGAATACAAAGAACAACATAGACGGAAAGACGTATCTAAGACCGAAGTGAGACCGAGACAACAATATTTCACGCGAATCACGACCGCCCGTGCCGCCGCCGCCGCCGGTCCGACGGTGACTGAGGTGGGAGCACACAATTTTACACAATATGAGGTTGCCACTTTCGAGAAACTAGTACCTCATCTTCCATTTTTAATAAATCAATGGGGCGTTCTGGATGTTTTCTATGTGTAATAAGAAATATCTGTCTATTTGGTGTATTGTAATAGGTATATCCAGGTAATATCAGTTATCTAGTACCTACCTATAACACAAGCCTTGCTTTGTGTGTACAGTAAATAATTACAGAATTACAACGTTGTGTGAATTGTCGAGTTTTACTATTATCATATTTTTTGTAGTAATATCAAAATGCCCATGTCTATGCGCGTTCTTTTTGCTTCTCCATTTAATTATTATGATTATTGTAAGCCAGCCACAAGACAAAGTTTAGCTCTGGATCTCGAAGTCTTATGAAAGCGCGTATATACATTCGATGTTTTCTCATTACAGCTACACTTGTTGTTGTTATTAGCCAGAGTATGCTTATAACTGACTTGCGAGGCTTTGGATCAATCACCACGAAATGAACCAAATTTATCTTTAAAAACATCATTGCATTTGAACAAGGGATCAAACAGACCTAATCTCAACCTCAACCGCCTGTATTGGTCCATTGCTGAACGCAGGCCTCCTCCTGATAAGCGCCTATTGACGTTTATCTCATGAAGGGTAATTCCTATAATCCCCACGCTGGGCATGCAGGTTAGGGATCGTAGTTTGATGTTATAATTATTCTGCAGGGGGCGCTGCTGCCCGCCCCCGGTGGATATGCCTTACTCGCCTCTTATGACACCCAAGGGAAGAGTTGGGGTAGTACAAATTCTGAGCCAGCACCACACACACAGCTGACCTTATCATAGTTTACTTAATCGAATACTAAAAGTCATGTCAATTCTTAATTTCGATCGACTCATTTTATTTTAGGTATTTTTTACTCTACGGCAAGTATTATGACAGTCAAAAGGATACATGGTTTATTTAGAAAATAAAGAAATTAAATCCAGTCACATACGAACAGCCGGGATTTTATATGACAAAAGAAATAAACTAGATAAGCTCACCGTTTCCGAGTCTCCACAAACCAAACCTAGTCCAGGTTCCACCTCCCAGTCCAAGTTTTCACCAGCAGCCCTTCATGAATGTCACCGACGCCACCTGTCAACCCTTTCTTTTCTAATTCGAACCGCGCAGACAGGGAGTTTGGCTTATACATACATGTACCTATTTATTAAGAACAACCAACAGAGGACACACAATTACATATCTACGACTGTTACTCTATCGTCGGCCTTCGTATTTGCATGGGTAGCTTACCATAAATACAAAAAAAATACATTTAGAGGCAGGTGGAAACATTGCGCCCTTAATTTCGAAATAGCATGTATGCCCTCCGCCCTACCGAATTAATATGTGATTTGGTTGAATTCTTCAATTATACGATCGTTATTCTGTGGCGATTTGATGAAAGCCCCTGTCAACAAGTTACAATGAAAAAAACTTGTTACAGTATTTCAACACTAGCAGTGTCTCGCGGTTTCACCCGCGTACTTCCCGTTCCCATGGGAATTCCGGGGTTAAGGACAGAACGGATACCTTAGCCCCCATACAAACGTACTTCCCGCTCCATTTGGAAACTACGTCCCCGATCGTATTGAAATTTTTCATACATAATCGGATGACAAATAGCCATGTCTGTAGTTTTTTCGTTTTTTAAAAAACATTATGATCTTTAAATGAGAGCGAAACTAATTTGCCATATTTTGACCACCAAATCGAGTCATTTTCAAGCTATTTTTTATGCATGATAGACACCTTTATTCGAAAATCTGTCACACTGCAGACATCCTAAATATATTCACAATTAGAAATAATCAAAAATATTTCTAAAATCAGTCGTTTCTTGAAAATGAATCGGGAAGTACGAAAAACTATCAAAAATTGGTGAAATTCCTTCTAGTTTCTGCAACCGCTCGCTCGCACGCGGGGGGCGATGCGGCGCGCAGGGGGCGAAATTCCGAAAAAAGGCGAACATCGCCGAATAGCCGCGACACGATGCGATGACGACGACCGACGACGCGGCGACGAATCTTTTCGTAGTCGGTCGGGCGTCGTCGGCTATTCTGTGCTAGTTATTTATTTCTGCTACACGTATTAGTATTTTGCCTTATTTAGACGTAATTAAACGAGATACCTAGGTAGGTACCTATTATTTCTATTTAGAAAACTTACGACTTGGCCTGTGTATTGGATTTGGATTTTGCCTTTGACTTGGTAAACTACGAACATACTTGCAAATGACCAGCAAAAATGGACCCATCCAGTAAGTAGGTACCTAGCTAAGCTACCTATCTAACCTACTATGGATTATGGACCGAATTATTTTGCTGTTTTATAGAAAATGGTTCTGAATTGATCAAATAAAAGTTTTACAATCGAAGGATTAGTATTTATCCCGTCAAGCTTAAAAAACAACCAAATAGGTAGGTACCTACCTACCTACTTCAGAAAAACTACATTTTGGGTGACATCTTCGCCAAGTCTGATCGAAGTTTAATAATTCTTTCTTTACTGTCTATAGTTTGAAACATAAAAAGTAGGTAGTATCTAAAACATCCTCTTCTCATGATAATTTCACTGATCTATCTTTATCTATTTATATTATAGAAAGTCGTGTTAGTTACACTATTTATAACTCAAGAACGGCTGAACCGATTTGGCTGAAAATTGGTGGAGAGGTAGCTTAGAACCAGGAGACGGACATAGGATGGACATTTTGTTCCCGGCTGAACGAATCTTGATGAAATTTGGCAGGGAGGTAAACAGTATCCCGGGAACGGACTTAGGCTACTTGAATAGAGCGTGGGAAGCCGCGGGTACAAGCTAGTTACTAATAATTTATCTCTATGATCCCCATGGCAACGGACGTAATAATAAGAGGCTTATAAAATTGATGCGAGGATACCTATCCAAAAAGTATCAATGAAGACGGATAGCATAGAACGAAGGAAGATCAGTTCTGGGCTGATGATATTGTTAGGGTTTTGTACGCGTAAGGGTCTCAAAATTTGTACCTATTACTAAGCCTCCTGTCTATCAGCGGGCTGCATTTTATGAATCTTGATAGTTGATTTATTAAAAACGCGCCCTTTTTAAATCAAAAGTTAGGCATTATAAATTTTGACTGAGGGCGTATTTCTAGTGTTCCTCTAACGATAAATTATCATCATCATCATCAGCCTATATTAGTCCACAAATGGACATAGGCCTACCCAGTGCTGGATTTACACATTTGCCGCCCCAAAGCTATAAATTTTTTGCCGCTCCTACCGACTTCTGTGTAAGTTTTCTAAAACTAGATACACTGTTCACAATAAAGTAAATTCATTTTATAGCCGACTTCAAATAAAGGAGAAGGTTCACAATTCGACCGTATTTTTTTAAAAATTTCTTACTGCGGCGTTGCGGGTTCGATTCCCGCCTCGGGACAAATATTTGTACGATCTGCAGATATTTGTTCAGGGCGTTCTGGATGTTTTCTATGTACAAAAAAAATATATATCTATGTAGTGTATTGTATTACGTATATCAGTTATCTAGTACCCATAACACAAGCTCTGCTTAGCTTGGGGCTGGTTAATGTTGTGTGAATTGTCCAACATTATTATTATTATAATTTTGACTGGGTGGTCCGATTGTTATGTTCTTTTTTATTTGATTGTGGTCCTATTTTAATTTCGTCCAGTTACGACTATGGGATTAATGAAAAAACTATATAATTCAAACCGATTCTGTTTGAAGTTTTTTGAAACAAAATCAATTATTTTAGGAAAAAATATTGTTTTTGCATTATTTTTACAACTTTTTGGGTTTAATTTTAAGTTAAGAAAAGCAAAGCAAAGGTTTGTTTTTACTACACTACTTATAAGGTGTGGTGGGCTAAGGAAGATAAGTAGGTTAGGTAAGGCCAGATACTGGTAACCATGCACCTGTCAACGTCAAAATATCCAAAAGTTGCTCGTACTTGGTCTCAAAAAACTCAAGTCTATAACCTCTGGGAGCCGTGATATAAATAAAACTTCTATGTCAACGCGATCAAACGTTACAACCGTTTATGTCCGAATATTTTGAAGTTAACAAGTGAATCATGTAGAAGCTAGGACTAAAATTTGTTAATTTGTAGCTTATTCACAAAAAACAAATATTTTATTCAAGCCATAGTCCAATCACTATAGTTAGAGGTACCTATACCTACTTCCCGTTGAGCTAGAATCTTGATATTTGGCAAGAAACCAGGTCTTACAATAATACGAAACCCTTGGTGCTCAAGTCCGAATCGCACTTGACATTTTATTGTACTATGTGGTTTGATTTAGTTTGTCGCCATGACGTAGAGGTTTTTAAGTTTTTGAAATTTAGATTTTACAAATGTAATTAATTGTCGGTCATAATTAAAGATGTGATTTGTTTGATGTCACGTCTATTATGCTATGATGCAAGCGTGCCAAATATTGTTGATATGCAGGGCCGGATTAAGCCAACGCGGGGCCCGTAGCAAAATGTGAACTGGGGGCCATTGAATTCATTACTGTTTCAAATTTAACGTTAGTTCAAAAATGAAAATTTGTGCAAAGTTACTTTAAACCAGGGCAAGTTTTAGTGCCGACAGGCGGAAAGATACATTTTTGTTCTTTTAGGTACATTTTATTTGTAGTAGTAAGAAAGAACTGAAATTTGATCGAATTTGAGGCACAAGGCGGAAGCAAATGTTATCGCAAAATTTACGTGTTTTTTACCTATACCATGTCCATTTTGAATGAGGCATAAACGTAAATAAACCACCCATACTTAACCTAAAATTCACTTTGTTGGCGCGTCCTTTTATACGTAATTTACATTACTTGTCGATTTTAGATCCTCCCTTGAATAAAAATTGCTTACAATTATATCTGAAACTCGACGCCAAGCAAGTGAGATTTTGTTATTTGTGTCGTATTTTGTTTACTAACATGCTCCATTCAACGCGGACAAACCATAGGTTGTGTGCCTAGGTATTTGGATGTTGTCAAAAAGCTTGTAAAACCAACACAATAACGAGCGGAGCTAGCTTAACTCGTATTTAAGACCAAGACAAGCAAAATTGCACACAAGTTTCAGACTTTTACAGCTGCTGGCAATAAAAAGGAAAGCCACATAACGCGAAAGATTTAAATATTTAAAGATTAAAGATTTTAGTGAACGTCTATCGATAAACGACTTGTAGGCACACTTTTCTAGCAATAATGAATGAAACAAACACAAAATAAGAACGGCGAGCGGGGCGATCGGTAAAAAAATATGAGAAGTTTGGGTACGGCAATCAGCAAATAAAATAGCTAAGACAATGGTGAGCAAAAAACTTTTTACTCGCATTCGCCGCCGCCGGTGAAATGAGCAACGGTGCACATGTCTAATACGTACTTAAATTATTAATTTCTATTTTCAAATTGAAACTTCATTAGTAAACACAATATCTATTGTTTTTTTTATATAAATAATACCATATTCTAAATAATTATAATGTTTAGTAATTTTTACTACTTACCAATTTTTTTTAGTATACTATTATAATGTATATTAAGTACCTAACGAACGGACACGAAGGCAGTCGAAGCGGCAGCAGCAGGCCCTCCCAAGGCGGCAAGAGTGGGGAAAGCGGCTACTGCCGCCGCCGCCACCCCACCTCGTGTCCGCAACCTTAATTTTTTTTGGGGTCAATTTTGCCGCCCCCCTAGTTTCGCCGCCCTAAGCTTTAGCTTTTTCAGCTTCTATGGTAAATCCGGCCCTGGGCCTAACCTAATGAGCGCCATAGCACCCTATCTTCAGCTTGCCGCGTCCAGCATATGCCTGCAGTCTTTCGCAAAACGTTATGGAAAATAATGTTGACAGCTGCTAAGCAGCTTTACTTCTCACTGTGAGTTATGTCAATAAAAGAAGACAGAGTGAGAAGTAGCAGTGTGCTACGTTACAGTCCGACCGAAACTGTTGCACCGCTCCTTAGGAAAGTGCGGCGAGGTGGGGGCCGGGGAAAAAAAGAGCAAGAGTGCTGAGAGCTTTCTTTCGGCCACTTTAAAAATGATGGTCTTGATATCACGAGATAGCGCTCTTTGGATATTTATCTCGTGTGCGTCTTACGACTTTCCCCCCCGTCTCGCCGCGCGCATACCTCAGGCGCGGTACAGGAGTTTCGGTCAAACTATAGTAAATTATTACCTCAACAGCCTATATTGGTCCTCAGACGCAGGTCTCCCCCCTGATAAGCACCTTTATTGGCTGTTATCTCATGGAGAGTAATGCCCATAATCCCCAAGCTGGGCATGCGGTTTGGGGATCGCAGTTTGGTGACAGAATTGTTCGGTAGAAGGCGCTGCTGCCCGCCTCCGGTAATTAGCTGGGCCGGCGAACTTTGTTCTGCCCTAGTTCACTCACTTTGAGATTAAAAATATATAATTTTTTTTTAACTTTTCTTCTTTACAAACCTTGTCCTAACAATAACGAACACATAAATAAATAATGCTGGACAATCCACACGAGAATATCTAGCAGTATATATTATAAAACAAAAAGAATTATCCAATTTGGTGCAGTCGTTCGGCGATGCATTTTTATTTATAAGCTGCTCCCCGCGGCTTCGCACGCGTTAAAGTTAGAATTACCTGTATGCAAAATTTCAGCCAGAAGGGAAAAAACTAAAAGAACCAAAAACACTGGGTAGGTAAGTAAGGGTGGTTAGGTACCTTTATTTAGTATTACCTACGGATAAACTTTTGTAAAAATGCACGCCCCATCTGGTTTATCTCTACCTTCATACACTTGATTGATTTGATACGTAGTGGTAGGTGGGAGTGGGAACTAAGTAGGTACCTAGGTAAGTGTAAAATACATGAAATAAAAAATAGGAATACCTATTGTTCATAACATAAAAAGCACACGTTAGGTAGGTACCTTACCTACCTACCTAACGAGTGCTTTTTAACTTGGCGGAAGCTTGATGAGTAGGTATAGGTTAGGTACCTATACCTACTCATCAAGTTTCCGCCAAAAAGTCTCAAACATGTCACAAAAATAAAGTTAGTAGTTGGTAGACCAGTATACTTGCCTATTCTATTATAGGTACCTACCTATTTTGTAAATGATTGCATCAACCGACTACGCACTAATTAGAACCTATTCTGTGCCGACACTGGGCACGAGCGCACACACTCACACACACACACACATCCACAGCTTTGTATTTGATGGTTAGATGCGCTTTCTCACTCATAGCGCGCCCCATTTCATTCGACGTGAAACAACAACAAATCCGCATGGGCCGGCCGCTGAGATTTGGAAGACGTTCGTGGCCACCTTAAGTAAAGCCATGAAAAGTAATACTCCTATGACACTCCCTGAAAAGTAAGCATTTTAATGGTGAAAGAATTTTTAAATCGGTCCCGTAGTTTTGGAGCCTATTCAATAGGTACAAATCAAATATTTCCTCTTTATATTAGATAACTAATTTATTTGCTACATCAAATAAATTGCAAGACCTACGTAACAGGGAATCTTCGTAACCAATAGACAAGACTTTACTATAAATTAGTATAAGAAATAATTATTTTTTTTTCACTTCAATTTTGTGACCACTGGTAGATGATTCGGAAATAGGTACACACATTCATGTCTATATCAGTACAGGTTCTCTAAAACCTCCCACAGGATAAGCTTCTGCCAGTGCCGGATTAAGCCAGCGCGGGTCCCGTAGAAATGTGACTGTGGGCTCTTGAATAGCAATATTTTCATAGGGTTTTTTGAGTGGTAGAGTGCAACAACAACAACTGGATTATACCAGCGACAAAAGACAAGAGTAATAAATTTTATCAAAAATTGACGTGTGTTTTACGGTAAATATTTGGTGGTTGACATAAAGCTTGTCAAGCCAACACAGTGGCGAGCGGAGCGACCTGCAATCATACCGAAAACCAAGCTTAGCAAACTACACTCATATTTCAGAATTTCGCAGCTCTTGGCAAAAAATTGAAAAAGAAAGCAACATAACGGCTAACGGAACGAGCACAGAAATATTTTTATTTCATTATTTTGGCTACAAACGCCAGGGGCCCTTCTAGGCGCGGGGCCCGTAGAATTTTCTACTAGGTACTGCTATATGACTAATCCGCCACTGGCTTTTGCTTTCAGCTACACTATGATAGTAGGTAGATGAAACCTAGCCTTTTGCTATAATGGATAAGGATGCAGATGACGTAGACCCCCTGATATACTTACCCCTTATACCTATCAGAATACCCACGCAGCAATACGAACTTAGTATTGTAGTACCTAAGTACCCACAAAGTAGAACATCCGACCAGATATTGCTCAGTCGCAAGTTTGCCTGTTTGTTTTCAGCCTCGTGACAAATGTTTGTAGTAAGACAATTTAGTTTTGCGCAGTTTGATACTGTCATGCGGTTATTACAAGTTGCTTATTACTAGCAAGGCTAGTTCGAATTAGCTCCGTGAAGTAAAATTTTGTAACTTTTGATGTTCGTTTATTTTGTCACAATGACGTCATAGCGCGATCAAGTGCCGCTCGCGTTATAAAACAATTTCAAACGAAAATACAACCTTTGGTCTTAATTTTCGTAGCCATTTCAAAAGATAAAAGGTTCAGATCATTGATTTAAAAAAAAAAAAAACTATAAACCGACTTTAATTATATCGATCCCACTGTCAGAAATGGACCAAATTAAATTGGGACCACACGGGTAGCACCAGCTTTCAAATAAAAAAAGAATCATTTAAAATAATTTACGGGGGGGCAATGCTTTATGTATTACAGACGGCAAGGTTGAGTAGAGCAACGTTTTAATAAAATAAATAAATAAATATCTTTATTTCGGATAACTACATACTTGGTTGGTACATTCAATATACAAATAAACAGTATCAATTGAGGACAGATGGATATGTAAGATACCAAGTTAATTCTGAAGAACTGACTATGGCTTAGGTAATTCCAATGAAGTGTAAAATACCTGGTAATTGTAAAAATGTTACTCATTCGGTACTTCTAGTTAAAATCAGGAGCGTCATTTGATTTTTCTGTCCAGGCTCAACTCAACTCAAACAAACGTAAACCTGTAAGAAGCTACAATAATACCTATTACCTAGGTAGGTTAGGTACGTATGTTCGTGTGTTGTGTTTGTTGAGTAGGTAGGTTTACACCTTTACATTTGTTTGAGTTTATATATACCTAATAATAATAATAATAATGTTCGACATGTCACACAGCATAATCTAGCCTTATATACGCAATCGGTAGGTAGAGCTATAATTGGTCAATTCAAAACTCATTTCGATTGCTTCGTTAAGATAGCTAAGCTATTGATGGAATTTTTTATTGGTGTTCGACAGTGTCTGGAGCAATGGCCGTGGTGGACTTATGACGTAGTAAGTCTAACTTCTTGAAAATGGACCATCTTCTTATTTCCCTTTTCATCACCATTTCCATGCAAATGCGCAATTTTTTTGATAATTCAGTAACTATGTTAAAAATTTAAACCATTAAAATCTGCTTCTATCAGTTTGTTAATAATTAATTAAATAAGCAGATTTATTGTAGTTTTCATTATTTTTTTAATGATTAATTTATTTCGAGAGGGTTTACGCCTAGGTAACTTATTTTCACTTGAAAAGCGCAAAGCCGGGGTCGATTTAATATTTTGTCGTAAGTAGGTAGGTACCTTAGTAGGTGGATGAAAAAAATTAAACCGGCCAAGTGCAAGTCAAATCACAGACGAAGGGTTACGTTACCGTCATTCGAGGAACCGTAATAGGTACGAAAATTGTTTATTTGTGGAAGTATAAGTGGAAACATAAATAAATAAAAAATAAATAATGCTGGACAATTCACACAGCATTATAGCTAGCCCCAAGCTAAGCAGAGCTTGTGTTATGGGTACTAGATAACTGATTTACTTACATAATACAATACACTACATAGATAGATATTTTTTATTATACATAGAAAACATCCAGAACGCCCTGAACAAATATCTGCAGATCGTACACACATTTGTCCCGAGGCGGGAATAAAACCCGCAACCTCCTGCGTAGCAGGCGGACCTTCGCCCACCGCGCCACAGAGGTCGTCTTACGTTTACATAAAAACATTCTGTGAATTTTACTTCTCTACCTTTTAGGGTTCATGAGAAACTACAGCCTGCTGACAAACGGACAAACGTGAATGCTTAGTAATTGTGTCCCATTATCATCCTTCTGGTACGGTACCCTTAAAATCAACATTAAACAAAATCAAATAAAACCAGTCCACATCTTGTTATCATCAACAAAGCCCTTGGTAAAATAAATTTACAAAAACAATCACTCAAGCCTACGCCGAGATATATACCTATTTTCAGACGTAGGCGTTGACGTCATCCGATACCTCAATAGGTATGTGGGACGCATCTAGATAAGTGACGCAGATATAAACTGACTAGCAGCAGCCCGGGACTTCCCACGCTTTTCAAGTATCTAACTTAAATCCGCCCCCGGGATAAGTACCTACAGCATTATACCTCCCTGACAAATTTAATTAAACTAGTTTAGCCGTTTAGGTGTGAAACAAACAGGTAGACAGACATACGGAGTTACATAAAAACTATCGTAGTTTGACGAATTCATTACGGATGTAATGAAGAAGTAAGGAATGAAACGATGGTGTTCTTCCAACACAAATAAGGTTCGTAGTTAACCCGCTTACATCCGTAATGAAGACGGATTTACTTTCGAGTTTATGATATTAGTATGGATAGTTTACCTCAGTAGGCACTAATTTGCGCAGTGGAACATATTTTTGTTGTGCTGCCCCATTTTAAGTCTTATCAAGCCGCATTGAGGGCAAGGTTAAGTTCCGATGACACATTATTCTGAATAAAATCACAACTAATTTAACTTATACGAAAGACACGGTACATAGATACCACTAGCTCAACCAGTAAATACATACCTAAACTAACTACATCTATCTAACACCTATCTAATTACTTCTAAGGTACATATTTTAATGATCACACGGAAGGTTCCATTGAAAAACGCACCGAATTTCAACGAGTTTATTATCCGAGTGCTTAAGATACCTACAGCCTAAAATAAATATTAAAAATTACTATTACTAACAGTTAGTGGGCACTTTTCAACGCAAGCGCCGGAACGGAAACGGTGTCTCTGAAAAGGCCAGGATTGCACCAACAGTCGCAGTAGTGTCTTCTGTAGGTGTGCGCACTGGGCAGGCCACAGATGACTTCGAAACTGCAGTCCGGACCTGGATTGTACTCTCCTGATGGGCATTCCGC
The DNA here is from genome assembly GCA_955876795.1 of Eupithecia tripunctaria. Classification (NCBI taxonomy): domain Eukaryota; kingdom Metazoa; phylum Arthropoda; class Insecta; order Lepidoptera; family Geometridae; genus Eupithecia; species Eupithecia tripunctaria. The sequence goes on from OY041604.1 coordinate 10,930,411, forward strand.
TGGAATAAAAGATGTTGCACTAAGTATCGGGCATCCTTGAGCATCCTACACCCTGTTTCCACAGAAGCAAGAGCGTCTGAAAGGAACGATTTGAAAAATCATCCAATAGAATCTAAGAAATAAATCTAGTTCACGCTGTATATGGCGTAGGGTACAGTACAACAGGGGTACCAACAACCTACCTACACTCGAAGATCCTTAAAACCTATTCAAATGAACGGTTCTTTGTTCGACTACATAAGCCTCCGGGATTTTACACAAAAACATTCACCTGGGTGAAGACGTAACCTCCCTCTACGGCAGTGGTGCCTAACCTTTTCGTGATGAAGGACCACTTGACCACTTTTATTTTTTGTCACGGATCACTCACTAACTGTTTCGAGATGAACATAATAGCAAGTCGTAGCCACAAATTCATTGGTAGTCTGTTCAAAAAGAGAAGAGTTGTGCCAAGTGAGGGCGCTCGTACGCGAATTTAACAACGTTTGATGCGGTGACAACACTGCTCTGTCATTGCAGTACGACTAAAGGTGTTAGTTCACCGTAACGCCACGGCTCTTTTCTTTTCGAACAGACTCTAGGGGGACGGGGGCGTCACCATCGAGCACAGTATTCTTAAACTTTATCGGCGACTGAAGCGAGCGATGAAAAACTTATGTCTTATCAGTTTTTCGTAATTTGTTAGCGGGAATAGGGTACTTAATATGCATGTGATTTCAAAATGGTTAAAAAAATATATACGTATTCTCTATTGATATAGAAACATATCTACATATTTATTTTAGAATTTTGAGATGTTTTTATCGTAGAATTTTACCATTGAAAAATTTATATTTTAAATCTCAATCGCAAAATTTCAAAACGCTACGCCATTGACTAGAGCGGACGTGACATCGCTGTTCACATTTCTTCTCGTTTTATTCTGCTTGCTGAACCATGATTTGACACTATTCTGCCCACTTCACATTTCGTATTGTAGGTTTTTTTAGATTTTTCGGAAAACCTCTTTTCTGAGATGATCACTACTGAGGTCGTCACAAAAGGTTATATTCGAGTGTGAACGTGGACGTCAAATAAACATGGTGCTAATATGGCAGCGTTTTTATCACCCGAAAATGATTGTAGTTTTGATTTGATTTTTTTACCTAATTATTGCGAAATTCAGTGAGCCTCTTATCATTTTTCGGTTAAATAATGACCTAAAGAATCGATAAAAACAATAAAAAAAATCGATGCATATACCCTATTTGTGGTAGGGGGACGATGACTTGAAAATGGAGGCCCTAGCCCTTAATTAAGCAGCAAATACTTGTTAATGGCGAGCGGAGCGAGGGAGGGTTAGTAAAGGATGACGTGGCGGACCAAATCGGCTGCTTCGCGAACCACCGGTTGGCAACCACTGATCTAAAGGTATACTACAGAATACCAAAAGGTTTATCTAAAAAGGTTGTTTACACGTAATATAATTGTACGCTATCGAATAAAAGTTTCAGGAAAGGGCTATGAAAAACCATTGTTTCATTTGATTTACGTTTCTGATGGACGATGGAAATATTTACAGCGTTATTTATGATGAGATATATTTTCTCAATGATAAGTCGCAATAGAAGGCATACATACACATAAATAATATACGAGTAGTTATATAATTTTGTAAACTTCTATTAGGTAAACGGACGTGAGCTTCAAATCAAAACATCAAGTCACTCTAATTTTATAAAAGCGAAAGTTTGGTTTGATGTGTGTCTGCAACTTTTCACGCAAAAACTTCTGAACGAATCGTGCAAAATTTTGCATAGATGTAGTCTAGACCAACACGTAAACAAAACCTATAATAGTTTCCCTAGAAACAACGCACGCGCCACGCACGGGTAGTAAATAGTACCTACCAAACATAATATACAATGTTTATTAAACATTACACTTAATTTTGCACGTGCATGGTAGAGTAGAGGTACAGCTTTACTGAGATTAATTAATAATTCACTCACCTACATTAAATATTATTTATTTACTTCACAAAGCTGCTAAAGACCTAAAAATCACACGACAAATATTTTAAGAAACTGATTTATCTTACCATTACAATATCCAACAATAGTAAAAACCACGAGCATCACAAAATAATTGTTTAATCCCATCTTTGAGCCGTTTAGAAATATACAATCAAAATCAAATTACGTACAAGTCGACTGACTCGTAGAGTTATTACTAACGTTGTGCTGTTATGGAAGCGACCACATTGACCTTGTTTCAACTCTTTTATCTTAGTGCTTATTGCACCAAGCTCGGATAGGAATTATACAGTAAGATGAGACCTACCTACTCGTATAATAAATCTATCACATATTCAATGCTGCCCTTTTGACTAAATAACCTGCCTCTGTTTTTCCGGCCAATTACAACCTGGGTCTCTTCAAGACAAGGGTGAATAGATAAAAAGACGGAAATAGATAGTTTTTGAAGACGACCGTTTCAGAAAGAAATTTATCTAATTATTAAAAAAAACTCTAGAATTATACCTACCTAACGAGCCAAAAATATATTTTGGATGATAAAAGAAAATTTAAAATGCATCAAAAACATGCACCCTTACAATTTAATAGAGCAACGTTACTTTTTAAACGGTCTTTTATACTTACATGGTTTAAAATTTAACCGAGCATGGTCGAACAGGCTCTGTAAATAATCTAATTTACTAATACTTACGGTTATGCATAATAACAATGCTCAATTAAGATGATGATTTCATGTCTCACAGAATAAAGCTGTTTATTCATCGGATAGTTCTATGTGATGATGGCGGCGGCGACTGGCAAGTATAAAGCCTTTTTTGCCGACTAAAAACAGTCGATATTATTCATTAATGTTTGTACGTATATGCGATAAATACTTACTCAAAGCAATGAAAAGATTTTAACATAATGTTCAAAACAGCAGGCATCCTTTGACAGTGATCGCTGGTACGCGGTGATAAGTCTGGCGTCGGAGAATAAAAATAGGTATACCTACCTACTATCAGTGTAGAAAATCTTATGTAAAACCAGCCTTAGACATGTAATAAACGTGATTCATTATAGGATGTGAGATAGTCAACAGGAATCTTGCAAGAAACTATCAGCATTTAACTAGTTTCTGCACGCGGCTTTACCCGCGTATATTTTTCCGGCGGTTCCGCATAGAGGTCGGTAGTCGCACTATGAGAACTTGGTATAGGTACCTTTGTTATTGTATAATCAGACCAGGTGAACTGGTCATCGTGGTTCGATTTTGGAGTTGAACTACGCGGTCCTAAGGTTTATCAGTTCGCCTGGTAAGATTCTAAAATCGAACTAACTGGAAAAAAAATCACGTTATCCGATTGATCAATCGGATAACGTGATTTTTTTTCCGCACCGCATGGTTCGATCGAACCATGCGGTCGAACCACGTGGCCACAAGCGGAATAAATAGTTAGGTACTTACTAGATCTACGCAAAATTTCAGTTTGATTCGCTTAGTTGTACCAAGACGAGGGGTTACAAACATCCAAACCTTTGAATTTATAATTGTAAGTGAAATTTGTGGTTTAGCCCAAGATGTTTTGAGTGACATGTGAAGTTCAAATTAGACAAATTCCCAGGCTTTGCCTAACTTAAACATTGCTTTGTTCTTATTTTAAATCCGAAGTACCTTATATCCTCCAGTTCATTATTTTTACAAAAAATTTAAGAAAAACTTTTTAAACAAATGAGTATTTTTTTAAAGATTTACAGATTCTTTGTTCTTTGGTTTTTTCTACATTTTGATTACATTAGTTACAGTGCTTGAACAATTCAGAAAAACTTAACTGGATAGTGACACATCAGTCCGTCTTTGATATTTTTTATTGTCCTTTTTCACTTAGGGCTCTTATACACGGACTGCACATCTCAAATACAGGCACGGCAAGTTGCTGACTGCAAGGAAACTGCACCTGTCGACTGCAGTCAGCGACGGGTGGTTGTACTATGATATTTTTTATTGTCCTTTTTCCACTTAGGACTCTTATGCACGGACTGCACATCTCAAATACAGGCACGGCAAGTTGCTGACTGCAAGGAAACTGCACCTGTCGACTGCAGTCAACTGCAGTCAATGACCGCCGTTGCATGCGCCCTGCAGTCAGCGACAGGTGGTTGCCTTGCAGTCAGCAACTTGCCATCCGCATTCTGTGTCCATAAACCTCACCATAAACATTTCATTTTAGGTACTATAAGAACTTGTTAAAAAACTTGTAGAAGAACATAGTTTTTATTGGAAGAACACCAATGTTTCATCCCATAGCGGGGGTCGGGTTGAGGGTCTTAATCAGGGTGAGTATGGTTCACATTGCGTGCTTAGGTACTGTGTCCTAGCACACACTTCCAGCACAATAGGTTCGTTGCAAACCCGCCCCATAGCCCCGCACACATTGTTTCCATAGAAACGTTTAAAGGTTATTTGTATCCCACGGGAACTGATTGATGGGATATAAGATGGCTACGTTTGATTCCAAGATTATAGTATAGTAAAATTGTTCTATTATCGTGCAAAATTTCAGGTCCGTTCTGTAGTTTTGGCAAGAAGAGGTAACAAAGATTCATTCAAACTTTTGCATTTATAATATTAGTTTGATTTGTCAGTCCAGGTCTTAGAATTTTCCCCCAATCTTCATCGTAATTAGCCTGCATTGATTCTGCTACTAGATATGACTAAGCAAAAGCTAAAGGTAGAAAATAAACCAAATGGGGATACAAATTAAAAAACTTAGTTTGATCTAAAAGTGTATTGTTAGTAATTTATTTTTTATTGTAATGTATTGTTAGTAATTAATTTTTAAGTAAACAAGTTTCAATTTATTTACTCGCTCATCTCTATCAAGAATACTTGAGATAGGTACATTTTAGAGTATGCATAAAAAAATGTGTTTTATTTAACATTACTATTTTTATGTTAAGTAAATACATACATGATGCAGTATGATATAAACTAAATTAATTTCAATACTTTTAACAATGAATTCTGTGTTGGTAGTCAAGTATAAAACTATAGAAACCTTAGCTTACCATTATGAATACTTCCACAAATATTTACATGTTACGTCTTAGCTCTGCCCAAGGATCATTTAACATTGACGGGTGTAAATAGGCCTCAATATGAACTTTGGGGTTTCTGTAGCTATTGTTGTAACTGTTATTATCACTCTGAAAAAAGAAAATCTATATTTGCTAAGTGTACTTATGAGAGCTAAAGTTACATAAAACAAAAGGATGCAATTCAATATTGGATTGGTCAGCAAAAAACTCACGCTATTATTGCTTTTATTCACGAAAATTGCCCTTCTATTAGAACCTCTAAAACTGCAATTTCCTCTTCCATTAAAGCCTCTTGTGTTTCCATTTTCCCCTTGAAAATTTCGAGAACCACCCGAAAGGCCTTGTTGGTTTCTGCCATACCCCTGCCGCTGATGAACGTTTGGCTGGACAGGCGTGCTTTGATTAAGTGGTATGAAATCGTCTGACATTATTATTCCACTTTCAAAGTGTGGCGGATAGAATCTAATATTAAAGAGGGGAAACTTCGAATTCCCGTCAAGTTATTGTATCCTCTTTGTTCCGGTCCGAAAGCGGAATGATGATATTTTATTAGAAACAAACCACACAACACGAAGTTATTGTATTCTCTTCGCACACAACAAACAAAAAAAAGTTATGATAAGTATTCTCTTTGCTTGCAACAAACTAACACAGACAACAAAACAAAACAAACACACGCTAATTGACAATGACAATGACAGAACAGTGACACTGACACGACACTGAATAGACGACAGCACATGGTACGTTCACAGCTACGTTCACCTCAACGGACTCGCTCCCCTGCACTCAAGACCGCCAGATGCAAAACCCTCCTGGCGATCACTTCCCCGGGAACTGCTTGAACCCCCCATTGACGCTCTTACCCAAGAAGACCATGGCAGCCATTCGGCTACCGAACAGCTTTTAATTATTTTAAGGACATGGATTTTAAATAACTTACGAAAATGTGCGGTAATTTTCGTCTTTTGTCGGCCACTCTTTAAAACTCTCACACATAGTAACAGTCCGCCATTGCTGTGCTTCACTTTGGATTCGCTAGGATTCTGTCCGTAAATTTATCTACGTCCATGTAGAAATGTTAAAAGTTTATTTATTCCGACACTGTCCATTACATGCACACAGATATTACCCCATGTATATCCGACGTTCCTATCCATACCAGGTTGTCTGGCAGAGATCGCTCTTGAGCGATAAGACCGCCAATTGTCACTTAGGTTATAATTATTTCATTTGTAAATTGTTTCTTAGCTTTAAGTGTGCAATAAAAGTATTTTCTATCTATCTATCTATCATTACACAAACATACTAAAACATTACACAGAGCAAGTAGAAATAAAAGAATAAAAAGCAAAAAATGTAAGCAGTTAAGCAGTCACACATGCGTTGTGCAGCCATTCAACAGAATCCCAACCTAATAAGCGGTTAGGATTCTGTTGAAAGACTGCATGATGACCGAGGCAAACTTACGACCCTCAGGATGGAGGTATTAGTAAAGTAGGTACATACTGCTCCACGTTATGCGCAGCAGCGATGTGTTTTTCTTGCGGATGATGGCGTGAAAGTCATCACCTGCGCCTCAGCAAACACGAAGGATGCATTGCAGAAGCGGGGCAGCCCCAACAACATCCTGAAGGGATTTGCATTTGATAAAAAATCCAAGTCTTATGTGATTGGCTCTTATTATAAACCTTCTAACTAGCATTTAAGTTGGACATCGTGTCAAAGATACTCCATCTATGGCTTGTATTGTATTGTTATTATCTCACAGGTACTATATAAATAAACTCTATGGCCCGTATTATGAAAGCTTGCCCAGTCTTCAATCTCTGCATGAGTAACGCTTTTCTAAAGCATAAATGTTGCCTAAGCATTGCTCGATGACTGAGCAAGCTTTCATAATACGGGCCTTAGTCTCACAGCCTCTAACTTTTAGGCTGCGTTCTGATTACAACGCTCACGCACTGCACGAGATATACGCGCACGAAGCCGAGTTTCGTTTCGGCTGAGTAGGTACGTTGGTGTGCGTTGCAACAGAATGCTCAGTAAGCTTGCAACCAGTTGTCTAGTTCGGTTGTCTGGGCGGAACAAACCTTTCGAACACAGAACAATACTTCTGCAAGAATTTGAAATTGAACCTCGTACTTGGTTATTTCTTTATCCCAAAAATTCAATGAAGAGGTGGGTTCAAATTTTGAAATTTACCACCATATTGACGGCACTCATAAAGAAGTTGAAGAAACGCGCGAGCTGCCTTGTCTCGAAAGGTGATGCAGGGATGTTATACGTACCATAATTATGGTATTTGTACCATAATCCAGGTGTTAGTACCATGTACCATAGTACTTCCATTATGGTACGCTTATGTACCATAATTTCCTGTCATCTCAGGGTGGGTCCAGACCATACTCAAAATACTTTAAGTTTTCTGGCCTAGCTTTCTGGGCTGGATAAAAATACATTCTAGATTCTAGTTTCAAGGCAAAAGGGTGTTAATTCAGTTTCATTCAGCTTGTGCCTATGCTTCTGCGTTGAAATTGTAAAATAAAATAAAATAGAGGGCATCTCTTTCTACATTCTGCAAACTGAGCGAGACTTCAGACCCAAAAAGATAAAAAGAGCGCTTGCAGTGTAAAACCACATAATATAGTATATTTACAAGAAAACTACAGCACCTAGGCAAAAACCCAACCGAGGAACCAAAGAATTAGTCCTACGAATCATAACAAAAAAATTCTATAGACCGCAAGGTTCTTGAGATCTACAGCGGAAATTAGGTGCAAAACAGTGAACTCTCATGTTTTTTTTATCGTGTTTTTACAACCAAGCAACCGAAGATTTTTTATTTTATTTTATTCTTGTTTTTTACCACGGGGATCCCGTGATTACTGAGACCTATGCCTAGTTTTTTAGCAAATCTACTAGGCTCGAGCATTGTTCCAACCATCAGTGTAAGTTTAATAGAAACCGAAGGTAGGTACCATAATTTTTGTTTGTGTACCATAATTTTGACAGGCCGATGTCATAATTCCTGAGTTGGCATCTAACATCACTGAGGTGATGGCAGTTCATGCGCTCCTGGCGCTCGAGGGGGCCGGGCGGCGGCGGCGGCGGGGCGCGGCGAAGTGGGCGTTTCCGTGCGGGCTGTCAGCGCGCTAAAAGTTGAAACGGAATGACTTTATAAGTATTGATGTGATTCGGAACGCACCCTTAGTTCACTAGCTAGATGCGTTCTAAAACTTTTTATCATTATGATTAAGAATGGCCACTTTTCATTTCTGACAGTTTGTCAGAAGTCTAGGTAGTTGAACGTATAGCTGTCAAAATTCGTCGGACAGAAGCTGAGGCTTTTGTTCAGGATTGTTGAGAAATTGATTATTTTTAACAAAATATGTCTCTATTTCAATTATCTTCCCCATATTAGGCCCAGTATTTGTGACCCCTGTTTAATAGGAATCTATAGTTGTAAAAAAATGTGGATTCCCCTAAAAACTACTAAATTAGCGGTCGGTAAGTTGAAGTTTTTTATTCAATCATCATTTTGTTGCGCTATACTGATACATCCTGCGTTTTAGAGCGGAAGCACAATAACATCCCATGAATCTTAACCATTATCGACCAGTAATTTGTCTGTACAGTAGCGGACTACTGCAGAACTAAAGGTATAACCCTCGATCTTGACTGCCAGATTGAGATTAACTATTAGTTTGTTTTGTTTAATAATAATAGCTTCTGCTATCGATCTCAGCTGCTCTTGACTTTACAATCGTAAATTATATTCAATCAAGTTATCTGACCTCAAAGCCCTAGTTGAAACTAATTTGCCTATACCTATGAACTACCTTATAGGTACCTTTTTGCAGAATCTTTTGATTCTGGAAAAACTTTCAATCAGTTCATAGAATATTCTTTTAACTGTAGGTAATGCAAACATATCATGAATAAATATGAATGAATGTATAAAAACTTGAGGAAAAACTAAATAAAGGCATTCTTGTTTTGTTGTTCTAGTACTGTTGAAGCTAGGTTGGTAGGTACTACAAAATTGAGTAAGCTAATTTATCTTGCCAGTAAGTTGAATGTACTTGAACTTTTAATTATTTCCCTAAGCATGACCATTATTTCAGCTGTTTATAACTGGAAAGGAGATGTGCATTCTGGGCTGCCACTTGAAATCGGAGAATCTGTCCAAATATTAGAGGAGAATGGAGGTAAATAAATGATGTTAATAGGTAGCAACTAGATTTAACTTTCTTTTAATTTCGTTTATAAATTTAATTCAAAGCTATTAAAATAATTTTCAAATCATTTAATGAAACAAATCTGAACTTCTGATTATATTTGATTTTACTGGATTTCTTGCAACTGTCTGCAGTTAGCTAATTGTTTCAATTATAAATACTAGTTCTTATTTGTTTCTATTATTTGATGATAATTTTCTTGGTTAATATAGAATTATATAAGTATGCACTTATTAAATAGCTATCAGTAAATTAAATAAATTAGTTTTGACCAACAGCATACAAGAGCTGAGCCAGACATCTTAGAAATGAGAAATTATATTGACATAAAACCGTAATTATCATTTTCAGTATGGTTTAGAGGATTCAGCACTAAAAACAGATCATCCTGGGGCATATTCCCAGCATGTGTCATTTCCATCAGGCCTTGTACCGTGAAAGGTTCGGGTGCCACTGCCATTGCTGAGCTGAAAGATGACCCTTTAGTGCGGGAGATTGCTTGCGTCCTCAGAGAATGGGCTCGCTTGTGGAAGAAGCTCTATGTGGTAAGTAGAATATGCCTTCTAGACAATGGATTTTAATGAAACCTCTAAAGGCACGGACACATTATTAAAATGCTTTGTGACGCAAAATGTCAACAGCCCATTTGGGTGCGAGCATTTCATAGCATTGAGTGTTTGTAATAAGAATATATTTTCTCTAGATATGTTGCTTAGAAATTGCATCACCCCAACTCTTCCGTGGGTGTCGTAAGAGGCGACTAAGGGATATCCACTAGGGGGCAGGCAGCTATGCCCCTGCAGAACAATTCTACCACAGAACTATGATGCCCAGTGTGGGGATTATGGGTAATACCCCCCATGAGATTAACACCAAAAAGGTGCTTATCAGGGGGTGACCTATGTCGAGCAGTGGACCAATACTGGCTGTTGGGGTTGAGGTTGAGGGTATATTTCTAAGAAATCAAATAATACCCCAAAAAATTCGACTTCGTCGGGACTGGAACCCGGGTCCGCCTCAGTATGGGGATGTGATAACCACTACACCAGGAAGTCATGTGCCGTTGATGTCGAAACTCACTGGCACTTTATACGAATTTGATTTCTTAGAAATTACTTATAATACTTAATTCTAACCCTGAAAACTAGGTCACTTATTATCCCATATATCAGTTCCCGTAGGATATAAATCTCCTTTAATGAATTACATAGAAAATAAGCGTGCGAAGCCGTGGGCAGAAACTAGTACAAAATAAACATTATTCTTAAAATAGTAGTGGGAAACCGGGATCTTCCCCATGCCTAATGTAATGAGGCCCTAACCATAGTAGACTTCTTCCCCCTCCTGCACGGGTACTTCGATTCACCCGATTCGTTGCCGAAGCGGAAACGTCAGATTCGAATTTGAATTATATTACGACGGAACTTTAGAACGCTATTTTGATTTGTCAAAAGTTTCCGATATAGAATCGACGCCCTTTTCGGTGAATTAAGATACCCATGCCGCAGGGGTATTTTGATTCATTGGATTCGTTTCCGAAGTGAAAACGTCAGATTCGAATTTTAATTATATTCCGACGGAACTTTAGAACGCTATTTTGATTTGTCAATAGTTTCCGATATAGAATCCGATGGCCTTTCCGACGAATTGAAATACCCCTGCTGGTTATTGTAAACTCCTAACTCCTTTTGAAGTAGCGAAGAAGGATCATTGCACACCTTACAAATATATTTCATCACCCTTATCAGGAAATCCAAACATACTCGTTGCCGTAAAGAAATAATCCTCTCTTTAACAAAATAAATGTTTAGTTACTTATAGTACAAGGTCCTATAATCGTACAGACCTCTGCGGCGCGGTAGGTGTTCGATTCCCGCCTCGGGACAAATGTTTGTACGAACTGCAGATATTTGTTCAGGATGTTTTTCTATGTATAATAAAAAATCTTTACGAGTATCTACATATGTAGTGTATTTTATTATGAATATCAGTTATCTAGTACCCATAACGCAAGCTTTGCTTATCTAGGGGCTAGATAATGCTGTGTGAAATTGTCCCACATTATATAATTAAATACACACGGATTTGTTTGTTGGCAAGGCAACTGTAGTAGCAGTCTAATGGTTAACATCAACTGCCGTTAACGGGTGCAGTTCGCTAGGTTCTATTTAACATACGTTATTAACAATTTGAGAAAATATTGTCCCTATTTGTACTATAGAACAGTTTGTACTTTTTGTACCAAATTGTTCCATAGAACAAACTAAGTACATAAAGAAACAAGAATTTTTAAACTGCTGTTTTGCTTTTATTTTGCAATATTTGCAAAAAAATTGCCTGGTATTAACGTCAGTGGTTAATGCCATTCACGTCTTTTACAGGGTGTTTGGTGGAACGATGTAGGGATTGAAGGAGCCGATCAAGGGATCCCATGTGATCATTTTAAACCACATATGCTATTATGAAAAGTCTCATGGTTTTTAAGTTATTATCAAAAGTTTCGGTAGGGATTTTTTTCGTTTAAAGGATAGTAAAATACCAAATAGTGCAATAATCACTTTTGTTATGGCTTCTAATTAATCACAACAATACAGTCTTTCATCACAATAAGCTAAACCACTCATTGCGCAGGAAATTTTAAAGAAAAAATGACTTAAACTTGAAAAAAAAATATTTCTCATGAAGTGATGTAAACTCTACCTGTCATTAAAAAAAACTAGAGCTGCTAATGCCGCTTAGATAACTTTAAAAACTACATTGGTTCATAAAAACCATGACACTTTTCATTAAAGCATATGTGGTTTAAAATGATCACATGGGTACCCTTGATCGGCTCCTTCAATCCCTACATCGTTCCACCAAACACCCTGTATATGTATCTCATCATGGAAGAATTTGGGAAAAGCGATTCCCATTTAGTTCTGGGCATTCAAAGACAAATAAAAGCAGGAGCAAAAGCTAGTTCTATAGTACAAATAGGGACAATATTTTGTCAAATTGTTATATTACGTCTTATTCCATAGAACAAATGGGACCTACCGGTGCTGTTGACGCAGGCACGGATGACGGTCGGCAAGGAATGCCATCCGTCTTCCGTGTATATGAGCTCTTAATTTAGGACTAAATGGTGCTGACTGTTAAGCCCGTAAAGCACAGCAGTTACAAAATGTTTTTTTTTCCAAAGTCCTAACTAAATGGTTCTATTGATTTATCTTTGAACTTGGAAACTTCCGTCAACAGATATCATTAACACATTAAATTGCAACAGCTGCAGCTATAAAATCACGACCGGAGTATTATTGTGAATCGGCAGTAATCTGCATTTGCAATTGCAATGTTATATATACATTAGTCATATTGCACTGTCCTTTATCAACTCATTGTAGAGGATACCATAATTGCAATAACAGCTGGTGGGTCATTTATGTTGCTATGATACTCTGTGAGTCACCACTTTTATTCTGTGGTTGGTTTGTTAATCTAACCAGTTTCTTTTTAACTGAACGAAATATCAATGTGACCACTTGTGCCATTTTGAATGGAGCATAAACGTAAACAAACCGCCCATACTTAACCTAAAATTCACTTTGTTGTCGCGTCCTTTTACACGTAATTTACATTATTTGTCGATTTTAGATCCTCCCTTCAATAAAAATTGCTTACGATTAAATCTGAAACTCGACGCCAAGCAAGTGAGATTTTGTTATTTGTGTCGTACTTTGTTTACTAACATGCTTCATTCAAAATGGATAAACCATAGTTGTGCTTATGTTATTTAAAAAATGGGATGTGTCCAAGGTGTGAGATCTAATTTCGAAGAAATCAAAAAGTATACCTAAATATTTTCGCCTCCAACGCGATTCGAACCCGCATCCTTCCATCAGTACGGAAATGGGCTAAACAATTATTGTGCCATGAGGTCGACTGCCGTCAGAGTTGATTTAAGTAGTATTAGTTTTTTTTGTTTTATTTGATTTCTTCGATAGTCCCCCGAATGCAAGAGCTTACGCACTATAATTACGAAACCTTACAATTTAAACTAAGAATTTTTGACGAACTCTGGCGCAGCCGCCTCGGGACAGGAAAAAAATCTATCTATGTAGTGTATTTTATTATGTCGGTATATCTTACCCCGCCCCATATCTAGGACCCATAAAACAAGCTTTGCTTAGCTTGGGGCTAAACAATGCTGTGTGAATTGTCCAGCGTTATTATAATTATTTTTGTTAGCAACGACACCTCTCGTCAAACGAACTAAATGTAACTTGAGTTTTTGAACATAAACTTCAATGTTTCACCTGCCCTGTAGGTAGAACTAACGGTACTAGAATCCGAAGAAGTCCCAAAGTTTTTTGACTTCTACACTACAAATAAGGTAGGTCACATCAATCGTCGATATATCTAACGGCTATTGTCAAGACATCGACATCTATTACTCAATAAAATATATTTTTCTTGTCGATTGTATGAAACACCACAGGTATAAAGTAGTTCAGTCATTAGATAAAAGAGACGATATGAATTTCAGGTATTTTGGGGCCTAAGGCATTTTGACTTTCAGATGATTATGGTATGTTGCTATTTTAACATAAAGTCGTAAGTGCAGGTCGGTAATTCGACTTAAAGACCTATGTCCCCGGACCGCACTTGCCCTTGTGGCCCAATTGATTAGGACATTCCCGTACGAGGGAGGGATGCGGGTTCAAATGTCGACGAATCAATTTTTGTGGGATAATATTTGATTTGTTACTTTGAGCTCTGACCATGATTATCATCATCAAAGCTCTCTCTAGTCTGAATAAATTCGACACAAGGAAAAGGGATAACTTTCTAACATTTCAAATATTCAGAAACCCATTTTGTACCAGAAGTAATAACCCAGTCGTCAAACAGGTACCTATTGATAAATTTCTAATATTTTAAATATTTTGAAACCCATTTTGTACCAGATGTAATAAAATATAATAAACAAACAGATTAATTAATTTCTAAAGCCTCCAATACATGTTGGCCCAACGTTGCTGAGTGAAAGCCAATACCAACGTGTAGACGTTGCATTGCCTTGCCATCGCTCGGTATCGCTCGTCTAGCTGGCCGAGTGAATACAAGCGCCAACATTTATAGAGGTCATTTGCAGTGACTTGCCAAACATCTAGAAGATCGTTCTATCATCGGTGGCACTTGCATTGTATCGATTTGCCTACGCTCGCATTGGCCTTAGCTCGACCAACATGTATTAGGGACTTAACATTTTAAATATTTTGAAACCTATTTTGTACCAGAAGCTCTAGTAATAAATACCATACCTTAAATACAATGTAGTCATAAGAGTAACTAATGAGATCAGAGTTTGCTGTCTTGAGTATTATTTTATATTACAGGTAGTTAAACAAGCGCTTAAAAACCAAGTAACTCTACTAAAAGAAAATCCAAAAATTGACAAAGATTGAAACAATGTAAATGTATAATGAATATAATGCCTAAAACCAGGTACCACGGTAAACTACAAACTATACTACTAATAAAAGATACTGGACCTAAACACTCAGTTGCACAAAACTCTTCATTAGCCCGTCATTACTTAAATGCGGTATTAATGCTAATGAAATCTTTATTATGATGATGCTGCACAAAAGTTTTAGTAATAACATAAGGCTTTGCTAATGGTCCATAAACTAAAGGCGACATTAAACAAAACTGTCATTATGAAATGATAAAAACGAACGAAAAGAGAGAACCTATGCGTTATGTTATTCGATCTTTACCAATAATTTTACATACAGGCTTAAACAAAACGCACATTAAGTGTGCGTACAAGTTAAAACAAATCAAAAGATGTGTCAGCCCATCAATGGCTTTATTTCTTTGGGTTGGTTCTAAATTAATGGAATAATGCATCCTTAGAAATTCTGTACCTTACACGAAATTCCTCTCCATCGTATTTTGAAAATAAATTGAAACGGTCTGAAGAAACTTCTTCTTGTTAATGAATAAAAAAAATATAAAGACATAATATAATTAAATGATTATTTATCGGGTATTTATCGCGTACCTTTGTTTTTATTTCCCCTTAATAATCATTTAATTATGTTAACAAATCGTAAAAAGTTTTAAAGACATATTTGATCACAGAAAAGAAGAAATGCACGGAAACACTGATGAAAATAATAAAATAATGCTCTAATAACCACTATTGGATGATTTTCGGCCAATTAAAATTTAGAACATGAACTGTCAAAACGAATAGCTCTTTAGGTGCTAAGGGACGCTTAAGCTATTATCATTACGTGCAACGCAAAATCTGTGTTACTAGCTGGCTTGAAGTTTCATTGGTTAAAACGTAATGGAACATTAAAAATTGTTGTAATTTCCTTTTAGGGAAAGATTAGCGTTTAAAGTCGTCATTAAAAATTAAAGTTCGTTTCTGCAACTGAGCGAGTTAACCAAATTAAGGGTTCCTTTTCCTATTGACATTGAAAACATAATTAACATGCACTTAACATTGTCAACGGAACTAATTCTGTCTTTTATCTTTGTTTTACTCATGACGTATATACCTTGACTAATGAAGGATGAAGTTATTCTTTCCGTAAATAAATAAATAAGTAAATAATGTGGAACAAATCACACAGCATTATCTTGCCTCAAGCTAAGCAGAGCTTGTGTTGCGGGTACTAGATAACTAATATACATAATACACTACATAGATCGATTTTTTATTATACATAGAACACCCTATAATAACATAATTATGATTAAAAAACCTCTTAGCTATTTTAATCACAGCTCATAGCCATAAAGGATTGATGAATTACGTAGATACCTAAATTATAAATTCTTAGTATGGATTTATTTCCATGGTCCATAAAAAAGATAGAAAACAAGAAATGCAATTTTGGGTTTCGACTAGTCGGCTACTTGACCTTGTGGAGAATAGACAGCACAAGCCCGTACTGAGTGGAAAGTTGCAGGTTCAATGCAAGTCCCATCGAGCTCGTAAATTATTTAAATATAATTTAAATTTTAAGAAATACAATGGTGTCGATTCTGTTGTTTTAGAATTAGATAAAATTTTCTGAAATTATGATTGACGAATGTCAAATAGACGATAATAGCTCTTCAGTTTGAATAGTTATCTTCCATTTGACATCAAAACTAGCCAAAATAAGGATTTAGGAATCGTTAGGACGCGATTAAGGAATTAAAATAATTGTGTCGTTTGACATTCTGAAGTCCTAATTTTAGCAAATTCTAAAATAACAGAATCGACACCTCCTCACCTCAACAGCCTGTATTGGTCCACTGCTGGACGCAGGCCTCCCCCTGATACGAATCGACACCATTGATGGTTTTTTATTTCGTGCATGCTTACCTGTTACGAACAATCATTTATATTCTAATCTAGCTTCTGCCTTCACTTATGTGAAGACTAGTTTCTGTCTGCGGTTTCGCACGCGTTGTTTCTATGGAAACTTTTTCTATCCCATGGGAACTGCCTTATGGGATAAAATGTAGGTAGCCGATGTTTGAACAACGCGTGCGGAGCCGCGCGGCGCAGCTTTTACTCATAATACGCTAGCAAATACTTACCTCAATAATATTCATTAATATTATGGAGATTACCGTTGCTGCGTCGTCGGTTATTCATAATTCCTGCCTCTTAACTTTCTCTACTTAACATAAAGTTGTCATTTCAGGAGCGAGAAACCTACAGATTCAGTGCAGTAGCCAAAGTAATGAGGGAGCTACTCAGCGGTCGCCGAGCGCTACTCGCCGGGACTTTGACCCAGGATCAGACTAGGGCCTTGAGGCTGAAGCTGGTAGCCAAACTTGACTGGGGGAATCGGTGAGTCGTAGCATGACGCTTACAGGTCGCTAGAAATTAGGTCGAGCTACGTTTCGGTGAAACGAACAGGCATTGTGACAGAGGTGTTAGAAGAGATCAGGTACTTTTTGAAATTGATGTGATATTTTCAGGGTATTATCTAGAAGCGTGGCCAACCAATAGTATCATTAAGTGTCCTACCTCAGCGGGACGCCACGGCGACAACGTTGCCAAACCGTCGCCATTTGAGTTATTTGCCTTCAAAACAGAATGAATAGTTGAAATCCATTGCTAGCGAACGTTGCCATGGCATCCCGTTGAGAAAAAGCACTTGCTGATTCTGGTGTTAGGAGCAGGGAATTTTCAGATTTAGATTTGGGAAGTACCTATATGAAGTAGGAAGAATAGTAAGTATAAATAATAATGATGTGCATAGTTCGAATTGTTTCTTAATAGTTATCATCTAGCTAGATACAGAGTACAGACATAGCAAATTTTGTACTTATGTTTATTGAAAAGTACTGTAAAACTTTTGTAACTTTGATTGAGTATATTTACTTTGACTTGTGATTAACGTGCATAATGTGATAGGTCTGCTCTTGGTGGTTTCTTAAAAAAGATTCCAACTTAACGAAAACATGATTATAAAAAAAATATATAATAACTATTTTGAATTTATTAAATAAAACAACATTCTAATATTTATTTGTATAATTGAAAGCACTGTAAATACATGGTTTTTTTTTACTACAATAACAGTCTTCCTTCATTGCATACAAACCAGGAATGATATTACCGGAAACTACCTAGATATTTACGACTGTAATTTACCAAGAACATGGAAGACTTTTAGTTTAAGTTTAGTTTGACAATACTATGTAACACTGTTTAAGCAGTCAGGTTTTGGTCATAAGGAATGTACAGTTTTTAGTATTAATACCAACATGGCACTTTAAACAACACTCATTTGCTCTTCACATATTTTCAGCACTTAGCTGTTAAATTTTCTAGACAACATGGGATTTATTGAGGAACATGGGTATATCTATCGTTACTAGTTAATTAGTAATATCATATAGATTCAAGTTACAGATTATACTGCAGTTTAAACTTAAAGTTACAGATGCATAAAAGATAAACTCGTGTGGCATGCAATAATCTGCTACATCGCAATGAACTTATATTATTAACATGTATTTGTCTATTAAACGTTATGAGAACACGTTTTATACTATTAAAAAGTCCTATTTAAAAATATTTAAATACCTATCTACCAAATAATAATCAAGCTACTCCAAAAATATAGCGATCTCGCACAAAGTAGTTATACGCGTCGAAAAATAAAATTTGTGCAGATTTATACGCTAATAATAATATCAGATAATACTTAAAACTAATATTTAATGACTATCTCTACCTTACAACTAATGATTGTCCATCGAGACCATTGATTTTTCACTAGTTAGCTTAAATCCACTACTACAAGTTCCATAATAAAAAATATTTTCCTCATGGAATTTTTTATGAAGCGTGCAAATTTCACCATCATCGTTGGTAAGAATTAAAACTAGACGGAACTTAGTTTATTTCTGCTACAGTAACTGTGGCATGAGTCAAATTGCAGCTAATCTTGAAGATGGTGAAAATTGCCATACCTTAAAATTTATCAGTAATCGACAGCTTTCAGAACGCACAACACAACTAATCTTTAAAATATCTACGAAAATGCTGTATTACTAAATAATGTAAAATGATAATTCTATGGTAAGTATAATGAATAAGAAGTGAAATATTGATTACAAATTTATTACGTTTTAAAATAAAGTGTCTTTTGCTTTTTATACATGTAGAGTCTCCCTAACTAATAATTCTACGTTTATCACATTCTAGCTATTTATTTTAGTGATTCAACATTGAGATTGATATGTTATTATTAAATGTATAGTTTAGGATTAGGTATGTTTAGATACACTACATAGGCAACATTTATTAACCTACCAACAATTTATTCGTATAAAATTATTTGATTGATAGTAAAGTTCATAAAACATCTTGAATAAAACTTAAAATCATTAGTAAATCGTTAATAACTCATGTGCAAAATGCCTAAATACATCTTGGCAAGTAAATTTTCAGTTCATTTCTTTTCTTCAAAGTTTATCATGGAATGTCTTAATGTCTATAGTATACCACTGTATACATGCAAGGCCAATAAAGGTATAATTTACCATTACTGTTCCAAAGTAAAATCGTCTAAACCAATAATGTACTTAAAATTCATTATAAGAGAGCTGAAAATTCGAGAACATAAAAGCTCAAAGTCGTAGACACTTATTCTATGACTAATGCTTAGTCAACACCCAGAGTCGCTTGTAAAGGTCAAAACCAGCCGCACAAAAAGTGGTGGGGTCAAAAAATGCCCCTTTAGACAGCTTTCGATCGGTACATTAAAAAGGCAGTAGGAATTGGCTTGATGTCGAAAGTTATTTGTCTAAAGAGGCAACGTGAAGCGACTGTCGATGTACGAAGCGTTAGATTTTGTACTTTAATTCGTTGTTCTTACGTTTCGGTCTCCTTCGAGTACTTGTCGATGTCAGGGTATATAGGGGCCATTTCAAGGGTTGACGGGGCGGAAGGTGCGTTTGAGCCGAGGTGAAGTCTCCGTGACAGCTCGTCTAGGACCTCGCCGAATATACGAAGCGACATGTTCTGGCCCAGCAGGTGGATTAGTAGGAAATCTCCAACCTGGAATGACAGACAAAAATTTGCACTTAAATGTTTGTGTCAGTCCAATTATGTCCGCACACATCAAATAACTTAACTGTGTCTTTAAATAAGCCACCACAAAATCTAAATTCGACCTAAGGTAGGTCAAATTTCAATCGACTCTGACTGCTAAGCATAACTTGTTTTTCCCTTGATTTTGCATTTCTGCCGGAGCACGTCACGATTTGCAGAATTGTGGTATTATCGATGTTTGTAAACAGGTCATTGGTAATCGCAATCTTGCAGTCACAATCACACGAGAAAAGTAATTATTTTGGTATAGACGATCTAGTTA
Source organism: Eupithecia tripunctaria (assembly GCA_955876795.1). Classification (NCBI taxonomy): domain Eukaryota; kingdom Metazoa; phylum Arthropoda; class Insecta; order Lepidoptera; family Geometridae; genus Eupithecia; species Eupithecia tripunctaria. Next base: position 10,950,634 of record OY041604.1, read on the forward strand.
AAACAGTAGCGAGAACCTGTTCATTGATAAGTTTTATTGGTCATATCGCCATATAACATGAACAAATTGCTCTTAAGATAGGTACACACGCAACTAACTCAAACTAGAAATATCTTGAACAAAATTACACTAAAACTTTTGAAACCGTTATGTTTTACGCTAAAATAACATAAAACTATTAGTGTTGAGCTTTCTTGTATTTTGGCACAGTTGTGTCAACCATGATGATGATTATTTAAAGTCACGAGCCGAACTGTGGCGCCGAAATATAGGTAAACTCAAAGCACTACTACAAACCATGTCAAATACCCTGATATAAGTAATTTAAAACATAATAACTCCTATTTACCTGAGTTTTCCTAACAAGCGCCTCAACACCGTTAGGTGTACCGAATCTAAAGCGTCGTTTGAGTATAGTCTCGCGAGTGCTCGGAAGGATGATGACGGCGGCTGAGTAGACTATCGCCAAGCCGGACACGATGGACATAATGATGAACCTGGACAAAAACAGAATGGTTACTAGGTACTATGACGAAGAGAGGATATAAGAAGGTTAGGTCTCGTTAGTGATAATGCATTCGTCTGTTCTCTGGTAAGTCAGCCCCTCGCTGCTCTCTTGAATCACTTTAATGTTATGTGTAAAATGTCTGTTATCGTAAAATATCGGAGTGAAAAGAGATCTGAGAATTCATTGTCTTCGGTAAATAACAATGCAACGATTGAACTGCTATCAACAATAATAATAATATCCTTGATGAGGTAGGAGTGCATAAATGCCGTATCGTTGATATACATAATACTCACTCCTGCAGACAAAGAAAATGTTTTAATTTAAATTATAGTCTCGAATAACCGTTATAATATCTGATCGGGGTATACCTTTTCATTATTAGGCCGATTCTCACGCTTCTGCTTTTTTCATCCTGTGATATCAACTTCGCATTTTGCTGCTGAATGTTTCAACTCTCAACGAACACCCTAGCTCTATCGGCCTTTAAATAGATTGCATAGTAGGTATAGGTACTCACCAGAACCACAGGAAGATGAATATTTTCTCATTGAGTATGTTTAATGCTAGAACGCAGAGAGCATCGTGTTTCTGGAGTGATCCTGACGCTCCGAACTTGTGGAATGTACACTTTGTCAGTCTTGGGAATACTTCGATCTGAAACAACAGCACTCATATAATATTAGGAAAACTACATTTAACATAATATATTCATATAATTATATATATTCGTTAATGTTTATACAGTGCTGATGCATATACGACGACTACTGTATTGCATGCATCGTTCTTTATAGTTATCCCAAGTCGTCATAGGATTCGAAATAGGTTTTTAACTCACCATAGGATCAGTTCTTTGCTCCTGGTTCATATTCGAGAATTTCACTACATCGCTGCCGTATGTCAAGAAGGCTCCTCCAAGGAATGTATCTAGGAAGAAAATGTTGCCAACCTGCAAAAATAATCAATCTTTTTGATTTCGCGCTAAACATATCCATGGCAAAAATGTTATATAGTGTTAGATATTACTGGTTATTCTTACAATTCAATAATTGATAATACTGGCAAAGTGGTCGAACTAGAGCCGAAGCGCTTGCATGTCAGTACTGGGTTTTTGGTACTTAATCAATATTAATACAATATGCTAGACTACAATTCATGGGCATAATTCCGAATTTATTTAAAAATTGGCTTTTTGGGATCATGAAAGACACTTACCACATTAATGAAGTTCAACACTTCGCAGAAGAAATACCCAAACGAGTATGTATTATGCATGTGCAAGGTATCCATGAGGTACTGGACGAGACGGTTCTGAAATTGTAATGAGAAAAGGTTGTTCACACCGCCCTTTAGAAAGTACGCACTTGTCGAGAGGTAAACTATTGTCATGATGCAATTCAACGGGCAAGTTACTATGTTTTCGTGTCTCGACTCTCTTATAATATGTATAGGTTTAAAACTGTTCTGCAGTAACCATGGAAACTGCAATGTAGAGGTAAAATTCGAGCATAGAGTTATTGTTAAATTGTAGTTTTATCTCATGTTGCTAAGACTGTATTCAACAACTAAACGTTTGTTTACGCTTTACTTTAGTATGGATGAACTTAGACTTTCCCTGTCTCCCTCATCTATAGACTATAGTGCGCATATGGAGCAAACAGTATCTACCTGTCGGCAAATAACTTACGTAATCATATTAACGATGCCGTTGTAATTGTAAACGTCCTATTAGGGGCATTCATAAAGCTTCATTAGAACAAGACTATCTCAATTGGGTGGAAACAAGATACAGCGCTAATTGACTCCTGATTAGCCATTACTTGCAAGTCGTGCTGTGTACTAATCAGGCAAACAAACTGTTTGAGTTCTTGTTAGCTTGTTGCAAGCTTTATTTGTATCTGCACTTGCAGTTATCACATGAAGAAATATTGAACGAAACAATTTAGAAATATTGCCATTGTTTGATGAGCAAGTCTTTCTCATGTTAAATGAATATACATAAGCGTGACTAGATTAACTACCAATGGTGGTTCTTTTTCTGAAAGGGATAGGCGTTTCCCCACAATAGGGATTCTTAAACATCTCTTCATCTATGGCCTTTGTCCAAGAAGAAATGAAGAAGAAGTGTATGATTATGTATGTCAGTAAACTGTAAGGGTTCTCAAACAATAAAGGTTAGGTACCTGTCGGTTGCTCTTATCATCGGCTATGAGAGCGGTGGTTCCTCTCATACCATCAGAGATCATGCGGACTTTGCCTTCCTCCCAGTTCTTCCAGATCCAGTGAGGGATGTAGAACAGCAGACCCTGAAAATTTACACCGATTATGACCTGTATACGGTTATCTTAAGATCTATGCAAAAGTCTGAATGTCTATGTGTACCATGGCTAAGTTTTGACTACCTACTTAATTATTCTAAACCTTATTTTCGTCTACTTAAGAGCTATGCAGAATCCAGAGCCGTCTGTTGCGGCTGGTAATTGAAATCTCAGCTTGCGTCATTTACGAGAACATTGAAATGTCATTTGTTGTGAAAGATTTATGAAACTCATTGCAGCGTTGAATGGGCAATCTGATTCTAGGTGGGAAGGGTCAGTATTCTTTTCCTGGAAGTCCACAGTTCACTGCGTGTCTGACACCTCTATTTTGATAAAGTAGTGAGTAGGTTGGGCTCCAATCTCATAGATAACGGTCAAGGTCATATACCTTCTGGTTTTGTTTTACACAAACACGGTGCGAGTCATCGTAGTACTAAGTCTTGCTTACTTCTAAACTTTTTTAGGGGTCTTATCAAGTTGAAATTGGCATAAAGCTTTTTCCCAGCTAGCATCTAATGCTCAGTTTATTTTTCGATTATTTGAAAGTGGAACACGATCCCATAAATGTTTATTCTTAGTAAATAGTGAAAAGACTTCCGCAAATCAAATAATATGGTAAAATCAACTTACTTGGAAGAAAAGCATGAACGGCACCCACTGGTAATAAGCATGGATACGCTTCTCCTCTCCGTGCTCATTACCCAGGCCAGGGTGCACCATTCCATTATGAGGGGCGTTGGGAAGCGTGAAGGTATACGTGATCCAGCAAAAGGTATTCAGCACGTGACCGGGGACAGCTCCGTCGCTTATACATGAAATCGGGTCGCCTGAAAAACAAAACAAAACAAGCTATGAAAAACGGGCTTAACCACGTTTAAGGATAAAAGGTCTATGCGAAACATTGTGGTTTAAGATTCAGGTATGAATATGAATAAGTATATATGTAGTTTTGATCCGTCACGTACTTATGTGTTTTTTAGGTGAGTCAAATATGAATCAGCATAAGTCTCACCAAGTAATAAGAAATTGCATTATCTTGTGACATTTAAGTACCTACTACATGAACTGTTTCTTCCTTTCCAAAAATTAATTCAGAATTCTTGTTCCATGCAGAATTGTTGCTATTTAAATGAAGCACGTGTAGAAATAATAATCAAGTAAATCTACCATTTAGATTGAAAATACCATGATTATATAACATGGTCCGTTCCCATACGCCCTCGACATTGGCTTAGCGGATGGCGCTAATATAGCTCTTAATAGCAATGCAGCTGCCGGCTACCTGCGGCAGTGGTGACCGTGACTCAATCACCTTGCATGGGGGATCCAAATGAACCCATATTTTAACACAAACAAGAAGACCCTATATTTTTGCTGCGCGATTTGCGTTTTAAAGCAATCTCGTTTCTCAAATACTCGTAGAAAGAAGATTTAGATTTTTGCTTACTGGTGTTTTGTTTAGCTTTGAATAAAATTAGGTACACAATGGTAAAACCATACCAACATTTTGTCACAGTTTTCACCTGTGTCAAAATGTTATTATAATTAAAATTGTTAATGTAATAATATTTAATAGATGGATAAATTTCTAGTTGACTGAAGTAATCAACTGCATGTAAATTAACATGGTCTTAAAAATCTGATTGCTATTCCGTATTTTATGATAAAACCGGTTCATATATCACGTTACTGAATAAACATTCAAGATGTTCAATATTTTCTCACGGTTTCTTGGCCGTATATTTTCCTGCAATTATTAGTTGCGTATAAACATTTTCCTTATTGGTAAAAAACGGTACGTAACATAAGTTGTATGACGTGATTTACCAATACCGTAAAAGCCATTGATAGGACAAGTACCAAGCTACCAAGCATAGTTTTACTACATCATCGCAAGCACAAAGACGGGTCAAAGTGCGTATTCTATACGCACAGTTTCGTAATGTTATTTGATCATAAACAGTTTCGGATCATGTAACATTGAATCAAATGTGATAATACCACAAAAAACCGGTGAGCGACAATACAGGGAGTGACTCTGAAGGACGGTGTTTATAACGCGTTTACATGATCCTGTTTAGGAATCGTTGTCATGTGCAGTGTATGTTTAGAATTCCATGAAACAACAATTCCTTGAACGTAGAAAACGAGGCAAGTCAAATTATTCGTGTCAGTTTCCGAGTATATAACAACAGGAGTAACTTAAAATGCACTGAAGTCAACAAAAAGGTCGAAAAATAAATTCGTGTTATTTTTTATTAGTAGTTAGGTAAACTCAAACTCAAACAATACTTAATTCGCGTCCATTTCTAAGTAAATACCAAATAACAGGATAAATTCTTTGCATAGGTGTCCGATAAAGCCGCAGACAAGTCATGTTGCAAGCTCTGCAGTGATTCACAATAGGCTGAGACAGTCAATTGAAGTCACATCATTGCTAATTCGCTCCATAACGAGCGTTTAGCATTGTTAGCATGTTTATCGCAGTCTTGCCAGATGCTTACAATATGCTTACAATATGCGACACGTAAAACTGTGCTATTGAACCCTTGACCACAATAACCTACTTAAACTTTGCCAACGGTGTGACAGTCTTGATTATACTGAACATTCACTGGGTCACTCACAAGTCTTAACTAGATTAAAAGTCAAATTTTGATCAAGCTATTCAAGAACCTAAGTTTTATTTTAGATCCGTTCTTGCCTAGTTTACCTACCATCCTTTCAGCTTATTCAGTCGTATCCAGGGGAACTAACCAATCAGTTCTTCAAGGGCAGTCATAAAGATGACAAAATATTGACCAAAGTACGAGTATAATAATAGTAAGCATTATGTAAAGAACATGCCTGAATACCTAGTATATTTAACGAAGCCAATTATAATAACGTCCGGAATTTCAGGCTGGGTGTTAAATTGTGCCACTTATACTAGGTTCATGTAAGGTCATTTTAATCAATGAATGATTGAAAATTTATGAAATCAATTTTCACTGTTAACACATGTACCTACCTATATATTATACCTATGAAAATTACACTGGTGTCTATTCAGATGTTGCCAAAACTAGACTAAACTAATCTGACAGGACTAAAAATGATGCCATCCTTATTATTTTTATCGGCGACATTTTTAGAACTGTCAAATTAGTTTAGTTTAGTTTTGGCGACATCTGAATAGACATCACTGTCGCATTATTTATAATCCGAATATGGTAATGCAAAATTGGTGTTGGTGTTCTTATTACATCAGTAGGTACCTAACCTAACAACCTTTGTAGGACCCTACCTTTATGGTATGAATAGAAGAGATATTTTATGTTAATCCATGAGTAAGAGCTGTCGGTGGAATGTTCTAAAAAAAGGAATAAACAAAACAACACAACATTCCTTCAACCATTTACAGGAAAATCATTATAGCTATGCGAATATTAGGGATAACTTGTGATGCAACATCTAGTTATTCAAGTTATGGTAATTGTACTATTACTTCGACCACAAGCATGTATACGGTAAACGAGAAATTGCTAGCAGAAACTGGCATGATAAGAAATTGTATATGGCAAGCGAGAGCTTGATAGCAATCGGTTCTTATAGTAGGTCACGGCGAGCTTCTAAGCAGTGATACACACGGGTTTTAATATGTGAAAAATCAATCAATTGTGAGAATAAATAATAAAGTGATAATGACGTCAGGATAAGCAGAACGTGATGATACCCATTATATTATCAGTCAGGAAATAGGGCGTTACCGCTTGTTCCTGTTTATTCGGTGTGTGGTTTTTCTATAAAACCTGTCAATCGATGGGCAACTGCCCATCTCTTATTAGGTAATAAATATTTGCAATTATCGTAATTAAAGGTAGTAGGTTTGTCATGTAAGAATACTTTCTCATTAATGAATAACTGAAACTGTAACTGTACTGTGTACTTTTCACTATCGGCCAATAACGCATCCATAACGTTTAACCTGTTTTTGTTTTCTGCTGGTGCTATTTTCGAACAAGAAGCACGCCCTGATAAATCATTTATTTGTTTATTTAGTACAGACTCTGACATATTTCTTTGGTACTCGGTGCATAGTAACAATGGTTTATCGCTCGCTTTATGTATTGATTGCATGCACCTGTAGTGTGCAATGTTCTCGTATAAACATTACCTCATAAGTAGGTCTTGTATATCAAGATATCACGGACTGCAACGTTGCAATCTACAGGTCAGCTAAGCTTTAGATGGAGGTTCGTGACCTAGCTTTCATAAACATAGAGCAGAAAAGGGTTTTCGGTTTATCTATCTACTTTGAAAAGTCTTTGATCTGTAATTTATTGATAAAGAAAATTATAATAAAATTTCAATTTACAATTGATTATTAAATTATTATTATTTAATATATGCATATTAATAATCAATAATATTTTTTTGTTTTAAAAAACTATAAACCGACTTCAATTTTCACAAAAAGATGATAATGAAAATAGGACCACCTCAAAACTTCTGAGGTAACAAACATAAAAAAGTCTGAAATTTATTTGAAGTCGGTTAAAAAGAGACATGCGGCGTCTCGGAATTTACTACGAAAGAGTTAGAGCAAAGTTTACGTCTAAATAACCTAGAATTCTGATACCTATGGGTATATAATACAATTAGTTTTAAACATCATTAAGTCAGGTTATCTATTTTCATACAAGACGCGATTCAATAACTCAAAGAAAGTGGAAACTTCACGTTCAAGTTATGCTCGACTAGGAACGATGCGAACGTTTAATGGAAAGTTTCTACGAAGAGGTATGTCTGCCCTAATGACCTCTATGCGTAAGTACAGTACAGTTCAGTACGTATATGTAACTGTTGTATTGCCCAAAATATACAAAACATTAGTAGTACGTCGATAAAACCGTACAAGCGCGTATAAACAACGAATTAGCAATATCGGCCGTAGAAATTGTTCCACACGGCTATTGCCGTTGCCGTATTATAATAACTCTTTCTAAGCAGTCTCAAGTACCATAATAAGGTACTAATAACATTTAACCTATCAACCGCAGTTTACCAGTAGCTCATCAAATACGGCACGCGATAAACGAGCATAAACATGGCATTATAGTACGTTTACCAGATGACTTTTGAGCCACTTGAGATCTTTCGATTGTCGTGGGAGTTTTGTAATAAGGATTAGCCGCAATCATTTCATTACTAGACTGTAATTTGTCTTAATTATGCACGGTTAGGTTGTTACTAGTGTAAAATCAAATTAAATTCGAGATTTATGTAGTTTTTTTCCACTTATTTGCTTTTGACAACCACAATGGACAGGACGTTATCGACTTATATATTAAATTTATATTCAGTTTACTATGTATGTATAATCTATTTTCGTGGTATTTGATTAAAGTATGTAGGTATCACATACATATGAATAAATGCAAATGTATACACGAAAAACTAACGAACAATCAAAGCAAACCATGAGAATCATTTTCCGCAATTACCATGAATTACATTACACTTAGCATAAAGTACCTACTTTTTTACTACAATTCTGCATTTTGTAGTTCGCAAAACTGAAGTAACGAGCTCGTAACACCTACGCTTGGAGCATTTTGTTTGTGAAACCAATTGTCATGACGTCTCAATTTGGGTAACTGTTACATCGCATACGGATTTCCTCTGAACATTGACCTGAAAATGATTCATTTTACGGTATAGCTGCGTCTAGTATTTGTGTGTCTATAGGCTGGGTCAGTAACAAGTAGGTATGCTCTAGTCTAGTAGTTAAACTATCAAAGAACTTACTGTTTTCTTCAATTATACTGAAGTCAGGTATGATTCAAAACTTTCACTTGCTCTCTTTATGAGTTTATGCACTCTGGTATCTACTTTCTCGCGACATTATGTAGACTATTTTTTTTGGCGTAAGTTTATCTTCATCTATACTTACTACAATATTTCTTCCGGTTTAAAATTATTTTTATATGCAAATATAAAAATATTTTTTTGTATAGACAAGGTATTTTCCAATATACCTAGAGATTATTTACCTAAGGATAACTGATGCTAACATTTGACTAGGAGATATTTTTTAGGGAAATAGTGACACGTAAAATAGCTGATTGAACTTGATAATTTCGTACTATCTCTAAACAAACTTCACGATAACAAAGTTAACGATAACTAACTATGTTGTAAAAAACCAAAACACATGTTATTTTTTCACTTACCGATAAGGTTATTAGCTGTGACGAGTATGCAGCAAAGGAAGAGGATAGCGGAGGTGACTCTGTAGTGCATCCGGAACACCATGTTGTCAATGATGGCTTTGTCGATCAGGTAGCGGACCTTGACGAAGCCCGCCACCGCGGACACCATTCCAAAGATCGCCATCTTGAAGTTCTTTGTTTACAAACAATATCTGTAACAAACAAACCGGCACGTCTTAATTCTGAAAACAAAGAAACTAAATATACATCTACGGATGATGCGCCTAGCTCTGACAAGTGCCATACGCACCATTTAAATTAGAACGTAAGCAGACAACTTTATTGATGTTTTATTTCATCAATGTGTTCAACAGCTGTACTGTACTGCTCAGCTTAACTTGTGACGTACGAACTCCTATATCTTAATTTTGTGTACCTCATTATGTGTCGCTTGTGACTACCGGTTGTGGAATGGGAACGTTTCCCAACTTGTTGAATTCGTTAATTCATCTACCGTTAAGTGAGAATCAAGTGAATACTACGGGTCTTCTCGGTCCTCAATCAATGACCTCAAACATAATTTAACGACGGCTACTCGCCCACGCTCTTCGGGAAAAGAATTCCTAGCTTTTTATGAACCAATATTTTATCTTCACAGTTTGACCACTCATGTTGGTTCACACGTGTCTGAATCGAATACGAGTTCTCTGTTATTGACTTTGGTGTTGTCTTTGTATAAGATTCGATGGCTAGGATGCTCTCGTAAGCGAGTTATGAGAGAATAATAAGGGGCAATTCTTTACAAATGGATCCAGCCTTGACGACTTCTTGATCCCGTTCCTACGCGGTGTCGCATGTCGTGTGCCCAGCCAGTTGATCTATTTAGGTCGCTCGTGGGGGACTTGTCTACTGAATAACTCGACAATCAATACGATATTGCTCCTAATAAAGCTAATGAGCATTATTGACACGGTGAACTCGAGGTATCACAATCGGAGACTTCTGGCTCTTGTAGTACATAATTATGTTAAAGAGTTCTAGTATCTTTTGAGGAATTTGCTAACGTAATCGTAATTGTAACTAGGATCGAATGCGTTTGAGGCGAATGGTGCGCCAGCGCAGGGCATGTGTCGGGTCGTCGACCGCCGCTGTTCGTGCGCCTCCTGCGTTTTGAACCCCCCTCTTTCCCCTCCCCTTAGCTGCTTTACCTCAGCCGACCCTGGGCAGATGCATTGCTTGGCAACGCGAATTTTACCGGGAAACCAGTTTGCCTGACGACAAATATTTGCCAATTTTGCGCGCCTCGTTGCGTTTGTATTTGTACTTGTATTAGTCTTGTTGGCTAGCTGTCAACATAAAATCTTTTCCACTCTCCCTAACTTCGATAGGAACACCGTAATCTCGCGTCCTCACTTCACCCCTGTATTACCTAATCATTGTATGCTTACGTGGTGACTGATAATACAGACCAAATATTCGGGACGAGGGAACATTCCAGTGGCGATACGAGCATGCGTGTACTATCTGACTATCTCGTGGAATTTATATCGTAAAGTGTTCAATGCTAGTTTACTAGCCTAGTTCTACTGCGTCTAGAAACTGTTGACTGCAATAATTGCATCCTTGCCAATTGAGCACTGCAGCACGGCTATTACTGCCTTGGATGATTGTATTCCTATTATTCTTGATGAAGGAAGAATCACAAACGTCCAGCCACTGACGGTATCAACTTAAATAGCACGGCACGCGTTGGAGATGAATGCACAGTAATTGCGCTTGATGAGCGCTGTCGCCGCGCCACATGCCTGAATATTTTCACCTAAATATTTATGAAGTGTGGTGTTATATCTCCTGTTATGAACCGAGCGAGATAATTCTGTGCTATAAACTCGAGTAAGCTGGGTAATATTGAAATCATATTCACTTAAAGATATCCAACCGCAGTGTCTTACAGTAACCTATCGAAATCGTACTTTTTACGTTAGTAAAAGCGGGCTCAATGGTATAGAACGACTCGATATTAGGTAATAGAGATTTGGCCTAGTAAGCAGTTGCTTGTCGCTGTAATTCACAAGTGAGCTCAGGCCTTAGGGGCACGCTCGACTCGGCCTGGTCTCGGCCAATGACGTCTCGCATCTAACACAATTATCTCCCATTGACTGAGATGATGTCGGTGGCGTTACACCATCATTGTTTACCTAGTAGAGAAACTATGTGAACTGAAAACACGTGGTATTTGTTTCACGTGAACGGAAACTCGCAATCAGTGCTGCAGTAAGTTGTGATACTGTGGATCCACTCAATGGTGTTCTGTCGTGGCTAGTTAACGCTGAGGCGGAAATGCTCTGGCTTGCGGTTACGTACGGGATAGCTTGCTAGGGTTTCTTTACAACAGGCTCTGCGATGAGAAATAATCTGCCATATTACTGATTCTGATTACAGCAGTCGTATGCGATAACTGCAGCCAATGTCGATCATTTGAGGTCAAAGATGAATTACGATTCGTAAACAAAAACGCGCATTGTAAAACTTATGCGGGCTAATCGACGTAACGTGCCCTGCATGTGTAATGTAATGAAGAGGAACTGTAATCGTTTAACCTGTATGACTTCTATCGATAATTAGTTACGCAAAAATGGAGGCTTTGAAATTAAATTCTCAACCAAACCTGCATGAACTTACGAATATCTCACTAAATTTCCCGACAGTCAAGCAGTTTTCCATTGTCTATTATTAAATAACTTGGCTTCCTGGATCAAACATCTACTTAAAATACAACTTAAAATTTTAAATCGTGACATTGTAATACTATTCTCTGCCATGGCCGTGACTTTATTGTAAACTCATGTCAATTTATAAAAGCCTGGGAAATGAGAGACATTACGCGAACGCCCATGGAATATTAAAACAAGTTTGCAAGTTCAAAGTATTATTAAAGGTTATCGCCAGGCGCTAGCAGTATCGATGCAGGTGGCGGCGGCGTTTCGTTTCCGTGACTGGAATGGTGTGACGGACCGGTTAAAGATTACCCCTTTTGTGACAAAGCTGACCAAGCTTGAAAACCGATCAATCCCAGCATGTTAATAAAAATTCTAATGCGTTGAACGGTGAAGAACTTTCTTTTGAAAGGCTAATCATGTATCAGTCAAAGCTCGTAAATTGTATATCTGATTTGATACTCGAAAATTCCAATACCTTACCTGTTATTAAAATTGCTTATTCGGCGAATGGCAAGGTACTTATTTACCTGTCGGCTGTTTTATTTACGTGCTCACTGTCGTTATGTCGATGAACGATGATGCTAAAACTTTTGTGGTTATTTTACGTTTTTATTTCGTAACGTGTCCTTGGCTAGAGCATCTTGAATGAAGATTCGCGGACCGTAAAATATCACGTGTGAACTACAAAATCGTCTAACCATACCGGTATCTACCTACACGAAGTCTTCTTTGTTTTCATCATGACTCTAAATATGAAGCTCAAATATTTCTAACACTGTGATTGTGAAGTAAAACCTTTAAGTTTTTCTCTGTCATGCTTTGTCCGTTCTGTTCAAATATTGTTCCCGGTAATAAAGACCCGTCCCGTCCCCTATAGCGGCCAGGTAAAGGGGACAAAGCTACCTGTGAACGTGAGAACATCATGCCAAATCATAACCCGCTTTATTTCATTCATTAACCTAACTCGGAACTTTCAAATAACTCCCAAGTCACAACGTATTTTTCACACCCGCCATTTCTGTCTCACAAGAAAGCGGGTGAAATAAAAAGAAATGGGATGACTATGCACAAGGCTTTTGTTCCCGTACATGTATGCTGTCAAACGGCATTCCTCGCCTCGTCGATATGAGTTAAGCGCTTCTCGATCCACAAAGCTTTTGTGACACAACTTACCTTTCCAAACTTAACAGTAACTTGATAGTCCAAATTTTATCTAGCACACAACACAAACACTGTCTCTAAATGCCTATTCTATCACAGGAGTTGTACGTCATTATATTATTCGGGATGTAAATAAAGCAATTGGGGTAAAACGAGTGGCAAATGGGTTCCGGGAGCGAGCGACACATCAGTCGCTCGCGGGTTAGAAGCACAGACTGGAAGTGGAAGGTCCGACTCCTGCGAGCGCGGTGCTGCGACGAGCGACGCGGCTATAGAGCCGAGATCACACACAGCCAGCGCACGCGCATTGTCCCTCTCGCTCGCACTCGTGCAAACCGGCTACCCGCTCATGCCGACTGCACAGTAGCCAGGAGAAGCTACGTTGAACGAGTTCTCTTGAGGGTCTTGACTTCAACTTCGTCTCGCCTTTTCTTCGTGGCCAATACTCACATGCTATTTTTTCTGACAATTTCACGGCAGGTTTTGAATTGAAGATAGCTTGCGGCCCTCAATTAACACATTGTCGGCTGCAGTGATTTAGCTAATAACCAGGTACCTCTGTCACTGGTTACTGACTCGATTTGTACAGTAAAATAATCCCCTGCCTGATTTATATTAAAAAATCCCCATACTAAAATGATTCATGATGAATGACAATAACATGCAAAGAGAATACAATAAGATAACATGTTTGATCGGTTTCTTAAAAACAAGTAATAAATAAATAAATAAGCTTTTATGAATTATCAATTCATAAAAGCTTATTGATTTATTTATTACTTCTTATTTTTACTTACTATTTTTAAAAAAGGTCTACAACCGCATACCTACTTGATAGGGTTACTTATGACGTTTTACTACCGGCCTCCTTTAGTCGCCTTCCAGGGTACCAACTTCCGGCTTCATCAGCAGATCAGCTCCATGTTATCATAATATTGTATATTGTTATCCAATATACACAAGCATGCCGAATTTCAACTCAATCAAGCAAAAGGAAAGTAAAATAAGTAGTAATAAAATCAAAATAAAATTTTGAAAAACCCACGATGTATATAATAGAAAGTATGTACTTAATCGAAAAAGGAAGAAATAATTTTTGCAAACCCCCGACTAAATGGAATTGAAAAAGATAATTAAATTACCATTAGTTACAATTATAGCTTCCTAAATTTTTTCACCTATCCATTACTACCCGTTTTCATTTTCATAGTTTTATTTTTACCGAAATTTATGTTAAGTACGTATTATATAATACGAGTATAAAGAAATAAAAGTAAATTATTATATGATAATTTATAAAAATATTCTCTTATTGATACTTAAAACTATATGTTATTAAAATTTTACATCGCGCTGTAATTGAGTGGCGGCTGTATTAATTGCCTCCACCATCCTGTGTGGACGTTATGAAAATTGCGTCTAGTGAAATTGAAATAATAACTTATTATTAAGATTTCTGTGATTGCGTTAAACCAGACACAGAAGCCATCATCACAAGAAGTTGAAGTTAAGTGGCTGTAGGCATATAAAGTTGGAACATGGTTCAATAGAAATGTGACATAACAGCTGACAGTTGAAAGCTATTTTCTCTAGGGCTGAAAGGTATTACTTTCAACTACTTTCCGAGTATGAGTAATGAAAATAGTAATTTTACTATAAAAACTATAAAAACATGATTGTAAGCGGGTTAAAAACGAATCTAGTTTTAATCATGTAGAAACTAGCCGCACTCGCCCTGATAAAGTCCCTCGTTAAGGGATGAAACGTTGCTGCTCTTCCAACACAAACTAGGTTCGTTGTTAACCCGTATACAATCATAATAAATAAGAGCTTTCAAGAATTCGTTGTATTGTATTTTTTTATGTTACACTTGATGTCGTTATGTACCTAATTTTATATTTTTTAAATAACACAAACTTTGTTATAGGAAACAGCACAAAAGTAAAAAAACAGACAGGTATAACTAAAAAAAAAAAAAAATAATAATTAGTCAAGAATAAAATAATTAAATGAATTAAAGGGTATGTCAAAGTATGCTCTTGTGTAAGGGCATTGTCCAGATATAAAAAAAATACCATACATTCATAATAAACAGAGAAATCAATAATGAAGTAATGTCAGATATTACATATTTTGTATTGAATGATTTAATAAATTTTCATACTATGGTTTATCCATCCAGCGTGGAGCATGTTAGTAAATAAACCACAATACAAATAACAAAAACTCACTTGCTTGGCGTCGAGTTTCAGATATAATTGTAAGCAATTTTTATTGAAGGGAGGATCTAAAATCGACAAGTAATGTAAATTACGTATAAAAGGACGCGCCAACAAAGTGAATTTTAGGTTAAGTATGGGCCGTTTGTATACGTTTATGCCTCATTCAAAATGGACACGGTATAGCTGCGCCCCGCGGCTTCCGCGCCTAACCCACGGATGATATAAGGGATAAAAAGTAGCCTATGTTATATTCCAGGCCTAGAACTACCTGTATGCAAATTTTCATTTCAGATCCGTTCAGTAGTTTTTGCGTGAAAGAGCAACAAACATACATACATGCTTACACACATATTTTCATTGATTGCAGATATTTAGCCACAGATACAAACATGCTGATTATCTAGTGACTAGGTACAAACTTCGCTTGACATTGTTCATTTTGGTTCGTAATTCTAGATGAAACATTATAATAGTGTCACCAATTTAGTAACGGACCCTAAATTCCTACAGTTCATGATCGGAATCATAAGTCAGCTCAGCACAGCATTCATTAAATATACATTATAAATGTAACTTATTTATATGAGATTCGGTCACTGAAGTTGAAAGTCGATTCATCAAACACTGTCTGAAATAAAACATCATCTTACAATCTCAAAGTACGTAACGTACAAGAGATTTTTCTTATGTTTTGATATTTTTTGTTGATGTTCTTATAAAGATATATTCTTGTCTTGTGACGACGGATGTGGCGTGGTGGGCGAAGGTCCGCTTGTGACGCAGGTGGTTTGACTTCCCGCCTTGGGACAAATGTTTTTCCGATCTGCATATATCTGTTCCAGGTTCTGTGTATTTTCTGTGTAAAATAAAAAATGACTATCTTTGGGGTTATTTTTTCCACCGTGTGGTGCCGGCGGCATAGAATTTGCACCACCCCAATTCTTCCCGTGGGTGTCGTAAGAGGCGACCAAGGGATATCTTCTGGGGGGCGGGCAGCAGCGCCTCCTGCAGAACAAATCTTCCACCAAACTGCGATCCCCAACCCGCATGCCCAGCGTGGGGATTACGGGCATTACCCCCATAAGTTAAACGCCAGTAAGGCGTTTATCAGGGGGAGGCCTGCGTCCAGCAGTGGACCGATACAGGCTGTGGATGGATGGATGGATACATACAGATACACATAATGCACCTGAATTATCTGAATCACATTCAGTAGTGTGATGTCATTACGAATAAATAAGGAAATTCCTGGAATTTGATCTAACTGAAATGTACTTTTTGTGAGTAATGCCAGAATTACTTTTTTATTATTTTGTCCTGTTCTTTTCGCATGCTCGTCCTCACCTTAACCACCTTCTGGTGGTTTATAATGTGTTAGAGTCATGCAATAGTTATTTTAGGTTTTTAGCTGGTAGGTAGGTACTTAATTTGCGTATTGTTTTGTTGTTTTTCGAATGCGCCAATCCATACAATATTCATATTTTAAATTTCAGGCAGTGAATGTTGGAAAGCTCGTTTAAGTCTTTTGTATGAAACAAGTATCTTCATAGCCAGTTACTTATTTTATTTTTAAGTTTTCTAAAGTTTCTTAACGCTTTAAAAACAATTTTCTTTGAGACTATAGGGAAAGAAATGAACACGAAACACCTTAGCTCACTTTGGAACCTCTTCTTTTTCAAGGGAAACTTTGAAATGATGATGTCATTAAAATACGGTGTTTGCATTTAAACTCGCTTCATCCGTTTCACCTGTCATGCTGCTAAGTCTAATAAAAGCTAGACGAGATATCAAAATGGTTGAAGTCATGAATAATCTTGAGGTCAGTCACCCACATCAGGTGGATTATTTAACTTATGTTTGAACTTATGTATGATTTTCCTTTATTTTATCGTATGATTAATAGGCTTACAAAGAATCTTGATCTAAACTTTTTTTTTATACCTAGGTACTTACACAAAATTATTAATAAAAATATCACAAAATCACATCACATCACATCACACTATCACACTAATATTATAAAGGCGAAAGTTTGTATGGATGTATGGATAGATGTTTGTTACTTCTTCACGCCAAAACTACTGGACGGATCTGGCTGAAATTTTGCAAAAGGTAATTCTAATCCTGGAATAAAACATAGGCTACTTTTTATCCCATAAATCTGTTCCCGTGGGATGAAAATCACCTTTCAATGTTTCCATAGGAACAATGCGTGTGAAGCCGCGGGGCGCAGCTAGTATTATATTATTATACATAAGTCAACGTTCAGATTTTGGAGCCAGGTTACTGCCTCTGGCGGAAGGTTTCCCAGGTCGCTCCTGGACCCTGGGTAGTGAATAAGGCAGCGTAGGAAGATGTGCTCCATGGTACGATTTTCCTTAATGTGTTTCTTTTCATCAAGCTTTTTACATAAAACCTAAACCTTTATGAAACCTAGTAGTTATCCACGAGTATGTTTAATGCTTCACCTTCATGCTATTATGTTGGATTTTCACTATCATCATCAGCCCGTATACGTCCACAGCTGAACATAAACCTCCCCAAAACGACACCACCTCAGTCCTGGGCCACCTCCATCCGTCGACTCCTAATTCTTTAATCTAAATATTATATATAATTCTAACCTATAACTCGCGTATAAAATCATTGAACTTAGCATTCATTATACATGCACCTACAAAAATTGACCTTGCATTGTTATCATATTTGACTAAACAGGTTAATGATAAGTAAAGAAAAAAGTTTTTTTAGGATCGTTGATTACATAAATAACTTACAAAAATGTGGATTGGTCCTGGATTAGAGCAGAGTAGAGTTGTAAGTACTTAAATCTAACCTTCCTTACCAAAGCAGTGCCAAAGCATCACTTTTATTATTGACATAAGTTTTTGCAAATCATCATTCATTAATTTCCATTGTTAGTTCTCTGTTGATCGAAAATATTGTTTGATTTCATTTATACCTTTCGTCAAAACTAAGATTATAAAGAGAAAAGATTTGATCGTTTGTTTGTTTGTATTGAACAGGCGAAACTACTTACCAATTTAAAAAAATATTTCATCCTTAAAAAGCTCACTTTTCAAGGAGTGACATAAGCAGTAATTTTATCACGGAATTCCCACGGGAATAGGAACTACGTGGATGAAAACCGCTAGGCGATACTAGTTGGTTAATAAACTCAAATTCATTATACACGAGCAACAGCTAGAAGCTACCTCTGGTCATTTAGTCGTGCGAATAAACCATAATGCGGTCAGACCAGACCAGACATCACATCAGCCTGTGTCACGGAGACAACAGGTTTGGTGACCTTTCTACGATGCACGTCGATTGGCCCATGGGTTTTTACTTATCGGATACCACCACATACCACCTAAGGCAATAGGTTAAAATGCACAGAACATCAGAAACATTTTGCGAAACTGATTGGCGTGTTGCGTGTTTTTTTGGCTATACTGTGACGGTCTCTTTGAGGTTATATTTATGTAGTAGATATGCTTAATTTTTACGGTTATTGTCATGCATACACGAGTAAAACACTTGTGTATAATTCGTAGTCAGCAAAAATTGCGCCTTACCACCACTAAGGGTAACACGATTTTTCTGTGAAGTGAATAGTTGCCAACCCCGGCTTGCTCGATATCTTTTGTTTTAACGCAAAGCAAAATACACTCGAGAGCAATGAATCCGGGTCACTTAAAGAATGTTAAAAATCTCGGAAACTAAAAATGATAGGTTAATGCAATAAATTGTATTAAATAGACAATGTAATACTCCTTAAATGAAAGTAAAAAAAATATGAGTCACCATACATTTTATTAACACAAAATTACATAAAGAAAAAAACTGCTGATCTCTCCTTAAAACAAAAATAGGAAACATGAAATTTTTGAACTTTATTACGATTTTCTTGAATTTTAATACTTCGTATTGCCTCCTCGTGCTTCCATTACTGCGTTTACGCGGTTTGGCATGCTGTACACCAAGTTCCTTATACGATTTTGGGGAATATTCTCCCATTCCTCTGTGAGAGCAATTTTGAGCTCACGAAGCGTGATTGGGGGAGGGTTTCGTTGTTTTACGCATCTGCCTAGCTCGTCCCAAGCATGCTCGATCGGGTTGATATCCGGGCTGCGCGCTGGCCACTCCATACGAGTAATGTTCATCTCTTGAAGGTAGCCTATTCACAATCCTACCTGTATGAGGTCGGGCATTGTCATGCATAAATATAGCATTCTCACCTAAATTGACCATAAATGGACCAACGTGATCATTGAGGATTTCTTCCACATATCTTACGCTAGTTAAAGAGCCGTTTTCTATGATCACCAGCTCTGTGCGACTTTCAGAAGAAATTCCGGCCCACACAAGTACAGACCCACCACCGTAGGCTACTTTTTCTTCGATGCATGCTTGCTTGAATCTTTCCCCTGGTCTTCGATACACTCTGTGTCTTCCATCGTGCTTGTAGAGCATAAATTTTGATTCGTCGGAGAACATAACTTTTGACCAATCTTCAATACTCCAATTTACGATTTTTAGGAGTCTTTAAGTGACCCGGATTCATTGCTCTCGAGTGTAGTTTCAAACTGGATAGGCATTACGTTTGGCGATGGTACGAAAAAATCATATTCATATAAGTTGAGTAATTATAATTCTGTCATCCTTAAAAATATGTGACATGGGAAAAAATACATCCCCAGTTCAAGGAATAAATCATCTGCACAAGTTAGGTACCTATCTAATGCAAATAATGTATTTCAACATAAGCAAAATGAACAGTCATGAAAAATTGTGTTTCATACATGAATCCTCTCATGTATAGCTTTGCATTAATCACATTTGTATTGCATATTGAAATCAAAACCTTATAATCCAAGAAATAGATATCAATTTAGAAAGTTAGAACTTAAGGCGGCGCGTGAGTTGATCGAAGCTTAGAAAAGAAATACATCGGTCGTTACGTGACCGCTTATCCTCTAATTTAGCATTTAATATAACTAGTTTTTGTAACGTATCATTATGATATTTGCGATGTTCCCGCCTCTATTAAATGCACGATGATCGACATTCAAATTGCAACGATTGAATGTTTTTGGATTCTTGAACAGCCGTTAAAAGGGTTGAAAAACAAAGCACCAGCTTGAAATATTTCGAATAATTAAATCGTTCTCTCGTAGTGAGTAAATTTGAAGCTCTTAAGTTAGCGCTTGTCGCACTATATGACATGCTTTTCTTGACATTTTTACCTATTTTAATATCCGCAAAAAAACTGCCTCCTTGATCCGCAGAATACGGGACAGTCGTAACAGCATCCTGAGGACGTTATCAGATAGATATATCTCATTATTCTGATCTGAGCCTTATCCGGAATGTGATATAGAGAGGACTTCTTATATTTTAATACTATATACATACAACTAGGTTAATTCTACTTGTATTTTCTTATGTGCTACTAACAATCTATGGAATTTTAATTGACCGAAAAAAACGTATATTATTTATTTATTTAATAGATATTTCATTAGTGAAATGCTTAATAGATTAAGTGCTTAATAGGTATTCATGTAAATACCAGTTCTCAGAAACCTTTTAACGTGATTCATGCAAGAGGCCTAACCGCGAATTGTATGCATAGCGGTTTTTTGCAACATCAAACTTTCAAGTTTCTGCCTCGGTTGTCATTTTTTCCTATTATAGGTATTTAGTATTCGATTTACATACACAAGTCGCGTTTCTTGATACAAGGATTCAAGTATGTCAGAATATTTTATGCAAACGGGCTTTAGGTAGAGGAATTCATACAGGAAGACTCAAGGATTTTGTATATGCGATCGCGAAACAGGCTGTAGATACTCCTAGGTTGTGTCTAGGTATTAAGATTGTAAAGCCAAGATGGCTAGATGCCAGTGCACCAGGATGTCAAGGCTATATTTAAAGAAAAACTTGTTTTTACCCGCGGCAGACAATGTTGGTAAGTATTTATTTTCGAGCTTTTTAAATTTTTCACTACCTATGTAGGTAATTTTATTAAGGATCCCTATGAAATCGCGGAAGGTGTGTTGAAAAAAGTAGGCGGAGTTTTTTTGTTTTTGGGTACATTCCCCAAATATGAAACTTTGAAAAAAAGTCAAGGTTAAAGAAAAGTCATTGGCTGTATGAATGCCATTTTGTTTTTTTGTACGTTTGATTAGTATTTAGGTATCCCGCATATGTTAAAAACAGTGTAATCACTTACATTACACTGTTTTTAACATATCGCACCTTCGGTAGAACAAGGGCCTAATTGCCAAGTTTGTGATTTTACAGGAGAGACATTTCTAGATTTTTTTGTGATTAGAGTCAATTTATCTTCTTCTGATATTGACCTTGAGGTAATTTCCTTAGTGTGAAATATACCTTATAGTTTTGTGAATAATGGCGTGCTCTCTACAATGCTAAAATATTTATAGTTTTAATTAGTTTCATATAAATATAAAATTTTACCCACACTTAGGCCTTTGTTCCACCAACATTCTTAAAAAATAGTAATAATGTCCGTATTTCTCTTCATTTTATGGGATGTTTTTCAATAAAAATAGCAATTATTTAACTTTAAAATTTTTACTATTAAAGTTTTAATAGGAACCAACAGAGTCAATTTCACTTAGTAGTTAACAACATTCAATTCTAAAGTCTTTGTTCTTAACTTAATACAGTCTTTGCAATCTTAAATATTTAGAGAGTCAATACTTTTAAAGTTATATAAAATATAGAGACAAAAACAAGACTATAGTATATTTTCACTCAGATTTAATGGCAATCGAACGTATCTGTGTGGAAAATTCTAACAAAACAAAAATTTCTAAAATCAAAACAAGGTAGGCACAGTAATTACAGCCGCACTCAACGACGTTAATGTTTACTAAAACTACCACTAAGTTTTTTTATCGTTACTTAGTAATCGTTTAAGCAATCATTAACATCTCTGAGTGCGGCTGTTAAATAATGTACCTTTTTATACGAAAAGTGAGACCGTTCTCATCTTGATTAAAATTAAAAATAAAAGTTTCAAAAATCTAAGGTATACGGTCCCTTACTGTACCTACTCATTCAAATATGGAACCGTTTCTTATTTATTAAACTAGTTGAGCAATTAACGTTTGCCATCGAATCACAATTAAAATAATCCATTATAATACTGTTCATAAAATCTTGGAACAATGTTCGAGGCAATTAACTGCCGACGACTTTGTACCTCCAAATTATCTTCTAAGAAATGGGCATAAGTAAAGAAAGTGAGACTTTGTTCCTCCAAAACTCTGAAATTAAAAGGGCATATTTACCTTAACGACTTGTACGCTCCATCTGACAACCATTCTGCGCGCCGGCAGCGCCGCAACTGACCAATAGGATTTTGTCGCGCCAATACTCTTGAAAAAACGCTTCAATGTGACAAAGGCACTGTCGCCCTCTGGCAAAATTAGATGGAATTTAACGAGTGTCTTTGTTCCTCCGGGTAAAAATACGTTTTAAAAGCACTTTGGCATACTTAGGTCATTTTTCGAAAATTTGTTAGTTCGGCCCTTGTTCTACCGAAGGTGCGATATGCGGGATACCTAAGTAATTAAGGGATTCAAATTCGTTTTTACAAAATAATCAAATTATTATTCCTAGGCGAATGGCATTAGGTAAATATAGAGGCCTATGCCCAGCAGTGGGTCGACAGGGGCTGATGATAATAATTATGATATCGTTCTTTTATTATTGAAGGAGAACAATTAACAAACAACATTTTAATGAGTATGAGTTGGTTGGGTTGGTTAGTCTATACCAGAGATGTAACGGAGCTTCGATTCCGTAGGAAAGATATGATTGTTTCTTTGTATTGAAAATGCTCCGAAACGAACGACCAATTTAAAAAATTCTTCATCATTAAAAAGCTTCCTTTTCAGGGAGTGACATAGGCTATATTTTATCCCGAAATTCTCACGGGAACGGGAAATACGCGGGTAAAGCCGCGAGGCACTGCTAATTAGTAATAAACAGGTTGGTATGATAAAATCACGTATTCGTCACAACGAACGGATAAATATGAATTGTACATACCTACATAAGACTTGCTCTAGTGACGTTAAAGTGCCTCGATATTCATAAATATATGTACATTTATTCAAGTTAAGTTGTTCATAAATATTTATCAACAGCATTTAGGTAAATACTTGATAGATAGTTTATAGTTTATTTATAATAAATTAATTAATGATAAATTTCTTTTAAGATTTGGTATGCAGTATACCAAATCTTTCTGAATTAAGTTTGATGGCTTTAATTAAGCTTTAAGGTTGAACAATCTTCATAGTAAATTAAGCACGATGTCCTAATTAACACTTACTCAGATAATTATGCACCTGATCTACTAATTAAGACCTTACTTAGATTAGTCGAAGAACTATTAGCCACCCAACCGGCACCTTAGTCCAACCCATAATTGTATCGAATTCTCTCACTAATTGAAGATTTAAGATGTGCAACACCAAATTAAAATTCCTGTTATTTTGTTTAAGTTAATCGTAGTTCGTGGATAAGGCTTGTACAGGATATAGAGTTAGCTCGTGTAAACGAGGACGCATACAGTTATCAGTGGGTGTCAGTCAGTGGGCTGATAATGATGATGATGAATCGTAGTCTTCAAAGTATCGCGACGAATTGAAAGTCTAGTTCACGAGAGACATTAGCCCAAAAGTGGGACGTGATAGGCTGAAATAATTAAATCGAAGTCCTTATTAACCTTGAAATTCCTTTCCAGAAAACTCGGCCTAGAGTTGGTTCCTCGACGAGGGGCTGAAGCGGTTGACCCCGAAGACATCAGCCTCGTGGAGCTATACCGTGACCACGTGGAAAGCGCAGAAAGGGCCGCCGCGGTAAGCCAATTTAATCCCTCTCTTATACACAATAGAGCTTAAAACAAAAGGGTTTTTTTCGTCGATTTTGCATGCCTGAGGTTTTGCACGGGTATTGTAAGAGGATTGGAATGTCCAATCCGCATCATGGAGGCATGACGGGGTAACGAAAGAGCATGCGTTGGAACCTGTTTTATTCTGTGTCACAAGACAAGACGTAACCAGTCGGCGACGCCTTTCTTTTGATTCAGGATAAACTTGCGGTTTACTTGAGCATTTTCCGGTTGAATGCTCCATTTATTTTTATTGCGTAAAATATGTTCTTTGCCGGCTTCTTGGTAAATACTTGCATAAACTGCAATAGTCAACAAATATACTTCAACATATCGCGCAATTTTAATATCAAGACTGGTCGTGCATTTATGAAAGGGACGTGGCGGTCTAGGCTTATAAATCGACCCCTTCAACTCAACCGAGAAATAAATGATTTGACTTGATCCCGTGGTTGTCGTAAAAGTTGACTAAGGGAATCTACCAGAGTAAAGGCAGCTGCTTCCTTCTGTTTATTTTTTATACCTTAACTGCGATCCTACCAAACGTGGTGTTTATGGCTAAACCCCCAGGTTTGGGAAGGCACGTTTAGCACAAATAGCTACCTACGTCCAGCCGTGGCCGTACCTATATGTGCTGAACTAAGAAAGATGAAATGATGAAACTGAAATAAAACCCTGAATAAATGAAGCCAAAAGTGCGATATATGTCATTGAGATAAACCTCTAATTGTCTGAGACAATCTCTGGCAATTGAAGGGCTCAATTAATTTCAATTTAAAAGACAAGAACTGCTCTATTTGGTTACCAATGGTTTTGTTTTAATGTGGGCACAGCAAAATATATTCTAACAATTGGAGGGACAATTTGTAGTAAAGAATGGAAATACAACAATAATGCAAATAAAGATACATACCTAAAGAAATAAATACAAAAAAAATATAATATATTTATATTTGATTATTATCGATAAATTTTAATCCTAATTTTAATTTTAATTTTATTTAATTTTAATTTTAATTTTATCCATTTAAATCCATTAAATTATATAATACTAAATAAATACATATTGGTGTCGATTCTGTTGTTTTAGCATTAGCTAAAATTAGGATTTCGGAATTTCAAATAGATAAAAACGATTCTATGGTTGTAAAATTTGACTGACACGTTTAAAATTAGGATGACAGCTCTAACATGAAGCTGACGGACCTAAAACAACTCAATTTAGTTAAAATGGCTATAACCATATTCCTTGAAAAATTAAACAAACGGGTTTAAAATTAGGATGACAGCTCTAAAATTATATTGATAGATCTAAAACAGCTTAACTTAGTTATAAGTAGCTTTAACCCTATTATTTGCATTAAATTTTAGCTATGGTTAGAAACGTCTACCTAATTTTAGAAGGCATCTAATTAGGTCATGATTAAAATTTATCGATTTTAAACTAGTATCGATTTGAATTTCTAAACGATTTCTCAAATAATAGATGAACTGTTTGACCCATGTTAAGAAGTATTTAAAAAAACATTTAGAAAAAAAACATATTTTGCTCGCAGCAAAATCCCAACCACTCAACTCAAGAGAGGTTTTACGATTTTGAAAAACGTTCTAATATAGGTATTTTTAGAACCTTAATAGAGAATACAATAATTTTTAGGTCTACCTAGCATAGAAAATTTAGAAATCCTAAAATTAAGGTTAGGAATCCTAAAACACAGAATCGACACCAATACTTACCTGCCGGATCATCTAATCAATCACAGACTCACAGGTGTTTCCATTTAAAGTATATATCTACGTTTTTCTAAACAAGGTCTTCAATAGTTATCAAAAGGATATGAAAAAACCTGAAGTTCCCTCGTTACGACAAAATCCTGGCTGCAGCATACTATAGTGTGTTATCATTATCAATAAATAAATAAATAATGTCGAACAATTCACATAGCATTATCTAGTCCTAAGCTAAGCAGAGCTTGTGTTATGGGTACTAGATAATTGTTATACTTAATACACTACATAGATATAATTTTTTTTGTTATACAAAGAAAACATCAAAAATGCCTTGAACAAATACACACATTTGCCCCGAGGCGGGAATCTAACCCGCACCCTCCTGCGTCGGACCTTTGCTCGCCGCGCCACCGAGGTCGTCTGAATAGAGAGAGAGAGAGAGAGAGAGAGAGTAGAATTTTAAGGCTTATAACCAGCAGCAGGTGAAGTCGGGTTGCGGATGATGATGGTGATGAATCAATAAACGTTCGTTTGATCACAATCACACCCTATGGAAAGTGGCGATGTGGATGTAAAAAATATCAAAGTCGTAATTTGATTTATTAAAGCTTGTATAAAAATGTAGACTGCTGATGTTGATGAACTCAAATAAGAAATACACGTAACAACCGAGCTTAGCAACCAAGAGATAAAAGTCTCACATTACTCGGTTCAGCAAGCCGTCGTCGTATAAATCTTTTGCTTCGTGCTATAAAATGTGGCGAGATAAACAATAAGCACTGCCTTTACTTTGAATGTATAATGTATTACAAGGTTGCATTTCTGCTATAAAATAGGGATTATTTATTAACTAGCTTCTACATGCAGCTTCAGATCTTCGAATGCGATTTTGGATAAAAATCTTTCAGCTGTGAAATTACGCAAAAACCATTCGTCATTATTAACATTGGAAGGTCTTGAAAGACATTTCAATGGCCTTCGCCATGCTTTTGCAAATTACACAGGCTACTCTATGAGCTTTCATAATGATAATACGTATACTATACATATGTAGGATGGGTGGTTTTTTTCGTATTCGCACAGCTGGTCTTGAACCGCATCTATGTCAAATTGCAGCGCATTCGAGTTTTTTATATACATATAAATTTTACTTCAAACAGTCGCACTTTAATATTTACTAGGTAATCTTTAAACCTTAGATTCGGAGTAAGAGAGAAGGAGTAACCAAGTAAAAAAAAATACCAACCAAAAAAAATACCAACCCCGTTATCGGCGAGTAGGTAACTACGAGTACAATAGAAATGGGTGGTGTTAGTTGCCGTAAATATTACAAATATCTCGATTTGTGTAAAATTCGAACGACCCTCGTCAATATTGGTGTAGTGTAGTCAAATTTGTGAAAAAAAAGTTGTAACTAGGTTCGATAATTATAATTAGTAAAGCCGAGTCGCGGCACGGTTATCCTTAAAAGAATAACTTGAATCAGCAAATCATTTCTCTCGTGAACTGGTTACCTAACATACATGGAGTTGCCTTATCCGTCTTGTACTGTAGCTTAAAATATTAAAAGCTGGATCATGATTAGGTTAGGTATAACCTACTAAGAATATTGTAGTTCAAATGTTGTACTATAATATTCTAAACTATATAATTATAGTTATTGAGTAGGTACGTCTTATTATGTGTAGTGTTGTTGGCATTGCCTAACATATAAATAGGTCGTACGACTTTCGTAAAGTTTTTGCTGTCTGTCAACCAACGTCCACACTTATCTTTTTGATCTCTTCGCTCTATGGATGGCACTTAGAACTTAAATTTGTAATGCCTTAAATAATGAAAGCTTGCTCCATCACATATATAGATATGTGATGGAGCAAGCTTTCATTATTTAACTAACGCTTTTCTATGGCATCTCTGACTGAACAAGAATACGAGCCTTATAGGTACTCATACATTTATCACAAAAAATATTGTGATTGTGTTATTATCATGATTTCGTGCACGCATTTATTTTCTTTTACATAATGAAAGAATTCGCTGGAGCTGAAATTTGACTTACAGGTTTGGGTTATAAAAAGTGAAGTAAAAAAAAAAAAGTAGGTACTTAAATGAAAAAATTCAGTTCGATTTTCAATACAGTTTTAGTTAACATAAGTTACTTACAATCCCTTACTTTTATCTCTTGCTCCGTTCCTCCGTTTCCATGGGATGGAAACAACCCCCAAACGTTTCCATAGAAACCACGCGTGCGAAGCCGCGGGTTCAAACAAGTCTTTCATACACACGTAATCTGTCAGCTCGATAAATATCGAAGCTCTTCACCTCAGCTTAGTCGAGCCGATAGATTCTCATAACTATTTAAAAGCGAAGTCTATAAAATATTTTATTCTTCTATTCGGTCAAAGAAAATAAATGCGCGCACATAGCATAGTTCTAAAATCAACTGTACCTACCACAAACTGATAATCCGTTCGATTACGTGTGTATGAAAGACTAGTGTCTTTCATACAGTAAAATATCGAAGCTCTTTATCTCAGCTTAGTCGAGCCGATAGATTCGCATAACTATTTAAAAGCGGAGTCTATAAAATATTTTATTTTTCTATTCGGTCAAAGAAAATAAATGCCGCGCACATAGCATAGTTCTAAAATCAACTGTAC
Organism: Eupithecia tripunctaria; assembly: GCA_955876795.1. Classification (NCBI taxonomy): domain Eukaryota; kingdom Metazoa; phylum Arthropoda; class Insecta; order Lepidoptera; family Geometridae; genus Eupithecia; species Eupithecia tripunctaria. Next base: position 10,979,086 of record OY041604.1, read on the forward strand.
CTACCTACAAACTGATAATCCGTTCGATTTAAATTCTTAGATAACGTTAGCAGAACCTTTCTCCCTACCGGAAAATACCGTATTCTGCTTTGTTCCCACGGTCCTCGCTCCATTACCTATCCATTATGTACTCATACGTTCGAGGAATAATGTAATAAGGATAAACTACCGATAGTATAATGAATGAATGACGATAGAGGAAATAGAGAAGGAAATTTGTAAAAAAGTGAGGACAATGATGAAATACAAATCAATTGATGAAAGAAGATTCGCCTATGTTATTGAATACTAGTTGCTGCCTGCGGCTTCGCCTGCGTTGTTTCTATGGAAAGGTTTAGGGTTATTTCTATCTCAAGGCAATTGATTTATGGAATAAAAGTTTGCATATGTGTTATTCCGGGCCTAAAACTATCTGTATGCAAATTCAGCCTGATTCGTTCTGTAGTTTTTGCGTGAAAGATTAACAGACATCCACATATGTATATCCAATAGAATAGAATATACGTTGGACAATAAATAATGCCATTCTATTATATTATATTCTATTCATACATCCATAAAAACTTTCGCGTTTATAATATTAGTAGGATAACACAAGAATCTTGAAACTAAATAAAAAGTTAGTGTACCTATATGGCCGTATATTGCTATGAGTTGTGTTCTTCATAAAGATAGCCAAGAGGTAAGTACTGACTGGCGGCGTTATGGGGCGTAATGTAACATGCAACACAAAGATCGTTCGTATCGTATCATGCTCGCTGCGAATATTACAGTACGCCCGATAATATTTGAGGTTATGACGCAACTTTCATACGTATTACGTCAAAGTAAACCGGCGACAAAGCTGCTGATCTCTGGGTCTGAATATCTTTTAGAAAAACACGATTGATCGAGATTTTATCGAGTTCACTAGCTGTATTAAAATAGGCAATGATCATACGAAGTTACGAACGATATATTTTATATCTCAGCCGGCCAGGTGGTTTATGAGGTCAAATTGCATAAGTTGCTTATTTCTATAATATTCTGTCGGTTGGATAGGTTGCGGTTTGGGCTTGGTGCAGATAGGTTGCCGTTTTACTTACTTGTCATCAACATCACAAAAAGTTTTGTGTAAATCAACGTCTTCCAGGCTCATTAAATACTAGCTGCGTCCCGCGTCTTCGCACGCGTTGTTCCTATGGAAACGTTTAAAGGTGATTTTTATCCCACGGGAACAGATTTACGGGATAAAAAGTAGCCTATGTTTTTCCAGTATTAGAATTACCTGTATGCAAAATTTCACCCCAACCGTTCAGTAGTTTTGGGGTGAAGAGGTAACAAACCATCCATCCATCCATCCATCCATCCATACATCCATACAAACTTTCGCATTTATAATATTAGTGAGATGCTCATAGACCAGTCAAATTTTAAACCTAATTATTATCATATAAATAAGAAAATTTGCATTGATTCCCTTCACTTATATTTTTGGTTTACTAATGGAAGAATACATCGGTCAAGTAGTTATTGACTTTATGCTCACATTTTAAATCGTACCTAAATTGTAAAAAGTAGGGACCATTTATTTGTGTAAAAATTATTCAGATAAACTCGATTAAGTGCAGGCCTCCGCACTAGGAAAAACCAGTATTACGGGGGCGGGTTAACATGTGAACAAATCAAAGAAATCGATTTAAAAATAGGTAATAAGTTGGTAAATAAATAAAAGAAATCGATCTAAAAATCTAATTATAAATGAAGCCATCAAAATACAATTACCATACATAGCCGTTATCAACGTTATCGTAAAGCTCTTGACCTTATTTATAAATTTAGATTACTTATGTATTATGTAAGAGTCGCGATTATCGAAAATTATATTTATGACTTTAATCTCGAACACTTGATAGAAACATTACCATGCTTGTATATTAGAGAAGTCTGTGTATTTGTCAAATCTTACCCAAGTTCCTTTACTAAACGTAGGGATGATAATATTCGACAAAAAAGGGCCAAATTTCAGAACTTGCTCTATAAACCTCAGTGTTGTAATGATATTTACAAGAAAAATGTTTTTAACATGTGCATAATTATTTATAACAAGCTCCCAGAAGAATTAAAGGATTTGAATGGAAACCTATTTAAGAAAAAGTTAGATATTTGGCTGCTCTCAAATTGTTTTTATAATGTAAACGAATACTTAAACTTTAAGAAAATTAATTAAGGATATTGTGTACCTAATAGAGACATAATTATTTAATATTTGCACACCTGCTTGCGGGTCGAATACTTTGACATTACGTACCTTTAAGATCTTGACATGTAATTAATGTATTCTGCAAATAAACGATTGATTCTGGTTCTGATTCTACTATAGCTCCATTGCAATAAACCCTGTGCACTGCTAATATTATAATCATGAGGTATATACAACGTTATAATTATTATACGCTTACTTGGAACACAACGAGATATTAAATTTTTCAGCGTGAATAAAGTTTTGGTGTGCATGGAAGGAATATTCCTCCTTCCCTCCTCCCAGGCAAGATATTTGTTCAGGGCGTTCTGGGTGTTTTCTATGTATAATAAAAATTATCTATCTATGTAGTGTATTGTATTATGTATATCAGTTACCTACTCCCATAACACAAACTCAACTTAGCTTGGGTCTAGGTAATGCTGTGTGAATTGTCCAACAGTATTTATTTATTCTTTGTACCACTATCCATTTCAAACTAGTCGCCAGAATTGGGAGCAATCCCTATTTATTTCAAACCATAACACATACACAACCTACCAAGTGATGGACATGTGCATTAGCCACGGTCCACGCATTAGCAGATCGCTCTTCATATTACATTAATGGACTATAGTTACCCGTACCTAACCCTCTGTTCTTCCGCCATTCAATTTATAACAAAAGCTTTTCTTCCACAGTGGCGGGGCACGCTTCGCCGCGCTGGCGGCTCAGGCAGCAGCTTCAGCTCCGGAACCCTCACCAACAATACCTCAAACACACCAACAACCACTACCACCGTACAATCCCACCACCTCATGTGCAGCATGAGAGACTTTGGCCACACAGCAGGCGGCGACGAAGCGGAGTTACTCCTTTGGTTGCATGACGCAAGACGTGGGCAACCACTGTCAGAACGATTCAGAGTTAGGATAGCTAGAGATGGATTCTCGAATTACGTGGACCGGTTGCACGCGAATAGCACCTTATTTGCTGTGAGTATAACGTTTATTTCACTTTCACTTATAAAATGACTACTCTAGGAAAGCACATAACGCAAGACGGGCGCAACCGCTGTCCGAGCGATTTAGGGTTATGATAGCTAGAGATGGGTTCTCTAACTAAGTGGAGTGTTTGCACGCGAATAGCACCTTATTTGCTGTGAGTATAACGTTTATTTTATTTTCACTTCTCTTATAAAATTTCCTCCTGGTTGAATGACGCAAGATGGGTGCAATCACTGTCCGAAAGACTTAAGATAAGGATAACTAGGGATGCATTATCGAACTAAGTGGATCAGATGCATGCGAAAAGTAGCTTATTTGCTGTAAGTATAATGTTCATTTTACCACCACTTGTCTCATCAGTGCTATAAATATGTCTAGAGAAACTGCGAACGGAGTCCTGCTCTTTCTTCTTGTAAGTTTTTACTTGTGAAAGTTCATACAAACCAGGTTTTTGAACCTGAGTGGCTAGTATGAGTTTGCACAATACCAAAATTACGTGAAAGTTAGAACTTTATCGATTCACGATATATATAAGTAGTAGTAGTAGTAGTGTATATAACAAAACACCCTAGATATTCAAAAAAAGTAATCTAGTTCATATGTAACTATTTAATCGCTGTCAATCTGCTAAAAGTAATTTCTCTCAGTATCCGCTAGCTGAAGACAGGGCGCTCTGCGCTCATTAGGAGAGGCCTATGTCCAGCAGTGGACTAATATAGGCTGATGATGATGATGATGATCCGCTAGGTCGCTGCAAGGTGCTGAATGTGTGAAAATGAACTATTATTTTACCGTTTTCGTAAACTAATCAAAACCCATTCTAAGGCCTCTGGTTTGTGCTCTTTCTGTGAGCGAATGGTTAAATACGCTGTGCAAATATACGCCTTCTCTTTATAGGTATAAAGTCTAATATAACCTGAAGGGCCTGTAATTCATACAGCAGATATAATATAATATACATTACCTATAATAATCATCATTACGTAGAGGGTTTACGATTTCTGCAAGTAACCATTGTGTCTCGGCAATAAAACTGCTATAAAACTTCGAAGTTATTAACTCGAGAATATATATTATTGAACTGCAGGAGGTGAATTCCAAGGGTTTACAATACCTATTATAATTCCTCTAGCGTTATGTTTCTTTATTTTTGAAATCAGGACGTGGCGTGGTTGATAGGTCAAAGCGGGATGTAATATTATCAACATGGATGTAGAGGCATAATATGTATTTAACTAAAAGTCAAAAAGACACTTTAATTAAACTGCAAAAATGTGAGCTATTCAGACTTGTTGTATATTTCTAATTATTTCCAAGAACCTCTCAAACTGCCACAGTAGGTACAACCATCCCAACTTTTGACTTCTGATGCTTCAGATGAATATGTGGGTGAATTGGATATGATTAACACTTATTTTTTTACCAGTACAATAATTTGATTATGTACCTGCTAGTTAAATAAACACCTCACTCGATTGCATCGTCCCATCTAAGAAATCAGTCAAACTCTATCTGATACGCTTCCTCAAAGCGAGCGGAACCGGTTCATCCAGTCTTCAGAATTAAAATCAATTTGCGACGACAGGTATCGGTGGACCCGCCATTTCACATTGCAATTAGATTGTAGAGGTACAGTCAAGGTAATGAGTCTGTAGCAAAGTCTATTAACTGGCCGGTTCCTTATTACTTTTGATAATGTTCACGGAACTATACCTTTTGATAACATTCTTAATTTAACTCGCAGAGGCAAACCTGTCAGGTTTGGTTTATAAACTCGAAGCACATAAAATTGTACAATAGGTATTTCTTTTATTTCTTCAATGTGCAAACACGATTGAGACAAAAAAAATATGAAAGTGCACTGTTTCCCACATTGGTCGAGATCTCAAGAACCCTGCGGACTTGAAATTACATATATTTTGAATCGTAGTTTATTGTTATTACCAATTATTTGCTCTAAGCTTCCTTGCGTCGTATATTCTCATGTCTGAGGGTCGTGATTCCCCCGTGAAACTTTGTCACGGACAATATCGCGCTAGTTGCGTCTGCCCTTGGCGGCATGAAGAGCGTGGTCGTCCGGATCTGGTAGTCCATCTTAGTGGGCTGCGGCCTCATGAACGCCCGGTCAAACTTCCCGGTCACTATCAATTGTTCAAGGTTGACACTGGTTTTCCTGGCTGACCATTTCGGTTTTTTTACACTTTCCTAAACGGCTGCTCTGTCCCACTCTCATGAACGCGAAATCCTATTCGCACAAATGTCTGTAACGTTCCCTCTTTAAGAGTAACATGGGCTGGGGACATACAGATTTCCATTTCCTATCTACATACGTTCAATCAATCACAAAGTTTTATATAAACCTGAATAAAAAAAGCGGGAATATCTGTGCTGATTCTGAAAATTCATTACTCCTTTTGTATTGTGTCAAAAGCGGAGCGATAGTTTTGCATGGCCAACGTGATGATTAAGGGCATTAAACCCCTTTAAAGTCAAGAAGGCGCTAATTAATTAGAGGCCTGCGTCCAGCAGTGGACCAGTATAGTCTGTACCTAGTTGTTGATGAGATATTTGATTTATCCAGGAGCTTTTAAGCGAAGCTGTAGGCAGGAACTAGTGAACTAGTAAAACAATAACTCCGGCTTTTGGCTGTGACATACCTCGAGACTATAAATGATTGATGCAGTGAAATCTAAATAATACTATTCTAGATAGATTTACGTCAATCTAAGCAATTCCTTCAATCATGTAAGTAAAGCTTTACTGCTAATAGGTTTGTTGAAGTTCTCGTTAATAAACCGCTAGCTCAATTACGTTCTAACTGGGCAGGGGCTTGGTATACTCATTGATTTATTAAAAAGGGAAGATAGGTTACGTTCTCCCAGCGCTTACTCAAAAATTGGCATGTGTTACAACTACACGCAAACACATACGCTCACAGTTACATTTCCAGTCCTGTGCAATACAAAGAAGGACAAAGACGGAAAGACGTATCTAAGACCGAAGTGAGACCGAGATAGGTGGGAGAACACAATTTTACACAATTTGAGGTTGCCACTTTCGAGAAACCAGTACCTCATCTTCCCTTTTTAATAAATCAATGGGTATACTATAGTGTTTTTACTCAGAAGAAAAATAAAATTGTAAATGCTAGGTGCTGTCTGCGGCTACGCTTCCTTACAGTACTAAGGCCCATATTAAGGAACTTTGCTCAGTCATCGGTCTATGTTGGAGTGACGCTTATGCCACAGAATAGCGTTACTCAGTCACAACTTGATGACTGCAGGCTTTTATAATACGCGCCTATGAGGCGAACCTAATGGGTTTGGTTGTCGAACAAGGCCTAGATCCCAGTACTCACGGGATCCTCGTGTTAAAAAACCCGAATTAAACACGATTGAGAAAAACAAATAAAGGAAAGGATGAGACGTAATCTATGTAAACATATTTTCAGTATAACGGTTTCTTTTTTATTTTGTTAACGTGCTTACCTTTCTTCGTTTTGTGGTAGATGTACTAGGTTGAGTAACGCGCGACTTAAGTTTTTAAACTCAGATTTAATAAATGCGAACTTTTAATCCATTTAAGATGTCCTAATTTTGTGTTTCGATACAACTAAAAAAATATAATTTAATAAGAGACAGTCAGATTTATTGTAGTCCTACGTCCAGTTAGACTGATTCCACGTAAATCATATTTCGTAGAGGTAAAATAGGACAATGACGATTATTTTAGTTACAATCTAAAACATAATGTAGGTACTGGACAGATAAAGGAACAAAAGACATCTACGCGCGTTTTCTTACTGTACCATCTAGGTACATACCTACAGTCAGTACATCTGTCGATACCTTGTATCGCCCTATCACGATACAAAGGTTCGTCGCACCGAGTCCCTTCCGTCTTGGGAATACTGGAAAAACACCACGTTTTTCTCATGCGGTTGCGTGATGAGATTGATAGTTCTTATTCTGAGTTACGTCATGTTTTATGGAGTATCAGTAGGGTGTGGTGATCTAAGATGAAGCTAGGATAGAAAATATTTTTACTCAGTTGGGTTTTTATTCAGCTGAGAAATCTCACGGGTTTGACGCTATACATTGTACACTTTATGATGTTGGAACACAGTTCCAAAATGAAGTTAATTCTTCTAGAATTTGTTACTGTTTACTGTTGCGCACTTCGAAACAGATTATAATAAAATTTCTTTAAACTTCAAAACAATCATGTAATTATGAAAGCAAATACATCTTCTGCTGACTTAGCAGAAAGTCGAAAAATTTGATCTGGAAAACCGCCGACCATCAAGCATTTGTTAAGATCGAAATAACAAATTGGTTTCCAACTATTTTCTAGAATAAGTAAGCTAGTAAACATCCAGCTTAGGTCTATGTTCGATTTATTAAAGAACGTTTCTTTTGCGTTTACACCTTATTTTGACAACAAGCGAATGCCACACACAAATGAATACCTACTCGTAAATACCTCCCTAGTAATTTTCGCTAACGCGTGGTCCTCAAAGCATTTACAACAGGAATGCAAGTCTAGACAACGGCTGGCAAAACCGGTTTCAAACCATCCCGAGTCTAGCTTGTTACTGCTAGTTTATCTTCCATGTTATAAAACTATCTTACTCCATTGCTATGATTATAATTTACGGGCATTTGTGTTTATAGGAAAATTAATGTGGTAGTAACTCTAATAGTATTAACACGGTGGTATAATTACATAGGATCCAGTTAAGAATTAATGTTACAGGTAATAAAACCTCTATAATCTTAGGACCTCTGTGCTAAAGTAGATAAAGGCCCGTGTGAAACGTAGACCGTTGTGGTTTCGATTCACGCCGAAGACAAATAAATTGTAAATATTTTTCGGCCAACGTCTCAATAATCTGCAGGGGTATTTTAATTCATTCTCTCATCTTTAATCTCCAAAGCGTAAACGTCAGATTCGAATTCTAAAACGGAACTTTAGAATGCTATTTTGATTTGTCAAAAGTTTCCGATATTGAATCCGACTGCCTATCCGACGAATTAATATACCCCTGCTGGTTGGTACCCTAACACAAACTTTGGGACTGGAAAAAATGCAAGACAAAAAGGCCATGTGGTGCCGGAATAGAATTCTCACCACTCTAACTCTTCCAGCTGGTGTTGTAAGATGCGATTATGGGATATTCACTAGGGGACAGTCAATTTTACCACAAATTGTGATGCCCAGCGTAAGGATTATGAGCATTACCCCACGTCATATACAAACCAATAAGGCGTATATAAAGGATGGCCTGCGCCCATCAATTGACCAATATAGGCTGTAAAGATATGTAAAAATTCAGCTTTTTTATCAATATAAATTTATTTCCAGGACCTATCAACAACGGATCTAACTCGAGAGCTATGGCTAGTCGCGTGGGTTGTTCGGGTTGGTAGGTGGGCGGGCGCTGGCAGCAGTGGCAGTGGCACGGGCGAAAGACGAGGTCCAGTCGCTAGAAGACCTTTAGGAGCTGGAGTACTGCCGTTAGCCGAGTTCTTGAGGCAGCCTGGACAAGCGCCTGTTGAAAAAGAGTATACTTTTAAGGTAAGATAGTTAAGTTCTCGATCGGTGACACCGTACCGAAGGACGTAACGTGGGCAGGCGATCCCCCACTGGTCAGAATTGGTAAAGGTCGCGGAATACCATTGGATGCGGCCAGCGCAGGGCCTATCATTGTAGCGTATCTATGGGCATTGTAGCATATCATGTATCTATGGAGGAGGTCTGTCCAGCAGAAGCTTTTTGCTCTATAAATTCATAATTTGGTTGCGGCTCGGGCGAAAGACAATTTCCAGTCACAAGGAGATAAAAGTGTCTTCCTGAGACAGCCTGGCTATGCGTCTGCTAAGAAAGATATATATATACATTCAAGGTTTTCCTTGCTTTACCTTGAATTATATACTCTTCAATTACTTAATTACCAAATTAGATCACCTCGCAACCTTTCTTGCGGCGACCAATGAGATTACGGGCTGAGACAAATAACAGCAAAGCACAAAAATCGCTTCAAATAACCAGACTACAAATTTATGCGTTCTTGAAAATTATGTTGATGTTTTGATGTATATCATCTCCTATGTTTCCACTTTGCACTATCCTGAAAAATGACTTCTTCTTCTAGCATTTTCAAAACTAAAACTTCATTCTATTTCGCAGGTCTACCAAAGCGAAGAGAAAGACTTCCATCAGCTACACGACATGCTTATACGGAAACAAACAAACAAGTGCAATATTTTACCTGGTCAACCAAATTACGGTTAGTTTTACCTGCAACATCATTAATGAAGCGAGTGCTTAAGTCTTGTGATAGTGTCAGTATCGTTCAAGCAACCTTATTAAGGTTGCTTGAACGTTGCTTGAACGTAGTTGTGTTTTTCATTAAACTTGTCAAACTAAAAAAAAAATGCCTCATTCGATTTCCATTGCTAAGCGATAGTACTAGTTAGTTATAAGATGTATTTAACACATTTTGTCCAGGCAGGAGCTTGACTCTAATGTTTGTGTTATATCTAGTTGGTAGTAAAATAAATAAATATAATAATGGAATAACACCTTATAGTTTGAAAGTAAATCGTAACTATATTATATCTATCATAGCTGGAAATAATCTAATAAGATACGGGGTGAAGTAGTTAAATTTAAATGTCAATCACTGTATACATTTGTATTCTTTCAGGCATAGTAGTCGCTCTGCGCCTACTAACCAGCTCAGGAAGTATATCAGAAGCAGTTTCCTCTGGCGCAACCATCACAGCCAAACGGGGATTCCCTGACGTCATAATGCCCGGCGACGTTCGAAACGACCTCTATCTGACCTTAGAGAAAGCAGAGTTTGAAAGGGGAGGGAAGAGTACGGCTAAGAATGTGCTAGCGACCGTCAATGTCCACGATAATACGGGGCAGGTTATCAATGTAAGTGTTCAGTTATTCAGTCAACAATCTCTGCTTAGCTTGGTGGCTAGATAATGCTGTGTGAATTGTCCAGTGTTATTTATTAATTATTTATTACTTTCTTTGAAGCGAGAATTCAACACCAGCGTTGTGGTTTGACCAAATTGTAGTCAGAGTTAGTAGTCAACCTCGAATTGTTGGTCAGCATCATTTATAAAGTTTCCGTTAGATATTTAAAGATATCTTTAGAATAAAAATAGAATGGAATAGAAACACTTTACCAGTAAATATTTTTATTTTAATGCTTTGCTCGTATTTTACGATGAAGCCTTTGCCATGCAGGGGGAACTTTAAAGCTGAGGGGCGTTAATTGCGACACGATAACTAAAGATATGGTTAGGTGTAGGACATAAATAGTTTTAAAAAATATGTGTTTGTAGGTGATCATGATCATGGTTATAATAACTCTCTATCTTTTCAGGAATGCGTATGGGGAGCAAGCGGCACTGGATCAACATCCTACGAGTCGTTAGTCCTCTATCACAACAACAGCCCGAGCTGGGGCGAGCAGCTGCGGCTCACGGTGCCGCTGGAAACGTTCACGCATGCGCACGTCAGGCTCGAGTTCAGACATTGTTCCAGTAAGTGAATATAACAATGGATCAACATCCTACGAGTCGTTAGTCCTCTATCACAACAACAGCCCGAGTTGGGGCGAGCAGCTGCGCCTCACGGTGCCGCTGGAAATGTTCACGCATGCGAGCTTCGGGGTCGAGTTACATTGTTCCAGTAAGATCCATAATAACCAAAAAAGTGTCTAAAATTACACTTTGGTTGAAGCTGTCTTAAAACATTTAGAACCTTTTTTTACCAGGTATCACCCTCATTGGTCTAAGTAAAGAAAGAAGTACAAAAAAAACTAATTTCGAGTAAAGAAAAAGGGAATTTTCCGAGATATTTATCTAGGGAAAACCCATGCATCAAGTAGTATAATCATAATGTAGTTGACGTTATCATACCACCAACTCAGTATTTATTCACGACTTAAAGAAAGCTTGTGCTTTCTACATCTGTTCTGTACTTCGTATAAATCTAGGTTTATAGAAACTTTATTCTCAAAAGAATTACATAGGTATTCACTTATATGAGAACACAAAAGTTATACATAATACATATTACGTACAGCTAAACATTAAAGTATATTCTAAACAATTTTTTAACAAACATAGATGTGGGTAGTTTAACCTTAAATGACATAAGAAAGTTGACATGGCATCGATACATTCTTCGGCACTGTTAATTTGACAATCTGAAATGTAATCTTACGTCTAACATCAGAAGGGTGAAATTTGTTCGTTCGTCAATCTCAACAAAGCCGTGTCCGAGTGGTAGCACCAAGGATTACGAAAAATAAACCAATCAAGTTTGGATTGTGGCAGTTTAGTTAAGGAGCGTTTTTTTAATCTATTGGTTTTTATTTTAAGGTGATTATTTTAAAGATAATTATTTCCCTAAAATATGTAATCTACCCTTCAATTTACCAGTAACGCCATCTACCGTTCTTATTTTAAACCCCCTTGTTGCAGCACGAGACAAGAACGAAAGAAAACTGTTCGGCTTCGCATTCAGCCGCCTGATGGAAGCTAGCGGGGCGACGCTTAGAGACGGCGCTCATGAGCTATACGTCTACAAATGTGATGATCCTTCCAAGTGAGTACTCTTTGTAATTTTTTTACGTTTTCTCTACGAAGGAGTCAATGGAAGGGCAAGAATGTGAGAAACTGTTTGGTTCCGCATTTTCCCGCCAGATGGAAGCTAGTGATGTGACTTTACTCGGTCTTATGAAATTAAGTTACTAAGCATAGTTTAGCATGATAATGACTGGGCATAGATCTTTTGCTATAGAAAATCGTTACGTAAGTTAAGTATAGATAGATAACTGGGTCTTAGAGATGAGCTCATGAGCTTTGTATGTCTACAAATGTGATCATGATCCGTTCAAGTAAGTTTATAATATCATCTGACATAGAGCCGAATTTCTTCTACTGCTGTAAAATCCACCTAGTTTGACAAATCATGTTGCTTCTTTGGTTCATATGCCACAACACAGATCTTTATAGATCAGATTTAATCGGCTCACATTCAGTGATTAGTTAATAAAACTTGATATTAAATGAAACTTGAGTATCTGGCGCTGCGGCGGATACTCAGGTTTCATCAGCAATATCATAAAGCGGGGCAATGCAGCCAGCATCTTTGGGATGCTTCAGATGATGATCAGTTAAGCTACCAGTAGATTGTTTTTGCAACACTCTGCCGTTAGCTCCATTGTTTCAATTGTAAATACGTGTTCTAATCTAATTATATTTTATGATTGTAATTTTCTTACTGTCTGTCATTATAGATTCATTAACTTTACTCATGTACATACCTACATCAAAATATTAGTTGAAAGGCACTGACCGAGTTTCGATTCTTCAGAAAACTGATGATATTAATACTTTTCAGGTTAACATCAGCTAGCTACCTCTCCCTACCATCGTGCGCCAGCGACTCTGCGAGAATGCAGTCCGCGAACGGCGTCGTACCTACATTCCAAAGAAGTTCCAAAGAAAACTGTACCATAAGCACATTGTTATGTTCTACTAAGCTTACGCAAAACGGTTAGTAAAAGTGGAAATCTGTGAAATCTTACCAATAAAATAAAATATATTTAAATGCATAGTGGTGAAGAACACGTCTCGGGTGACAATGAAAATGTATCAAACAATCCGTCGCTTGAGACTTGCTTAAAAAGATTTTCTCAGGCTTTCTGATTTGTTTTACTGCAAGCGGTAATCTTATGCAAGCGACATATGAGTAGGTTTTGTATGACAACAAAAAATGATCTTCGATTTTTCTTTTCCGAGTAGGCCGCTCCGAATATTCTCATCGAAAGTTTAAATTTCAGAGGATTTACTCGCCTTACTACAATGGCGAGCGCGTCCCGAAAAAGTACAAGAAACGTTACTAAGAGTACTTCGGCTCGGCGATGGTTTGAGCTGTGAAGAGTTGATAAAGTTCCTACGAGACGTGCTTGATGCACTGTTTGCGCTGTTCTCTACTGAAGATGGTAACAGGTAAGATCGCAATAGGACAATTTGATCGAAATATCTGTGATAATTAAATTTCGTCCAATATTATAAAGGCGATATGGATATCGCCGTGTGGTGCTGGCTTAGAATTTACACTACCCCAACTCTTCCCGCGGGTGTCGTAAGAGGCGACTAAGGGATATCTACCGGGGGCGGGAAGCAGCGCCTCCTGCAGAACAATTCTTATACCGATCTGTGATCCCCAACCCGCATGCCCAGCGTGGGAATTATGGGCACTACCCCCATGCGATAAAAGCCATTATGGCGCTTATCAGGGGGAGGCCTGACTCCAGCAGTGGACCAATATATTAATATATTGGTATTGTATTGTATACTGTCTAGGTCGAGGTCGAGGTCGACATGGATATCAGACTTACTCTGAGATAAGAGTAAATCACCGAACTGTGTTCGTTGTCCAATCGATATTTCGCATGTAACGGTATAAAGCATGAGTAAGTGGTTCGATCAGTATAAACGTAGGTGACTCTTGATTGGTGCATGTTTGAGCATATTTATGTAGCCGTGTTAATGCTATGACGATATTCATCTTAGTACTTACCCGTGTTTGAATGTAAAATTGTGGATTTAGAATTTTGTTTAGTGTTTTCCAGAACTTTTCAGGGTAAGAATGACAACTTATTTTCGTATGTAAACGTATGTTTCAGCACACCACACTCTGGCACCGTATTCTTGGTGCTCATATCAATCTGCAGTCTCCTAGACGAGACGAGATTCCAGCACTTCAGGCCTGTTCTGGATGTTTATATCGAGGAGCATTTCTCAGCGGCGCTTGTGTACAAGTAAGTTATCAAGGAAAAATATTCTACTATTATAGGGCAGTTGGGCCAAAAAGCTGGTAGCCTGGAATGGAACTGGGCTGAACACAGTGAACTGAAATAGAATTGGGCTGAACGCAGTGAACTGAATTGGAACTGGGCTGAATACGCCTGCTGAATGTCCAGCGACTTATGGGCACAAAGACCATTATAGAGTGGAGCCTTCCCAACGCTAGGAGGCGACATGGGGTAAATGTTAACCCACACCTACGTACGACAGAAATACCCATTTACGCGCTTAGCAGTGGACATTTGCATGCAACTATATATGTACTGTCTGTCCCAATCGGAGGGAGGAAAGGGGTCGGTGAGTGTGTGGCATGGTGGGCTCGTCGGCCATGCATGGGATGAAGAGGGGATGCCAGTTGGACCGCGGAAGTTCTAATTGTTCCCGTGGGTCGGCGAAAATGACGAAAGAGGGTCGCCGGAGAGGTTTCATTGGGTATTACGTCCTTCTCAGAGCGTCGAGTCCCATATAATTCTAAAGTTTTATGCATGGTATCATTAAATGTCTAATAAGCTGTAAATCTCCACAGAGGCCTCCTTTCATCAGTCCAGCACTGCGCGGAATGGGCCGCCGGCGCAGAAGGCCAAGAGCCAATCCGCAAATGCCTCCGCTCTCTCGGCGCTGTGTTCCGATTGGCTGTCCGGTCGCGGAGACTTTTCTCTCGAGCGACCGGTGGCCAGTATGAAGATAGCTTCAGGAGGGATGTGAGGACCGCATTGCACGCCTTGAGAGCGTTCGCTCAATATCCACATAGGGAGCATTTGGCCCCTGCTCAAGTAAGTGAAGTCAAAAGTAAAAAAAATAATTATGTTGAAATATTATTTTGTTTTCAGCCCAGTATCAAGTTGAATTTCCCTTCCAGACAATCGTCATTTGTTCTTAACAAGGTTCAGTCAAAGGTAAGTATGTAAAGTCTACAAGCACCATGAAACGTAGACGTGTTTCGATAGGGTTTTGTTTTTAAATGTCTCACTTGCTCAGCGCTGTGTTCCGATTGGCTATCTAGTCGCGGAGACTGATCTATTTGTTTATAAGCATGCGTGGGTCATGCTATTACTAAATTACCAGCACGATGGTCAGATGACATCGTTAGAATATTCAGGAAGAAGTTGATGAAGGTGGCACAGGAGCTGAAAGAATCGGGGTAACATAGAGGAGGCTTATAACCAGCAGTTAGTTAGATGAATGAGTAAGCAAACTAACCGGTGATGTAATAGCGAAATCTAGCTCGGCTCTTTCCCTCGTCTGACAGGTAGCCCTCATGACATCATGGGCCAGCGTCGCCAAAGAGGTATCCTCAGCGCTAGGCCCAGTGGAAGCCGCCCGGGTGACCGCCGCCATGTTGGACGCGCCAGCCAATAACGCGCCGCCCGCGTTGGCCAAGGCGCGGCTGGCGGCTGCGCAGGAGACTCTCAAAGGACCGCTGGGAGAAGATCCAGGTTAGATATGACATAGTTCATCATCAATTCTCAAAAATCGTATTCGGGTTACAGTAAACAGAAAGTTAAGTCTACTAGAAAAAATCTATTGGGCTAGAAGTCGCTATTTGATAAATTTTCATCTGAATTTCATTCCCGATTCCATAGACGAATTGAGGGTAGTCGTGGATACTTCTTATATGGCGCTCATTAGGGGAGGCCTATGTCCAGCATTGGACTAATATAGGCTGATGATGACGATGATGATGATGTGGATACTTCCATCAATTCTCGGCTGTAACCCCAAGTTCATCCAGTCGCCCCGTGACCGTGATCGATGCAATGCGGTAGAAACGTAGAAGAAATAAAAACAAAAAAGGACGTTATAAATACCCGATAAATAATCAAAAAATATGCTAACAAATCGCATATTACACTAATATTTATTCCAGTAAAACGCGTGCGAGACTTCACTATTCTGCATCTTGGCTAGCATTAAGGTAGTCTCTTGACACATTCATCGAATTAAATTATTTGTTTCGCAGAAGCACGCAACATAGTCCTAACAACCGCCTGCCACCATCTACGCGTCCACCTCGCGCGACGCGATGAGCTGGCCCAATGCGCTGAAATGTTGGGCGAGCTTGTCACCTTATTGTGGAAGAAGGACGACCCAGAGCAAGAAATAGATCCGGATGAACTAGACCCGGATGTAGACGTTCTGTGCTTGAATACGCTGGATGTGTTGGTCGAGACAGTGCTGCATTTGATTGGGGGAAATTCACCTGTATTGGTAAGTAACTATACTTTGGAAGAAAGACGACAAAGACCAGCAGGGGTATTTTAATTCGTCGGATAGGTCGTCGGGTTCGATATCGGAAACTTTTGTCAAATCAAAATAGCGTTCTAAAGTTCCTTTGGAATAGAATTCAAATTCGAATCTGACGTTTTCGCTTCGGAAACGAATCGAATGAATTAAAATACCCCTGCAGGAGTTCATCCGGGTGGATGAACTAGACCCAGATGTAGACGTTCTGTGCTTGAATACGCTTGATGTCTTGGTTGAGACGGTGCTCCATTTGATTGTGGTATATTCGTCTGTATTTGTAAGTAACCTTACTGTGGAAAAAGGTCGACCCAGGGCAAGAAAAATAACCGGATGAACTGGACCCTGATGTAGATTTTTCTGTGCATGAATACGCTTTATGTGTGGGTCGATACAGTGCTGCATTTGATAGCGGCAAATTCTCCTGTGTTGAAGACTAACCTTAACGTGGTAGAAAGACGAACCAGACGCGCTGTGCGATTACGCAAAAAACCACCCATCATATACTGTCATTTGACAGCTATTTCAATGGCCTTTGCCATACATTCAAAGGGCTTTCAAATATACAGGATGGGTGGGTTAGCGTTATTACATAGCAGGAAATAGATCCGGATGAACTGGACCCGGATGTAGATATTCTGTGCTTGAATACCCTGGATGTCCTAGTAGAGAGGGTGCTCTTCCTGTCGGGTTAGTCTATTTGACGTTAGTAAGGAGACGTGAACGCCTCAATCGTGCGGACATAGAACTACGTAAATCCCCTTAGAAAGAGGAGACGTCACGATCACGTCTCGTTTTGTATAGTATTTTTATCGACCAATGTAGTTGCCACCTCCTCCGTAGGAGCAAGAGTTAAAAAATAAAGGAGTTACCCTTTAGTTTATCCCGATATCGTGATTCGGGAACACTCAGGTACAGTCAGTATCAAAACTTTACTATCATGTTGTCATAACCCTTTTTACTTGGTTTAACAGACGTTACTCGGACAATCTAAATGTAAACGTATGTTTATAGTCGAATGTTTTTTCAGGGTTCAATGGTAGCTGGTCTGCTCGGAGCAATGGAACTGCTAAAGCCTATCCACTACCAGCGACTGTGGAGCCATCTAGCACCGCACCCACACGACAGAAAACCTCTCAAAGACTTCCTGATGCGCGCCTTCCTTGTGTTCAGACACCTTATTGAACAAGATGTAAGTAAATTATCAGTAGTGTCTGCCTATGAGCTGAGTAGAAGTTGAGGGTAGCCCCCCTATAGCTTCGAGCTGACAAGGGTTGATCTCAAGGAAGAATCATACTTGCTTTACTAACAAGCTTGTTGAAATGTTGTAAGAAAGTGTTGAATAGTTGTTTAAGCTAGAACTAAGTAAAACACGTGATCAGGTAAAGAACATGCTATGCATATTTTTTCGCATTATTGCTAGCTAGCTAAGTCTCTACGGATCGTACAGCAGTATTCAGATCTACACTGCGATCACCAAAAACTCCTTTCTCATGCGGAAGAAGTAAGTTATTTATTTCATTGTTTCATCCTGGTAAATAAACTGCTACCATATTTCGTTACATCAAGTAACGATATTTGTATGCTTCCTTTTGCAGGTGTTTCCAGCTGACTGGATGGTTCTCCGAGTTCAAAGCTGTAAGGTGCTCCTCTCAGCCCTTCAGGATTTATCTGCTCCGTTACTTGAACGATTCCTAGGCGAGGAACCGCCACAGTTTGATTCGCAGGTACGTTATCTAGGAGTGAAGTGTTTATTATTAGTAGGTACCATTTGGTAAATTCAGTACCTACATGACTGACGTGCTGCCAAGGAATTAGTGAAGGCTTAGAACTTAGATGACAGCTGAGCTGAAAAAGAAAAACGTGTTGTGCCGTCCCGAATAAATGAGAAAAGGTCATGAAAGTTTTAAAATATGTGTTCAGTTCATCCCTCAAACGAATTGCGAAGTATGGATACGCGTATATTTTTCCGCTGTTAGTACACTGGACAATTTCGAACGCGAGTATTTTGTTTCGTACCTCGCGAATTTCGCTTCCGTCGAAACGCACAGTGTCTTCTAGACGTTTGTGGTACACCGTCGGCAACATAGTCACTTTCCATCAGGTGAGATTGTGGTCAAACAAAAGTCTACTGACTTTTCCAAAGATATCCCTCTCTTTGGTTACTTTTGGGCCCGAGTCTGAGAAAGATGTATTGTAAAATATTAACATTATTTATTTAATTTTAGCTGTGGTCCGGCTATATGGAGCTAGGTGTTGCACTAGTGACATCCAGTGCGTTACAACCGGAGCGGTGGGCGGGCAGAGGACCGGACCGGCCTAGGATGCGAGCTGCCGCTGGCATGCAGGTCCTGTCCACCTGGAATATGCTGGGTGAGTGACAAGTAACATTCAAACTATGGTCCGGCTATATGGAGTTGGGCGTTGCACTAGTGACATCTAGTGCGTTACTAGTGACCCTTCGCTTCGATCGTCTCGCTATTTGAAGACTTGCGGATCGCTTGTCTCACGACACTGGAATGGCACATCGTCGTTTTTGCCCCCATACAATCAATCATTTATTCGCAGGAATGTAGATACAATAGGTTTTAATTATCATGGTACATTCTGTCTCGTCAAGGCTTGCAAAATTGAAATGTTAGGCAGGTATATAATGGCGTACCTAGATTGTGTACCTACAAATTACTCTTCATTCGAGTCAGCCGTGGCGCCCAAAGTGCGATGTTTAAGCACTCATGAATATATCTGAAACAAAACCATGGCAATATTATTTTTTACGTACTTATTTTATTTCATTTGAAATTTTTTTCTTTACTCACCTCGCCTCACCACAACAGCCTATTCCACAGCTGGACGCAGGCCTCCCCTTGATAAGCTCCTTATTTAAATTGGCTTTTATCCCATGGGAAAAATGCCCATAATCCCCACACGGCCATGAGGGTTAGGGATCGCACTTCGGTGTACAATTGTTCTACAACTGCTACTAAATCCCTACAATCTTCAACAGGACCAGCACAACTCCACATGCTGCCGGGAGCAGTCGGTGCATTACTAGAGATAACTCTGGTTGGTTCACTCCGAAGACCAGCCTTAGCAGCTTTGGTAGCGCTGATGGCCGCTGAACGAGCCGCTACGGGATCCGCCCGCAGGACCGAAGCTGCTTTAGTGGACAAACTTGACTCTTTGGTCGCTGAGAATAAGGCTGATGAGCATTATAGACGGCTGTTTGATACTGTGTAAGTAAATTATAAACGTTTAAATTCGTCCTCATATAATCTAAGGACAGAAACCTAAAAGACAACTAAATAAAATAAACTGAACCTGACTACGCCGTGCACCGATTGTGCTTATTATTTAATAATTAAATTTTCTAAACGAGCTAAAGTGCCGAAAATTTCATTATTAAAATAATAAGCACAATTGGTGTCTATATCGTCTAACGTCATATATGACGTCAGACGATATATCTGTACTAATATTATAAAGAGGAAAGATTTGATTGTTTGTTTGTTTGTTTCTTTGTTTGCGTTGAATAGGCTCCGAAACTACCGGACTGATTTAAAAAAATATTTTATTGTAAGAAAGCTTACGTTTCTGGGAGTGTCATAGGCTATAATTTATCCCGGAATTCTCACGGGAACGGGAACTACGCGGGTGAAACTGCGAGGTGCCTGCTAGTACCCTATAAACATAGGGTCAATGACGAATTAATTGATACCTCATTTGTTGAAATCGAACGAGTAGTTTCACCGCTACGTGGGAACATAAAAATTGGCTACATACATTTAAACATAGGGTGCCATTGCCATCTGCCAACGTCATAACCCTCCTTCGTTTGTAGTTGGTTAATTACTGTCAGTTTTGAAGGAAAAGGTCTATCAGATTTCTTTTCGCTTATTCTGTAACCTAGTAGCTAAGATCGTGGTGATAATGTATATAATCATGTTTTGATCTTCTAACTTCTTGTTCACGCTTCGAAACAACAGGGAGCACTTGAGTTCTGTGTAAGTATTATAAATAAAGCTTTATTAGCAACGATGTGTTTATTTTAATTTAGTATTTTTTTTATCAGTTTATATTTTGGTTTATTTGATTATTGCATTTTGATTGATACTAAAGTCATTTATAACGGGATGTTTACCATGATTTGAGTTTTCTGCTTTCACATACTTCGGCACAGTTTCCAGTTAACAGTTATCATGGCGCATGAAACTGTGCCGAAATATCTGAAGGCTCAAAACTCAAATCATGGTAAATATCCCGCTAAAAATGTCTTTAGTATCATATCGGCGTTTAAGTCCGAATAAAGTCCCTGAGATTTTCGACATCTACGTCACTTGAATTCTTGGTGTAGTTCAATTCAATTCAATTCAATTCAATTTATTTATTCTAAAACAATAATCAAATTGTGTCGGAAATTTCACTTTTACATCTTATTCACTAGAGCGTACCTACTTAATTATAGCACTGCTTATTACCAACAAAACTAAATAAAATACAAAACAGAGAATTGGAGTACAATAATTATGAAATTAATTTTATACATAAGATTTCTAGAATGTCAAAACAATTAATAAACAAGAATGTCAAATAAAAAATAAAAATGTAAAGTTAGTCAAATTTAAAATTATATTAATTATGTAAAATGTCAAATTTAAAGTAATAACAATGATGTGAAATACATTCTTAAAAATAATGTCAAATATGTTACCTAAATTATGAACATCACAGATTCTCAGACTTGAATTTGTCGGCGCAGAACTCCTCCAAAGAATAGTAGCACTTCTTCAACAATAAATCCTTGAGTTTGTTTTTAAATTTGTCTGCACTATATATACTTTTATAAGGGATAGGCAATTAGTTTGTTATCGCATGCCCGTCCCGAGGGAAGGAGGCGGGTTTATTTTGGTTTATTGTTTGATTTCTTGGAAATTTGTTTTCTTCTGATGTAGGCTTATGGAGCGAGTATCTACGGAAGGATGGCGCGAAGCCGGCGCCGCATTCGTTGGCTGCGTGACGCGACTCTTGGAGCGTCTGCTAGACTACCGCGCGGTGATGCAGGGCCACGAGCATAGAGACAAGCGGATGGCGGCTACTGTCAATCTATTGGTAACCTTTTCCCTAAGTCTCCATCGTCTGTGTAAAAAGGATAGGTGAAGTAGGCATAGTTGCCTCAGTTCGTCAGTGAGTGTCAGTGAATGGCAAGTACGTGATTACTTGCCATTCACTGACACTCACTGACGCACTGAGGCAACTCTGCCAAAAATCCCGCGTGGTGATGCAAGGCCACGAGCATAGAGACAAGCGGATGGCGGCTACTGTCAATCTATTGGTAACCGGTTCCCTAATTCACTATCGTCTGTGTAAAAAGGATAGGTGAAGTAAGCATAGTTGCCTCAGAGCGTCAGTGAGTGTCAGCAAAATCGTAACCCCTGAAAATCACAATCGATTTATAGGTTAAATTTAGTCAATCAATGATTGTGTTTTTAAGTAATTAGTTCATAATCCTGGCTATATATTGAGTTGTAGGATAATTATGCTCACGACGGTGGAATGGAAAGGTAAGAACGTTAACGTAAATGGCGATTACGTAATCTCACACCTACGATTTGCTGATAAGATAGCTTTAATGGCGAAGTCGCTGGAGGAGCTGAACTAGATGCTGGACGATCTAGCCTTAACCTCACGACCCATCGGTCTTGGCATGAACTACATGAATTACATGGCCACTTTTGAAATTGTTTCCGAGTACTCTCGCCTTGGGCAGATTCTGCAGTTTGCAGCCTTTATGTCTACAAGCACTCGTAGGCCCGTATTATGAAAGCTTGCTCAGTCATAGAGCTATGCTTGAGTGACGTTTATGCCATGGAAAAGCGTTGCTCAAGCATACATCGATAACTGAGCAAGCTTTCATAATACGGGCCTTGAGAGTTACCGCAGTTACCGGCGCCCCGGTTACTCCCATTTGTTCTATAGGACTGTGAAGTCATATAACAGTTACCACTTTATTATCCCTGCAGTTCCTGCAGAACCATATAAACGATTGTTCTATAAAACTAATAATAGTTGGTAACTCCCATTAGTACTATAGAACTGTTGGCCCATAGACGCCCATAGCTATTAAAATTTTATATCCTTATAGTACTATCATATGTACTATTGATACAAAAATTGTATCGATTGTTCCATAAAACTAAACGATTATTATGAAACATTGATGAGCAATTTCTTATGTTAAGTTCCATCTCAATGTAATTATTCAATTCTAGAATTTCTACAAGAATGAGATCGATCGAAAAGAAATGTACCTGCGCTACGTATACAAACTGCACGACCTACACATGGCATCCGATAACTTCGTCGAAGCGGGCTGCACTTTGTTGGTAAGTTCTTTATTAACTTCGAGACGTTTCTGGTAGATGGCGTTTTTCCCTGTCTGTCATAATTACCATGCAATTTCTGCGTTTTGTTTGAGCGTTTATATCGACGGGGCTTATTTCAATTACCCTTTAACCTGGTTTTGATCCAAGTCAGTTCTATAGCAAAGGGGTCTAGTTCCACCAAATCAGTTCGGATAAAAGAGTGTTAAATAATATTTACAATATTCAATAACGTAGGTTTAAACGGCGTCACATGACTTTCACGACAAATTACTTACCTAATTATATTATAGATTAACCCCCTTATTCATAATGGTCTGCCTACTTAGCACACTGCTAAATCTCGCTGTCTTCTTTTATTGACATAAGTCAGACTGAGAAATAACACTACTTAACAGCGGTTTTATGTTAGCAGACCATTATGAATAAGGGGGTAAGTTTGTAGATATTTTACAATTTTGTAATCAAGTTCTTTATAAAGTTAAGACGGTTTTACAGCAAACACTTCTTTCTAGTGATTCTCTTGCCCTTTTCGATTTTATAGTATGATAAAGAATTGTTTTGGTCCTAGTTGTACGCTGAGACTATGAGTTGGGACAGCGATCAAATCGGCGTGGATCCTGAGTACCCAGAAACACCGGAGTGGAAGCGCAAAGAGGCCATCTACAACCAAGTGTTGCAGTATTTTGATCGTGGAAAGGTAATATCTAAATTACGAAACCAATGGGCAACAAAAACATAAAAAAAAACAAAAAATATCTATCTCTGTACTATATAGTATTACGTATATCAGTTATCTAGTACCCATACCACAAGCTCTGCTTAGCTCGGGGCTAGATAATGCTGTGTGAAGTTAGTTTATTAGGTATTATTATAATTAGAACTTTCTCTAACATTATAATAAATTAATCCTATTTTTATATTCTAACTTTTGCCCGCGGCTTCGCACGCTCTATTCAAGTAGCCCATGCCCGTCCCGGGATACCGTTTACCTCCCTGCCGAATTTCATCAAGATTCGTTCGCCGGGAACGAAATAAAAACTATCCTATGTCCGTCTCCTGGTTCTAACCCCACCCCACCAATTTTCAGCCAAATCGGTTCAGCCGTTCTCAAGTTATAAATAGTGTAACTAACACGACTTTCTTTTATATTGACAACCGGGCCGGCATAGAAGCTAGTTAATAACACCCTCAAAGCTTACTTGTGCTGAAACTACTAATTTATAATTGGAAAAATATATTCACCTAAGAAATCAAATAATGGTGTCTGTTCAGATGTTGCCAAAACTAGACTTAACTAATCTGACAGGACTAAAAATGATGCCATCCTTATGGATAGATTTGACAGGGACAGCGACATTTTTAGGACTGTCAAATTAGTTTAGTTTGGGCGACATCGGAATAGACACCAATGACTTAAAAATGTTCGACTTCAGCGGGACTCGAACCCGCGTGGGAGGACGCTTTTTAGGATATTGTTTGATTTCTTAGAAATTACATAGTGCAAACTATAACCAACGCAGCATTTCTGAGGCAAGAGCCCATTTTAGTAAAATGGGATACATTAAATAGTAGGTGGTAAAGGGTAAAATGATTTTACCCTTTACCTACTATAACTACTATTTAATGTAAGTACTTACCCACTTATTCATAATAGTCTGCTAACTTAGCACACTGCTAAATCATGTTATGTCTTCTTCTATTGACATAAGTCAGACTGAGAAATAACACTATTTAGCAGCTGTTTTATGTTAGCAGACAATTTTGAATAAAGGGGTTAGTTAGTAACATTGTTTTATATTTCCTCTCTGTACAAATTTAGGTATTTTTGGGTAAAATAAATTCTCTCTCTCACTCATAATAACCAAAAACTTACACACGGTATTCCCCTACTTCGCGAGTTAGCAACACTATTGGTAAGAAATTTAACTGTCTTCTTTAATTCTAGTGCTGGGAAAAAGGCTTGCCACTACTCAGCGAGCTAGCAACACTATATGAAGTAAAACTCTGCGACTACGCCAGTCTAGCGCACTGTCTGAGAATGCACGCCACTTTCCTAGACTCGGTGATGGAGCAACTTAGACCCGAGCCGGAATATTTCAGGGTTGGATTCTACGGAAAAGGATGTCCCTTGTTTGTGAGAGTGAGTAATTTTCCATTGCTTGCCCCTTCGCGAGCTAGCAACGAACGAACTGTACGAAGTTCAACTCTGAGAATTACATTGGTCGAAGTATAGAGAAATAATTACGCTCTAGACTTACAATTAACTCTAATATAGACTTACTGTTTTTTAAGATGTGCTAGGTGCAACGTGAAATTTCCGTCAAATGACACTATAAAATGTTTGACAAATGGCTCGACGACATTTCCACTGGTCTATCACCCTATGCGTACTTCATTCTTTCCCAGTATGCGTACTTCAAAGCCCCCGAGTAAGTTCGTTGGCGATCCGACAAGCTTAAGATTTTGCTCGTTACACGCCTCCGCTCCGCAATAGGGTATATGCATGTGACTTCAAAAAAGCTAATATTTTTTTTTACGTATTCTCTATTGATATAGAAATATATCTGATACCGTATCCATCGAGCATGTTGAATGTTAGTAAACAAACCGCCCATACTTAACCTAAAATTCTCTTTGTTGGCGCTTACTTTTATACATAATTAACATTACTTATTGATTTGAGATCCATCCTTCAATAAATATTGCTCACAATAACATCTGAAACTCGACGCCAAGAAAGTGAGTTTTTGTCATTTGTGTCGTGGTATGTTTACTAACATGCTACATGCTCGATGGATACGGTATAGCAACAAGATTCACAGACTTTTATCTACGTCTAGCTTGAAAGTGTGCAATAACGCCGCTACAAGATCGATTACGAGCGGGATGATATGGTTTTCTCGGGAGTGAGAAGTACAGAGCAGAGACGTGCATCGAATTTTCTATGCTGTTTGCCACAACTGTTTTTACCTAATTACAAGTTAATGAAACAGTCAATCGAAAAATTAAAAGACAACTAAAGAAATTCTTCTAGGTTTCTGACCAAAACAAAAATAGAAGATAAATGTGTGCTGTTCCTGAGATAAATAGCAAAATGTGTGCAAAAGTATTTCAAAAAAATAAACTGTCGAGAAAACTTGTTGCAGCAATCGTGTTTTGAAAACACGTAACTCAAGATAAAAAATCGAAGTAACATTAAAATGCCCCTTAATATGCAAGTGGTTTCACGGATTCTGAGATAAATAACGATTTCGAAGTACAAAATTGCCAAAATTGCTAATGGCACACTCAAGCTTTTGTTGAATATGTGAGACTAAATCTGCAATAACCCATAAAAGTTTGCACAAATCCTTGATTCCATTTTTCCATTTTCAGAATAAACTATTCGTTTACCGAGGGCACGACTACGAGCGAATCGGCGCGTTCACGCAGCGCTTGCAAGCCGAGTACGTGGCTGCACACATTCTGATGAGAAACACTCCGCCCGACGAGTCTGTTATTGCGAATGATGGACAGTGTAAGTATTCAATACAATAGAAAACATTACACAAGACACAAGTACAATGAGTCAGAGTCAGAGTCAAATCGTTTATTTCTTTAGACTTAAAAAATAAGCACTTAAACAGTTGGTAAACAGTAATTACTATAAAATAAGAAATAAGGTGCGATTGACTCTAATTCACTTCAATTTTTGTGGTTGAATGGCTTAGAAACAATCTCTTCAAAAAAATGCCGATTAATTTGTGTTTTAGTATAATATAAGCGATTGACCAGCTTAAACCCCACGCCATAACAAGGTACTGGCTTATTATAGTTTTACAATTACATTAATATTTCCAGATATTCAAATCTGCAATGTAAAACCCGTCGCGTCCCGTCGAACGTGGCCGTCCGGCGCGCCCGAGCAAGTGAAGCGTTTCTACGCTTGCAACGACGTCAATACCTTCCTTTGTGACAGGCCGCTGCATAAACCGCCCATTGACAAGGATAATGAGTTCAAGGTATCTACTGTTCAAATTACAATTCCAGATACTAGATTAGATTACCCCTAAAGCCTTGCAGTGTGTCCAACCCGTAATGACCTACCGAGCTGAGATGTGGACACTCACGGTAGGACTGGCACATTAGTTCAAAGTCGCTCAGCGAACTATGGAAAGATCTATGCTTGGAGTTTTTGAAGAATAGGATTCGTAACTAAATACATCTGACAGAGAACCAAAGTTATCGACATAGCTCGAAAAATTAGCAAGCTGAACTGGCAGTGGGCCTGCCATATCTCGCGAAGAACTTATAACCGTTGAGGTAAACGTGTTCTTGAGTAGAGACCACGACTCGGCAAGCGTAGTGTACGAAACAGTCTCTGATGTTGCACGCGTATCCTTAGGCTGCAGCACAGATAATATTATACCATACTAGGTTGTGGTAACCGCTTTTGGTCGAAATTAGATTCGTTTTTTTTCACCAACCTTTCTATCAAAGACTTATTGATGTTATATTTGGTACAAACGTTATATTTTCAGAGTCTCTGGATCGAAAGAACTACGTTGGTAACAGAAAACCCTTTGCCCGGCATTCTGCGATGGTCGGAAGTCGTCACTAGATCTGTCGAGGAAATAACACCGGTTGAGGTAAAACTATAGAAAATATAGAATATTGAAGAAGCTGTTCTTTATATGCTCCTAGTTAAGTAGTGTTAAATGATGCTAATGTGTAATACTTCGATCAAAATCTATCAAAGGCCGAAAATGGAACATGTTTTGTATGTAGTTCCATCGGGCAGAATTATAACTCTCAGTTGATTTTGCTTAATGAGATGTCTCACGCGACAGTCTGATCGGATCTATAAAAGCGACGCTATTTAATTCTCAGTAACCATAATTTATCTGACTTATGTAGTTTCTTAACAAATTGCAAAAATCTTCATATAATATTGTCATGTATGTCCAACCCTTTCCAAACAGTTCGCCTGCGAAACAATGGAAGCAACCGAGCGAGAACTTCGCTCCCTAATCTCTCAATACACCGCGGACCCCACACGCAACATCAACCCATTCTCAATGCGTCTTCAAGGAACCATAGACGCGAACGTGCAAGGAGGCATCACTAAATACGAACAAGCGTTCCTAACTTCAGAGTTCGCCAGGGTAGCGACGCCTAGAGAGGCGGTGGCTGCGGCGAAACTGAGAAGATTGGTATCGTCCCAGTTAGCTGTTGTTGACGCTTGTTTGACGCTACATGGAAGACTAGCACCGGAGGACGTCAAGCCTCTACATAGGTAAGTTCTAGAACCTTCTCAATGTAGGTAAAGGAACCAAATACGGAATAGCCTTCCTGACATCGGGGTTGGCTAGAGTAGTAACGCCAGAGAGGCTGCGGCGAAACTGAGAAGATTGGTGTCGTCACAGTTAGCTGTTGTTGACGCTTGTTTGACGCTACATGGAAGACTAGCACCGGAGGACGTCAAGCCACTGCATAGGTAAGTTCTAGATCTTTCTCAATGTACGAGACAAGGTCCCATAGATGCGATTGTCCAAGGAGGCATCACTTAATACCAACAAGCATTCCTAACTTCAGATTTCGCTAGGGTAGCGACGCCTAGAGAGGCGGTGGCTGCGGCGAAACTGAGAAGATTGGTATCGTCCCAGTTAGCTGTTGTTGATGCTTGTTTGACGCTACATGGAAGACTAGCACCGGAGGACGTCAAGCCCCTGCATAGGTAAGTTCTAGAACCTTCTTAATGTAGGTAAAAGAACCAAATACGGAACAGCCTTCCTGACATCGGGGTTCGCTAGAGTAGTAACACCAGAGAGGCGGTGGCTGCCGTGAAACTGAGAAGATTGGTGTCGTCACAGTTAGCTGTTGTTGACGCTTGTTTGGTAGACTAGCACCGGAGGACCTAAAGCCACTGCATAGGTAAGTTCTAGAACCCTTTCAATGTATCTAGAAGGAATCAAAGACGCAAACGTGCAAGGAGGCATCACTTAATACGGAAAAGCCTTCCTAACATCGTAGTTAGCTAAAGTAGTGACGCCAGAGACTGTGGCTGCGACGAAACAGAAGATTAGTGTCGTCGGAGTTAGATGTTGTTGACGCTTGTTTGACGCTGCATGGACGATTAGCACCGGAGGACTTTAAGCCACTGCATAGGTAAGTTAAAAAACTTTATCAATGTATAAGACAAGGTCCCATAGACACGAATGTCAAGGAGCCAAGCGTTGCTAACTTGAGAGTTAGCGAACTCTCGGTAAAGCGACACCTAGAGAGGCGGTGGTTGCGGCGAAACTGAAAAGATTGGGGTCGTCGCAGTTAGCTGTGGTTGACGGTTGTTTGACGCTGCATGGACGGTTAACGCCTAGATGTTTGAACTTGCATCAGATAGCGAAAAGTGTACGTGTTTAGGGTTAAATAAGCCTCTACCAGTCCCTTGCATGGCAGTGACCTACCAGTCAGAGATATATAAACGAATCAAGTTTGTCCGGCCACAAAATCATCAAAAAAATGCGTAACCTTGATAGTTTTCTTTACTTATTTGCAGGCGTTTGGTAGAGAGATTCAATCAGCTACGACAGAACTTGGGCCCAGGATTGGCTCGCGCGCGGCGGCAACTCTCCGAAAGCATTGTCAAGTGAGTATACTCAACAAAATCGGTGACGAATACAGTCTTTGAATGCAAAAACTATTTGCTATGAGTCCTTATTTCTGTGACTCTACTAAAATGGCTCTTGGCTTCCGAGTTCCGATACAAGTTCTTTCCCGGCATTGCGTTTCATGAAATATGTAACAAAATTGTTTCCTTTCTTTCTTCTCAGTACCCCACTACCTCCGGTACCAGCTTTGGACAAAAGGTCTCAGAGCATCCAGCAAACTGACAACTATTATGAAGAAGGACATTTCTATGATAAACCGGTAAGTAATTACCATTTTACAAATTGCAGTTCTAAAAATCATCATCATCATCATCATCAGCCTATACTAGTCCACTGCTGGACATAGGCCTCCTAATGAACGCCATGATAGCGCCCTGTCTTCAGCTTGATGCATCCAGCATCTGCCTGCACTCTTTCGCAGATCTACAAACACTTAGATTCTATTACGTCTAGAGAAGACGTAATAGAAAAGAAAACAAGAAATAGAATAGGTTCGAAGAACTGATTCATTTTTGTAAAAGCACCATTTAGAAGCGAGACTATGTCCACCACGTGTCGTATGTCAGGTGGAATGGGAGCTAAGTATCTTAGTTTACTTTGTATCTGAGATACCGACCGTCTTTTCATCATGATGAAACTTAGGCTAAGTATGCCACCGAGTGGGTCTCACAAGAGGGATACATAAATCAATAAATAATGCTGGATGATACTTATCAGTGAAATTCAGTATGCTGATCATATTAGAGGCAGGTTTCATTACTGAAGCTTTTCTATTTGCTTTTCATTATCACTAGTTTTGTTTGAGGTAAACGTGCGTTTCGTTACGTGGGGATTATGGGCACTACCCCTGGAGATGAAAGCCAATAAGGCGGTTATCAGAAGGAAGCCTGCGTCCATTAAAAGCTGTTGAGGTTGAGTTTGTTTAGTAATGCAATTTTCACAGGTTTCCTCAGAAGACACGCTGGAGCAGCAAAGTATAATGTCGTGCAGTGTACCAGTAGGCGACAACCGCGACTGTCCCGACGAGAATATGACTCAGTCCGCTCCCCCACTGCCCTCTCGGCCGAAATCTGGGGACCCCAGGACTCCTACCCGACCGCCGGTTGATAAATATCGGTAAGGGTTCTAAACTATCAAAAAAAGCATAGGCTGCCTGCCCCAGCGGAGTAAACATATTTTACGTGCTGGAAAGCAGATACGGGTAATCTTGCTTCGCTCGCCGAATACGTTTCAACGTGAGCTTTGTCAAACGCGACCATTCGGGCTCAAATAGGCCAATATACTGTTACTGCTGAGTAATCATTTAATAATCACAACTCGTGAAATGGTACATTTAGTTTCGAATGCTTAGTGCAGAGAGCGACAGCGCAATTTATGCACGATTACGACATTCAGTTAGTGCAGCTTGAACGCTCGTCACACTGTGTTTTGCGGCTTGCTTCGCTCTCATTCTAATGTTATGATGTCAGAAGCACGAATTCGGAGACATAACGTTTATTAAAATTAATTCGTGAAATGTTTGTTTCTTGTTTCAGAGATTCCATGGACGTTGAGGTGGTGGAAACACGAAGGCACAGCCGCGCATCTTGGAGCGAGCCGGACGCGCCGCCTCTACCACCTCGTGTTTCAGGAGGTTAGTTAAGCGCTTGTCACCTGTTGTATCTCTCACCATTATTATATCTCTCGCTTGGGTTGGAACCCAAAAGAGAGATATTAATAATGGTGCACCCACACAGTCAGTTGTCTGTCTACAATACCTCCGACCTAAAAGAGAGATATAATAATGGTCATCACACAGTCAGTTGTCTGTCTACAATACCTCCGACCCAAAAGAGGAATGTTATAATAGTGCATCCACACTGGCACACAGCCAGTATGGATGCACTATTCTATTATATAGGTTTTTTATTCTCATACAAACACAGGGTTTACTTATAATGAGATAAACTGAGATGTTATAATAGTGCACCCACACAGTCAGTTGTCTGTCTAAAATACCTCTGACCCAAAAGAGAGAGATATAATAATGGTGCACCCACACAGTAAGTTGTCTGTCTACAATACCTCCGACCCAAAAGAGAGATGTTATAATAGTGCACCCACACAGTCAGTTGTCTGTTTAAAATACCTCCGACCCAAAAAAGAGATATAATAATGGTGCACCCACACAGTCAGTTGTCTGCTTAAAATACCTCCGACCCAAAAGAGAGATATAATAATGGTGCACCCACACAGTCAGTTGTCTGTCTACAATACCTCCGACCCAAAAGAGAGATGTTATAATAGTGCACCTACACAGTCTATTGTCTGTTTAAACTACCTCCGACCCAAAAAAGAGATATAATAATGGTGCACCCACACAGTCAGTTGTCTGCTTAAAATACCTCCGACCCAAAAGAGAGATGTTATAATAGTGCACCCACACAGTCAGTTGTCTGTTTAAAATACCTCCGACCCAAAAGAGAGATGTTTTAAAAGTGCACCCACACAGTGAGTTGTCTGTCTAAAATACCTCCGACCCAAAAGATTATATAGGTTTTTTATTCTCATACAAACACTGGGTTTACTTATAATGAGATAAACTGAGATGTTATAATAGTGCACCCACACAGTCAGTTGTCTGTCTAAAATACCTCCGACCCAAAAGAGAGATATAATAATGGTGCACCCACACAGTCAGTTGTCTGTCTACAATACCTCCGACCCAAAAGAGAGATGTTATAATAGTGCACCCACACAGTCAGTTGTCTGTCTAAAATACCTCCGACCCAAAAGAGGAATGTTATAATAGTGCATCCACACTGGCACACAGCCAGTATGGATGCACTATTCTATTATATAGGTTTTATATTCTCATACAAACAGGGTTTACTTATGATGAGATAAACTAACCTCTGGTACCTATATTCATTTATTACTATACTAGCTGCGCCCCGCGGCTTCGCACGTGTTGTTCCTAAGGAAACGTTCAAAGGTGACTTTTATCCCACGGGAACTGATTTACGGGATAAAAAGGGTAGCCTATATTTTATTCCAGTATTAGAATTACCTGTATGCAAAATTTCAGCCAGATCCGTTCAGTAATTAAATGATTATTTATCGGGTATTTATCGCTTAACTAACTTTGTTTTTATTTCCCCACGTTTACAAATCGCGAAAGTTTAAAAAGTTTTATCCGTTCAGTAGTTTTGGCGTGAGGTAACAAACATCCATCCATCCATCCATCCATCCATTCATCCATACTTTACTTTCGCATTTATAATATTAGTAG
Organism: Eupithecia tripunctaria; assembly: GCA_955876795.1. Classification (NCBI taxonomy): domain Eukaryota; kingdom Metazoa; phylum Arthropoda; class Insecta; order Lepidoptera; family Geometridae; genus Eupithecia; species Eupithecia tripunctaria. The sequence continues at coordinate 11,011,760 of OY041604.1, forward strand.
CACAAACAGTACGACGGATTTTTTAAATGTCCTATGTAAAGCGTAGAAATATGATAAAATAGGTATCGCTGTCATATTGGCTCAGGTATGCGCCTTAAATATGGATTATGACTATGACATCCGTGTAAAAACTACAATTATCTTGAATTATTTCCTGCAGGTGACAAACGCTCATGGGCCTCTGCGCCGGCCGTGCCTCGGCGAGGGCGCGCTTCGGACGCGTACGACGCGCGGGACTCAGGCGTCAGCGTCGACGCACACGCGTATACCAACGCCGACGAACATAAAGGTAAACATTCTCAATCTTCTTTATTTTATCTTTAGCTCAGCATGATGCAGACTGTCGAACATTGTTCGTTGTCCATCTGATGGCCAAAAATGTCTTTTAGTTTTGCGACTGACATAAGCAAAGAGATGACGAGACGGTGGAATAGGGACAGCCCGTTCATAGAGATCGAGATTGAAAGGAAATCATAATTTTAGGTGCTATCAAATTAGTTTAGTTAAGTTTGGCGCCATCTGAATTATTATAGTATCTAGGCACAAGCTAAGCAGAGCTTGTGTTATAGGTTGTTAAAACATCAATTAGATTTATCATCTGTGATTCATACATTCGTTCCTATGTTCGTACCATTTGTTCATCATTCTTTGTTTTTCAATATACATCGCGAACCGCTGCGCACGCAACTAATCTTTTATTTCTATAAATAAGAGTAATCTCACCCCACAACTAAGCTAGGACCTTTTCACTAGTTATCTGATATACTTATTTTTTATTACACCACATAGATGGATATTTTCTATTATAGACAGAAAACAACCAGAATACTCTGAATGTGTCCCGAGGCGGTAATCGAACCCGCAATCTTTTGCGTCGCTGGCAAACCCTCGCTCGCCGCACCGCAGAGGTTGTCAAATTTTGACACCAATGACTATACTCGATGACATCCTTTGAACGTAGTAAATTACAGAGCTTATTACTTTACAGATCTGGACCTAGCAGTAGAATCGCTTCGCTACGATGAAATCATATCCATGATGTCGGAACCCTTACGAGTGGACGAAGAGGAAACGCCTCCCCCCATACCCCCTAAAGGACTGGGCCATCTCAGCAGTTTCGACTCCGGACACCATGAGAACGGGGAGTCACATTGCTAAGGGTATCTACTTGCGTTACTTTATTCTTCTGTGAACATTCATAGCCCAGTAATGAAGCTATCCATACGTAACTCTGTTATACGTTTATGGGGATAACATATTTTAAAATTCTCACACATCTAAGGTATGTGTTCTTATAAAGATAATTACGTTTTTTGACAGGAGCTTTTTAAATGCATTAAACATCAATTTATCTTTTGGTGAACATCAGCCTTCGCATACTGTTTTCGTGAATGATTCGGTATACTTTATCTGTGAATGCATGTTTCACTCCAGGGATAAAATGTCATATTGTTAAGTTTTACCCTAAAAAAGGCGGTATAAAAATATGCCCTGAAAAATGGCGGGTAATATTGATGTAACTGATGGCATAAATACGCCTTAGCCCATCCATTACTTTGCAAAGATGTGTTCTCTTATAATATTTTGTCTAATGGAGTAAGAGGTTGGTTAGTAAAACAATTCCAAGTCGTCACTAAGTAAGTCCAGTCAAGATTGGGCACAGCGCTCTGTATAATCTTCAATGCACTTATTGACAAGGCATGATAAAGTAAACAGAATTCTTTTGGCATGTTGGCAAAAAAGTTTCCTTCCTGTTTGATTTCTAGCGTGCCTAATTTTGACTGTAGGTGTATGTGAAAAGTAGGGCTTGTCTTTGTCGCTTAAATATAATTCTATCAGCGTAAGTTTTAAGTCATACATAGCCTAACAATGCAAACAAAGTACAATATCTAGAATGTTAGAACTACGGTACAAAAGTAACTACGAGCCGTACGTAATCATTACCAAAAGCAATGTGTTACGTCGAAAAGTAATGTAAGATGGAACGCCTACGAATACTATAACAGCAAATAATGTTCGAATAGCGCCTATGAAATATATGGTAGCAACGCTTTTAGGCGTCTAAGCGTATTGCTATCTTATTTAGCTGTTAATTAAAATTAAACTTTTAAATGTAGTTTATTATTTTAGCATGCATATCATTCCTCGAATGGATAAAAATATTTAGCGTGTGTTTTAAAATAGTTTATTTTTAGCTGAATATTTATGTTCACATAATCGGGGCCATATTACCGGTGATAAATACTATCTAACTATTTTATTAATAATAGTTTGTAACTTGTAACCGACACTTTAAACAATAGCTACATTTTTGTACATACAATAAGTACATAAAGCACAATGCAGCTATATCAGCGTTTGATCAAGAAATGTTTATATTCAATTTATAATTGATATAAAATGTGACTTTGATATTCCATTTGGCTAGTAGATACTACTCTACGTAGTTTATTAGGATTATTTTGTGATATTTATTTTTATGTATTTGGTAATTCCAAAGTATTAATTGACATTAATAATATCAATCAATTTACTTATATTAATCTTTATAAAAAATATTATTTTGCCATTATTTGGATTTCGGCGAAAAAATTAAAACATTTTTAAGTAGAAAATTATTATATTTCTTTTATTATCTATAATGTAGGTACAAGAACGTATCCAACAAAAAATTCAGTAATTAAATTAAACATGTGAAAAAAATATTTTGCTGCTGACAATGCAAACTACACGGTGCAAATATTGTTTATATTGCATAATTTCTTGGTGAATCTATTTATAAATGCTTTTAAGCATTTATAAATTGATAGATGAAGAAATTAAATATGAAAAAATAAATCTTAGTAAAGAAAGTGCTCTGACAGACACTTGATCTCTTTTTGTCTAATAAACTTTGAAAGTGTTTCTTTTGATGGTAAGAACCAATTTTTATTCTATTTATTAAGAGTTTCTATGAATTTTTACTATTACAATGTTTGCTATTGAATTTTTATACTTTTGACTATTTCATTAAAGTCTCCGATGACCAAGTGATATTTTTCAAACTTTATTACAAACCGTAGCTTTTCTAACTTAGTTCTTAGGATTAGGCGTTAAGGATTATTATTCCAACGAACAATATTTTAGGTTTAATCTAAATATAATGCATGTTACATAATAACCATATTATTTTACATAATTATTTACAGGTTTAGTTGAGTTAGATGTTATGTTTGACGTTACTTTGGTGCTTAAAGTAGAAATAACCTATTTTACTCCATTATTTTCAACACATTCAATTTTCTTATGACTATACAAAAAAAAACATTTTTTTGCATGATCAATTGATCAATGTTGTCATTTTATATCGTTCAATTAGATATTTTGAGATAAAATGCTTTAATGTACGTTGGTACACTTTGCAATTTATAAGATACGTCTTTTGATTCAATTTGCTCATTTTTCGTAGCCGTCCTCGAAAATCGCCTGTTTGTCAAATTATTTTTTAAATTATAACTTAGGCTACTGCACAAGAAGCATGAACAACTTATACAATGCTTTGTCTAGGCTAGAATAGAGAAAATGTCGGCCTTATCAGGATATGTCTAGGCTTTGCCATATTGCCATTCAATAACTACGTTTGGCTGTCGGGTTGATCAGTGGAGGTGTCAAAAGCATACAGAAGCTGCTGCTTTTCCTTTAATAGGTTCTCTTCGACGGCTCTTACTGTATCCACGACCTGATTTTGACGGTTCGATACTTATGCTTCGAAAACCACAGCCATGCCGTAACCGCCACTGCCATAAATGTGTCAATTACTGAAGTTATATGTGAAGGAATGAATTTCAAGTATTATCGCACTCAATGACGATCCGATGATAATTTTATCTATTCTAACCTGTCCATTCACTGAATAGGATAATCATGCTCAGCTGCTATTATTTATAAGGTATTATACAAGTATTGAGTTACCTAGCTTGGATATTTCGACTGATATTATTTGACTAGTAAATGTATACGTGTGCTTATTGTATCCTCGATGTTTATGGAACTAACCCTCTTACTTAAACCTCTCTCAACTTTAAACACTTTGCTAAGTAAGTGTTAACCGTATTCTTCTATTGAGATCAGTCAGAAAAGTAAAAATAAAGGAAATATCCTACGTACGTTAATACGTTTACAACCTGGGTCTCTTCAAAGCAAAAGTGACCTCTAGACTTACGTGATACATCATTGGTCGCATCTTCAATTTCTATCAGGTGAGATTGTGGTCAAACTATATTAATTATAAAGTACCGAATTAAATTTGAGAGAGGATGAGAAATAAGGAGGTTAATATAGAAGTGTTATTATATTATTGTAAAACTGTCCGTAGTTACATCCTTTTATTTTAAGCGTAGTTTTAGTTACGTACCAAAAATTTTAACAGCTATTTTTATATAAAGTCTCAAACGCATGGTATTTATTGTCTTTTTAATGTCATTTATTTGTAAATTGTACTGACTTTGAGTTCGCCATCTCCAGTTAAGTAAAATTGTGCTAAAACCTTATCTTGATAACATAGAAATCTAATTATTCAACGGATTTTATGAAACAATTTACGTGTATCTTTCTAGACGAGAAAAGTGTACAATGCAATTAATATTTTAATCAAATTAATATACTTAAATGTAATGGCAAATGTCCCAAATTTTATCGGTATGGCGAATTCTAAGTACTCGATGTTGCAACCTAGATCTGTAGTATTTTATTAGATGATCGCCAAATGAAATTAACCAGTACAAAGTGTAGTCTCTAATGTAAGTCTCGTTGGAGCTAGCCATGTCTTATCGGGTGTGTATGTTATTATGGGCGAAATAAATTATAGTTCAAGTATAGTTCAGCGTTTCTGTTTCATCTCTGATTATGGTAACCCTTATGCCTTGTATATGGAGAAGCGGGGCGTGCAGGGGCCCCGTCATCGCACGCGTAAAAACAATCATATCGCAATGTACGGTGATGTTTATAGAGGAGCGGGGCGCGCAGGGCCCCGTCATCGCACGCGTAAAAACAATCATATCGCAATGTACGGTGATGTTTATGGAGGAGCGGGGCGTGCAGCGTGACCGTGGTCGCCGCGTGCGTCGACGCCGCGACGCAAGTATAAACACAAACATAACGCAATGTTCGTTGATGATTATGGATAGGCGGGGCGTGATCAGTGCGACGCGTCAAATGAAACAAACCCGGATAAAACCGCTTTTTCGTAAACACACTCTACCAACGCCATATGTTTGAATTCTGTGCGGGCCGCTCCGCTAAACGCGTCACTGCACGCCCGGCGTCTCCATAAACAAGGCTTTAGGAGAAAAGGTTTTTGGCTGGTGACCATGATCCAACGCGAAATGGAATGTCAGAAGACTATTCACTCAATGGATCGACGACATTGTAGCGGTCGCAGGGAGTTGATGGAGTCGGCCGAGGACCGCTATTTGAAAGATTATGGGGAGGATGTGTCCAGCTGTGGACATGTGTAGGCTGGTATGGTGATGCAGACTTGTGCGTTTTATTATTTAGCTAGATAAAGTATTTTATGCGCTACTGTAACACACTATAAAAGGTAAATTCACAGTAAGACAAGGTAGGTACATCAATAAACATCGTTGTATGAAAAAAGAAAAGATTATTTATAAAACAATCACAATAATCGTACCTACTATTTTATAAAGGAAGTTTGTGTTGAGATGTAGGTAAGTACTAAGATAACGCTATAACTTAGTAAGTACAAAAAAATCTATTACTTAAAGTACCAACAGAGTATTCGAGGCGTCGACGATCAAACGAAGTAACGGGATGGAGTCACCACCCTTCATCGATTTAATCCAATCCTACAATTGTTTAGAAGAAGATAGTGTTGATTTTGTTAAAAACCACAAATACACTAAAAATACCCCTGTAGTGAAGCCGAAAAGGCCACGCAAAAGCTTTATCACGTGAACTGATTATCAAAAGTAGTTTTGTAACTTTAATACTTCATTGGGTATTTACCGTCGGATTTCTAAATATCGAACGAAATGATTGAAGGTTTACCGCGGACATGCGTTACGCCTTTCTGTGGTAATTATATCAAAAGCTGTGGATAAGCGTGGTACACATGGGATATCATCTTCGGATAGGGTTAGGAATGCCCAATACCTACGTTTAGTAGAAAGACTGTAATGTCATATCCATTATGCATTGTGCAATCTACATAGCAAACATTAGCTGGACGACACGGCTCAAAATATTGGATACGTATTTTTTTATTTGTCAATCAAACAAAATAGGCACAGTTTGGGAGTGGGGGCTAGTTACGTCACGCTTCTGTAAAAAAGTGTTCCAACGTGTGACGTAACGCGGAACTTTAAGGCGCATGCACCAGTGAAATTGGCGCCCCCACCTATTTTATCTTATTATTACGCTAAACACAGAAAGTTTTTAAAATCTATCGTACAGTTTGTGGTATCTATTATTATTATTATTATTATTATTTTTTATAAGTTATTTATTAATGCCTCTGTAATAGTTGCATTTTGTAAAGCTTAGGCAGAGATACGATGTTGCACTTTTCGGCCACTAAACTCTATTAGGTATCGCATCTCTTCCTAAACTATATAAGATAAAACTATTACAGAGGTATCAACAATAGCTTTTATTAGATACCACAAACTGTACGATGGACTTTAAAAAAATTCCATGTTAAACGTAATAATATGATAAAATAGGTGGCGCTGTCATATTGGCTCGGGTATGCGCCTTAACTGGCTACATCACCAGCATTCTTTGTTTAATCGACAAAAAAAAACGGGTCCAATAACTTCTAATAATGCAACTGACGGACTAATAACAATTTAGTTGTCTAGTCTAGCCTATTTCTGTGATTTCCTGTAAAAGCCGCAAATCCAAATTTAGCTTTGAACGCTGTTTTACAGTTGACATAATATCGGTATTAATGGAATTTACTTTACATAATAAAGCACGGACCTGATACGAGCATTGTTTTTATTACAGTTTTACAATATGTATCTCATACCTCGACCACATAAACTTGTATTGGTCACTGCTGGACGCAGACCTCCCCCTAACAAACAGATTATTGGCTTTTATCTCATGGGGGATTTAATCCATTATCCCAGCGCATGCGGGTCGCAGTTCTGTGGTAGAATTGTTCTGCAAAAGGAGCCCTCGGTGGATATCCCTTAGTCGCCTCTTACGACACCTGCGGGCAGAGTTCCGGTGATGCAAATTCTAAGCCCACAGCGATCTATGGGTACCGTTAGTTAGGTATTTTCCATAATATGAATGAATAAATGAACACTTTTACTGTACATATCTACAAAATAAAATAACTTTTAGATAAATAAAATAACGTACAATAGGCGGCCTTATTGCGTAAAGCAATTTCTCCCAGGCAACCTTGTTAAACAATAGATATAGGTAGGTAAGTAAAGAGTCGGTAGCACAGGAGCAAACAGTATAAAAGTTTTATCATTAAAATACATAGATACATACAATACAAATACAAACAATATGTTTATGTCTTAGCTGTTGGTCTGTCTTCAGACGTATCTTTACAAAAACACATCGTGTGTCCAACTCCGACCCGCCCAGCGCGCTAATGGACACGGTGAATATTTGACAAAACTCGACACAATAATAAGAGAGGAGCCAACTCAAATTACACCAACGAATGCCGCACTCTTCTCTGAAATGATACCAATAATTGGGGACAAAAATAATGTCAAATTGCCACCATTCGACGACCAGTGGTGTAGCGGGCTAAATTCCTCTTGCGACGCAGGTGATGGCAGGTTCGAATCCCGATTTATTAAGACACTAGCAGCGCCTCGCGGCTTCACCCGCGTCATTCCCGTTCCCGTGGGAATTCCGGGATAAATATATAGCCTATGACTCTCCCTGAAAAGTAAGCTAATCATAAAATAACTTTTAAATCGGTCAGAGTCAGAGTCAAATCGATTATTTCTTTAGACTTACAAAATAAGCACTAAGACAGGTCCAGTAGTTTCGGAGACTATACAATACAAACAAACAAACAATCAAAATTTCCTTTTATAATATTAGTTTAGATAAAAATTATGCTCTATCCATGCATAACGTACCTATGTAATGTAGGGTATTTTATTTATCAACTGTCTTTATTTATCTACCCATAGGTACACAAGTTCGTCTTACTTATGATGATGCCTTAGCCAAATGAGATTTTCAGGGTTTATTCTTCATGAAAGTTAGTTTTTAAGATAGGTTGCAGAAAAAAAATATATTAACATAAATTATATTCACCATAGAAAGCAAATACTGATACTGAAAAAAAAAACATGACTATAATCTTGTTATATGAACTTTTATAAATCTAAGACTCAAATTGATAAAGGGCGGTTCAATTCAAAGGATCCACTCAATAGCTTGTTTAAAAAAAAGACAGGGTCGTAGACCTAATATTTTGGCTGCAATAACGAAGTTCAGACAGAATGGGATTTTAATTTTACCTAAGTCTAAATAACTTTAGAATCGCTGAATATTGCAGAACATCCATCGAGGTCACCCAGCCACCGATAATCCACGCCTCCTGTTACACCCTGTATTCTTACATCATAATAGATATTTGTTATAAATTTTACATAAAGTAAATCCTGTATTGGCCTTATGTTTAGTGAATAAGTATGTATGTCAATTTTAGTTCTTAAGGGCTGTGGATTTTGTTAAATAAATAAAATAAAATAAAATAAGATATCACACTATTAAAAATGCGAATGTTTGAATGTACGAGTACAGGTAGGGATCACAGATTTTTTTATTATTACGATTTCTGTGGTAGGTAGGCAAGGGATGTTTGTGCCTCTTCGTGCCTAAATAGTGAACGGATCAGGCTAAAATTGCATACTCCACTCTGCAGTTCCACGGGCTACTTTTTACCCCGCACCCAAAAAGAATATAACGCCCGTACCTAAATCAGTTCGGGGTAGAAATAATCTATAATCGTTTCCTTAATAACAAACCTTACCAAACTAGTACCTACCTACCTAAGCAATAAATCTACCAATGAGTCCTTGTGGCCTTTTTTCCTATTATCTGACACGTAAAATGTATAATGTTGTATTGACCTAAACAAACTATAGGTATGTAAGACACGATTTTAAGCTGACAAATTTATAAAATCAGGTTTTGAAGTAGGTAGACGTCGACAATAACATGCATCTTACCCAGCAGGGAATTAATTCCTTGACCCAATAATTGCACTATTCAAACTTATCGAAAAATTATTCGAATAATTACCAAAATTATGCAGAATTTGGAGTCGTACTGGTTTGTTAATTTAGCCGACATACTTTAATACGGGTTATAATTATAATACCAACTCCTCATATTTTGTTATTTTTAAGTAGATATACCTTTATACTGATCAACCGGTCCAAGTAAGTGGGTAAGATTGTTCATAAAATTTAATCTGGGCAAGTTTTAGCTAGTGAGAGCAGTCGTCATTAGGTAGATAGGTACCTACCCAGTATGTTAGCAAGCTCGTATTCATTAGCTAAGCAAACATGGTGCATTACATCGTAGTTATAGCGACTCTCTAGTATAAATTTCCTACTCGTAGATCTTTAAATATTACAGCGCAGCTAATAGATATGAATGAGAGTACCTACCTACCTAAGAAGTTATACTATAACGTAGGTAGGTATACGCAAACACCACACCTAAGGATTTTTTTTCTCAGGAGACTAACAATATTTGTAGAGAATGAAACCTTTCTGCTATGATATTGTAATGCAAATCTGTAGCTATTTGTGTCTGCGTTCAAATCTTGTTCTCTATAACAGAACTTGACAGTCTTATTTTATCCACAAACCATCGAGATTTTATAGTACGCTTAATAGCGCGCATAATTGCCCATCCCTATCTATTGCAGGTGTCATTTAGGTTATACCTGTCCGCTGGGCATTGGGAGGAACAAGCCATAAAGTCTCTCTATGGCTAGTACTACATAATCTCTATGCCACAAACTGATCAAAAACACTTTGCCGCGTAGTGTTTAGATATTGTATGCTCTTCTTTTAAATGAATCTGTGATGCTCTTTGACACTAATTTTGACTTTGCCCAATGCCATTGACGGAAAAAATTACGCAAGTCCTGCGAAATCTATACATTGTTTGCCGAGAAATAGTAGCAGGTAAATTAGTTATGGCTTCAGTTCTCCCTATGGAGTCTAACCCTGAGACTATGAACAAGTACCTGAAACGCCTCGGCGTGTCCGAGCGATGGCAAATGGTGGATGTGATAGGTCTGGAGGCCGAATCGCTCAGCTGGGTCCCTCGGCCCGTGCTCGCCGTTATTCTTCTCTTTCCACTTTCGGAGGAGTACGAACAACATCGCCGACAGCAAGAGACCGAAATGCCAGACAAGGCCGCCCTACCACCGACGAACGTGTTCCACATGAAGCAGATACTTAGCAACATCTGCGGAACCATCGCGCTCGTCCACAGCATCGCCAACAACACCCACCACATCGACCTCAACGACGGGCTCCTCAAACAATACTTGAGAGACGCTCAGGGCCTCGACGCCTCCGCCAAAGGAGCTCTACTCGAGAACTCTATAGGTATCCTCGAAGCATACAAAGATATAGTGAATTCCGGCACGACGGCCGAGTCGAATGAATCCGGGTCTGCCAACAATCATTTTATAACTTTCATCCATAAGGAAGGGGTTCTGTTCGAGTTGGACGGGCGTAAGACAGCGCCGGTGCAGCACGGGCCGACGACCGCCGACTCGCTGTTGGAGGACGCTGCTAAGGTCTGCCGCGAGTTCATCGCCAGGGAGCCCAACAACATCGGATTCAACGTCGTGGCGCTCGTTCCCGCCGACTAGGTATTAATTTACATTTGCTTGATTAACAGCTTTCAATAAACTATTTACAATGAACTTCAAAACTTGTTCAACTTGTCCAGCTCCAAACTAATGTAGGTGCTTAGCTTTCATAAAGTTATTCTTTGAAAGCTATCATGGCTAATGAAATAATCGCGCAAATGATGCGAGGAGTTAAGCTGAGCCGTCACGCGATTCTTCAATACGATACAGCGAAAAATGGCGTTCATTAATTCAGTTCATTAGCGGCTACCGGCAGAGTCGGCGCACTGCTCTCGAATCAATACTTTAATTCATAATTAATCTGTTCGCATTTAACAAATCGGCAGTCTCTGGTCGCAACGAACGGTGCGTCCGCGTCTCAATTAAGATATCCGCAGACAATCCAACAAGGCTCCCGCATTCCTCCTTAAAATTCTCTATCTTCGGAAACTAATTAAAAATTCGCCTCGCCTTCGTCGCCCGGTGTTCAATCGGGACGGTATAACTTCATTTAAAAACGAGCAATCTTGTCGAAGATAAGGGCTGGCGAGAAAACAACGAAGAGCATCGCTCGCCGCACGCGGCCGCCGGCCAGAGGGCGCGCCAGCCGCGCAGTCGCGACCTCACAAAAAGACGAACCAAACAAACAATTCCCAACTCTTAAATGGAACGCGAGAGAATCCACCGCGTTAACTATGTCGATACTTGGAAGGACGCGACATCGGTAAGTCACGTCACTAAATAAATGACGCTGGACCAGAAATAAATATATAAATATTGTGTAAATAAACAAAATAATACGACGGGACCCGAAATGCTTTAAATATTCAAATGAAGCGAGCCGAGGTGAAATACGGAGGTGCGCTCGCTCGAGTTGAGTCCAATTAAATTGGTGCCACTGAGGTAGAAATTAAAAACAAAAGGAGGCTGGCGGGGGTCCGCGCGCATTCTCATGAGTATTATTAGCGCGATGTCAACCACAAAAAATGTTAGAGGGTTGTCGCGTTGATCATTATCGATAACATCCCGAGTTTTGTATTGTTTTGATGGGTGTGCGGACGCTTCGTTCGGACGTTTAGTTGACATCTTACATTCGGCAACATGGGTGATGGATGCGGCTCCTCCGTGCAATTACCTGTATGAGACCTGGGCTGAACTCAACCGTTTCATTATACGGAATAAAGCGTCAATCAAACAAGTGCGCGGATGATTAAATAGGTGAAAAACAAAACGTTAAGAGTATCGGGCTGGGTCATTACTCATCGCCTACCTGGTGAGAACAGATATAATATTTGCCTATAAATCAATTATGGACGTGTAGAGTCGCTTAGCACTTAACGCACTATTATTGCTTCTTTCAAAACTACTCCGGGATAAATAATGGGATTTTCAATCTTTCGTCTAATTGTATATTGAACATGGTTTGTTCATTTAACCCAAGCATTTATGACACCATCAGTTTGGGTGGAAAAAGGCATTTAGAGGTTTCTTAGAACGGACAGGTTGATAATGGAGTTATATGAAATTAGGTGCGCCAAAATATTGTTGGATGGATATTCTCAGGATAAACAAGGAATTCTGCTACTCACTCCTTGTTTACCCTGGAAATCCCATCATGTCAATAACGAATTCCATGGCACTTTTCTTTTCCTCCGTACGTAGGATCTACTTGTAGGAGTCTAGTCGATATTTCAGGTTAGATCACTTTACACATGATCTACAATCCCTACAGATCTCCACTGGTTTCATTTATCCAAACATGATCCTACAATAATACATTTCATACGGGACAATGAGGAGCTAAGTGCTTATTGGAGTCATCTACTAAATGCTAGCTAGACTCTACTTTCTTGCTTTACAACGCTTCCATCGATGTTTTACCAGGAGATTCGAGTTTATGAAGGGAAGAAAGACAGCAATGTTCGATGTATATAATTGGGTGATGTTATGGTAGTGTAAGTAATGGGTTTAAGGCCCAGCAGGGGTTCTCCCGCGGTCTTCCGTCGCTCATCACTATTCAATACGCTCCATTTATTGAAATTACATAATTTGTGTGTGAATAATGACGATTGTGATGAATCTTCGTGGGCGACTTAAACGCGATTAACTTTTGACCGCAATAGCATATTAATAAGCTGTCAGTTGTAGCTGTAATGACATGGAAATAGACTCGGTTGAGCCTTGCGCCTTTGACTCTTAAACTCGTGCCTTTCATGAATGGATATTGTCTGGAATTCTTTGTCTATCATTGTTACCGAGTGAGTACTATGTAGCGTTTAAAAATAAATAATTCTGAGAGGTATTTTAAGGTAACAAAGTGGGCCATCTCCTTCCTTGGATAAATATGTAGTAGTAAGGTACATTATTATTATATAACATATCACAATCACACTAATATTATAAATGTAAAAAGTTTGTATGGATGTATAGATGGATGGATGGATGTTTGTTACCTCTTCACGCCAAAACTACTGAAGAGATCTGGCTTAAATTTTGTACACAGGCCAAGATAATATAATACTAAGCACAGATAATATAATACTATACTAGACACAGGTAATTCTAATCCCGGAATCAAACATAGGCTTTTGATCCCATAAATCAGTTCCCGTGGGACAAAAAAACATCGTTCATCGTTCCCATAGGAACAACGCGTGCGAAGCCGCGGGTCGCAACTAGTTACGTTATAAATGCTAAAGGTTGATATCACTTCACGCCGAAATACTATTAAACGAATCGGGCTGAAATTTCGAAAAGTTGTAGTTCTAGAAAGCAGTAGAAGTGAAAGAGAATTATTTAAGTAAAAGTTAAATAAAATAGGATAATTTAGGAAACATTTATTTATATAATAATAAAGAAACGCTAACAGTATTAGCATTTATATGTGGGGCTGCAGGGTTAGGTAGGTACAAAGAAACTATCGATTTAAAACATGAAAGTAACTGGACTATTTCTGAAATTGCTTGAATCTCTGAATTACTTAAAATTGAAGATAACCTGCAGACTCGTTAAATTCCATGAACTTCTCACGTAACAAACAACAGCGGCATTCTTTTGATTAGCCAGTAACTAAACGGCACCTAATCCCCCAATTCCATCAAAACTATCAAATCTTTTCTCACCACAAAACACCAAAAAATAGAAATTTACGACTTTTCCACCTATAGCAGCGACACATAAACACCCAATCAAATATCTACATAGGCTATTACATAACCATATTTATGATAAAAGATAAACCTTTCAATGAGAAAGAAGACTAGCCATAAAACCATAAAAACTTTACGATGCAATAACGCAACTAATATCATCTTAGAGCGCACTAAATCTGGTTCCGTCTATTAAGGGTAGGTACCGAAATTAGGCGATATAGTATTTGATATCATGTGAAGACGCTTATTCTTAGAAACTGTAAATGACTTGCTGGAACATAATAAAATGGTAGCTTTGGATGTACAATGGCAGCTTTGGATGATGTAACTCTACCGGTACAACTTCCTACTGAAATATAGTTTAAAATGTAACTTTAAGTACCTAGAGCTTTGGACAAAATGTAGACTCCACATATCATCGGTCTGTTCCTTCCCAATTAATCCTGCTAATAGGCGAAAGTTTGTGTTGTTGTGAAGATGTTAGGTCAAAGACAACGCCAAACCACTGAATTCTTCGGGCTGAAAGTTTGTACACATAAAGAACTACTTTTGGTCTATTTTTTATTCCTAAAAATGTAAGCGAAGCTTTGGGCAGAAGCTAGTTACATAAATAGGTAAGTACGTAGGTTTCTAGTGAAAAACTGATTCCGTGATTTACAAGCAGAAAAATTGGACATAAAGCCAAATGCGATTGTAAATGATCGGAAAACGGTATTCATCGCGGCTACGACCAACACAATGGTCCATTTAGGTTACGTAACGATGTAGCCAATGCAATGCACTTCTCTATTATTGAACGAAATATCGTACTTGTAGGGATTTGTTATTGAGTAGGCTGTACTTAGCATTTTTTTTTAAAGTCCGTGATCCACTTAAATGCAGCTAGTCTAGTTAACGGAACCACTGAAAAAAATGTCTTTCGTAGATCTCGGATCAGCCGCTTGGGACCACTGGCAAGGAGTTATAAATATATTGATAGGTATATATATATATATATGATAGGTATATATATATATATATATATATATAGATAGGTATATATGTTTATATAATATATATTTAAATTGTATGTATTTATAGGTATATTTTATATTAGGTATATATTTGGTATGTTTACGTATGTTACTTTATTTTAGTTTAGGATAGTTTTATGTAGTTTTAAAAAATACTATTTGTATATTTAGTATTTTCTTTCTTTGTCTTGTATGTACACTATATCTATCCACAATTGCTTTATAAACTCTCTCTTTTAGCATAGGTTTGCTGTAAGAAAACTCTTTTAGGGTTAAGCTCGCCTTTGTACATGTCCAGTATTTGTTAACTCTTATGTATGTTATTTTGTGTGCAATAAAGAATTTATGAATATTGATTGGAAATCGGAAGACTATAGGGTAATCACTAAATTTATAGGCATATAATTATCTAAGGTGCAGATGCTCTGCTTACTTTTGCAATCAATTGAAATGACAATTACAAGCCTGAGCAGATTAAGTAGAATTATACACTCTTAAATTATATTCTGACTACGATGGGGGTCGTTTATGGAAACGAATCCGTCTTTCTTCAAACTTGGAACGAAAATTTAGAGTAACCGAGAAACATAAAATAAAAAAACTTAAAATAATTAACAAAATAGCTAATAAGGTCTTGAGAGTGAATCTTGTTCAGGGTAGGCATCCAGAACAAAATAACGAAGGCGATAGTGTCGAATGTCTTTCTATTCTAAAACTATAAGACTGAATTGTAACGTTGGATCATATTGTCCCCTTTGTTGAAATACTTTCTCTGCGCTTCCTAGAACAGCATGTCCAGTTAATTGGTAAGTGCTGGATGGTGGGGAGTGGGTAGATTAATGAGCGGCTACCGCTGGCTTATCGCAGCATCTGGCGCATGACTGATCATCTGTCGTGCGCTTGCGCCGGTGTCTGCAGTGATGGGACGCACCGATATCGACTTATCGATACACACTGATTTTATCGATAAGCGGCTTATAGTTTTTAGTAAAAAGTGTATCCACATAATTTCTGTCTAACACGCTATGGTACATTATATGCCTTCTCTTCCCGTACTGAATCTGACTTAATCTTCTTAGTATATACATTTGATAGCAACATGTTCCAAGTTACTTATCAATAAGTTAGTAACAAAAACAGAAAAAACTTAGTCTCATAAATTAACCCGCTTGATTAATGTTTCTTGATTTTTTTTAAGACTGACTTTTGACTATATACAAGCAATGTTGGGTACATACCCTGCAATGGGAAAGACGTTTCCAATGCCTGCTGTAAAACAGTTTTTATACTTATAACAGAAGGCAGGGCAGCCCAGAACATAAGGTACTATCCTTTTTAGTAGTTTAAAAATTTTACTTTTTAATTTAAACTATTCTATTCGCATTTTTTTCTGATTTCTTCACATGGACTTCAGGAGAAATAAGGCACTACTTAAAAGATGAGACTCAAGACTCAAAATTATCGATATATAAGCTTATCTCGCGTCGCATCACTAGCAGTCGTGCTATGACAGCGGTCCGCATAACTTCCCAGAAGTCGTACTCATTGAATGCCTTACAGGCGACCACAGTTTTTTCACTGCCATACTCTTATAGGGCATTGAAATATTTTTGTTTAGATTAAACGACGGTTACCACCAGATCGCTACATTAGGATTAATGTTGGACATCAGTTTCTTCGTTCTTAGAACGCATGGGACTAAGGAATACGATATTGGACTTCAACTGGGAATTGTCTTTTGATGGTCGATATAGGATCGGATAAAATGCCGCCTACCAGTATTACGATTCTAGGATACAAAGATGTTGATGATAAGAAATAATATGATATTTTGGTAAGCTAATTGATTTTATGTTGTTCTTTGAAGATGTTTCTTGCCGCTTACTTATACAAGGCACCGGGCAATGAGTAGGTACCTAATACCTACTTAAATTTACGAGAATGATTCTTTTTTATACTGCTACCTTAGTAGTAGATACCTATAGAAAAATATACTTATAAGTATACTTATATGTACACAAACTTTTCTCATTGGTAGGTACGTGATTTTTATACTTCAACTACCCATGACGTGCATCTTCATTTTCCAGGTGGTGCGCCCGTTCAGGCTGTGCACTGAATCGGTTAACACTTTCAATGCCCATGACGCAAATGTACGTGTTCAGTTCCTCCTGCGGCATGTCCTTTCGGATCGTATAGCAAATTCAGTGAATGCATTAAGCCACAGGATCAAACGAAATAGTTTAATATTAATTAATCATACAAGATCGGCCTGTTACGCATCTACCAGTAGTTACATATTTCAGTTTATGATTGCCACTCATACTTTTCCGCTGTAGTCCTATGTATCAAATAAATCACTTTTGAATGGTCTCTAAAGATTATCGACACACGATACAAAACAGAAGCTCACATATTAATTTTCCATACAAAGGCTAATTTAATAACTGGCCTCGGAAATGTCACAGCGATCACAATAAAAAACGACAATGAAATATCGAAGAAGGATTGCGAGAACGCCCAAGCTGGTGTCATGGGAAGGGGTTTTTTATACTCCAAATAAATTGGGAGTCATTTTTTAAAGGGAAGGTAGAGCTAAGTAGCGCTTTCCTTGTATTTTAATACGTAGAGCTACAGCCAATAAATATTGCACTAAGAATACACAAAGGTACAAAAAAATAAAACATGTTTTACGTTTTAATGTAAAGGTTTTATTTTAGGAGTATATTCTTTATTTCCCAGTCTCTACTATTTTACTAGCCCAAGGCTATAAATATTACGTACTTTATGAAAATTCATACAATACGGAGCACACTACGCTACTGAAATATCTCCATACTTTGTCTACTTTTTCCACAACGATATATCTGGATAATATTTTTTTGTTGAACGTGTCCATCACTCAACTCTACTTGATCCGCCATGAGAGGTTTTGTTTGGGCATCATCTTGTACAATGGGTGGACACGAACGCCTCTTAGGTAACATTTTTAACATCATTATAAGTGAAAAGCAGTGACTGATGATCTGCCCTACGCTCTCGTTACTCGCTTTAGGTCCTTTCTCGGAATAATGGTATAGATCGCTCACTGTTGTGGATTGGTAGGTTAGCTATGTTTGATCTGTATTATAATATTGTTTTAGCACTTAAATAACCAAATATTACCAGTGCCAATATCTACCAGATAGAATAGTTACAATAATTAGCAAATACTTTCCATAGTCGGATAGCTAAATTTAGATTTTAACTTGTGTCCGAATTTTATGTTTGTTTAATTTTTATAGTTACGCTAGCTTAGTTGAGCATGAGTTTTGTGTCCTCCTGAATTAAATTTTTCATTCATAACGGATGTAAGTGGGTTAGCTACGAACCTTATTTGTGCTGGAAGAACACCAACTTGGGATCTTCAAGGCGAGTGCGGTTCTAGACGCGCGTGTACCGTATCCCTTTTTTAAACTTTTTCATTTTATTTATTTCATTTCATTACATGTAAATCATGTTTACTGGGATCCAAAAGCGACTTTAACTTTTCAATCAAAGCTTTTTGATGGTAATTAATTTCAGTAGTACCTACCCACCTACCAACACCGTCGTTCTGTCGGTATCACATTCGAAATAATAAAACATTCATACAAAAACTAAAACAAGCATTCCTTAAAGGGACCCAGAGAGCGTGGGAGCCTAAGGCACGGTCTCCTGGACCCGATGTGTTGGGCCCGGTAGCAACCTCCCGTCGATATGTCGTTATGCCATCATTTCTAATTTATTTATCATCATTAAAGCTTATTTAATTATTGATATTACTTTGATATTAACCAATGGGTTTTAAAATAGTTGTATTTTTATGTTTATTTTATTCTTTGTTGAATAGGCCACCCATTTTAATTTCTTGTTTCAACATTGTTATGAATATTTAATCGTTTAGAGTTAATGCTCCGAAGAAACAGTTCGTGAAATTCTCAAACCTGTTGCGGTTTTCACAAAAGCCCAGAAGTAATTTAGCAGATCATTAGCTACACAAGTCATTTACAGATCGCCAAACAAATACAAGATTATTATTATTCAGTTTATAAACCCAACCCCGTCGACTGCAGTGTCCATATCTCAAAGGAAATATGCAAAGTATTTCTTTAACGATCTCTTATTTTTTATTCGGAGTCTTCGAATTCTAACCTCTAGTTACAAGGCCCGATCGTAGAGATTAGCCCAATGTTTGAGTTTTTTGGGCGCACCCATAAAACCACCGTAACTACGATACTCTAAGCATCGACAGGCATTCGACAGATATATCTGAGACGTGGCCGTTTACCGATAAGAGATGATAAAGTAATGGCCGAGATACAACTCGGCTACCGAATCTGATACTAAACGGTAGCCACTAAAACGGTCACTCATACGACCATTCCGTATGAGATTATTGAATTCCATTCTAATACGCTTCGATACTGATCAGCCTTCATTAGTTAGCCCAAAGTCAGCCCCAGATATGAAAAAGAGCCACTGTCATTCATAAACCATGTTCAGCATCATCATCAGTCTATTCTGGTGTGGACTCAGTTTGAATTGTTAGCGAATAGTCGTAGTAGTTTGAAATGACGGTTAGTACCAGTGGTGGTAATGTAACGTAAAAAATCTTCTCGTAAATATATTGCTTCAGTTTTTTTTAATATTTATTGATAAACAGTTTTTAATAATATCGTGTATAGGCTGTTGTATAACGGCGCACTGTGGATTGGACTAGTAGGTATAGATTGATCAACTCAAATACCCAAAAAATCTTTTTTCCGTAAGTACAGTACTTAACAGGAAATAAAATGACATATTCTTAAAACTGATACAGACATAGTAATTATGTGATGTTTTTGATAACTGTTTGATATCAATATCCAGCAGTGGTACTTGATTTAAGCCTATACTATTCTGTCTAGTTAATTTGTAGCTAATTTCACTCCACATGATTTTCCAAAGGTTAATCTAAAAGTCATCAATAAACCGTTATCTGGAACGGCGTCGGTAAGCCAAGTATACGATCCATAAATGAGTGCAGGCACGCGGTGGTGTAACCCTAATAGCCGAAGATATCCACGAAAAAGAAATTGCCAACATTTACAACGCCGAATATAAAATGCAACAATAATAAAAACACGTCGAGGAAAAAGATTCGAATTATCAATCCATCCACCTATTCAGATTACTGAATAGGTGGATGGATTGATGGATGTTTGTTACCTCTTCATGCCAAAACTACTTAACAGGTCGGGCTAAAATTTTGCATACAGGTAAATCTAATTCTGGAATCAAACATAAGCTACCTTTTTACTCATAAATCAGTTCCCGTGGGAAAGAAAACCGTTTCCATAGAAACACCGCGTGCAAAGCCCCGGGCCCAAGCTATTGCTAAATAAAACTGACCATCACTATTCCGGGCTTAAACGTTTTGTTATAAATTAGTACTTAGATCTTAAAATTTTCTTTTTACAGTAGCAAGAGCGATGCCAATCATCTCTAGCTGCTTTCCTCACTGCTCTACTCATCCATTTTTAAATACCTCTACGCGGTTTGACAGCTTATTGACAGCTGTTTATTTGTCACTGTCACTCAAACTGATTCTCAGCCGCGAATATTGAAATAGTATATTCATCGACACAACATGCCTTCACATCTCTAGGTGTATTGCCTACTCCCTTATACATATAAATCTGTGCTCCCTGCTTGGTAACGTTCGAACAAAGAAAGTTTAATGTAGTCTGATGAAAACAATAAGAAAATCAAACGAAAACCCGACATTTCTTTGCCTGTATCGATCGCATTAAGTTTTTTCCCAAAGGCATCATCGATTGAATTTCATAACAAACCTGTCGGCAGCTTCGAGAATTCGCGTTTAGTATAACGACTCAGCATAGTTAATTGTAGTCTAAAAACTCACCTTCGTCGGAAAAAGCATTCGCGCGTATCGAGTCTTGGTCGCTACCGCCGTATTACGATTAATTGATGCTAATTAATAAATTAATTATCCATGTTAATATTACGGCTGAGCGACTCTGGTTTTTCTTCTGCCACGGTCATATTTGTAAGAGCCCCATTTTTATAGCAAAGCGCAGCATTCGCCTTTTTGTTAGGCGCTTTATATGGAGCCATGTCTTCGATGATGATATTTCGTAATTAACTATGCCAATGATAATCGTGGAGTCCGATGCCAACCCCTAATTGGCTCTAGGTATGTTATGACAATCTTGCGATAATTAAGCCAGTACTGTTTAATGCGTGTCACGTCTCATGTTATTAATTTCATAATTATAAAAAGCGTGATAGTTTTATAAACTTTGCTGAGATAGGAGATGAAGGTCTGTTGCACATTTTGCGCCGATGAGCAGTGTTTTAAATAAAGGTATGATCAATGTCTGCAGTAAATGTGTAGAATGTTATCTTGAAAAGTGGAAAAACTGGAAAAGCAGTGGGCACGTGCCAGTCCATTGAAGTCACCGCGGACTATGTTGTCACGTAGGACACTCAAAGCTTTTTCTCGGAAATGCATTCAGCTTCATGAACACGACATGCCTTCTTTACTAAATCTAGATTTCGGAATTGCGGTACGTGCCCAGCTACATTGTAGGCGTAGAGTACTCTCTTTGCTTTCCAGGAACAAGCTCTTTATGTCTTGATTTGGCAAATTTATCTGCACCAATGTACCGTTATTTTTGAAGATAGTGTGGTTCTCGGTTATCATGCATAGATCCAGACTTTATAACTAGACATGAAATTCACTTGTCATTTACAACTGTCTAGCTCATAATGTTGCTGTTAGCTAGAATTTTGTCAGGATACTAATAAAATAACTTGGAAAAGTAATAAAGATATTCTCTAAGCGATTAGAACAAATCATAAGACAATGGCAACGAAAACAAATTAACGTTAGTACTTCGTTGGAATTTACAACAGGAAAGCGAGCACGCGTTCTGACCGAGCATAAATACAAACTCCAAGTCTTCGGGCATGGGCATATAATATAACGAGTATAGGAGGCCAATTTAACAGACTTATTGTCTCCGTGCCGTACAATGCAAGACACGGAGAGTCGAAAAAGGAATACGAGGCAGGGGACTCCGAGTCTGCCGATACAAAACAATGGTATTTAATCAACGATGATAAATGCAGTATTCAAGCACGTTTTTTAACGATACTGGGGTATTGTTTTGGCGGGAGCTTACCTCTGGATACGGAGATAACTCGCCAGCAGAGTGGCTTAGCTGACAAATTGGAATAAAAGGAATATTTATTCGTGTTGGGAACCTGATGCTGATATTGTGAATCTTAAGGTATCCGGGGAACATGAGCACGTGTCCGCCTTTCTGAGAATGATGCTATCAACCTACTAGTCTTGACTGGACCACACTTCCAAGACTGTGCTTATTTAAGATTATATTTTTTCCTAAAGGTATTTACTACAAACTTGTATCCTTGCTACTTCAGGTTCATTACTATTGCATTCCTATGTATATACGTAGTAACTACAAGACCTTGTTGCAAAGGAATATCAAAGTTGTTTGCAATTTTTTGTTGAATCTGTTCTTGGGATTGAGATTTTTTAATAGACTAGTAGGTTCATTTATTAGACCAGTGCAGACTCATTTTTACGCTTGATATAAGTAAGTAAGATACATGAAACAAGTCCAAGAATCCCGCATACATTCCTACTTCCACTTGGTACCTTACCTACCTATAGTGCAGAAGAAAAAAATAATACTTGCCCTATGGTAGGCATTCACAGCGTCTTATGAAATATATTAGCGTTGCAAATACAAGGGCTTGCGCTGAGTTTGCATAAATCACGATATTTTGATACTTGAAACGATCCAGGAATCTTGACTGTTTTGTCGAAGAATTCTTGGATGGTAGTGTTCGGGGGCGATCGTAAATTTGTGCGGTAAAACAGCAGGACGCCCATATTGAACTGAGCGACACGACGACGGATAGAGCAATGTTTTGATTTATAACAATATGCCTTTTGAAAACATGACTCACTGATGTACTCGGCTCGTGTATCGGCTTGACGACATCGCCGGTTTGTTACCGAACACGAATTGTGTAAATACGGATTGTGATTTGCGTTCAACTCTGTTTGAAATGGTTTTGCGCAAGCAAATTCTTTACACAATTTTTTTTCCTCTTAATAATCAGATGCACTACGTGTTAGTTATACTAACTTGATTCTAGTGCACAAATTTATGATCTAGATGGTTAAACTACTTTTTTGTAAACTAAAATGAATAGGCACCTTCTCATGTCTTTGAAACATGCACGAATAAATACGAAGTACCTGGGTGTCCGGTTTTTTTTTTGGTGAATTGTGATTATTAGAAATTATAGTAGTAGGTTCTATTCGCCAATAGATAGCAAAAAGAGTCATACTTTTCAGTTTAATTGAATAAAATAGTATTACTATTCGCCAATAGATGTCCGAAAGAGTCAATTGATTACGATAAAGTTAATTATTGAAAACATAATTAAACTAATAAAACGACATTTTCTGAAAATGATCCTAGCTAGATCGATTTATCGACCCCGAAACCCCCTGTATACTAAATTTCATGAAAATCGTTGGAGCCGTTTCCGATATCCGGGTTTTATATATATATATACATATATATATATGTATGTTTACAAGAATTGCTCGTTTAAAGTTATAAGATATAGTTAAATTTGTCTGTAAAACATTGGCATTAGCAGTTCGGTACTGATTTCCATTAAACTCACCTCGCAAAAACTCGAACCTAAATGCTCTTGGTAAAGGCATTCTGTCCTCGTAAAATTAATCTCACAACCGGAGATAAACACAATGCCAGCGAGTTAAACCTTGCAAATGTACCTCTGGATCGCAGATGTAAGTAACCTCGAGGGTTAGCCCACCATCAGATGGGCCCAGTTCACCATTTATTACCATAAAAACCTTATACAAGTCCCACATAGATTCAATGATATTCCAACGCTAAGTGTAACGGGAGTCCCTACAAATTACTCTCAAGTTTTCAACAATGCTAAATTCTTATCACTTTAATTTTTTCGCGAGGGGAAAAATAATGGAGTGCCAAGGCAAGTTTGTGAAATACTGTCTTACGCAATAAAAAGGCAGAGAAATGAAGAAAGATGATCGTGCCCCGCGGCTATTCGTCTGATATAAATCTATACGTCTTAAAAATGGCACTAACGGTGTGTGCCATCCCGATAAGATTCCAGAACGATCTGTAAAAACAATTATACCACTCGGGAATGTTGTATTATTTTTTGGGAGTCTTAGGACTATGCCCGATGTGGCATAATGCGAGTCGAGATATATTTATGAGATTTATTCATATTTCTTTCGGTGATTTTGAGGCTTAGTGGTGAGAGGGACCTATTGGTAAGGATTTGATTCTTTTGTTTTGTATTCTACCTACTTTCTGAAAATTTGTAGTATAGTACGTTTTCATAACTACTTTTGTATATGATCTATCAACTGGGCCACTTCTATCGTGGTTTATTTATTGTGTCTAGGCACATTTGCCTGTCGGATAAAGTAACTTTCTATGTCATCTTCTAAACTTAACTTTGCTCTGCATCTCAGTCGTCAGTCAGGCGTACCCTGTTTTCGTGTTCACTGGCTTTTAACATTTACCAGTCTCTTGCCCCTTTTTGACAGGATTACATATTATTTCTATTTATATTTATATTCAAGCTCCGCCCCGCGGCTTCGCCCCATGGATTTTTATGTCAATTCCCACGGAAACGGGATATCTTGTCTGTCTCCTGGTTTTAACCTACCTCCCCACAAATTTTCAGCCAAATCTATTCCGCTGTTTTTGAGTTATAAATAGTAACTAACACGTCTTTACTTTTATATACATATATATACGTAGATTATTAGCTGCGACCCGCGGCTTCATCCCGTGCATTTGACAATCAAGACAAAAAAAATCTATTCTTTCTCATAAGTTACCAAAATATTAGTTTTAATCCACAGTGAAGCTACCGATATGAATTCTGGCGCGAACGAATATTAAAGAGGCATCAGAAAAACGACAACACAATAGGCGGTATCGAAGCCGGCAGCATCGTTGTCGAATCTGCTGGTATCTGGTGGTCAGTGGTCGCAGATCAGACCATCAGTGTTGCAATAAATACGTTTGGTGACAGGCAAAAAGGAAAGAATGCAGAGACGCGCCCGGCGGTCTCGAATGCATTTGGAAATCATCATTGAACACATTGTCTTTTTGTGTTATGACTATTTTATTGGTCTTTGTTTGAACATCGGCGTTTATATTAATGGTGTCTGCTGAATCGTAGACAAGTACTCCTATTGTATCGAAATTCAGGAACTTTTTCACGGCTTTGTTTGAGAAATCACATAGTTCGTTCATAATACCGTTGCACCTCAACCTCAACAGTTGTATCGATCCACTGTTGGACACAGGCCTCTCCCTGATAAACGCCTTATTGGCGTTTACCTCATGGGGGTAATGCCCATAATCCCCACGCTGGGCATGCGGGATCGCAGTTTGGTGGAAGATTTGTTCTGCAGGGGGCGCTGCTGCCCGCTCCTCGGTGGATATCCCATAGTCACCTCTTACGACACCCACGGGGAGAATTGGGGTGGTGCAAATTCTAAGCCAGCACCACACAGCTGAGCATAATACCGTTAGTGTCCACAAATATATTGGGTAACTGATCGTTCATTACGTTACGATGTTATTGGGTAAGTACACCTACAAGGTTTTTAGCACCCACACAAATGATGAAGGAAGAACATCTAGCTAAGAATGAAAGAGTCAGAGTCAGAGTCAAATCGTTTATTTCTTTAGACTTACAAAATAAGCACTTAGACAAGTCAAATTTTTACTATATAAACAGCTTGATAAATAGTTATTACTATCAAACAAGAAATAAGGTGCAATTGACTCTAATTCACTTCAATTTTTTGTCCACTAGCGGAAGAAGTGATTGGTGAAAGGCATCCGCGGTTTAATTTCATCTTTTGTAGAAATACTTAGATTTCAAGACATTTGGTTTCCAGTTCTCAGTCCCTTGGAGCCTGGTAAAGCTTTATTTGGCGTGTAGTTACATCGTTTGCGTGCGTCCTATCTGCGTATCGCGCACGTGACGGAATCTCAAGAGAGCGCATGGAATTGTGCGCGCAGTTTTCTGGAATATTCTTTACATTCTTACCTTTGTTAAAATTGGACGAAAATTGGTTCTTTTCTTTTTGCAACCATTTCTTCTATCGTACCCTACGTGTACCACCTGTACTCTACAATCACTGGTCACCTGAAATAGTAGGATTTTCAACTATATCTTTAATATATTTTAGAGTAGCCAAAGTGGTTTTGGTTCATTGTTAAAGTTGTTTTAACATCATTTTTGTCTATGGCAAAAAACTCTTAATCATAGTACTAATAATAAATGCTGTTGTTGGGTTGCATGTATGTTTGTCTTGCCAATAGTTACTGAGCGATCATGCTGAAACATTGCACAGTTATAGGTTATTCAAGGTTTTGGTTATAATAGTTAACACTAGGTATTAGTAATTTAAAAAGTCCCGTCGGAGTCGTAAAGTTTCGGGATATAACTTGATGTCTTAGTTATATGTAGTTTAGAACTTGAAAACATATTATAAGCTACTCCATATAAAATAAAACGCTTTCGATCGCTTTTGAAGTAGATGCTAACTCTAATACACAACAGTTTATCCATAAACCCCTCCTACTACCCCCGAGGCCTTGCCTGTTGATGTCATCGGAGACTAGACATAGACATATTCGCAGGACATTTATAGTGCACAAGTGTGTACTCAAACACATGTGCACTCTCTATTCCCTTACTCATAATCAGATACGACGATATACCAAACACGACCAGGGAGAGGTCATGCATGGCCAACGGCTTAACGTGCATTCGAGGCATGGACCTTACCTATTACCGACCATCCAAATAACATCCACAGCCTTACCTATTATACCACCATCCAAATAACGTGAAAGAATTACCCCGTAAAAGTCACTAGCTAGAAATCCTGCGTTTATCTGGCCGTACCGTTTCCCAGAATCATTCCATCTCGCGCGTGTCTCCGCTCCAGCCTAGGCCGGAATGGCTTGCGCGTGAGCGCTCGGAGATCGACGCCTTTATCTTTAGATAGCTTGCTTCCTTTTTACAAGGTTCTTGCCTTGCTATTTCAAAGACTTGCGATTTTTTTCTCATGAGATCTGTGGATAAAATAATTTTATTTGTTTTTTTGAATGAGGTTTCTTTATTATCTTGGTTGATGCTCGGATTAGTATTGAGTATTGAGTAAATAGTAGTTGAGTTGTTAGTATTTAGTCTCAAATTTTCTGTTGAATTTTTTCCTTTATAGACTCTTCAGAGGATATTTATATTGATGGATATTTCTTTTAAAGGCCGATTGGCCGTATGGTGCTGGCTTAGAATTTGCACCACCCCAACTCTTCGCGCGGGTGTCGCAAGAGACGACTAAGGGATATCATCGTTTTTCAAGGGCAGCAGCGCCCTTGAAAAACGATTCTACCACCGAACTGCGATCCCCAACCCCTAGCGTGGGGTTTATGGGCATTACCCCCCCATGAGATAAAACCCAATAAGGCTCTTATCAGGGGGAGTCCTGCGTTCAGCAGTGGACCAAAAAACAGGCTGTTGCGGTTGAGGTGGAGGTACCAAATGGTACCAACGGGGTAGCCATTAATAAGCCTCTGCTGTCCACCCGTGGCCCAAATGGGTAAAAGTGTTTCCTTTTCAGACATACTATTAAAAAGCTTCAAGTGTCACACTAAAGAACTTGATAATGCTGTTTTGCATATTTTCAAACTAGATGTTGTTTTTTGGAACGGAACCCTTCATGTGCAGGACCGACTCGCACTTAGCCGGATTTATTTATTTTATAGAACGTCATTGGTATAGCTACATCCTGCTCCTATCTATTGGATAAATTCAATCAACAGGGAAATTTATCATCGCAAAGCGCAAAGCGTGGGTATCTTATAATTAGCATATAACAAGCTTCTGATAGCGGCTTAACAGGTGATTTCGCCATAGTCTGATTGATGACCCTATACAGAGCCGCGTCATGATCACAGAGGACCCTGCTATTCCGCGCGCGTTTAATTGAAACGTGTGGAATGGACGACGTCGGCTGATCGGCACCAGTTCATCGTTGAATAATTCGCGTTGCTCGGCGCTTTGCCCACACTGGTGCGTCGGTCGTAGCAATTGTCGCGCGAGCCTTTGCGATACCATCGCCGGCGGACTCCGGCGCCGAAGGATCTCGATCGCGGCGTCCGCACACCAAAGACATGCGCTTGGCCGCTTCGCACGACGGATAAAGTCCTCAAGGCACCCGCGCTGGTATGCCTTTGCGGTGTCGTGAAGGCATCCTAGCGCACTCACTCCACATTTTATGCTATTTTTTGCTCGCTGTAAATAAGGTTCGAGGTAAATGTATGGTCAATCAATGCGGGGATCGCTCAATTGAGGAAGAATGTTGTTGAGCAAATACTTATTAGATGGAAATGTCAATGCCTTGTTGGTCTTAAAGCTGTCAGTGACTAGCATTCATAAAATAATGTCGCTTGCGTGCTACTGATCATGTCAAACAGGGTCTCAAACATTTAATAGTTACTAATGTTGATGAAGAAAATCTGAAGGAACCTAATGTGGAGTCAAGATTTGAAAAACATGCGAAACTAAGTTCTTAAAACCCTTCCTTACCTGTTTCAGTTCTGATGAGAGCCTTCCTAATTATTCTTATCGTGCGAACAGGTATTCAACGTTGACCACGTCTGTAGAGCTGGTAAGAAATTGAAAGTTCAATGTTGTGTTGGTATGCTACAGTTTTTGACGTGTCGCATCGTCACCAACTTGCCACCAGCGGTGTCGAATATGGCACATATCTGGGCGGTGTTGCGATGAATTCTACTTTTTCAGTAGCTGTTTTAAGAAGCCAGGCACCGTGTCGCATTATTAATAATTATTATCATCAAAGGTAAATTTCTTCACGCTTAATTCAATTTAATTTCTTTAGAATATGTGTCTTGGGATTCTTCATGCTTTTTGGCTTGGCTCAGGATTGTGCCTTGTTCGACATAACATTATAATCGCAGTGTCATTTGCTGAGTTTTTCAGCGTGCAAGCATTTTCTGAACTTTTGTTTGGGACCTGCATATGGTTTTATGAAATTTTTGTTTAATGGGAGTCCAAAAAAACTATTTATAGTGAGCTTGTGTCCCGGTCCTTTTGGGATCAACCTTTTTAATATTTAAATACATCAAAAAAGTTCCTAAACCTTCGGTCGTCTCCAAATTATAGTGTTTAAAGAATTTAATGCAGCGCTAAGAAATGTGCGTAAAAGCTATAAAATGAAGAGCTTCATAATATATGTAACGTTGCCTTCTGGCGGCCATTACTTAGGTCCAGGCTTGTTATTAAATTCGGTTATTTATTTATTTACGAACTTTAATTTTGGTCATATTTTTATCGGAAATATGCGCGGGGTCGGCATTTTTTCAACATAAATGTAAAAGGTTTACAGAAGTATACGTGCCTGTAGGTAAAAAGGTACTTTCCTGTATTTTTTATTAAATAAAATCTTTAAAGTTTTTCGCACCAACAAAATTTCCGGTTTGTAGATTTCTGTAATTCCTAGAATAACCATAGCATTAGTTGTTATTTCCTCTATGATCTTTACCCGCTCTGTGAACTAGCGGTTAATTCAGCCCTAAAATAGAGATTATAATTAAGAAATTTCGTCTAATTTATTGCATAGAGCTATATCATCAAAACAAACAGGGCTAATGAATCACAGACGCGTTGATTACAACGCGCCAGCCTAGGTGTGACTGGCCGAGCGTTCTTATCCCAACTTAATTACATACGATCACATGAATTATCGATTTGGGACTATTGGAATATCCAAAGCATTTGTACAGGTGCCGCGTTCCGCCCCGCCCGCAGGCCTCCACACTTATACCGCCAAATGTTTTACACACTTATTTATGGGCACCGCGTACAACTTTTGTTCGCAGGGGTTGTCGACCCGCATGTATAGAAAGGCAAAGTCGAAATCGGAACTGCGTTTCCGTGAACTCTATCGGAGGATCGCCTGGGCTCGTTTGCAAGTTCGCAACATTAGCAAAACCTTCGCTGAGCACTCACCACGGCAGATGCATCGAGCACGAATGGACTTTTCCAATAATTCCATACGAAACCCGATCTCAGTATCTCCTCCATCAGTTGCCGAGGGCCACGCGGCTATGTGCGCCTCGCCTTATTAAATGCAAAATATTACATAAGGAGATCTCGTTAACATTGCATTTGCGATATTTTACAAGCCACGATCGGTATAGCTCACGATTTGTTATGTACTTACTGGCTAATGTACGATTCTGTTATCAGAGATTGAAAATTTAAATATTTTATCTACCGTGAAGACTGAGGAATGCTGCACTTTACCGTTTTAAGCTGTTTTTCTTCCATTTTTACCAGACTTTCGCGAATGTTCTGTTTCAATCCTGTATTGCCTCTCTTCTAAATAGTCATAAAGTTCATGCAAGGTAAGAGAAAAATACGATGAAACTTAAAGGGGCAAACTACCAAACAAGTTTGTGGAATTTCCACCGACTCTATCAATTAAACCTGGACACATAAACATTATTCCTTGTCGTTGGCCACAGTTCTTGACTCAAATTGACTATTTGATACATTATCCCATTGATACAATGCCACTATCAATATTCAGACGGACTATCAATATTATTTAGATTTACGTTATTATTTTGTTAGATGTTTGTCAATTTATAGAGTCGAATCGATTTCGTCTTCTATCTTTCTCGGGTCTACTTATATCTTAGTTCTTATTTATACTGGGTTGCCGTTTATTTCTTTTAAGAATATACTTTTATATTTATTATTTAACCTATGTTGTCCCACTGCTGGACAAAGGTCTCCCCCAAACTTTTCCAGGAATCGCGTTCGTTGGCCAGGTCCCGCCAATCTACCCGGAATGTGTCAAGATCGCGATGACCAGCATCTCCTTGGTAAGTAATTAAACGTAAAACAAAAATATAAGATATAAAATGCATAAAAATAACAACTAACGTGCCTAACGTGCTATTAGTTGCAAGTATTACGACTTTTATTATCAACAGGGAACGTAAATTAATTTTATCATGGACAATTTTCATAATTCTACAATACTTACATGGGATGCAGTTAATCCGTCATAACTCTCAACGAGGAGGCTTTAGAAGCGATTCGCGCCGCCCTGCGCAGGCGCGGGCGTGGCATCGGCGCGATCACAGCGTGATCCTTCATGTTTGACGATGCCCATCGTAATGGAATCTATATTCTTTATTGACAGGTCCATTTTCACTGCCTTTGATGATCTTCGGCGGGAGAAAGCTTGCTGTAGGATCTTTGAACGATGTTCCAACTTGAATGTGAATGGCGTTCCTTTGAATTGTTTTTCGGTAGAGTTATTATTACTAGGCTTAGGCGTTATTTATTGCCATAACTTTACAATGTAAAAAATACAAATGATTGTTACTGGAAAAGAGATCGAAATTCTCTAGTGTAGCATAACAATATCGATGTATAAAAAAGGAAGTATTTCTCAGTTTTTAAACGGTAAACGCGTCTCTTACTGTCTATTCAGAATTCTAGTTTTCTGGAAGAATCTAATTATACTATTGATTCAAGGTCTGCGCATTACCGTCGTTTTGCATTAGCCAGACGCCTGGAGGACCAGAACAGCGTAAATAAATGACCAGCCAAGCAGAAGTGAAGGCCCATCTGTCACAATAACACCGCCACACCTGCTCAGAACTCTAACTTACATTTACATAAAATCGCCCCCTGGACGATACACCACGGAATTCTGAATATCCATAAACGTAGCTGGCAGCATACCGAGAGCCATACTTAAAAACAAAATTAAAGGGGATAGCCGTACGATAATATGAATTAAAAATAAAAAAATAGAGTCACGGATCGCCCCGAGTGAGTTTTTTTCGAGTTGTTTTTACCTCCGAAGCCTGCGAACGAAGCCTATCTACTGACAATATCTTTGACGAGCTTTTTATGCAGCATTATTTTTAAATGAACAGATTATAAATGGCTGTTTCGCGATTTAACGCCCAATATAAT
Organism: Eupithecia tripunctaria; assembly: GCA_955876795.1. Taxonomy (NCBI): domain Eukaryota; kingdom Metazoa; phylum Arthropoda; class Insecta; order Lepidoptera; family Geometridae; genus Eupithecia; species Eupithecia tripunctaria. The sequence goes on from OY041604.1 coordinate 11,043,970, forward strand.
TAGGCAAATGATATGTGTTTTCTGCTGGAGATGGCTTGATAGGTCGCGCTATCCTTGATTGATTTATAATTTGACGTGAAGTCGACGAACTTTACCTAATTATGTTATTTGATATCTATTACATAATTAATACTTAATAATATTTGAGATCAAGGTCAGATTCAAGGATTCGGTTCGGTCAGAAGCAGATTTTAAGATAGTAGCTATTTTTTGTTCATATGAGCAGTGAATCAAACAGTTAGCTACCATATTTCTGTTGATTTGCTATGTTGGAAAGCTAAGAAAATAGAATATTTAGAAATACTAACTTAAATTGGTGAATATTTTGTTGTGCCTACCTACTCTTCTTACACTCCCATAATTTAACGACCGACCTTTTAAAAAAAAATTGGTAGCTTAGCTGAAATTCCTGGAGGCTTGATGGTGTTGAGTGAATTACCATATATTACCAACTGTTTAAATAGCTGTAGGTATGAAGGTAAGCCTACCTGAAGGATTCCTAAAATAGCAAATTAAGTTGAATTACGGTTACAAATTAATTTGAGATGATAAAATCGGCCGTTGTTTCAAAACACCACTCGATCTCTCAGCCTGACATCATTTAGGCACTCAAAAGTGATGTTCTATAAATAAATCTAGACTTTTCAGCATCCATAACTTAAGAAACCAAGGCGGGAAATCGTATGGAAGTCGAGGGCGAAACTTTTAAAAAAGGAAACTGCTCTTGCGGCTGTAGGCCGGCCGCCATTGGCGCAGGCGGCGGGGGCGGGCAGCGCGCGCTCGCCATTGGTCGCTACGCGGCGCAGCGTAGGCGCGCTCATTTCATCTCGAGACACAAACAAATAGATTTTTTTAAACAAAAGTAATTTTCCTATTCTTCTTGTTGCGACTGTGTTCATATAGTTTGTTTTTGCTTAGTTTTGTATTGTTTATTGTGGGCGAGTGCGACAATCCGCTGCCGGGTAATTCTCAGCGATATTAACAAGTCGACTCCTCATGTATTGTTCTCCGCATGCAAATATTGTAAAAACGCCTGATTGTTATGAAAAACAAATGCGCGGTAGGTGTTGCGACTCGCACGAAGGCGGCCTGAATGCTAATTAACTTTAGATATCGCGGAATTGCGAAATGACAATAGGAATAGGCTTTTATGTCTGTACCTAAAAGCTATTTGAATTCTCTTAACTAGGCAGATAGGATCTGGTATCAGACAATGCTCGTTAATTATCTTCGTTGAGAGAAGCGTATCATAGAGGCTATTCATACGTGAGAAGCGCTGGTTGTTTCCCTCAGTTTCCAGTGAGGGAAAACTTTCATAATAAAGTTGCAATTAGTCTGAAAGTAGAATGAAAGAATACGCAGGTAGATAAAAATATTGTGTTGACGAGAAAAATCTAGAGCCTTTATAGGTTTTGTAGTTCTCGTAAATAAATAAATATTGTGGGACAATTCACACAGTATTATCTAGCACCAAGCTAAGCAGAGCTTGTGTTATGGGTACTAGATAACTGATATACATAATACAATACACTATATAGATGATAGATTTTATTTATTATACATAGAAAACACCCAGAACACCCTGAACAAATATCTGCAGATTAGTAGGTACAAACATTTGTCCCGAGGCGGGAATCGAACCCGCAACCTCCTGCGTCGCAAGCGGATCTTCGCCCACTACGCCACAGAGGTCATCATATAGTCTCTTTAATCGATAGTCTGTTTTATCTCTTTAAAAATGCAGGCTTATGATTTGCATCGCCTCAATCCCTCGGTGTCACGTCGGGATATCCTGTAGGCCAAGCATGGGGATTGTTGTCTGGGTAGAAAAGAAAAAAAGCTTTGTTATCGAATGCATAAAATGTTTGAAATTCTATTCTTCAACTTCAATAATTTACGGAATGTATGACGATGCAATGTTATTTTTCTCTATTCTACCATAGACAACAATCCCCATGCTAGGGTGGCTGCTATACAGCGACCGCAGCCCGCATGCCAAGCGTATGGTATTAACCTCTTAAGCTACCTACGATCCGGTACCTATTAGCGTTTATTAGGAGAGGCTTAGTCCAGTAGTGGACTGGTAAAGGCTGTTGATTTTATTACTTTTATTTCGCTTTATTCGGAGAACAAACAGTTTTACTCACTATAAATATACTTACTTACTAACTTACAACACACATTTATATGTCCTCCCATGTAGAAGCTAAAAGATTTCTTGCTAGCGGAGAAAGAATGCAAAAGAATTTAATAAAATCGTAAAAACAGTCATGTCATTTTACCAAAATAGGAACCGACAAGAAAGTATGAGTAAACATACAAATAACAAAGCTTAAAATAACTTAATACCAATAATGATGTAAGTAAGCATTCAATGGTAAATATTGCATAAAATGGTAAAATGTTACCTTTATATATATGTTACCTTTATATAACAAATGATCATAAGTAGGTATGTAGAAGAAGTAAACATTCCCGTCGCAATTTGTCAACTTTTTGAACCAAGTTGTAATATTCATAAGGAGAAATTTGAGTCGTGTTTTAACCACAGCTTTATGAATATCCGGATCATAATCTGGCTAATCGGGACCGACTTGGACATGCTTTGAATAGCCTTACTTAATTGGAGAAACAAAATTTTAAAACCCTTTGAAAAGTTTTTTTTTATAAAGTTTTTGGTTATTATAGTTTACACTATGGGGGACAGTATCGCTCACGTCCATAGGTGTTGACCCTCTGATACCCTACACGTGTCCTCTGGGTGGTGCTAAGAGCGGTTCCCTCTGGTGGTAGGCTTCGGCCTTGGCTTGTCACCACCCTCCGGACTGGGCCAGTCCGTGAAGCAACTCCGTTGTGTTTCGGAATGTGTAGACCCTCGTGATACATCGTCGGCCGGCGGTGAGATTGCGGTCAAACGAAGGTCTATTTCTGATATAAAAAACACTATGGGTAATTTCTAACAAATCAAATAATATCCCATAAATTTTCGGCTTCCACGGGACGCGAACCCGTGTCCTCCCCTCAGTACGGGGATGATAATCACAACACCACAAAGTCGTGCAGGAAACATTGACGTTTATCCAATCCTGTTTAAAGGCTAAAGTTAATTACATATAGTTCGTTTGAAAAGAGTATCGCTTTTCATTATAAAGTAATTTTATAATGAAAAAAAAATGTAATTTGAAGCCTTAGCATAAAGAAAATTAAATAGATTGAAAATAAAAGGATACTTACAAAGAAAATTTTCAATTTAAGACTAAGAAAATTATAATGAAATAATATAAATAATTATGAACGATAAATACCCGATAAAATAACCAGTATTCGTATTTTACTAAATACTTTTCATAAGTTCTAAAGAGAAAATAAAAAGGGTAACCGCCATCCATCTTCATTCAGAATGTCACAATAGTCTATCATTCACACACACATCGTCATACATCATCGTAACAGCTTCGCATCCATCAAATCCGAACCCAACCAGAGAATACAGGCGACGCAACATTGTAAGACGCAAACGCGGCGCCTTGAAATGTCCCCAATTCAAATAAGGCTGACAAAATGAAGTCCCAAATTTCAGGGCAAGGAGGTTTCGTTTCGCTAACGCCTTGTTACGAAATGCCTTAAATTCCTTTCGTCGATTTGAGACGCAACAAACACTGCCAATGTTTAAGGACCGATGAAAGTTTGCTCAGTCATCAATCTGCCTTTTAGCAAAAAATTTTACAAAAATGTTGTCTCAATATCTTCTTAACGCAATGACTGCCCAGTCTGTGCGGTACGATCCGAAGGGTAGTGGTAGCTCCACGAGACAGTTATGGGCCTCATGAGCCATGAAAGTATTAATTAAGTTGTGCTAAAAAGTGCCGAACAACAACGCCTGCAAGCGAACCATATCCCAGCCATAAACGAAATCGAAATTTCTGATCCGTTTTCCTGTACACGGTAATCTTCTAATTCTAAGTGGGGGAACTGAGATCTGCACGGGAATCTGGCATAGAAGTGTATTGTGCATTTTCCCCCTGCCTAAACAGGCCCTAACCAGCCTCTTTGAAATATCGGAGCAGGACTTTTAGTCTCTTTTCATCCTTCGTTTCGGCTTTTCTGTGGATGTGGATGGGCTTGATGACTCAATGCTAATCTTATGCAAGCGACTTTGACGTTTTGCACGAAAACAGAAACGAAACGTCGATTTTCTCTGGTCCCAGAGCTTACAGTTCTTTTCACATCACTTTCGTGCCCGGGTCCAAATTGAGCCCATTTTTCGTCCAAATTGTGATCTTTGTTATGCAAAGCGCGCTGGCACCGTGTGCGGGCTACAATCGGTAGTTTGTGCCCCGCCCGTGTGTCACTGCCTTATCAGCCATCGCCCACAGTTTTACAATGCGACTAGGAGCTGATTAGAATATTTCATCAGTCTGCACTACGCCTAAGCTGAACCTTTAATTACTTAAGCGTTTGACGTGTTGGGAGGTCTACTTTATAATTTTCATTCAAAATTCTGCTTCATCATTGCAATTAAGATTTTATTCTAGACCGGAATTTGGTTTGAGGTATATTTTCCCCCTGACCATAGACAACACAATTAACGTAGTTTTTATATTTTTTGCTAAAGTAGTTAAAAAGTTGGTTTATTGTTTCATTACATTTTAAATCTATACTTGATTGATAACATTGATTTCTTGAAGGTTTTTAATGTACCTACTCGTCCCTACTGGTGGTCCCGAAATTTGCCCACCAAGACCAATAGTTTCCAAACCGTTGCCTAATTGAAAAAATATTACTACAAAGATAACCAGTTGTCTAGTTTGGTTGCTGAACAAACCCGATATAAAACTGTTTATAACATAAAATTTGACTTGGCTAAGTAATTATCTTGTAAGCCTAAAAAATAAAGTTTCAAATCTGAAAATCGACCGGTAGGTCTTAGTCTAGTTACCTACATAATCGACTATAATTAATAACAGCTCACGATAGGTCCCTTATTCATTATTTTCGCACAGACAGGTGAATTCGCTAATATTTTAAATGCACTCGCTACATTATCCTGATTGAGATCACCGTGTTGTGATGAACACTCCACCACTATGATGTATCGGTTTGATGGAGATAAGGGTCCGCACAAACCATCCACATGACGCCGACTGTGCTGTCCACTGGTCAAAAATGAATGAATGGCCACTTTAGCCATGACAAGAAGTGTCTGCTTCGGGTAAACTACATAATACAATGTTTGTAACCATTGCACCCATAATAACGCCTTCAAGAATAAACTTGACTACGTTAGGTTACGAGACGACAAAAACAAACGGAAAAAGTGACACAACGACTAAATGCAACAACTGTGTGAAATAGACACATCATCCACAAACTGCTTGTCTTTATTCAATAAATAAACGAATAGGTATACCTAATGAAATACCCAAAATCACTTCAAACGATACACCTCGTACCTACATCTAGCCAAAAAAACGTGACAAATACTTAATTTTCCTATTCTTTCGAACCTGAAGTTATGCTTGTCAATTCACACATTTCACTACATAGATTCGTTTTTAGCTTTAACTTCAACTTCTTATTTCATGGCTAGCTGGATTTTGGCTTCGATATCCAGAGAATTGCTGAGTGACACAATCCCTCTGCTTTGACCGCAACGTGTTTTTTTAATAATACTTGATCCCTGAAGTAGGTACGTGAAGTTGGTAAAAGTTTCCTCAAAACCCATAAAAGGAATAAAATTAAAAAAAATCTCTTTCAAAATGCTGATTGTTATTTAGAAACAATAGCGGTACGGACGTGTGATATCACCAAAAAAATTATTACAGCAAGGACAGAAAATCCGAAAAAACATTTCTTTTTCCATTTTATGAACTAATTAAACCTTAGTTCCACTGCTGAAGATAAGTTCACCATCATATTGAGAGGTATTGTAAAATGTCTGTTGGTTGCGGGATGACATCGCACATTGATCAGATGGGTCTGTCGCAATTACCATAAATGTACGAAAATCATTCGGGCTCATTTTGTCGATTAAAACGCCCACTTAGTGCGAATGAGTGATTGGGTCGTGCCTCGATAGAGTAAGTTTCATTTAACTAGGTACGATTACTTCCTTTAATTATATTATTTATTACTTCTTTCAGGGTACAATGAAGATCTAGAACATCGAACATCTACGCAAAATTATAGCCCGATTCATTCAGTAGGTAGTTTTAAGTCTTCACAAACTTTCACATGTTCACTACATATTTTTTTATGATAATAGAAATACATAAATAGAAGTTATATAGGTATAATCAGCACCTCCTGTAGAACAATTCTACCACCGAACTGCGACCCCCAACCCGCAAGTCCAACGTGGGGATTATAGACACTACCCTCCATGAGATAAAAACCAATAAGCGCTTAGGTATTAGAGGGAGGCCTGCGTCCAACAGTGGACCATTATAATCTATTTGGGTTTAGGTTACTTATACCTACCAACTAAGGTATCTACGACTTAGTTATCCAACGGTAGAGTCAATAATCTGGTTATGTTCCATACCCAACTTATAATTCGATAAATATACTAAGTTCATGGCAGTTAGCACTAAACAAAGAAACACGAAGATGGTATAAAAATATTTGAAGGTTATTTCATGAGTAAAGTAAAGCTTCTTGACTTACTTTTAATTAAAAAGTACGTTTCCATACAATATTTCACTGAAACGATCCAAACAGTAAGTTTGATTCTTATCTTACTCATTAAATTTAGAAAAACGAGTGGTAAGGTTCGTGTTACAAGATTTTTCCAAGCAGCTCAAGGCATCTAATTAAATTATCCCAAAATAATTAATTGTTTATGGTTGAAAGGCTACTAGAGGTCAAAGTTTAGGAAATTTATATGTTGGGGAGGTAGCTAAGTTCAAACTGTATGAGCAAATAACCATAAGTTGGAGAAAATATCACCTAACATGCGATAGTGTCAAGCGTTGTAGGTATTTGAGGCACTGCCGTTGTTAGGGTTCCGTACCCAAAGAGTAAAATGGGACCCTATTACTAAGACTCCACTGTCCTTCTGTCGTCATTCCGTCTGTCACCAGGCTGTATCTGAACCGTGATAGTTAGACAGTTGAAATCTTTCTCAGATGATGTATTTATGTTTCCAGTAAAACACAGAATACAATAAATATTTATGGGGATTCTCATACAGCAAACGTGATTTTTTGCCGATTTAACGAATAATGGTACAGAACCCTTCATGAACGAATACGACTCGCATCTAATGCGCTTTTCTTTGTGTGCAATATTTTGTCACTATTTCAGTTTAACTGTTTTAAAAAAAGTTGTGGTAAGTATTCAGATTTCGTTAAAAGCTTTGAGCAACATCATCATCATCAGCCTATACTAGTCCACTGCTGGACATAGGCCTCCCCTAATGAGCGCCATAGCGCCCTGTCTTCAGCAACATACCATGGCTATTTTACTATAAAAACTATGGTAGTTTGACGAATTCATTACGGATGTAATTCGTTAAGGGATGAAACGTTGGTGTTCTTCCAACACAAATAAGGTTTGTAGTTTACCCGCTTACATCCGTAATGAATACCATGGCTAGTTCCCGTTGACACTGGCGGCCGCCGCCGTGCATCACATTCTAGCTGTATCGAAGGGCAACGTATGAAACCGTTGTTGTGGTATTATGCTAATTTCCGCGTGTCCTTCATTCAAGAAGACCAGATACAAAATACCAGTCAAACATTTCTGGAGTCTACCGACCAAAGTCGGCGACACAGCATGGCGGCGGCAGATTTGTTGGACATCTCAGTGTTTGAATATAGGATTTATTCCCAACTTCTCAGTACTCATTTGAAACGTCTTGTAAGTACCTACAGGTATCATGGTACACTTAAATAAAGTAATTACTAGCATCTGCCTGTGGCTTCGCACGTGTTTTCTGGCATAAAGAGTAGTCTTTATGGCCCATATTAATAAGAAAACGCTATTCCTTTTATAATCACAACTTACTCTAAGAGTAGTCAATCTCCGAGTAAGCTTGTGGTAACGTAGTTTTAAAAACAGTATTATTAAACCTGGAATAATGACGGAGTAGGTATACCTAACTTATTCCTCCGGTTAGGGCTAAATACAGCATAATTGATCAAATGTACCAACATAAAAATGCTAATAAGTGACTTTTTACGTAATTTTCTGTGGAAATTCAGCATAGTCTGTGGGAATAATTGTAAAAAATTTGACAATGATCGACAAGATGACAAGAGAGAATGACATAAGTGAAACAGTTTTTGAAATTTTCTATTTACTTAATCCATTTTGGAATTCGGAGTATTGTTTATTGTGAGCCAAAAGAGTGTGCGATCAGCTAATGTGACGAGAATTGTATCGGATGGGAAAAGTGCTACCTAAAGCATTGTCATAGCAACGTCCTCACCGCACCTCAAGAGCCTACAATTGGTCCACTGCTGGACGCAGGCCTTCCCCTGACAAGCGCCGTTGGCTTTTATCTCTTGGGGGGTAATGCCCATAATTCCCACGCTGGCTATACGGGTTGGGGATTGCTGTTCGGTGGTTGTTCTTCAGGAGGCACTGCTGCCTGCCCCCAGAGGAAGAGATGTTGCAAATTCCGAGCCGATTCATCACACGGCAAAGATTTGGCGTCTTCACACACGTATTCCTAATGATGAGCAGAACCTGCACTTCACGCATTTTCATTGAATTACCTACGCTATGTATACCTTTATGAATAAGCGCATACAAATAAATACATAATACAAATGAAAGACCTTGGTTTTATTTATTTAAAAGATTATTTAGTAGTTAAGTTAAGGTAACTAATTTAAAGTTTCTCTCCTCGAGCCCACGTTCTGATGGCAAAGTACAAACTCAGGATTTGCGAGATTATCAAAAGGGTATTGATAACCCTTTTTAAATCAATGATTGATAAGGTTTTCACTGTTTCACGCGTCTTGTGTTTTGTGCATTCTTAAGTTTAATTTTCTCCTGTATTAATGTTAGATCTTGAATGTAGCAGTCTTCCAAATCACAACAAAGAGAATACACTATGTACTATCACAATAGATATTTGTTTACTTTCTCACATATGACGTAACAGACAAGGACAATAACGACTAAACTTGAGGCTGGAACTTTTTGGAGGTTTTATGTCACCTTACTCCATAACTAAACTAGCCTGAACGACGGAATAAAATTTACTTCGAGACTAACCTCGGAACAGCCTACTCCTTCATAATTCTCTGTTTATTAGTACAAATTTTACCTAAAATGAGGAATAGCGGTGAAGTAAAGTTACGCACTCGATAATCGGATTTTATAAATAAGGCCATATGTTATTAACAATCAAAGTCAAACTCAAACATTCCTTATTTCCATAAATACATTATGTGTACACTTAGAAAAGGTCAAATCATATGAAAAAAATACACTGATACGGAAATAAAGTGGTAATTTTAATTGTAGTTGTTTCGGTATGTAGACTAAAGTAGAAAAACGACAAAAAAACCTGTTAGTTGTTATTTTTCGAGCTGGAGTAAGTCCGTCCCAAGATTTTCTATCCTCTCTAGATTATCTGATTTTATGGAACCTAGCCTCGAGCCTTTTTGCACAGCAGGTTTTTGATAGTTTGTTTGAATTTATTTACTGATAGTTTTTGCAGCTCAGTAGGAGGGTTTCTATTCTAGGTCCAGATCTTTTTCTTTGCAAACTTTCAGCTCAATCCGTTCTGTAGTTTTCATGGTGTCTTCTAGCAAACTTCTTTACAACGACACAACCGGCACAACCTTACACCTTTATTATTAGAAGAATAGGTTCCTTTCTTTTTATGGGCACTACTGTTTGGCACTAATAGTAATGTCAAAGGAAGTTTTAATTTTCTATCCCGTGACTACTTCTCTTATTGTTATTACTCTACTTATATTCGACGACCTCAGTGGCGCAGTGGGCGAAGGTCCGCCTGCGACGCAGGAGGTTTCGATTCCCGCCTCGGGACAAATGTGTGTACGATCTGCACTCACAGATATTTGTTCAGGGCGTTCTGGATGTCTATGTATAAAAAATATCTATCTATGAAGTGTATTGTATTAGGTATATCAGTTATCTAGTACCCATAACACATGTATTAGCTGATTAAACGCATATTAAAAAATTCGTTCACTCAGTACCCATGGCACTACTAATACTAATTTATTAAAGCAATAAATAAGTTAACAAAATATTTATTTGTTCTAAATACGTATTAAAACAAAAGTTATCTCTTTGGAATAGTATTGGCTGCCGATAGTGTTTTGTCAACTTGTCGGCGGCCTGCCGACATAAGTGAGTATAGTTCAAAATATACAAAATAAACTGACCCATTTGAAAAGTCAGTTAAAATTATAACAATTTACCGCAAACACCACCATCATCAACAGCAATAGGAAACAGTCTATCAGCCAGACAGTTTGATACCTGCCACTGCCATTCCTGGCACTACAGTGCGCTCAACTTTTCTGTGCAGATGGCAACAAAGATGACGGTGAATATTAGCGCCACAGCATTACTATAAAGTTTGTACGTAACGGCCTTAGTTCTAGTTTCTGCTCGCGTCTTTGAAAATTAATTATGTGCCAAGGAAATTGATTTATGGAATAAAACGTAGCCTCTGTTTTATTCCAGGCCTACATCTATGCCAAATTCGATCAGCTTAGAAGATTTGGGGTGAAGAAGTTACAAACATCCATCCATCAAATCCGTCCAATAATCCATCGGCCATAATCACCACGCTTGTCAAGCAGGGTGATTATGGATGATTAATTTGCTTTAAAAAAAACTATAAACCGACTTCAATTATATGGCTATCATTGTCAGAACTGGACCGCATTAAAATGCGACCGGACGGAAAGCTACAGCTTTCAAATATAAAAAGAATCATGAAAAGCGGAACACCCAGTAAAAAGTTCTGAGGTAACAAACATTAAAAAAGCAGTCGAATTGAGAACCTCCTCCTTTTTTGAAGTCGGTTAAAAACAAGCCTTGTTTGGGTGAAACAAGATAAGCAGTTGAAGTATGTTTACCTGACCACTGATGAGGAAGAACAGTCTTAGTTTTGGTGCATGCACAACAAAGCTGTGTGCACTGCACTGCCAGTTGTGAGCTCGCGTGACCTACCAACCATAGGAATTAGTAAGTGTTGAAAAGTAAATCGAACTTTGCGGTAGAATATGTTTGCCTGATAAATGGTGCCATTTGTTTCTCAAATTCGTGAGTTCGTTTTGCGGTGGCGAGGGTCAGAAGTTTATCATGAACCTACTTGAGACTCTACCAAGTACATACCTACTCTATGTAAGAGTAAGGTACCTACTGAAATTGTCCGTGCCGCTGTAGGAAAAATGAAAAACCCTTTTTCATTACTCATACTCTGAAAGTAGGTCGGAAGTTGCCTGCGCAGCGGGATGAAAGTTATACTTTTCGTTCCTAGGGACGAAAAGTAATGACAAGTACAAAACAAATGACAGCTGTCACCTCACTTTTATCTTGAACCATGCATTCTACCTTTCTATACAGCCACTCAACTTATACTTCTTGTGAGATGGCTTTTGCGTCTGGTTTGACGCAATTCATACGGCCATTCAATAACAGCGTAATGTTAAATTGAAATAAATCTCTTTGTTAACAAAAGTCCCCTCTAATTATTTTAGAATTAACTTCGTGGTCTAGTTAGAATGAATTTGTTTATTGTCATTAAATTTCTTATTAATATCACATATTGCATCATCAAACGCCTTTACGTGTCCACTGTTGGATATAGGCCTCCTGTGATAAGCGTCTTAGGTACTGGATCTTATCAACATTACTTGTCCACTGCTGGACAAATGCCTCCCGTGATAAGCGCCTTAGGTACTGGATCTTTAATTGGTCTTCTTTGATTATGAAGATAATAGTTGTTCTGTCTGCTATCTACTGTATAAATCCCCACGCTGGGCATGTGGTTTGGGGATCTCAATTCGATGGTGGATCTATTCGGCAGTAGTAGTAATCCAATATGGCAAATAAAATTTCAGGGAACATCTTAACTAACTTAATCAATTGCAGTTCCCACAATGATTATAGAGTAATCTACAATAATGTGTAATTACTAAACTCTTTTTCTATTATACGAGTATATATACAAAAATCTTTAAAACATTATTTATTACTATGAACTTGCTAAAATTGGAATCTTTGTCGTCATAAAGCCGTCATTTGTTTTTGAGTTGTCTCTATAACTCTGTTTGAGCAAGGTGTTAACGCGCGCCGTGGAAACTTCCCTATAAAATTGTATTTATAATAAAAAAAGAGTTTCGTAATTACATATGTATACATACGAGTATTGTAGATTGCTCTATAACCAAAAACATTGGAATTGTTTTTGGTTATAAAGCAATCTACAATAAAGTGTAAAACTTAAGAATCACCATCATATCTCATTCCGCAAACATTTTTCAATAAAACACGCAAAGTGCAACAAATACCTCAACTGCTGAATTCCAACTGAAATTTCCCTAAGTGCATGCCGGAAAAATCATAAAGACATGCACTAACTGTAAATGTAAATACTGAAGGCATGCAATTAGTGTATAACATGCGTATATTCCGGCTAAACATTTCAAATGGTACCTTTTTGGTGGAAAGCAGGCGGTCGGCGCCTACTTAATGGGTAATCTACTCATCCCAGTGGGATAAGTTGGAGCGGCCTCAGTTTACTAAAGAGCCCTTATTACAACATTATCGTAGTCGTAATTGATTTTATCCTGTAAGTACTTTACCAATCCATGCTTTTCTAATAGTGAGAAAATGGATATCTTTGGTTAGATTCAAAGACTCAGGATCGAGATGGGTCGAAATACTAGGTTGGACGTTTGCTCAGAAGTTATATCTAGGGCACTTTACATGGCACCTAACTTGGAACTCGATATTTCCTCCGCTGCCCAGCATGGCACTCCACAGACGCTATGCGAGGGCTGGAACCATAGAGTTTTTAAAGTATGGCTGGAACGAAAGCATTTATTACTCTTATAAGTATAAAATTTTCGATTACTCTTGCTGTTATTTGTTATTATTATTGGTTTAAAAAGAAAAATTGTTTAAACATCTTCATGATCAGCAATTTTATTTAATAAATAGGGTTAGAATTTTATCTAACGACTCAAAAATTTGTCCCATGGGTTTGGGGACTGTAGGTAAAAGCAAAAACGAAACAAGAAAGCTGCAACCAGTTTCCTGCGCAAACGCATCCAAACATCCGCATAATTCATTCGCTTACATTTCTCGCCGCTCGTAAATTGTCCAACTATTTCGATAACAGCAAATTTGAATTTATGCTTTTATGCTTGCTATGCATTTTGTTATGTAAAGGCGCGCTTGAACAAAAACATGGAGTTTAATCTCACGTGATCGGACTTGAAGCGGGGATGGGGTGCATTGGCAATTATTCTGTGTAGCAAAGAAAAACAACTTGTAAAAGAACTACTTATATTTTCTTTATAATACATTATCTTCTAATTATTACATATTTTCTAAAACCTATCACAGGCACTTGTTCTCTCACAAAACAGGTAATTAGCAGATAGTATGGTTATTAGGACACACAGGTGGATATAGTTCTACAAAAAGTTTGCATTATATACCTAACTAGGCCCTTAACTAGGTTCCTACTTTAGTGTCATTTTTAGTTTTAAGTTATAAGCACCTATTATGAGAGACGAATAAATGCTTTATTATTATATATTATTATTATCAATATTTAAACTTTTCAATATTACTTAAAAATCTAAACCATCACCCGAAGGCGGCTTGTTGATACGCCCAACACATTGTGATACTTAGCTATAAATAATTACCTGCCTACCAATGTGATGTCAACAATAAGGCCCGTATTATGAAAGCTTGCTCAGTCACAGGTCTATACTTGAGTGACGTTTGTGCCATAGAAAAGCGTTACTCAAGCATAGTTCGATAACCGAGTATTATTGGCGTTTATATCATTATACGGGCCTAAATATATTGAGTATTGAGTAAGTCAGAGTGCCCAGAATGCTGGCAGCATTGCACCGTTGAATGGCAATTCTAATTCGTTGATACAGGATACAAGATTTTATTGGTAAATTTTAAATTTACATGTCAAATACAAATATAATTAAATAACATTTTTACTCCTTATTTAATAGATTACATTATTGTTAACTAACATATATTTAAATTACATTGTTTTATGACCCTTGTTCTTGACCCCGTATAAATCTGTTCTAAATTTCTAAATAAATAAATCTTTGGCTGAATGGAGGTCATACGCTTTACTATTTAAAAACAAATAATATTGGACAATTCACACATTACCCAAGCTAATCAGAACGTTTGTTATGGGTAGGTATTAGGTATAACTTTAATATTATTATTTCATTTAAATTAATTATTATTTTGCCTTATTTATCCATGTTTGACCGAAATAGAAGCCAGCACTCCAATTAGGTTGTTATTCCTAGAATCTTCCACAAAACAACATAGCCTCAACAACTAACCTCAAATAATTAATTTTGTTTTAAACTCTACATCTATAAACCGACTTCAATTTATACAGTTTTTTCATGAATTTTCATGGATCCCACTGTCAGAACTAAACAAAATTAAAATGGGACCACACGGGAAGCATGAGCTTTCATATAAAAAAAGAATCATGCAAATCGGACTACCCAGTCAATAGTTCTGAGGTAAAATACATAAAAAAAAACGGACGAATTGACAATCTCCTCCATTTTTGAAGTCGGTTAAAAAAGACCCAGACTTGAGGTCAGTCAGGGCAATAGGCATATTATAATGGTGGAAAATTTATTAAAACTTTACTGAAAATTGGAAACCCTATCCATTTTAATGTCTTGGATGCATCGAGATACAATATAATTCTATGATGTTCTCGATGCTTCGAATATAATTCTATTCGATGCATCGAGATAGAATATAATTCTATCTCGATTGGAAACCCTATCCATTTTAATGTCTTGGATGCATCGAGATACAATATAATTCTATGATGTTCTCGATGCTTCGAATATAATTCTATCTCGATGCATCCAAGACATTAAACTTGGATGTGAGATTTTAAAATTTTGCTAGGAGAGCTTGCTGTCCGATAGCTTAAATGAAACTAATTCGAATGCTTTCAATATATGCCAAAAACATCCATCAAAAATTTCGCGGACTCCCTCGGCTAAAACTTTGATCGATGTTTGTGGCTGAAAAATTGGAACTAGCTATCAACCAGTTTGCGAATTTGTGTATCGTATTTTGATATTTCCATTTATTAATTATACATTTCAGTCATTTGTTTAAAAAGACTTATGAATCTGCAGATAGAGATAATCTATTTATTTTCTCTATTTTGTATAATTTATTTATTCTAGTGCACAAAACCAATAATTAAGAAATATATAATGTATCATAAATACAGTACTTACACCTGGTAAAAATTAACTTAACATAAATTTAGCTACGATAGGTTTGACATCTTTTATATACTTAATAGCTTTATACTAAAATATCGTTAAATATCATCATTTTGTTAATTTATAATACTAAAAGGTTATGCGTCTCCGCAAGCTATATATTCCTACTTGATATTTTTTACACGCCCTTGCTAATATGATGTTCGATCATGCTCAAACAAATTTATCAATTACCTACTTTATAGATGACAGCAACTTATAACCTTGTAATATAAAAACTTTAAAGTCCTACATTAGTGCAAAAACATCTGCCTTTGTACTTTCAAAACGTCCATATTATCTACTTAGCCATTTTACGTTTTTCTACACAAAAATTGCCAATTTCAATGCACATTTGACCTTATTGATATCATAGTAGAGCTTGAATTTAATTGATGGGTTTATCAAGTAGGTGTTGTGTGAAAAACTTTTTCTCACTGAATAAATAGCAGTATTAAGATATCAGTACTCAAAAGGATAGGCTGAAGGGTAATTAAAGTTTATTATTGTTTTAATTAATCGTACGTAGTTATGTGTTCTGGTGATAGCATCGGAACTTGCTAAACTTTTTGCTATGTAGGGTTCGCACAAAAAATTACAGAATAAAGTTACAATTTAAAAACCTTTGCAATCAATTGTTTGTCAAGAGCACCAAGTGTAATGTTGTGAAAGAAACCGTACTTCATCACACTAATATTATTAATGCGAAAGTTTGTATGGATGTATGGATGTTTGTTACCTCTTCACGCCAAAACTACTAAACGGATCTGGCTGAAATTTTGCATACAGGTAATCCTAATCCTGGAAATAAACATAGGTTACTTTTTATCCCATAAATCTGTTCCCGTGGGATAAAAATCAAATTTAAACGTTTCCATAGGAACAACGCGTGCGAAGCCGCGGGGCGCAGCTAGTGATATATAAACGCACTCCTACTTATACTGTCGTAGCATCTTTTACAAAATTAAATCTTTTGACAAAACTACACAACAACTTTTATTAAATATTTGTGTTTTGTAACTCAGTAAATACAGTCAGTCACAAGATAAATGCTTTTTACATTCTACTATGCCTGTCAAAGTGCAAAAAGGCTTACCTACTATAAAATAACGGATTAAAATGCCTAAAGGTTTCTTTCCTTTAGTCTACATACCGAAGTGGCAAAAATCAAAAATATATTAATTTATTCCGTGTCAGTGTTTAGTTAAATAATTTGACCTAAGTGTACATTTTTTATTTATGGAGTAAAAAGTTTCTGATTTGATTTCATCTATAGTATAGAATGGCTATTGTTTTGCTGTCGCTATCCAATCGCATCGACGGCCTACGCCTCGGCTTGTCCCCTCACTCATAACCCCGCATTCATTAGGTACAACCAACTTCCATGCAAAATGCATTCCAGCCACTGTAATTATGAGAATATCATTCAAAAATAGGTAGATTTATTTTACCATGAATTTGCATTTAGGTACTTTTGACCGATTCCAATTATATACAACTGGTTCATTTAAACGCGGGTAATAATAGCTAAGTCCATTTTAAGCATTTACATAGTGCACATTATGTAAGATTACATTTACTTCACCTCTTAATTAAACACTGTATACTAAAACTCCCTAAATGATCACTAATTTACTAGATTTTTTCTCGTGCTTCAAATTTATGTATTTTTATTAGGCAGCCTTGAGGTAAATAAAACGGTGCTTAAACTTTAGGTTTGGTTTTACGAAAAAGCTTCTTCAACGTGAATCGAACCTGCAATTCTGCCACGGTTTAGCTTGAATGTTTAGACATCTAACAGGTTGTTATTTCCTACCATCATCGCAATATTTATCAAGACCATCAGCATACTTCTGCAGGCTGTTTGAACGGGATGCATCGCTAGTTTTTTCACAGATAATTAAAACAGATACGCGAAAATTACCAGATACAATCGTATATTCGAAAGCGAAAATGTTGATTTTGCGCAATTTTCGTTGTTATTTGCATAGAAATTGATTTTTTATTAACAAATTACATGCGTACACGCATGTTACTGCGCATCGCCAATTATAAACGGTCACGCAGTTCAGGAATAAGTAATTATAATTATTTAAGTATTCAATTTTGCCAAGAAATAAAAGAAAGGATGTATGGAGATCCTATCACACTTTATGAGTTCAATTTATTGGATTCGTTTCGAAAACCATTGTAAATGAAAAATAACAAATTATACAGCCACTGAAATAACTCAGATCATCTTCAGATCAGGGCTAGCGATGGAGTGGATGCTGTCGGCAAGCTGTGAGTCGTCGAAACTGACTTCTGAAGTAAAGTTTTTCATAGGGAGTTCATTTAAAGTTTTCTATGTTTACTGTAATGGAATGTAATGAACTTTACTTTACTTTACTATCTGGATCACAAAAATCACTAAAAAAGATCCGTCCCAAGCAAAAGTATATCTTTCATTGGTAATGGAATAACAGAGGGTTTAATCAATTCAGGAAGGCTTGGAGTTATCTTATGTTAATAATGTTTTATTGGTTCAATCAATGTATGCTATTTTTTTTTATTCCCTTTATTTAAATAAGTTTGAAAAAGCGCTTAAAGCTCATAAACGTGTTTATAATGTCTACGTTAATGTACACTAGATATGTATTTCTTTTATTATTTCACTTTACGACTGAACTAAACCTAATTCTGGAGAATAAGACGATTTATAACAATATGTTTTATTATGTATGTTTTCTTAATTTCTGTGTATTCACAGATAGGTAAGCCAGCAATGTTAAGAATACATTATACAGGGTGGGGCACATTTTTGGCCACTTAAAGGTAGCTACCGTTTCTTTTGTAGTTAGAAGGTTTTGTTCTGAGGAACTTTCTGTTTTATTTTGAAGAAAAAAATATTGCCCTTATTAGTTTATTGAAAAGTGACATTGCCGTTTTCACTTATTCGTTTTTCATAGAAAATGTATGGGAATTGTTTTTTTTTTATTATTGCCAAAACTTACGGTTTGATTTAGTATGTTACTTTGGGAAAAGTGTTCCTGGTTGGAAATAGAGTCGATTAAGACCAACTTGTTTTTTTTGACAAATGTCATTTTTTGGGCGAACCGTACATTTTTTCAAAAAACTAAAAACGGCAATATTTTTTTCTTCAAAATAAAACAGAAAGCTCCTTAGAACAAAACCTTCTAACTACAAAAGAAACGGTAGCTACCCTTGAGGGGCCAAAAATTTGCCCCACCCTGTATAATATTGTGATAGATTATACAGAGTATTTGGTACGTATGCCTGAATTTAATTTTTACGAAATAAAATGGTTAACGATCATTTTAGTTAACGATTACCAAGCATATCAGTTCTTAATAAGAAAGTCGATATTAACATCAGATCTAGGTAAATAAAATCGCTCGGGGCATGCAAAGTGTTCAAAAATGAACATTTAAAATTGAGAGTTTCACTTTGGATTACTACTTAATTAACAATTTTATTTTGTAAAATCAAGTTACTGTACTAACAGCTCAAATTTGGTAAATAAAAACTAAAATTCTTAAATAATATCTTTAAAATAGTCGGAAGGCTTTTAAGGGTTAAAAAAGCCGCCAAGCTTTTGGATTTGGCTCCACCTACCCCCA
Source organism: Eupithecia tripunctaria (assembly GCA_955876795.1). Classification (NCBI taxonomy): domain Eukaryota; kingdom Metazoa; phylum Arthropoda; class Insecta; order Lepidoptera; family Geometridae; genus Eupithecia; species Eupithecia tripunctaria. The sequence continues at coordinate 11,063,102 of OY041604.1, forward strand.
GTTTTCATATGGCAAACGTTGTACCAAACACCCTGTATACACACTCAATTTAAATCAGACTGCACCTTAAATATCACTTTACTATACTCCGATTCAAAAACCTGGATATTTTTTGTATACAAAGTCGTTACAAAACCTAAGGAAATTTGTTGGAAAATATTGAACAACATTGGTTTCATCGAACCTAAACACAGAAGCTCAAAACAATTTGTGGATTTGAAAGTTTTCATTCATCATTTAATTGACCTCTCTTTCGTTTTCGAAGTAAAATTTAAACATTTTTCACTGCACACGTAAAATGATACGTTGTTGAAGTAAGTGTTTTAGTTTTTAGTGATAACCTTGCTATTAACTTATGGTTTTATGTTATTGTTATATGATTTTGTTAAGTTTTCACTGATGAATGTCTTTGTTGACATAAAATATCTTGGATTCTGAATTGAAGTATAGGTAAATGCGTTGCGGTTGAAGCAATATGTTGGCCTGCTACTAATCTAATTACTTACACTTTATTTATTTAGTTTGGGTTTTGAATTTATGGCAATATTTTAATGCATTGTAAATTTTTCTAGTATCTACATATTTACTTATATTCATAGGTATAAAATATAATAGCTTCTGGATCAAATAAACAGAAACTGAATTATATAACTATTATTCCGTGATTATGGCGCATGAAACTGTGCCGAAACATTGGAAAGCTCGATCATGTTAAATACCGCGTCGTAAAAAACTTTAATATTATTTAATTACCTACTATACTTATACTACTATACTTACCTACTATGATGGATTTAAAAGTCTAAATGATTGTCAAACCTTTAACTGTGTATGAATTATAAATGCATGTTTTGTAATAGGTGACAGTTTTATTTGACTCTTTATTTTTTGAGCGTTTATTCATATGGGTGCAAAATTGACTATTGTAACCTAAAACCTCACATCATCCTCAATGGTGCCTATACAATGGGATTGTATTGTATACCATTCGGCAGTCCAAACTATATTTACTATTGATTAAACCATTTTTCAAACAACCAACAAGGCAATTAAACAACAGCAATGGGATTTTATTCAGATTCATCAAACCAATTCGAAATCATAATTGATCTGGCATGTAAAAAATATAGAGGGCTGGTTAGGACGGAATAGGCGCCAAAAATATAAAACTAGAGCATGGTATGGGACAATTCTAACGGAGGTAGGAAAATAATGCCTACTAACAGGATTGTTGATTCAAAGAACTTCCATTCAAAAAGTAACTATTTTTTTTCAGTTATTAGATTCTTCTCAGACTACCAATATCTTGGTATAGGGAAAGTGTGTTTTTTTTTGTAGAATCTACTGTATTTAGTATTCCAGAGCATTTCCGTTAGTCTTTTGGTACATCAGGTAGACAGAGTTTTGAATTGTATAGTAATATATATTTATATAATAGTAATATATACTTATTTTATTTCTTGGTTAATGACACATTTAGTCATACATTTTTGGCTAGAACTATTAAACTTTCTCTACGATTAGCAAACCAAACACACGAAACTTCATCGTACCTGACATTATCGCTTTAGATAATGGTTAAAAATCGACTAAACTCTCAATACTTAAAACAGCTCAGATTTAATCACGTCTCAAATGACTCAAAATTGATCAAAAATTCGTCAGATTTTCATAAAAAATAAATCACGAATTAAAACGTGCTTTGACCTAAGTCGCGTTTGAGTATTCGGTGGTAACTTAGGCCCGTATTATGAAAGCTTGCTCAGTCATCAATCTATGCTTGCGCAACGCTTTTCTATGGCATAAACGTCACTCAAGCATGGCTCTATGACTGAGTAAGCTTTCATAATACGGGCCTTAGTATAAAAGGTAAAAAATGTAGCGTCGTGCCTGTTTCCGAGTAACTGATCTATGGCATGCGATGACTGTCCAAAACTCTCGCGGCACCCGGAGCCAAAAGTCAATTAACAACCACTCGCACGTGGAACCGACTGTACTGATACTACCAAAATACTGGTTCATTCAATAACCTTTTATATTTTTTGTATGCAGATGAAAACATAGAAATAGAGACAATAAAAGAAGCTTTATTTATAAACCGTTGTTGAGTACTATTCTTATAAAAACTTTTCAGATTATATTTTTCAGATACAAAGTTGACAGATGGCGGATCGCATCAAACGAAGGATGGTCGATTAGTTCTTTTGATGACCCTTCTATAAAATGACATTTATTCCTAATAGATCCGAAACCAAAGGTGTCATTTAGTGTCGCGTCCAGGGCAACGCACGTTTGCAAATTCAGCAATACGGTTTCAAAAGAAACTTCGTATTTCGTGTTTCAAAGCATTCGTCGTTCTTTCATTCGTCGTTTCGTCCATGTGTCATCAAACTAAATTAGTTTCGAATTTTAACTAGATGTTGCCATTATAAGAATTTGAAGTCGGCTTATACGAAGTTAAAACACGCAAAATTATTGAAACTATTATTTATGCTAGATCATTATAAAAATATCTTCAGCTATTTATATATTAGTTATGTATATTATACCTATAGATATTATACCTTTAGTTATTAATTTAGAGATAATTATTATATTATACCTACCTATAGTTTTGAATACCTACTGCAAAAAGCTACACCAAAAAGGTCCAAATTCTGCCACTTTTCCACTTCCATAATTCGAGAGTGGAGAGGTACGGCCGTTATCGGTACAACAATGACTTTCTGACTGGCTGGCCATCTTCTAAAGTAATTCGCATTTTTCAGCGACGGTGGCTCCCGGTCTATTCACGCGGGCTTATTTACGCGGGGATGGATTTTAGTGGCAGACTTTTGGACATTTTAGAAATTTAAATTTATATTTCTATCAATAGAATAATTTTAGTCTGGTCCGAATTAAAACAGAAATGAGGATAATTTCACAAACATGACTGAGTAGCTAAAAAAAAGTGTAGTTATTTTTTTCAATCAATTAATAATGCTTGTTTATTCTTGCATTGAAATCAAGAGGTCGTATTTATATTATAAATAATATCCATTCAAATATCCAGCGGCTTATAACAAAGCGTTTAAAATGAAAATTTACACAGAAAAGACATATAAACTTTTATAAAGTTTATATTATTATAAAAATATTTCCACAGTTCTTTGTCAGCCATTATCGGCGTTCACAGCACACTGCTCTTTTACAATTGTACGCTGAATGTCAGCACCAATAGGGTGTTTTCGTATTTGATAGATTTGTACAAAACAATTCTTTATATTTGAATAAGTTATCTGATAAAGTTGTATTTATTTAGCAAATACAAAATAAAAATAATAGAAATTTACGGAACTTCTCATAGAGACCTTTGTGATCAGAATGCCGGCTTTTATTTCGGTCAACGAATTAGCATTAATATTCAACGTGGCAATACTGCCAGCATTCTGAGCACTCTGCCTTCTATTTATCAAGCTGTTTTTATAGTAAAAGTTTGACTTGTCTAAGTGCTTATTTTGTAAGTCTAAATAAATAAAGGATTTGACTCTGACTCTTCTAAGTGACATAGATATTTAAGAAATAGTTATTTTAGTTCATTGCCACGTTGAATGGCTTTTCAAGTTATCGGATAGAGAAAAAGAACTGAATTTGGAAAATAACATAATTAGCTTGCTTGCTCGTTTCTTTTTTTTGAATCGACTTCAAAAAACGGAGGAGGTTATCAATTCGACTGTATTTTTTTATGTTTGGGACCTCAGAACTTTTGACTAGGTTTCATGATTCATATAAAAAAAGAATCATGAAACCCAGTCAAAAGATTTTTTATATGAAAACCCATGTGATCCCGTTTTCATTTGGGACAGTTCTGACGATGGGATCCATGAAAATCTATGAAAAAATATATATTGAAGTCTTATATATTTGAAGTCGGTTTATAGTTTTTTAAAACAAAATCAATTATTGTGTATTAATAAGGTACATTTTGTCATTATTAGCCCAATAAAAACTGATTAAGACGCTTTAAAAAAAATTGTGAAATATATATTTTCTACCCTATTGTGACTCTATCTAAGCTACCTTGTTATATACCTAATTATGAAGCACCTAATGCAAATTTCCTTTGTATTTTGCTGCAATGCTTTTTAATTTTTTATAAACTGCTTAGGACCCGGCATTTTGTTTAGTGATTTGGTGACATTTGTCGGGCAAGAAGATGAAGAAAAAAAACTCACTGAATGGAATACACAGATGCAGAGAATTTTTTTGATTGAGATGATGACGATGATTAAATTCTTGCTCTAATATGAAGTAGAAAAAAATCTTGGTTCGTCTTAAGAGTTCCTAGTTCGTAGCTGAAACTATCTACGTAGGTATTCTACCAATAACATTAAATAAAACTATTTCTGCTGGATCGAGCTCCTATAAAAGCGCGCATATTTCAAAAACTTTTCAGTATCTACTACTAAGTATAGTTAGAAACTTTTTGCCTCTACCAGTGACATTGAAATAAAACTGTTTCTGCAGGGTCGAGCGTCCATAAGGGCAGGCATACATTGTATTAATTAATTGTTATAGCCGGCCCAAGACGTTACCAACGACCTTTCGACATGAAACCTGGAGGCCTAGCATGAAGAAAACAAATGAAAAGATATTTTCGTCCACTACTGAGATTTTCATTTACCTACTAGACAGATTCTTTAACGTTTCTTGGTCAAATAAAATTTACCTATATCAAAGTAATTATATACGAAAGTTTGGATGAATGGATGTTGGTAGTCTGTATTGACCAAAACTTAAGCACCGCCGTAATTTTACATTGTTTTTTTATTCCTTATGTCCGTTTTTATAAAATAGAAATATTTTTAAAACAGTACCTACCATAGAACGTATACATAGCCGTGGGCAGAAACTAGTTACCAATAAAAATTAAACAGTATATTGCTAAAATTATTGATTAATTACTCTTAGTAGATACTTATTACACTAACTAATACCTATATCGGTAGGTAAAACAAATAAATTCTCCAGCCAGGAAAAAAACATCTGCCAATTTGATGCCCGTTCATCATCTTCAATCACAGTGTCTGTGTCCACTTTTGCACCAAGGAATAAAACACGAGGCCATGTTCATGCTAAGCCCACTAAAGTAAGTTCTGCACCTCTGTAGTATCATAAACCTGACCGCCACCAGTTCTGAATTAAACGAAGATAAATTTACTTTAATTGCTTTGAATTTGACATAGAAACTGCGTAACGCGGTGCTTTATTGGTTTTGCTAACGTTAGTGGCAATAAATTTGGTTCCACCCCTTTTTACACCTTCCGGTTAAAAAGTTCTAATGATGCTTAAGGTTCTAACGAAGGCAATGGCGCAAGGAACGTTAATTATTATATATTATTAATAACACAAAAGAAACTAGAATCAAAAGCGCATACAAATAGAATATGGTACAAGATTTTATACTGATTAGTTATAGCAAATTGATTCTATGGCGGTAAAGAGAGCATAATGACAATGTTTATTTATCTAAAAAATAATCTGTTGGTAAAACTAGTCGGGTAAAACTTTCATGCAGCATAATTCAATTCAAATCAATATACAACATAATAATAACATAATAATAACGTTACAGAGTACACTGCAATGCGTTACATCTAGGACATCAAGCACATCTGGTTCTGTATGATGAACCTATATAATACTACTGAAAACACCTAGACGAATTAAAAGCTTGAGTATCTACTGACCTAGTATGCAATATATAATGCTAATTTTACCTCAGAAGATATACATATATAGTATTTAAACTATAGCAGGTATTGCTAAACTCTCACACAACACTCTAGTGCCTATTGTAATAAAAACAAATGACACACGTAAAAAATCCCGCCGTCATGACATGTCATTTCCGAGCACGTACAAATCTTCGAAATGACCACAGCAAAATTCCCCAAACAGTACGTCAGCTATACTACACAGCATATAATTAAAAGCTGGCCGCGTCCAGTACGTCCGATTAGTATGCAAATAACAGCTAAATGTGCCCTGGGCACGATTGTGCGACCCTAAACTTTCTACTTTAAACGACAGTATTACTTACACTGTGTTGTCCTATCGAATGTACGATCTTTGTATACTTTGGCTATGCAGCTCGTATGCCGAAACTCTAATCAATGGGTTTAAGCTAATTTTTGACAGGATTCTCTAGAAGGTTCCGGGAAAAAGATTCTTATGTACTACAGATTAGTCATCAACCTATCAAAATCCATCAGTCGACTTTTGGACCTATCGAACATTACAAAAGTCAGCATGAGTACCATCCCTGTACCATCCGTGTTGACTTTCACCAATTGACCAATGACTAGTGGTTTTTATTCGACCTTTGACTGGCTGACGTTCTTAACAAACTATTATTTGGTGGGACCAATCGCCAATACTTTTGCCTTCATTTTGCTCCTTCAATCATAAATTTTGTCACAATAAGGGATGCACATTCAATTCATTTATTCGTACTGTGAAGTGAACTTTCCCGAGTTTATAAATAAATAAATGATGTTGGATAATCCACACAACATTATCTAGCCCCAAGCTAAGTAGAGCTTGTGTTATGGGTACTAGATAACTGATATACAAAATACAATATACTACATAGATAGATATACATGGTTCTTGTCTTAAAGCTAAAAGTACATAGCAGCTAGCCAATTTGGTCTTCCACAATAAAGAAAAATTATTGCTAATCAAAGTTCAAATAGGTATTTTAGCCAATAAAAGATTTTTAATTCCTTCATAAATTAGTGATGTAAAAAAGTCGTTGATCCTGCGGTTCGCCTATTGTTAGAAAAATAGAGACACTAATGGATATACACCATAGTCACCACTTTTAAAGGGCAAAGTTATACATATTTTTATAGCTAATACTATGAAACATGAAAAATGTTTCATAGTACGCGATTTAAATCAGAAAATTAATAAAAACCGTATTTTTATAAATGAACATGCCATCCTCTGTGCAATCAACAAATTATTCAAGTTAGGTCTTCCTTGGAAACCCTGTTTTGCCTCCTCCAAGGTTTTCCATGTGTTGGTCCTGGGCGACAGGTGTCCAGTGGTCCAGCTCTCTTCTTGACAACAAGGGACCTCTGTTTCGTTGTGTTCCTCTTAACACAGTAGTTTTTACTGACCATCGCTGATCAGTGACTTACTGTTGTATGTATGTTGTCGTATTGAATTTACCTTCATCGCTAACCTTGTTCTACGGTGCATTGGTATGCAACAAGGACATTTGTTCGAATTCTGTGGATTCATTCGCACTTTATTGTCTTACCGAGAAGCGATGTTCTTTATTTCTTTTATGTCTCAGATATTACAAGCTGTCTGGTAATGCAAGGTCAAGATGAAATAAGTTATTTTGATAAAGACACGTGTACTGAAAGAATGTTTGTTTGAAATTGGATGTTTGTTAATTCTTCACATTCGAAATCTTGACGTAGTTTTGACTACTTTTAACAAAAACAAAAATTACTTTTCGAAATATCTGTAATGATTATTTTGTATGCATTATTATATCAGTTAATAAATACGTTTATATAACTATAAAAATGCTAAATAAAATATCATCCAGCAAATCTCGATACATAAAATAATCTTAAACACAACTACTGAAAAAAAGAAAACGAAATTTTGGTAAATATAAAAAAGAGTCGCGTCGCGTATTACTTAATATAAACCCTGAAGTCTTGCTAACCAAAGAGACCTTCGTCAATCAATACAGAACTATTTTTATTCGGCATTTGATTGGCTGTAATTAAAGCAAGCAACCTTTAAAATCTGATCCGAAAATTACAGCGTGCACCTAAATATTTCTTAAGACGTCTTGTAATGACTGTCCAGCGGGGCTTCCACACTTGTGGCAGCAAGCTTTTCTTGCAGTTTAATGTGTGTGTTACCTCTTCAGATTTTTTTCAATAAAGTGCGTTACTTTTTTTACTTACGCGAAATATTTATTAGGTAATTTTGGAAAGACCGATTTTTTTAAATTACTTACCAACGTTTAACCTTGCGTCTATCTCTATTGGAAAATCGTAGGTGATTTTTACCCTAGGTTACAGCCAGCCAGCGAGGTTCTCTGATATAATTGGATGACCTGTAGCTTTGTCTAATAATTTTGCCATATAATGTTTGAAGACTATTGTCTCGAAAATAGAATATAGAAGAACACCAGTCGGTCGTTCAAGTCAAGCCTTCATGTGACTGAGCTGCAAAGCTTGCCTCGAATGACCATTTTGGCTTGAGAGTCTAGGTTGGCCAACATGCTCGGTCAAAGCAAGCCTTCATGTACCATCAGACACTGGCCAGTGTAGAAGGCCCGTAATGATTGTCTAATGAAAAGTAATTAACTGGACGAGAGGAGGGGTGTATTGACAGACAATGCGAGAGGAACAATCGCAGTGCTGAGTCAGCAACAATGCAGGACAGGCTTGTAGCTGAGCTCGTGTCTCGAGCCACGAAGATAAACAACTTGTATTTGCTAACAGATTTGTTTTTGAACCAACTTTCCTGGAGTTTTTCTCAGTTGTGTGACAACAACAGTCGCAAGCACCTGTTCACAGTAAAACCGAAGTAAAATTTCAAATCGTACGCTTTCGAAATAGTTTTAGCCGCTCCTCTGAGGGATGTGGCAATAAAATTATTTAGGTTAGTTTTAGATTATTAGATAGATATTTTAGTTGTTAGTAGTAAGTTATGTTAAAATACGGGATTGACATAGTCTCCGATGACTTAGAGTCACATACCTAAACATAAATGGATAAAAAAAAACGTCTTCATATGTATTTTCGCTATTATTTAGAAAGTTATTCATTTTCCGAGGGTGTTGGTACCGGAACGTAGTTGTTGGTTCTTTTAGAACTCTTTGTTGTAATGTCATTACTGTTGTTGCAATGTCTTGTTTTATTAAATCCCACCCAAAATTCCAATCGAACTCTTCAAATACTATGTGGTAAATAATGGTTGTAGGCAGACTACAAAAAAGTTATCGTGTTTCTGCAATGTCGGTCTGGACCCCCCTTTGTTTCAATAAAGAAAATTATCATAAAAGTTATATATTTTTTAACTGGTCTTCTAAAGTCTAAATAAGCCTAAAGTACCTTCTCTATTTAACGTAGCTCACGATTTGTTCGGTTAGTTAACCGCAAAGGCGCCGACATAACTTCATTGATTAAAGTTCATGTTGATCAAACGCACGTCCCATATTCCAAGTTTTGTTCTTCCGAGAACTAGACACGTCTAACAGCCGCACTAAGAGATTTAATGATTACTTAAACTAATACTTAGTAAAGATTTTGAAATAAAAGTCTTTACTTAGTAGTGGTTTAAGAACATAAACTTCATTATGAATGTAAGCGTCTTAACTACGAACCTTGTTTGTGTTGGAAGAACACTAAATGCTTCACAGTGATTGAAGGGATGCGGTACGCGCGCGTCTAGAACCGCACACGCCCTGAAAATATCCCTCGTTACGGGATGAAACGTTGGCGTTTTTCCAACACAAACAAGGTTTGTAGTTAACCCGCTTACATTGATAATGAATTCATCAAACGACGAAAGTTTCGTATAGGAAAACATTAACTTCTCTGACTGCGGTTGTAAGACTTGGTTAAATTTAAGTCTACAAGTAGGTGATCTAAGTAAACCTAAAATAGTTAAGGTTAAAAAAATATGAACTTTAACAACCTTCACACTCTAATTTATCGACTGAAATTATGCTAGAAACTTCCATGCAACCATATTGGTCAAAACTCATTAGTTTTGACTGTACAACTCTTGCATAACCGGTTTTCATGGTTTTTTGCCGACATAGGAAAAACAAAAGAAAACTATTAATATCCACGGCTTTCTATCTAACCAAAAATATCTTTTTAAAGTTTTAATCGCGAATCTCTCTCATAACAATTATATTCACGTGACTTTAATGCCATCCATCAAAAATTTCGTGGGTTGCCGGCGAAATTTTTAATCGATGGTAGATGCCTGAAAAACTCGACATACATAAGCAAAGAAATACCTGAATCAGAAACCGAACAACAAAACAATAGCAACCAATAGTTTCCATTTCCCTCACCAACGCAACCGCTCAACACCTCAATTCCTTTAACGAGCGGAATGCGCCAATCGGCGCCGGCGCAGGGGTTGCGTGGACGCACCGCCGCGGCCATGCGTGAAGATGGAGATAGCCAACCGACGCACACATGACGCACAGCCTGCGTGCGGCACAAAAGCGGGGAATCAGTAAATCAACTGCTAAAAAATCCTACTTCACTACGTAGTATAATAGTTAATTGTGCTCCCCCCCCCCCATCCTATGATTGACAGCCCACACAGAGAGGGTAGGCCTATGTCCAGCAGTGGACTAATATAGGCTGATGATGATGATGACTTATTATTAATATATTTCTTGTTTTTTGCTAATTTTGTTATCAAGCACTACCTACTAAATTGTTGTCCACACTACCCAAAAGTTGGCAGGTAGAGAATGCTATCTAGCATTATGCTCGCCCATGTACAAACTTTGTGTGCAATAAAGTATATTCTATCTATCTATCTATCTAGTATAAAACAAAGTCGCTTCTGTCGCCGCTGTCTGTCTGTCCCTATGTATGCTATGTCCCTGTCATGGTATATATTTATGTATTCTATGTAATTATGTATTATAATCCGTTTATCTTTAAAGCTACGCAATGGATTTTGATGCGGTTTTTTTAATTGATAGAGTGATTCAAGAGGAAGGTATAAATGTATAAAACATCAGCATTGCACCCGTGCGATGCGAAGCCGACGCGGGTCACTAGTTAAAATATAAATGCAAAAATTTATGAATATCTGAAGAAGTTATGAGAAATTTGGTGAAATAGTGTAAGTGTACACTGTCGAGGGGAGGGATTGAGCAAAATTTGCATTTTTAATAAATACGTTTCACGATCAGGGACATACATTTTATCGTTGGAGCTAGTGTCGAGATAATAATATGATGATTGGCACTGGTGATACCTAAACCCCGTATTATTCAATTTGAATGTGCTTTCAGGATTCTGCGGAGGAATATCTGAGAATTCAGTCGGTCTTGAGAAAGTCTGGAGAAAGTTTTTAAACAATAGTTTCGATCCGTATTTTATTGCTCTGGCAAATAAGACTTTGTTTACGTATTTACTGCCGAGCCTCGTCTTACGTAGGCGCGCCACAGCTCCAGGCTTTGTGTTAAACATGGACTGTTGCGTCATGGACACTCTATGATAAGGAGCCTACAGCGTAGCCTATACATGACGACTCCTGCTTTGTTCCCAATCGAGGACCACCTCTATTTAATTGCAATCCTAGGACCCAACGTCAAGTACACATCGTAAAAAAGTTCAGTGTTGACATACTGTGTGATAGGCATATTGTGTCAGTCGCGACGCAGCAGTGGCGACGCGTACCTACGCAACGTCGCGTGCGGCTTTTTGCTGGTGAAATTCCATTAAATTTCTTTTAATTTTTGCGCATATGTTCACATTAGTTGCTTTTTTAATATAAATTAAAATGTACATGAGTGTAATTATGGGCCTATTATTACATTATTTATTTAGTCCATATTTAATATTCTAGTAACAATTTACCTATATTTTAGGTCTGATATTATAGAGGTACGTGTCGGCCGTGAATCATGCATAGTCTTTAATCGCTTAGTTTTGACATTGAAATAATTTCTTATCAAAGTTCTTTTGACACATTATATTATGACGGCACCGAAACGATGTCATAGGGTCTTGGCACCAATAATAAAACTTTCAAATCCACCAGGATGGTTATTAACACTACAGATTACCGTTTACTACCGACGACCGTTTAAAATGAATTTGGCAGCATTAGTATTGGTTTTTATAAAACTGTACCTTTCATAAATAAAATATCAAACAATAGTTTTGATCTCAATACTGATTGAACATGCTGAAGTAGCCAAAATTGAGATGGTATCTCTTCGAATCCTAAATGGAATCGTAATAGTAGCGTCTACTGGTTCAAGCTTCTCTGGACAAAAATTAAAACTTTCGTAAAACTGTCTAAGGAAAACTTTACTCTGAGCGCATATAAATTAAGATAATTTAACACAAGCAGATTTCACATTAGCTACCTCCATTGTTCATCAATGACGACACAGAGAACAAGAGAGCAATCAAATCAAGGTGTGTCGACGAAATTAATAACACATTCACACATGCATTCGCAACGTACCAGCAACCAATCGTAGGCGTACTCCCCAGACAAACACAGATCGCGATAGGCAGGTAGGTAGGTATGATAGATGTCGAAACCGTTAATACAAACTAAAAATTAAAATAGCTAAACGACTGGTGAGACGGCTAAGCAGGCAATTGTAGAGCTCAGCGGGCGGCGCGGCTTTCATTATTTTATAATAACTAGCCTATAGGAGAAACCTCCAGTCATGGTCCGTGGGCCCATGGTGCCCATGTGCCCATGGCCTGTTTCACGGAGTTAATTGTCGGCTTGCCGCCTGGGCGGGAGCGTCACTCGCGAATCAATCGAGCCGTTGTGGTTGCTTCATTTGGATCCGCGAAATGAATCGACAATGGACAATCATTGATTGTTGGATGCGTTGATTAGAATTTGATTCTTTGGTGTTCTCGGAAGAAAGTTTTTATTATTTTTAAGACCCCATACTGAATTACGGACGGTAAATAAATCCATATGTCGAGGCGTGCCTGGATTCGATTAGGCTATTACAGACTGTTCATTCAAACGGAATAAACGACATTTTTTGAACACTAGGGCAGACTATATCTGCGTCATTACATTTTTGATTTATTGATATCCCATCACGTAGCGTACCATCGAATATTTTCAAAGGCTTATATTATGTCAAATGTACAGTCGGTGCGATGTTAGTAGTATCGGAGGTTCTAGATACATACTGACGAAAGTCGGACTCTATCTAAAAATGACACAAATTCGTTTGGTTTGGTCAATAAAATCACCACACCTGCAGTGATAATACCTTTATTCCATTTTATAAATGTTCTTTACTCCATTTCAAATGCTAAACTCTCATTTTGTCACGAATACAAATCACACATCACGCTCGTAAACTCATTTGGGCCTTTAAATTTGCTTTAATTTATGACACCATCATACAACATCAAACAAGGTGATACCCATTCAGAAACCTATTATGTTAATTTAAAACACATCGCAGTCGATATTATCTTGGTTCGTTCACACCACACCTCCCGAAACAATAGTTAATAAGATGATTTATATCGATGGGAGATATGCATTCGACAAGCTCGACATCGGTTTAGTATAATCTCGGGTAAGATCGGGTGGTGATCCATACAGATGTTTTGGTCCTTGGGAGCGTAGTTGCGGTGGATCAAAATGTTTATATCGAGGAATCTACTAATCAGGACGTTTAGACGAATAAATTGCCGTAGATTCATACCATTTATGATCATAGCACAATAAAATATACCAAAATAAGCGTTCTCTACATTCTTCGTGAGAGCATTTTTGGTAGAGAAAGAGCCTGGAGCTATGTATTGTATTGATTGTAATTTTTTCTATGGAAGGCTCTCGCATCATCTCGGTCTTGGTCCAATTTGTCCGTCCGTATACATGATATGGACAAACTAGTAAACCTTCATATTCAAAGTATTCTAGGTTCTCCAGTTTTTCAACTTTATTTTCTAGAAGCAACTATGCAGAATTTCAGTCTGATTCCTTCAGTAGTTTTTGCGTGAAGACTTAAAAACATCCATCCATCCTAGATGGATCCATCTTTCCAATCTTTCGCAATTTTAATATATGTATGAGTGTGATTTTCATAACAAACGGCAGTATATTTTGCGCTCTCACAGTTCAAAATTGCAAAATTGTATGTCATCGGTAAAAAACAAAGAGTTGAACGGCCTGTATTTGTCGAATTAGTATGTAAGTTACGAAGGCTCCACGCTGACTCATGCGCCGCCTATCATCTCACGACTGGACTATGAAAATAACATCCAGTTTCATGTACGATGTGGAATATCTAAGTAACTTCGTGTTTTTTTTGCTTCTTGACGGAAAGAATTGTTTCTAGTTTTTGTCGTAATGATTGGATGAACTGCCTAACTGAGAATTACGATGTTAAACTGCTTATTAAACGGATCGCATATGATATATCATACCTATAATATTATATATTGAGGCTTATTAAGTCGTAATGCGATTTGGACGAATTGTGTTTTAGAGGGTAAATCTACTTCTGTCTGTAATTTTTGATTGAGGGCCGGTTTCCACAAAGCTGAGCGAAAACTTTTGGACATTGGCTTTGTACATTATTATTTTTGACGTACTCGTAAGTCATGCAAATCAAAAACATCAATGTAGTTTCGAAATAGCTTCACATGAGTAGGTACCACGACATGTTTCGAGATTTCGGTTGTTTACACTAATCTCCACTGTGTTGGAATCTAGGCATAAGACATGAAAAGACCACAACAGAATCACCTACCTAATTTGGTAACAAAGTAGGTACCTCTCAATATGCATTAGCACTCTAACCCCCGAATACTCAAACGCCGTCTCAGATTTAAGGCCCATACACCAGTGAAAGTGGCGCCCCCAATTATTTTATCATATTATTACGTTAACCGCAGCAAGTTTTAAAAATCCATCGTTCAGTTTGTGGTATCTATTATAAGTTATTTATTGCCTCTGTAATAGTTTCATTTTGTAAAGCTTAGGTAGGTATACGAAGTTGCGCTTTTTGGCCACCAAACTCTATTTTCGCATCACCTCCTAAACTGTATGAGATAAAATTATTACAGAGGTATAAAAAAATAGCTTATAATAGATACCACAAACTGAACGTAGGATTTTAAAAAAATCTTATTATAAACGTAAAAATATGATAAAATAGATATCGCTGTCATATTGGCTCGGGTATGCTTAAAAAAAGTCCTAACTTGAGACATGCTCAAATCTAAGTTGCGTTTGAGTATTCGAAGGTAATAGGATTCAATCCTAGTAGGACCTTTTCACAAACTGTAATAGGATTGCCAAATAAATTCTTTGAATGTGATGACTGTGATGAGATCCAAAACATTTCAAAAGCATGTCAGTTAGATCCAGCGCAAATCACCCCACTAATAAGTTATAATGTAGCCCAACCAACGGTCCAAGATCTCGATAGCACAGTCGTTAGCATTATCTGAAGGAGGCGTGTTGCCGTTCGAACTTTACTCTCACGATACACACTCTAATATCACCCATATCTGCACAGCTCTAAGTGATAGAATGGCATGCGCAAATGCAGTAATTCCTAGCTCTACGACGTAACTGATTCCTGGGACGCTACCGATAAACTCCCAATTATAATCAAATCTCGGTAATTTGAATTTCTCTTCGAATCGCGATTCAAGGAAAGCTAATGGAAAATTTAGATTGTTTATGGCACTTTGTGAGGATGTGTGAAGTTATAATAATGCTTAAGCTGTTATGTTTATGAGCCAAATCATTTAAGGGGCAAGCCTACCGAGCTAAGTTGTCAGACTAGGCCTGAGGGCCTAGACAATGTAACAAACGATGTCGAAAGCGATTGTACAAAAGTCCAAAAATGTATTGGTTGGACAAACCTCCTTCGTGTTTTAAAGCTGGTTAAACATAAAAATCTTTGGTTTCTTGAATGTGGAAACACGATTGAGACCAAAAAATACAATAAAAAAACAAGAAAGTATACACTGTTTGGCACATCATTTGGTCGAGATCTCAGGAGCCCTGTGGTCTATTGAAATGACTAATGTTTTAATTTATAGGTTATTTTCATTACTAATTATTTAGTTCCTTGAATCGAAAGAAATCGGATTTTTTCATTAGTTACGTAGTTTTCTTGTAAATAAACAATAATTTTAATTTTGCACATACGCCGCGCCGAGAACTCTTGCTCTGTCCTCCTTTAACGCGAAAACTTATGCTAGGAATGAAAAGGATAGCCTTTTCACAAAATGCGCGTGATAGATTTTAATGACTCTACATATTAGGAAAAATATAAAAGCTCAGGATAAATCTAATTTTAACTACCTTAATATCTACTTGTCAACAAAATATAACTCCTAATCCTAATAGGGTTGCTATTGAGGGTATTGAAGAAAAGAAGCACAACTTAGAATATTCACACTTTTATATTCAATAAGCCGAATTTAATATGCCGTGTGGTGCCGGCGGCATAGAATTTGCACCACCCCAATTCTTCCCGTGGGTGTCGTAAGAGGCGACTAAGGGATATCTTCTGGGGGCGGGCAGCAGCGCCCCCTGCAGAACAAATCTTCCACCAAACTGCGATCCCCAACCCGCATGCCCAGCGTGGGGATTATGGGCATTACCCCCCCATGAGTTAAACACCAAAAAGGCGTTTATCAGGGGGAGGCCTGCGTCCAGCAGTGGACCGATACAGGCTGTGGATGTGGATGTGGATATTCAATAAAACAATCTGCTCAAGACACAAATTATGCAAAGAAAGAAACATTATAAAAGAACATTTAACAATGCACAAATTACAGATTTAAATAAGGTGCGAATAACAAGAAACATGAACAATACTTAGCTTTTACTCATGTAGGCTGCCGATCAAAAAGTGGTCGTTCCCACCCATTTGGATCGTATTTAAAGGCTATGATATCGTACGATACCCGACCGCAGCGCCATCTGGCCGCAAACAGTCGTTACAACAATTTATTTAATTTCTTATTACAAACAATACTTTCAGAACAAAGCAATAATACCAAAAATAGTAAAATAATATACCACAACGTAGGTACGTTGTGACATTATATAAACTCTAAAGAATTTTTGGCGCTTATCAAAGCTTAATTATCTTATTACATTAAAATACCTATGAAATAGGTAATCTAAAATCTAAAAACGATTTTAGATAAGCTTTTCACATATCTTTAACATCATTTTCTATATTAATCTGTTACGCGCATTGCCCCTATTAAAACGAATCTACAGAAGATGTCCCTAGCTTTCTCTCTTTTCGTAGTTACTCTCTGTAACCACTTCAAAAAACCGAACGAAACTCGGTCACCCCGGTACTACCTACCTACCATATAACCACAGGGGTATTGAGACAAATCAATCAACACTTCGTTTGTTGAAATCCAACAAGTAGTTTCAGCGCTACGTGGCAACATAAAAATCGGGTACAAACATACAAAGAAACATGGTGCCAACCGCATAACGCTCCTTCGTTGCTAGTCGGATAAAAAACAAACCGATATCAACACAATCAATGACTGATATTCTCAAACATAAATTGACCCCAATCCACCCTGACCCCTACAACTCTTCTAACCGGTCATTTAGTAATATTTTTCGGTTATCTGTATTGAATGGTGTTGGTGATTAGTTATGTTATGGGATTGTTTAATAAATAACATCTCATTACAATTGCAGCGGCCGACAATGAGATCGCGTTGTATTTCACGCGCTCTATGTGTCGGGGTCTGATCAGGGGGGTACCCAGGCTTAAGTAGGGGTGCTCTATGAAACTACGAGGAAATTCTCTATTTCTGATCTAATGCAAAGTCAAAGTTCTTATTTCTGTAAATACACAGAACTGAGAAAATGTTATAATCGTATAAGATAAGAAAATGTAGGAAAAAGAAAATATTGAATAATATATATCAGTTATCTAAACCCATAACTCAAGCTCTGCTTAGCTTGGGGCAAGATAATCCTGTGAGAATTGTCCACATTATTTATGTTTATTTAGGTATTTATAACCTTATATTTTTCATTTCGCTCTCTCAAGCAAGTTTTCTCGGAAAGTTTCTATTGTGTATTTTGAGTTGAAAATCAGAAAACAGAATGACTTGTTATTTCTTCTGCCTTGCTGCTTTCTATAATAACTAAATAAAACAAATAACTAGGCCAGTGGACCAGTCTCTCCCTACACAAGAACTTAACATTATAGGTACCTATTTAATTGTCAACTTAAAAACCGTTGCACTTCCGTAACGTTAGCGTTTTTTTGTGTTTATAATAAGTAATAAAACAAACAAATATTTTGTTTAAGTATACTTTTCTTTTTTACTGTCTGAGGTATAGTAAAAAAGAAAAGCATAAACAGATCAAGTCATCTCTGTAATAACAAAAGTCATTTGCGATGGGGCGCTCAGGCAACAGCACAAGGACACCACTTAAGTTCCAGCCTTAGTTTGCCTCCTAAGTTCATAAGGAATTTACCTCCTGAGGACCCTAAGTCCAGCGCTGGACGGGGCGTGGTGGTCGTGCGGCCGCAGGCGCGGGGCGTGCTCGCTGCGCGCGCGTCTATAAATCGCGCTCTAACGCGCCGCGGGCTCTTGCTCTGCATTGCGCACTCCTAGACTTAAACCTTTAGATTTCCAATGCTATGCGTAAGTAATGTGCTAGGTTTGAAGTGAACAAAGAAGGGTAATTATCGGCTTAGTTAACTTACTAACTCTTTCAGTGCCCATGGTGCGCTTGCCGAAGTATAGCAGCGTCTCTGGGCCGGACAGTCAACGCAATATTTATTGAAGTAAGCCGAAAGTTTACACTAAAATAAAAGGCACACAGCCTTTTTATCAATAACTCAAAAGCAGACATTGCAAAAATGTTTTGCTCATTTTGCTCACAAAAAAAAATCTCATCAATATTCTATAGGGTTTCTCACACAGCCGCCAATAAGGAAATACCGAAGCAATTTTAGATTTTTGAAAATATTTAGCCGCGTAACGGTTCCGGCGTGGATTTTATCATCTGCTTTTACTACAAGTCACGAAAACTGTTTATTAACAAGAACGATCCATAAACCATAAAGCATAAACCTCGATCCTCACATTCAATCAAACTTACAAGAATCTAATTAACATCCCAGATGGAAAGGAACAAATTATGGACCCCGGAAGACTCAAGGTGTGAATACAATTTCTTTCTCTCCTGTATCATCGATGGCTATCAGTGTTGGTTCGTTAGGTAGGTGCGTCTGGTTTAATAAACAGCGATATAATTAAATGTTGTACTTGAGTGGTTTATATTTATACCGAAGGCGCTAGAACCGCCCTCTCGCGCCTGGCTTGTTAAACCGTAGGGTATTAACGAGAACTTGTACTGGTTATAACTACATGATGTATGCGAATGTGTTAATGAAGTCTGTGGATGATTCGCGGATTATTGCACTGTGAAGGTTTTATTTCATCCGGGAAAATTATCCGGGATGGGATTAATTAGCGCAGAAGGTTTTAACACAAACAATTGAAGTGAATTATAGTCAATTGTGGGTGCCGTAAGAGGCGACTAAGGGATAATTACCGGGAGCAGTATAATTCTACCACTGAACTACGATCCCCAACCCGCATGCCCAGCGTGGGGATTATGGGCATTACCCCCCATTAGATAAACTCAGGGGGTGGCCTGCTTCCAGCCGTGGACCAATACAGGCTGTTGAGGTTGATGTTGAGGCACCTTATTTCTTATTTGATAGTAATTACTATTTATCAAGCTTTATATAGTAAATTAAAATTGACTTCTCTAAGTGCTTATTTTGTAAGTCTAAAGAAATAAACGATTTGACTCTGACTTTGACTTAGAATAGCGCATTAATTTGACGACCTCTGTGGCAGAGCGGTTGAGGGTATCCCTGCGTCGCCATTTTACGGGTTCGATTCTTGCCCCGAGACAACAATCTGCAGATTTGAATCTTTTTGTTTTCAATGTTTATTAAAAAACACCTATCTAGGTTTAAACAACTTTATTTCTTAAAGAAACTTTACAGTTCAGTTTAAATTAGATAAATGTAAATGTGTACTAAATCTAAGTTTAATCTGTAATATAGTATTAAAGTATATCCGCCTTTTATAGTAGGTACCTATAACAGTTCTGCTTAGCTCTTAGGCTATAAGATCCTGTGTGAATTGTCCAGTATTTTTTATAGTAGGATGGAGACTCCTGTGGGTGCTCGCTCAAGAGCCTGAAAAATAGCAAAGTTTTAGCGCTTCGCAATTTTTAAAACGGAAAACATATCACACAGATTTGTTTGTGAATTTGATTTAGTTTATGATGTCTAAACTCTGTTTATGAATATGACCTATTCTCCATTTATACAATTTTAAGCTTAGCTATCAAGATATTCCTTTCAGACGTCATATGACAGGCAATTATCGATAACAAGTTATAATTTTTTCATAACCTCAAGAGGTTATGAATTTCCAGTACAGTGTCATACAACCTCCACCACAACCTCATGGAGGGTAATACATAGGTTTAGTAGGTGTCATACAACCGATCCTGAAATACAATACAATACAATACAATACAATACAAATACTCTTTATTGCACACCAAGATACAGAAATACAGAAGAGAAACACATAAACACAAAAACAGTTGCACAATGGGCGGCCTTATCGCTAAGAGCGATTTCTTCCAGGCAACCTTTGGATGGACACGTGATTATTGTACAGGTATAGACGGTGGCGTGTAACAAACTATTACACAGGAAAAAAGTAAGTACATAAATAAATATAATTAAATACTAAGTAGTATAAAATATGTTAGTATTTAATTATATTTGAAATACCTTATATCAAAATTGGTAGAGTAGGTACTAATATAATAACAAGTTCCGAATAAACATCAAATAAAAGCTCAATTTCACATTCAAAATACCTCATAACGCCATTAGCGTAACAACAAACAACATTCCGATTCTAAGAAATAACTGCGAACAGTTTTAAAGGCATTTCTGTTCCAAATCTCAAGCATATTGCTAACAAATCACAACGAATGGGTCGTTTAGCCGCCATTTGTTGCCCCCAGGGGGTGCGGGGGTTGCAGGGGGGTAATTGTGTTTACAATACACCCCCGCACCCCCTTCCGCTCATTTCTCATCCTCAAACATCAGGGTGCTTAGCGATTCCACCTCGGGAATCTTGGGAAAGTGGAAAATGCCAGGTCGTATGATGTCTTTATATTAGAATTTTCGGTAGAATAGGACTCTTAATGATAATAAACTTAACAAGGACTTCAAAGAAAAAGTAAAAAAATACTCAAAAATGTTTAGAAAAGTTTGTCAAATAGCAAAATCAAATTATATTAGCTCCAAAATTAAAAACAGTGAAAATGTAATAAAATCAACATGGAAAATAATAAATAGTGAGACTGGAAAGGTCAGTACCTACGATAATGATTACAATTTAAAGATTAACAGTTGCACAATCAAAAATGACATTGAAGTAGCCCAAGCTTTTGAAAACTTTTTTACTGACATTCCAATCTCTACCACAAAGTCCCTAAATTCTTCTCAAGCAATTGCCGAGTCTTTACTGATAGAAAATGTACCTAAATGCGAAAATAAATTTAATTTCAACCACGTTAATGAAAAAGATATTATAAAAGTCTTTAAACTTTTAAATATAAAGAAAACTGCAGATCTCTGGGGCATTTCCGTTAGAATTATTAAACCTTTGATTGATACCATTGCACCAGATCTAGCTTTTATATTTAATGAGTCTATTGATTGTGGTGTATTTCCTGATCTAATGAAATGTAGCAAAATAATCCCACTGTTTAAATCAGGTAGTAGGTCTGACCCCACTAACTTTAGACCAATATCAGTACTGCCACCATTCAGCAAAGTTTTTGAAAAACTTATTTTACATCAATTGCTCAGTTATTTCAATTGCAATGACCTGCTTCATAGTAAGCAATTCGGGTTTACTCGCGGCAGGTCAACTACTGATGCCGGTATAGAGTTAGTATCGCATATTTTTGATGCTTGGGAGAAGTCGCAAGATGCCTTAGGCATTTTTTGCGACTTGTCGAAAGCATTCGATTGCGTACACCATGAAACATTAATCAGGAAACTACATCACTATGGAATAAGGAACACCTCCTTGGATCTTCTCACATCTTATTTGAGTGATAGGATACAAAGAGTTGACATAAATGGGAAACGGTCTTCGGGGTCTGTAGTTACAATGGGTGTACCGCAGGGATCTATCCTCGGTCCTTTCCTATTTTTAGTTTATATTAACGACCTGCCTCATCTTGTCAAGAATAGTCACGAGATTGTATTGTTTGCTGATGATACTTCATTAATTTTTAAAATGAAACGACAAAACACTAATTTCGACGATGTAAACAATGCAATCTCAAAGGTAGTTCATTGGTTTAGTGTCAACAATCTTTTGCTTAACGGAACCAAAACGAAATGTATTAGATTTACTCTACCTAATGTAAAACAAGTTAAGGCTGATGTAAACGTAAATGGAGAAACGTTAGAAATTATAGAAAGTACCGTATTCTTAGGAATCACCTTAGATAATAAACTTCAATGGGGCCCACACATAGATAAGCTATCGAAGAGACTTAGTTCTGCAGCATATGCAGTCAAAAAAATCCGTGATCTCACAGACGTGGACACATCTAGACTAGTTTATTTCAGCTACTTCCATAGTATTATGTCTTATGGTATACTGCTTTGGGGGAACGCTGCAGATATTAACACCATATTTGTGCTGCAGAAGCGGGCTGTTCGTGCCATCTATAAAATGGGTCCCAGAGAATCCCTGCGTGATAAATTCAAAGAAATAAATATAATGACAGTACCAAGTCAATATATTTATGAAAACTTGTTGTATACTCATAAAAATATCAATAGTTTCCTAAAAAATTGCGATATACATAATGTAAATACTAGAAATAAACATAAACTCGCTGTACCCACAACTAGGCTGCATAAAATTAATGTATCTTTTAAAGGGCAATGTATACGCTTCTACAACAAAACCCCTACTGAGCTGCAAAAATTATCAGTAAATAAATTCAAACAAATTGTCAAAACTTTATTATGCAAAAAGGCTTACTATAAAATATCAGATTATCTAGAGGATAAAAAAGCTTGGGACGGATTTTGCTCCAACTCGAAAAATAACAACTAACAGGCTAAAGGTTTCTTCGTCGTTTCTTTACTTTAGTCTACATACCGAAGCGATCGAAATCAAAAATACCACTTTATTTCCGTGTCAGTGTATTTTTTACTATGATTTGACCTTTTCTAAGTGTACATTTATTGTATTTATGGAAATAAAGCATTTTTGAGTTTGAGTTTGAAAAAAAAATAAGGCTTTTCATACAAACACTTGTTCATATCAGTCATCATCATCGCTCTTACGATACCCACGGGAAGAGATGGGGTGGTGCAAATCCACACAGCTAATAGTTATCATAACAACGCTATTCGAGTTGATAGCACCAAACCAACCTATATTTCGAACCCTCGATTTACATAAAAGCTTAAAATAAATTCTTTTCGGTAAAAAATTAACTCCCAACACGAAACGAAAAGCTTCGTGAGGCCGTTTTTAAAGGTTTATACTCACTCTTAAACAAAAGCTCAGTGCTTAACGAGCCGAGCTCGTTGCGTTCGTATGAAAATCTCGTAAAAAATAATAAACAGTTTACTTTCGTCGACACGCGCGCATTCTATCATTACACCTTTCGTGGCAAAGAAAGAGCTTATTGAAGTAAGGAGGTACCTACATAAAAGTATAGGTAGAGTCGTTCTACTTAAATTTTGCGCATTTTTGCTCTTGATGTCACGTTACATTTGCGAAATAAATTTGTAAAAACCTTGTATCTACTTATCAGACAGACAATATGTAGGTTCCTTATACTATTTTCTAGGCTCTGCATCAAAACTTTTTACATTATAGAGAAAATAAATGTATTTTTTTTCATTATATTCAACTATTTACATGCTTTATCAACTATGATCAGACCAAGTAACTTGTAGGTTAGGTGGCATACAGCCGTACAGCGCAAGTACCTATTTACCACGTCCCTGGGTCAGCCACATCTTCTCCCAAACATGTAATTATTAAAACAGTCTGCAAACCACGTCATATTATTTTCTAGGAATAAAAATTATTGTGATATCACAAAAATGTACAATCTCGACGGGACTTGAACGTGCCACCTTCCACAAAAGTACAAATCAAGTATTTGAAGCGCATACATGAGTGAAAGTGGAGCGGCCATCTATTTTATCTTATTATTACGTTTAATACAGGATATTTTAAAAGTCCATCGTACAGTTTCTGGTATCTATTATAAGTTATTTAATAATGCCCCTCTTATTGTTTTGTTTTGTAAAGCTTAGACAGAGATACGAAGTTGCCCTTTTTGGCCACCAAAATCTATTTTCGTATCCTATTACAGAGGTATACAAAAATAGCTTATAAACAATAGGTACCACAAACAGTACGATGGATTTTAAAAAGGCGCATACCCGAGCCAATCTGACAGCAATTCCTATTTTATCATATTTTAACGTTTATCATAGGAATTTTTAAAAATCCTACGTTCAGTTTGTGGTATCTATTATAAGCTATTTTTTAATACCTCTTTTATTATTTTATCTCATGTAGTTTAGGAGGAGATGCAAAAATAGAGTTTGGTGGCCAAAAAGCGCAACTTCGTATCTCTTCCTAAGCTTTACAAAATGAAACTATTACAGAGGCATTAATAAATAGCTTATAATAGATACCACAAACTGAACGTAGGATTTTTAAAAATTCCTGCGTTCAACGTAATAATGAGATATAATAGTTGGGGGCGCCACTTTCGCTGGTGTATGGTCCTTAAGCGTAATTATATGATAAAATTTGAGTCGCTGGCTGTCATATTGTCGGGTATGGGTATAATTTGAAAACCAAAAAACTCTTATGTCATATTTATCCAAAACATCCGTCCAAAATGTTCTGAGTTAGCTTCACTCCAAAGCTCGACATCGGCGCCGATAGTTGATGGCCGTGTTTGCAGCCGGCAACCTTCAGCCACCCCCAACAGAAACCGTTGGTCAGCAGGTGCTTGCAAATCAATGAGCATGTTCTAATTAGTTAAATAAAGTTATTGATAACTAATCGTCTTGGACTTTTTATGTGTCTTTTATGTGACATTAATGATAAGGGTTGATTTCTTGTGACTAAGCTTAACTGCGATTAAAATATCCGTATGATTTGACCAATATAAGCGCTTATTCGCTGCGGGTATTTTTAGATTTGCTTATTTGTTATTTTGTTTTTTATTCGACATGAAAATTAAGGCAATGAGGTACGGAAATAGAATGAGTGGTACACATAAGAATACATGTGAATCGACCAGAAGGAAAATAGTGGCAAAGTATAGGCTTTTCATCAATGTCTACTAAAACCAGATCTCACATTACAGACCTGATATCAGTGAAACCGTCAAAGTTGTGTGTCGTAATCGAGTTGCGTTCGATAATATAACCGGTGGTAGTGGTTATCACGTAGCAAAAGACTTAAACTTAGGGTAGATCGATATATCTGCCAATAAAAACTCACTCGCATGACATTCAGTTACTCCGTGATCTTGGTGCATGAAACTGTGCCGAAATATTGGAAAGCTTAAAATTCAAATCATGGTAAATATAACGTTGTAAATGACTTTAGTGTTATTACCATGATGGATTTAAAAGTTTTTAGTCGATCTTGACTCGGGTCATGAACTCTCTAACTATATAATATTTTTTTAAAAAACTATAAAGCGACTTCAATTTCATAGTAATTTCATGTATTTTCATGGATTCCATTGTCAAAACTAGATCAAATTAAAATGGGACAACACGGGAAGCACCAGCTTTCATATAAATGTGAAAATCGGACCACCCAGTCAAAAAAAACAGTCGAATTGAAAAGCTCCTCCTTTTTTGAAGTCGGTTAAAAAGCCGAAAAAAGGAATTTGCCAAAAAAAGGCAGCAGCTACCTTCTGTCTATTTGGACCACCTCCCCTACGATCACTAATCTGCCCGCCAAGCGTGATGATTATGGCATATCCAACTTTGCTAGGGGATGCATGGTACGTTCAACAGTGGACAGCTATTGTCCACTGTTGAACATGCGTCCCCTAGCAAAGTTGGTATATGATGGGATGTTAGTATTTAACTTATGCTTATCGCTGTGAGGTAATAAAAAGATAAAAATAAAATTCAGTAAAAAAATCTTCATTTCTGACAACCAAGGTCCATAGACAAATTACCGTTGCAGTTACACGTTACAATAAATTAAAATAAAATAGAAAAACAGCATAATAAACACTACAATACAACAGCACTGTGTAGGTAGGTACAGAAGATCATTCCAGCTAATAAAACAGACTTACCTACAATCATCAATAAATAACAATAACGTTACATTATTCGTTAACAACTTCATATTGCAAACAAATGCAACGAAATGGGATTCACTTTATATGACATAACATTCATTAACTTTGCGTAATTAACATCACACAACAATATCAGTTTTCATTTTTAAAATTTAATTATGTTTCGAAATAAATTGACGCCATTCGACTCGTAACCTTTATAATGACAATTAACTCCCAGGGAAAATTATCTTTATATTTATTTTCTGTTTTTCTCAAAATAAATACGTAGTTCAAACGAATAGTACTTTAACTATTTAAACTCACTCAGTGAACTCTTTTAACAATAAACTGAAGAAATGTTGAAAGGCCTCGTACATTGACAAAGACTTATTACAAAGACTTATTATAGTAGTACTCAGGAATACACGCACCAGCCACCAGCATAAGAGCTGCCTGTGTATCACAAATAATAATAATAGTAAGGAGTTGAATCAAGGGCCAGATTAAAAAAACGGAACCCCTGGACTCGGAGGTGGTACTACCAGTGTTACAAGGCGTAATGTACCAGTACCTGAATGACTGAGCATTGCTCGATTTTTTTTTGGTAAAGTGCTTATTAGAAATTATTTATTTATTTATTTATTTATTTATTACACAAAATCCACAGCTCTCTTAAATAAAAGTAACTTAACTTAAGAATATCACTTACAGCCAATAACGGATTTACATTTTATAAAAGAATTAAAACTAAAGACGACAGTCACCAATCAATGTTGTCGGAATTATTATACATTATACATACCATACATTACAGTAAAACAAACATAACTATTGAAATAAAGTACATAATAAATACCCAAACACAAAACTAATTTCAAATGGAAAAATCAAAATTATACATATAGATAACAAAATTATAGGTTCAAATAGAGAAGTAAGTAAAATAATTAAGAAAAAAATACACGCAATAAAAATAAAAAAATAAATAAAAACAGAATATAAACCACCTATGAAACGGTACTCTCATCTGAGAGCTTTTGCAATAGATCACGCTTAAATAATACTCTACTGTTAGAGAAAATATCTAATGAATGAAACATATTATTGAAATTTCTATGAAGCCGGGTCACCGGTGAATAATGTGCATAATTTGTTTTGGTTGTCATAACGGCGAAAAATTTTGAACATGTATGTCTAGTCCTAGTTCGTGGTGTATTCAGGCGTAATAATTTGGAACATAGATCTTGAGAGTCAATATACCCATTGCATATACCGTGCAGGAATGACATATCCGCGATAACTCTTCTATCTTTGAGATTCGTTAAACGATGGTAAGCACATGCTGCTTCGTATTCATTAAAGCTCGTATAGCATCTGTAGTTAAGATTTCTTATAAACTTACTTTGAATACTTTCGAGGTTCTGTACATAGGTTGTGTAATGTGGGCTCCATACCACAGAACAATACTCTAAGGTACTTCTTACAAAGCAATAGTATAACATTTTGACACATGCTAAGTCGGTGAATGGTCGGCTTACCCATTATAGTACTATTCGCCAGAAACAATAACAGACAATAAAACAATAGGGTATATGCATGTGATTTCAAAATGGCTATAAAAATATATACGTATTCTCTATTGATATAGAAACATATCTACATATTTATTTTTGCATTTTGAGATGTTTTTATTGTAGAATTTAACCATTGAAAAATTGATATTTTAAATCTCAATCGCAAAATTTCGAAACGCTACTCACATTGACTAGAGCGGACGTGACATCACTGTACGCATTTCTTCTTTTTTTATTCTGCTTGCTGCACCTCTTTATTATGACTATGCTGCCCACTTGACATTTCGTATTGTCGATTATTTTCAGTTTTTTCGGAAAACCTCTTTCCTGAGATGATCACTACCGAGGTCGTCACCAAAGGTTTTAATCAAGTGTGTACGTCGACGTCACATAAACATGGCGCCAATATGGCAGCGTTTTATCACCCGAAAATGATTGTAGTTTTGATTTGTTTTTTTTTACCTTGTTAATGCGAAATTCAGTGAGCGTCTTATCATTCCTGGGTTAAATAAAGACCTAAAGAATCGATTAAAACATAAAAAAAAATCGATGCATATACCCTATTACAACTATTACTTTTACATGTATTTATTAAAAATCTAAGCCGTCGCCGGCTAAGTGCCATGAATTTTCACAGACTACTCGCAAGCGACTGTAGTTAAAAAAATTCTAGGAAAAATTCTAAAGCGCATCTAGCGGATAATTAGGAGCTGAAATGAGTCGCGTAGGCGTATTTACGTTACTACTGTCGTAACGTCCGATCTAACAGTGACAATTAATGGTAAACACCACACAGAATGCTAGCAGCATTGCCAGGTTAAAAGGCAATGCCGTTGACCAAAATAAAAGCCAGCATTCACCTGTGGACGCTATAAAAAGTTTGATAATCATAATAATTTGACATAAAACTCATGCTTGTTCCCTATTCTAGTTGTATCAACAAAATAACTACCCGATCTCCCAATAATGATGGCTACCGATGGACCAATCCATTACGACTCCACACTGGCCCGTCGAGAGCAACAAGTGTACGATTCTCCGAATACCTAACAAATGTTAAGTTTTTTCCGTTGTCCGTGCGACATGGCCCAATTAAGGACACACGACCTGGACGGATACAACAGGGAGGTACTCTAGGGTTACCTTAGTGGGGAAGTATCTATAAACAAAATAATGAAGTAGGTATAAAGTAGGAAAATGGAGAGTTCTATTGCGCAAGAAAATAGTTTATTGGAGCAACTAACACATACCTAATAAGCGGATTCGTAATTGGTTTTTAGATAGGTATTGTCGGTGTGATCAATCGTATAAGAGAATTTTTAAACATTCGACTTGCAATATTTTTTACAAAAAATGTTTTTTAAGTGTTTCGATGTTTTAAAACTAAGTGCTCATTAGTGTTTTGTTTTTTGCTATTGCATTGCATTGAGGCCAGCTTGAAAGGACAAAATACTACGTAGCAGTGTGCTTGAATGTGATAAAATACTTTTAGTGAGTTCAGAGTCAATTGAATACGATATATCGAATTGTTTAAAACATAATTAAGCTAATAAAACGACATTTTCTGAAAATACATCCTAGCTAGATCGATTTATCGCCCTCGAAACCCCCTGTATTCTAAATTTGATGAAAATCATTGGAGTTGTTTTCGAGATCCGGATTATATAATATATACAAGAATTGCTCGTTTAAAGGTATAAGATAACCCCCTTTCACATACTTACTACGTCCCAGTGCACCACACTCTTATAATTTATTTGCCAAGGATTTGGTTTTGTTCCCTGTTTTTCTCGATCAAAATCTGATCGTAAACACCTTGTTTAGCCGTTCTCAGCCCAGATAACTTTGGGATTATGCGAAAAATCGACTTTAATCGATTAACTTTTATAGCAATAAGAAAGTGTTTTAATAATGGGTTGGAGAATGTGCAGCGTACAAAGTAAAATATACTTTTAATAGTTTTTAGAAGGTCCTATCAAAAGCCATTTCTAAAGCTAATGTTATAGAAGGGTGCTCTGTTGGCCACGGAACCCTAAACATTAGTTACACGCTCTCACAAAAAATTACACTTCTATATTCGAAACTATTTGTTTGACACTTATTTATTCTAAATATTCTCGAATATGCTAGCGAAGCACTTCAATGTATACGTAGATACGTTATTAAATCAATAATCGATAGAGCAAGCCAAAGTTTTTTTTTTAAATGATCTAAAACTAAAGGTATAAGTAAACCACGTTCCCCCGCACACCCCAAAGGGCGACTATATTCGTGCGCTGGGTTTCTCGGAAGCCTTTAATTGCGTCCATGCACTGAAGATCGAACGTTTAAAATCGATTTTTTTACTCGATTTATTTCATGTGAGCTCGCCATTCTGTGCTTTATTTTGTTCTTTTGAATTGAACGCTGTGTTTATGCAAATTTTACACGCATCTACTGAAACTTCTCAATTAATTAAGTTGGTCAGGTTTTGATTTAATTCGTGTATCAAATTAAAAAAATATCTCCTGAAAATTTGAAATATGGCTAGAACTTGGCAGTTAACTGTTTCAATCGTTAATTCTAAATGCTAGTTTGTTTTTTTTAAGAAAATTACGGCTAAGTAATAACTTAGCCGTAATTTTCTTTATAAGTAGGTTAAAGTGTAATAGACAAAACAGTTAATGCATAAAAGAATCTTTAAATTCTAATGAAAAGCATTTTTATCAGTAGTTTTTTAAAAAAGTTGATGTGTTTTGGTGTTCTCTGAAAACTTCCACCTAGAAGGTTCTCACTTCAAAAATATCAATCATATTTGTTAACATTGTCAGTATCTTGGTTTATATCTTTGTTAGTTCAAATTCCAACTAGAATTGTTAAAAAAGCAGGCCCTAGAAAGTATCCAATTAAGAAGTAACCAGATATAATAGGAATCCAGTATCGGACAAGAATAATTTTAATTGGCGACACAAAGAATAGTCACCATTAGTCCCAGTTTTGTATTCCAATGAGCGAATTGTCGCATTCTCTCTACAATACCCCGAGAATGTTTTCACACCTCAGAATAACTCAATGGACAACTTAAATCAAACCCTAGGTACAACGAATAAAGTTTATTTTGCCCCGTTGATAAGAATTTAATCGCTGCAGATATAAAATCAGTCAATTTAGAAATTTCTAGTGCAACGTATTGGGTTGAAATTTGTCTACTTAGGAATAAGATGGAAGTTTTCATCCTTTTCTCAATACAATTTAAAATAAACCTTAAAGTATTTGTTCTTGAGTCGAATTTCCACTGGAAGGAGTAAATATAAAATCTGAAAGGCCTGCTGATATTCGTGCGCGTAATGAGGTGAAACAATTCAAAATAACATTCAGCGAAGGAGTTTTCAATAAGAAATATTTAAATTTATTTAGATCGTAGTCGGAATGGTCGAGCAGATGAGATTTCCAAAGCAATTGGAGTCTTATCTATACAAAACATTATTATGAAAGAAATCTAAACAAAAAAACAAACTATTATTTTCTATGATAAACAACACAGAGTGTTGTGTACTTATCTACTTATTGTGTACGTATATGTCTTCTACTTGGACAAATCCCAGCAAATTAACCCAGAAAGAAAAAGACAACAGCAGGAGCACCAGTGAACAAAAGAGACAGGTGATATTTGGAGCAAGGTGCTCGTGTAAGGTGTATTTGTTTAAAGGTGCTATAGGCAAAAGCAAGGGCTATGATAAAATATTGCTTTCGTTGCATTGTTGTAGATTGAACATTTTATAAAGCTGATAGATAGAAGTTCAGTTTCCGGTAGTCCTTGGTGCATGTAGGTTCTTATTTAGTGGATCCAACAATCATGAAGACTAAATCTGTTATCTGTTACCATTTTGGTTGCATCGCATGCATACTCAGTAGGTATTCTATGAATTCTAAGTACCTACCTATTCTTGATCATCGTCTTCATTTTCAACTGCATTTTAGGCTAGACCTATATCTTGTTTATGCCATTCACTTCGATGTCCTGCTTTTTATGACTTTTCAATTATTTCTAGTGCAACGCTATTGTTACTTCCGCTAACTACAATTTCGCCCTGGGGAACAATTTCTAGACATTTGTTCCACTATACTTAGGTGGTGTTATTATCATTGGATGCTCATAAAATGAAATGAAGTGCAAATTTAATTGATTAGTTCATTTCCCTTTACATGTGTTTCTTCGTAAAACTAAATTATTGCTCTGAAATCTCTTAAACATTTTATTGTTATGCTCACGTTATACCAACCTATACCTGGCAATCTAGATTTAACGATTATTTCTTTTGAAGGACTAGTTCTCAGGTCACCACTAGAAGGATCTACTGTAGGTGTACTGTTTGTCGTGTTTGACAAGTCATTTCATCATCATTAAAATTCAGGTCTATTTATAGACCCAAAATTTGTTTGGATCTATCGTACCTGTTGGCTTCTTCAGGCGTGGTGCAATAATTCGAGGTGGATCTTGGCCTCCAACGCTATATTAACCAGTTGTCCCTAGACCCGGCGGCGATAAAGAATAGGGTATATGCATCGATTTTTTTTATTGTTTTAATCGATTCTTCAGGTCATTATTTAACCGAGGAATGATAAGAGGCTCACTGAATTTCGCATTAACAAGGTAAAAAAACAAATCAAAACTACAATCATTTTCGGGTGATAAAAACGCTGCCATATTGGCGCCATGTTTATGTGACGTCGACGTACACACTTGATTAAAACCTTTGGTGACGACCTCGGTAGTGATCATCTCAGGAAAGAGGTTTTCCGAAAAAACTGAAAATAATCGACAATACGAAATGTCAAGTGGGCAGAATAGTGCCAAATCAAGGAGCAGCAAGCAGAATAAAAAAAGAAGAAATGTGTACAGTGATGTCACGTCCGCTCTATTATATTAATGGCTCTATTATATTAATGGCGTAGCGTTTTGAAATTTTGCGATTGAGATTTAAAATATCAATTTTTCAATGGTTAAATTCTACAATAAAAACATCTCAAAATGCAAAAATAAATATGTAAATATGTTTCTATATCAATAGAGAATACGTTTATTTTTTTAGCCATTTTGAAATCACATGCATATACCCTATTATTTCTTTCTTAATGATGACTGCAAAAATATAGTAAGCATAATCTAACGGTAAATTATGTAATCCATCTTAACATTAACTCCAGAAATTCCAAATGCTCACTCACTACAGATCTTCTGACAAAACCTGATTGTAGCTCCATAAAATCAATAATCCAAAATGATCACCTGGCTCGTTGGGGCGATCAATGCAGGCGCGTGCGCTGACCGATGACATGTAATCTCAGAGCACCCTGGCAAGATCAGGTTGCACAACCACACCGATAAATCTAAAGGTGGGCAATGGGTACGTAACTGGGTAAAGTAATAAGGCTACCATTTCAGTTAGAAAGCATTGGTTTGTTACATAATCTTATTGGTGGAGCAAAACCAAACTGAATTTGAATTTTGTTCAAGACTCCAAGGAGTTTAGGTGTTGAAGTTTTGTGAATAAAGTTTTTGTAGTGAACGAGCACGCAAATTTAAAAAAAATGCGGTTCAAAAATTTAGAAAAAATATAAATATGATCTTTGGGACTGACACAATAGTTTAGAAGCCTATACTGAACAGTGGCGTTGCAGTCAAACTGCAGATGACGACTAAGGAATTACCAAAAATATACAGGTCAAAGAAAAAATGTGATGAAGAAATGTTATAAAGATTTCAATTTCAATCCCTTTTTGCCCGCCCACATTCAATAAGCTAGCAAAACTCAAAACGTGGCGAAATATCGATTATCCTTTATAGCTAACACGAAACAATAGGCCGAAACCAGGTCAAGTGCCCATTGTAGGCACTAAAAGGTGCGTGGCCAAACTTCCGTTAGTGAGGTCGGAACGTCGGAAGCCGCTGGCCAATAAACGACCTCAGGGATGTACTCGTAGGCAAGGGGAAAGGAAAGTGGGCTATCTACGTTGGTATACTAATAAGACTTAACGTTAGACTTACTTCTAACGCGCTAGAAGTAACTGATTTTCAAACTGTTCCATTAACAAAAAAAGGAGATGATGGTAATGCTGGTTTGGGTTAGGGTTGAGGCAACATCCACCGCACTGAAAGTTATTCCTAGGTTATATTCTATTCTAAGCCTTTGAGGCTTTTGTGTTGGTACACGGTAAAAAAAATATAAATATCGTATGTAGGGAACCCAATTCTAGGTGTTAATCGTAATTGTAATCTAGCCTTTTTGTTTTACTAACTTTGTTGGTTTTATGCAGCCTTCAGTGTTTAGCGAAAATGTATGTTTGTATGTTAAAAAACCCTCAGTTTTTGTGTCAGTGACAAACAACATTTTTATTCAATTCAGTTTTCCTCGTCATCTGACTGAACCACAGGACTGAACCCTGTATCATGGTGAGTTGAGAATCTTGCAATACATCTTTACAAGTTCAAAAAATCATTTTTAATTTCAAGGATTTTGTTTCAGTGAAAGTGTTTGTGTGCCCACGTAATCCCTATCTCCTGAATACGTCCGGGACAGGCCGACTTGCACCTTTCGTGGCCACAGGTGATGTTAATAGCTATGTTTAAAATCTTTTGTATTAAATTAGAAGGTTTGTTCAGCCAAGCCTCTTAATGGAAGGGTTGAATGGAATTTGCATGGCTGCTGATTATTCTTTGCAAGTAACATATATATTTTATTAGATACTCAAGGTCCTGTACACGAATCAAGTTCTACGTCGAGTTTTGACATAAAAGATCTAAAACTTTGAGTTTGTAAGAACGCAGACAGAAAATTATTTTACCTTTTCTCTGATAGGATACACAAGAATAGGATTCAAAGGCAAAAAGTGTGTAGGAATACTACTCACAGGAATTTATGGTGATGATCGAAAGAGACAATGTGAATCGGCCAAGCAGAAACTTATGTGGATACTCCATCAAGTCTCAAAATATGACAGAAATATGCGTCAATATCAAAATTCTGTCAGTTTTTGCCGTGTCACCTGCCTCAACCCTTGTTACCGGCGTCCGTTGCTACAACATTATTAGCATACCTTCCTCACAAAAACATTATTACTGCCCCCAATACCGAACGTTAATATTCAATACGTTTACACCAAATAATAATTACAGCAGTTCGTCTGTCCGCATTAAGGTTCGTTTCTTCGTATATATTATAATGTTAATGTGCAGGGAGGTGCGCAGGTGGATCCCCAACGTTATTAGGTTACAGACAGACACTCGATCCACACACTTTTTGTTTATTATGATTAGCCTCGTACGTAAATAACGAATTATAAAAAGTATCATCCAGATTCTCGGCGAGTTTAAGATTTTCAAGTTTATTTTGTTGCTGTTCGGGTTCCGTTGCGTCGAGTTAATCGTTCCTGTTTAATTTAAATGATCCCTGATCTGTTATCTAATAGGAGTAGTTCTCAGAACAGAACTCTCTGATTCTAACATGCGATGGAACTGGTTTTGTCATCGTTTATTACTCTGTTTAATGATCGGTACATATTTAAATTTACGTTATTTCACGTAATAAATGTAAACATTCTTCAGGTAGTTTTTAGATAAAGAGATTGTTGAGTTTCTCCTTATCTATTTTATGTGACGATACATTTTTCACAGAATACAAATTACATCTCAGATTAAGACTACCTAATAATTCCAGTTGGCTTAGATAAGCCAAACTTTTAACATTTTATTAATTTTCTTTAATTACCTACTTATCATAATCAAACCATGCCAGTAAATTAGACCAATATAAGATAAAAAATCTCTTTGCTAATAGAATAATGCTATATTAGGAAATATCTTGCTCAAGTCTTAGGTAAGTGCGTAAACTATTATTCAAACAATAAAAATGATGGAAACAATCCACAGCACCCTTTCAAATCTGAGCAAATAAAACATTACATCCACCAAGGCAGGGTCAGTGAGATAAGCTAAGTCGAGATTGATTCCCGGATCAGCGACCGGTCGAGTGTGCACCATCCCTTACTCCCGACCCACTGGACTCTATCCTTTCGAGATGAGGGATTTTGTTATGAGACTGGGTGCAAATTTATGAATACATTTCTTGAAAACAGATAATTTTATTGTGATCTACAACTTGGCTATACAAAATAAATGTTATTTTTAAGGCAATGTAAACGCTTCTACAACAAAACTCCTAGTAAGTTTCAAAGGTAATCAGTGAATAAATTTAAACAAAGTTAAAACCATACCATTTACCACTAAATATCAAATTTTCTAGAGAAGCTTTATTATCTTCTTCTGTATTTTACAGAAGAAGATAATAAAGCTTGGGACGATTTTGATCCAACTCGAAAAATAAGAATTGGTAGAATTAATAAAGGTTTCTTTTTCTTCGTTGCTTCTTTACTTTAGTCTAAATAGCAAAGCGCCAGAAATCAAAAATCACTTCATTTCCGTGTCAGTATTTAATTTTATATTTTTGACCTGTTATAAGTGTACACATATAATATGTACTATGTGTGGGTAGGTGTAGGCTTATACCTACCTACCTATTCATTTATTTCTCTTGCACAACTCGCGTTGAGTAGAAAATTAGTATTCATACAGCATAGGTACCTTCTTAAGAACAACCGCATGTTAATGTTACAATTCCACAAATGTCGAATTCCACCTTCACCAGACCTGAAAAATTTACACTGGTTTTTGAATGTCTAAAATATAGAGTAACTCGATAATTTTATTGAAATTTTAAAGTATTGGAGTAGTCTGACAGTAGATAATATGTAATTGTAAACCCAGTTAAAAATCTCAAAGAATCTCTGAAAATTTTGCTTGCGATTCCCTTCAATTCCAATTCCTATATCATCCATACAGCTTAGTACCTAATTTGTCATATTGGATGACGCTGTCCAATTAATAGAAGCCTAATTGGCTAAACAGCCGCCTTTTTTCAGTCATCCTACATAAACACAGGCTTCCTAGTGTTGTGGAAACCAGAAGCGAAACAATAGGCCATTTCAATTTTATCTTTCCCAAGCTTTTGCAATTTGTCTAAAATGAATGGGACGAGAACGTTTTGATTCTAAGCTTATTCCTTTGGCCGTGTGAATAATAGGTAAGTACTGGTAGTGTAATTATTTCATTAGAGAACAGTTCCTTCTACTTCAAAGCGTACGATGGTATAGGTTTTACTTTTCCTATGTAAAATATATGTTGTAGGACGAAAGCATCACCTTGCGAGACACCTGAGTAAATAACAAATCTAACGATTAAATCATGTGTTTTTCAAAAAGGTAATTGGACAATTAAAGACGTAGGTACTCATTTGTACGTACGTACGTATTTGACATATATATTTTTAATACATTATACCTACGTCAAAGTTAACCGACGAAACTCTGAAGCTCATTGTCCGATTATTAAAATTTAGGTGAACACGAGACGAAGAAAAAAAAGAAGTGTGGCTGTCTGTAAGCTAGCCAAACTCATGTATAATGTTGCTAAACAAACACACTCAACCTAAAACTATCTCCGTTGCCGCGTCTTTTTATACGCAATTATCATTACTTGTCGACTTGCGATCCTTTCTTCAATATCTGAAACCCTGTGATGATGAATGATGACAAGCAAGAGAGTTCTAGTTATTTGTGGCGTGGTTAATTTACAAACTTCACATCGAGTTTGCCTGTATTGTATAGGTATAGGTGCATAAGTCTCAACATTTTTGTTTTTAAAACAGTGCTTCATACACCTTACTCTTTACTACATGGTAAACAACAACTAGATATACGGAAGAGTCATCAGCAATGCATAGAAACACGTGTCGGGCCTGGTCTTTCATGTTTTCGAGAGTTACAATCCAGCCTACTCGTAAAACTCTTGCATAATTTGCAGGCGAGTGATGTAATTATTTATCCGGGCCTTAGTGGTACCGACCGGCACTTTACGGTCGTAATTTAGCCAAGTGTGAAGTGGCATCACATCGGGGGGTAGGACATTCCGACTGAGGTGTAAGAATATTTTGCCTTTTGGATTGTTGCTGACCAAAGGTCGTTGTAAGCTGGCAACTTTATGCCTTCAACTTTGTATCATATAAGTGGTTTTCCTGCAACCACACCAAAAATTTTACAAGCTTTAAACTACACAGGTAAGTTTCATTCTACCACATAATTCGATAAATCTATTTAATTAATAATTTTATTTTACAAGAGAAATCAAATTGACTTAAAAACTCATGAAAGTTGCTCGACGAATAATCGCCAGTCTAACGACCCTTTAGAATATTCGCACTCTCAAATATTCCGCAGTGTTGCCGTGACCAATAAATCCAGTAGAGTGATGGCGCGGTTTTTGTTGCGCGACATTTTTTCCCGCGCTAGCGGCGCATTTATCACCCGCCCGGTGACTTATGCTGGTGCCTGCGTGTTTGCAACTCGAATATTCCCTTCTTTTTGTATAGATTTTACTTTTGGGGCACACTTTCTTAACTCAAGAAAAGAGCTCTCATCTTTTTGTCTCATACTTTTTATGATCTCATCTATTTCAACCGTCGTCGCGAGCTCGTCGCATCATTTTCGATAGTTAAGCTCTGGAATTGTAATGAAATTTGTCAATACAAACCGGATCTGCTTTGTATCATTTCAAGAATACAATTTTGCGTCGCCGAGCTTTGCCAAAAGGTCGTTGCATTCGTATTTGCAGATTGCCAACTGTCAAGAACCGATCCGGAACCAACGGAGCGAAAAAGCACACAAACACTGATAAGTCGCAACTTAAAAAGATCAAAACCAAACATTGTGTGTCAACAATGGGCCTCCCAAATCCGGACCGCAAATAAAATCAACTTATTAAGGTTTATAGGGAGCGTTTTATAGGTGCTTTTATACGATGTCCATTCTTCTGAAATACGATTAAAATTGAATAGGTCCGTATGTCGGTGGCGTCCCGTCCTGCGTCCTTGCCTCACAATCATACGGCCCGCTGCATTTTCAATTTGCCGCGAGATAAGCGGACTTTTGGACGACTTTTTCTGCGGAATGGCGGAATTGATCCCGTGACTTATGGCGGAGTATAAGACGCCGTAATTGGATGGTCAATTGATTTGCTTTCCTATTTCAAAGATTTGATCCGAGGGTTAGAGAAACGACAGTTTGGACTTTGAGAGATTCGTATTTGATCCCCAAGTGTCGGGTCGGGGCAGTTGGACGAATGTTTTTGGATTATACGGTGTTGCCATAATTTTTTATGTAGCGTGCCTATTTAAATAACGGTTCTGTCATGAATTGGCGAGGGAATTTATTTCCCTTATGCTGTGATGTAGTTGCAACACTTGCAACACTGTTGATTGCTAAGTAAATGCGCTCCTAGACCAATAAATTTCGGAATTGCGTCAATAAATTTCTGATAAAAAAAGGTTTAGTTTGATAGAGTAGGGCAGGTGACTACACATCTAACCTATAACGAACAAATTTGCCACCTCATTCATTAATGGATACGATAAAATAAAAAATAACTTAATATCAATATTGATAATTTATTCACAATTCATTTAAAATACACAACTTCACAATGTTTTGTTTTATAAACTAAAAACTTTAGGTATGGAATATAATAGGCTGTTTTTGCTGTGATAACTATTTTACAATTTACTCAGAGTCTTATAATTCAATTCTCTACAATATTTTTTCTTTA
Source organism: Eupithecia tripunctaria (assembly GCA_955876795.1). Lineage (NCBI taxonomy): Eukaryota > Metazoa > Arthropoda > Insecta > Lepidoptera > Geometridae > Eupithecia > Eupithecia tripunctaria. The sequence continues at coordinate 11,102,579 of OY041604.1, forward strand.
CAATTTATTTACATGGGATTGGGAGATGATGTTTGCGAATATGGTCTAAGGTGCTTCTTAAATCTATTGTAAACTAGACACTTTGCTACTAGATACCTGATAAAACAATAATAAGATGAAAACATTCGTACATAGAGCGGTGCTTTTTAAATTAGCTTGCAAGTACCTAGGTCCAATCAATTTCATGAGCAAACAATTTTCATTAATTTTGTGACTCTGTTTATCCACAATCATCTTCTCATAATTCGTTTATGGCCACTCAATACCCTAAATTTTACCACGGTAAGTATAGATAAATGAAACTTTATTATACAAATCTATGTTTCAATCATTTTTACAATGTTATGTCCAATCGTGACCACTTTAACAGTTATCCACAAAATTCAGTTCTGTCTCTTGCTATTCAAACTGTTATATACATCTCTTTACATAACTAGTACATAAATTACTATTGCATTTCGTTACATCTAGAAATAAAATGTACAAAAAACGTGCCATCAGAACACTTGACAATTCCTATAGCGAAAAAACAATATTAAATAATAATTCTAAAAAAATTTATACAGGAACAGAATATTTATGTACAAAATACACAAAATTGTTTGAACTATCGTACTAAGCCGCATATTCACCGGCTAATTTTAATACTGTACAATTTCGCTAATGTAAAACACTCTTAAAGTTAATACTTTTAGGAAAACGATCACGGAATATCAAAGTCTTGGGACACTGAAACACTGGATATGTTCTTGTAAACAACACTTTACAAACATCAATTCTGTTAGACAGTCTCTTTAGCTTCAAGTAGTAGATACCACTCGGTGATCACAGCTGGGATTGCTTGCGTGGGCGTGGTCAGGGACCACGGTTTGCACGTTGGTATCCGACGACAGGGGTTTGGGTCACTTATCACGTGTATTCACTTCTCCAGCCAGTCTGAAACAAGAATTATAATGATTAACCTCAATAAATCTGTGTAATTTGATGAGGTGGTAAAATAATAGAAGCCTGTACACCCTATCGTCAGTCTCAGCATCTATTGATCCAGTGAAGATGCTTTCTCCATTGTTTTCTCTAGGTTCATGACTCCTTTTTCAGTATACTGAAACTCTATAGACACGGCAAAATGTTACAGAGGGGATAAAAAGGAGTACTCTGGATGAGACAATCATTGTCAGTCAGTCATCAGTCAGAACATTGCACAGGTAAGACGAAAATGACCATTGCAGCTCATGACACTCGGGTCGTGCAATAGGCAGGTTTAAGAAAGTTAATCAAACCTGTTAATCACCATAGTGTTGGCATATATTCAGAATTCATCATGATGAGTCAGATTCAGAACTTACCATAGAGTTAAGCTGCGCTAGATGGTGGTGGTGGTAGGGGTTGTGCGACGTCGGTGGCGGGGCAAAGCCCTGGTGCGGCGCCCCGTACCAATGCGACATGTGGGCGGCTGCCGGATGGACGAGGCCTACTTGGTGTTGACCTGGTGGACAAATGAAAACTGTTAAGGACACTCTTGCCACAATTGACTAATAACACAGCGTCATCAAGCCCCAACATAAACACAGTCGAGGGTAGCAGACAAACTACTCTTGCAAATTAATGGGGTTGCGAACATAAAAGTACGTTTGAAATGATAATGGTGTGTTACTAGAAAGGTTAATAGATATTATCCAAAACAGAATTAGAATAACATATCACAGGAGCTCGTGGAATAGATGCATATGAAATAAACGAACTTATTTCATCCTATTGGAAATGAAAATGATGTCAGATTGGCATGGCGTATGATAGAGACAGAGTGAAAAAAGCAAGCGTGACACAAAAAGCACAATCACAGTTTTGTTAATATGCACAGAAAGTTATCCACATACCAAAGTCCATAGCAGAAGGGAAGGCAGAGCCCCCGAAGCCTTTCGTGGCGTCTCCCAAAGGCTTGATCATGTCTCCCATGACGCCGCCAAGGGATAACGCGCACGCGCCACCACCACCCATGCCCATGCCGCCCTTCTTCTTCTTGCTCTTACTGCTCAGCTTCCGGTTCCGGGTCTGGATGCCTTCCTTCTTCATTGTAAGCGGCCGGTTTACCTGAAGACAAGGGAGAGTCATGGTTAGTTTATATATTAACATGGAATATGATGGTTATATGATAAGTGAGCAGGGACAGTACATAAGTATTGTGTAGTGGAGCACTTAAACTGCTAAACTTAAACGCAAAAGTACACATAGAATCCGTAAAGGCTGAATCTATTAAAGCGGATTTGTGGTCAAATACACCTCAGGTTAAATAACGGCACATCTCTGCGTATTGCAATAGCACGTACTTTTAGATAATTGGGACATCACACTGCTAATAAATCATGTTGAATCACGCATATTTTGCTCATTCAACATTATTGCTCTGACACGACATTTTAATAGCATGAAAAAACGTATGAAACCTACATTGAATACTAACTAGGAGTATAAAGGCCCGCCGAAACCATAAAGTGGTATCACAATAGTTGTGCGAATGTTCTGGCGTGATGTGCATCCTAATGCAACTGCATTGACTGGTACCGTATGGGAATCGATGCCGACTTTCCTCTATTCATTGAACCTTGGGGGGACGAACAGGATAACAGGATCCAGTTGTATAGTGAGTAACATCCTTGCGCGTTCTTTTATCTTGCATGACATGCCAATAAGAACGCATTTGAATTCGGACCCCAAGTTGAGGATACAGGTCTATAAGAATAAATGATTTGTCGGGGAATGTCCAACTTTAGACATTGCCTTTGTAGATGGTTATCTAGCTAGGTAATAAGATTAAGATACTCTTATTAAAGCAGCTTGTGGATTTCTGGATTAACTCGAACCTTGCAGCGACCTCGGTAAAGATAAGTGAAGTTGCAGGATCAAGAAGTCTTCAAGTGCATTTCTCTGCCAAATCCCCGGGTCAAGTATCTCGGTCAGTGCGTTCCCAGAAGCGTGCGTCACGACGGACGGACGGACGGACAATGAGTTATTCATCGCCTTCCAGGGAATGGCGGCATATGCGCCTGCGCCTAAACGCACGATTGCGTCCGTATGACCTGCTTGTTTCTCTTGTTTTGGATGTTTGGTTAAATTAGGAATTACTGTTTCTGTTTTGAAATCGGAACCCTTTAAATCCAGATAGCAAACACTACTTTAGTTAATGGCTTGCAGTTTTTACTATTATGATTTTGTTGTGAGAATAAAATTGACCTATGAAACGATTTCGAAAAAAAATTACTTTAGACTGGAGACTGTCAAACGTATACGCATATAGAGGACCAAAGAGATTCTATGGCCAAATAAGGTAACAGACAGTTGAAGTTCAAATTACAATCCTCAATCCTAGGTAACCACCATAAATTATAGGCACGATGCCCCGGAATCCCTATAAGCTAGAGTCCTCTACAAATCACAGACACAGTAAGCAACAATCAAAGGCAGATTGTCTTCATTAATCCACTGCGTAGTGCAGTGTGCCAATTCCGGAGTATGTGGTCTTCGCCCACACAGCGAGACATTCCTGGAGTCGCGACGCTCCCCCAATTGAACCAATATAAAATGCATTAACATGCCGTTATACATGTCGGCAGATTTACTGCACTGCACAACTGCAGGGTTTACGGAGACTGTCGAATTGGGTTAATTGGTGGCGTAGACTATCGAGTGTAGTTTAAAAATTGCTGAATATTGTCAATTTTGAAGAATGCGGGTACATACTACAGTCAACCAAAAATACGTAGGTACAGGTGATTCACAAACACAAGTAAAAAATAACGCTTCCTAATATAAACCATTTGTAAAATAAGCAATGTTATGGTAGATAGAAGTTACTTTCGTAATGTATGCTCAAATAAGTTTTAAAAGGGTACTTATTCGTTATTATCTGTTAATAGAAATCTAATTTGTTTATAAAGATTAAATGATTTTATATAATTATAACAATTGCGATTTTAAACAACTTATTTATTATTGGTTACAATCTTATTATGATATAATAACATCTATTAAGCTTAGGTATGTACCTTGTCTACTCAAAATGTATTTTACAGAAATATTTAGGTACCTACCTATACAAATTTTTGACATGTTATAATTATTAATAATAAAGACTTTTAAGATTGGATCGTACAATTAAATGTTACTACCATAATGTGAAGTCATTTTTGACATAACTTTTTAGTTCAACAAAACTCAACAACTCAACTCATTGTTGCACATTATTGCAATTTCTAAAGTGATCATAATGTCTGGCAATGTTTTAAGAATTAGGTCAATGCAGCCTTCCACTTTTATAATTAGCGCTGCCGAGACGGTCTGCTGGCTTTATTAGTAATAGTGGTAATAGCTATATGAATTCCGTAATTAAATGAAATGTGTTCGTAAAAACTTACCTGCTATAAACTCAGGTTCATTATACGTGGTTTAATGGCTTTATAAAGAACTACTAAGTACCAACTAGAAATTATAGAAGTAAAAGTAGGTAGTTTAGTAAATTAAAAGTGGAAGTAGCGGTGAATTGTATAAATGACTTGAATAATATTATGAGGATCACACTAATATTATAAATACCTGCGAAAGTTTGTATGTTTAGATGTTGGTAGGTATGAAGGTTTGGGTGGAAGTTTGATATCTCGCAACTACCTATATCGTATCCATTGAGCATGTAGCATGTTAGTTAACAAACCACGACAAAAATGAGAGGAGATGTAATGGTTAGCAATATTTATTGAAGGAAGGATCTCAAATAGACATCGATAATTTAAATTACGTAAAATTCACAACCAACAAGGTGAACTAACTAACATTCTACATGCTTGATGGATACGGTATAGGTATCTACATTTAGTTTCTTACGTAAATCAAACATACAATTAAGTCTATTAATAATAATGTACCGACGAGTTGACTTATATAGAAAGGTTATATATCAACTATACTTACCAGGTATAGAGTCCACAGATGGACACACCTTACGGTTTATGTTAGCGGTAGATTAAATAATTTAAAACTAAATAGCATCAATAAATGAAGAAGAAATTGATAACTTTGTAACATAGTAAGTACCTACTGTACTGATAGAGAATTTTACAGAAATAATATCATCTGAAAATATGCCTACAAGGGAACAAGTAGATAGAAACTTGCTGAATAGGTTTTTATATGTGTAAAAGGAAGCCATTGACACTATTTATAATAAAAAACGGGATCGGCATGAGTTATAATTATAATCCCGTAATCTAAGCCATGGGAATATCACATAGTCACTGTGTACCAAGACGCCATGTTTGCTCAGAAATTGCTTAATAACTAGGCATTATATCACATTAATTGCAATATGTAGGTACACTGTGCAGTGTTATGTATTTGGGTGTTGTGTTGATACATAGGTGAGGTACATAGATTTCACTTAGAAGATAGCAGTAGCAAGCTTAATGTGTTATTTTGTCAAGGAAAGAGGTCCGGAAAAAAAAGTAAGACATCTTTTAAAATTTGAAATTGGAACTGACTTTAGAGGGTATTTTTTTTTTAATTTAAAAAAACAAAGGACCTATTCTCTGTCATTTAATTTTGTTTATACTTTATTAATAAGTGTACCCAGTACAATTAAGTATACAATATAAAGTAGACAATTTTACTTGCGAAGTGGGCCTCGTTGTAAATAACGTAGGTAGAGCAAAACGAACAGCGTTATGATTTACTCAAAGTCCACGTTTCCTGATAAATTACGATTCAACTCACATCCATGGAAGTTTTTCCAGTACAGTCATCCACTACGTTCATACGACTATGCTTGCTTTCCGGGCTTCAACGATAGTAGGCCTTTGCATGCAACATTCCGTACAGTCGCCGGCAAATGTTGAGCTTTATGGCGCAAAAAATAAAGGTGCAAATAAACTTGAGTGGCCGAATGTACGTACGTGACGTAGGACGTACTATGTTAAATCATTCAGTACTGCGGCCGGGTTTTACTGAACTATGTTACGGAATTATGCCGAGGCTTTAGGGACTATGTTTACTTTTTAAAATAAATTATGAAGCTACTAATTTATTTTTGTTTTGTTTAACAGATATAGGTGTGATAGATATTAGATCCTACGTCCAGTAGTGGACCAATACAGGCTGTTCAGGAGGAGATATTAGATATCTCTGTTATTCAAAGCTTACTATAATAAAACTTTTTAAACTTTCGCGATTTGTTAAATTATTTAATTATTATTTATCGGGTATATATCGGTAGTAAGATCACTATAATAAATAAGCTAATGATTGTGCCATATATTATAAAGGTAGTAGGAATGTTGCCACCTGATTTAAATTCAAAGTTTTAATTATATTTTCTGTAATGTATCATCACATATTTATGTAATAACCATAATATTTAGAGGTATGTGAAGGCATTTGTGTAGGTTACCTAACCAGGTCCCCTAGTAAGTGTCTCCCTCATAAAACTTACCATAACAAAGAAAAGCATGGTCTTAATTTATTCAGGAAAACGCAGTTATAAACCAAGGTGTCACGCCGTGTGTTTCACCCCTTATTTCTTCGGTTGCGTGGCGTAGCCGCATTTGCAACGTGTGCAACCACCTTTATGAATGGGCCATAGAGAAGGAAATCTTCAATTTATACTCTGATAGTTCCATTGATGTTAACGTTCTGTGCCTGTTGTAATAAATATTATGATAGTATATTTTATTCTACCATAGCATAGCCTTTATTATTATTATTAAAGGCCATCTATTAGTAAACCAGTATAGTGTCCATTTCTGTTATCATTACAACCAATACAAAAGTAACTTTTAAAAGCATTCAAATTTCATATGTGAACGATGAACATACCATATTTTTTAAACAAAAATAAGACCGTTCTAACCATTTTTATTATAGGTACGTAATTATTAAACTTAAGTTAAAGATACAAAATTCTTAACTTAAGTTTAATAATTACGTACCTACAACAATGTCAGTCGGTACAAAGTCGTCATCAGAAAGAAGCTGTCAATATGAAAAAGCAAAATGAATAACGACGATAGCCTATAAAGTACAGTTTTACTGCAAAATCAATAGGTACCTATTAATTACGAGTTCCTAAATAGATCAAACAAGCTCAAGGTTCCCCCATGACAGTACCAACAGAAGTGCAGTAAAGTAACCTTCTACCAACATAATAAACACAACTTCCACAGAGGTCAATGCAATAAAGGTTTACTGCATCAATCTATTCGACTGAACTTGCATGTTGACATGAAGTTGCAGTAAAGGAGCTTTTATAGCATTGTATTTTGTATCCTTCTTTGAATTGAATTTATTTGTAGAGATCCATAGCTTTTTATGTAGAGAAAAACTGTAACGTCCAAAGTTTAATTATTATTCTCAAATACCTACGAATAAGATTATCTACTGAGAAAATGATATAATAAAACTCAGCTTTCTAATTGATTCATTTTGTTTCCTAAAAACTCGAAATCCTAAAATGATTTATTTCGTTTATACCTTAATACTTTATACTTTACTTACTCTTAGTACCTTTTCTTGGATTAGTCTAATATTTCAATATAGGTACATACTTAAGTAAATAGAAATAAAGGAAATAATGTGGCAAAACAAATTTTTTAAGCACGATTATGTAATTTTTTTATTTTGCAAAATTGTTGTTAATATTGGTAGATACTTTACCAGAACCCCAATACCCTAGCGTACGATTGTTTCCGTATTCGGCTGGAACTTTAAGTTGTAGAACTTTTAAGTAAAATTTATTTTAGGTAGGTATCTCTTATTAAATTAGTTGACAGCGTTCACAATTCTAATTTTAGGTTACAGGACAATAAAAGGCGACAACAAAGCGCTTCAATGCCCCTGCGCTTGCGTTTTGTGCGTGCGAATAATTACGTTAAGTTTCTAGGACGGAAAGTGCGCAAATTGCTATCTGTCCATCTGCCATACAAACACAGTCGTAAAACCACTCAAATGGGAAAATAACAGGTTCACTGTATGCCATGGAAAATGCATGATGGTGTTATGAGAATCATGCTGTTACAGCGCTTTGATTGAGGCGGGTATGAACCGTAGGCAGAATGAAACCATACGAAACTTTGATCATAGTCAAATGCGGTATGCGCCAAGGTACACTAAGATTTTGCATTTTTAGCATGACTTCAAAGAAGGAACCTTCTGTTTTTGAGTGTTTAGAAACTATTTTTGCTATGTCCTGCCTGTTACTTCACTAGTTTTTCTAACACTTAGATTTAGATAGCTATCGTTTTTTTTGTTATTCATTCTTAATAGTAATTCTATGCTATGGTACTCTTTCTGTCCGCACTAGCATATTATCACTCCCAGCTCCTGTATTTTTTTTCTATGGTTAGAAAACTTCATATCTAATTGTCGGAAAACTACAGCTACACGAGAAATTATATTCACTTTGATTGATAGAGGGGTGTGTACATCGTAAAATATCTACCTTCTATAAAATATGATAGGTTAAAATATTCCCGCGGTCTTATTTGCGTTTCTATCTAATTAAAACATATAAAAAGAAAGAATATGCCTAGAAATCCAATCACTCTCATGAATTTTACTGAGATTGATTACGTACCGACGCGACGTAATACAATAGTGCCTATGTATTGAATGACGAAAAAATTTAATAATAACGGATCTATGCCATTTCATTTCAAACTAAAAGCGCCTCTTTTCAGAACGTCAGTGGTCGTAAGTCATGCGACTTACGACAATGGACATATAGTACCTAGTCCGACCAGACTGAAAAGAAGAGGTTTGACATTGGCAGAATTGTGTCAAACCATGACGCAGCAGAGCCAAAAATAAAAAGAAGAAGAAAGAAGAGGTTTACAGTTTGATTCACTGGTTGACACTCTACCACAACAACACGGTAAAAAGTCATTAGATTTGTATAGGACACGATAACAGAGCTTTTGGAGAAGTGCTTGTACAGCTAATTTTGTCGTTTGTCCCCAAAACGTAATAAAGATCAATAGAGTTTATTTTGTAGTTTACCTTGGAATCAGGTAGTGCCAATTATAAATCAATGCATTGATAGCTGTAGGTACAATTATAAAAGAAGTAGACAAATTATTAACTGACAGCGTAAACCATTCAGTCATTAGTAGCAAAAACTGTAAACTGCTTATTGAAATCGATACCTGTTATTAGTCAGTTGTTTTTATTTGTCAGATTACAATGAGTTTTGAAATTACAATCGCTTTGTTACGAAGATTGCAAGAAAATGTTTTTATAAGTGTATCTGACTCATGCAATTGTACTAATTGTAGGTGACAAATTATGCATTTATATAAAAAAAAATATCATTAGAATATTCATAAATACTTAATGTTATTTTAAATATAAAATCAGAAAGGTTTGCTTGACGTATAAAAATTACTGCTCTACTAATTTTGATACTATACATAAACATTAGCATGAATAAATCCTAAAATCCTTATCTACATAATCTTAAGATAAGAGAGACTTTGAACTTTAAGTTTTATTGCACAAAAACATTAAGATAAGATAAGATGGTGTGCTAGATCTGCATAAATAACTCTTGTAAGATAAGGAAACATATTGATTGAGTTTCGTCAGTAAAAAAATCTAGCATGAATTAACCTACAAAAAGTCACAGAAAAGTGAAATTAACAAATATAATTTAGTGAAATTGAAAAGTATATAATTTTATGTGACGGCTTTCTACATTTAGGTCTCTTTTCTTATGCAGCTTCTGGCAAACATTTTGGTAGAATATCTCATGTTGTGGGTGTTTGTTTGTTATGAAATTTTATGGCAGAATGCACAAGTCATGTGTTGCTATAAAAAACCTAAAATGACAGTAAAGATATTACATGTTGAGAGGCGCTTTAAATAAACCCGTTGGGTTGTCAATTGCGCGCATCGACGTCTGAGGCGGTCGCCACACACAGCAACTATTCGTGGAATTGGCAAAATTTACAAGTACCTACTGATTATTCTTTGAAAATTATTGTCAAAGATTCAGGGTTAAAATTAACTAATATTATTATTTGGTTTTGCTTTTAATATAACGACCAATCTCTGTAGTTTTGGCGCATAGAAATAAAAGAGTCAAATCGATGGTATTTCGTTCATTTAATATAATGTATCTATTAAAAAACATCTGAATTCGGTTCTGAAAGTAAATATGTCCACTAAAACGGAAGAAAAATTAATTATTCCAGTTGAAAAAGTAGAGTTCCAGTTGTTCTGAGGATCTAGAAAATGTAACAATCGATGTGAAAGCGATAGTAGAAAAGTCCAGAAATGGTTTGGCATTAAGCCTTAGATATGTCACGTGACCTGTTTTGAATTTTTTATTACGAATATTTCAATTGTTTTCGATTCGCTTCATAGCGAATGCCGGTTGCCTACGCCCTATGGTTACTCTTTAAGGTAAGGAACCCTGAATATTTATTTTATTAGGACACGAATAGACATGATAGAAAAAATAAATGCTTGTATAACCTGAGCCACTAAAAAATGAATGCAATTGAAGGGTGAACTAAAAAGTCGGTATTTTTTGTTCGAGTGAAATTAGTTCCACACAGTTAGCACGCGTGGCAATCGAGCGTTTAGGCGCCTATTGAAGAGTTGGGCTTATTGCTCGCAGATGTTACTGTTACAGTTGATGCTGTAATATGTTACTTACGGTTGAGCTACCTGTAGATTGTTTGCAACAGTCTGCAGTTAGCTCAATTGTTTGATTTGTAAAATCTAGTTTTGATTTATTTGTATTATGTGATTGAAATTTTCTTTTTCCATAAACAATGAGACTTACGGTTGTATTGATCCAGCTAAGTATGGAAAATAATTAAATTTGATTTTTCAAACTACATGTAAGTTAGAGGGAAAAGTATAGAATGTATGACGTTTCTTTTCACTTTGAGTTTGAACAATTAAACAGGCCGAGATTGTCACTTTAGGATGTGCGATGCAGTGGTAAGATAGTTATAATAGAGTCAGTATAAAAATTGTAAAATTCAATTTGTATACATGTAACTAAACCTAAAAACTGCTTTAGGAAAATATCAGTTTCTAAATTACCTCAATCAAAAGTTCAACGACTTAGTTAATTTTACATGTATGATAAGTAATTCCTATAGGAGTTTTTGAATTAGAACAAAAAACTAAGGATGTGCGTGAGAATATCGATGAAATGAGCCAGATTAAAATAAATACAGTCGGCCAGTCGACAGCTGCTCTGCAATAATTTAAACGACGACTTATACACCCACCGAATTTATCGAGCACGATTTATAGGACCCACTAAACGTGTTTACCACAACACTATTCATTTTTATATTAACATATTCATATTACAAGTAAAATAATATGAAAAGTATATACCTACTTACTTTACTTTTATCGTTATATGTATCGTATAGTTACTCCGCTGAAGAAACGTTTGAAGCGTTGATAGTTACGTAAAGGGATGGAATATTTAAACTTAATTAAAAATAACTCTAGAGAGTTAAGTTCTGCCGTCTTTTAATATAATTTTTACTAGCTGCGCCCCGCGGCTTCACACGCGTTAATCCTATGCAAACGTTTAAAGGTCATTTTCATCCCACGGGAACTGATTTATGGGCTAAAAAGTAGCCTATGTTTGATTCCAGGATAAGAATTAAAAGTATGCAAAATTTCAGCCCGATCCGTTCAGTAGTTTTGGCGTGAAGAGGTAACAAACATCCATCCATCCATACGAACTAATAGTGAAGTGATATTTCTCATGTTTTATAAGACCACTTAAGATCAGTATATAAATCCCAAAGTTTTTTAAATGAATGCAATCAGAGCCAATTAGAATATAGGGAACTAAATCTTTAAATTTTCCCGACGTTTCAACTGGTTTGCACACTGTCGTGGTCACGAGATGACTAGGAAAAATATGGTAATAAGCGCGATACATACTCATTAAATAGTTATATTATAAAAAAAAAACTATGATCAAAATTCATAATAACCAAGATCAATAAATTGACATTGACAGTCAATATCTAGTCATATGTTTTTGAATAAAAATGTCGTAGGTTAGTTTACAAATAGCACTCTTCCTTCTAGAAGCAGATACATATCTATCAAGTTAATGGATGCAGATGCCAATGAATCATCTTTATTAACTAAGCAATCATTGCCAGCTATTTCAAGATATGTACCTACCTACTTGTTTATTTTCTGCTAATTGCAAACATTGTTTTAATGTTATAATTTGAAGCTTGATGTGTAACATGGTGGCAAGACATTTCGCTAGGGGGCGGCGTAGAGAAAAAAACTCGTATACTAATTATATTATACAGTTTTGATTCTTGTATAAAGAAAGTGTATCGTGTTATTTGTTAGTGAAAAACATCATCAGTCCTCAGATAACCTTCTAATTCTTTCTTACTTTCCTTCGACAAAACGTGGTCAAAAGCAGACACGAAAAGATCGCTTTCTTGCAATAATTACTTTTGTAGTTTATGTCCATTGTACATTATAGTTTTTACAAGTTGTCTTTGTACTTATTTAAAGTCGCAACATAATATATATTGATTGTTGGTCGATAATCATGGATTCTCCTCAAATCACAAAAACAATTATTGAGCACTATAAATCGAGGTTCGCGCCCGGAGCACGGAACCCCGCCAATTAGGGTACGGTAGGCGCACTAAATCTCGTCCGGCTACCACGCTACACTAATTCATCGGAACCTGTCAATGTCGTACTAAGTTTATAGGTTTCCGGAAACCGGCTCGAAGGACCAAATGATTTAGGATCTCGATTATTTTTAAAATGAGGTTTCTAATTCTATCTTTGTCATTTCACCTTTTAGTATTTTAATATTTTTTTTACCCGCGACGGAACGGAGACGGTATATGCGTTTAGGGTGTGATGTTGTTTGTATGTATGTATGTCTGTGCAATTTACAATGTTCCCAATTATTTAATAGATCATTCAATGGTTTTGATTATAGGTACTACACCTTCTTGAGATAAAAACCAATAAGGCGCTTATTATGGGGAGGGAGTCTAGCAGTGGATTAAAGGCTGTTGAGGAATGAGGGTTTTGTTAACAAAGCTCAACTAAACTCATTACAAAATAGGATTCAAAATAGGATCATATACAAAACAGCTCTAGAATAATATACAATTCTTTGTTTGTATGCAATAAAGAATAGGTAACCAATACCTTATCCATCGAGTATGTAGAATGTTAGAAAACTGTAACCCTCATTGGCATATTGTTTAATGCTATGAATAAATGATTAAATATTTTTTGTCCGCGAAAATAATTAGCAAAATAGTGACCTTTATTTTATAGCTGTGATATATTCGATAGGTATCAGCATATTAAAACCGTAATCATTGATTTTCTAAATTTAAACACTAATATTAGCCTTAAGTTATTTATTTATACAAGGAAACTTTCAAACATAATTATTATAAGTAGAAAATTGATGTTCACTATTTTGATACGGATCCTCAGAACCGGGTTTTTGCACTTCAATTATGAGATTAAACTTCAAAACTTTATTTTATAGTAATACAATGATCTCAAAAAGTGTCTCTTAAATGTCGATGAATTAAACATATAAAGTCTTATTTATTGGTACTTATCAGAGATTAAAACTAATGGTTGTTATGTCTGTTTAAATTTGTTAATATTAAAAACCTCCACTACCTACTAAATATCTACGGAACATCAACGGAATTGTTAATAAATATTTTCGTACTTATATTTTGCCACAAAGTTACGCCTGGATCTATTATGTATTATGGATCTTTTGAGTTAAAACAGATAGGTGTAGGACACGTAACTAAAATGTAATGTTTTAATTCGAAGTTAATACTATTTACATAATTTCACTTAAAATTATGTACTCGTATAATCAGAAAACCTTTTGTTGTCAAACACCGCAGGTGGTCGTTACGTCATTTGCGGTATTTGACAACAAAATGTGGTTTTCTGCTTATAATTTCACTAAAAATTATATAAATAGAATAAATTAAATAAATACTAAACAAATAATGCTGGACAATTCACACAGCATTATCTAGCCCCAAGTTAAGCAGAGCTTGTGTTATGGGTACTAGATAACTGATATACATAATACAATACACTACATAGATAGATATTTTTTATTATACATAGAACGCTCCAGAACGCCCTGAACAAATATCTGCAGATCGTACAAATATTTGTCCCGAGGCGGGAATCGAACCCGCAACCTCCTGCGTCGCAGGCGGACCTTCGCCCACCGCGCCACAGAGGTCGTCAAATTTCGAATTAAAACATAACCTTTTTTTATTTTCATTACAGACAAAACAGTGTAAACAATACTGTTATCTGTAAAACAAGGCTAAAATATAAAACTAAACAATATAACCAAAAGTAGGTTAATGTTTTAGTATTATTAATTTATTTTATTCAGGAGCATATACACAGCTATACATTATGTTTTTATGATATTCTATCACACGCGTAAACATAAATATGTCACAATAAACGTTGATGTTCATGGATATGCGGGGCGTGCAGAGTGGCGGTGCACGCCGCGTGCAACGCGTGTAAAAACGCCTCTCCGTAAACACACTCTACCAACGCATATGTTTGAATTTAGTGCGGGCAGCTGCACGCCCCGCGTCTCGTAACGTGTTGCACAGTGCGCTTGTGGAGTGGATATCACAAATCACAATACGTTACATATCATGCTCGCTGCGAATGGTACATTACGCCCGTAACAGCGGTTACGGGCTTAATGTTACATGTAGTATAAAGAAGAATTCCAGTGTTTTTACAAAGCACATTTTCATTGTCCATCATAAATTATCATTTCTGTTTTCGGTTCGTCGTAAAGCGGCGAGCGGCGCGTGCGCATCAATCCACCTGCTCCTAAGACCCCAATAATTATTCGACCACTTATTATATGATTATGACTTTTTTGGTGCTTTCAATCAAATTACACCTTGGCCGGCCACTTTGTTCGAGTGAGATGTCATAAAGTTTTTTTCTTCAACTTTAATAACCATTGGCAACTGTGTAAAATGCGGTTTTATAGGTTTCCTTTGTACGTTGCGTTTCAAGTTGTGTAACCGTTTCGAACGATAATATCATTATTGTAATTTACATAGTTTCGAGTAGACGCAAAATCATTGCAACAGAATAACAAAAGTACTAAAGTACCTACTTACCTACTATATTGAAAGCTAACTATGTAGTTTGCGTTCCATTAAAGTTAGGATTCACTTATTTAGTTTTCTTTAAATATATTTGTGGATCACCGTATGTTATATATATTTGACTCTTTTTCTATTCCAAAAGGAATTTTTCTTGTGAAAAATATTACATTATGACGATGATCCACTAAATAGATTTAGGCAAAACTAAATATATTTAAATCTCTCGACTCCAACAAAAAATAACATAGTAAGCCCATGACAACATATACTTAGTACGTTTGCAGTGCCACAGAAAAAGCTGTACGCTAATTTTAGCCGAACTAAAGATCACCTAGATGATAACGGTTTCTAAATTTGAATTCGTGTAAAACGTCGGAGCGTTTCGCTCAAGCGCATCGATGGTATGAAGATAACCATAAATAAATAATTAGAAAGAGGAAGTGGGGTAGAGAGGGAGGGGGCAAGATGGTATCTCTAGCAACCGCGCTTTGTGTCAAACGTCAGATGGTTATCTCGGAGATGTTTACAGATGTAGAGGAAGGGTAAGCGGCCACTCTCGACTCAATCGACCAACACTAATGCGCACGATACACTATTTGTTAATTAACAACACTAATGCGCCCGATACACTTTTAGTTAATTACCTATGCTTTTTAAATGTCAGTATCTGCTACTATAAGCGAATGAATTTATTAAGCTGTTTTCTATTTTTGAATATCAATAATTCAAATGCAATACTCATTTATTAATAGATTCCTGAATTTAATGATTGTACGTCATGTAAATTACAAAATTATTTCTTAGAAATTTTAGACGTTTATAGATTATGTCCTTTCACTATTTTATTTATAAATTAAGTACATGCCTAGTGAGTCATTGCAAAATTTAATACATATTAATGTAGCGGCAGGACGGACATAAAACTTAAATTAAAAATATAAATAGTGAGGGGACAGCAGCTATTTCAAGAGTTGCCCGTAGATCACGGTAGATGGCGCTGATAAAGTGGCGGAGCGCCAGATCTGAGATCTGTCTCGGCGTTTCATCGCCTAATTACAAGATTATCGTTCTACGTTGCTAACCTAACACACGCTATCAAACATAGATCAGCCAGCTTACAATAAAACTAAAACCTCTTTGTATTTTCAACAATTCATGTTCAAATAAATAATACTGGACAATCCACACAGCATCATGTAGCCCCAAGCTAAGCAGAGCTTTTGTTATGAGTACTAGATTACTCATACTAAGTATTAGTAATAAATTACATACATAGATATTTTTTACGTACCACCCAAAACAAATATTTGCAAACATTTGTGCCAAGGCCAGAGTTCAAAACCTCCTCAAAATCCATCATGAAAACCAATAAAGGACTGTAGGAAAACGTACATAATGCACTGCGAAATTTATTCTAAACAATCTTCTGCCCAATTCACATAGGCACTTTAACAAAAAATGGCAACATTCATGAATATCGATGTCACAATATCGCCGACAATAACAACAATAGCGGCAAAAGCAATTGCACAAATCTCTCTCCACCCGACCAAAGCATAATAATTGTTTTGTTGAAGGACACACTCTTATCGTCCAGGACGATCGCTGACGTGCAGCTGCCTTTCTGTTTCTTTTTTAAAAAACCCTCCATAAAACTAGAATGTAAATCGAAATTGATTTGGTGAACCCTCTTTTGTTTTAGTGTAGCGCTTTGGGAACAAAATAAGCTCTACATTGTTACATCTCTAGTTTTAGAAGGTGATTTAGATTATTTTGTTGGTACCTACGTGCTTACATTAATCGTGGTAGGTATTCTTTTCTTATCTAAATTTTACTAAAACAAAAGTCGAAGTAACACTTTATAGGCTTTAGAGCTATTTTAATGAAATCGTATACAAAATATTTACACCGTTTACTGAATAATTCTCACATTTCCACGAAATTTATTACAATAGCAGTAAATCAGCTGGGGCTAACTCACCAAACAAAATGGGAGCTTAAATCTCATGAATAAATACATCCTATTTAGCGGTACACTCGCCACGTCTTCAGGTCTCCCGGGCGCTACCGGTCAAAGCATAATTAACTTTTATACTTTAGGAAAAAGGGCCAGAATCGCCCATTTACTCATTGAACTTATTGCTGTTCGCCAATGGAGGGTAGTTCTACGCAAACGCATTTCCGGTCGAACGCTGCCGGGAAAAAGCCATTTAAAACAAAAAAGAAAAAATAGTAACGCGCCTCGCGCCGCTCGGACACTTCCGGTGGGCGCCATTTTTTCTGTATTGCCAACAGATAAAATCTTTCCGGCCTACTGCGCCTAAACGCCTGCTTCTATTTTTGTTTGGCAAAATTAGTTAGTTTACTTTTAGTACGTATTCATTAGAACGGAAATTTATATTTAAAAAAGTCTCTGATATATTTTCTAAGCCGATGTGGCTTAGAAAATATTTTAATTCGAACCACTTATCTTAGAATCTAATGCAATTCTCATAAAACAGGTAAAATTAATAAGATATAAAATAAAATTTAAGTGTATAACAAATAGATTAACATTCCTACCTAAGCTATTGCAATAATAGTCTAATAACGCCCACCTTCATTTTATAAAACAGGAACAACGGATATCACAATTAGTGTAGGACATTTGCATCGCCACAAAATTCAACGGTTGGACTTATGTAAATGGGATGGCTGTTCGATGTTGAATATTCAAACTGATGTCATTATAACATTCGGCCAACGAGCCGGCCGTTTGGCCGCTGGCCAGCAACCAATGTGTAATGTAATGAGTAAATTAAACTTTTCTTTCTTTTATATTTCGCGAGTAAAAGCTCGGGTTTGGCTGGAAAATGGCTGCACCCTGGCAGCCATGTTCGAAAATATTTGACGGTGGAATTTTAACAAGCTAAAATTTTACATTCCGCAAAAAATTGAAGATTTTAAACTTAGAAAACAGCGATTTCTTTTCTCGTCTTATGAACTGAATATTTATCACGGCATAATACTGCCTGATTCATTGATGAAATCTAGATGGTTTTGATAGATAACAGATAAAATCTGATTTTATCTAACATCTAGACTCAAAATTAAAAATTTAAATTTTTAATCAAATGCAGAGATACCTTCATTAGTAAAATAATGTGGGTAGTTTATGACCAAATGTAAAATCAATTGGTCGTGTGATTCGATTTCCTTGTTTGTTTATACAGGTTAGGTATAAGTAGTAGAAAATAAAAATATCAACAAATAAACCCAAAATACCTACCTATTTACTAAGAAACCCGTAAAAAGCGCTTATAAAATATTTAACACGTCTTATAAACTGTATCCATAAAACAGTGACTGTCAAATTCCCTCGAATGCTGGACGAACAAAACAGCACTTTAGACGAAAAAAAAAGAAAACTAGAAGAGCGTTCTCGATTCAAAAATTGAATTGATCGCCCCATTGTATTCCAAATGTATCATTTGAGCAGTTATTATGGCGCTCTCTTTCTAGCCCCATACGACTTGTAACCCAATACTTTTGTATGGGAGGCACTTAAACCACGGCTCAGGAGCAGAATGTCACATCAACATTTACTAGATATTCAAAATTAAGTATTTTATTTTAAAGACTACGACAGAGCATTAAATAAAATAATATAATTCGGAGACAAGAAAAATTTAAAACCAATCGAGTAATATTAATAAAAAGTTGAAAGATACCACAAAAACCTAATCGCTATAACGCAGAGGAAGTAACCTATAACCGAGCGTGATAAATTAAATAAACTGACAAAAACTTCGACGAACAGACGGACAGGCGCTGTTGGTATTGTGGTCGCAGGTATGAGCGGGAATCGAACCCACACATACACTACTAATCCTATTAACCATTGTGATTGGCCAAATAAATAATTTATTTTCGATTGATTTCGAATTGAATTCTTTTCCACATCGACCATTTAACGTCTCTAGGGAATTATAATAATCTTCTTCAATTGTGAAAGATAGCTTTTAGGCCAAACTTACTGCATTTTTGTACAGCAAAAATATTTATTATTATTTACTAAAGTGATTTTAAATGTTTTGGACCAGACGTTTAAAGAGAATTTCTAATAAAAGAAAGCTAAATCCATAGTTTTAAATCAGTCAAAAACCGTGAGAAAAAAAATACTCAAAAAACGAAAATCACTTAATATTCTAAGAGAATTCTCACATCAATCACAGAATAGTATCAAGCTAAATAAAACAATATCAAACAAAAGGTAGGTACCGTAAGGCCATAAGGCCAATTTGAGTCGATATGGGCATTTGTAGCCACGGACCCATAAAGGATATTTTGAGTAAACATACTCGAGTATTGTTTGTTAAGTGGGTGTAGAGTATAAACGGGTTTGATACTTGAAATATTTGTAGAGCGCTTTAAAATTAACGTATACTGATTCGGCGTTATGATGTTATGCTTAGGTTAGTTATGACATGACGTGCCACAGATCCAATATCGATCTGTAATCTGATATCTACTACATTAGTTAATAAGGGTTGAGTAAGTTAACTATATAGAATTAACTGTATAATTTGTTTTAACAAGGACGTATCCCATATTTCAATAACTATCGATAAGTTTCTTGATAAATCTGAGGTTTAAAAGTATCGAGACATGTTAGTCGCAGCCGAGAATTCGTCGGTAAATCACAATACACTCGTGCTCTGTTGTATGAATTGCGTTTTTTCACTGAAATCGATCACGATGTATTCGATCGAGAACTTAAAAATCATCCTGTATTTTTTACACTCAAGTTTCAAGCGGATACACTTTACTGTTTCATTTAATAAGAACTATATTTTTTGAACAAATGAGATAGCTTTTCTTTATCTAGCTATCATTTTAAACTAGCTTAAACGTATAATAAATTTAGAATACCTACATCATTGGGTTAAAATATGCTATAGCTACAGTGAATTGATGACGGATAGGTAATCTATATTGGCGAAAACAATATTTATGAGTGAATGTCATAAAGCGTTATATTTAGTCACACACATTATTATTTTAATCAAAGACATAACGTATGTTATCTCAGAATCTATCAGATCGCTATCTGCTCTTCACTAATTGGTTTTGATATTGCAAAATTTAGATTTGAACGTGCATTTTTGATGAGTGGAATTTTTTCAAAAACCTGCGAAAACCTGATTTAACATTGGGTACATAATTAATTGATTAGTGATTAGAATTTATGACTTCTATACAACATAAAGTAGATCAACTTTATCGACAAAAAATAAGAAATTGTATGTACAAATTAAAATAAATAAATGTACAAAACCGCAATTAAGGTGTACGTAAACATCAATCTTGTGACTAATCACGTAATTACAGATATCACAGATTGTGTAGGCTGGAAAAATCAACTATAAAATTATAAAATAAACGTAAAACGCAAGAAAACTGAAGCTAAACACTATAAATATGTATGAGAAGGCGGGTTACGGGCAACACAGACGCTACTGGCATTCCGTCATTATTCCTCCAAGAATCCCGGTGCCACTCCCATTCGTCTTTTGTCACTGTTCCCAACTGCTTCCGAATAATTAGAGCAAACTCGGCAAACAGGGATCTTTAGAAGCAATAAAGTATACATTTCAAGAGAAAAAACGTCGAGTGGTAGGGTCTTTGACGGGTAATTTTTGTCATTGTTGTCGGTCTCGACACACGCTCGAGTTTTAGGGTCTTGTTTGCAGAGAGGGAACCAACCGGGCAATATTTCATATTCTCAATATAAATAATGCTGAACAAAATCAAAATCACACTGCATCATCTAGCCCCAAGATAAGATAATAGCTTATGTTATGGGTACTAGATAAATGTAATAGTAATAATTATAATAGATAAATACTACAAATAAAGATATATATTAACTATTCCATAATATATTAAATTTAAATAATTTTTTATACTTTTTACATCACATAGAAACCAAATAACGTCTGTATTTGCACAGAAAAGGAGTTTAGAGATCAGAAAAGGTGGTTTTGGTCCAAAAAATACCCATAACGCCAGCTCCAGAAAAATCCATTGGAACACGTTCGGAACCTGTGCAACCGAATCTCGCAATGGGGCGGTTTTTTCTTATACTAATGTATCGAAGGCTGAAATTGCACGAGTTTTTGTTTATTGTATCCCGCCAGGGGGTTCTGAGAGCCGTGAGAGTTGTTTCTTTTACTCACTTGACATTAAACTTATGACTTGTTGAATCAGCTATTAAGTTTAGCTTTTGTTTTGTTGAGAAAGCAAAGTGTAAGTTGACTTTAAGGGGCCGTACCGTAAAAACAAAAGCGAAATCAGGATATTTGCGTTTTTGCTACTTACTTACAAACCTATAAATACATACCATGTTGTCTGGCAGAGATCGCCCTTGAGCGATAAGACCGCCAATCGTCACTTAGTTTTAATCATTTCATTTGTAAATTGTTTTTAGTTTAATGTGTGCAATAAAGTATTTTCTATCTTCTATCTATCTATCTATAAATATATCTATAATAGTTAAAGTTAAAAAATTCGTTGTATATAGTAAACGTTAAAAAATACACCAAATCTGAATCTTCCACTCTGTACTAAAAGTAGAATTTACATTGAATTACTAGTTCATTAGAATGACGATATTAATATTACCTATACAAACACATAGTGATTAATGCATAATTATCGTATCTTTTATTTATCGGTAATATGTAGGCGAATCGATTATAAATTATAAATTAATTTTAAGTAGGTAATTAATCTGGAAATTACAAAAAATCTATTTATATTCAGTCTAATTTAGAAACAAAATTTTATACACTGATCATGTCTAGGTCAATGCGTTTTATATTAGTCAACTAATATAAAAGTAATTAGGTACTCTGCTTTTGGCAAAGAATGGTTTACTTAAATTCAGACAGTATTTTTTTCTATTACTGACTTTTATTGATTCAAGCTGCTGTCCTCGGTTTTGCACGCATTTATACACAAAAAAGTAGCCCTTTTTGGTTATCCAGGTCTACAATTAGTCACACATCTAAGGGGAGTCAACCCATAGTTTTGGCATGATAAAATATCAAACTTTCAAAATTTCGTAATTGAAATTATTGGTGTAATTTACAACTATATTTTACCATGATTTGAGTTTTCAGCTTTCCAATATTTCGGCACAGTTTTATGCGCCTTATCACAGAACAACAGTTGTTCCAGTTATTCCATGGTCATATAAACTTAAACAAATAATCAAATATTCCGTTTTAAATGACTTTAGTGTTAATAAACTTAATGGATTTGAAAGTTTTATTGAAATTATTATTTATAGTGTGCTTATAACGTAACTAAACTAAAAACGACTTCAACAAGTTTTTTTCTAGGTTCATACGAACTCAATCAAACCCTTCAGATAAATCGCCGGCTGTGTATTATTTTATTTAACCATTTAAAGATCATTATCAGTATCGTTACTCATCCAGGACAATCGCGGGGGTTTTATGACACATTAGCTTGCCATAGGGGTCTGGCAGACCCCATCGCATCCCGGACCCCAGGGACCCCAGTTATCTGTCACCAAGATACTGTCAAATGATCCCAAGGGATTTCCATTGAGGGTGAGCTGAGATTAACTAAAGTGTAGTTTATTTTGATGGATTTTAACTGCAAAACATATTGCTAATTTAGGGTTTCATGAACTGGCACTGTTATACTGTAAAGGTAGAGATGGTACCGAGTGTTCTTTTTTTCAATTATATTATTGTCTTTAGATACCATTGTCATAGTAAAGCTATTGATTAGCAGAATTAGGTTCTGAGTTTGTGCGTTCCGTTAGTAAAATTAGGTGTTTTATTATGGTGACCTCAGTGGCGCTACGGGCCAAGGTTTGCGACTTAGAAGGTTGCAGGTTCGATTCTCGCCTCGTTAAAAATGTTAGTGCGATCTGCAGGTATATGTTCCGTGTATTCTAGGTGTTTTGTTGGGTACGTATTAGAACGTTATTATCTGAGTTTGGTTTGACGATAGTGTCGAGACGTCGACGACTTAATATAGAATTACTAAGCTCATCTCTGATATAACTCATAAAAAATACTTTGAATTAATTATCAGAGCCAGGATATATATATTGGAAGATCTTAGGGAGTGGCACAAGACTGATGATGAAATAATGATTTTACATCGACCGTTATAAAAACCTTGTCGAATAGAAATAAAAGAATTAAAAAACCGTGGGAACATGTTTTGCAATACATTTTATTGGTCTATTTGTAAACCACAATATTGATGCTTTAAATAGCATAGTATTATATTACCTACTTTACATCGATTTTATGACTTATCTGTTTTGCAATATCATACTTAATCATAAATGCGAAAGTTTGGATGGATGGATGTTTGTAACTTCTTCACGCCAAACCTACTTAACGGATCGGGCTGAAATTTTGCATACAGGTAATACTGATCCTCAAATTAAACAATGGCTTTTTATCGCATAAATCAGTTCCCGTGGGATAGAAATCACCTTTATACGTTTCCATAGGAATAACGCGTGCGAAACCACGGGGCGCAGCTAGTACATATTAAATACGAAAGTTAGGATACTTCGATGTATATATAACAAACGTCTAATACGTTTGTTACCTATTCACGCCATAATGACTGAACCGGTCTCAAATTTTGCATAGATATAGCTCTAAGCTTTTCACTTCTTATCAATCTTAGGCTACTTTATATCGCATAAATCAGTTCCCTGATAGAAATCACCTTCAAATGTTCCATAGGAACAACGCGTGCGAAGCCGCGGGACGCAGTTAGTCCTTTATAAAGTAAAGTAAAAAACTTATGATCCAAATGTTAAGGTGGGTACAGACTGACATAGGTGACTACTTAACACAAAAACATGTATATAAATATGGGCTTAAACTCGTTATCTTTAGACACATTTTACAGTAACAAAATGGCTTCTTACAAGCAAACGAGTGGTTCGCAAACAGTCTGTCATCTGATGCCGTCAAGGAGTTAAATACACATTGTTGCTGTGGCTGTGCTAGAGCGTTGCTTGTAACGTGTTACACAGCGAATGTTCGTGCAGTCAGTACGCGAAAAACAGAGACGATATAAAAAGAGACGGCAAGACGGACTTTAGCGAACAGCATAACGTATCATGCTCGCTACGAATGATACATTACGCCCCGTAACACTGGTGTTACATAGCAAGCGTTCGTACAGTCAGTACGCGAAAAACGAATAAAAAGAGATGAAGAGACGGATTTTAGAACTCGCGCGGCGTAACGTGTCATGTTCGCTGCGAATGGAACATAACGTTACGCCCCGTAACACCGCGGTGTTACGGGGCGTAACGTTATGTTACTGACCGGTAAATACTACAGAGAGATGCTAGATGAGACAAGCTGAAAACGGCGCTCTAATGGGCGGCCTAAGCGTAATGGGGAGACCTTTGTCCAGCTGTGGACTAATACCTATAGGCTGATGATTATGATGAGTAGGTACATCAAATTTAAACTCGTATTACCAGTCAGTACACGGCTTAAAAGAGATAAGATTAGCTTCCAAAGCATTGAAAGATACTTATTATCTGTAATTAAGATAAAATGGTTAAAATCGAGAGTAGTTTAAACGAGTTTTTACAATTTACCACTTATTCGTTTTCAGCATTTTAATGCTAAGTATTTGAATTGACTTAAAAACATGTTATTTGTTCGCTTCGGACATGTACCAAAATTTACATTAAAACGACAAAAATAAAATAAAAACGAATTAGAATACGTATGGACTTTCCTTTTTGCCTAATTTTATGTACCTACTTGTGTTTAATTATACGAGGTGCATTTACACTGCGAGCGGTTATTTGACAGTTAGCGTACTAATAAACATATCATAGGAACCAATATGACAACGCCACCGATTTTATCATATATTAAAACGTTAAACATAGAAATTTTTAAAAATCCATCGTACATTTTGTGTTAAGTATCTATTAAAGCCTATTTTTTTAATACCTCTGTAATAGTTTTATCTTATACTAGCTTTTGCCCGCGGCTTCACATACTCTATTCAAGTAGCCATGTCCGTTCCCGGGATACCGTTTACCTCCCTGCCAAATTTCATCAAGATTCGATCAGCCGGGAACGAAATGAAAACTATCCTATGTCCGTTTACTGGTTCTATGCTACCTCCCCGCTAATTTTCAGCCAAATCGGTTCAGCCGTTCTTGAGTTAAAAATAGTGTAACTAACACGACGTTCTTTTATATATATAGATAGTTTAGGAGGAGATGCGAAAATAGAGTTTGGTCGCCAAAAAGTGGAACTTTTTATCTCTCTGCCTAAGCTTTACAAAATGAAACTATTACATTCCTGTGTTTAACGTAATAATAAGATAAAATAGACGGGGGCACCACTTTCACTGGTGCATGCGTTTTAAGATGAAAGAAAGAAAGAAAATACATTTATTTGGAACAATTACATAACACACACATAACACGACACATTATTTAGTAATTATACAGGTATACAGTGAATAAAGAAAAATAAGAGCAGAATTAAATATAATTAATTCCCCATGATACAGGTTTATCCTAGTTTGGGGATCAAAGATGTAATAATTTTAAGACTTGAATGTTTTTCAATAAACGTTATTATTATTATTAATTATACAAAGGATAGTAAAAACGTAGGTATACGAGTATAAAAGTAAAAAAAGAGAAGATGATAGATCAGGGTTGTAAAATAAGGTTCACTTACATTATGTAGTTTGTAGTAGAGTCCGCAGGCGTTGCAGACAGGTTCTCCATTCTGGTTGCGTCGCCACAGTGTGGTGGTCGTCGTCTTGCAGTTCGCGCACGAGGTCCCTGCCCGTCGCGCAGCACTTTGCAGAGACTGTGGACAGTACATACAAATCAATTACCAGGCTGATTTTTTTCTCAGTACCTTAGATAAGTTCAACACAAAGAAAGACAATAACAGTAATCTCCTAAAAATATATTCAGAAGTTATTTAGTTATGTACTAGTTTAAATTGTTTTTTTTTCTATTACTATCTTCTGCCCGTGGTTTTGCTCGCGTTGTTTCTGTGGAGACGATTGATGATTACTAATTTCTATTCCATGTTTATGGGATAAAAAGCCTATGTTTGATTCCAAGCTTAGAGCTATATTTATGCAAAATTTCAGACCAATCGGTTCAGTCATTATGGGATGAGGAGGTAACAAACGTCCATCCATACGTATTTCTAAACATCCTTACTTTCACGTTTAAAATACTAGCTGCGCCCTGTGGCTTCGCACGCGTTGTTCCCATGGAAACGTTTAAAGGTGCTTTCTATCCCACGGGAACTGAATTATGGGATAAATATTGTTTAATTCCAGAATTAAAAATTATCTGTATGCAAAGTTTCAACCCGATCCGTTCAGTAGTTTTGACGTGAAAAGGTAACAAACATCCCTCCATACATGCAAACTTTCGCATGTATAATATTAGTATGATTCTTATTTTGTATATGCTAAATATATGTACCAAATAGAAAAATAAAACAGAGACCGTACAAATAACTGGAAATACAACTTTCAGCTTCTCAGGCAGATTTTACCCCTTTTTTATTAGCCTGAGGAAAATGCGCCCTCATATCGTACCGACACGAGGAACAGGGTTATGTGGGTAGATTTTACACTTATATATACCCTATACTGACATTCTAAGTTATACATATAAGTTTGACCCCCCAAATAACACTCGAGTCGCGATTTTCTGACAGTTTTCAATAAAAATCTGTCAAAAATTCGTCACTCTAGACGTGCTTATATCTGAGATGTGTTTGAGTATTCGGGCGTAAGGATTTTAAAATGATCTAAGACCTCGTTTGATAATAAGTTGATTTCGGTAGAAAACCATCATCATTAAAGTTCGTGCAACCCTTACGATTCAGCAGGAAAAGCAGTTGATCAAACGCTCAAAGCAACTTTTTGAACTCCAATCAATCTTTGAACTTTCTGGAGCTTTCAGAGCGAGCCTAAGTTATAGACTCAATAATGTCATGGAGCCAGATACCATCGGAATATTAATACCCACCAGTCGGTGGCTGGCTACTGAAGTTTTAGACATTTACTTAGTCTTGACTTTTATAGCCATCTTTATTACAGAGATTTATAGCGTCCATCTAAACCATCAATCAATCAGTTTTAAAGCAATTTGCACATGTGACTTCTAAGTTTAAATGAATATTTTAAAGCAACAATTTACGACCCCATTAATACCTATAAAATACAAAAAACAAAACGACAGCACAAAAAGCGAATATTCGAAAATGAATCGAAAAAGCGAGGTAGCTATCGTCTGGCCCTCTTACGCACCTGCCCATTACAACCCGTCAATCAAACAAAAAATATCCAACGGTGGCCGTTTTATACAGTCCACAAAAGTGCCTCACTCAATTAAAAATGCATTCGTCCTAACCCGACATGAAAATAAAAAGATACAGCGCAATCCGACTCATAATAAATCCATTAATTTGTCATGTCATTTATCGAAGAAAAATTCTGAGGATCGTCACTAGAACTATTCATATATTTGATTCTCCGTAAATAGTGTAGTGCGCGATACTACCAAAGATAATCGAGAGATGATGCCGTCGGTCGCATTGTACGATTTAATATTGTAAGTGACTGTCCAACTGGTACAATCGAGCTCGAAATGCATTCCGACTAATGGATTCCACCTTTATAGCAAAGGTTTTGTCGAGATATCATTCATATGTCATAGGACGCCTACAGTGTTATTAATATAATTCTATGACTAGGTTGAAGATAATCTAGAAAAATTGCAGCGTTTACTCCTACGCTAAATTGTTGTAAGATTTCTTTGTTTTCGAGAATAATACAAAGTGGAATCACTGTCATAAATAAATTATTGGGTGAGTCATACACTATCATTAATTTACAGTGACAAGTAGACCGATGTCACGTTCCTATCGAAAATATGCCCCAAATAATCGAATAAAACATCGACAAACTATCGATACTTTCCCCGCTCTACATAATGCCATAGTAGAGCTGCGCTTACCAGTACCGCAAGTCAGAATACCTAAATATTAAATGGTTTGCTTCAATAATGCGGTGTCATGGCAGGTCTTTTGTGCGCAAGATTAGTGCGCACCATATTAGCTGGCAGAACGACGAGTCATGGGACGCGTAAAGTAAATGGTAATGTATTGTTGGTGAGTTATTTTTAACGTCACAACAATACGTTCTGAAAGAAAATGTGGTTTCAGCTGAAGATATTCATGATATTTATAAAAATGTTCATGACTGGTTTATGACCAAGATGATATCGATCGTCTTATGGCCAGCTGGGATTATGAACGAAAGACAGGGCTCTATGGCGCTCAATTCGGGAGGCCAGTAGTAGGCAAATTTATATAAATAAATAAATAATGTTGCAAAAATCACACAAAATCATCTAGCCTCAAGTTTAAGAAAGCTGTATATTATATACTATAATAGCCCTAAGATGATGAACGGATGATGAGCTATATGCAAATAGCTATAAGATGATGAACTGTTTATTTTG
This sequence comes from Eupithecia tripunctaria, assembly GCA_955876795.1. NCBI lineage: Eukaryota > Metazoa > Arthropoda > Insecta > Lepidoptera > Geometridae > Eupithecia > Eupithecia tripunctaria. The sequence continues at coordinate 11,131,370 of OY041604.1, forward strand.
ATAATGATAAAGTTTCAACGCAAATCGAATGAAGTAAGGCAAGTTGCAAGTTATTAAGATCAGCATCGCAAATCAGAATAACTGGTGAGTTTACGACTCAATTACCCAAATCCGATTTTATAATCTGCTGATAAGAGTTCCCATCAACTTATAAAGGGTGCATCATCCCCCGGGAGGTGCCTAAACCGAGGGCTAGTAAAGCCGATTACAGAAGTCACCCCGTCAGAGGGTGGTTTTATTTCCGTGGAAAAACGCCTGTTTACCCGTAATTTTATGGGCGAATTACTTTCGCTCTTCAAACTCTGAAATTGCTGGAAGGCCGTAAATTTTACGACTGGGATTATTCTTATTTAGGTCATTTTTATAGGCGTAGTGGAAGGTTAAGCGGAATATAATAAGGCATAAAAATGTTTCGCATTACTTTCATAACAAACGATCTAGAGTTTTCGACACTTTCTTTTGTTTCAATACCATAACCTCACTTTTTGGTCTGAGATAGCGAGAACTTTTACCCTCATTTGTTTTAATTACTTAACTTAAATGTTTGCCGGCTTGTTTATCAAGATCTAATCCATCATCTCGGCGATGCATCGATAGATTCCAATCAAGCTGTCAGTAGCGTGTTTGTTCATAATACTTTTCCTCTAATATATGCTGCAGTATACATTCCTTCCTCCGGCCGATCCAAGAGCTTTATTAATTGTATACCCACTTCAATGTCAACGACATTCCGGATCGATATCTTACATACCCAACAAAAACAGATAACATGCCGACAAAGGTAAAAAACCATCACAAACAGAAATCCAGTACATATTGTTGTGGTACTTAAATTTTCAGTGTAGTGTAAACTCAAAGCATGCGATGTGACAACGAGGGCTTTCGAACTCATTGTGTCGACAACAAAACATCCCTTTTGTCGTATTTTTGCTCGAGTATGACGATTGTTCATTTTATGCTGACCGTATTAAGTGGACAATTTAACCAAAAAACTTCTCAATATATTGTTAGGAGATTGTCGTTCTTTGTGTTGACATAATGCGGACGCTAGTACAATATTTTGTCGAAACTAATCACAAACAACGTGATCATCGTATTAATTCCCGGTTTCCTCACACCAACTGCTAATTCAATAAACCACCCGCATTAAAAACATATTTCCATAACGTCGGCGTCCCTCGATCCAATCAGCCTTATCTACCCCACCCTCCGAACACCTCCTAATCAAATCAAATCACAGCCTCCGTCTTCCCTAATCTATCTACCTATCTACACTGCAACGTAAAATTATATTGCAAAAAGGGATACCTACGGCCCCTCATATATTTGCCAACACAAGCTAAATTTATCCCACCCGGAAGGAGCCCTCGGTACATAACTACACGAATCTGTATCCGGAAAACACAGCGAGCACACATGCGCGGTACGGCACGCACACAGCGCCGCCTATCAGCATATCTACGCCATCTAGATCCCACTACGAGAGCCCCCAGGGGGAGGCAATCCATTTACCAGATCTATACTCGCACTGAAATTTTCCTCTTATCCGCATAAGGTTAAAGATGACAATCGCGCGGCAAAAACCATGTTTTTAAAGGTTTACACGGCCCCTAGCAGTGAAAGCGCGGAATCGATGTAGCCTTTACCCCTCGCCCCGCGCCAGTTTTTCCGGCGCTCCGTCCTTATCTGACCGGGGCGATTAGATAAAGAGAGATAGAGCGTGAAAATAAAGATTTTCATCGTGTTCACTCACACCAAGATAGTTTCAGTCGTACAATTATGTAGCGGTCTCGGGCGTGTGGGTGTTTGGTGTGGGCTGAGTGCCCACTCCGGCCGAGGATACGTCTGTGTGGACCGAGGGTTCTAGGAATAAAGCGAGGGTCAACAGAACTTTGATGTCACTGGAAGGCTCTTTTCAAACTGTTGTGGTAGTTTATTTATTCATAAATGGGGTATCTACATGAGGGCCTTTGAGCGCTTAGAAACTCCTTTTGCAAAGTTGAGTGACGTGAATATTTCCCGTGGTTAACGGGACGTATAGGTTATTACGCGTGATTTACAAGCACTTGGTGGTGTCTCTCGTGTTTATCGGCGAATCGTCGGGCGCCGGAGCGTTGTCGACGCGCTCGTAAAATAAAGCGTAGCTCGTAATTTTTTAAATTTTCACACGAAGATGCAGCGCGGGCTCGCGGCCCCCGCCTCCCATTGGCCGCGCCGCGGAAGCCATGTTGGGAAATTCGCTTAACGATTTATTTGTGTGCGGATCGGAGAGACGAGCGTACGCTCCGATTGCCGTGTTACAGCCAGCCGACAGAAATGGGACTCGCGTGAAATTCATTTCCACCTTCAATTAGGTTCGTGGCCTGCATTGTCCGTCGGTTTTTTCATAGCTGTCGGGCTTTACAAGTCCGTTAAGATAACAAAGCGTGGCTTGGGCAATGGGAGCTATGGCCGATACCGATCGCTCGCTCAGATTGACACATCAAACGCCAGTCGTCCGAGATTACATCGAAATACATTCGAATCGTAATCGACACGCCGACGTCGCGGTGCCGCATTCTCTACGCCAAAGTTTCTTTTCCTTTAACAAATAATGCTCCTTTAAGTCTAGTTCTAAAACCGACAATAGTTATAGCTAATAATAAGAGTAGGATTTGGAGTGAAAGGACATTCTCTCGACCGCGTTTAAATCTTTTATATGAACTTTTCTAGCATAGCAAGTGCTACGAATCACTACGGAATCATCTAGAAAGAAATAGATTTTTACATCACAAGACCATTCGATGAAAAACCACTCTTTAATATAGGTAGATATTCGTTGAAATTGATAAATAGTATATAAATATCCAAATAACTCGATATCGAAAAGGATTGGCGTTAACTAAATGATTGATCGCCGCACAGACGTCAGGACTTTGTAAATATCAAAAGAGCAAGAATCAATGATATATCTACATATGTAGTTTTTATTAAAATGTATTCGTTAAAATCAGTATAAGCGTCAGTAAAGAAATCATATAAAATATCTTTATCATAAAAAACTATGTGTGCATTTCGAACAACGTGTCCCAAAACTTTGTGTCCAAAACGTCAGTAAGCCGGTGTAATATTTTTTTCTGTTCTCATTGAGATTGCATACGATTGTCAGGACCTACTATGGATTATCAAATAATACCTACAAATAAGGCTTTACGTTTTTAGTAAGACCTGGCTTTGAAACCCCTATTTAGTAAATAGGGGTTTCAAAGCAGGGTTTGTCTAATAATAATAAACCTTTCTTAACCTTAAACAATTCCAAGATTTGTTTATATTCTTCCCATCTGGGTATAACTCAGAGTGGAAGAAAACATTTCTTGGCCACTGCATAAAGTTGACAGAGATTTATAAGTAAAAGCCCTGTTTGTAGTTATTTTGCACCTATACCTTTATGACTTTGGTAAAGGATAGCAAAAAACTAAACATTCACATTAAACATGGTACCAAAATAAACAGCTAGCTCACAACATCAATCACTGAATATTTTAGCGTATCGTGACAGCAAAATTACAAAGTAAATCCGAATTGTGTTCGGGAGGCGACTAAACGTTGGTAATTCTGCCTCGTGTCGCTTTTGAAAACGTGTGAATTTGCATTGAATGGCAAAGGACGCAGCGTCCTCGTGGACTTAGACAGGGAAGAATGGCTGGCATAAAACTTTAGTACTACCTCTCTTTTTAAATTTCTTTTAAACTTGGTAAGGCTAGGCTTGGCATCGGCTTAAATGGGTACTTGCTCCATGGAACGATTGGGTTGGATTTATAGGTTGACCTTCCGTGCCCTAATATCGATGAAAACAAGACTGTTAGCTAATCGTCCAAAATTCGGTCGCCTTCCAGACTTCCTATATTTGTAACCGTCAAATTTTTTGACGCTTGCCCTGGGAAAGGATTCGTATTCCTGAGTATTGTACTGTTCACCAACAAAAATACATTGAAAAGAAACATAGCACAAGACATGCATAATGGTTGGCTTATCGCTTAGAAAGGATCTCTTCCAGGCACACATGATATGCATTTAAACTTATCGATAGCGATCTGGTCTCAAATTAAGCGAAGAAATTCTTAAACTTTGCCTTTTAATTGTTGCTATTTTCTGTCTGTTTTGGTAGGCTTGTTGTGGGTTTCAACTGAACATTAGGTAGAATAAGATATCAGTATACGATTTAGATTGATATACGAGTAAGAGATAGAGAGAAGATAGAACTTCCGTCACTGCACTATACCAGCTGTTCCCAACAATCTGTAACCCGAAGGCTCCTAGGCTTTGTTCCGTTTATTTATTTCAGATAAAGGCACTCATAACTGGTAAAACACTGATTTGAAGCTAGCGGGAAACTGTTTAGTCGTGTGTGATATTATCACGACTATCTTACTATTTGCATGAGTATATAATTTATGATGGGAAAATAATGGCTGGTTTTCCTTATTAAATCACTAGTTTCTGCCCGCGGCTTTGTACGCGTTTTTGGAATAAAACCTAAAATGGATGTTTTCCATGAATATAAAAATCTATCTGCATAATTTGTATTAAGTATATCAGTTATTTAGTACCCATACTACAGTATGCAAAATATCAGCACAATACATCTAATAGTTTTGTTGTTCTATCGGTCAAGCTTCTTCACAACGGCATAAACTTTCGCCTTTGTAATATAATAGGGTATATGCATAGTTTTTTTGTCTCTATTTAGGTTAACAGACAATTGAAAAAACATATTAAAACAACAAGAAATAGAAATAGAAATAGAAACGTTTATTCGTAACTCAAACACATACAATTTAAGATAAAAGGAACTAAAACTAATACAATTTGTTAGAGTTACAAAACGGTCCCAGTCTCAGCATGAGTTGGTTGTAATTGCGTACAACCAACAAAATTTTATATTATTGAGGTAAAAAACAAACGGTAAAACGGCACTCAATTTCGGGTGACAAAAACGCTGCCATAGTTGGCCCTTGCATTTTGTGACGTCACGTTTCATCGATTCACATGTCAACGAAAAGTCAAAGATGAAGAGATTCATGATGATGCAAAAATGTACAAGTGTGACGTCACGGTTCGTCTGCCAATAGCGTTGCGATTAGAAATTTTGCGATTGAGATTTAAAATATCAACTTCTCATTTATAAAATTTTACAATAAAATCATCAAAATATATTTTTATATCAATAGAGCATACGTAAAAAAAATAATCAGCGTTTTTGAAGTCGCATGCATAAACCCTATTAATATTGTGCCTAGATATGTAAGAATACATATCCCACCTATCTATTTGACTTGATATGATGACATTCATCCATATTTCACTCGTGAAATGAACTAAAAAACTGCTATTATAATGATTTATCCCTAACCAGGGAAATAATTATCACAATAATAAAATAATATGTAAAACACAGCTGATCTGAGTGTTTGAGTACAGGAAAGTTGACGCAGACAAGCCATAGATGGCGTTATGTGTAAAAAAGGCAGTTTTTTCTAGGACAGTTTTATGGAATTGTTTTTAAGGCATAAAGAACCTTCTACGCTATCACAAATCAGTCAGTACAAAAAGACCATTACGTTAAAAACAAGAGTTAGTAATCAATTGTAGCAAAAAGTGTAACATGCTGGTTGAAAAGAAAGTATTTTCACATTGTACGCAATTTCAATACAAACGTCAAATCAAGTAATGAAGGAACCGTACATTAAGGTATCAGCTGCCGTTTTTTTAGTATTTACGACTGCCAGCGCACGCGCAGCTTTGCAGGCACCTGTTTGTTTGATTAATTGCCGCTGGCAATCTTCTGTCATATAACTGTAGCATCCACACTTTCTATGTTAAAATAGGGTTACTATTGCAACACCTAAAGAGTAGACCAGTCGCTCAGGCAATGAAAATAGTCTCCGATATTAAATGCTTGTGACTCTATTTTCACGATTATTAAGACTCTATATTATTGGATATAAGTAAGTCAGAAACTCATCATATGATCATGAAATTCGTAAATATTTTGGGTTAGTGTCCACTCCGCCCCGCTTAGTCTCGACCCGAAGAATAATACCAGATGTTTTACTACCAATTTAGTGAATTTGTACAGTCGGGCACAGTAAAATTTCAATTCTAAAAAACTAATTATACCTGCATAGTCTTAACGTATAAAATGTTTAAAAAGAACTTTTGTGCAAATTTCAGGTGTCTTGCTAAGCATTTCTACAATCGAAAAACTTTCTGTTTACAGACAGCTTACGTTGAATATCCAAGCCGAGTATGCCCTAAAGCGGTTACCATACTATCCATGTTTAAGCAAAAAGGCTTTTGTCTAGGGTTTATTGAATAAAATCAATTTTGCAACGTTTTCTAGCCGGTCGCACGGCCGGGGTCGGCGGGTCAGTTCGCACAGTTTAGCACCGCGTCATATTTATAATTACCAGCGGGCGTGCGTACTCACTACGCTGCGCCTGCGCTTCGATAAATCAAAATTTTAAATCACCGGTGGGCGGGCCCCGGCCAACGAATAAAATGAATTAAAAATAAACCAAGAGGGGGCGAGCGTCCTGAGAAAATTTAAAAGCATTTTGCTTTAGTTTTTTTAATTGATACCTTGTTAAAATTTAATATTGAACGCGTTATTACAATGGGCCGAGATTTAAACTTCGGTAACTTATTGAACCGTTTAATTGGATCATTTTTTTAACGAGAAATGATAAGAGATGATGAAGGATGGGGCGCTCGCATCGCTTATGGTAATGTTATGGGATGTTGAGGCCGACGATTTTGCGAGATTTTTATCAATTTTCGCACTTCCTGGTTTTTGCATTAAGTTCATATTACGTTAACTACATTGTTCAGCGTGTCAAATGAGCTTTATTAAAATGCAGTGCGGTTAACGGTCGCTGTGACATCGTTTTACGGTCTGCATATTTATATCATCAAGAGTTGAGTCTACGTAGAGATCTTGTAAGCTTTGGTGATATCAAACATTTTGGCATAAAAAAGCAGTGGAGTCGCACAAAAAGTTATATCTTTAAAAAAAACACCAACTTGGAACAATCAACCAATAGGTAAGGTACCTAGTGCAAAAACTGCTACAGTTTGAAAGGTCAGTGACCTCACTCGTGTTGACTTTTTCAACCGTTTATAATTACACAATCTCCACTAGATTAACCCTAAGGTCGGGAATGTAGGCTGTCGGTCGGTAGCTTACGTCACTTACGTCACTTTTGACAGCTACTCATGATTCGGACATAATGTTGACTGGCGGAAAGAAGTTTGATTTCTTGAGACCGCATGTGGTATTTTGGGTACCTAATGACTTATGGCATTTTTTGATAGAATTATTGGTACTTACAGCCCGCTTTTTTAAACTAATATTTCAAAAAAATATATGTAAGTTAGTATAAGCTTCTGTCTGTTTCGTTTTTGGTTGACTTTGCGCGACTTACCTATACCGTGTCCATTTTGAATGAAGCATAAACGTAAACAAACCGCCCATACTTAACCTAAAATTCACTTTGTTGGCGCGTCCTTTTATACGTAATTTACATTACTTGTCGATTTTAGATCCTCCCTTGAATAAAAATTGCTTACAATTATATCTGAAACTCGACGCCAAGCAAGTGAGATTTTGTTATTTGTGTCGTATTTTGTTTACTAACATGCTTCATTCAAAATGGATAAACCATAGGTACTGAACCTTGCACAACCTACAACAATAAAATATATAAAGATAATTAATGTAATTTCTGGGTTACATTAACTACATATCTTTTATTGTCTTTTAGTGTAAACTAAAAAACCCTGCCTGTAAACTATGCGGATGAAGTAGGGGTAATCGCTAGTCAGGTATTTTTTCCATTCTTTGCTGTCATTAAAATCAGATATACCTTATTATGTACCTTATTAGTAATTATGCTGGACAATTCAGTATTAAGATTTCATTAGTACCGTAGAATGGGGTGGCTATGTGCCACATTTCAAGGTTATTTAGTGCTAGCAAAGCCAAAATATGTTATTTTTTAGGAAAATAGATCAGATAATGCTCTTTATATATTTGTTTACATGTTCTTTATCTCGCCACTAATAAATGAACCATACTTTGGACAAAAAATGAAAAAAAAATGTGGCACATTCTCACCTGGGTGAGAATGTGCCACTTCACAGTTCCCTACATATCTCTTTACATTAATGAAATGGCACGTTGACACCTATCTGTACTTCGAAAATGGTCCACCAGAGAACTTTAAAAAAAAACATTAATGTTGCCATCAAAAAATCACAAATAAGGACGATTTTTTCTGCGTACTCGTATCAGGTCCGGCCCAAATCTTAGTTTGCCCTTAAGTGTCAACCTCCGCGCGACTGGGCCCTGCTGGAGGAAAATAAGTTATAGTGCTAAATTCCGCATTACATGTGCAGTAAATTTTCAAAATATAGCATTAAATTTTTTAATAGTAAATGCTATGTTTTAAAAATTTTCGTAGGTACTACATTGAAGTACCTACGTAAATTTTGAAAATATAGCATTTATAAAGGTTTAAAAAGAAACTGTTGAGAGTTAACGTATCTACGTGATTTAGGGAATGACCTAGTTAAAAACGACACTAAATAGAATGCAACCTGATCGTAAAATGCGTTATATTTCAAATAAAACTTTATATTTTCTTATTTTTGTTGAAATGTTTCTTCTGTGTAGTTTTTGTAAGGCCTGGCCCCAACCGTACGTTTATAATGCCTTGGCACTAAGTAAGCACTGAAATAATAAAAAAAACAAGATTAGTAGGATTCTATTCTAATGGTATGGCAATACAGTAAATTTTTAAGCGGTAAATTTGTGGCACATTTTCACCTGCGATGTTTCGATATTTTGACAAATCTCTCGTATTTCAGTAGAAACAAAACATAATCTTATTGATTTACATTCATTCAATTGCCAGTAAAATATACAATAAGCATAACATACCTCGATTACGACAGCTTCCGTAGATTCAGCTGGACAACATAAAGTTTACACCTGATTTTAAATTCGTCCGCTTTGTCTAAAAACTTCTACAAACTGAATGACACTGATAGATGAAAGTAAATATTTTGCAAAAAGAATTAGAGATGGGAAAATGTTTTTAAAATCGATTAATCGAAGAAAAAATCTCTATCAGTCAAAGTAGAAAAAGAAATCTACAATAATCTTGCCGATGACCCCCGTGGCACATTCTCACCTGCCTGGCACATAGCCACCCCATTCTACCGGTATTTTAAGTTCTTGTATTCTAATTATTAATTTACCTAAGTACATATCTACTTTTAACTGCATATATTCTTAACTTCCTTATTTATTTTTCTATCTTGTCTGCTTTATAACTTTGAATTTTAATTTTAAATAAATTGACATAATGAGTATAATTGCTTAACATATATGTTTTGATAGTTCAATAAAGTAATAATCTATCTATCTCCTTACCACCTTAAGCATTCTTCTTAGATTCTGTAAAAGAAGCAGGTGCCTTTGGTCGTCGAAGGTGGATGCCATTTTGCTTTATTACAGCCATTTGCACGACCTACTGGTAATAAAACTAGATTGCCAGCGGAACGGTCGGATATTTACTATTCAAAACAGGTGCTAAGTTAAAAAAAACATTCGTCTACGTACTATGCATTTAGGTTTACGAAATATAAAAAAATCCGTTAGCAAGAAACATAACTAACGCTGATTATAATTAAAAATTATATTTGCATAAATTTTTTAACACTTTTAGGTGCACGAAATTACAAATGTAAAAATGATTGATCAAAAAATCATAGACTGATATTATTTCAAATAAGTTTTTACATGTATATTTGAATGAAAAGAGTGTTAAAAATACCAAAAACCGTACCTAACACTGACAGTATTGTAAATTATTTCTTTATATAGGTAGAAATATTAACAGGGAAATTAATATATAATGTGTGATTATATACTTAATATCTTTCAACAATCAGATTTGGTGCTTACCCGTATTTATCAATTTTTTATCTTGGCTATAAAATAATTAGGTTTAGATACAACTTTAATCATAGCATAAAAAAAATAGACGCATTAAAAAAAACTGGCGCGTTTATCTATATTTTTTTCATAAAATTATTCACAATGATGTCACAAATCCAGCCCTCCATTATAGGAAAAACAAAAAACGATCGCTTTTAATAATTTATCTATACCATAAGTACCTAGAAGTCAAGCTAAACACTTAATTAAAGTGCAATTAAATAGAAAATCATAACGAGCACACGTCCTAACAAAAACTTTAATTCCTCAACAATGCTTAATAAATTAACTCGTAATAATAAAAAGAAAGGATTAACCCAAGTACAAACATAACTAATTAAAATTAACCTCCATGCGACCGTGAAATGACATTCGAGAATTAAAAATTCGTTTGTTTTTTCTTAAAACAAAGTTTCTGTTTTTCTGTTGACAGGGAATGATGCATCGACTGCTCTACCGTGTTGTGTGCTTGTAGGAATTATAAACAAAATAATAAAAAACTGATATAATGGTTTATAAAGGTTCTAGCTAGCACACTAGTTGTGAACTAGACACTCACGCGCTCATTTATAAATAATTAATACAATAACATAAAAAAAGTATAATGATGTCCCCCTAGCCAAATTTCAGCCGTGTCAGTCTCAACGAAGACTAGCCGTGTGCACGACAGATGATAAGCACACAAGTGAAATCTCTGTTTCCTTGCAATCATGTGGCGATAAAATAAAAAAAAATATGAGGATGGCAGGTGAATTATATGTATGTACTGTAACTGAACGGGTTATTGTTTTTATTAATGCCTAATTGTCTAATTGTCTGACGACCTCTGTGGCGCGGTGGGCGAAGGTCTGCCTGCAACGCAGGAGGTTCGATTCCCGCCTCGGGACAAATTTGTGTACGATCTGCAGAAATTTGTTCAGGGCGTTCTGGATGTTTTTCTATGAACAATAAAAAATATCTATCTATGTAGTGTATTCTATTATATATATCAGTTACTAGAACCCATAACACAAGCTCTGCTTAGCTTGGGGCTAGATAATGCTGTGTGAATTGTCCAGCATTATTTATTTATTTATTTATTTAATTGTTCACCGATATTGGGCAAGTAATCATTTGTTTGATGGAACCAGGCGGCATTTTGACACTATTTATTTTTATATGGAGCCCGGTGGAATGAATTCTTGGAGCGGGGTGAAACTATTCTGTACAAAACTTTGTCGCTAATCTAACAGTTTGTGTTGTCCTTTCAAAGAATAACATTTTGATAAGATAAAACCGCAAGAAATCTGACCAGATCTTAAATGAATCGGATAGTGTGCAGAACCCTTTAAATATAATTCCACAGTTTTTGCATTTTTCTACCTCTAAACTCAAAAACTCTTATGCTGTGTGAATGGAATATATCAGTTTTAATTGAAGAGTGATGCTAGAGCAATCTACTTTTTACGATTGGCCATTATTGTCTAAAGCTGTTATTGATCGATATACTATAATTATTGGAGATAATAAATTATTTAATGTACGCAGTATGTTTTATGAGACTTTTATAAGAAGAAAATCTTGATTATACAGTGAATATGCAGTTTTAACTGTTAATCTTTCTTTCTAAATATTAACAATCAAAAATCAGCAAACGACAAGATCCCGATTTTTACTAAATTAATAAAAATTTAGGTAATTTGCGGCGATAAGTTTCTCGTAGAAGAAGGCGGTTAAGTTTTATTTAGTAAGAAAACCGTTGAAAATGAAATAAAAATGTATTTCATTTTAAGAAAACCGTTGTGCGATGTATTAAAGGGAGATTCCCTTTAATACATCGCAGATTAATAATTAAAAAAAAACATTTAAAGGCGTCCTTGGCATATCGAGTTTTTTTATTTAATTGGTATTGTTAGGTCTACTTAGTTAGGTTCTAAACAGTGTTTAGTTAATCTACGTATGTAAAACTTTTATCACACTAATATTATAAATGCGAAAGTTTGGATGGATGTATGGATGTTTGTTACTTCTTTGCGCCTATACTACTGAACGGATTGGGCTGATATTTTGCATATTTGTGCGTTGTTGTTCTAAGTCTGGAATAAAACATAGGCATATATAACATAGGACGTTTTATCCCATAAATGAGTTCCAATGGGATAGAAATTACCTTTATGCGTATCCATAGAAACAAACAAAAGCCGCATGCATAAGCTAGTGTTAAATAAGGAACTTATACTTTTTATTAAACTCACAGAAGTTGCGTACAATCGATTCGCAACTCGTAAAGACACAAAGCTGTTCGTTCCGCAAACAAGGGTGGCCCGTTGCGTTTCACAATACGGATTAATTATCGGGCAAAATCGACGACTCAAATATACCTGTCACCGGCCCAACGTCCCGGGGCCCAATTTATACGGGCCTCGAACAATGGTAAATGCGGTAAACACAATGGCAAACTGCAAAATGAGCAAAACGGAACGTTCGAAGCAACCTCGCACACATAAAATACTTTTTTGTGTAATATTTTAAACCGAGACTTAATTAATTCTACATTGATTTCGGTATTTTATGTGACGGGACATCCTTGTTCTTGTTTGGGGTTGTTGATGAGCTTGGCTCAAAATATGGTGATGGAAATGGAACAGCGAAGAAAATTGCGCAGCGACTATTTCTCATATAAATGTCGATATTCCATAAAGACAATGTACACCAGGCCCATGTCCAGCAGAGGACTAAAACAGGTTGATGATGATATGAATATCAAAATGGCATTTTTCTAAAACTTAGATAGAAAGGCCTGTTAGTAGAATGTATAAAAATCAACTAGGTACGTATCGAAGTACAGTAAAGCTGGTCTCACAGCAACCAATCGAAATATGTTGCGAAATATTCATAGAAAAATTATGCTCATTTTTTCGAAATCCAGCAAAAATGGAACGTGCAGCTTTCTTTTGTATTTATGAGGTATACGCACTATGCAAATCCGCAGGGTTGATACATGCTCGCACGCGCGGCTGACGCGCGGACCACCGGGCGGCGGTGGCAACCCTGATTCACGGACATCCGAAACAAGGGTGTCACGCGAAAACACGAAAAAATTCACCCACTGAATTTTGAGTTTTGGCTTAACGCTTATTTCATAAATTATATTGAGTAGGTACCTAGATGTAGAGTCGATTAACGAAAGCACTCACTTGCTTTGCTATTAAATTCAACTGAGACTTGAAAAACCAGGGGCTGTAAAGTTTTTATGACTTAAAAGTGTGAATAAATACAAGACTGCATTTCAATGAAGTGGTAGGAAGACAGAAATATAAAAAAAGTTTACCTCAATTAATTGAATATGTGCTACAGGTGAAAAGGTTTAGGTTAGATTTGGATCATTAGTCCGAAGAGGCAGCCCTAACTCGGCGGCAACGACAAGCGTAGCATTGTTAGGAGGCCGCCCTCAGCTTGAATAAATACATTCATATTGCCACTCTAAATACCCACGATCGATACTCCGCCGTTCTCAAAGGAAAATATGTGAGAGAAGTTTTGCAATTCATTAGCGGTGTGCGGTTGCCATCTTACGAAGGATGCGGTTAAAAATGATTTCATCCAACTAAACAGTTGAAAGTATTGTGGATCGACTGACCAAATTAAAGTTACAATGTTGTGTCAACTAGAAAAGCTAAGCAACAGGCCTATCCAGTATCCGCACAATGTTCAAAACATTGACACAAAACCATCAATGGACGTGTTTGCGAACCATTTAGGCCGTGAACACAAACAACTTACTCCGGCGACCACCCGAGCTTAATCGCACAAAATCAGCGGATCTCATCGCATTCAGCGCGCCAAAATGTGCAGAAAACAGAAAAAACATGGCGCTAAACCGCGAAACTGTATGTATTTAAACGCCGAATTCGAGATTCCGACTCTCAAAAAAGTGGCCAGTTCTCTGCCATTTAAATTTTTCCAAAACGTGAACACAATGGAACAGATTCAAGGAGTTTATAATTTTTTGTTCTATTTTAAATTTTAAAAAAGGAATTCGGTTCGGCAAGGGCTGTCACGTCATTCCAGCGCTGCTAAGTGACGCCGGACGCACGTCAGTCCCCGGGATATGTTTTATTTTCATACAAATCCAACTCGCCCGACTTGTTTTTGTTACAATACTTAGGTTTGTATGCGAGTCTCGTACCTAATACGGATTATTTTATAATTGTTTATACTCGTAGTGGTGCGTCTTGTATTTATTTGCTGTTGCTTGGTAGAATTATCCTTACATGGGTGTAATTGTTTTATGCTGGGTAAAATCAAACAGTAAATCACTTTTATTTCGAGTCGTCTAGGATATTTTTGTAAGATCTCATTTAAGTACTTGTACGATTAAATTTAAGTTTCTCGTCAGTCAGAGCCTTGTCATGTACTGTAGTTCAAAATATTATTTCTCGAAACTAAAGCCGAGTGCTCACTGAGTCCTGTCGAGTAGGATTGACGCGCGACCGAATGACGCTAAAAGGTCTATTGTATACGAAACGCTCGTTACTGCTTCGCGTCCAACCGGTCTTTAACACGGTCGGACAATGATCACTCTATACATAGTAGCTGTTTATCTCCAGAACGAGAATACCTGTACATAAGTTAAGCTACAAACTGTTGTAAATAAAAGAGTTTCTATATAAACATTGGGTAGTTTACCTCAACCTCCTCAACAGCCTGTATCGGTCTATAACTGCTGAACGCAGGCCTCAACCTGATTTGATTTAATTAATGGGTGGTAATGCCCATAATCCCCACGCTGGGCATGCCCGTTGGAGATCGCAGTTTGGTGAAAGATTTATTCTGCAGGGGACGCTGCTGCCCGCCCCCTGGATGATATCCCTTAGTCGCATCTTGTGCAAATTCTAAGCCAGCACAACTATGCTCACAGCTCACAGCAGGATTTATTTTAGCTTAGCTAATAAAAAGGAAGGAAAAAAACGAGTCTGAGTTAAAGATTACGGAATAACCGAATTCCAAGACGATTCCAAATAACATACCACAAACGCTACCAAAACAAAACCGATTATGCAAATCGTCAGCTCATTACACATTTCACATGAGTAAATACTGTCGCGATCGATAAGGCTATCGCATCGCGATGTGATCTTACAACGGGGATAATATCGGATTGCGTCAATTACGCGATTCGCCGCGATCTGACGATACATAATTGTATTGTATGCCACTGCCCTTATTTTGTTTTGATGATTGTTAAGACAATTTGGACCTGTGGAAATTATCAGTAGGTAGGTGAGGTTTTCACCCACGTCTTTACACTAAAAATATCAATTTATTACCAGATAATATTTCAAATTTAGCAGATTGAATATTAAAATATCTATGTTTCTACAGACTTTTAGTCATTTACATTTAGTCTAACTGAAAAAATATAAGGTTTTTTGTAAGGTAATTTCTTTTGCAATACTAAAATTGCTAATTAATGATTAAAATTTTAACAGAGTAATTAATTTAATCTATTTAGATTAATATGATCACTACACGAGCGTTGACGTTCTGATGACAAATCAATGATGTTTTTAATAAAACCGGTTTATAAACTCCTTCGCTTAGATTCTAAATTGCTACAATTTTAGTTTACTGACCTACACAAAAACGGGTTTCTGATACAAAAAAAAAAAAAATAGGTTTTTTTTCGTATAATTTATTTACAAGCCATAGACAACGATAGCTTAATAGCCATAAGTAGATCTTTTTTAAAACTTTTTTCTTTAGGCTTACAAAACAAACCAGACTAGTCATGCTTCTAAAATAACAGATACCTATACATTAGTAACAAAATAATAATTATAATAAGTAAATATGAGGAATCCCCGACTATCGTTTCCGAATTCAAGTTTTTTTTTTAGTTACCCCCTTGCACCCAGTAACAGAACCATTAGCCCCGCTTTCCCCCTAGTAAAAGGAACATTGCCCCACTGTTACGTATCCCCTCTAAGAGTAGAGATTTCTCTGAAATTTTACGTTTAGGACATAAGAAATATTAATTTTCTCTTTACTTTCATCAACAACGGTAAATAATCTTATAATAAATCTCGGTCTCGTCATCAGTTCCAACTTCCTCAGAAAATAATAAAAGTAAACCATGCATTATTTACATGGTAAAATAAACCATTTACGATCGCAAAATGAGATGAACCTTTTTCTAGGCTAAATGCACGACACGGAAGTAAGTGGGACATAGTATCCCAGAGGCAGAGGCTTGTAAGCGGATTGCGTGGGCCGGTACTGACATTATTGACTAAATGACATTATATTACCTCTACACAGCTTCTGGCCCAGGCTTTGCACCCGTTTTGCTTGGTTGAAAGTAGCCTATAGCATTAAAATCCCCTAGATAGATAGATAGAAATAGAGACAATTATTGAACAACACAGTTACGTATACGTAGGTAGGTAGTAACAATTATACAGACTAGCTTAGTATATAATATAAAAATATAATGCTGTAACGATGCAGGTCAAAGGGTTCCACCTCAGCTCCTAGGAAACCATCTAGGTATGTTCTTCTCAAATTTTATTAAGATCCATTAAGCCGTTTGGTCGCGTAACCTTATAGTTATCAGAGATAGATAGAATTACTTTCGCATTAACAAAATGATACGAATATATAATATTCATATTTCTTATTTACTTATTATTTTAGGTGTAATAAATTTAAGATCGGCCGGGTTTAGGCCTCGCCCTGACCACGTTACTGGTTAAAGGTTAAATCACGGTTTAATATTAAGCTTAAGTGATTTAATGAACCAGTGGCTGATTGCTGTCACTGATGTTATAAAGATTAAAAAACATGAATGAATTCGTGCACACAAAAAATTCTGCATTGATTTTTATCAAATGTAATCAAAAGCATTAAGTACGGCAAACATACCTCTAAAGTGCTACCAGTAACCAAACTACTATTGAACGTAATATTGGTTTTGAAAAACTAAAAACTGACATATCCCTTCTATTTTTTTTTTTGACGACCTCTGTGGTGCGGTGGGCGAAGGTCCGCCTGCGATGTAGGAGGTTGCGGGTTCGATTCCCGCCTCGGGACAAATGTGTGTACGATCTGCAGATATTTGTTCAAGGCGTTCTGGATGTTTTCTATGTATAATAAAAATTATCTATCTATGTAGTGTATTGTATAATGTATATCAGTTATTTTGTACCCATAACACAAGCACTGCTTAGCTTGGGGCTAGATAATGCTGTCTGAATTGTCCATCATTATTTGTTTATTTTATTTATTTATTTAAACTTTTTTTAAGTTTTGCGAAACAAATACCTACTAGTCTGTCGGGAAGTCGGGAATAAAAACTTTATGGCACCACCTACCATTTCCAAAAAAACATACATTAGCTGAACATTGAATGAACCTCGTCCTTTTTTCTGCCGGAGTTCGATAATACTTACAGAAGCTTCGGAAAAACATTTAGGTAGATTTTCCACTAAGATAATTTTATCATCAAAAAGAAACACTTCACATGGAATGTTTATTTTGACAGTGGCGTTACTCCAACAACAATAATCTCAGAGCCCAATGGCGTAAGATGCAGGCAAACTACCGTATTACGTTTTAATCCAAATTAAGCTCCGAACAGATTGACAGACGTGTAAGTGCCTCCGTTGGTGCAAAACAAAACCAAAACTCAATCTAATAAAACCAAAACACTATCAAAAAAACAAAACACGATCTAATATGGATGGGCTATTGACTTCCTCTCATAATTAACATAGCCGGAAGTGCGGGCTGTCATTAACCCGTCAGCGGTGGTAGTGGTAGGTGGTGAGCGCCAAATGTTACAAAATGTAGTCTTTTGAATGGCGTGATATGCGCGTGAATGTAGTAACGCTAATGTAGGTATCTCTTTCGGAGCCTCAAAATTCTTAAAAATATTTATAACTACGTACGAGTAAGTGTCTCGCTTTTTATGTATTTTGTTTTTAGAGCTTGTAAAGATCAACCAAAAACCTAAAAAAATAAAAAAAACTTTAAAAAGAGGAATACAAAAGGAACTTATTATTATTGTGAAAGTTTTTTATGAATTATTTTAAAAACTGCTTTAAAAAAATACAGATTCCTTTACTCCTAAAGACCGACCAAATTTACACCGCATACATTACACCCGTTCAAATCACAGCTCTGTCGCAATATAAAAGAATAATGAGCATTCGATACAAACAAATAAATAAAGGCACTGGTGGCAGCATGCACTTACGGAGGCCCCGCGCCGCTCAAATTGTCGGTTTGCGCTCCGTCTCTTACTGACTAATGATGCTACCAACGTGCTAGCATATTTAATGCTTTTTGAATATTGATATCGGCCATATGTGATGTCATAGAATAAACTTTTGTATGGAAAAATATAGTATGAATATCGAAAAGCGCTTTATCACTACCAGTACTACCAACAGCTTTGCGCAACGAGATGAAACTGTTACAATAAGTATAATATTGTAATAGTTTTAACTCAGTAAAAAAGAAGTGTGATGAATCTCATCTAAATCTGTTTATGCCCTGAAAGATGTTTTCAGATTTGGATGTTTGTGATATCGTTACAATCTTAAATCATCCCAAGTGAAATTGGATACACAATAACCTATTTTTATTAAACATAACGAAGCCGCGTTTTTTTAAATTAGGTGAGAAATGAAATAAAATCCCAAAAAAATCTACTTTGACGGGATTCGAACATATTTTGTTTCATTTCTTAGAAATTACCCAGAGTGGTGAAACAAAAACCTTATTAGGTAAATTGTTTACTAACTTTTTTCAACTTCACCTTGAGCCAATCGAAGTAATAATAAAACAGTAAGAAATATCATCACGAGGGAGAGTTGGAAATTAAAAAGTAAAGATATAAACAACTGCTACCGCATACTGAGTTGAAGATTCTTTCATACAAACGTTAATCTGGAAGGAGGCAAGGGATAAATTGGCCCAGTTGGAAATTAAAAAGTAAAGCTACATTCAACCGCTACCGCATCCTGAGTTGCTACTGCAGTATTTATGCGAGTTAGGTTTGCCTCGAGCGGGTTAAGCGAGCATTTTACTTATAAAGTGTTGATTGCACGTCTGTGAGATGAAGATTCTTTCATACAAACGTTATTCTAGAAAGAGGCAAGGGATATATTGACCGTAATCTCACCTGATCGACAGCGAAGATGTGGCCAGTGTATCATGAAGGTCTAGATGACACCTATTCACCATTGTCTTAAAGAGACCCAGGTTGTAATTACCCGGAAAAACAGAAGAAGGAAGCGAGTTCCATTCATTTGTGTAGGCTGTTTTATGATGAAAACCCAACGCGTAGGAACCAAAGAAAATAAATAACAAAAGGATTATTTTGGCAGAGTAAGTATCACACCAAATGCTCCACAGGCAAAATTACCAGGTTTAAGGCGACCATAAACTATCATAATCTGCCCAAAAGCTGTATGAAAAGAGCTGAATCATGTTAACCCTTAAACCGAGATGATTGCCGAGTACACCCGAGGCTGACCGAGTAATCCCGAAGCTTGCAATTTGCAGCTTTAAATCAGGGACGCACGGTCAACCGCTACCGATAAATAACACCAGAAACGATTAGTTGTAACAAGAGGAATCATTCTATACTCAGTTCAGGAATCCAAGAATGTTTTTATCAATAAAGACGTTTATCAATCCAAACTTCATAATATCAATTTTACATGAGTAAGACAACACTAACAAAAATGGCGATCGGCACTTGAAGACGCCGCAATGTTTGATATCAATAACAGAAAACAGTCAAACAGCCGAAAATTACTAAAAATAACAAAATTCAACAACGCTTATCTAACTGTACACATGCAGCGACATAATTTCAAATTTGTGTTCGAAAATGGACGAGAGCAGTATGAAATATACAGAGAAAAGGTTTGAAAACTAAAAATCATTTCGAATTGTCGCGATTTGCCTTAATGATACCAGTGTTGTTAACAAACCTTCAGATTTTTTTTTGTTTATTGTAACAATTTTGTTTACAAAAATAATATTTGATTCTAGAACTGAGTAAAGCTCTTTTATTAAGTTATTATGGTAGACGTTAATAGCGAAATGTGTATTACTAAGTCCGTAGGCAACTTCCATTGGTTCGGACCGTTGCGTTGGTAATCTTATAAGACTGGATACTGAACACGACTTTACACGTGTTATTGGAATTTCTTTATTTGAATTTAAATTTAGGCTAAATTGTAGAAACATGAACTTTCAAAATTTGAATAGGTAAATAATAATTCAGAAGCTTAAGGTTGGAAAAAACAGATAGAGTTACTTTCGCATAAATTTAAAAAAACTTAACTAGTATCTGCCCGTGACTTCGCACTCGTTGTTCCTATGGAAATGTTTAAAGGTGATTTTTATCCCACGGAAACTGATTTATGGGATAAAAAGTAGCCTTTTTCTTTCCAGGGTTAATATTACCTGTCTGCCAAATTTAGCCCGATCCGTTCAGTATATTTTGCGTGAAAAGATAACAAACATGCATCTATCAGGCATCCAAAATTTCGCATTTCTAATATTATTTTCGATATCAACATAGTTAAGTAGGATATACAAATTCCAACAATTACTAATAAATAAAAGAAAATGGGATGAAATACAAAACCACGGCGGATATCATTAATTTATTTGAAATTTGATCATCGAATTTAAAAGTAGTTATGGCGTTATTTGAGAAATTTGGCACGTATTGGAAGTGTGTAAATTAATGTGGGTGATATTAACGGTTAAAAGAGATGATACATACACACAAGTAATTTTTATTGTCATCTCCATTATGTACCGTTGCAAAATTGGTAACATTTGCAGTTGCATTATTTTATTACTCACTTTTATGAAAAAAAACTTAACAGAAAATATCAATAGGTACACAATCACAAAGCCATCACGTCCACGCGTACAAAATAATTTGTCTATGTACTTAACAATCAAAAAAATATTGGCAAAAAAAAAATACTCAATAAGTAGTTTTTAGGTAAGAAAAAACTTAAAAATTCCCCATGTATGAGATGTACGGTGTACAAGAGAAATTTGTAAATAATTTATAGGTAAAGATTATTTATCGATTATTCTCGAAATGTGTACTGAAATATCTTAAAAAATAAGGTCAAAAGTTTGTCATTTATTTCAGACGTACAATATTAACCTAAATAACTAGGAAATTGGAATTAACTTGAGAGATTTGTGTTGTGTTGAATTATGCAGGTCCTAGTTACGCTTTCGATGAATGAGGACACGTCGAGGCGGCAATCGATTTTACACGCCGCCGACTTGCGTGAAATCGAGTGCGCCGCTCAAATCGATCGTTTATTCGACCCCAATCGATTATCGAACCCTATTTAATCGAATTACGACTTGTAAACGCCTTTTAGGCGTTTTCTTATGTCAATAATTTGATTGTATTGAAAAAACTAATAACCGACGTCAAGTCCCTTAGTTTTAAATCTACTAAATAGTGTACTAAATGCACTCGGAAATGACCAAGATAAATCAAGTCTACTAAAAGTAAGAACAATATGCACCCACCCGGGTGAATTACCCCCAGACGAATTAAGTACCCACCTAAAATTCGTTAAAAGGTAAAAGATTTGAAAATTCTAAGATGCATTCAAAATGTCATATCCATAAGAGTTTCTCACTTATCGTTCTGTCATATCCATAAGAGTCTCATGGGTAATCAAAAATGAAAAACAATGAATGAACTTATTTTAAGTACATAATTGAAATAAATAAACCACTCTGAATGTCATCTTAAAGTTTGACTACCATTTCTTTCAGACATATGCCCTAAAATGTCACATTATACTATTTGGGCAAGAAATGTTCCTGTCCCACACTTCATCACAAGAATTTATTAGCATCCTCCATATAAATATCGACATTAATTGTGTCCCAATATCCTGGGCATAAATGTCACAACCACTGGCGCCTAGAACAGGTAGAGCATAATAAAACACACACAAAAAGAACACAAAAAGAATACACACAAAGCGTAACTCTATGAGTCAAAGAAAAAACTTAAATTTATAACCCTGTATAGAAAAGGAATAGTATTTCTTTACACAATTTAGTGATATGTCAAACAGACGACGTGCTAAATAAAAATATACTGGAAAAAATTACAATGTGCCTGTTCATTGCTAAAACAAGGATGTAATATCACACAAGATTATGACAAAAAAATAATCTTTTTTCTGTTTATTTATTTCCTAGAACCAAAGCACTTACTATGCTATTGACAATATAAATCCGTGTTATAATTATAACATAAATATATCAAAAGACTAGTTTCTGCCTCCGTTTTCGCACACGTTGTTTCTATGGAAATGTTTGATGGGTAATTTATATCCCACAGGAACTGATTTATGTTGTTACGATTGATTCCAGGATTATAATTACCTGTATGCAAAATTTCAGCCTGATCCGTTCAGTTATTTTTGGGTGAAAGAGCAAGAAACATACATACATACAAACTTTCGCGTTTATTATATTAGTAGGACTTTACGTTACGTTGCCAAACTTACGTCTCCAAGAAAGTCTCATGGTTATACAGAGTTAGAAAGCCGAGGATCTAAATCACAACAAGGCTGATGTTTTTTTTTTCTCTTTGAACCAGTCGTATGGGAAACTGAATGAGTCAACATTACCTGCCCAAGTGAGAATGTCCAAATGCCTTACCCCCCGCTGGTAAACCAACCTGTCACTCGGGGTAGGCTGGCCTCTGCTTTTTGCAAGGCGTTTCGTATTGACACATCATTATTGACATAATACTAAAGATGACTTATGAGTTTACATTGGCCCTTTTTAATATTATTTTGACAGATTAACCTGCTGTTACTTAAAATGTATTAGGTCATGTCTTTATGTTGGTGTATTTTATTATTTGACGTGGCAAGTACAGTTGCGTGGTTAAATCCTTTCCAGAAATTAAATAAGTCATAAAATAAATTGTAATGAGTTGATTACGTAACGCGCGAAACGTGATTGTCTGCTCGTAATGAGAGATTGTCACACGAACATTTAATTTAAAGTTTCACTCGCTCTTTATAACCTAAACCTGATATATCCTATATTAAATTATAATTACACTTTAATTAAAACAAACTGTAAGATTATGTGAAAACCAAGGTTTAGGTAAGTACTAAGAAGGCCAGCTAGTAAAATAGTAATAAGTTTGCTATGTTTCTAGATATTGGATAAATAGATTATAAGTATGTACTTACTTCAATTACTACTTAGATCGGCAAGCATTGAAGATCGAAAAAGTATTGATCGAAAAATATAGGAAAGATCGGAATAGTATTGAATAGTTTTTTGCACACATGAATATCCTATATATATATATATAAGCTGACAAAATTAACAAACAAAAGTAGGTCGCCTAGTTCTTTTTGTCAGTTCGTTGACGTATCGAAAAGTAATAAACAACCTGTATGTAAATCATAACCTCTCTGTTTGGATTACCTACGTAACGGATCAACACTGATAACTTAAGTCAACAACCCGTTATAATTTCAATCATAAACAATAATACAATGGTCTATGGTTTAATCTACATTCCTGAAAACGTTGGATTAGGTTTTAATAAACTTAATCTAATGTAAACAAGCTTTGCTTAGCTTGGGACTAGATAATGCTGTGTGTATTGTCCAACATCATTTATTTATTTATTTATTAATGTTGGATTAGTCACTTAAAAGCTTTTTGTATTAATACGTTGTAATCTTTAACAATAATGGTTTTAACCAGTCTAGAGTAAATGGCGTAAGAAGTAATGGTTTAACTTGAACCGATTATAAATAAATTCTAAGAAAAACAAATAAAATATAAGTGTATTTTTTCCAACAAAAAAAGTTTTGTCATCTAAATCACTGCTCTCTGACTGATTATTACCACAGTCTCGAACCCAAAAAGTAAAAAAAAACATTAACTTTTTTATTTCCGCTTAATTCTGTCACTTGACCCACATCGTGGGCCACAATTTATTCGACGGCTCGCGGTGATCGATGGCCCAGCCTTACGGACCACTACCGTTCCAAAAACATTTACAACGGCCCGTATTTCAAATGTAATTATATCGTCAAATAGCAATGTTTTCACCTTTATAAGTAGAACACATTTTCTCTTGCTGTCATTGCAAGAATTTTAAGTTCAAATTATAACAAATCGAAACGATAATCTCTGATAACAAAAGCAGTTAGCTTTTCACCGTTTTAAATATTAAATTCATATTTCCTCGTTCAAACTGTAATTGGTCTGACATTTAAACTGATTTTTAAATTGACATCCAATACCCAAAGTGAAATTAGATAAAATATTCACTTTTGACGTTTTAATCAGAATTTATGACTAGCGATTTTGATATCTGTTTGTTATTAAAATTAAGACTAGGCATATATGTAAATAATTTGAGAAACTTTCATCGATAAACTATTAATTTTACATTTAATGCTCATGGTGAATTTATGACATCATAGAGGCATCAACAGACTGTGTGGGACCAATGACGAGTATAGGTATGTATCTAGAATTCAAAGTGTAATCATTTATTTGGCAGTGGTTTGCATTTTGAATGACAAATAGAAGTTCTATGACTGCTAGTCTACGAAAAAACATAGGTAGGTACATTTAGTTCATACAGTTCATAAATATGGACATTGTGTTTATGTATTCAATGTAGCAGCACGGCCTACGATAAAAATAAATTGCTTGCTAGTTATTTGAGGACTCAAAACATCACATTTTCCAGTGGTCAGCATTAATTATGCGTAAAGTAAAAAAATATTATTGCTTTTTCGATACGGATAAATGTGCGTTCAGCAAAAAAAAAAATATACGTTAGTAAATAATAATAATTCTGTCTGGAATGTTGCTTTAAAGTGCTGATTGATTATTGTTCGTAATCCAATCTTCATCATTCTGTAAAAACCAGATTTTATAACCAACTACACTCACCTATTGTTTATTCGAAGTTTTATGTTAATAGGACTAAATATTAACATAAATATACATATTTTCGTAGTTTATTTTATTATTAGTAAAGTGTCATATTTTGCGGACATTTGCATGATGTCTGTGTCACTAATTGTTATGTATAGCCGTATTAAGTGACAACGTCCATGTAAGTATTTCAATAAAAAACATATTTTATTAAATGAAACGTTTTATTGGACGTGTTATTGATAAATTTATATGAGAAGAAAGATTTTGTACGACCAAATTATGTTCAGATATATTTTTGCATATTTTTATTATTTTATAATATGCTCGTTTAAACATTATACGCCAAATAAATTATTTTAAAACAAGATCATTTTCTTTCGGGTTTGTACCTAATAGTATGATTTTAGTTTTAGTAACGAGTTTTACCTGATATGTATTTATCCCCTGCTGTTATTAAATCGGTGCTAAGTTTCATTTAATTAGGTAGTACTTATTTAATTTGATTTCAGTACCGAAATGATACTTCTTTCACGTAGGTAAAAAAGACACAACTTTTGTTTTATAAAATTCCGTTCAGCCTTTTTACTCTTTAAATAACCGGTATAAAAGTACAGCTAATCAGACAATACGTTTTAGCGTCGTATATTTAGATAAATGATTTAGCAACAGAGCAAGCAGTTACTTTTGAAATCCTATTGTTGAATCCAAGGCTGTTTGCTAAATGAGGTTTTACTAAGCACAAGTTAGACACAATTTTGTTATTGTCAGAATTTTCCCACTTAGATAATTAATTATTAGTGTCAAGTGCACCCAGTAATGGGTTTATTATTTTGATACTTAAAAATTTAAATTAATTTTTAATTTATTTAATGTTGCATTTAGGTACTTACCTAGTCTAAGCCTAGTGAGCCAATTTATCATTTCGAAAGATCCGCTGGGAATTTAAGATGTAAATATATTAATGAAATATTTAAATGAGATTGAAAATAAAAGTGTGAATTCAATGTTTCCCTACGCAGTAACGGTACTTTTCACACTACGCTGCACAAATCTAAATATTAAAGACGGCAACATCCGGGTTAGGCCACCATGACTACACTAAGTAGGTTCAATCGAAATCGTAACACAAAAGAGCTTATAATAACAGTTATTTTCGTAGATTGAATCAGGTTTTGACAAATTGGCATAATGGTGTACAAGCTAATAAACATGGAGCATCGCAAACGCTGCAATGAAATCATAGCGCTCGAATTACGTAATTTGGCCAACAAAAGGCAAATATTCGAGCAATTCCGTTAGTTTATGTCTGTGTGACGGGTATTAGGTAAACTGTCGGTACAATTGGCCGCACGGGCCACTCGTTAGGCCAGACGTGACACCGAATGTCGCATTGTCTTAGTTTTATGTGGCTTACATCAAATGTTAACGAGATGTACTCTTTCGAAGAAACATTCAACTTTCGTAAGAGAGGCCAATTTGCGGCGGGGTAATGTGCTCATGCATGCTCCGCCTTTTTATTACTGCCCCTAACTGTAAACAACACCCATTCTCATTTTGTCAAGAATGCCATTCCTACTTGAATTTGTAGGTTTAACCTTAACTCTTGTAAAAAACGCGCCCATCGTAAAAACTAGATTTTAATACCGGTCGTTGGTCGCATTACGGACCCTATTTTTTTGCTTTAGTTCTTAGAAGGAGCGTTTCTTGTTCATATAACACCTGAATATTAACATAATGTATCCTCTTTTCTAATGGGGTCCTTATTGGGGAGTGATCGAACGATAATACACTAATGTTTTTAGTGACAATGCAAAATTGATTTGATCCTATTTAAAGCTCGTTCAACGAAGTGAAATTTCAAAACATTTTGAGATTAAAAAAACAGCACTTATTCAAGTTATCGATTCCAAACGATCACTTACCAATCAAAACCACAATCATGAACAAAGTCTGGCTGGTATTAAACAAGTTTTATAAGAATTAATTCCAATAACTTTACTTATTCTAGAAAAGATTAGATTCAGAAAAATATTAATAGCTGATTTTTTCAAGTCAACAGGCCCAACAGCAATTACACTATTGGCTTCTAGACCTCAATGGCAAAAAAATCAACGCCAGCCAGCCTTTGCCAATTGCACTACAAAATTGGTCGGATTCTTACACTCACCAATCTTCTCTTCGGCTTGATGAGCGGTCGGTTCTGCCCATTCATCTTGTAGTATAGACCACAGGCGTTGCAGAGGTAGTGGCCCGTACCGTCCCGTCGCCATAGAGGAGTGCTTGTGGCTCCGCAGTTTACGCATTCCCGACCCTCTGTAGGACATAATAAAGTCAGAAATCGAATTGAAAATTTGGTCAGCATGCATGGGAATTTCCAAAGCTTTGTGGAGAACCAAAAAGTTGAGGTAATTAAACGTTTTTTTGACTAAAAGTGTAAACAAGCATATCTAGTAACACTTAATGCTTGAACTATTCGATAATTTAACCTTGACTATCACTTTTGTGTAGATAACCTTTAAACGGTTTTGATTTAGTGATATTTTTATCGTAATGATATATATAATTTGAACGTTAAAAGGTGATTTTAGTTAAACGGTTTAACATTGAAAGCGAAACAAAAAAGCAAAAGTGAATAAAACAAACACCAAAACAATAAGGGCTAGTAATCACCGAAGCGAAAAAAGAGCGAGATTAAGAAATATCTATAACTGTGCTACTGTCCCATAGGCACTGTATTGTTGATTTTACTAGGTAACTCGCTTCGGTGAGTTCTGGCTTATAATTAATAAGAAAAGCGTTAGGTATATGGCAAGGTTACCTGACTCCTGGCAGGCTGCGGAAGACCAGATAAAAATCACATTCAGAACATTACAAAATATAGTTCCACTAACAAAGCATGCTCTTACTTTCACATCATACATCATCCTTTTAACTACTCACGATAATTGCAATTACAACGAAAATAGTAAAATATTCATTACACAGGGAAAGCGCGACGAGTGAAACTCGAAGAAAAAATATCAAGATTTTTTACACGCAAAGGAAAACCAAGAGAAAGTCGAACCGTCTTGAGCTAATGCGGACGCATGCAACTTCCTAGGATACCTGGACGGTATTCTAATACTAGAATGTAAAATGATAATAATAAATTAATTGAATGTTGTAACAGATCTAAGGCAACAAAGCGAGCTATGAAAACGTTGCAAAAATAGTCGAGAGCCGCGAAACAGAGCAGAACAGAGCTATAAAGTATTACCCACATGCTAATTTTCGCCGCACGTTATGCACAGAAACAGTATTCGCAAGCACTTCACCCAACCGAACAGAATTGCAAATCACTATTTTGACACCTAATAAATCAAAACTATTCAAGCAGATCTACTCTATCATGCTAAGTATATTGAACCCTAGGACCAACAACCCTCCAGAGAGTAAAATCCCAATTACAAATCGCTCACATTGTTAGTGAGAGGATGCGCATATGGGATGCGCGTGCGCCGCCCACAATCTTATACTAAACTCGATTACACGATCGATGATTTACAGAGATCGAATTTAGAAGCGCATACTCACATCCTCTTCAAACACGTTTCAAAACACGCAGACCTAACCACAATAATCGTGGGAAACGAGTAGGTACGCAAGCGCGAACGTCCTACCAATAAATTATGCTCATTTCGTCTATAGGTACTAAGAAGTACCTTTATTGAGTTGCAGATTACATCCATAGATCGGATAGTACGCATGTATCGATGATATCGGTGGCATAATCGAATGTATCTAGATCCTGAGTCCCCAGACGAACGAGCGACTTTGAATAAATAATAACTCGACGCAAGAAGGTGAAAGTGCCAGCGTACTGGAAAAAATACGTTAAACGAACCGAAAAATGTTTTATGAGCTTTAGGCAGAGCAGCCATTCATCTTTTTATGTAAAAACGGATCAAAACCGGCAATTAAATCGCCCGGACCTTATCGAAAACTTATTGCGATCGCCCGACGACTCACTTTTTGGACTAACCCTTTATATTTTTTGTCGGATCGATAAACCTGTAATTTGTATCCGAGTTTGTAATAAATAAACACCAATAACGATTATTAGTAAAAAATAACAGGATATTACCAGAGTTTGAGTTTTATTGCTGTGTCTCTAGCGTTTAGGTAACGATTTGGTTGTATAGTAACATCTCTATTGGTAAAAAGTATTGTGAAAGTACGCGGCCGCGGGCGTACCCTGAGATTTACAGCTGGTGGAGCCAGCCCATCGCTAGGCAGACATTACACGTATTATTACAGAGCACAGTATTCTGATTAATTACTACGATTTAATTGTTCGATCCGACTCGATGTAACATTTTAATACGTTCACACCAAGAGTTATTTCTCTATCCTCCTCCAAACGTCGCGTCGCTAACCTTAGATCTATAGCTGAGACGTGATCTCGACGTCAAACAAAGATATTATTTTATAGTCGCTGCTTTAGAGAAAATAGCTGAAGAAAAACAGCGTTTGTTGGAATTAGAATGCGGCGAGCTCTTTATGGGGGAGTGACGTGCGCTCGTGACGAGGCGCGCTACGTGACCGCGATAAAAGATTTTCATCTGCCATATTTACGTTGCTGAGTGGGCGGTTTTTATTGTTGGAGAGTCTGAAGCCGCACTCGGCCGCTCGGCCTAGTCAAGAACGCTCAGAGTTTTCACACGCCACATTCGCACGGGGAAACTCGAGTGCACACACCTCTCGTCTCGAGTGATGTTGACCCCTACGGTAATGAAGCTTCGAATCTTCGTAAAAACCACCGATAGTCACGTAGACCTAATCTAATTTAAATGAAGGACTAATTCGCTGGCGTGTACCGTGACGCTCTGTGCACCAGCCCATCAACACGTAACGGTTAGGCTATTTTGCATATAACCATTAAATTATTGCTCAAAACTTATTCTTTGTTGCGCCACGGAGGCTGTTATTACGCCTTAATTGTATGCCTGTATGCAAATAGAAAGTAATGGAAGAACGGTCTTGGTTTGTTTTTATCGAGCATTGTTTAGATCTGCTCGCCCAAAAAGAGATTTTACGAGCTTTTGAGCAGGGGGTGTAATAGATTGCGTATCTAGAGGAGGTAGAGTAGTAATTAGCGATGCTGTGGAAGAATGAAGCCATTTTTCAGGTGGCTGGCGCGGCGATCGGGGCGATGATGCCACCGGTCGGACGGACGGTCGGCCGGTCTCATTTGCATTCGTTATTAGCATGCTGAGGGATAATTACGTGTGACGAGCGGTACCGTGGTGCTGGGAGATGCAATCACGCGCCGGTCACGCCGGCAACAAGCGCACCCGTTTTAACCGGTCCACTAATTTTTCTAAGCATCGTTTAATTACAGTTCGACGGGCATTTGCATGAGCTGTCCATCCGTAGCTTCTATAGAAGTAAACATTATATTTTTTTATCCGAGTCCTCTCATTTAGTAATTTAATTAATCAGCGGTGTTGCGGATGTCTGAATATGCAAATTTCATTGCAATTGTATCCCACAAAGCGCGCAACAGACCGCGACGAATGTGTAGGTACCACAGCTGCAGAGAAAAAGCGAAAATATTAGCAGATTGTTTCGAAATGTTTCGTAGTTTTTCAATCTAGGCGCGTTAATTCATCATTTTGGCAATTTGTCTGTTTATTATCTACTATGTAGGTAGTGGTATCTTGGTTCATTCCAGTGCATCAGTCCGTGGCGAGCACGTAGCCACTAATTATTGCACAACCATGTTGCTGTAACGTGTGAGCTGAATACAAAAATGAAACTTTATGTCCTAGACCGCAAATGAGAATGCCCTTTAGAGGCATCATCGCGTCGATGTAACTAAGTTGCGATGGAACATAAATTATAATTACCATTAGCTGGTTGATGTTGACATAAATAACTAAGGAATAAGGAAGAATCAAAAGACCGCGATATTTTACTAGATTTCCAAAAATCGATGACTCTACCTTTTCACCATAGCTCAAGATAATCTAGGTAGTCAATTGTTCCTGCTGCTATTTTAGTTCATTCACACTCTTTACTAACGATTGACTGATCTTCGATCATTATTTAGTTAGTGTATTCTTCACTTTTGAAATACATTAGAGGAACAAGACGCCAATATTAAAGAAACACTCATTATAGGACACCTTAAGTGGACTGTTTACCCCAAGCTGCTATAAGCCTCCAAACAGCCTTTGCAATTGCAGTTCCAACAACTACCGCAAAATGTAGTTGAATATCTTAATACAGTTTAGGTGAACGTAACATTGTTTTAGAAAGTGCCGAATAGCCACAATAACTAGAATAACTAGCAGGGGCGCTATTTTGCTAACCAATCGCTTTGCTATGACAATGATATCGACGAATTGCTATGACGAGAATCGTCACGTATTATCCTTAGGTGAAAGAAACTCTTGATAAGTGCGTGCGGTGCATTTGCACGGAGCGCGGAGAGGTTCGATTTTGCAATGCCTAAATGAGTAATTCTGTAACCATTGTGATAATGAAGAGATTCGTTTTGCGGAATAGGCCCCCAGGGGTCGAATCCCACTTAATCGCTTCGCCATAACAATGGTATCGTCTCAGAATGGCATATTTTGGTATTTTACCTATGATGACTACAGATGCGTGTCAAAAGTGTCAAAGTTGAAACCAATCTATCAACCTCGTGTTAATAGCACCGCACACACTGTCTACAGTTTTTTGCATTTATGGACGATTCTGCGATGATTCCATTATCATAGTAAAACGATCGAATAGCAGAATTCGGTCAAGTCGGGCTGACCGTACCCTTTCCATGACATTCTTCAAGAACCAATGGTTCAGATCACGATTCGATCAATAAGTATTGTTAGCTAAAATTGAATGGATAAGTACGTATAATTTCATAGCAGCTACTTTGTTTACGGCTGATTCAGAAGTCACGTTTATCGAGTTGAATGTAATGAGGGCCGGTGGTTAAGGATAGGTGCGAACGTGCAAATTATTGCGGTAGCTGATGTGTCTATGGCTGTTCTCTATGAGCAAGATGGAACTGGCTTTTGACAGAGTTTGACCGATTATTGATCGACTACGAAACATTGTTTTTAAAATTTTCCACTTGAAACTGTCATAAAATCGGTTTGCTGAAAACGCATGTATCGAAGCTGAAATAAACGTATTGAATTGAATTGATATTGAATCAGGCATCTCAAAAACCGCGCGCGTTTAGAATGCCATAGGACCGTTTCGAACTAACAAGCTGGTCGGACATTTATTTCAACTCAACTCATTTATATTAGATTCAATGAAAAGTTAGATTTAGGGTTGAAGTGTGATTTAGGACTACTGATTTTGTTGAAACTATAGAGACAAGACCGCTAAGACATTTCGACACGGTTCCGTCACTTCTATTGGTAGAATTTATGTAATATTTTTCTGAGCTTTGAAAGCGTCACTTCTAGCTGCTTTTCCGGCTAGCTGCAAAAGCAGCTATGTTCCGAGCTATACTGCTATATTTAAGTATATTAATGTAGCAATAAGAATAGAATAAAGTGTCAGTTATAGAAGCTTTTCCAGCTAGCTACTACGTTCCTAGCTATACTGCTATATTTAGATATGTATACCCATGTAGCAATAAGAATTTGTTCTGGCTCCTATAAGTCAGTGCTGCGGCCCGAGGTCGGCCGCACAATGGAATGGTCTGCATCCGGTCGCTGGGCATTATCATAATACTTGCTTCTAAAGGAACCTAACTTGTGCCTATACATTACTAGCTGCCTGCGGCTTTGCGCGTGTTTTTCCGGGTAGGAAGGGGTCATGAGGCTTGAAAGGGGCGAGGGTCTTCGGCAAACGTCTCGAAATATCACAAGGCTGGGTGTAGTGGGATATATAACTTGTGAACTAACCTAAGGTAGATTATTTGAAACTTATTATTCTGTTTGAAGTAAAAAGAAGCCATTTTTTACCTCTAGTAAAAATATTTTTGCACCACTTTATCAGTAGTATTCACAAAATCTGCCGTCAGGTAGGGTTACAAATTTAAAGCTTAATTAAATTGAACACTTTGGCGATATTATCACCAAAATGTAAAATTTTGGTACATAACGCGATCACTGCTGATTAGCTACGACCTGTCATACATGTCCGAGTGGTGCCAGTCAAAGTGAAAACAGAAAAGCAGAGCTTTTTAGAGTCCAAATATCCTTATAAATTTCTGGCTGTTTTTCTATCCCTCCACAAGATCTTTATGTCAAGATAAATGAATTTCAACTTTACACTAGTACTACTTTACAATTGGAGACAACTACTGCTAAAGTGTGCTAATGACCAATTTCCAATTACGGCATTTTGTCGTTTTTTATTTAGAACAAGTTGTACAGTCGGCTACGTAATTTACACTTTGAAGTCGAAATTATATACACAATAGCGAAAATTGACATTTCAAAACCTAGGTACCTACTTGCTAATGCTTAAATGCTTTTCTCGAATACCTTTGGAGTAAGTTTAAGTAAGTTTTATTGTACTTTTTCATATCACTTCTCTCAGACGTGTAAATGGTTCATATTTGGTTTATTAAATGGACTTCCATTTTAAATTTATTTAATTTTAATTGACGCTAAAGCTCGCGGTTTTGTTGATGACTGTACACGGGACAATCGGCGCGGAACGAGTAAATTAAATCGTAAAATATAATTGATAGTTTTAATTGACTGCGTTGAAAATATGTGAAAATCTTTTTATACTTTGGAAAACTTTATTATACCTACTTAACATTTTAATAAAGACACTAATATTAATGAGCGCATCGCTTTGAAATGTGTTGAATGATTTATAGCAGAAAATTTTAACGTTTCGTTTTTTGCGTTTAACGTTTGTGTAGGTACTTATAATTTTATATTTTTATTGCCGTTTTACTGAAGACATACCAAATAACAGCTTATGAATTTCCACTCTACTTTACCCTATATCAAAAATTATTGTAAAAAAATAAAATTAGACAAAATCAAAGTTTCACTTTCCCATTTTCTTTTCACTACCTAATTACCACACCGGCAGTTTTTCTCTACATATCTAATTATCTCACGAAACGTTATCTTTCGTATTAATTATGGTCTGTCTCTTCGGATTAGACAATTAGTAGATGTTACATACAAATCCATTAGAATTTCACTTAAATATTGAATAAACATAATTATAGCACTAACTAGTCCACTTTCTGTACAGTCGGGGAAAGAAGTGTTCGGTCGCGCGCTTTTAAACTCAATGGTAAAGTAAAGTTTATATAAATAGTTGGTAGGAAGTAGGAAGGCACACGTACTTTGGGCCTATTCTTATACATAAATATGGAAACTCTGTTTAGAAATCGTGAACGAACCGTGATAAGGGAGCGTTTTTTTTTTCTTTTACTGCGAATAAAACTACTACATTCATTCGGCATTCTTAATCAAGCCAAGAGTGAACATTTTTCTTCTGGTAAAGACACATTTTCACGCACTCAAACACTCGCGTAAATTTGAATAAAACACTTCTGAAAGCCTTTTCTACCTACCAGTACAGTGACTCTACATAACGCGATGCACTCATTATTATAATCGAGACAATACTCCATTCCCGTCCATTGTCAGTCGCAGAGGATTACAGTTTTCAAAATACCAGTTAAAATTACGTTTTATTATAATTACGTTGAGTAATTCATTGTTTTAGACACAGGTCGTAAAGTGTGGTTGGGTCACTCTATAAAATTTGAAGGTCAGTTTTTATTGGTAAATCGTAGTTTTTTTTAATTAATATTTTACTGTTTGAAATCGCAGAAACGGAATTATAACAATTTCTGTGGTAAAATGCTCTCACTATATATTTTTATATTTTCATAACAATACGTTTTCGAATCAGTTTTCAAACGTTAACCGAAAATATTTATTTTACCTACCTACGTGCTATTTTTAAAGTAGAAAATTTTCCAGCCTTATATTTACTTCAGTGGGAATACGTTTAAGGGTGTTGCGGAATTTTGTAAGCCTTGTTGCGAAAACCATTATATTTACAAGAGCGATTGTATTAAAACAATAAAGGTCATGGCAGCAACATTAGCGTATCCTGCTCAAAACGTTGCGATTTTATGATGAAATTGTAATTCTATCATCACTGAGCCTATCAAATATAGATAAACAAAACTACGCTTTAAAAAGCTTTTCTTTTCATACCCTTTTTCCACTTTTCTACTCCCTTATACACAACGGGCTCAAAACTTGGGCAGATGGAGCGAAAGGAAGCTTTTAGTATGTGTATTTAAAAATTGGAACCATTTTTGCAAGTTAATTGCTATTGTATAATTCTAAAACCACTCTAATTAAGATAATGATTAACGACAAAAACGTTACGTCTTAACTAAGTTGTCTAACACTTTTATTCGGAAAAGTAATAGAAATCTACTTAAATTGTTTAATTGCTCACGTTGAACAATAGCAGCCGCAATTAAGTAATGGGAATCTTGTATTCCGTTATTTATAAGCGTTTTGGTTACTACATAAATATTTTAGGGTATTTCTCCCTCTCTCCGTTACTTGAGATAGGAAAGAGATAGATAAAGAAGTTTAACTTTAGCAGGTTTAAGCCGCGTCTATAAATAACATAGTGGTTGGTTCGCATGGAACAATGCGTTCGAAACTCCGTGTCTACTTGTGAAATACTCTGAGCGTGAAATTCCATTAGAGATTCATTCAGCTTTTACGTCTGGAAAACCTAAAAAGTTAGTAACCTTCACCGTTAGTAAGGAGTTATGAACCAAGCGTTAGTAACACCGTGACCAAGCTATAGACACCCGTGTCTGTGAGACCCTAGTGCAAGCCACGCTTATCCGACCACATCGCAATAGAAAATGGGATTGCTATCGAATTAATAAATCGCTATCAATTCGACTCTAGAAATTCTAATTACTGGACTCCGCTTATTTGATTTGTTGTCTGATTAGGGGAATTTAAGTGAAAGCAACGTTGCGATACTAGGTGATAATTGCTTCGTATCTTTTAATCTTCTGCTGATACACTACTCCAATTTCCCAAAAATAATTGAATATTGAAATATCGGATATGTGGAGTGATTTGTACAAATGTCTCGGTTAGCCTGTTCTGATGATAACATGAAAGTAAGTGGAACCGTGTTGTATGCACGTGTGTGCGATGGTGACCGGATAAGCGTGTGTGTGCGTCGGTGAGAGAGTGCGTGTCCTCGAGCACTCACCGGCGCTGGTGCGCGTCTTGTTCGGTCTGGGCTTGTTCTGCTGCTGACTATAACCCTTGCCCTGGTAGTTGAAGTACTCGCCGCCGGCGGCGTTGTACTGAGCGTTGTACTCTCCGGAAGGCTGACTGTCCTGAGGGCACGAGTCTCCCTGCGCACCTTCCCGCTGCTTCGATGGAGGCCCGCCCATCATGGGCTTGACATCCCCGCAGAGAGGCAGCTCCTGCTGCTGCTGCATGAACGCGACGCTCATTGCCGTCGCGTGCGCCACTGCTGCTTGGTAGTCTTGCTGTCCTAATGCTGCCGCGGCGACGGAATCTGGCGTGGAGTCCTTGGGAGGCGTCGGGGGAAAGGAGAACAGCGGATGTGGATGGTGATGCTGGGCGGGGGAAAGGGGTTTGTCAGCCTGCGCGGCGTCCTGGTTGAAGCCGCCGCCCCATGCGCCGCTGCCCAGGGCTTTGGAGTCGAGCCATGGGTGGAGGGGCGTGTGGAAGTGCGGCCTGCAGACTTGACCACTGCTGCCGCTTAACGTTCGACCTGCGAAGAGAAAACTCTTTTAGAAAAAACTAGCAAACTCTATCTCTGATTGAATCGCGTTAAACCACAATTTAAGAGTGTTGACGGTTAAGTTATGGAGCATTTAAGTAACCATCAAGATTTCATATCTTCTGTGACTCCAAACAATTTGTGACCGTAATAACAGTGGTCAATTTAAAGGCGTTTGTCTCCCCATCCGCATTCAAATTAATATCATTTGTTCGTCTGTCTCTACGTAACCTTTCACACGACATCTTCATTACAGTAATTTTGATTATGCGTAATTCTAATGCGTATTTGATAAACATATAATAGCGCCAGTAGAACAGTTTCGGTGGCTGCGCGCGCAACAAAGGCAGTACATCATAAAAGGCCGTTTTCCAAAAAGTTTCAAAACCGTATCACAACACAGAGCAATTAAAATTGTAGGCCAGCTGGAAATTTCATTAATTATGTACACGGTAGTGTCAGATTTTGAATAAACTTTGTTATGTTTTCGTATGTTCGTAACGCATGTTTCGAATTACTTACTCACAATGGATGTAATGAGCCGAGTGTTTCCAACTTTGCTAATTAAGAGGGGTTTATTTTGCAACAAGCTTTTGCGAAAATCTTCCATCAGAAACTTGATATAGAATTCTGTCAGAATTTTAACTGTTATTCATACCTTATTTTAAAAATGTCGTTATACAATAGTTCTGGTAACAAAACAGACAGTCATTGGACAATACAATAAAACTGCTGGTTGAACTCCCCTTAAATTTTGCGTTTTAATATTATTTATTAGTGAAAGCCAGCATATGTGTTTTCGAAGGGTGGGTAATAACTCAGTGCGTGGATTGGTCGATGCATTAAGGGTACATCCCTATGCCAACGGGGAGTACAATACCCTGTGGTTCTATGCCTGTTAATCGTTGGTTACAATTCGATGTGAAACTTATGCTTTGAATAAGGGCCAGAACGAAATTGTGCTTATTTTTTACGATGGTTGATTTTAAGCTTTTATCAGACAGGGACTGTACCTACTTATATTAGTTTGATAATGTTTGTTTGAACTGTATTCGGTACGTGATGAAAATAAAGTATGATAATGATAACTGCCAATTTGCTATTTCAAGGCGAATGCACAACACGCTCTCCACGATTACTAATCACGCTTGCTGCCCGCAGCGTTGTCGCAGCGTTCTCGCTGTGAACTCTCGCCTCGTATTGAATACACTTGCAAATCGCCAGCGTGTTATGGCTCTAACGGTTGTGAAACAGATGTTTACTGTTTCGTAACATCCAGATTCGTCACAATGTACTGTAGAAGTACCAGGCCCGCATGAGCCAGGTGTAGATGTAAAGATTTGATCGCTATCACAAGGGCACCCGTACGGCCTAGTCACCGCTACGCGGGGGACCGCTTTCTGATTAATTAGCAAAATCTGATGGACAAAACGATCACCGATAAGACACAGCGAAAATTATAAAGCACACTTAAAATGTC
The DNA here is from genome assembly GCA_955876795.1 of Eupithecia tripunctaria. Classification (NCBI taxonomy): domain Eukaryota; kingdom Metazoa; phylum Arthropoda; class Insecta; order Lepidoptera; family Geometridae; genus Eupithecia; species Eupithecia tripunctaria. Next base: position 11,169,658 of record OY041604.1, read on the forward strand.
TATGGAACCATTGATGCTAGCTGAAAGTTTAGCTCAATTTTTTTAATTATTGTGTTTTTTATTAAAATACGTAGGTGATTTTTTTTGACTTTCCTTTCTTTTAGCTTCATAGAAGCTCGAAAACGAGCGCGCTCACCGCTATGGGTTAATCCAGTTTTCCCCCTTGAAATTTCCCTGAAGGGGGAAAACTGGACATCAATGTGGCTCTCGATCCAGGGAGTCGACTTAGTGGATATCTTAATTATGAATAGAAGCAAGGTCTGCATGAAGAGAATTAGGCAGGATCAGCTCTAGAGCGCTCGATGTTACAGGAATCGATCAACAAGGGCTCTGAATGCAGGTAATTATTCGGAGAAACTTACGAATAGGCAGCAGCACTTTTTCAGCTATGTGTATCTATAACGTTAACGAATAAAGCCTTTCTTCATGTAAACAACATTATAATTGGCTGTTTGCCGAGCCCCGATGTGAATGGGATTTTAATAATTGAGCATCGATCGAGAGTCATTACAAACAACACGGCATAAAACAATAATGAATCAGTACGAGTCACATTAGGCTGAGTACACACAGCGTTTTGACAGCGTCCGCGACAACGGGAGCCAGAGCCACCCCTCGCGTTAGGCCGCGTTCACAATAGCCGGCCGATGGCGGGCCGATAACGTGCGTATGAATAATTCCTGTTATCGCGCCATCTCGCCACATGCCCTACCTGCCTCCTACCACGATATCTGAAAACGGCTCGACTGAACCCGCAAACCACCCCAAACCGAACACAAACCGTCGCAAACTCCGCTCGTTAAGGACGCCGTGGTACGAGGCCGCCACCGGCGCTTTTTATTCATTATAGGGCTGCAAGTTTCGGCCATTGTACTAGATACTCCGTTTGTGTGCCACTAAGCCTTGATTGTTATGGGATTTCGTGTTTTACAAGCACCGGGCTAATAGAAAACAAAAACTTTGGTAATAAATATAGCGGAAATTGAATGTTGTTTTGGTTTCCCTTTAGTTTTATAAGTGGGTTAAATACCAAAGGTGCTTTGTATAGTTTTTAGAGCATCATCAACAGCTTATCTTATAGCCGTATCAACATTAACGACAATAAATATTCTGGGGACATTTCAGCTGGTAATTAGGTAAGGATATATTTGCGAGACTTACACTAAGTATTTTCGCTGCTCATTGGCTACATTTTGACTACAGTACGAATAAAAACCAAAACAAAATAAACCAATGAACGAGCTGAAAATAGTATAAGTGATACCTACCTACACTTATGAATAGATCAGTTCAGCCTCAGCAAGATCAGCAAAATTATTTGAAATTCATTACTTCAACTTCGCAATTTATGACGATGTGATATCATCCTACCCTAGAAAACAATCCCTATGCAAAAGAGACCGATCCAAATAATACAAGTTACAATAATATAATCATGATAGGTTTAGCTTGACCAAAACAATCCTCAAAACCAAACTAGCCAAACATCGTTAGTAAATCAAATCATAAACCAATCTCCATTTTCCCACCGACCGGAATTGAACCCCGACCCCCATGTCCTGACGGCAGATGCAGCGAAGATCTTATCACTCCGCAGGGTGCAAGTGTTGTCGATACACCCGTCTTGTTTACCCACTGTAACGGTTTTCACCCCTTCTACCCCCCATTTTGTTTAGTTTTTGTAATTGCAAACGCGACCCGAATCGCACTTATATTATTTATTGATGGATGTTTGTTACCTCTTCACGCTAAAACTACTAAACGAATCGGGTGGAAATTTTGCATTATGTAGTTCTAGGACTCGAATAAAACATAGGCTTACTTAATTTATCCCATTAATCAGTTCTTATGAGATGAAAATAACCTTAAACGTTTCCATAGAAAAAACGCGTTAGTAGTCACGGGTATAAACTAGTTAATAAAGCTTTATTGCTGGAAACGGTAGTAAAGTAGGTGCGGGAAGTTCGTAAAGACTAACTATCGAATCTGCAATAATTAGTGGTCTTATTCCTTACAGAGATTTCTACCAGAGGACCAGAAATCAAAACAGCACTAGTGAATCTGGCATCGTCCTTTCTGCCCTTTCTTAGAATTCTGATTTTGCAAAGTTTGTCTTCGATATTATTGTTAAACAATATTAATACAGATTGTCTGTTCAGGCCTATGAAAAAAAATAGACCCAATCAAAACTTTAATCTAAAAACAAAAGAAAGCTCGAAATGTACATCAAAGAAACAACGATTACAAAAAGTATCGATTATAATTTCCCACCCCGTAGTTTACGTTTACAAAAAGATTAAGGCGTGGTCCCATCGAAAGTGAGCTCCCTCGTTTACGATCCTTTGCTAGCGGCGAAAATTGCCCCTTTCGTTAGAAACCGCCTCGTAACTGCATATGTACGCAATAAACTAATGAGGGTTCCTTACTCAGCGTGACGTCTTCCGGTAACTGGTATAAATTCCTGATGGGCCATCCAACAATGGATCTATGTAACATATGATGTAACATATGTATATGTATGAGAATTTAGAGGTAGAGGTACATAATTCAAGACGACACAGCACCAAGGCTTCTGCGTGGCAAATCTGATGGCCGAAGACACCTGGAAGACCGAAACTCACGTGGCTCGATGGAGGCCTACAAGACCATAAGGAATTTAGAGTGACCGGCTAGCAGGTAAAGCCCAGAATAGGAGAGAATGGGAAATTTTACTCGACCAGACTAAGGCTCATCCGCGGCTGTTTAGTCAGGATGATGATGATGGTGTAGAGAATTACAATGTGGGTACGCGTGAGAACTTTCCCGGTCCTCGTCAAGGTCACGAGGACAGCGTCGTCCAGTCTGCCGTTTATTTGCAAGCCGTGACATCAGCCGCATCCGCATGCTAGCAGCGTACCGCGCGTGTACACATGCCTTTACGACGCCCATTACGCACGCCAACATATCCCTTCCCCTTATTGTATTTAGAGGTGTTATCCTTTGTTCCCGCGACAGATCATTACGTGCTCGATCATCGGAGGATCGGCTGACCTCTATGCTCGTAAGTATAGAGGATAAATTCCCTCGAATGCGACCTCAGTGAAATGTCCGACGTGTTAGCGAATGATATATGTAGGCGTCGGTATCGCGTATCGGATCTCAGCGTTCGCACGCCGAATTAATTTTAATTTATTGATCGTCGTATCGACGACGAGTATTTTAGGTGCCTACTAACGTTGCTTTGCTTTTAAAGTGTTTATTTACAAGGCTCGCTTGTTGCCGGGTAATATATTGGCTGTGGAGTTCAACTGTTGGCAATTTGTAGTTTATCTCTGCACGCAGTTACTTTCTCGCTCTCTGTATTGTTCGCTGCATCTCTACGCTCACCTATGAAAATGTAAACGTTTTGCATTTCTCACTCAAGGTACAAAAACAAAAGCACGCCATCTTACCCCTCTTCCCCCGTATCTTTTGTAGTATCTTTGTCTTACGCTGCTATGATTATAAAGCTTACAAAAGTAATTTGTTAAGATAATGAAATCTAACGGAGAGGACAAGAGCTTTTAGTCCGTTTTACTTTATCATTCTTGATGAGGTTATGCAATTCAAAGTGGCTATAACGCACTTTACGATGGGTTTTACGACTCGGTACAAAAGTCTGGGCAGCAGTAAAACAATTATTATAGTCTGTGGTAATATAAAATCATCTGGAAGGATAGCGTGACGAGCTTAAATATAGCGAAACGATACGCTATTATTGATAATCTCCTAAGAATTTGGACCTTCATAGTAGAAGACATTCCTATTCTAGACTGGACCAAAGTCTTCCAGTCCAGTAAATTATTGCTGAATCTGCTCTATAATAAAATGAGATGCTCGTTAAGTCAAACAATATTAGTTCAAAACAGCGTAATTTTACATTTGATTATGCAAAATAAATACAAATCCAGTGACTATTATTTAAATTTTAGGCGAGCACTAGGGATATGACAAAGCTATCCTCTGTCACCTACACTTTATATCTATTTTGTTTAGCACTTTGAACTAAAAACGCCCAGCCACCCAGTCAGTAACAACGTTAGTACTCTATATAAAATAATAAAAGTATTGTAAATAATCTGTTGCCGTGACGGTCACACGGATAATACTCGTTGGCTAATTAACCGGATATCCCGTGGCTTTATTATGAAAGTATGCAAATTTAATTTTGGCCCAATTAAGTTGCACACTCATAAGCTGGTTAATAAGTTGTATATAATGAACTATGTATGAACCCATTTCAATTAAACAGTATCTTTAGTTATTTAAGAAGGTGTGAACAAAGTATAAAAGTTGTGTACTGTTTCACAAAATTTCAAATGAACGATATTTGTTGGCCTTGCCACCTCGAGTGCAGCCGTTGATTCTTTGAAAGTGTGTTTTCTAATACTAATTGCAAAGTAAGCTTACGTTCTGCAATGTATTCAAAGAACGACAAAGACACCACAAGACGTGGACAAAAACTTGAAGTGTATTTGAGTCATTTATTGCACTTTATTTCTTATTTGATAGTAATTACTATTTATCAAGCTGTTTATATAGTAACAATTTGACTTGTCTAAGTCCTTACTTTGTAAGTCTAAAGAAATAAAAGTTTTGACTCTGATTCTGACTCTGACTCGACGCATTCTTAACGTCGGTTTCAAGATAGACCGCTTTAATTAGATTTAGAGCGTGTCTAGTTTTTGCAGCCTCAATTTGGTTGAGTATAATAATAATAGATTTTTTATTGATAAAGTGTGCTGTTTACTATTCATACGGTTCAGTATTTTTGGCAGCTATCCCGGATATTATACACCGCCCCTAGACAGCCTTTCCGTCGTCACTAGTTGTTATTCCCCCGTCGCCTGTCACACGCTGCTCGGTAGCACCGATCCGTAATAAGAATCGTAATATAAAAGCATAATAATCCAATCAGAAGGTAACATGATGTGTGACCGCCCGCGATACTCATTCTATATTCTATGCGGCTATGTCGATCGTTAAAATATTTTTAATAGTAAAAAGAATTAAAGGTAAACACGGTGGGAGCGTTTGAGCGTTCTAACTCATTACGTGGCTGTCAGTTGGAAATCGTAGTTACATAGAGTACTGCATAATTCAAACACCAGTAGTGAGCTTGTTATTAGTCCACCAACGTAAAATGGTAAATGTCTTTTGAATACACCAATATCACATAAAGTTTGTATAGTCCCTAGCCACCAACGATGAACGAAGACGAATTCTATTGCAGGAATCGTCTGCTTTCATCAGGTAACATAATATAATTTTTTGCTGGTCCTTTCAACACATCCTATCCCGTAAATAGAGGCAGTTTCTTCAGTATATAAATTTTATATATTCCAGCTTAACAATCAATACATGTAGGTACATATTTATATCGGTGGACACACGTTAGCTCTATAAATATTTCTAAATCACTAACCTTATTATTTATCTCTTCTAAAATTCTGCCGCTAAAATTTCGTTATTCCTCATAATCTCTCAAGGTGTATTTTACGTTAGCAAATTAGACTTCGCAACAGTTATTTCTCAAATATCGTCCTAAAGATTAACGCCACACAAATTTTGATAGAAGTCCGTATTTACGTCAACTCACTTTCTCCGGACACAACATTAATCCGACTGGGATTAGAAGCAATACCACGGTTGTCGTCGTGGGTGTCTCATAGATTTATGCCACTTTGGTTATGGGCTTTCGATAATACCTTCAAAATGTTCTATTTAGTCATTGAAAGTGCTGCTTGTTGTTTCATTGCTTGAAGCTCCTCGGTTTACAAAAGATTTTGACAAAAGAGGTTAATTGCAAAGTCCATGTTTGCATGGCTGTGATCTCTCATTTATCCTGGAAGCTCAAAAACAAACGAGGTTCTACTAAGTTCTTCAGCTGAAATGTTTTTTTTCTTTGCATGGTTATGCTTAGCCTTTTCAATATAGCTTACCTTACTCTCCAATTGCGTAAGATTTTGAGCAAGTTTGAATACCATAAATATAGACAAAGCAGATTACTCCGGCTACAACCGGTTCGGAGACAATAATGTAATTTCGTCAGCCTAGTTACAAACGAGATGATTTCTCGATCCGCCAACACTGTGAAAGGTATTTCTTGCATACAGTACATGTAATTTCAAGCCCATGCGCCCTGCATACGCAATGCATCGTTGGAACCCTCACATTGTATTTTTATTTTCTTACGAACCCATCACTTCTCATTAAGTGGCGTTTGGAGAATAACTTAACATGGCTAATGTCCGGACACGAATTTTATTGTTATTGCATTTTAATAATTTTCATTGTTTTAAATGTGAATGGACCACCGCATTTCCGAGTATTTAGGAAGGAAGCGCTTCTTTTGTTTTTGTTATTGATCGATGCCACTCTCAAGAGCTTATTGAATTTAAATATTGTATTTCTTGGTATATTTGTACGTTAATGTATTCAGGATTCCAATGAATGTAGGCCAAGCTAATAACGAACAGCGTTCTGCAAAATAAATAAGACTCACGCATAAATTACTTGATGCCTTTTTTCTAGAAGCTTGGTCGAGATTACTTGTATCACTCAGCTCGTTTCTAAAAGCGGTTTGTTTCCACACTTATAAAAGATTAAATTGAATGACAATGGAAACTATTAAACACAATAAGTAAACAATCTTGAATTCTTGTATCTTATGAGGTCAGTCAAAGATTTGGCAATCTTTAAGTGCATAACATGTTTCACCTTCTTCCAGCTTTCAAAACTCCGATGCTGAAGCACCCTGGTGATTGTCTGAATGAACAAAATCTACCTCGATGACGTGGGTCTGTTTCTACTCTACATACCTGATAGGGAGGACTCCTCTCTCCCATTAGGTTTAAATTCCTTTGAACTTTCAATAAAGTAAAGTACTCATCATTAGCAAGCAGTTTTTAATAAATATCGTGATCATTACCTAGATCTCCTATAGCGGATAGCAGAAACCAACCTTAACTCTACCGTAGAAAGTTGGATCTTAATTGAATACCGCGTAGAGTAATTATAATACAGAATCCAGTACATGATTGCTAAGCCCAGCTGTCAAGTGTAACGTAGTGGAAGCATCAACGGAACGTCGGAACTCTTGATCGTCCGGCAACCGTATAATCCCATAGCTTGTTACATAGTTAGTACTGACCAACCACAGGTTGTTTGACAGTTAGTAGGGTCGTAAAGCTGTTGTTTTATAGTAACTGTTGAGTTGTCTACGTTTGTGGTCACAGCGGGCTTCTTAAGTTTGAACTCATTGGATCGTACTGGTTCACTACTGGCGTCGGCTTCTTTCATCTGTAGGGTCAAGTTCTTTATATTTTATGATTGCCTGGTGATTGTAAGGTGACCTGCCTGAGAAATATGCTTCGAGTCAATGTTTGACATTATCAGGATTCGCCTTTCAATTTCGGTTCAAAGAAAGACTTCATGTTTTATATTAGTTTATAATCTACAGGTATAGTACCTATCACATTTCGTTTGTTTGTATTTATTATGTGCCTATTAGTATAGAAATAGTTTTATTTTGCTACTGCTACATATTGGTTGAAGAACTGGTTGGTTGGACTGGTGGATAAAGTCCTGTTTAGATCGTAAGGTTCTAGATTTGACTGCTAGATTTTATTTTATTTTGCATCGCGGACACGGTTAGTGTTGTGTGTCGTCCGAGTGTGCAGATGGACATTCCTAATTCAGAAGACCAAGTGAGGGTAGTTGCTCAAAATGCAGCCCCCGCTTCGCAAAGGCGGTAGCTCCAGAACTCCAGTCATTCCGTGACCACGACAGAGTGTAAATCTGTTGAAACATCGGGAAAATAGGTAAATAAACGCGACAAACCCGTGAATTTTAATAATAGATTTTACTAATTCGTAGAAATGTGATAAACTTGGGTTATCTATCACTTTTAAAACAGAAAACTTAGTAAAATGGCTCTCAGAATAATATCTAATACTGAAGAGGCATAGGTTCACATAAATAGATAGAAGAGCCACAAAGAGGCGTAAATTCCGAATATAAAGTCATCCATAGGCACGATGCAATAAGTAGACGTCATAATTCGCATAATTAATACGAAGAACAGATCACGATCTATGCTTAGACGTGATCTCTTAACAATACAGCATCATTCTGATGATAAATAGGAAACAATACAATCTGCCTATGTTTATGAGGGATCAAAGTTCACAGAATCACTACTTATAACTACCAACTTTATATAGCATATCCAAAAGATGGTAAGACTTTATGAATACCAGAATGTCTTATTTGGTCAGTCCAAATTCAAGGATCTTAACCACAATAACACCCATACATTAATGAATTTGCACCCAGGGACCCACTGGTCTATTCCGCTAGTGAACAGTGGATGTAAAAATAACTAGAAATGGTAATTAAGAAGATTACATACTCGTAGAGACTAGTGTGATCCTTAGGCCTTATTTCACCCTAAAACAATTAATAACTAACTGGCTACATACAATCAATTGATAAATAAGGTTTTGGCAATGTTTCCTCCAAACCCTCATCGATATTAACGACACCTCTAAACCCGTCCGTCAACCTTGAGTCCAATCCACAATTTACAAACATCCTCATTACTGAAGAGGGAATCCAGTGATGATGACACCTTGTTTTCCCCAAACACCATCCTAGAACCTTCGTAGACTACGTGCCAGGTTCAAACCAGCTATTTATTGGTATATCGAAATTACGCGCTCGCCGGCTGACCCCACAATCTTGACAATGGCTCTAGTCCTGTAATGCCTATAATGACGGCCGGCAGCTTGCTTACATAACCGCTCGTGACTCGAGCATTACGGTATCCGAGAAAAATACGAGGCCAGAATCATGGCCAGGAGTGGACTAAAGACGGAATACACATCATCAGGACGAGAAACATGAGAAATAAATAAATTTCATTTAATTTCATCTGAATCCTATAACAGTCCGCTGCTGGAAACCCTCGACAGCTTGTATTGGTCCATTGCGTTTATCTCATGGAGGGTAATGCTCATAATCCCCACGTTGGGCATTCGGGTTGGGGATCGCAGTTTGTTGGTATGATTGTTCTGAAGGGGGCGCTGCTGCCCGCTCTCCGGTGAATATCCCTAAGTCGCCTCTTAAAACACCCCCGGGAAGAGTTGGATTTGTGCAAATTCTAAGCCAGCACCACTTAGCTGCTGGACAGAGGCCTCCCGTTATCAGTGCTTTACCGACCTATCTTCAGCTTGCCATATCTAACATCTTTCTGTTGTCTTAGAAGGATACTCAAAGGCACCAAATTTGAAGAAATGTATCTAATGCGACCTGTTCAGGGCAAAGCAAAGGTCGAATTTTTCACCATTTCATCATCAAGACGTCTTTTTGTGTTTTGTTTTGTACTCAGTTTCACATGTCCATTTAAAGTTCCGGAGACGTATATTAACTTAAAAAGTGCCTCAGGGATGATTCGGCTGATCCATCTTATTTTGCGGAGCTGGGCCCTAGACGTCCTGAACAAAAATATTTTTTCACTTTACCAATAGTCGCAAACGCTACGTCAAATAGGTAGGTAATACATGAGCTACAGTAGTATTTACTAGCAATAAATCGAGTAAGTCTACAATATCAGTAGCCAAACAAAATTATACAAACGTATTCAGCTCTTAAACACAATTTGTATAAATCGATTGAACTAATAAATTAATCATTTGAATGAACTGCTAACTAAAATCTGTTAGTCACGCGATCATCGGTATAACCTTTGATAATTACGTTACTCGTAAAAAACTTACTCATTACGTTTATTGGAACTGTTCCTTCGTTAGCATATTTAATTGAGTATGAAAAATGGAATAATGAATGCAAGTTTTTGTCCTAAGACCGCCCCTGTGTTGTTTCTAACAAGTGTGTGGATGGTTCACAAGATTATTTTCATATTTACTTGGATTTTGTTAGTTATAATAAAAATAGAGTGAAAAGGTGTCTTCTAGACCTTCGTAATACAGTTAACACCGTCGTCAGCCACATCTTCGCTTTCCTTCAGGTGAAATTGCGTTCGAATGAAGGTCTGGTATAGTTCATAAAAATGATTCTGGAAACATATTTTCAGAACTTTCGGGTCTCGAAGTTTCAGACTTCAATGTAATAATTCTAATATAAGCGTTTATTTCATTAATACAAGGTACGAATAAAGAATCAGTATTACTCTTCTCATAAAATAACAACACTTCACTTCAAATGATTATCATAGTTCATGACACCATGAGTGACAACATTGCGGCAACATTGCGAGCTAATAACAATAAATCATTGCTACATTATTACTTACTTAGCAACAACAAAGAATAATCAATAGTTTCACTTATATAATACCACTCTAGTACTAATTTCCCTATTCTGCGATTCGACTCTAGAATTCATTTAAAGCCTCGTTATTGATTATGCCAGGCCCTTCATTTTCTTGTCAAAATGTTAATAGGGATTTTTAATTTTCTTCATAATTCATAGTTCGCAAAATTCACTAATGTAAACAAAAACGAGACTAGACTAATAAAGATAAGGTTCATTTTACATTGCATTCAGATTGAATGTGGCATGACAAAGTAGCAAAGTGACGAAGTGGACATTATAATCAGCGAGCGAAGCGATGACAGATCGTGGTGATCGCGACCGACTAGTGGACTTGATAAATAGGCGCCTATCTATCAATAAACTGAGTAAACAATGATAGAAGTCTTGAGCCTTTACATCTAATCTAAATGATTTATACTTCAGCTATTTTATACTGACATACCTACTCTAGTAAACTAGTTCTATAGGTATACCTACAGAACTATTATGCTAGATAATGCCGGAATAATCAACAAACTCCATGATGTGAGTTCGTTTGGCAATGAAACTCCAATAAATTATACTGTTTGGATAAAAATATACCAGTGTCGTTGTACTGATAAAGTTAGCTCCACTGTGGCTCTGCTCTACCAAAGGCATTCGCTACTCTGTGACGTTACGTTCCAAAATCAAACCGATTCCACAAACTACGTTGCCACTACGCTATTTTAATCAAAGACAAACGCTCCAAATTCAAACTTCCATAATAAACCACGTTCCATTTCAAACTATGAGCACGAAGCCGCCAGAATCCGACTAGACTAGACTGATGTCTGTTATTTCGCGGTGGCTTATCCACTTATTGCTACAAAGACGTAAGCACCAGGACCAAGTTATGAAACAAGGTACTTATAATATACCTATCGATAGCATAGCAATGTATCGGTGGATATAAAACGGGAACTGGCTCTTGCCCGCGGCATTGCGTGAGTTTTCAGTTTCAGTTATTTATTATTAAGAAAGTTTTCTTTTATGTCAATATATATATATATATATATATATATTACTTATTTATAAAATTAACTTATATATTATATAACATAATAATTTTCATTCATCTTTTAAACATAAGGTTTTTGGTTATTATCATATAAGAGTAGGTATATCTAATATATCAAGCAGAAATCATTAAGGGCACTAAAGTTCGTATGAAGTCCCAGATATTTTCGACTCCTCCGTCACTTGACTTCGTGGTGTAGTTGGTTATCACATTCCCATCGATGTTTTGGGATATTATTAGACTTTTTAAAACATAATAGGAAGTAAGTATAGTCCTGCGGGGAGAGTTGGGCCACCTATTATATGGTGAAACTAAGCCACATAAAAGTTTTAATACAGACTCCGTAATGGGGTAGAATCACAGGGTGGGATGGGACTATAAAGCTCGCACATTCATTGAATACCGCTACCACACAAAAGTATCCTCGCATTAAAACGTGAGCTTAAACTCGTTATCTTTATATATATTTTTCAGTGACAAAATGGCTTCACACAAACATCAAACGAGTGATTCGCGGTCTGTCTATTAACTGAGAGGGTCAATAAGAAATGCATCTAAATGTTACAGTCTTTTACCTACAGTTTTAAAGTATATTATTTAAATGTAGGTACATTTTTATAATAACTTAACTCCAACCGCACATGTGATTTTTTAAATTAATTTGCATATTTCATCGACTTTTTTCGTTATACAGACAAACGTTTCAATTTCTAAAAGTGCTAGATAAAACAAATATGGCAATAATAAAGTAGCCATAGACAAAGGACTGTAATAGAGGTATCCATAGATATAAGAACGTGGAGGTATTAGCGCGGGATTGTTGCCGGAACCCCGGCGACTTGGCTCGCAGGTGCATTATGGCAATTTGAGGTCAACGATTTGATGTTTTAGTTTACTTTTTGCAAACAGGATTTTATAGGTTACTTAGGGTCTTTGGTACTGTTGTACACATTTGAAGGTTGTTTTAAATAGACGTTTAATTAATTTTTATTCGTATTTTTTGCTAATTAATAAGAATTATGCATCATAGTAGCAATCAGCATTATTAATTTCTTGCATTCAAAATTTAATATATGCAAGTTAAATACACTAAACTGTGTTTTATTTATACAGTTTATTTGAATATAAAATAAAACCTCGAAGGTAAAAAGAAAATGAAACCAACCGTGGAGTCAAATCGCCTCGCCGTCAAAGATAAACGATCGAGGCGCACAGAAGCGGCATAGCTACTTACAATAAATCTCTACATTATATGAAATACTGCACTCATTTCATTAACAATATTCATAACACGGCGTACACTGTAATAATTATTATTAACATAAATTGAATGTATAAGCGCCGCCTTTTTTAATATTTATCTATTTAATTATATCCAAAGATGCTACTTTTACTAAAAGTTACATTAAAGTAAAAACTATTTATTCTGTGAATTCAGTTTTTTATTTATTATAAGTTAAAATTAAATAAGTACCATTATTTTTATTTTTAATGAATTTTCTGAACGTTTTATCTAGGCACCGATGTAATATTGAATTACACATGTAATCAATAATATAGCATCTTCAGTAGCAGATACAATCGTTTAATAAGATTCAAGTAACCAAACTGATATGTATCTCGATCTGAAAGTAACAAAGAAAGACAAATGCCACACTTTCGGTGCACAAAGGAGTGTCCATTCTTCACCAAGGTACTGTAATGAGTCTGTGTAGTGTCCAGGGGCGTATCTAGGAATCTAGGGGACAGTTTTTATAGCAACTTGATTTGTTACCATAAAAGTTTCTATAGATTGTTGACTACCTTATACTAGGTACATAATATAGCATTATAATATTATATAATATATATAATTACTTATAGTAAAAAAATATTATACTGGGTACCTAAGCCGATAGGGGGTGATTCTGAACATCGATGCTGAGGAACATTCACAAGCAGACAAGGGTACATTTTATAACAGTTTCATATTTGTCGTTACAACTTGAGAGATTTTGGGCACAACATTTTTAAAAGACTACTTCCTAAAATATCTTTTGGTCCAATTATTTCATTAGAAGCAAGAAAGAGCTTAATGGTCTTTTTCTTTGCCTTATAAGTAGTCGGAGTATCGGAGTTTTTACATCACAATAGCCTGATAAGGAGTATCGGATATTTTTCAGTGAGACGAAATAAAGAGTTCAATCATTTATTCATTCATTGGTATATTCATTTGTTCTTTTTCTTTCCTAGCTTCGTCTCTGCTAACCACTGGTAGCCACACAGAACAGTGGGACATAAATCATGGCCGGCCAGGAAATCATTCATCCTCAGTAATGTGCTGCGAAAATAGGCTTCCACTCGGAACGAAGCCTTAAATGTTTCGTAGAAAAAACTTGTACACGGTAATGAAAACATAAATCTGTTGAATTTTCATAATGGTCGCAAAAACGGGGCTTGCGTTTCCCGTATTGTGGCTTTGAGACACTTTATTGCTTGGGTTTCTACATGTGGGTGCCTATACTACATTTAATAAAACGAGATAAATAAATAAAGTTGGGATGTTTATAATCTAAGCAACCACTTTATGTATTTATCTCGTTCCATCCAACCAAACATCCGTGTTTGTTATCTCATCATGCCAAAACTACTAAACGGATCGGACTGAAATTTTGCATGCAGTTAATTTGTAATCCTGGAATCAAATCATTGCTTTTTACCTCCAATATCAGTTATCATGGGATATAAATAACCAGCAAAGACAAAATACAGCTGTACCCATCGATTTATTTAGTAACAACTCTATTTTATCTTATCAAATCATTTAGTAAAGGTTCATTATGAAATTTACCTAGTTAAATTAAGGTGCGGGTTTCACATTACACCGATGTAATCTGGGTAAATCGTAAGGACTTTTACAACGGTGCCTAGACCCTACGTCATAATCGTGAAACTATAATTACCCAAGTCCTATACAACCTCCAAGCTAGAACTAACTGTGAATTAACCTGTGCCTTCTCTAACAAGTTATTTTGTTCAGAGCACGATCGCCATTACTGGGATATTTGAGACCAATCAATTAAAAACCCCGTCAAGTGTAACCTACAAAACCAAAGGGTTCCGTTGCCGTCTTAAACACTATAAATTATGCAGTACTGACAGGAAGAGCCGTAGGATTTTATCGCGGAACCCTAAAAACGAAGCACGGCATAGTTCATCGGCCGTTCCCATGACATTTTTGTCATAACTCCTGCTTAAGCACCGATCGCAACCGCATATCTATGTATGACAAATCGTGACAAAACCACCGACTCATCTACACTATTTACTCTTTGATAGCCCACCTAATACCTAACTAGAACAATGTATTCTAAAGAGTTAGTAATAAGGGTGATTTTCTAATTTTTGTTAATCGATAGATGGTAAAGTTAGCTTGGTTTTGTTGGGTCTGGACTCACGTTGCGGACGCATGTCTGACCCTTCTTCTGGTTCATCCATCAAGTTCGATGCACATCACCTTCAATTCGGCAACCGACCGGAAACTCACCACGAAATTTGGGACTCCTAATTGAATAAAGCGAGGACAGGCAGGTACCTCTAATTAATTAGGCAAGTTTTAAGAAAATCATAAAAAAATAGGGTGACCAAAAAATTAAAGAAGATCCGGAATAGGTAGAAAGCTCAATTCTTTTTTAATTAATCTAAACATTTTTTACCTAATTATCTATTTGGAGTCTACCTAAGTAGAGTCCTTAAAGAGTGTAAACTACCTAAGTTGTTTACACTTTTAAACCTATAGGAACAAGTCAGATAAGACAACTTACCTACTTATATCATTCACAAAATCGTAATGAAAACGGAAAGTGATTTGGTAACGATATCCGGTACTTAAGTAATTAAACTTACCTTTCGCAAGCTTTTTGTGTCATGTTACAAACGCTTCTGGACATGTCACACACTTACGATTATTATTCATTGTCATGCAAACACAAACCAAGCTCTATTTCTCTTTCGCTCCTATGGATTTTGAATTTGGCATCTCACTTACTGATTTTAATATCATATATCAATATTTGGAAGCAATCAATCAAAGTTAATCACGCGAAAAAAGTGAATACATTTAGTTTTTAGTGTTGGTTCAGTGGACCGTACTTAGCATGTTCTAATAATGACCGATTATGGTAAAAAAGCTGCTATTGTAATATTACTTTGTCATGACGTAAGTTACATTTATGTAAGTTTTATTGGTCTCAATTGATTTGGTCTGAAAGATCTGTGGTCTGATCATTATAATGTAATTAAGTGTTGGTTCAGTGGACCGTACTTAGCATGTTCTAATAATGACCGATTATGGTAAAAAAGCTGATATTGTAATATTACTTTGTCATGACGTAAGTTACATTTATGTAAGTTTTATTGGTCTCAATTGATTTGGTCTGAAAGATCTGTGGTCTGATCATTATAATGTAATTAATAAATATTATCTCATTGATTTATTAAAAACGAAGATGAGGTACTGGTTGCTCGAAAGTGGCAACCTCAAATTGTGTAAAATTGTGTTCTCCCACATCAGTCACCGTCTGACCGGCGGCACGGGCGGTCGTGATTCGCGTAAAATATTGTTGTCTCAGTCTCACTTCGGTCCTAGATACGTCTTTCCGTCTTTGTTCTTCTTTGTATTGCACAGGACTGGAAATATAGCTGTGAGCGTATGTGTTTGCGTGTAGTTGTAACACATGCCAATTTTTAAGTAAGCGCTGGGAGAACGTAACCTATCTTCCCTTTTTAAATCAATGTATTATCTACATGTTTTTGATATATTTTATTTATTAACCATTGAGATATTTATTTCCAGAAAAATTTGTTTAAGTAGGTACCTACGTTTATCAACAACAACATTAAAAAAAAAAATTTAAAATGAAACTTGAAATAGTTTATCCTTGATTTAAATATGATTTTTTATCATAGTATATTTTTTACCTTATTATTTATTTCAAATTTTGCTATTTGGCTTGAATTGAAAAAAATCTAATTTGGTCATAATCCCAAATTCGAACACCTTTGAACCATCGTCTCAAAAAGTTAAAGAAAAACGTAGCAGTTTAAAAGTTAACTAATTAGGTCAACAGTTCCGTGGCTATCGATCGAGCACGGTTAAAGTTTTAACTACACGAACCTCAATAAAACTAAACGCTGTTGTTGGTACTCCGTAATAGGGTAGCCACACGTCCTAATGTTCGTTATCGAGAACATTGTTTAGAAGTAGATACCAAAAGTCACTTAGCTCAGAGCATGACATGGTCGGAATCTGTGATCGGAATGCATTATTTAAGTTAAGATTAGGTTATACATTTTATTGCTTAGTATTTGATAGATAAATTTAGGGTCCCTAGAATTTGCTTGTTCAGTCAATTATATGGTGCTTTTTGATTGTTTTACAAACGACAAATTTATGAAATAAATGAAATCTTATGCAATGCAATTGAGTGTTAATGCAAAATTTCCTTGTGAAATTGTGTTGTAAAAATAGTTTATGTTTAAGTTTTATCTCACAGTTCCAAAGAAACAGTTCACAATTCAGTTTCACAGTTACGTATGTACCTACTTTTAGTAAAAAATAGTGAAATGTTAATAATCTTTAGTACGATGGTCACCCTAGCGTAGTTGTTTGTTTGTGGCGACCAACAATCGATATTTCTAATTGTAGTGGCTTTTTATTGAGCCGTGGTCAGTTCTTTATGATTATTTTAAGTTTTTGAGCACTTAGTTAGATTAAAATGTTTCTATTTTCTTATGCGTTTCACTTGGAAACTAGCAACTTAACGGATATTAATTACCTAAGGTCTAGTCGTACTTACATACTTAGAAACTCGTTTTGCAAGTATTTGCTCCTTATTATTTTATTAGCACTTAAAAACTACTTTATAAAATACACATAAAAATAATTAAACCTCTAGAAAAACATAATTCCACATAAACTTGCTTATCCGTACGAAACTCTATTTATATACTAACATTAGTATGATTTTAATAATGTATCAAAAAATAATAGATATATTCGATACATTTTTAAAATAATGACTAGAATAATAATACTAAATAATAATTAGAATAATCAATTTATTGGTAAAAACATATTACAAGTCCGAAAATAATTATTATACCTATAAGAGAAGTGTACCAAACCGCCTTTTTAAAAAGATAATATTTTTTTCGTGTTTAGTTTTTGGAAAGGTCTCATGCATGCCAGTTCTTTTCTTTAATCTTGCGCTTCTGATGACCAAGATACTTAGGAAAAATTTCATGTAGCAAGTCTTTGCCATGTCTTGCTAGAAAATAAGTCATAAGTAAAGTATATCATATCAGTTATCTAGTACCATAACACAAGCTCTACTCTGCTCAAGTTTGGGGCTAGACGATGTTGTAAAGAAATAGTCTAGCATTTTTTTTTGCATTGATTTTCACGCATGAAGTTAAACATCACCTACAATGTAAGTAGTGTATATGTATGTATACGGAGAAAATAGAAAAAATAGGCCTCTTTAATATAGCCGCTTGTTAAATGTATTGTGACGGTGAACAAACGTTCACTCTAATGAATAACGGGACAATTTGACTTAATTAATCGTGATGTTAATATACAAGTTACATGCAGACATAGATTTCCTGGTTTGTTCTTAAGTTGAAGTCTTTGGTTGGATATGATTGTGACATTGAGACCTCTCACTGAGAATTCATCGTCTTCACCTCACGTCACCTCAACAGCCTGTATTGGTCCACTGCTGGACACAAGCCTCACCCTGATAAGCGCCTTACTGGCGTATATCAAATGGAAGGTAGTGCCTATAATCCCCATGCTGGGCATGCGGGTTGGGGATCGCAGTTAGGTGGTAGAGAATTGTTCTACAGAGGGCGCTGCTGCCCGCCCCCCGGTCGATATTATTTCCTAACTTGCTTCAAAATAATTTAATGATTGTTTTTATTAATTGTTGTTAGTACGATGACTGATTTATATGAAAAATGTGAACGTGTACTTTTTTAGTGTATTGTATTATATTGGTACATAAAGATAGACGCAGATCAATTCAATATACAATGTATCACTAATAATATTCTTGCCACTTATTAGCTGCATTTTGGTTACGAAAACATAAAAAACAAAATAAAACGAATTTAAATAGCGGCGAAGATAATATTATTGATTAAAATTATATCAGTCACGAATACATCTGAATAGAGCAGTATAATGGTTTAGCTTTGATTCTGATTTTGATTGATTCCGACTCACTGAAAACTTTTAGACGGAAGCTAACCTAAACGAAGTTTCTTCTAAGATATTTCAGTAGATATCAAATACCGACCTACTTTGTAAGTAAACCGGAAGCGGAATATCTCCCTAATTCCTGAAATCCAGCTATCTACCTCCACTGAATAGTCTGGAAAGTTGATCCACGGAGTATACGGACCGAATATAGCCGTTTCAATTCGATTTCCGAACGAACGGCGACGCGGAAATGTGGAATGTGCGAGAAAATGTTGATGCATTTTATTAAACAAAACTTATTATTTTTACGCGAATTCGATAGGTAATTTATTAACTAAAATATTTTACTAATAAATAAAATAATGCTCAAGAATACGAAAAAAGCGGCGTTCTTTCCTTCAGAGGCAAATTATCACTTAAGTTGGAAGAACCCAAAATGCCGACGTCGTCGATTACACATAGAAACCATTCCACAGGTATTTTTTTCTTTGTTTCACGCGTAATTGCGACTGAGGACTGAAATTATTTTGGAACAAAAATATAAATAAACGTTTATTCGATGTAAGTCAAGATTTTCGTATCAAACAGTTTAATATACTCGTATTATTAGGATAAATGAAGCATAGACCTACAAACTTTCCTGGAACATTTTCTACGAAAAAAATTACTGTTTTCAACTTTTTTTATAGCAGGTAGCCAGCATTTGGTACAAGATCATACTTTCTTACTTTTACGTTTGAGAATAATACGAAATTGTATTGGGTGTTTTTACACAACTCCTTTTTCTTGATGTTATGGAAAATAGGGCGTAATCTGCTTGTTTTCCATATTAATTTTCAACAGTCTTTTATTTCGTCGTCTTGGTCTTCGTCCTACATCAGGAAATGTAAGTGTGTCACCATAATAAAGGCAGCTTGCCTTTAAGGTAAACACACACCTAAGCAAAACTCATTAAAGTTTACGCAGCAGAGCACATGACAATTTTAAATAAGCAGCCACCTAAAGCCGACGTTCTCATAAAACTATTTTATGAAGGAAGAGGCACCTAGCAATTTGCAGATTCAATTTTTATGTTCCCGCGAATATTTCACTCATGCAAATGTTCAACAACGCATATCTCCTGTGGGTGCGAATTGTGGGGGAAATAATTATCCGTTGATGGCAACATTTGGGTTTGTTCTATCTTGCACCATAGTTTTACTCGTCTTACATAATTTTATGAAGTAAGTATAGTGTTATTTCAAGAAGAAACTGTGACAGTTATTTGAATGGGAAAAAAATTGCTATTGGTCGGGATAACCCTTGAGGAGGATGTCACAAATAGCAAAGTTGTGTGTGTGACGACAGTGCGTCGTGAAAGTTGTGCTTTTCTACTTTTTCAATTTCACAAAACCCTTTTAGTTTTCAAAACATTCACATTATGATAGATATCAGAGATATTAAAATAGTGGGGACTATTTTGGCGTTCAATGACTTTTCCCAAAAGGGCCTTACCCATAGCTTAGGAGTTACTGAGACTAGGCAAAAACCTTTTCCACATGCATACGGTCACGACCCGATTTGACTTTCCGTGTAATGTAGTAAGTATAACCCAATACGTGCCTTGCGCGTTTGTCGCCCATCCCATACATTTCTATTATACACGGCACGGTGACTGGCTTGCTCAGTCATTGCTGTATGCTTGAGTAACGCTTTTTTTATGGAATAATCGCCACTGAAGGATAAATCTATCACTGAGCAAGGTTTCTTAATAAGGGTCAGGCCCGTATTATGAAAACTTGCACTGTCATCACTCTATGCTTTACTCATACTAACAAACAAACCATCATACAGTCCCTAACGCTTTTCTATTAAATAATCGTCACTCAAGGATAGATCTATGACTGAGTAAGCTTTCATAATACAGTCCTTACACTGGGCTCGACACAGGGATCTCTCAGGAACAAGCCCGTATGGCGACGCAGTAGTCGTCTGGGTGGAGATGTCTCTGCGCGCACGCAAGCCCCGCCCCGCCGCTAATTGCGCCAATCCGCGGCCACGCACGCACGCACACATGCGTCGCAATATGACACACGCGTGTATGGAAATGCAGGAGCTTTGGGATGCTTATTAATTAGTGCATATTGATTATGGGAAGCGTTCGATGATGATGTTTGGTAAAAGTTAGGTGCAAAGTGAAAAGAAAATCTAGACATACTAATATGTCAGTGTGTCACATATTCGTTTATAAACTTAAGTATCCATTTGTAGAGCAATTTTGATATGCTCACAAGCCGTTTTGATATTTTGAACCTTTGGAAAATGCAAGACAAGCCTTCCGATAAAAAAATGTAAGTACCTACCTAAGTATCTACTCAGCCTAAATATATAGTACCTACCTATAGTTTCGTTTTTTATATATTTATTTAAGGACTCCTGAAAAATCATATTTAATGCAGAATAACAAAGGAAAGTCTTAAGTCTAGTGTTTTTCTAAAACAGGATACAACAGAGCGTGTAGAAATTGACAAACAAAGCAAAGTCTACATTCATAAATATTATTTGTTTCTTGAAATGTTATAACATTTCAAGAAACAAACAAGCATATTAAAAACAAACAAGAACATGTACAACATTGCAAATCGTATTTCAGACAGCAATACCTACCTGCATTCCTGACCGAAGTTTATGAAGCGAAACTACGTCATAACGAAATGACTCGATGAACCGAGACTGAGGAAAAGAGACTTTCCCAAAAGCTCTACCTTCCAAACCTATCAATAACTCACGATAGCCAAAAGGAACGCTTAGTCTGTTAATAGCATACGTAGTGGTCAGACGGATGGACCAGACATTCGTTTATTTCATCATTTATACATGGGTCGAACTTTCGGTCCAACCAACGTCTACGGCGTCTACGGCTTACATCTTTTTGACTCTACAGTCAAGGGACACAGGTCAAAAATGCTGAGTTACCTACTCACATCGTCTTTCACGATTCGACATGCCTGTTTTGAGCTAGCTCTGGTCGAATATCAAGATTTGTCTAAATACAATAAAATATTGCACTTTATTTCTGAGTTCAAGTAAATTACACATAAAAAGTAACCCTTCGGCCGCGTTCTTAACTGGTTACGGTAAATCAAAAATTCTGTTACGTTCGTAACTAGTTACTAGGAAATACGTTTCTTTCACGACACCGATATTAAATTCGTAACCAGTTACGATGATAGACGGAAAAAATCTTTGTACATAACTATTACAACTAGTAAAAATATTTGTTTTTAAGATATGTATACAAAAAATTGACCGAAAATTTTGGAGGTGAACCCTTTTTAACTACATCATCAATAAGACTTTAACTCAGGATCAGAATAAAATATGTCAAAATATTTTATTCTGATCCTGAGTTAAATTCTTATCACTTACCAAATGGAAAGCATTGTACAAAAATGCAGTGGCCTAATAATACTATAATTATTCATAGACAAATTAATGTGGTGGATTACTCCAGGACTAGAAAAGAGTTTATTGATATGTAGTTAAAAAGGGTTCACCTCTAAAATTTTCGGTCAATTTTTTGTGTATGAACTATCAAGAGGCCGTTCACAGAGGCTGGGTCGACTGCAGAGTTAGCCGGGTCGGGAATGAATATCCAACCGTTAGCCGGCCGTTTATCCCCGAGTGGTAATTGGAAAAATCTCATTTTCTCCTGTCTAGTGATGTAAACTTGTGTTCGAGAGATAATAAGAGCAGTCAATTAAAATTGTGTGCTTCGTAAGTGATTTACTTTCAGTTTCAGTGAGTCTTTTCAATCATTGCTTTCTTTATTTTGCTTTCCACTGTGTTTTTCTGTTTGATTTTTGACAAAGTATTGATGATTTATAGGTATGTTTACAGTCGAGTGGAATACTTGAATTCATTGATAGATATTTTTACTCCTTTAAAATTGCTAGACCTCAACCTCAATCTCAACAACCTGTATTAGTCCACAGCTGGACGCAGGCCTCCCCCTTATAAGTGCCTTATTGGCATTTATCTAATGGGGTATAACTGAATCATAATAGTTTACTAACTTAGGAGACCGCTATTTATCACTTTGTCTTCTTCTATTGACATAAGTCAGAGTGTTAAGTAACGCTGTTATCCGTCTTCAAGTACTATAAGCTAGGTTTTAAAAAAAATATAACACTATTGAAAACAAAAGAAATACTTACCTTCGTTCTTACTTTGAAAAAAGGCCACAGTAATCACATTGATCAACATGCACTTGTTACAACAAAAACAAAAGCCATAGCAATAAGCCCCTACACGTATGAAAAACATCATGAATTGTTACAGAGTTCCATACATTACAAGCCAATTTAGACCACTTACCGGTGCAAGTGGCATTTCGTAAGAATAGAACCCGATAATTTAAAACAACGTGATCATAACTGCACTTTCAGTGGAAAAAGAGACTCTAGGCTCGTTAGGTAGAGTCGCATTTATATTGTCTCAATGCAAGGTGTTTGTTATTACTCAATAGGTGTGAAGTTGGCGATGAGTTGTCGATATAGCATCGGATTGGATAATTTCTGAAGTATTGTTCTATATTTGAATCGGATTAAGGAATGGCGGGAGAAAATAAAAAGGAGAGAAACGGAGAAAAGAGGCTCAGGCATTTAAACGACACAAATTCTTCGACAAATCCTTGAATAACGTTGATGAAAACAAGCTGTGCCTGGTGTCTGCGTCTAAATATAATAAATTGATTTCGGAATGGTATAAAACTACATATAAGCAAAATTTTTGCTCGACCTGTTCAATAGTTTTGGCGTGAAGATGTTTGTTACATCTTGTGATTCACCGTTTTTGATTTATTTTACTGTAGAATAGTTTTATAATATTTTGTTTACTTATAAACAAAAAAATATAACGAAATAAAATAATAAATGAGTGTATAGTAGTAATAGTGTTTATACGAAATGAATCCCACTTCAGTTAAAGTTCAGTAAAACTAATAAAAACAAGATGCCACAAAATAAAAGTAGCAATAAAAGCAACGTGTCATCAATCGCATCAACGAGTTATAAATTAAAGAAGCGCGTCAAATAGGACCCGTATCGTCTTTCAAGGGACAAACCTGTCCCATACCCAGTTTGATTGTCTTCGCATTCCGATGATTATTAGAGCATTGGTGGACACTTTGTGTGGCCACTAATAGGGAGATTTTACCGTGCAGCTGTTGAATGAATATATTTTAGACCTCTAAAATTATTTAGGAGTAGTTCGTAGCATGGTTTTGAAGCTTTAGATGTGACATGAATAATTTTATGGAGTACGTAACATCTTCCGCTGCGAGATTTGTGGTGCTGGCTTAATTTGCACTACTCCATCTTTTCCTGTGTGTTGTAATAGGCGACTGAGGGGTATCCACGGGGGGCAGGCAGCAGCGCCAACAATTCTACCACCAAACTACGATCCGCAACCCGCATGCCCAGCGTGGGAATTATAGGCTTTACCCCCCATGAGATAAACGCTAATAAGGCGCTTATTAAGTCATGGAGGCATGAGTCCAGCAGTGGACCACTACAGGCTGCTGAGATTGATCTGATTGCGGTAACATCTTCCATGTGTCTTAAGTTGTCTCTTGAATTGTATTATATTTGTCTTTATCAATCAAAATCATATTCTATTCTCATTTAAACGAAACTGATAAATCGTATGTGTAATTTTTCTTGGAAAAGTTTAAAAAGGCGTTTGTCACTCCTTCATGCCAAATCTACTGAACAGATATGGCTATAATTTAGCAAAGATGACACTAGGTTGGCTCTTGAACTGGAAATAAATGATTGTATGTTATTTTTAGACAGAAAATAACGTCTGCAAAAGCTAAATAAAACTATTTTTACATTTAATACCAGACCTTGCGTTCATTTGTTTTACCAAGAAAAACACAACGCTGGTAATCACTTTCGCTGTTTCTCATAAAGAAGCCATAATACGAAGGAGCGAGCTCAAACCCTCGCAATAAAGTCGCTGACCATGTGAATACGATCCCAGTTGTCATCGTCGAAACTTTATGCACTCCTCGCTAACTAAAAAACCATCTTTACAACAACCGAGGCACGACAAAGAACCTTTACGACTCCTATTTGCACAAGATATATAAAACACTCATGTTTACATTTAGTTGGTAGCGGCAGAAATAAGTTAACACTCATTACGTATTTTTTATAAGCTTATCTTGTCGGTGATCGTTTCACAAATTTTATGTGCAAGTAACCTAATCGAAGCTGCCGTGTTCCGAAGACAGTTTTACCAGATTCAGATGTAATCAGAGTGACAAGAAGCTGGGACAGTACACGATAAGAGAGTGGGTTTACAAAACGAGCGAGGAGGCCCGGCCGCCGCGCTGGGCGCATATAAACCACCACACATAACTGCTGTGAACGCGACGAAATCAATTCCCAGTTCCGATTCCGAGAACTGACACAGTTTCTTAAGTGTCATGTCACTACCGACGGACCGCCAAATAAATTCTAATCGTCCCCAAAACCTGCCACGGCAAACTAGTCCCTCCACGCAACGCTGTAGATTACCTTTCGTATAAAAACAAACGTGTAGTTAAAATATAAAGAAGAGCCACCTGTCCCCACGAAAACTTTATTGCCTCCATAAAATTTAAACCTCAAAAGAAAAAACAAAGTATGGATTCATTTTTTTAACGAGGCCCATTTTAGATGTTTACCTAAGCTGTCACCTTACAGAATGGCGATTTTGACTGGTTGGGTCGTCGAATTAATTGTCCAGTTTGGGAGAGATATCGCATGATGGGCGATAAAGGCCTTAGAGGACTACCGTCGGTGGGAACAATTTGCTTGCATCTGACAGTTTGCTTGGACCGCTACCTTTTTAATTATTATGACGTCCAATTCTGGCAAGTCCTCGTGAGTCACATAAATAACACAATGCCGGCTCGTTAATTATCTGTACAAATGGAACAGTTCAGCTGGTTAAATAAAAACGCCGTAAAAGTTCTACCGGTCCAGAAGAAAAGCATCCAATCCTTTTTCAAGAAGCGATGACCTGATGTCAGTCTCAAACTAAGACAGATTTCAGGTGCAATACTATCTGGCATCGGTGAAACAACGCCAAAGCTGTTTGGAAATCTCCATGAGAGACTCCTTCTCAGACCTTCAAATAGCTCTGTCAGAGCACATAGATCCTCCTGTACCTAGCAGTATCATTAAAATAGTCCATCCCCATGTTAGTCCAGCCATTGCAATAACGTTCGTTTGATTTGACAGCCTGTGACACCTCGGCCTTAGCGAATAAGGGATCACCAGCCCAAGTAGGTAAAGTCTTGCTAACATGAGGATATACCTTTAAGCCGATAGTACACCCTCGGTGAGACATCCCAAGAAAGACAGGGCACTGTAGTTTCGCCTTGTGGTCTCTTGTTAGGCTCTCGTATTTTCTCGGCCACAGTTCAACTGAGACCAGGTACTTACTAGTAGGTACTCGTGAAAAAACTAGCGTCTGACACGTTTGGCAAAAGGTTCTCACGAGTGTGTGGCAGTACTCAAGGTGGCAACAAATAAAGCTTAGCAATAAACTTACTATGTGATCCAACGGCGGAGGAGTAAGGTGCGTGCATCTGCTGGTGGTAGTACCGCGCTCGGCTATGATGCGAACCCTCGAGCGGCGAGTGGAAGAACTCGCCGTTGGCCTCCGCCCCGTCTCCAGGGCTCCCGTTCACGCGGCTCTCGTACCACCGCTGCTGCAGCGCGGCGCCGGCACCCTCGCCCGCACTCATGTCCATTGTGGCACTGCCCTCACAAACCATGCATTACCCTTATACGCACGCACTTGGACACTTCATCTCACAGTCACAGATCAGTCTTTTAGCGCGGGGATCATGACGGGATCTGGAAAGAAGGATGATTTTAGTTATTGGTTACTGATTTGAGTTGCAGGATGCAGCAGAGCTATTTGATCGTCGTACATCATACATGGTCCCGGACATACTCGATTTTTTCCAACAGTATAAAGAAGCATCCGTGAGGGCGCGTTACGAAGGCGATTAGATAGCTCTACATACAGTAGTTGGGTTGGTATGGTATCTCATGTTAACTCATGCCGGCAAAAGTGCTAATAATATATGCATTACCATGAGAACACTGAATTAATAAGATGTATATTTTGCCAGCCGTGATCAGGTACCTCTACTAGCTACAACTCGACCTGGCCTTCCTTGATAATATCCCTATTAGCTCGTATCATTATGGGATAACAACATTATGCGCATGCGGGTAAGGTGCTAGAGACAGAAGGCAGCTGCTGCTATTTATCTGGCTGGATCCTTAAGTCGCTTTTTATGACATTCAAGGTCCGAGTCTAGAAGAGTCTGAGTTGAAGAGGACGATTCTTAGGTACGCCAAGCGCGACCGCCTCAGCAAACATACCTATCCAAAACCATTTATTTCATTTATCGTCTTAAATTGTTTACCAAAAATTGTAAACGTTACATTGAATTGATTATAAAAATCACAGCGTTTATCACACTATCGACAAATTATCATCGATTTAGCATCAAAGAATCAAAGCCGGTGTTTTGTCAGAAAAAAAACAATCTATCGCGATAACACCCTGTTATCATACGAGCTGGATATCGATACGCTCCCAATTCGATTAGCTGATAAGCGTTTGATACTGTTGCTGATAGCAGGCATTAAATGTGGCGCAAAGCCGTGATTTTTATTGCGACAATCCTCAGATTATCTATCGAATCGCATTTGTTTGTTTCCGAATGTGGTTTGAATCGCATCGTTGCGGGAATCGCTTTATTTTCAAAATGCTCATTTACAATCTAATTTACTAAAGGTAACGTTGGCAAAGTATATGTAAGTATACGTATTTTTTTTACAAGGTGGTATATATTTTTGGTGGTGGTTATATATTTGCATAATATTTTTTACCACCTTGGTGCTATAAAAAAATTGAGAGTATAGACTTGTACTTCTTGGTATATGTGTGACGACATTTAAAGGTGCTATATTGAAATATAAGTAGTAGATAATATACGTTTTTATGAATAACATAGTTACTCAAGTTAAAAATTGAGGTCATATAGGGGCAGGATAAAGGCACCCCCAAATGTTTAGAAACTAATAAAGGCTACAAACTGTTCTAACAAAAGCTAATTTAAGTTATTTTTAATTTGTAATAGTATGCGTATATGTGTGTACCTTAATCGTTTATCAATAAAGATATCAATAGACGTGCGAAATCGTTTATAATTCGACAATCAATTATAATTAAGATAATCCAGTTCGGTCTAACACCGCCTTATTACTTTGTCATTAGCATTGAAAAACTTGTGTATCAACTAATGCACAGAAATTCACGGGTTATAATAACTACTCGTATAAATAAATAATCATAACTGATTGTTATGTTTTTAATAAGATTATAATGACATCAATTATTTATTTATTTATTTGTGGAAAAAATTAAATTGAGTACCAATATTGTTCAGAGAAAACTTTTTTTATTTTCATTTGTTTGAGATATATTTATTAGGTATGTAGCATAATTCTTAAAAACATCGACCCTAGAATTAAATAGAAGTCAGTGTAGGCATAATCAGAAACAATTTTTTCCACAAAAATAGAATTTATAATACAGCCAAATTTTACTTCCTAATTCTTGACTCTTGAATAATATTGTACCGGACTGAAAGGATGATGATCCGCGAAAGACTACAGGCAAATGCTGGCTGCGACAGGCGCTTATGAGCGGAGGCCTATGACCAGCAGTGGACTAATAGGCTGATGATGATGAACAATATTGTAACCCTCTGACAAACAAAAATAATTCTGCTATCACGACAGTTCTCTGGTCAAAATCCAAGCTGGACTTTGACCAGAATAGGCACGATATTAATGTGCATATTGCAAGTTTACAACAAAAATTCTAGGCTTGCACCACATTATTATTTTATTAGAGTCAGTTATCAAATACTTAAGTATTTATGTTTTAGGTCTATTCGCCATTAACATCTATAAAAGTTTTGGTACAGGCATGTATGGATAAAACAGCACAAAAAAA
This sequence comes from Eupithecia tripunctaria, assembly GCA_955876795.1. Lineage (NCBI taxonomy): Eukaryota > Metazoa > Arthropoda > Insecta > Lepidoptera > Geometridae > Eupithecia > Eupithecia tripunctaria. The sequence goes on from OY041604.1 coordinate 11,198,370, forward strand.
ATCCGAATCCATACTATTTCAGAATACGATAGATATCAGAAACTCTGTCTGTTACCTTTTTTACGCCTAAACGACTAAACGGATCTCAACGGAAATTGGCATTGATAGATAGATATAGGCTTCTTTTCATCCTGAGAAGAGTGTGCGAAGTTCCTTATGCACGACAAGATCGATAAAACTACACGATTACCGACCCATCCAGTAATCTTGTTTATTTTAGTCTAACTTATGAATCTATTTGTAAAAATGACAATCAAATCTCACCAGTAGATAAGATGCGATGTGATCCCTGATTAACTGTTAGACAACCAACGCAGCCACTATCTGACCATCGACTGAAAAATACGGATTTATTGATCTAATCGCACGAAATCGATTTTTTTTATCGCAAATTACGTTTATTTTAGATTTCTTTGTAACGTTGTGTGATTGATAAGGAATAAGTAAATCTGTTGTCAAGGCTTCTAAAGTAGGTACGTTTGAGTTATTTATTTTGATTTTTTAGGCAGTGGAACGGGTCGGTAATATTATTTAGTAGGAGTTGAAAGACGTGTTATTCATATTTGAGTTTTTAAAGATGGTATAGGTATTTTTCTTGACAGCAACTATTGCATTTTGTACATCGTCTGGACTATGGTTTCTACTGAAGACCTTACTTATGAAATACCACAACCAGTTTGATTGTATGTTTAATAAAAATACATACAAGAGTAAGAAAAAAACAGATTTGCTATCAATTCAACGGAACTGTCAAGCTTGAAATACAATTTAACTTTTACTTAACATTTTTTAATAACACTAGTGATTAGATATGAAATTAAACTTTTTCTAGCATTTGACTTGAACTTTTCAACCTAATGTTTGGTCAAATCAACTAAATGACTTCATCAGTTGAACCAAATGACTTGACCGACACTTGAAAAGTTTTAAAAAGTTCAGTTTTAAAATACAAAACTATTATATTTTGAACAGCTGGTTAATTTATTAAAGCCACAGTACACCACAATATAAACAAAAGGATCACCGTAGATTTCATAGGCAATCATAAATAACTACAAACAGATAAGCAAGCAGATATTTTCTCATACAGGTTCCACACATAAAACTCGTTCAAACTTAGGCCTATCGCTCAGATCACAGCTCGCTATCTACCAGTAGCTAAGGTTATAAATCAACGATTATTGCCTATAACTTGGTGTGATAAACATTGTGATTTTACACCCTTCATACTGTTCACTTATAGCTATTTGTGTGAGTTACTACTTTTATATTGATGCTATAACAGGATCAGTTATAGAAGTGAAGACGGGACAATCGGGAGATATGTTTTTTTTTGTACTCACATTGAGTACGTAACCTGCAATATTTTTTTAGTTTTTTGCGAAACATGATATTTTTAAAATGAATGGATAAACCGTGAATTTCTTTCTATTTATATTATAAAATATATTTAACTATATTGATGCTATAACAGCATTTGGTTACAGAAGTGACGAGAGATGTTTTGTTGTACTTACAGGGACTTTGAGTAGATTGTACCTAACCTGTTGGTAACCTTCAAAATTTTCTACTTTTATTCAAACATAATACACTCGAGAGCAATGAATCCGGGTCACTTAAAGAATGTTAAAAATCTCGGAAACTAAAAATGATAGGTTAATGCAATAAATTGTATTTAATAGACAATGTAATACTCCTTAAATGAAAGTAAAAAAAATATGAGTCACCATACATTTTATTAACACAAAATTACATAAAGAAAAAAACTGCTGATCTCTCCTTAAAACAAAAATAGGAAACATGAAATTTTTGAACTTTATTACGATTTTCTTGAATTTTAATACTTCGTATTGCCTCCTCGTGCTTCCATTACTGCGTTTACGCGGTTTGGCATGCTGTACACCAAGTTCCTCATACGATTTTGGGGAATATTCTCCCATTCCTCTGTGAGAGCAATTTTGAGCTCACGAAGCGTGATTGGGGGAGGGTTTCGTTGTTTTACGCATCTGCCTAGCTCGTCCCAAGCATGCTCGATCGGGTTGATATCCGGGCTGCGCGCTGGCCACTCCATACGAGTAATGTTCATCTCTTGAAGGTAGTCATTCACAATCCTACCTGTATGAGGTCGGGCATTGTCATGCATAAATATAGCATCCTCACCTAAATTGACCATAAATGGACCAACGTGATCATTGAGGATTTCTTCCACATATCTTACGCTAGTTAAAGAGCCGTTTTCTATGATCACCAGCTCTGTGCGACTTTCAGAAAAAATTCCGGCCCACACAAGTACAGACCCACCACCGTAGGCTACTTTTTCTTCGATGCATGCTTGCTTGAATCTTTCCCCTGGTCTTCGATACACTCTGTGTCTTCCATCGTGCTTGTAGAGCATAAATTTTGATTCGTAAATTTATTGCATTAACCTATCATTTTTAGTTTCCGAGATTTTTAACATTCTTTAAGTGACCCGGATTCATTGCTCTCGAGTGTATTAATAGAAATGTGTAGCGTCAATGGATGAAGCCGGGAATTTCATTAGGTAAGTACACTTATATTTTTAAAAATATGCTCATAATTTTTAACCAAATTGCTAAGCATCTTGTTAAAAAGCCATAAAAATAAAATCACAAAGTAACTCAACCTCACATAACCTAAAAAAAATAACCTACGCTCTCTAAAATCCACATACTTTTTAAGCGTTTCGATTCAATATTTTCAGATAAAATCTCAGCAAGGCTTGAGATGCTGGAGGTCCGAGAGGAATCAATTATCTTAATTGCCTGGCCTAATCTTAATAGGGCTGATAACCCACGTGTACTAACGCGCGTCTACAAGATGCTCAACGAGATTACGGATAGATGTGAAACTAAGAGACAGTTTTGAAACTATCGGGATAATATATGAACAGAATTGTAGGCTGATGAATATTTTAGAATAATATTTTTAGTTTATGAGTTGGCAATGTAAGGAGTTTTTGGGAAGTTAAGGTGTAAACACTAACGGAGATGGCGCGAAGGGAAGAAGAAGGAATGTCAACAATCAACCGGTGATAATAATATAAAAGTAGAGGCAAGACTAATTAAATGAATATTGAATGGTATCACAGTGTTTTAGTGTGTGATTCTACAGAATGGGTAGCTACCAAATGTTAGATAAAGACTCTAGACTATTTATAAATATCCTTACTGTGTGATATGTCCAAACTATTCATTGACTAATTACAAAACAAAATTTAATTTTATAAAACTATGCATATACCTACTTATTTAGATTAAAACTACTTTTAAATAGGATATAGAGACAATTTCCTTATTCTTAGATACAATCTAAAATATAATATAAAAATGAAATACGTAGGTATGTAGTTTGACTATAGAAACTTTCGTAGTTTGACGAATTCACTATGAATGTAAGCGGGGATAATGTCCCTCGTTAAGGGATGAAACGTTGGTGTTCTTCCAACACAAACAAGGTTCGTAGTTAACCCACGTATTTAGTTCTTACACGCATAAAAATGAAAATAAAAAAAAAACTTCGCTTTATATTTAGTTGAAAACAAAACACAGCCGTGGTTGATACTATCAAACTTAGCAAGCTTTTCAAACCTCATACAGTTTCATATCTATACGCTCATAGATATTAATAACATATGACTGTTCAGATTAATTTGTTTATCTTAAACAGTTTGATACTCAACTCGTAAAATCTCGCATCATCGATAGTGACCTTTTTATTGGCAGTTTTGGAGCAAGGTGTGGGTTTTATACATGCTTTTATCTCAAAAACTGTTTTATACGTTTTGTTATGTTGGCATTACTGTTTTTATCTTATCATAATTGAATGAAGAATAATGTGATTTGATGTAGGTAGGTGGAACAAATGGATAGATTGTACTTTAAGTTTTTCATGTATTAAGAAAAAAAACCAAAGATAATTATTTTTCACCCTGGGTGTATATGAGAAGAAGCATAATAATATAGAATGATTTGATTAAAGAACTAAGTAAATGCAAATTATGAGTTTCCTGAAAGCCCAAATTATGACTTGATAAAATGTAACCTTGGAATCCTTTTATTTTATAAAACCATAGAACATGATTGGTAATGGCTTATGCAAATAAACTGACACAATAGAGAAACTAATCAAAATTGCTTTTTATCGGTCTAGACTTGCAGCTAGAATATCGTCGAATACCGCCAAGCCATAGACAGGATGATTTCATGATAATTTCTCACGCTCCACTAAAACCAGCGACTCTCGCAATCTTTAAAACACCGACACAGGTATCAAGCTGTGAAAACTAACATTATTATGATAATTTTATGTTAATCCTTTATTCGATTATAATTATACCAAAAATAAACATACCAAGTGGACAGGACGTTGCAAACGCAAATCTCCGGCGGAAATACGTCATTTATGAATAGTATCGAAGGTCAGTCAATAGTCGTTTGGTTTGAGCATCTCGCATTCAAATTTGGAAGTCCCGGACTGTCATGGCGGCTAAGCGGTTGACCATAAACAACAGAGCAACTGATATGAAAGAGGTGGCATTGACATTGATTGGTTGGATACTCCGGCACCCGTTCGAAATTTAAAACAAAGAATTGACAGCATTACATTATGTAAACGCGCCTCTAGCTTACATGGCGCATACTTTATAGCCAAATTTACATTTTCTACCAAGAACGCTATGTTTTCACTAAAATAAATGCGAATTTCTTGGAAGCATAAGTATGGAAAAATATCTTTGCAGGCCAATAAAATGCACAGCTATGCAATTGATCCGGGATCTACCAGGAAAATCGTTGATGCCTTTTTTTCAAAAAGATGAAATTTGTGAAAATGAAAATATAAGTAGGTTTGAATTTAAATATAAAAAGACAAAGCTAATAAAAACAAAAAAAATACTCGCGTTGAAATCTTTTAAATGAAGGAAATCGGTTCGTAGACGCTCTACGAATATTCGTCGCTAGCATTCGTAGACATTTATGTTCGACATTTAAATAATTATTCGTTGTTTAAAATAATCAAATAATCTTTTGCATTTAAGTTTATCTACAGATGTAAATGTTCGATAAGTATTTTGATGGTTATCATTAAAAATCTTGATAAGATTTAATATCTTAAATGTGTTAATATTTGACTGTTAACATTTAAATAGAATTCAATAAATATATTATTTTATTTGCAATAAACCTGCAGGAAAGATCGCAGTTAATTTTTAAAACTGCGAAATCTTTCTTCCGACGGTAAAGTTACCGCTATCGCGTTTATAAGCGAATAAAAATATTTATGCTAATTTTATTTTAACGCTTCCGGCTTAGGTTTATTTATATTTATAGTGCGGAGAACGAATAATATACCTACAAATAAAAATGTTTTCTAATTTGGGAAGTATTTTTTTCTAATAAATTATAAGTACTATTTGCTTTGTTTTTTTTTCTTTATCTATAGATGATTAATTTGTTTTAAATATTGTGCTTTATGTAAATTAATAGATGTTACTGACGATGTGACATTGTTTTTTTCATCAAGAGCTAATTTTAATTGTAGATGGTTTTTAAAAACTAATATACTAACCGAATCCCTACTCTTGCATTTCAAACAGTTACCTCAAATGTCCTCATGTGTTGCGGTTCACAAACTCGATCACTATCACTATGTACCACTGTAAATACTGGACAGAGATATAAACACACTGTAATCATTAGCTCCATTCCGTTCGCATGTCCATTTCCATCGTTAAAAACTTCAAAAATTCTTTATCACAGGTCACAGTGTAATCAATCGCAAAGATGCACCGTTTGATGTAATTACAAAAACAGTTGATGTTGAGAGCGCAAGCGCGAGTGCGTTGAGGCGAGCGGCACGTGATGCGTTGCCGATGGGACGCAACCCGACACTAAACTAGTCGTGTGACTTTTTGTTGTGAACGCGCGCGATCGGCCGCCCTCGGTCGCTCTCGTCACCGCCGACGGCCGCTCGGCAGTCTGCGCCCTGCGATTGGTCGATACCCCCGTCGGGCGGCCGGGTGAGGCGGAGCTTCCTCCACTGATGGGAGTGTTCTCTTTTAAAATTTTCTTTTTCTCTTTTTGGGCGGGCTGCGATGGTGTGCGTTTAGTCGACGCGCGCGCGCCGCGCTTGATGGATGGCAGGAGAAGCAATGGTAGCTTTCTTGTGGAGGAAAGCCTCTCTATGAAAGGATGAGCATTATGCGTTGGATGCCTGTTTTGGATTTATCTCGGTTGATGAAACGATCGTTACAAATAAGTTATGATAATATTTGCTGGATCTCAGTAGCTAATGCTTGTATGTAGGTAGGTAGATTTCCTTATACTATGATGCAAATAAAGCACTAACTGATATATATTTTTTGGTAGAGTTGATACGATTACCATAGAAATAAGAACTAAAAATATGAATCAATTAAGTACCCTAAAAACTAATTTTACTTAAGTAAGTATACAAATTTTAATACTTATGAAGCCTGCTAAATTAAGTTTTATTATTAAGTATCTAAGTTCTAAAGCATATAAAAAGATGTCATTTTTTGTTATCAAATTGATTCCACGGATTATTGCAGTTGGTAGAACATTTGCCAGGTGCTAGCTTAGTGGATGGATACCTACACTCCAGAGGGTTGCCAGTGCTGCCACCTGTCTGTCACTAAAAACTAATAATAAAATTAGTAATCAACGACATTATTAGTGCATACAATTAAATTTACTTGCAATAAAATAAATTACTACTTACTGGCTGAGAAAAAATAATGTTTGGTTTTCTCATTGATATCTAATCGTTAGGATAGAAGAAGAAACAATTTATTTGTATGATATAGGTACATTATGTGTGAATTGTCCAACATTATTTATTTATTTTATTTATGACCTACCATTGTAAGTAAATTGTAATTAGGTATTTGTTCCGGGTCTATTTGTTTTTTAGCATGAATCCTAATTCTTCTGACTTTGCACTAGTTATTTTTTGTTTGATTCTGTTGATGATTGCATAAAACGTGTCAACTTATTAAATGTTCATCCCTTTTTCTAATTTAACGTTTCCTTGATTTTGATTTGTAAAGTGTGGAAATAAACTTTTGAAATTCATTGTTACCACTCAAGTCATTTACAAAGGGATATTTACCATGATTTGAGTTTTGAGCTTTTCAATATTTCGGCACAGTTTCTTGCGCTATGATCACGGGATAACTGAATGTCTTGCTATTGAGTTTTTATTGGCAGATATATCGATCTACCCTCATTTTTAGTTTTTTGTTACGAATGTGACCACTACCACTGGTTTCATTATCCAACGCAACTCGATCCAGACACACAAAACTGACCGTATCACAACGCGGTTCGGTTAGTACATCACTTCTTCGTTTTTTACCCATTCTCATAACAGGGTTCCAGGTTCCGGATAGTTTGAAACCTTTTCGGTTGAAGTTCCTGAGTTTGATACCTAATCTCAATGGCCTCCTGCACCAATCTTTGTATGTTATGTCGCTAAAAACTGAACTGTGCCGAAATATTGGAAAGCTCAACTCTAAAATCATGGTCAATATATCAAATAATGAATTTATTATTTTTTTAATGATTACCTTTCTACTATTATTGTTGCAGTTTGAAGCCTTGAAATCTACCCTTACAAGGGGCATGAATGCATGAAATATAGTGTATAAAAGAAATTATAATGTATATACATATGTATCGGATTATCGGATTGTAACGGATTTATATGCGGTTTTTTTTAGAATAGTTAGAGTGATTCATGAGAAAGGTATATGTAAAAATAATACATCAGCATTGCATCCGTGCCAAGCCGGAGCGGGTCGCCAGTAAAATATAAAGTTTAAAAAATAATTATGAGTCAAATATACTACATATTATTCTGAACACTTTCGCCAGGTGTAACCAGGTACCGAGTTCAATTTCTAAGTGCCTAGTAAAAAATAACAAGGGCCAGAAACACCTGCACAGCTGTCAGAATGTAATAATTTAATTAAAGTGTCAGAACAAGTGTTGTAATATGATCACTATGAAATATGCATGAAATAAAAAGTCTTTTTTGCAAGTAAAGTACACAATAATGACTAAAATGTTGTAGGTAAAAGAGATACATTTAAGATAAAGTACCTATCAATAATGTTTTATTAGTTGGTATGATAAATCAATTTTATTTCGTTTTAACTTACTTCATTATTTACTTTACCAATAGCATCAGCCTATATTAGTCCACAGCTGGACATAGGGATACGTGCGTTGCGTATAATGAGCGCCATAGCGCCCTGTCTTCAGCTTATCGCATCCATCTGCCCGCAGTCTAGATCGTCATCCCACCTGGCCGGAGGGCGTCCTTTACTAAGTTTGCCGAGTCCAGGTCTATAGTCCAGAACACTTTTGCCTCAACAATTGTCGGTTCTTCGTGAGATATTGTACTTATTCCGGCGGACCCACTACTTTTTCAGCTTGCTAATTTCTAAGTTATGTCGATAACTTTTGTTCACTGTCGGATATACGCTGATCGTTACGAATCCTATCCTTAAGAAATGTGATTGTAGCAAATTGATGTAATTTACATTTTACTTATCTATTTGCAACGGTTGTTTCTGCGACTATACCAAAATAATTTACTTGGTTCAACACTCAATTTTAGACAAAAATGTCTCCAATAATTTCATACCTTTAGATTAGGTTAGATTGATGATAAGATAAGGCAGAATGTAAGAAAATATATTTTTTATCAGAAAACACAAATATCCAGAGAAGGTAAACTTAACATAATTAATTTAAATACTCGTAATAGTTTTGTTTGGCACAGGGGTTGATCAGGCGCTTGACATCCACCAACTTTTGACAACCATTTTGACAACCATGACCATACCTTGACCACGGATTCGTAAAGTCGTAAGCGACCACGAAACGATCGTAGTCTCCGCGCCACATCGCTTGTCATCTCAGGAAATATAAATTTCTAGCATTGCCTCGCGGTTTCACCCACGTAGTTTCCGTTCCCGTAGGAATTTTGGGATATAATATAGCTTATGTCACTCCCTGAAAAGTAAGCTTTTTAGAAATAGAAATAGAAATAGAAAATCTTTATTTGTGTCACATGGATAAAATTAGCATAACATAATTACAACTAAAATTGAATTATGTCTAACACAAAAAGGTCACCGGCTCAGCATAATGCTGCTATGGTACTTATTGTATCATAGCAGCGCTGGTTTTCAGCGGTGCCAGGAAGCTAAACGCAGCGCTACGCGCAAATAATGTTTAATGGTGAATTAATATTTTAAATCTGTTCAGTAGTTTCGAAGCCTATTTATTTAATACAAACAAATAAAAAAATCGTGCCTCTTTATAACCTCTAAGATATTAGTATAGACTACAAAAACAACCCCACTAAGCCCCAAGTACCTTCTTTACCTAAATCACCGAACAATACCTAAAGAAAGTCAAGCCAAGTCTGGAGACGTCGCCGTGATTTATGCTCCTCCCCACCCCACCTATAAATCCGTCGGGACAGCACTATCGCTAGTGTTGTGCCTTAATGGCTAATGACATAACACCCGCGAGTTTACTGGGCTAATAACGCTTGTTATAAAGCCTAGTGCAATGAAGTTATTTCACGAATGAAGTAACTACTAGTCCGTTTATTTAACATAGTTTTTACATGCATCTACTTTATATTTTATTAAGTTGGTACAACTAGCTACCAACGGTTTTGAACGCGTTTTCTAGGATTTAAGGTAGCATAATGTGTAAAATAAAATACTTAAATATACCTACACGTTTTTTCAACACGCTAAGATTATTTTTATTAGAACAATGTTATTTTTCTGTTCACCAATTTGCTACAGATAAACTAAAATGGTATTGACCTATATAATTTTAATAAATAAATAAATAATGCTGGACAATTCACACAGCATTAACTAGCCCCAAGCTAAGCAGAGCTTGTGTTATGGGACTAGATAACAACAACATAATACAATACACTACATAGATAGATTTTTATCATACATAGAAAACATCCAGAACGCCCTGAACAAATATCTGCAGACCGTACACACATTTTTCCCGAGGCGGGAATCGAACCCGCAACCTCCTGCGTCGCAGGCGAACCTTTGCCCACCGCGCCACAGAGGTCGTCAACATGAAACAAATACATTTTCTTTTACATTTTCTTTCGTTTAGGTACATGAAACAAATAATAACTTACTCCGGATTCTAAATTTAACTTATTATTTAATTATATTTGTGTTTTTTTTGACATATGTAAATAACTCAGTTTTGCAGTGCCCTTCCAGAATGCATGAGTAGGTACGTAGTGATAACTTAACTTATCATTCATTTAGACCTAAGAATGCAAGCAAATATAAATGAAAATATGAAATATATCTAGGTATCTCATTACTCACACAGCATGGCACAGATCGCTCTTGAGCGATAAGACCGTCAATTGTCAATTAGGTTATAATTATTTTGTATTTTGTAAATTGTTTCTTAGCTTTTTCTATCTATCTATCTATCTCATTAAGGATTTACGGAAATTATCAACGTTATTGAATGTCTGACATCCAACATTAAAATCAAATCAAAAATACAATAAATGTGCACCTAAATAAGGTCAAATAATAGTTTTAAAATTATACACTGACACGGAAATAAAGTGATATTTTAAATTTCTGTCGATGTCGATGTTCGTTATGTAGACTAAAGTAAAGAAGCGACGAAGAAACCTTTAGTTTGTTAGTTGTTATTTTTCGAGATGAAGCAAAACCCGTCCTTAGCTTTATTATCTTTAACTTTGTAGATATAATTATGTAGCTTCTTTAGATAATAGGCTTTAGGTATACTTACCGACTTCAAGTCTGTTTTAAACCTATGGTCTTCGTCACGGAGTAGCTGATCTGATGAAAGTATACAATGTAGAGTCAAAAACAGAGTTCCATTTTTAAGTCTAAATTATACATAAGGCCAACATAAAAGCACCAACTTTTACAAACAATGCATAAACCTTAATTCATAAAATATATGGGTAGGTATTTCCTTGTTCCCGACACCCACACATTTTCTAAGCGGGCAGCCAGTCTGAATAACTCTAACCCCTTTGAAATGTAAAAGCATTACGGAATGAAAAAACAGCACTTATGTACCCCGCGACTCAGATAAACCATCTCTGTACAAAGAGCACAAAGATACAATGCCTCTGAAAGGGTTCAAGAACGCACTTTTAAATTAACCGTCACAGCTTCAAAAACGTAGCAACCCTACTCTAAGCTTCAAGGGATTCTCGGCCTTCGTAACTCACAATGTTGAACGCTCTAGGCGATAATCACGTGAAAGTAAAAAGCGATATAAAATATTAGCCGCTGCGGTGCTTCTATTTAAAATAGGTCCGTTTACATTTTTCCTTTTCATGTCATTGTCTCTGGCCGGAGAGCGTTTGCAACCGTCACGTTCCAATTTTGAAAAGTGTCGGAACAAAATGGTAGTCGCTTTGTGTTGTGCCCTCGACTGTGAGTTTGGTAATTTAGCAGATGGTTCATGTTTCTGCTTTGATGTTGGTTTCTGTGACTGTACCCATCTTTGGCTTTCAGGAACACTCGCTACTCCATGTTTTGTTTTACATTCCAAAGCTCTTAGGTAATTAGCTAACATTTCATTCAGTAAGAAGGTTGTTAAATAAAAAGGATTTATACGAACTTTAAAGAAAATTTGTTTTTTTGGGGTGAAAATTGTGTATATTTAGAAGTCAGCAAAACTAAACTAGGTAATAATTTGAAAGCATTGAAAATGATGTCATCCTTTTATTCCGATCGTTGTGGACGTTACCATTTTTGTCCTGTCGCATTAGTTTAGTTTAATGTAATATCGGGTAAAAATCGCGATAAATTATTTATCTAAAGTGACACCATTGATAAGTCCTCCAATTATTTATTTTTTTAACTTGACTAAGCCATGTTGAATCTCTCTACCTACCTATATCACCCAACAGTTATAATAATGCCGGCATGTTTGAATTCTGAACATGATTCGTGATTATTCAGACGGCATACCAACGTCAGTCACATCAACCAACTACAAGTCATAGATACAAGTATAACACGCCGTCATGTGAACCTCTGCTTTTGAAAAACCTTTTTATTAGTGCCTATTAAGTATAAATCTCTAAATTATGTTTAAATATCTAATATTATAATTTTAATGTAACTATCGCATAATGTTTAACTTTAATTGAGAACTTGTAGCGTGATAAGGTTATAAAAGTTCGCAAGACTGCATAAATGTTATGTGATATGACAGCATTCATCCTAAGGCGGGAATCGAGCCCGCCACCTCCAGCATCGCAGGTGGACTATGCTCTACCACGCAACATTATCCACCTTACATAATACTTATTACTTACCTAATACCTAAATAAACTTTTGAATTAGGTATCTATTCGATCGACTCTACATTTTCATTTATCTACCTCTATAGCACTACTAGGGCTAAGAAAACGGTATCAGCAAGTTAAAAAAACAAAGCTATGTAGTAACCAAATTGGAACATCACTGGCTCGTGTTTACAACTCCACAAAAAAAATCAAACAAAGAAGCCGATTTCAAATTCCAATCGAACTTTGACACATGTCTGCCACCATAAACAATGGAAATTCGATTCGAAATTCAAATCATCGTCATCGGCATCTAATGCGATTGTGGCCTACTCTATGGTTCTATGAGTTGTCTATGAATCTTTTCTCTGAACTTTTTCTGAATCAAGATTATGCGATAAGGACTGAGATGTTCTCAATATCCCCAGATGTCCTTGCTCTCAGTAATCTCCTAGATATTTTCGTCGTTTTTGTTGGTGATTCTTTGGAAATGCTTTGTGCTCTAATGGGGACATTATTTTGACGTGAGCCGCGCCGCCGTAATAATGTAAACACTGATTGAGTACTGATAAAAGACAATCGATGTTTTTTGTGATGGCGAATTTGAGTCTTACAGCTGCGTCGAGGCCAGTCTGGGACGTGGTATGTGCGTGCTTAGTTTGGCAGTAGGTAGGTAAACTTTCTTTGAGGCATGGTCATTTGGTCAAGCATGGTATAAATGGCTCTAACTATTATAAAACTTTTAAATACATTATGGTTATAAATAGTAAAGGCATATTAAAAGTTTCATGCACCATGATCACGAAATTACTGAGTAGGACGGTAGTGAGTCTTTATCAAATCTCGAGAGCGCGTGACAGATGAAAGATTATATCGACCGATGTTATAATTATGGTAAGGAAACTAGTTTCTTCCCACGACTTCGCACCATTTTTATATAGAAACGTTTAAAGTTGATTACTAGCCCACGGAAACTGATTTACGAGCTAAAAAGTAGCCATGTCTGATTCCAGGATTAAAATTACTTAGGTATATGCAAAATTTCAATCCTATCCGTTCAGTATTTTTGTCGTGAAAAGATAACAAAAATCCATCCACACATACATATAAATATATCCAAACTTTGGCATTTATAATATTACTGTGATAAATAAATACTACTTTACGCCGGCTTGGCGAGCAGACATTCTATGCCATCAATGAGCTCACAAGCCTAAAAGTGGCAAAATGAAGTATGTAGCTACATGTATATAATGTAGCTTGTATCTCTCTCCCAATAAGGTTTGCTGGAAGAGAACTCTTTTTAGGGTTAAGCTCGCCTTTGCCATTACTTCTCTACTGTATGTTTTCTATGTATGTTTTTTAGTGCAATAAAGAATTAAGAATTGAGTAGCTACAAATGTATTTTTTTACATAAGTACCTACCAAAATTGTATACGACCTGTAATGCACGAAACACGCACACATGAAAACTTCAAATAACTACCTACCTAGATCCTCTTCTATAGATACAGATAGCCAAGACTGGCATGAGCCTTCCTAGGCTATAACCTACATGCACCGAGTATAGTTTAATTTGCAGCCTAATCAATATTACATAGCTCAGAGATCTACATAACACCATATACCTAATCACTCAAGCTCAGGCTCCAATCAACTTAATGGACCTAAGTAACCCATCAATAGGTAAGTACTTACTATTCACTGTATCTAGATGTAATGTTGCTTAGTGCTTTGGTATTAGACGATATTTTGTAAGATAAATTTAAGATTATATTACCTTACCAAGCGGCTTTGGTGAGATATAATTAATTTTGTTTTAAAAAACTATAGACTGACTTCAATTTCTATAGTTTTTTCATGAATTTTCATGGATCCCATTGTCCACATGGAAAGCACCAGCTTTCATATAAAAAAAGAATCAGGAAAATCGGACCACCCAGTCAAAAGTTCTGAGGTAACAAACATAAAAAAATTAAATAAAAAATACAGTCGAATTTGAACCTCCTCCTTTTTTGAAGTCGGTTAAAAATTTACTTACATGTTTATCTACGTTATCGTTGTTATTTACCCCCTTATTCATAATGGTCTGCTTACATAAAACAGTGTTATTTCTCAGTCTGACTTATGTCAATAGAAGAAGACAGAGCGAGATTTAGCATTGTGATAAGTTAGCAGACTATTATGAATAAGGGGGTTAGTTGTAATAAGAATGTTTTGAAAAGAATAAACATTCACTTTATTCCTAGTTCTATAATGTTTATACCTACAGGGTGCCACGGAAAGGGTTCTAAGCCGAAAGGAGGTGATTCTGGAAATGGAGGGAGTGAACGTTTGTTCAACTAGTTTTTGTATTTCGACCATTTCGTTAAATTTTTTTGGAAATAATTAGAGATGTTTTTTCTTCATATTCTTGTTTTTTTACCTTCATTTAGATATTCAAAGGATTTACATATTTTTTTTGTAATAATTTTGTCTCAAAACACTGAAGTCCATTAAAATGTGCTCAAAACATCTCATGTCTATTACGCTTACCGTACCGAAACTCAAAAATCGGTGACATGCCGAAGCGGTTGAAATCAAATATACCTACCACTTTAAATCCGTGTCAGTATAATCTAATAAAAAATACCTTTTATAAGTGTTCATTACGAATGTAAGAGGGTTAACTACGAACCTTATTTGTGTTGAAAGAACACTAACGTTTCATCCCTAATGAATTTGTCAACCTACGATAGTTCTTATAATTTTATAAGTGTACTTACATTTATTTTAATTTCCATAAGTAAATTCCACAATAAATAATTAAATAATAATTCCAATAAATAATAATTCCACAATAAATAATTTTTGACTTTGACTTTATAACCTCGGCTAAACACTTTGCCGAAAGGTTTTATCATAACCTTTTGATGAAAAATTCTAAAAAGCCATAACTCTAGTTTTCATACAGAAATTTCTTTGTAATTTTTTTTGCATATATATGGAACATATTTTGGATTCCAGAACAGAGTAAAGCTACTCTGTAGTTGACACGATTTCGGTTCAAACAACCCTTCACTTAATAGCCTCTTAAAACTTTCAACTTCAACTCGATCTTATAATCTGATACGACAGTTTTAGAGTTTGCTTTTCTATTTTCTGCTGATGTTTAAAAAACTATAAGTCGTAACTCAGTAAGAAGTCTTAGTATGACTTTCGCAATCAAATACTAGGAATATCATACTTTATAACGAGTATTTACAATTGAAAAATTGACCAAACTGCAGACTATTGCAAACATAATCTTTGTAGCCAACTGATCCATATCAATTCTAGTCGGAAGCGTTCCTAAGACGCTGTGTGCAAACAATAGAGGCAGATTTAACCTTTTATATTTTTTTTTTTTCAAGAATACTTTGAAATATAAATAAATAAATAAACAATTATAGATATAAGATAAAAGTATTTTTTCGACATCTGTACCTAAGAATAAATAAATAAACAATTATAGGATAAGTTAGAAAAAAAAGTATTTTGAAGCTAATTAATTTAAGTTTTAATTCGTTTTTAACTTAGCGCAACGGGGTACATTTATGAGACTATTACTTAACTGCTAACACCTATGTAACCTAACAATTGTAAACAAGTTAATATTTGTTAATAATTCTCAATGATTCCCCGCTATGTGGCAATGCTGATGCGCTGCGCCAGATGTATTTTTTAAGCCCGATGATTATCAGAAAGTTTTCGCTTTCTTCCCTATGTGATCCTTGCAGGCGTGTTGCAGCCCCCTAACTATTACTGGCAGTAACTACTTTTCGACAGCGATTTAATTTGCTAAATATAAACTTTTACGGATGACGATTTGTGAAAGACTAGGCAGATGCTGGATACGGCAAGCCAAAGACAGGGTGCTATGGCGATTATTAGAGGAAGCCTATGTCCGTGGACTAATATAGGCTGATTATGATAACTATTTTTTTTATTTGACAAGTAAGCATAGTTGTTGATGATGATGCTGATGATGAGATAGCATCTCTCTGGATCTAATAGTTGGCACATGGTCTGCGCTTTCATGGAGCACTGGACTCGAACACACAGACACAGCGCCATGTGCTTTTGAATATTGTCTGTGCACCAGATTGTGTGTCCTATTTATTTAACACTTTCACGGCCTAAGACTCAGACGTGCTTCTTACTCCCGCTGCATCGGTACGTCCCGCCGACGACGCTGGGTATTGAATGCGTTAAGGTGTTTTTGATAAATTTATTTATCTATGGCTGAAATGCATCTGAAACGTGTATCTTTGTATATTATTATGCTGAAAAAACGCATTGAATTAAATAGTACTATTAATATATATATGTCACGTTTTCGAAAACTTTTTTGTTTGCAACCTGTACTAGGGTGTCAGAAAGCTTATAAAAATATTAGAATAACTCCATAAAAGTGTTTCGTGTAAGGATTGCATGGTCGTAAGTGAAAGTGCGATAGCCGATGTAATGTGGCTCGGAGCATACCTTTGTTTTATAAGTTTTCATTCTGTGCATAGAAATCGTTTAAGGTCTGTCGGGTTATTTGTCACACTGCAGTTGAACTAGCTACTTTAATTTGGAGTTATATTTACCTTCAACGTAGGTATAGGGATGAAATAATATTATATTTTACACAAAAGTAGTTCTTCGATATGCCAGATAATCACAGTAAGGTACCTACTTACTATATGAGCTTTTAATCAAAATGAATAAAAAAAAACAAAATGAATTGAATAAGTAGAGTCAGGAATTTAACAAGACGGTTTCCAACGATATATTAAAAGAACAAAAGATTGAAAGATAGAAAAATAAAATAAAATCAAATAACATACTTAAATAAATTAGAACTAGTATTTACGAGCTAACTGCAGACTGTCGCAAACAATTGGCATATTAGGTTTGGTGCCTTCGTCGTCGTTGAATACATTATTATACTTAGTATTAACCTATTTGTGCTGGCAAGTGAAGTCGAAGACGATATCTAATAATTTCATAAGCATTTCATGACTAACGTGTTTACTTAGGTACAGCTAAGCATGATGTATTGCTACTTAACGCGCGATTAATTAATTCCTTTTATAAAAAGGTAGCAATAACTTGAGAAAACGTTATTATTTTGACCTCTACAATGACGATGTGGCCAGTGTCATAAATAAGTTCTAAAGTCCTAGTTGCTGACATTACCATCGAAAAGAGAATGCAAAACAAAGAGATTGCAACGGGCCCTTCACCCATAGCCAGTCCACCCGAGCAGACAATCTGCCTTATCTCCGCAAGTTAGCAAACAAAACATCGCAACCAGCAATAAGCATAAAACAAAATCGTTTCGACCCCACACACGCCGTCGCCCGAACACTTGGAAAAATCCCTATGGATTTTCCGCGCAAGGGGCGGGGAAAGGAACGTAAAAGAGAAAAGCTGCGAGTTTTTATCTCGGCGCCATAAATTTTATTCGTAGCGTGATTTAGTGCGCAGATTGCCCCCCGCTCCCCCGCGCCTACGCCTCGCCGGGTAAGGCTGCTAGTCATTGTCAAAATTATTGCACCCCTATCTACTGAAGCTTTAAATATATGTCCCCGACACGTAGTTATGCCTACAACCCGTTCCTACTTTCAATACGACGCTCTGTTAGGCCCATAAATCAGTCTATGTATACCGAGGTAAAAGTGAAAATAAACTCCGAAAAAGTGAAATTGCCTTTGTACTTTGGCGCAAAGTAAACAATTGTTATTTACGCGTATTACTTATTTGAATTGCATTGTTGGTTCGTAGAGAATGGTTGCGCAAAATTTGCTTTCCTTGCTCTGAATAGCATTGAAATTTCCACTTGAACTAGTTGCAATATAGAATAGACAGTAGAGCAATAAGCTGCATAGGACTCGCGCCGATTTCATAGTAATGCAATGCAGTACCCAGGCGCCATCCACTACGAAAGAATAGTAAGATAAAAATACTCCGTCATCCTAATCCTCCATTATTTTTGCTTTAGGAGTAAATCTTACTTATTTGTCAATACCGAGCCACAAAGGCGCCCAAATACCCTTACACTGGATGAAAAGAAATAATACACGCCTCATAATAGTACAGCAATTCTGTATCTGTTAAAATTATAATGCGCTTTTGTTGGCTCCTTGACAGCTCACTTCACTTTTTCTAGGCTTTGGCGGTTTCGAGTTGCAACCACGGATTGTGACATATTTGTGAGGATTCCTGCGAATACGCGATCTGTATCTTCAGGGCGTATTTTGTGTAAACACGACAAAGTGGGCTATAGGCTAGGCAGATGCGGTGGCGTCGTTTTATTGTCTGCGTCGCAGCTCGAAGGCTCGCATTTGATCCGGGACTCACTCCACACTGTGTCTTATCTCGGATCTGGTTTTATGAAACCCTAAATTTACGACTGCGGTCGAGGGTGGGGGCTGGTATTAAGCCCACTCTCGACGCTTCGCTGCGACAGACACTTTTGTCACCGACAATTCATGGCTAAGCACGTTCGGCAAAAATTTTGCGTGTCAAATGACTGCGACCTGAACAGTCGATTGATGTCGCGATTACACAAATCGAGTGTCGTTCTGGGATGTTTTATGTCTATTACAGCGAGTTGTTACATTTTCTCCTAAGGGGCTGTAAAAACGCGATCAACTGCTGATAAAATATGATTATGTCTGGCCATCAAATAACAGGAACTTTGTAGAAACATCAAAATGTTTATACGCTGATTATAAACCTAGATTTACTTTACCAGGTGGACGCGTGTTTTTTTTTACTGACAAGAAGAGCAGATGGCATTTAGCAGATAGCGATCTGCAAGCTCTGCCAATTCCATTTGCAAGCGTCCACCGCTGCTATGACGTCGTTCTATTACTTTTGGATTTGAAGTCTCTATTTGTACTTTACCTTTACCCTTTATTTATACTAGATTTCATTCAGGCTCGAGATAATTATTTTTTAGAGTTCACAAAATCCTTACATATAGAGAAACCATAACTAAAGTAATGAAAGTAAGCTTTTCAGCTTTTTAAATAATTATTTTCGAGTAAGTAACAATTAGTTAATATATTGGGGAGTGAATATTTCATAAGTTTGTGGCATCTTTTATCCTAAATAGGGTGTTACTTGCAAGACACAAGGGTTCATAATTATCATCATGGTAACAATAAGGTTCATAATAATCGTAACATGACTTAGATTACAGAAGTAAGTAGGTACCTATTCTATAATCTGAGGAAAGGTTATTTTATAGTTAGCATATTTAGCATTATAAGTTAATTATTCATTGCTAGCAGTGCCACGCGGATTCACCCGCGTAGTTCCCGTTTCCGTTGGAATTCCGGGATAGCCTATGTCACTTCCTGAAAAGTAAGCTTTTCAATGATGAAAACATTATTTAAATCGGTCCAGTAGTTTCGAAACCTTTCAAAGAATCAAATCTATCAAATCTCTATAATAGTATATATGTAAGTATAAATGAATGTAAGCGGGTAACTACATACCTACGAACTACGAACCTAGTCTGTTTTGGAAGAACACCAATGATTCATCCCTTATCGAAAGAGGGCGAGTTCTATTAGTAAAAAGCTTATTATTGCTAATAGTTTTATGAGTATGTAGGTTTAAAGTAAACGATGATTTTGTATTATTCCAAATTACAACAGCAGACAAAACTTTGATCAATTTCCGTAGTTTCTTCGTGTTTTTCTCAGTAGATTCTGTGGCAGGTTTCCCCTGATATAATTACATTTCGGCCTTGCAAGTTAATTAGCTACGTCGCAATAATTGTGCTCCCTAGACCCGGCAGCCGGGTTAGCCCAGATACAGGCGGATCCTCAATAAATTACGGGAATAAATCCCGGGAAAGAAAAATTGCCCTCTGGAGCACATAATTCTTGCCTTGTCACAAGCCCTCCTTATCTATAGCCAATACCGGATTACAATGCGATTTTATTTTATGCTATGTTCGTTTCCTCTCTTTATTCCTACCTTCTAAATTTTAGGAGTGTATAGGGTGATAAACCTAGGTACTAGGTGGTATCCTCGGAACGGAATTGAGTATAGAAAATAAACTTATTCAGCATTTCTCTACCTATAAAAAACTGAGTGAAACTTCATAACAAATACTAAGTCATTTATTTTTAACCGACTTCAAAAAATTTTGCTTTCCGTGTGGCCCACGCCCACGCCCACGCCCACACCCACGCCCACGCCCACGCCCACGCCCACGCCCACGCCCACGCCCACGCCCACGCCCACGCCCACGCCCACGCCCACGCCCACGCCCACGCCCACGCCCACGCCCACGCCCACGCCCACGCCCACGCCCACGCCCACGCCCACGCCCACGCCCACGCCCACGCCCACGCCCACGCCCACGCCCACGCCCACGCCCACGCCCACGCCCACGCCCACGCCCACGCCCACGCCCACGCCCACGCCCACGCCCACGCCCACGCCCACGCCCACGCCCACGCCCACGCCCACGCCCACGCCCACGCCCACGCCCACGCCCACGCCCACGCCCACGCCCACGCCCACGCCCACGCCCACGCCCACGCCCACGCCCACGCCCACGCCCACGCCCACGCCCACGCCCACGCCCACGTCCACGCCCACGCCCACGCCCACGCCCACGCCCACGCCCACGCCCACGCCCACGCCCACGCCCACGCCCACGCCCACGCCCACGCCCACGCCCACGCCCACGCCCACGCTAACGCCCACGCCCAAGCCCACGCCCACGCCCACGCCCACGCCCACGCCCACGCCCACGCCCACGCCCACGCCCACGCCCACGCCCACGCCCACGCCCACGCCCACGCCCACGCCCACGCCCACGCCCACGTCCGCACTGATATTACGTATTGCATTGCAATTAAAATCAAAGCTTGTTCAGTTCTTGTTCTTGTTCATAGCATAAATATATACACAATATACAATTTCTTGTAAAAATACTCACGATTACGTACGGCCATTCTTCAAACTGGTCCAGAGATAACGAAATCATCCTGTATGTTACATTTGGGTAAATGTCTGTTGTGAGTTATCGTAGGTGGGATTTATGTAAAGGGTTCAAATATTATAGCTACACGCTGTAGACTCTAATGGGTGTACGCATTAGGTTTAGTAGGTAAGTATTATACAAGCATTTAGTCTTCCTAACTGTAGTATGTTAGTAAGAGGTGGTCACTATATTTTAGATAGGCAGATGATACTTAGTTATTATTATAGTGGGCTTGAGTAATGACTGTAGTGCCGTTTGTTTGTATTGAATAGGCTCCGAAAATACTGGACTGATTAAAAAAAAACATCATTATAAAGCTTACTTTTCAGGGAGTGACATAGACTATATTTTATCCCGGAACTCCCACGGGAACGGGAAATACCCCGCGTGTTTCCCGTGAAACCGCGAGGCGCTGCTGGTATTAAAGAAAAAAATATTATCCACACCGTGTATAAACGAATTTATTATTGTTCGGGTCCATGTCCAAATTTTATGATGTTTTAAAAACGATTGTATATCCGTAACATATTGGCTTTTACAACAACACAAGAGTGGCTCTAACATAACAATAAACATACTCAGTGATAATAAATAAGTACTACAAAATTATAACAATATTTTATAATGTTTTCCAACAATGTCTTCTAATGGACAATGACAAATGATTCCTATTGTGAAGTGAGTTGTCACAGTGGCCATTGTGGGCTAACATCGAAGCAAATTCACCAAAATATTGAAAAGAAATAAGAAAAAATTGTGGCCAAGATCGTGATAAGGAGATGTTGCAGGAGTTCCGTAGTTAGAATAGAATAGAATAACATTTATTTCACACACATTGGTACAAAAAAACATACTTAGAATACATACAAAACAAAAACAAAAAACAAGTAGGTTTAGGTATACTAAAATTATATATAAATGATGGGCGTCAAATCAGTTACATATTTCAATTTCAATGTTGTGCCCTAGAGGATAATATTATTATTATTACCTCATTACGAGTTTTATAGAAAACCAGCAGATCGCTATGCGCCGGGAATGATTCTATAATTCACATAACTATGGAATGAAAATATGGTATGGAATAAAATTCGCTACGAAATGAGACGCGCACGCCCACGCCCACGCTTGTATAGGAAACAATTCGTCTTTTTCTACCCCTTTTACCAGTTTCTTTAAACTATTGCATGGATCTACTAAGATTCTGCTGGTTCTACATTCTACACATTTCAATTTGTCGAACGCAACGGTGAAACTATTGATAGAGAAAGAAAACAATTGATCCTTGTTCGTTTCTCTATAGTCGAAATCAGAAGATGATTATTTAAAAACTCAACCATATTCGTATTATAATTAACTAAAATACAAATAAATTTCTATAGAACGCACGGAAAGTCCGATGACAAAGCATTTTACGTCACGCATAGAACGAATGCTAGCGCCAGTTTGAGTACCTACAGAACCCTAAAATCTGAGTCTCCTGGATTCAACGAAATATTTTGACAGGGTAATGTATGGGCAGGTAGAGTGGACGTGACAAGCTAATGATTCTTTAATTGTATCGGATGGCGAAGGCCTCTCGATGACTCTACTTTTTTGGTGGTTTGCACATTCCTGGCTGTTTTTAGTGGGTTTTTTTGTTGCAAATGCAATTATTATTTGATCATATATTTTAATTATATTATATGAATTATAAATATCAGCCCTCTTATTCATAAACCAATCTTAGAGCGAGTCTATTTGACGTTATTTACGAGACGTGATCGTGACGTCTCCTTTTTTTTATATTTTACACCACACAACAAAAGGCTTTGTCGCAGAGCGACCACATCGCCTAATTGGTACATATTTATAACATATATAAATGAAAACTAAAAACTAATTTCTACAGAAAACACTTAAAGTAAGGTTGTAAAGTTTTCGGGCTTCTTCAGACAATGGATTGGACAACATACTGTTACATTTGCCAACATCATATAATTTGGCTACTCCAAAAATACGAAGTCGTTCGTTTGCATTTCGTACACATTCCATTAGGACATGATGAAAATCATCAATACTACCACAGATGTCACAATTTGGTGATGAGACTTTCTTCATTAAGAATCCAAATTTTTTAAATAAATAATAAATCATGCTGGACAATTCACACAGAATTATCTAGCCCCAAGCTAAGCAGAGCTTGTGTTATGGGTACTAGATAACTGATATACATAATATAATACATTACATAGATAGATATTTTTTATTATACATAGAAAAACATCCAGAACGCCAACAACAGCCGCAACCTCCTGCGTCGCAGGCAGACCTTCGCCCACCGCGCCACAGAGGTCTTCAAAGTTAAAAAGTTAAAAAAAAAGTTTTGGATGGAATGTGTCCGGAAACGTCTCCTTTTAGTATGGGATTTGCGTAGTTCCCCATCCGCACGATAGACGCGCTGCTGTACCATATTGTATGGAGAAAGAAGACGTCACATTTTCTAGTCTCATTACTAACATCACACAGTGTCTCTGCCACACTGTTTTCTATGAAAATGTGAAAGTTATGTAAACATTCCGCTTGGAGCGCTGTCACGCTGAACGAAAACTGTGTAGTTAACATAACACAGTTTTCGTTACCTACCTTATATGGCTTTACCCACTCAGCATACATGTCTTGCTTAATAAACTTTATATAATTTATAATTATAATCAAACGAATGATAATAAACCTAACCTACACATTCTCATACAAAAGCCAACGCAACGAAACACGCACACCTTTCGCGACTTTACCAATTTTACGTTCAGCAAAAACGGTTAAGGCGCCTATTTTTTCTATAAGCATCTCCAAAACTACTAGCACTTCAAATTACAATAGGCCAAAGTGTTAAAAAACCGCCTACGCATTGAAATAATATTTTTGCGTAAACACAATTACAATACTATTGTAGTAGGATTGAAGGATTATGCCCATTGTGGCGAGACAATGGTATTAGAAGTTTCAATATTTCGCAGTAAATGAGCGATGTTTGTTTTGTATGATCAGAGGGAAAATAAGTTATATGGGTGCAAGTAAATAAATTTGCTTTTAAAAAAATACGTTAAAAGAGGTACCAAGTTTTAGATAAATAAGTAAGTACCTACCTATATTTGTAATAAAAGAGAGGTATTTTAAATATGATCAGAAGCAGGAAAATTTTCATTTGTTTATTAAATCCCTAACGATTTATTTTAGTCCTCACTCGACTAAGTACTTTTTTGTTATTTCATAGTTGAGTAACAAAGAAAATTACAATCGAAGAAGAAAAACAAATCAGAACTAGTAATTGAAACAGTTGAGCTAACTACAGACTATTACTGATCAATTCATTACCTACCTACTCATTAAAATTATTTATTGAAAATCAAACCTTTGACTCGAGGTCCTACCTACCTACCAACTTAAAACTTATTTATGCGCTGTACAGCTCCTTTTTATTTTATTTTTTTATTTTAATTCTTTCTCTTATCGTTGATATCTCTCACACAACAGATGAAAAGATTATTGTCCTTTCAGTAGCCCATTGATTTTTTGTCTTTTAAAATAACCATAGAAATGTCCACAGAAGCTTAGTAAACTATTCAAGTGCCCACAAACATTGTATCAATACAAATAGAAGCTTCAACAAATAAATAAATACAAATAAATATTGCCATTATAGCCCACTGCGCCGCTAACTATCCCAGTGTTGCCACATTGTTGTGACAATGAAAATAATAAATTCTAATACAATGTCTTGTCAATGCATTTGTATGTAATACATTTTATTTAATGGCCAGTTGGCGTGATATGAGATTTCAATAGAACGATAGAAATTGCATAAATTTATTGATACTAACCAACTTAGTATCAATAAATTTATGCAATTTCTATCTTTATATATCTCTCCTATATATCTAACCTACCTCTATTTTTTTTGTTTGGTTTCCAATTATCTATGAAGTCACACATAAGCTTCAGTATTTATAGATTTACTTATAAAGTGTATTCATTATCCACCCACTGAAGGTATACATTAAACAAAAAATAACTCGCATCAACTTATTCGGAAACACTCGTAAAACCATTCATGCAACACTCCATCGCACAACACAAATAAACTTATTAAAATGCATAGTTTTCCCCAAACAATCACTTCAGACAAAACAATAAATCAGCTATGAACAAAACTGACAGACACGCAAAAAATTGAGCAATGCCACACAGAGAGCTTACATCGAGAGCGCCACAAACTTATCCGGTTCAGGTGGGCAAAGTTGGAACTAAAAGCGTTACCTTAAAATTACTCAGGTCATATATATTCTATAGTGGTTTTATTCTGCAAGCGCGTTAGCTATCTTTCTGAGTCTTAAGTCTTGCTCAGTTTGCATAGTGTCGAAAGAGATGCCCTCTATTACGTAGAATCATTGCCGTTAGTAATTGTGCTCTGGCGGAGCAGTACAAGCTGAAATGAACTTGATTGCGTTGCATTTAGAATCTTAATTGTATTTTTTCCTGGCCTAGAAAGAAAGGCCTGAAAAACAAATGTCAATACGCCATGACTCTTCGCGAAGACACTAGCGCCGCTTCCAACTGAAGAAAAAAGTTGTAGCTCACACGATACTAACTACGTAAGCATCTATGCCGAGCCTACCCCAAAATTCCATGCCCTATTACACAAATTACCATTCGACACGGATTTGCTTGTTTCCAAACAAGGATCCAGTACAAAACGCCAACATATTTATTGCGATATTAGATAATTTTACGATGAGAACATACTCGCAGACAGATAATTCGTTTAATACCGTCAGAGTTTAATAAGTTGACAAAGGTAGTAACTTTCTAATCGTTTAGGCGTGAGGCCTGATTGTAATTGAGTTGGAAATAATTGTGGGAATGGATGAGTTGATATGATTTAATGGGATTTGGGTGGCCCGTGACAACATTTCATTTGAGAAAGTGACATCTAAAGTTTATGAGATGGAAATACTGAAAACGCCCGTACTTTGTGAGTTGCCATCAACCCACGATTAATCGTTGAATTAGGCAATATTGAGCAGCTTGGTTATTACCTCTAGGTTCTACTTTGATTCTTTTCTTTTATGATGATTTTCTTTGTTGATGGTACGTAAGTACCTAGGTACTAAGTATTGCAATTTCGTAGCAATTTTGATAAAGAAAATATTAGAAAGGAATTGGGTGGAATAATTATAAAATACTATCTAAATTATATGAATCGGTTCCTGAAGATCTCGTTAAACTTGGTAGATACAAAATTAGAGAATTATATCAACCATTTCGAAGTCCCTCGTTAAGGTATACAACGGGTCCTTCCTACAACATACCCAGTCTCGTATAACTTTCACGTAGGTATAACTTTCCCCAGTCATTAGGCTCCCCCGGGTAGTCATTCCCCAAATAGTTAATTTGCGTACCAGCCCTCGAGTTTAACCGGGACCAACCACTAATGACGCATGTCTAAACAACGCGGAAACAATGTGGTGGGGCTAAAAAGGAAAATTGGACATAAAGGTCCTAAAAGATCGTTCAATGGATCAGTTTTGATGGACCTAGGGGATCAGTAGTCACATATAAAAACTATATTTTTAGATAACATACTTACATCGATATTTGTTTTGTAGGTCATTATGAACCAACGTAAATTTTGCGGGCGTAGAGGACAAGTAAGTATGCGAGTTTTACTCTGAAAATCTGTCAAATACTTTTTATTCTAAAGTAGAACGGCTCTACCTATAGATAGCTTTGTAATGCAAATACAATAGGCACAGAGTAATCGTTCCTATTTTAAGAAAGAAAGAATACCATGCCTACATATGCCTTGAGTTCATAAGTTACTATGCGAGGTTCAGTTGGAAAACCACTCAAAATAGTACTTTTTACTTTAAAGTAAAGAACCACTCTACCAATGGCTTTGAAGTTACTAAAAATACAATAAGCATAAAATCGGTCCTATTTTAAGAACGCAGAACTTACACCTTTAGTTGTACTGTGTGGAGTAACGAAAAGCCAATTCGAATTTGCGTACCACCCCTCCGTTTATCCGAGGCGAATCAGTGATAGGCCGTGGCCAATAACTGGCCCCAAACAACAGTCTCTTGCCATTTATTGCTTCATGCTTGTTCTATGCACTATTTGATTAATTAGCTGGGATTTTAGGGAAGTTACTTGCATAAAGTGCAAGTTGGTATTCCGTTGGTATGAAGCAGCAGGATTAATCTTTAAATGCAGTTTGTCTTGAAAAGTCTTCGTAAAGAAGTAGTTTAGTGGATAAAGTACAGGTTTTCGTTTATGCTTACACTTGTAACTACTGTTTCTTAATCTTAAATAAATCATAAATAATTTATTCAGAAACAACTATACAATTGTGTTTGAACAGTAGGTACATCAAAATATCATGCAGTGTGAAGAGAATAATGTCAAATTGTGAGAGATACAAAATTATTAAATATTTATAAAAATATTTATATTTATAAATTTGGTTTCCTGCGCAAACACATCAGTAGGTTACTTTTATTTGTTTATTATTATATTTATACTTTACACTTATTTTTGTACTCTACCAGCCCCTAAACTACAAGAGTAACATCGCATCACGGAAGCTGATAACATCAAGAGCAAAGGAGTTATGGTAAGTAAAGAACCATTAGGAATAAAATTAAAATGATATCCAGAAGGTAACATAAAGCTAGGCACCACAATAGATCGTTGACCTCTAGAGCAGCCGTGACGTCACGTCCTAGCTCCCGGGAAGTTCGTGGAAGCTGCATGAAGTCGTCACACGGGCGCCCCCCGCCGGGACGGTAGCGCGCGGGCGGTCGACTCCCCTTAATTAATTTTAATGTATTTACCTGCTATTCCCAAATCCAGGGTGCTGGTGGATGGTTTGTTTGGAATTGATAGTTGATGTTTGGATGTGACTTATGTTTGAGGAGCTGAATAATTTATTCAAATAAAAACATGTTCATAATATTAGCTCTACCTACAGTGGAGGAACAAAGTAGAGTTCTCCAATATTACTCTAAAAGTTTTGGTAACTAAAAATAGAGATAGATTATTCTTTATTGTACCACACAAAGATAAAAACCATACTTGCAGGAAATGCTGAGAATCGTATTCTTCTCATAAAAGGAAAAAATAAAACGAATTCCAATTTAAAAACCAGGGAAAATTAGTCCTTCACTAAAATGAGGATGAGTCCTCATATTGGTGCAGGTGATTTAACGATTCAAGTGTTCACTTAAGATTCCAAAATGTATTTTTGAAAGAAAATATATAGTTTCAAATCTTAAAAGGACCAAAAATAACTTAGCTCGACGGTCACTTAAAGTTCACTATCAAAATAATAAATAAATCTATCAGATAGCCTCCTAATTTTAATAACCATAGATAACAAATGCCACTTCTTTTCTAAATTTCGAACTTCTTTGAACTTAAACCGATGCAGATAAGCTACCAAAAACATTACAACCATTTAGTTTAAAATCTAACTAAAATTACCAACTGTCATAATTACTTTGTCTCTTTATGACCAATCCATGTTCATTACCTTAGTAAATTGATTGATACTACGGTAAGCACATGCTTAAACGATTTTTTATTCAAATTTAGTTTCCGTCGTTTTAAACACTGGTAGCCCAAACAGTTATCTTTATTGAAATCATTTTTATTCACTTAATTAGTAATTCAAAACCCAATTGCATTTGTTAATAAAATTCCACCATTTATTAGGATGGCAGCTTATAATGTTCATGTAACCATACTCTTTTGCTCGATCAATATTCTTCGTACAAACAGGATTTGTTTTTTAGCAGCGAGGCGTTTTTTTTTGTTGACATTTATTTCATATGGTAAATAAATAAATAAATAAATAATGCTGGACAATTCACACAGCATTATCTAGCCCCAAGCTAAGCAGAGCTTGTGTTATGGGTACTAGATAACTGATATACTTAATACAATACACTACATAGATAGATATTTTTTATCATACATAGGAAACATCCAGAACGCCCTGAACAAATATCTGCAGATCGTACACACATTTGTTCCGAGGCGGGAATCGAACCCGCAACCTCCTGCGTCGCAGGCGGACCTTCGCCCACCGCGCCACAGAGGTCGTCGAACGGTAGAACTCTTACTTGCATTGCGCTTTACAAATTTATAATCTTCCATCACGCGAATCAATTGTTAGAACTCTCTTCCTATGTACTCGACTACTCGCTTTGGCTGGCCCTTACCTTTTACTAATTTCAATAACAATACAGGATCAAAATCTCAACCGAGCGAAACGTTGATTCTGTGATTTGTCGAGTTACTTGATTACCCATCGGGTGCCTACCTGTGCAAACACTGTCACAATAGGAGATGGGCCTTAAATCGCCCGCTATGAGTTATTGGCACTGGCCCTTATATATTTCATCGATTTTATTGTGGCTCCGATGTCAACCGCGTCTCGACGAACGCTATAAAGACCGTCATTATTTTTTACGCAATGCAAGTTTTGAGTTAAAAAAATGTCTTGTTTCACGGTAATTTATTGCGCAACAGTCAACCATATTAAAAAGTGTATTCTTTTATTTTTTTTGGAACGAGGACAATAGTGACTCGCAGCGCCGTAAGCGCCGTTAAAGAGTTCCCTTTCGTTACGGTAACGGAGAATAATGTAACGGCGTTACTAAACGTGGTTGTTTCAAAGCACTTGAAAGTCAAGGGTTGAAATCTTTAAAGTGCCGGTTCGGCATTTTTTCTGAAGAATGTTGGTCTAAGAAAAAGGTGAGTTAAGTTTAAACCACCGATCAAATACCTTTT
Source organism: Eupithecia tripunctaria (assembly GCA_955876795.1). Taxonomy (NCBI): domain Eukaryota; kingdom Metazoa; phylum Arthropoda; class Insecta; order Lepidoptera; family Geometridae; genus Eupithecia; species Eupithecia tripunctaria. The sequence goes on from OY041604.1 coordinate 11,228,611, forward strand.
CCTGTACATATGGGTTTAGTTCTTCCAATCAGAGGCATTTAGGTATAATTTAACTGACATAACATAAAGGAAGAGGATCTATGGTCAGCTATTGTATATAAAATGATCCCAAGATCGTAGTGCTGGTGAAGATCAATTTATCTGCCGCGGCGCATCAGTATTGCCATACAGCAGGTTGATGTAGTATTTTTGGTACGCTTCCGACTGGTATTGTATATGTATTGTATATGGATCAGTAATAATAATTTAATAATATTATTAATTTATTGAAAATAACTTGGTTCATATAAATTCTAATGGTATTAATATTGCGTGTGCCTGAACTAGGTAAAAGCCGGTTTTTCAGGCAAAATTAGTGCTAAGAACAAATAAAATAATCGAAGTGTACAGTGAAGCTGAAGTCTGTAGATCAGAGTCAGAGACAAGTATTTTTTTACTTTTTAAACAGTAGCTTGATAAACCGTGCTAATATCAAATAAGATGTAATTGACGCTAATTCACTTAATTTTTTTTATCGTTTGCAACAACTGCCTCAATAGTTTCAGTGGTAAAAACTCGTTTTCATGTATTTATATTATTTGATATTAATTTTGCTTTTCAATATACGTTTTAACTGTGTGTGGATATTATTATAAATCTGTTTTGTGAACGATTGTAGCATCGTGCCACAACCTCCAAACAGTCTAACCTTCATAAAGCAGTGTCACATTGCATAACACGATACAGAAAGGCTCAACACAAAACCTTTTGATATACTTAACCCGTGCTCACCTGGATGTTCTCCCACAGATAAAAAACTCTTATAAAGAGATAAATTATTACGTTATAGCTTTTTGAAAGAGTCCACTGCTGCTGAGAAATGACAATATTATTAAAAACTACGTTGCTTTGTCACAATATCTTTTTGTATTCGATATATTGTCGCCGTAATAAATGCTGCCCTTTATGGGTAGTATTGTGTCCTCCATCTTTGTGGACATTATTAAATATATTTTAAAGAGTTTTATTAATGGTGGGCGTCGAGGAGAGATTGTTTGATTTATTTTTTCGACGCGTGTGCCTTGGACCTTTGATATGATTCAATCATGTGAATAATCGACCACCTTGGTTGGCTTTTTGAGAACCCTATAAGTATGGAATCGAAAATTACGTACATTAAATACTTGGAGTAGATAAGTGCGAATAATGTGACAGTGGTTTCAGAGGCGTCGTTTCGCGAAAAAGTAGCCAATATACTTAACGTATTGCAAGTCAACTAACTTACCTTATTCTAAACCTGGAAAAACGAGTGCTAATGCGGCGGGCAAAAGCTAGTTTCTAATATTTAGATATCTATCCATATGCGCGTGTTTATGGTTTAAGATATACGTACTTCTCAAAAGATTAATCACTGGTGATAAACAAAATAAGCTTACCTATTTATCTATTGTTATTAGTTTGGTACGAGATAAAACAAAATAATAAGGTAAGTGAGCAAAGATACTGTACAGAGCAAACTAAAGACGCAAACACATTGATAAATAAATAAATAAATAAATAATGCTGGACAATTCACACAGCATTATCTAGCCCCAATAAAAATTGTAAAGTATAAAAAAAAACTAGTAAGAGTAATCACATCACATCACACTAATATTATAAAGGCGAAAGTTTGTATGGATGTATGGATGTATGTATGTATCGATGGATGTTTGTTACTTCTTCACGCCAAAACTACTGGACGGATCTGGCTAAAATTTTGCATACAGGTAATTCTAATCCTGGAATAAAACATAGGCTACTTTGTATCCCATAAATCTGTTCCCGTGGTATGAAAAAAACCTTTTAATGTTTCCATAGGAACAACGCGTGCGAAGCCGCGGGGCGCAGCTAGTGATTATATAAGTCGAGGACCAGAGAAGGCTTTGTTTGAAGGTACTTACAATCTCTAGACTCTAACCACAATCCAAACATGACACACAGACAAAAACCATGTGAAAATGGAAACCTCCTAAAAACATCCAAGTCCATACAATTTGCATATCAAAGTAATATCCTCATACAATTCTTTCTTGCGCGAACCCTACACAGGTGTTAAAAACGTGATAATAACAGATAAAAATTCATTTTATCTCCACATTGAATGGTAAAGCAAAAAAATCACCGTGGTCACATACCTGTTGCCTGCAATAAGATCTCTTCTATAGAATAAGATAATACAATCAACATAATAAAAATACATTTTAAAAGGCGCGAAGACGTATTTTTTTAAAGGACGAGGTAAGCGCATCGTCTTTCAAAACAACGAATTTTATATCTTCATTTTTCGCGTGTTTTATGGATCAGCCAAAATGCGGGTTCGTTTGGCATTTTTATCGATGATCGGACTATAAATTGCAGGTTTGAAAAGATATTAAGGAGTATAGTGAGTAATCCAATTAGGTACCTACCTGAAGTTTTTAATCTTCACTTCAACACACGAAAGACACAATCAAGGCCGATTTTAATTAGCTTCTAATAAACTTACGCACATCGGTCACTGAAGCCCACCGCTATGACATATCATAGCGGTTGCTCTACCATAACACATGCTGAGAGGAGAACACTTTGACAGTTTTTCTTTTAATAATGTTCTTTTTCTAGCTAATTCTTTTAATAGCGTCTTGGGGATGCTCCCTAGTATTGATATGGATCAGTTGAGCTACCTCTAGATTGTTTGCAACAGTCGACAGTTAACTCAATTTGCTTCAATTGTAAATACTGGATCTATATGATGTCTATTATTTGATTGTAATTTTCAAAAAAGATTATCTTATACAAGAATATTTTTATTTATTTATTGATAATGGACGAGCAGCCTGTGGCTGATGTGTCCATATCACACAGTGCTGAATTTAGTCATTGCGTCACTTTTTTTAGTTTATTTTTGTTGTCGTAACCAGTTGTCAAGTTTATTCCTGAAGGCGTTTATTGATGTGGCTGATATAATGTCTTCTGGTAATAGGTTCCAGTTATGAACCACTCTATTGCTAATAAAACGGTGCGCTGCAAGGGCTTGAGTAGAGTCACGGGCAAATTTAAGCTGGTGTCCACGTGTTGAACGTCCTTCTTTCTTTATGTAGATGTCTTGTAAGTATGGCAGGTTGTATTTGTGAGAATCTTGTAGGTTTCGATGAGGTCACCTCTAGAGTAGTGAGGCGTAGTGCGTGTAATTATTCATATATTTATCTTATATATGTTTATCCCTTCTTATTAATCTCTATTCTGGCAAAATAAATATCATTTTTCATTTACTAAATTGCTCTGTTAATATTTGTGGGACAAATCTTGCAACTGAATTAAGACCTACAAACGATAAAGCTGAAACTTGGAATACTGGTGTAACTACGGTGACAATGAAATATCATCAATGCAGTATCATCGAGCTGATATGATGATCCATAAGTTTTTATTTTTAATCTAATAAGATGAGTACCTACCGATAATTTACAATGTTCAGCTATATTGGCGCGATGGGCAAAGGTCCGCCTGCGACGCAGGAGGTTGCGGGATCGATTCCCGCCTCGGGATAAATGTGTGTACAATCCGCAGATATTTTTTCAGGGCGTTCTGGGTGTTTTCTACGAGTATGTATAATAAAAAAAAACTATGTAGTGTACTGTATTAGGTATATCAGTTATCTAGTACCCATAACACAAGCTCTGCTTAGGTTAGGGCTAGATAATGCTGTATGAATTGTCTACATTTTATTATTTATTTTTTTGACTGACAATATTGAGAAGGTAGAGTGACTTCTACCGTATGTCCCTACTAAGGTACTCTGGTTTAAAGCATCAGGCATAACTAGGGGAAATCCATAGCAAAATATAAGAATTATTAATATTTAGTAACAATTCCGCACAAAACCTCTCATAAGACTCAAATACATTGAATTGGAATTGTTACAAAATATTTTTATCCTAATATTTTGTATTCTGGTTTACAAAGATCCCTATCTAGCCAACTTTTTCGTTTCCAAAAACCCCATAAAGCCAAAATTACCTCAAAAACAGATCTATGCAAAATCTAAATAGTAAAAATATCGCCACCACTCCAATAACATTTTAAAGTCCATTAAGATAAGATAACTGTTATTCAAATCTGAGAGACGTCGTTATGTTTCAACGTACCAGAGAAATAATTTTGTTTCAGACAAAAGATGCAACGACCTGGGTTTGAAGACCGACTTCTATTAAGGTGCATACCCGAATCAAAGTGACGCCGCCACCTATTTTATCTAATTATTACGTTTAACACAAGAAAATTCATAAATCCATCGAACAGTTTGTGATACCTATTATAATCTATTCATTAATGCCTCTGTAATAGTTTTATTTTGCAAAGCTAAGGCAGAGATACGAAGTTGCCCTTTATGGCCACCAAACTCTATTTTCGCATCTCTGCCTAAACTATACAAAATAAAATTATTACAGAGGTATTAAAAGATAGCTTTAGGTATCACAAACTGTACCTACGATGGATTTTTAAATTAACTGTGTTAAACGTAATAATATGATAAATTTTGTTGGTGGCGCCACATTGGCTTGGGTATAGGCCTTAAATGGTTTTGAAAGGCTTTAAATTCATCATTTATTATGATTGTCTTGATAGTGGTTTTGACTTTGAGACGCAACTCAAATCCAAGAAGAAATTATATTTTAGTAAGATGGTGCAATAAAGTTACAATCTATTTTCTGTCTAACCGTAGCGTACAAATATACTCAACAAGGTACTCTATCTAATAAGATTTACTGGAATATAAAGTTAGGTTTTCTTAAGGTTATTCCAGTTTTCCTCCTTGACAAATACCCCTTAAGGTCTAGTCTAGGGAACTAGTCGCTCATTTTTTCATACAAACGTGGAAGGGTAACTACAAGGCTGTTTGATGTTGACCATTCAAAACTAAGGTTGAAATCAATTTATGCCGTCATAATCTATGTTTGTATACAACTAAAACATTAAAAAAAGTATACGTTTGAAAAATACAAGCTTCTAAACTTACGTATTTCAACACGAATTTTAGCTTTGGGCGAAAATAAATAACACACGGGGAAAGAACACTCATAGTTTAGTTATTAATAAGTTAAAATAAATTTATTTTGAAGAGATACATTCAATAGTTTTTCTATGACATACATATATGTGCTGAAGTCTGTTCGGCGGCATAAATCATTGTGCATTTCATTCTATCGCGCGGGTATGTCTATAATGACAGGTGAGATAGCATGCATTTAGGCCGCGCTCGCTGATGACAAACAGTGTACTCTGGGGGAAACTGGAATAAAAAATAACAGTTTTCCCCCTTGGAAGTTTTTTCTCAAGGGGGAAGCTGGAATTAAGATTTTTGACGGCCTGTTTTCCCACTGGTAATACTAATAACTAACTCATTAGTATCTTTGGCTGTTCTTATAAGTACACTAATAAGACTAAGTATCAGCTCATCATGAAAACCTGAGGTTTAATGGGGAAATAAATCAATTGTAGGGCGATGTGGTCACTAAGCGACAAAGTCCCTTTATTTGTGATAAATAAAAAAAAAAAACAATTGCATTGTATTTTCGATAAAATCTTACACGACTCTTGTATAATTAAATCAAATTCGACCTGAACGAAGCCTATATTGGTACACAGCTGGACGCAGGCCTCCTCTTAATAAGCGCTTTTTTTATCTCATGTGGCTAGTGCCCATAATCCTCACGCTGCTGGGCATACGTAGTAGGAGCCCCGGTGGATATTCCTTAGTCGCAACCACACCCACGAGAAGATTTTGGGTCGTGCAAATTTTCAGCCGGTACCACACTGCGATGGAACTAAAACCAGGTTTATCTAGTCCGCTGGGTCAGACATTCATTTTTATATATATTATAAAATAAAAAAATAAAAATAAAAAAATTTGACAATACAGACAGCCTTATCTAGCCCCAAGCTAAGCAGACCTTGTTGTATGATACTAGATAACTGATATACATAATACAATACGTAGTGTATTGTGTATTGGATAGATAGATATTTTTTATTATACATAGAAAACATCCAGAACCCCCTCCCTCCCCTGTCCCGAGGCGGGAATTGAAACCGCCTCCTGCGTCGCAGGCGGACATTTACCCACCGCGGCACAGATATCATCATTATTAACATCATTAACAATCCACAATCCGTTTTTTTACTTGCAAACTGCACCTTCCATTATTTACGTAAAATCGAAAAGTCGAGCATAGTGAACTAGTGCATAGCGGGACTAACCGGCTAAATCAATTCCTTATTGGCAACCAACTAGACAGCTTACAAAAAACATCTTCAAACCCACCACCCAGCTCGGCCAACCTGGTGGTCTACCACCGGGCACAGCACGTGCCCCTCACCACTCACCACTTCCTAGCACCCTCGACCCATCAGCTGCGTCTACGCACGCGCTCTTAATGAACCTTTGTTTTAATAAGTCCTTAAAGTGACGAGCTTTAATGACATATTGTTGCCGATGGAACGAGAAAGTAATAGGACACATGTTGGCTATTGCTATGGCACATAGCGACAAAATGACGATACGTTACGTTTTTAATTGCGAATGCAGATATGAAGAGCTTAAAAATCTTTATAACTATAAACAATCTAAGGTGTGGTGAGTCTTGTTATTTTTGTAGAGATATGTTGAATTTTTTTGAAAGTGATCGCCCGGAAAGAACTGCAAATATTTTTGTTCTACGACAGTTAATTATGAAGTTAGGATCAAATTACTAGCAAAGTTCACTCAGTTAGCGACACGGTAGCTAAAAGATAAAATCAAAACTATAAGTGCCCGAGGGATGTCCAATACTTATATTTCAGAGCCCGTGCGTGATCTAACTGAAATTATACCTACAGCAAGAGATTCAACAGCTACCCACCAAACAGTCAAACACCCTATAAAAATATCGTTATCATGTATCAGTTAAATAATATAAATATGTATGTGTATTTATCGCGTTTAATTACCTAAATATTTATAATAATGTGTTCTGATCGCGTAAGTTAAAAAACTTCAGTCAACATAAATTATTATTAAAAAAAAAAAAAAAAAAATATTAGTATGATACCTCCCCTCTTTCCATACATATTGTGTGCACAGGCTCTAAAGTCATCAAATTAGCTGGATCATACACATTCTGTAACATTATACAACACAATAAATGTTTGAACAATGACCTTATGCCATAGTCCTTATCGAATAGAGTCGTCCAATTTGAGGACCGTCTGTCATCATTCTGTTCAAAAAAGAATAAAAGAAAACCTCTAGTTACCCGTAGTCCAACACGCACATCTCAGGTAAAGCGAATATTCGAGAGCTCGTTAATTTTCGTATACCTAAACGATTCTCGGCGTTACACCCAAATGTGCCACATGAAAAGCCAGAAGCTGCATCCCTTCAGCCACCCTTGATCGCAATACGCCGTACCCCGGTGGTCGCATACGGAATTAACATGTCGATAGCCACTTTAGCTTTCCTGTTTGTTAAACAATCTAAGGTGTGGAGAGTCTTGTTATTGTTGTAGAGAAGTGTTGAATTTTTTTTAAAGGGATCGCCCGGAAAGGACTTAAATGAAATGGTTGCTGGTGAAATTTTAGGTACTAAATCAAATTGGAATTCGTGAAATTGGAGTTACGAGTTTGTGCGTTTTTAAAAGACAGTAGGAGCGGAATCAAAAGTAGATTTTATTAAACTTTTATATAATACTTTCTTTAAAACAGACAAAAAGCAAGCAATGTATTAAAAGTCCCTAAATATCCATATTTTAAGACACATTAAACTTAACACAACACAACATTACCTAGCTAACTGGTGCTAAGTAGAAACTTACCTTTTAAATAAGAATAAGTTTGACTTACTTTCTTTAATATTACAATGCACATAGACAAGTCAAAATACAATTAAAAACTACGAAAATTAACAAAGTGGTTATTAATTCCATCATTGTTTAATTTAGTTTCTTACCTCCTTGTTCTTTGTTTTTATGTGTTCATATATACCAGTGCTTTTATGTACCTTTTTTCTGTTTTTGTATGTCTGTTTGAATATAGGTTATTCTGTTCTATTATATTCTAATTAACTCTATGTATATATTAACTTCTTCCTTTAAAACTCAACTTCCTCACAAAAAACAAAAAAAACTTAGGTTCGTGTTACGAAAGCTTGCTCAGTCATAGAGCTATGCTTGAGTGACGTTTATGCCATAGAAAAGCGTTGCTGAAGCATAGATCGATGACTGAGCAAGCTTTCATAATACGAGCCTAAGTCATCGAGCAGTGCTCGGGGTAGTTAGGTCTAGGTAGTTTGGTACCTACCGCATCCTCAACCTCAACCTCTACTGTATTGGTCCACAGCTGGACGCAGGCCTCCCCTGATAAGCGCCTTGGTGGCGTTTTTTGATGAGGGGTACTGCCCATACTCCCCACACTGGGCATGCTGGTTGGGAATCGCAGTTCAGTGGTAGAATTGTTCTGTAGGGGGCGCCGCTGCCCGCCCTCGGTAGATATAACTTAGTGGCAGTGGGGAGGTGCAAATTCTAAGCCAGCACTACACAGCTGTACTGCATATCCCATAGAAAAGAGTTACTCAAGCAATGGCAGAGCCAGCTTAGCCAGCCTTTAAAATACGGGCTTAAGACTTAATTTAAATTTTTTGCTTGCTTCTCTATTTCTCATCTAATACGAAGCTTTTCACGTATCCTTTCTAAATACTTTTCTAAGTAGGCTACTTATCCTAAATCCTAATAGAAGAAGTTAAACTAGAATAATAATAAAAATAAATAATATTGGACAATTCACACAGCATTATCTATCCCCAAGCTAAGTAGAGCTTGTGTTATCGTTACTAGATTAGTTATCTGTTATACATAATACAATCATTAGAGGAGGCCTATGTCGAAGGACAAACTGGAAGAAAAAAGAAATAGAGTTATGGATAAAAGTTAAAACTAATTTGTAATCCAGAAATAAGGGCTTATTTTATTTTTATTATACATAATACAGTACTACGATAGATATGTATTACTATGCATAGAAAACATCCAGAACATCATGAACAAACATCTGCAGATCGTACAAACATTTGTCCCGAGGACTCGAACCCACAACCTCCTGCGTCGCAGGTGAACCTTCGCCCGCTGCGCCACAGAGGTCGTCAATCCTATCAGGCAAAAGAATTAGTCGAGTGGGTACCATTTATGGCAGTTACATAAATACTGTAGGGACAGAATAGATAGACCAATGAGTAGGTACTCTTTGGTCTATTCTATCTACGAAACAAATGGTCAAGGTACTTGTCGTCTACTCTACCATAACGAGTTGAAAGGGCACACAATTCTAAACCCACAGCTGAAACTGACAACACAATAAAACAGACCCATCGCTATTCTCGTTTGTAAAGTAAAAATAAAATTTTGCATTATGCCTTTGTAAATACAGAAGGGCGGATCGTTTGAAGTTGTACAAAGCCCTAGAACTTTCCCTCTGTGAAACTCCACTCAAAGGAAAACGGACTCTATTACTCTACTTTTCAGTTCTAAAAGTGATTTTCCTCTCTCAAAGCAGAAAGCGACTCGTCTAGCTTTTCCTCAAACCGAATTTACTCGGTTTGTGCATAGAGCTTCATTTTCAATTTGCCTACAGATGACGTCACAGTTCATAGTAGATGTTTGTGAGGTTATGTTTCATAATCTGTGGCGGGTGGGGGGTCCAGAGATAATATCAGCGTGACCAAACTGCCATAGACTGATAAGGCCACGCGTGCGGGTGGAATTTTAATGTTATATTAGATGTGGTTTAGCTAAATGCTTAATTGAATTGTTTGTACTCTGTAGTGGCTCGGAGTTTAATTTAATTTTCGTTCATCTGATTAGATGATGGGACTTCTTTGTTAAAGTTTTGCAGCATGATATCTGATGTCTTTTTAGTATTTTAACAGATACTATAAAGGACTTAGAATTTCTTTTAAGACTTATGTTATGTATCAGCCCTAGAATAGAGTCAGATTCAAATCGTTTATTTCTTTAGACTTTCAAAATAAGCACTTAGACGGGGAATATGCGTTTCTTTTCACAATATCTCTTCAAAATACAAGTTTGACTAAAAAAATCAAGATGCCTAAACAAATCGTAAATCATATTTCCGATCCAATCTAATAAGATAAACAACACCAAAATCAAAATCACTAAACAGTTATCTCCTGAAATTTTTCCTCAGACGTCGGGTCGATACTCCCCTCCCCGCAGGTGCGACGAGATAATCCAAGATGGCCGCCGAGATAGGACGTGACGTCACTATGCGCCGTGGGTGGGGGCGCATCCTCGAGGCCTCACCACCCTCCTTAGATCCTTTCAGAAATCCGTAAGTAGGGACAGCAGAGAAAACTTGACAGACAAATACGATATGGAAAAGTTGTTTAGTTGTTTATCATGATTGAGATTTTCAAGTCCAATGGGTCATATTGGAACGGCCTATACCTTCTTAGGAACTAATAGAAATACTATGACTTATGATAAAATAAAGTTAATAACTACAACCCGACTACGTAAAGGTTATGTTATGTTATGTTTCAATGATGTTCCAAATAAATATTACCGATTTAATTATCCATCATTGAATATTAAACTCATTTAGTCGAAGACCATTGTAGGTAGGTACATAGGTACATAATTCACTAGCTTGGGGCTTCCGACTACCCGAGTATAAAAATTCAATGATGGATAATTTTCAATCGGTTATATTTGGAACATCATTGAACACTTACCGACAACTTTTACATAGTCGAGTTATAGTTTTTAACCTTATTTCATGTGCATCTTTTTTAGTAATGACGTTATTTTATGTACCTACCATCTACGCTCTTTACAACGACGATGCTCCATATGGGCATATTTACTGAAGTTGGAATTTTCAACCCCCACTTAGATCCCGATATCTCGTAAAATCCCCAATTTTGTCAGATGTCACCGAGCCTATAAACAACGGCATGCTGAGATGAATCAAATAATATGTCAAACGTTGTAATCGGACTAGTAGTTCAGAGCTACGTGGGAACATAAAATCGGCTACATACATACAAACAAACATAGGGTGTCAACCTCATAACCCGAGGAGGGTTATGAGGTTGACACCGTGTGTCTAAAAATTGTTTCTCAGGTCAAGCAATTAGTTAAGAATTTTGTCTCATAGTTCTACATGCTATCATAACGTATCCAGAATACAACGCAATATTAAATCTTTAATGGTTACCGTCGACGTGGAAGCTGTCGGGGATGACCCGTTCTTGATCGTGTAGACCTGGCCATCGTCTCCTTACAATCAGTACTGGACTTCGATCTCTAACTAGACTAACTAGATAATAGCTCCTAAAAACATAGGCACGGTCTAAGAATGTAAGCTTTTAACCGCAAGCTGCAAGCGACTGCCTGTAAACTGCCCAGGACAGACTAAAATATGAATTCCTGATTGAATCAAGAAGTCACAATTTTGTTTGTCCTGTATCGTTTCTAGATTTTAAGACCAGGGTCGCTAAAGGAGTAAGAGAAAACAAACTATACGTCACAGGTATTTTACTAACAGAAGCAGTTATATCGTCTTTAGATAGCAGGCATGGGAACAGGCTGAGGCAGATGGGAGCCGTCGACGTGGAAGCCGTCAGGGCCGCCGCGGTACTTGGTCGTGTAGACCTGGCCGTCGTCTCCGATGAACTGGTACTGGCCTTCAATCTCCAGGACGTAGCCGCCGTTCTGGCTAGGGATGAGGCGGCCGCGCTCGGAGACCACCGTATCTGGACAAGTGACGGATATTTAAAAAAAAATCTAACCATAAAACATCTCAAAAATCTTTGTTCATCATAAAACATCATCCTGAACAAATATTTACTGATCGTGATATTCGTGATCATACAAATATATGTTCAGTAGCAGAAATAAAACGCGCAACCTTCTACAAATTATGCTGATTACACTCATAGTGCCACATAAGTGTTCAAAGTAATCAGAAATAGAGAAACTAGTTCAAAAGTATTCTTACCTTCCGCAGTTATATACCGGAGAGCATACTGCCCGAACTCATCGTGGACTTCTTCATGCCTTAACGCAGGCAGGTCACGGACGCCAGTGTTCACGGGGACGCACCATGCCACGGCCACCAGGCAAGAGAAGACTATGATCTACAACAAAGAAAGTAAGCTTTAAAGTTGAACATAAAGAACTATCCCCTGTTATGGGATGAACTCTATAGCAGGGGAATACAGAAGGTAAAACATGCAGAAATTTTAAGAGCTTATGAAGTATTTATAAACAGAGTAAGTGTAAACTGAAGAAAGCCTGTACAATAGTGGGAGGTGACAAAATACTTCACAAGGACAGTGAGGGATCAAAATCTTCCAGAGTACTAAAAGATCTTTTCTTGTCATCCTTCTTGAAAAGGTCTGGTTAACCACGCGTTGTCCACACGTGGACCACGCGACGTTCACTGGTTAACGCGCTGCATCCGCATGCGGCGAGATGGTGCGGTTCTGGTGCTGGGTGGCTCCAATCAGCAATAACCCTTAAGATCTAGCAGGTTATATCAGTAAGAATGATGATGGTATAGAAAACTTACGAATTTCATTGTTAGGAGACAAGTAAGTGCAACTCAGCTGCAACGGTAGAAGCGAATGATAAAATTGTTGAAAATCCCTGTGATTTTATATAAAAACTTAAAAACTGGTATTGTTGCATTCCAGCAGCTGATAATGGTGATCTAATTAGTGTTCTTGTTTGTCAAACTGGATCTAAACATAAAGAGGCATTATTAGGCAATACTCCTGGCCTTTTTGGATTATATTTTGAGCTTTCAGAAACGTAGAGCCCATACATTTGTCACTCTTGTGTTTTTCAAAGCCATGCCACGCTTAATACCTACATGCCTGTATGAAGCTCCCTATTTGAGACACGTATAAAGTACGTTTCTAAACAAAATAACACGATGACGCTAAACGTCTAATTCCATTGTTTTTGTTATTTTATTGCTTTTATTTTTTGCGTTACATTTTTGAAACTGAACTCCTGGGATTGATTATGACTGATCTATTATGATCTGATAAAAGGAGAAATTTCCATCCATGAACCATGGACGAACTAAATCACCCCACGAACAAAAGAACATTTGCATCAAGCTTGCATCCACAGAGGTAAGATAGCTTGCATCCATAGATTAAATTTTCTCAAAATATTGCATCATTTCTAAAACTATGAGTTCAATTTTGCTCAAAGTGCGGGAATTGTTTTATTTTCTTTAGCTGCGGCAGCGGGGCGTTCCTATCGTAGATGTGATAGGCGTAGATAATTATGTCTGATCCAGCAGTGTACTGTTTAGTTCTATAACGATTTTCATGTCGGAAACCCTACTAAATTAAATTAAATAAACCGCGCCATTACTGCAATAACACGCGGGCACTTTAACAATTCATCGGCTTGCAGAAATTAGGTAAACTTTTTTACTCGAAGCGATTCTTCCAAATATAGCCTATGACTATTTATCTTAGGATAATTCTATTCTGACACAGTTTATTAACAAACTCTAGGCCTGAAACCCGGTTTCGCCTCTCTAACAATTCCATCGTTTGTTCTGCTGACTCTACAGGGTAGGCAGGCGCTATGTGCTCTGAGCTATGTAAGGGGTTATCTCAGCTTTGCGCTCTATCTAAATCTGTATTATCATTGTGCCGCCGAATAATTATTACTGCATACTATTTATACATACTGATGAGTACGAGCTGCGGCGGATGATTGAATTGATGGAGCGTAGCAGACAGATCGGATGTTTCGACAGTTTCAATTCAGTAAGTATCTGTTAAGTTTAGGGCTAGATAATCCTGTGAGGATTGTCGAGCGTTGTTTATTTAGTGCCCGCGAGTTTTCGAATATTTCTATGTGGTTATCGGATACTCTTTATTACCTTTTACCTCCAAGCATCAGAACGTTTAAAGCAATTTATAAAATGAGTTATCAAAATAACCTATTCGTCAAGTCTCCTCTAGGGTACGTTTGGGCTTTCGCCTTCTCATTTGGGGGAAAGAGAAAAAAAAGCAGGGCAGAGTCGGGTGTGTATAGTTTTCAATTAATTTCTCGTTGATAACTAGAGACTGTAGAGGCAACTCATAATGATAGAGGCTATACTTATTATAAACAAACAACTGCTTATTACATTTGACAGAAAACTTAGCGAATACTTAAAACCATTCCCAGGTAGGGCTAACGATGATGATAATGAAACTAATCTCAGAGTTCTCGCACACTTTTTCAGCAATTTTGACGAGCCCAGTGTTATTTAAACGGACCTTCGATTGAGATTTCTCCGCCACTTATTCTTATCGCCAACGAATATTTCTCTAAAAAGTCTTACCAACCAATTCAACAAAAAAAAATAACTTGAAAAGTAATTGCTGACAACGATGCAACTTAAATAACGTTTCTCCCTCCAGGCTAGAATCCTTAAGCCCTCAATAATCCATCCTAAAAATGGCGTTTATCAAGGAGGATGCTAACCGATGAGGTCGATAAGGCAGACGGTACAGTCCTCTAGTGGCATTGTCTTCAGAGGCCTTTTATGTGATTTACTGGGTACGAGAGGCGTGGAGTGCGGATTGTGTGAGACCGGTACTTGCGTCAGGGAGTATGGATGGGTGAGGAAGGTACCATGACGGCCGCGTCAGCGCTGTTTCAAACTCGGGTCTTTCTTCGTAACGTATGTAGAATTGAAGATGGATGTCGAGTATAGGGCACTCCGATGGCTTAATTTTCGTGTCCTTCTGCCTGTCAATAATTTATTGAACCGATCATTAGAAGCTAGCAGCTCATCAAAACTGCTAATAGACCGAAGTAATCAAAAACGTCACGGCTCAGTAAAAAATGTCACACTTTTTACTGAGCCGTGACGTCACTAGCCCACTCCCAAACTTTGACGCGCTTTATTTTTACAATACAATAGATACAAATACTCTTTATTGCACACCAAGATACAGAAATAGTTTTGAACAGTTTTTATTTTTGTCATTTTTTGTATAATGTTCGCGTACGTACGTCCGTCCTCAGTCGAGCACTAAATCTTAAGTAAACCAACAACGACGGTCAGCGAGTAGGTAAGGTAGTCAGCAAAAATTGTGCCTTACCACGACTAGGGTGATTTTTCTGTGAAGTGAATAGTTGCCAACCCCGGCTTGCTCGATATGTTTTGTTTTTAACGCAAAGCAAAATAGTTTTAAACTGGATTCTAGCTGCACCCCGCGGCTTCGCACGCCTATCCCACGGGAACTGATTTGATATTGCAGGCATAGAAATACCTGTATGCAAAATTTCAGCCCGATCCGTTCAGTAGTTTTTGCGTTAAAGAGCAAAAAAAATACAGGTTAACAAACTTTCGCGTTTATTATATAAGTAGGATAATAATAACATTTATTTAAATATTGAAGTCTATCTTTAGTCAACTAACTAGAACAAACCTGTATCTTTCCATGGGTTCTTAAGACCCATCAGATAATGAACATTTATTATCAAATTATTGTTTTAAATTAATTTAACAAAAAAAAACCGTCACAGTCTCGTAAGAGTCTGAGCAACAGGAGACCCCATGAGTGTGTGTTAATAATGTACCTAGACAATGTACTCTATAATGATATGCAATGCAATGTCATTAATGTCCCTTAGGCGCACAAATTGACCACAAACGACAACGACAAACGCTTATAACCTCTGAAAATGTCTACTCTACTCAGAAAATTCACTGCCTTCTGTATTGTATAAACTAAAGTACAGTCATACGCAAAATACATGACAATACGTGAACCGGACGGTTGAGCCTTATTCGGCTGGAGAAGTGAGCTCGATTGTTACTCTGACATATTTAACTCCTCTATTGAAAGATCCTACAATATCGGGTAACTCTGTCTTAGAAATTGAATTACTTGGACGAACCGTTAGACTGAACTATTGATCAAAGAGGTATTCGCCATATATAATTTTTTATTTCTTTGTATAATGTTTTGACTTTGACTGTATAATGTTTGACGTTTTGGAATGTATGTAGTTCTGTAAGTCAAGTTTGAATAAATAAATAAATAAATAATAGGGTTAGGTAGGTATTTGTGATGTTTACGAAAATCTATTTCGAAAACGTTTTTGCAGGTGCTAAGTTATTCCTTGTTTTTACTACTTATAGTTAAAATTCTGATACTGAAATATTGATTTCAGTCGCTTATTGCGCTTTTTTTACTTTTCCAGTAAGTATTGTAGTTAACTTTGTGTAGGTAAGGAGGCGGGCGAAGAGACTACGCCGCAGTTTTTAACTTTTGTGGTCTCTTCGTTCACATGTAATCTATTATAACCGTGTACTTGTCCAAATAAAATTTTTGTATTGTATTTTGTATTTGTAGTTAAATTTATATGTCAGAACAGGCAAGGTAATGGGTTAGGTACCCATAGTACATACTACATATTAAACAAACGGCACCAAACACCCAAACTCGAACAATACAGGCATGCCATCGAATCCAGCTCATCGATTCAGAAAGTAAAGGCTCACACGCGCCGTCTCGCGGCGGAAATGGCGTCTAACCGGATATTGTATCGCGCCTTCATCTCCGGCAGACTTCCGGTTCCGGCCCCTCCGTGCGTCGCCTAATTACCAAGCCTACGTATCAACCACATGCCTATACGTAATACTACGTAAATGGTAGTTATAGGTAGGTACGTTATGGATTGCTAACTGTGATACATTTAATACCCTACCCTAACCTAAGTATAGGTGCTTATCGGATTAATCCTATTCATAAATCAGTATCTACTTAAGTTTACACACATCCACGCCAATTTTAAACAATGTAGTCAATGAGTTTAATTAAGTTAAGTCACTATACTTGATCGATTGTGTTTTATTATACTTTGAAGTGGTAGAGTCATTTAACAACAAATATCGATTAACAGGTTAGACCTTCTAAAATAATTTTGTGAACTCAACGTTATAGAGATTTTTGCACCTAATTTGGTCTAAATCTTAGGAACCCCGCGGTCTATGGAAAAAAAATTGTTTTGATTCGTAGGTCATTAATAATTCTTTAGTTCCTCGGTTGGGTTTTTTCATAGGTGGCGTAGTTTTCTTGTAAATATACGAAAACTTTTTTGCACCTACGCTGTTCCAAAAACGTATGCTTTATCTCGCTCCTATGAACGAACAAATCCTATGACTATCCTTTTCACAAAATGGCGCTCAATGCGCCCTCTTAAGCTTATCACTTAATCACAGTATAAGAAGTCACCATTAAAGTTAACTTAATTTTTATAAGAACTATTGCACTGAGTTAATTATCACACTATTACATCATCACATCACACTAATATTATAAAGGCGAAAGTTTGTATGGATGTATGGATGTATGGATGGATGTTTGTTACCTCTTCACGCCAAAACTACTGAACGGATCTGGCTGAAATTTTGCATACAGGTAATTCTAATACTGAAATAAAACATAGGCTACTTTTTATCCCATAATTCTGTTCCCGTGGGATGAAAATCACCTTTTAATGTTTTCATAGGAACAACGCGTGCGAAGCCGCGGGGCGCAGCTAGTATAAAATCAAGGTTTTAGATAATTTACTCCAGATGTCACTGCTCAAACAGTATCATTAGAAAAATGTCATCTGCTTGACAACTAAACTCATAAAATACCAGAAGAAAGCGCGAACACACCACAACAAACAGAACAACTGTCTGTACTCCCCTTTGACCCTAAATACAGGGTTTATTTAGGGTAAACTACCCTATTCTACACCCTAAATTACCCCACACTTGGGAGAACGATACGAAAGCGATGAATAAACTATTTTCGCTACTGCACCTTCTGTAATGAATGTAAAGACACTATATTCGGTTAATAGGGTCGTTCGACATCTGGTTGCAATGAAAATACTGCCATTTAGGGGTAATAAAGTCAATTGATTGGTAATTCCGTTGATACAAGCCTGTAACTCTCTGTTTGTGACAATTTTCTTTCGATTCTTGTCAAAAATTTTAACTTTATTAACCAGCTTTAACCCACTTCCCGGCTTCGTATATATTTTTCTGAAATTAAATAGAAGTAGAAGTAGATAATATGTCATTTCAAGTCTAGAAGTACATGTAGCTAGGTTTTTTACATTTCAGGGTTCAGTATTTTAGCCAGGTAGTAACATCCATCAAAAATTTGTACTTATATAATATTAGAGTGACTTGAACAGAGTAACGTTTCCCATACGATTGTAGAAAACTCCCCGGTACAACGCACGCATTTTGGTTAAGTTTTTGTCTTGAAAATGAGGTGATCGGTTTCTTACTCTTGTATTAACATCATCATCATCTTCATCAGCCTATATTAGGCCACTGCTGGACATAGGCCTCCCCTAATGAGCGCCATAGCGCCATAGCGCCCTGTCTTCAGCTTGGTAGCGCCTTGTCTTAACAACAGTCAGGAAATGAATTACCTACCTAAACTCTATATTAGCACTTTGCTGGACATATATTCTAATGAGCGCCATAGCGCCCTGACTTCAGCTTGCCGCATCCATCCAGCGTCTGCCTGCAGTCTCTCTTAGGTCGTTTTACCCCACCTGGCTGGAAGGCGTCCTACACTACAATAAGCAGTTAACTTACACAAATGTGCACTCTACCCAGCTTGTATTATGCCAGATGAGGTTTTACAAAACTTTTTGATTCTTGCACTTGCCTAGAATATTCACACAATATGCCTCTAACAGAAAACATGAGATATGTGTCAAAAAGTGACAGCTACGTTTCCCATGCTAAAAAGAAAACAATTGCTCTAACAAGTCACTCCGTCTGACAGGGCAGGGGAAATGACAATGCGCGCGTGCGCCGGCGCGACCGCGGGTGCTAATTCACATCCACACACGGGGATACTGTTTCAGAGATAGTGATAGCGCACGCATTCTGAAGTGGATAGCTTAGCTATCAGTGATGTGGAGATGAGCTATCTCTAATGAAGTACCTACCATTTCGCGTCGACGTTAAACTTTACGATGACGCGAAGTGGCAAAAACTAGTTCTGTTAAAAAAAAGTCTGTACTAAAGTGCTTCGGATACAGTACAGTGCAGTGCAAATAGTGCAATTGTAATTCTTAACGTCTTTGATGGGCCAAATGATCGTCTACAGAGCACAATTGCGGATGACAATGGCTTTATTTGCCGCTGTAGATCATTTGCTCCATCAATGGTTTGAAATTTACAACAGAGAATGACCCTTTGACCTTTTTGTTAGAACTAGTTTTTGTCAGCTGCTTTGCACAGTTTTATCTGTGCAAAGCAAAAGCGGCTCAATATACTAAGACAGAAGACAGCGTAAAATAAATGGTCTAATACAGTGGACATCCTAAAACAGGGCTTAAGAAATAGTGCACGCACTCTTTTCTTAGGACGCACTCTTTTCTGTTCTTGGTTCAATTGATCTCTGATAGAGTGGCCATTTCGCGTCACCGTAAAGTAGGTAGCCACAGCAGTGGCGAGAAATAGCTTAAGTTAGGCAAGGCAGGAAACTACTATCTAGATCGTCAATTGTGCAATAACTTCAGTCAAATCTGTCCTGAAGTTTCGGCTCAAAGGTTCTTGTAAGTACCTAGCTCTAAAAACAAGTTTGCGAAAGATTATTTAACAAGATTTGATTAAAATTAGTAAAATAAAAATTGGTAACTTTATTACCATTTCTCGCCTAAACGTCATAACGGGTGTTATTGAAATTTGGCAAGGAGATAAACGGTATATCGAGAACTGATTTAGGCTACTTAAAGAGTGCGTGCGAAGCGTGGGCAGATGTCCGTCTATATATATTTATAAGTATCGAATTTTTGATAACGCTTAAATTCAGAGCTCTACGAACTGCTCTACTAACTACAAACTAGACTGTGCCATGATTTACTACTTTGTAACTGTGTATTCTGCGACCGGCTCAGATTCCACCCCTTGCACCCCGCGGTTCGAATTGATACTTATTTAATTTAGAATTGCTTTGGTTTGTGGTGTTGGTTCAATTGTGAGTGTCAATTTGAGTGTTTTTTGATTATATTGTTCTTAGGCTATTCGTCGTCCCTTTTTTTAACCCCCATTGACTTGAGCTGAACGCGTTGGTTTTGCCTAGCTTTTAGCGTATAGGTTTCAAAATCTCTGCCTTGAGCTCTCTCTCTTTTGTTTTTAACTGACCTCTAAAAATTATCAAAGGTGAAATCTGGATGCGAGGTAGAGCGTCATCCAAGTTCATAAGAATATAATTTCACTCATGAAGACTGTAGGTAATGCTGTCGAGATCAAAATCCACGATCATGCGATTTTTTTCTCTGTACCGCGGTGGCGCCTGTGACTCAGGAGATTCTATTCCCGCCTCGGGACAAATGTGTGTACGATCTGCAGATATTTGTTCAGGGCGTTCTGGATATTTTTATGTAAAATAAAAATATCTATCTATGTTATGTAGGGTATTGTGTTAATTTTATCAGTTATCTAGTACCCATAACACAAGCTATGCTTAGCTTGGGGCTAGATAATGCTGTGTGAATTGTCCAACAGTATTGATTATTGATATTGATCCCAGGCTGATTCAATTGAATTCATTTATTCATACCATAGATTCACAGGAAAAACGTAGTTAAGTCAAATTAGATACATTTGTGATGATGATCATGAAATCGATTTAAATTAAAACGACAAAATTAACGACCATAAAGTGGTCAACTTTTCGACAAGTCTCTATAGGTAGCTGCCAAACAAAAAGTCTGCAAAAACCATTAATAAACTAGACCGCTTTAATTAGGTACCGACATTGTTTCCACTCCGTCGACTGTATACACAATTACATCTGTTATTTAAAACTCAAACCCCTCGGTATAGAGTTAATAATAGTTTGTATTGAAACTACCCTCGCATTTAACTCAGATGACGTCTGCAGCGGAGTGGGTGAAAAGTTGACAGGCAGAGAGTTAAGCGAGTTCATGTATTGGGTATAATCATATCAGGTAGAGATCGTTTAACTGTAGCTGTAACTATAACTAACTATTTTATAAAATAAAATAAAAAAAATAATCTAAATTTTATTTGACATTAAAATGTTTTTTTTTGATTAGACATTTAGGTAACATAATTTGTAACCAACAAAGAACATGAAACTTAAGAACTTTATCAATTATTAATTTAAAAAAGCTGTAAAGTACATTTTTAAAATGGATATCTGTAAAACAGATAATGTAAATAACAGAGATTACTCGTATCTATCTGCAATCCTGAGACGAAGCCCTTCAATCAAGTCTGAATAGCTCATACACCTAGCCTAGATTTATGTAATACCTACTAGAAGAAGAAAAAAATGTTACTGCAGCAAAAAAGAACACCGCGAATAAAATTCCGGATCTCTTACCAAGACTTACCATAAATCAATCTAACTTTCAAACAAAGATCATAACTCTCACGCAACGACTGTTCTGGAAAACTTAAATTACTCTTTTTTCCGTATTAGGTAAGTCCCGAGTGCGAATAATCTTCTTGACGGCTTGCTAAATTGATGGCGTCGAAAAATGGGGACGGCTCAAAATTCAGCAAAGTTTTCACGTCACCCGCCTTCCAAAGATTTCACTTAGAGTTTCTACATCCATTCTGGAACTTTCTCGACTTTCTCGTATAGAAGCTGACAAATTTTAATGAGCCCGCGAGGGTTCTAATGTCTGCGAGACGCGTAATGCGAAAACTTCGATTCGGTAGAGACGGGTTTCTAATATTCGGGGCGGATTTAGCTTTTCGACAGTTAATTTTGACATATTTTTATACCTACAATTTGAACAAACTATGAAACCTGTAGCATTATTTCTGTAACACCAAATTGTACAAACAGTTTACAATAAAAGTATTCTGATTCTGGCAAAGTCAATATTGACTCTACTATTGTTGTGATGCTGGGTGGATTGTCCAGCACTATTTATTTATTATGCTGCATCAGAGGTATATAATATTTGGAAGGAAAGACAACTAAGACTAAATATTTATCAAAAGATAATTAAATAGGTTAATTGAATCCTTCTAGAACCTTCTAAGACCTTCCCAAAAGTGGACGTCTTATAGCGGCCACCGCTTTCATACAACCGAACCTTTTCACTGTCAAGACAACACATTTTTGCTTTACACGTTCCATAACGTGAAGGCGAGGTAATTTCTATTGTTTTCGCGACATATTTACCTACTGAAGTTAGTTGAATTGCTGTTTTGAAGAAGTTTTCAAGTCGCATTATGCAAGAAATGTTTCATTTTAATTTAATGGTGTTGTTTCGTAACTTGATTTGTTTTTCGGAGGAACTAAGGTCTTTGTGCATGTTGGTAGGTTAGAGTACCTACTTTAAACCACAGAAATATACTTCTGTGGTTTAAAGTTAGAAAAAAGGTAATAAAGGTAATGCGATGATCAGAATCAGCACATTTGTCGAGCTAGCTGAGCTGTTGTCGAGTAGCTGCTGTACCAAATTCTATGGATAATTAATTTTGTTTTAAAAACTATAAACCGACTTAATTTTTTGTAGTTTTTTCATGAATTTTCATGGATCCCTGTCAGCGACCGATATACTTAGGTGTAGATTAATTCGGTTAAGCTAGTTTTAAGATTTTATTTCTACGCATTGTCAGTCGAACATTCTAGAGCTTTCGAGAGACGCGAAGAAACACGTAGAAAGCTTTGGAAAGTCATAGAATAATCTAGAATAGTCGAGACTATTCGGGAACTTTCTGGAAAGTTCTGGAAGCCTGTAGAACGTTATGGAAGGCCGTAGAACATTCTAGAAATACATGGAAAGATTTAGAGCCTTATGGAATGTTCTGGAACCTAGCATTCCATATACATAGGTGGTTGGCTGACTACGTAAATGATATTAATGCTTGGCCGGATGTCGCCCAGTTCCATACAGACAATAGTATGTAAGACCAGTTAGACTTAGTTATCCTAAGATTGTATTAGTTGATAAGCGATGGACTTGCTAGTGGTTTCTTTTTCACTTCTTCCGCTAGTGGACAAAAAATTGAAGTGAATTGAAGTCAATTGCACCTTATTTCTTGTTGATAGTAATAACTATTTATCAAGCTGTTTATATAGTAAAAATTTGACTTGTCTAAGTACTTATTTTGTAAGTCTAAAGAAATAAACGATTTGACTTTGACTTTGACTTTGTTGTCAAACGTTCTAGAACAAATCGAAAGAAAAGACAAGGACCGCAAATATGTTCTCGAATTAAGAGCGAGATAGACATAGCTTCCAGAAAACCGTGGAAATATTAGATAAGGACGACTGACAATACGTAGGATGAGTGAGTGAGACAGAGCTAGTTCACTAGATATTACGAGAATATTCTAGTAAATTTTCAAGGGCCGACGGAGGTATAAAAACCAGAGCTTGTCCGTCGGTCGGTCAGTTCTATTTTAACAGTCAATCTGAAGTGATCGAATACGGAAAAGTGAACAAGTTCTGATCTGCTCTCAAGGCCCGAGCCTGAGGAAAAGTGTTCCTAGTCTTGTGTGTATTCCTGAAAGTTTCAGTAGTGTTTCAGTGATTTAGTGCTTAGTGTTTGTGTTTGTGGAAATAAACGCTTATCATTGGAAGGACGGACTTTCACTACATCATCAGGGATTCCTTCTAGTATACGCCGGTAGCTAGGTTTCCATTCCGCTACAGCGTTGGGTGGCTGGTTAAACAGCTGCTTGTAAGTCATCTACTTCACGCCCCTCGACCACGTCACCGGACAGCAGACGCAGACCGGGTTTGCCGAGTGCCACGTGTAGAGCACCGAGTTAAAGCTTTGAGCTCGCACCCCGCGAAGCTTGGCATTGCCTGCACTGACCCTTGGCCTGGCGACTGAGTGCAGAAGCTGGTATCTTGAACCGATTGCACTCGCCGCAACAGCTGGTCCTTCGAGCCGGATTTGCATCACTGGATACTAGTGACGAGAAGAGGTGGTTGCTGTTAGTAACTACCGGTACTAGAAGATACAAGAAAGTGCGTTACTGCAGGGAAAAGCAGTAAAGTGATTGGTGGACAGAAGAAGTATGCCTGTGACGAGAAGTGAACCGTCAACTCGTCTACTTGAGGAGGAGCTCTCTGGCACGGAGGCCACGAGAAAACCGGCGACAACTGGAAAGTCACCGGGT
The DNA here is from genome assembly GCA_955876795.1 of Eupithecia tripunctaria. Taxonomy (NCBI): domain Eukaryota; kingdom Metazoa; phylum Arthropoda; class Insecta; order Lepidoptera; family Geometridae; genus Eupithecia; species Eupithecia tripunctaria. The sequence goes on from OY041604.1 coordinate 11,252,830, forward strand.
CCCACAAGTGTGACAAGGGGCAGTATGGATACCACCATAACGCACGAGGATGGAATAACGTTGAAGGAGCGGGAGGCTGCCTGTTCTTCATCAGTGTGCTTGTCGAGGTCGAGAGCAGAACGAGAGAAGAAATTGCATGATGTGAAGCTTCATGCAGATATACTACAAAAGGAACTTGCCTTTAAACAAAAGCAACTCGCCTTTCAACAAAAGCAACTCGCCTTTCAACAAAAAGAACTCGCCATTCAACAAAAGGAACTCGCCTTTCAACGAAATGAAATTGCTCTTGCAAAAGCTAAGAAAAAAATGTTTCGTTTGGAATACGGAGTAGAAGAAGAAGCTGAAGACTCCGCAGAAGATGAGCTCGGAAGAAAAGAGGAGGATGTCAGAGAATGGGTTCAATCTCAGGTGAGCAGGATGTCAAGTGAAGGACATTCAAGGCTAGAGGGGCCGTCCATAAAGGGGCGATTACGGGAAGAACTTTCCTTGGGAAAACACTTCAATGAACCTCTAGACCCGTCTGCAGAGATTGCGAATGACGTCAACTCTAGAGAAGACGCAAAGGATAGTGAGATGAACGTCCTAGCCATTGCTATCCTGAAGGCAATTCACTCGGCACAGAGACCAAGCGTAACACTTCCGCCGCCGGCATTCATGTACGAACTCCCAGAATTCGACGGCAGTTGTGAGAAATGGCTGGCATTCAAGACTGTGTACGAAGATACGCAGGCGCTATTCAGCAACGTCCAGAATATGGCGCGGCTACGAAAGGCGATCACGGGAACGGCAGAAGAAGCTGTAAAGAGCGTCCTGTATTCAGACTGTCAGCCAGAAGAAGTGATGGAATCACTTCGCCGAAGATTTGGCAGACCAGAGATCTTGGTGTTGACAGAGTTAGAAAAACTGAAGAACCTACCGAAGGTCACAGAAAATCCTCAAGACGTGTGTGTATTTGCCAGTACGATCAATAACACCGTCGCAACGATAAGAGGATTGAAGAAAGTGCACTATCTGAACTCACCAGAGATGATACAAGTGATCATTGAGAAGTTGCCTATGATCATAAGATATCGTTGGTTTGACTTTGCTGCAGACCACGAAGATCCAGACCTGGCGCTCATGGCCATGTTTCTAAACCGAAAAGCAGATCGATGTGGGCCTTACGTCACACTGGAGGCTACAGACGCTGGCAAGAAGGTATACCGCCAAGCCACGCACACTACTGTAGAAGCGGATGAACAAGAACAACGCACCTGCCCGCATTGTGAAAGGAATCACCACATCGAAGATTGCAAGAAGTTCCAAGAGGCACCAGTGTCGAAGAGGTGGGACATTGCCAAAAAGACGAAACTTTGTTTCAAGTGTCTTCGAGGCAAACACAGGAAGGAGTCCTGCCGCAAGCCATCGTGTAAGAGGTGCCACAAAGGGCACCACCGGCTTTTGCACGAAGAAAAAGAACCCGAGTCTCAGCAACTGGAAGGTAGTTCAGAGAAAACAGAAGTAGCCAACAATTGTCACCTGAAGAACCAAAGCAGAGCGTACCTGAAGATGGTGCCCGTAGAGATCTACGGTCCTAAAGGAAAGGTGCAGATCTTAGCTCTCCTAGATGAAGGTTCGACAGTCACCTTGTTAGACCATAAGGTGGCGGAAAAGGTAGGACTCAGAGGACCTACGGAATCGCTGTCCCTTGAGACTGTAGGTGGAAAAGTAATCAAGAACGAAAACTCCATGAGGATCAACGTGAAATTGAAAGGCCTACACTCCAGTCAGAAACGACAGATCATCGGGGCAAGAACGATCGAGGCTTTACAACTAACGCCTCAGCAGATTGACAAGGCAAGATTGAAGCAATATGACCACTTGAAGAGGATTGTGGATAAGCTGCTGTACGAGGAAGAGTCGCCGAAATTACTCATCGGACAAGATAATTGGGAGCTGATAGTTTCGAGGAAGACGCGCAAAGGCAAGAAAGGTCAACCTGCTGCCTCACTTACCCACTTGGGGTGGGTACTTCATGGAACGGATGGAGAGAGAACTCTTAATGTGAGCTACGTCACATGCGCATATGTCAACCTCGGCAACCAAGTGATGAGTAATAGCCAGAAAGAGCGCTATGTTAACGACTCACCGAACAGACTACCTTGGCGATCAACGATGAACTCAGAAAAGTGTACCGCGAAAATCTCAGAGAAGGATACTAGAAAAGAGAGACGGAAAGTCAAGAATGAACTCAGTCAAAACAAGACGCAAAGAGGAGTACCAGGGTGCATCCAGTCTAACACCAAGGGGGAGATGCACGTGCACATATCCACAACACTAGGGGGAGAGTGTACAAAGAAGAATTTCGATTCGGTACTCGCACAGACGTTATTTGTGGCTCGTAGACGAAAAGAAAATGAACATGTTGAAGCAAAGAGAATGAACAGGTTGAAGCTCGAACAATGGGGCTTGGTAAGGAAGAAAAACCCAGCAAACTGCGACCTCCGGGAAATCCAACAAGATTCGGACAAAAGCCATTGGAGAAAGAAGAAACCGAAACGTCCCGATAGAAAAGAAGACAAGTGGCTTAAGGCGATCTCGACGAGATACAGGATAACTGGAGAAGTTTTGGTGAAGTCGCCGAGACAAGGAAGTGTGTTTGAACACAAGGGGGAGGATGTCAGCGACCGATATACTTAGGTGTAGATTAATTCGGTTAAGCTAGTTTTAAGATTTTATTTCTACGCATTGTCAGTCGAACATTCTAGAGCTTTCGAGAGACGCGAAGAAACACGTAGAAAGCTTTGGAAAGTCATAGAATAATCTAGAATAGTCGAGACTATTCGGGAACTTTCTGGAAAGTTCTGGAAGCCTGTAGAACGTTATGGAAGGCCGTAGAACATTCTAGAAATACATGGAAAGATTTAGAGCCTTATGGAATGTTCTGGAACCTAGCATTCCATATACATAGGTGGTTGTCAAACGTTCTAGAACAAATCGAAAGAAAAGACAAGGGCCGCAAATATGTTCTCGAATTAAGAGCGAGATAGACATAGCTTCCAGAAAACCGTGGAAATATTAGATAAGGACGACTGACAATACGTAGGATGAGTGAGTGAGACAGAGCTAGTTCACTAGATATTACGAGAATATTCTAGTAAATTTTCAAGGGCCGACGGAGGTATAAAAACCAGAGCTTGTCCGTCGGTCGGTCAGTTCTATTTTAACAGTCAATCTGAAGTGATCGAATACGGAAAAGTGAACAAGTTCTGATCTGCTCTCAAGGCCCGAGCCTGAGGAAAAGTGTTCCTAGTCTTGTGTGTATTCCTGAAAGTTTCAGTAGTGTTTCAGTGATTTAGTGCTTAGTGTTTGTGTTTGTGGAAATAAACGCTTATCATTGGAAGGACGGACTTTCACTACATCATCAGGGATTCCTTCTAGTATACGCCGGTAGCTAGGTTTCCATTCCGCTACAGCGTTGGGTGGCTGGTTAAACAGCTGCTTGTAAGTCATCTACTTCACGCCCCTCGACCACGTCACCGGACAGCAGACGCAGACCGGGTTTGCCGAGTGCCACGTGTAGAGCACCGAGTTAAAGCTTTGAGCTCGCACCCCGCGAAGCTTGGCATTGCCTGCACTGACCCTTGGCCTGGCGACTGAGTGCAGAAGCTGGTATCTTGAACCGATTGCACTCGCCGCAACAATCCCATTGTCAGAACTGAACAAAATTGAAATGGGACCACACGGGAAGCACCAGCATCATGAAGATCGGACCACCCAGTCACAAGTTCTGAGGTAACAAACATTAAAAAACCAGTCGAATTGATAACCTCCTCCTTTTTTTGAAGTCGGTTAAAAAAGAAGACGTCACGATCACGCCTCGTTACTGCACGTTAACTAATGCGTTGTGTTCGTTACATACCTACATGAGATCAGTCTGTTGCTTTAGGCATCTAGATGTTTAGCATTAGCTCGGCTTTCTTTCTTTAAATCATCACCTTATGGGATTGACTAGCTGCACCCCGCGGCTTCGCACGCGTTGATCTTATGGAAACGTTTAAGTGATTTCTATCCCACGGGAACTGATTTATGGGATAAAAAATAGCCTTTGTTTGAATCCAATATTAGGATTAACTGTATGCAAATTTCAGCCTGATCCGTTTTCAGTATATTTGGCGTGAAGAGGTAACAAACATCCATCCATCCATACATCCAGTAGTGTCTTTTGAAAATAAGCTAAACTTCACATTCGCGCAGCCTAATGCCAAAAAATACCAACTAGCCGATTTAAAACCATAATTTAATAGCCTTTTAACCCTTTGTAACCGTATATCCCTGGGCACACTATAAAAAGAGCAATAACTTTGACGTGTGCCTTTCAATGACATTATAAATTTCAAAACGGTCGGTGACCAGCGAAAAATGCATTAGGGCATTATGGGCCCACAGGATTGTGATTTAAACGGCTAACCCCCTGCACCCCCGGTTCAACCCCCGTTTGGGGGTCGGAGTCATCCATCATCCGCTTTACATATGTTTGAATAAAGCTCGTGGGAAAAGGATTTCCTCTCGGGAGTCAGAATTTCGCAACATTGTAAGGTGGCCATGATTTGGCAATAATTGAGGAGTGGCAAAGACGCCCGCCCGCAGTTGCACAACCACTGAACACAACGACTGAAAAAATGTAGATAAGGTACTTACCTACTACCTTTTCTTAAATACTTCTCATACTATCGAGATTTTAAGTGCCTAGGCATACCTATATAGAATTATAGTCAAAGTAACAGTGACCCTCAAAATAATACTTGAGTTAGTTTTAAAAAACTGTAAACCGACTTCAATTATATCGTTTTCTTATGGATGCCACTGTCAGAACTGGACCAAATTGAAATGGGACCACACGGAAAGTACCAGCTTTCAAATAAAAAAATAAAAAACCATAAAATTGAAGTCGGTTTATAGTTTTTTTATAAAAAACCCATTTATATTTATTAAAACCAAGATTGCCCGTTAAATAATTAATTTTGTTTTGAAAAAACTATAAACCGACTTCAATTTTTATAGTTTTTTCATGGGTTTTCTTGGATCCCACTGTCATAACTAAACCAAATTAAAATGGGATCACACGGGAGCACAAAATAAGTATCATGAAAATCGGACCACCCAGTCAAAAGTTCTGAGGTAACAAACATAAAAAAATATAAAAAAATACTGTCGTATTGAGAACCTCCTCTTTTTTTTAAGTCAGTTAAACATTAAATTGCAGCCTAACCGTAAAGTTACATAGGCAGAGAGAAGAATAGGAACTCAGTCAGGATAAATGTACGAACATTTCTGTGCAACTTTCATCAAATCAAGCGTCAACCAGCATATTTGTATAGTTACAAATTACTATGATTGTTTTTGTTATTTAAGGATCGTTAGAGGCTCTACAACCTGCATAATATATATAGTCATAGTCTACTACAACTTCGCGAGCTATGTCCTCAATGAGACTTCACCTCATGGGCACCCCAACTACAAATAGCGGATTAGGGCAGTTTGGCAAACAAGGCGTCGACGTCGCCCTCCAACTAATGCTGTATTAATGTCTATTAGGACTACTGCTTTGTTCGTACAAGCGATTTATTTAGCTTTGTCGAGCTCGCGCTAAGTCGGTGCCGTTCGCACGAGATTTGTGAATTACAAAGTCAAGTGCCTGTTATAGTAAGCACTGTTGTTGTTGCAGTGGCGGATATATCTGTTATATATCCAAGAGGCTTTCCAGGGTTAAAAAAACTGCGAAGCTATTGCTATTGGTTCCACCTTCCCCCAGATTCTATATGACAAACACGTTGTGTCGAACACACTGTACGATTATTTTTCTGTAAGATAAAAAATAAATTTTAGCTGATATAATCTGCCGCCCTTTGCCTCCTCAGCCTGCTGCTAAATCCGCCACTATGTTGCTGCGTACATATTATGTATATTGTAATATTTGACGCAGCATATATTATATATATATTGTATATATTATATACATAATATTTACTTCGATGTCTAAGAGTCTACTTATACACTAGCTCAACTGATCCATGTCAATACAATACCAGTCGGAAGCGACCCCAAGACGCTGGCTGCATTGCTCCGCCTGTTTGGCAATGCTGTTGCGCTGCGCCAGATACCACGACCAGATCTCGGGTCACGCGTTGCTTTGAGCAGACGCTCAGATTATTTTCTTAGAATTTTTAAACCCTAGAGCTGGAGAGCTTACGGACCTAGAGTCTTGACTCAAATCGGAGCAAATTGAAAATGAAAATTGTTTATCTGTATAAAACTTACACTACATGCTAAACAGTATTTAGGACATCCTTTTAAGTATGAAATATACAGCCAGCATAGCATGGCTTTCGCTTTTCCATTTATAACATGTAACCGAAATTAATTATTATTAATGATTAAAAGCAAATGTGTAGACTCTGTCAAGTCTCTGCTACTTCGTACGGTTACGCGGCTACGAATAATGGCTACCTAATGCTACGCACCGTAGCGCATATGCTACAACGACGACTGAGGAATTTTTCGGACCGGCCGGCCGGCAGCGGTTAATGAAAATTATGGCCTCCTATAAACGCATTTACTGCCCAGCCTCGGCGGTGCGACACACAGGGGCGCTACACGGAGCTCCAGGTGAGCGAATGCGTCCAGAAACATGAAAGTGTTAAGGTACCTCTCCTTACTGTGTAGTTCCATTAACCTACACTGTAGATTGAAACCCTACTTAATACACGTAAGTATGAACCTAATTTATTGACTTTACCAAGGCCATTGCCATGAATCGCCGGGACAGCCAGTGATTCTGATAACGCTGACTTGAGGGGTGCTTATCGCGCACGTGACAAACAAAACACCCGTGACCTACCCTCACTTTGGACAACAAACCAAGTAACTTCGAGACAAACTCTAGAATTAATGGTATTTTTGTTCTGCCTGAACCTTCGGCAGGGAAATTGAGACAGGCATGTTGGCAAGATAGCGTAGAACATTTTTATCAGCCAACCTTGTGTAGTCAGATCCAAGGAAAAATTAAAACCTCTTATGGTGGTAGTATGGTACCTACGTAGCTCAATGGTCAGATCAGATCACCTAGTAGTGTTCTCTGATAATATGAGACGGCAACTTTATTACGGTAGGTAATGTTAACGCACGGTACCTATTGGATAAAAACGTACTTATGTCATAATTCATAAACGTCAATTAAAATGTAACCGTCAGAAACACGCAAAAAAAATCCAATTAGGAAGAATACAGTGGCGAAAAGATGATACCTTGTTTGAATTGGGTTGGATTGTTTTTTTAACTGCTCTACATTCTCGAGTCACCCCACAAACGCCCTCATTACCGTAGTTTCACTTTACACTTCCTGCTCGTTCGTGTGCAATCTGTAGTGTGCAAATCCGATAATCTTATTTTGGCGGGTATTCAGCTCGCACGTGGCGCCACGTGGCCTGAAATCGAACTAATCTGCGCGCCGTACGCGGCGGCGGGACGACGCGTGCGCGGTGCGATAACGCCAAGAAACGCATTCATTCCCGCTCTTTTGTCGCGAACAATCATTTATTTATTTATGATATTTGGTGCCTAACCTGCCACCCTCGTGAGTTAATGCGCACTTAACGGTTAAAGCGCGTTAAGCGGGGGCATCGAGGGGCGTTTGGTTATTAAAGATTTGTTACTTAGAACGGAGCTTACTTACAGCCTAGATAAGAAAATTACGATAACACCTTACACATCATTTGAGAATACCTACTTTATCCACAGATTTGCTAGATGGGTAGGTACCTATTCATAAATCTGTGTCTCTATCATGAATGATTCTATCTGCAAAAATATTCTTTTAGCAAAGCGTAGCTGGTAATTTAAATACAGTTCGGTAGGTATGGGCACCTAGGTAGGTAATTTGATTTTGATTCGACCCGCTTCTTTCCCTATGCCATAATTTAGCTTGTTCAGAGTCTAGTTTTATTTCATAGAACCACTCTATTCTCGAAACTCTAAATAAATGGTAAAAAAACCATTAATGGTGGATTAACGGGGACGTTTGTAGAGAAGACACCTATGTGGAGACCACGACTCAGCAAACTTAGTCTTAATTTGATGCGGCAAGCCGAAGACATTCGGCAGGGCTCTATGGACGAAAGTAATTCGTTTTGTGTTGGTGTGAAATATTTTTCATTATGATTTAAATTTTTTGTCGTATGGGATTTAAAAAGATGTTGTGCTTAAATTCGTGTTCTATTTATGCCACTAAATAAATTTACTTTAGATTTACTTTTAGATTTTTCGGAAATTTTAACTAGTTAGTAGTAGGTACATAGGTACCCCGCGGCGCGGATAGAATAAAAAATGTATAGTTGCCTGGAATATATCGCTCAAAGCGATAAGGCCGCCCTTTGAACTTCCTAATTCGCTACATTTCCTTCTGTATTGCACTTTGTTTGTCTGTTAGGTACCTACATTATTTATCTTATCGTTCTATGTATTTTTGGTTGGACCAACATCCAAATGCGGAAACAAATTATGTACCTACCTACTTCTATATCAATGATGTACCTATAATCATAGTCAGTCATAGTCTGTACATTATCCTACTAATGCGAAAAATATTATAATCTGTCTGTATCTCTTCTTCAAATATGAATTTTAATTTGGTGTTTGGGTTTCTTGACACATTTTACAGTTAACTCTAAGCTCGATTATCAGAATACTGATCGTGTATCAAATCCTGAACATCATGGCAACACTGAAAGAACAGTAATCGTGACGAATGATTGTCACGTTCATTCAAATCATTCATTCAATTCAACCAATCTCTTCCATTCATTTTGTTATTGTTTGCTTCTTACGAAGTTATTGTATGGCTATGGTTATTGTATTCTCTTTGGTTTGCTTTGGTAGTGAGTGACGCAGATTTGATTTTGTAAAAACTTGAAAAGATCCATGGTTTTTAAACACCAAAGATTGTTCCTGTAAACATTGAGATTAATTTCTTTACCTCTTATGATCTGTACCTTACATAATGGCTGACGAAGACGAGTATGCATGCGTGAATAAATCTCTGCTAAAAATCAAGGACAACTCGGGTATCAAGAAGAAAAAAAAGAAAAAATCTAAAAAAGAAACTGAAAAGCAGATCGAGGAAGAAGTAAAACAACAAGTAAAGCAGAACCCAGATCACAAAACAAAAGCTCAGATGGCCTTTCAAAAAATGCAAGAAAAAATGGTATGTAGGCCAAACCCACAGATTTATATCATCTAAGGCCAAAATGGTGTATTACTATTAGTAATATTATTATACTGGGTCAATAGGTACCTGCTGGATATAGTTGTTTTTCATACTTTGTACTACTCATGTTACAGCAAAAGCAGAGAATACAACAGAAGGCTGAAATGACACATAAACAGCGAGTGGAAAAGTTCAACCAACACCTTGACAGTCTTACGGAGCACTTTGATATACCAAAAGTTTCTTGGACTAAATAAACTATTGTGTTTCTTAATATTAGTATTCAGGCAATATATTTTATAATGGTTAGTTAATGGGTATGGTATGGTATGTCTCATACCTGGAACTACCTACTGATCTGTGCCTTTATATTACAATAATAATTGCCTTATTTTACTATAATAATTGCTTCACTATGCTGATGGTATTTACAGAATTACACATTTTTGTGTTCTGCCTTCGATGGAGGGATCCTTCTGACCCACTGTACCATCCACCAGTGGGTAATTATTTTTCCCTATTATACCACCATAGTGCTGAGACACATTTATGTCAAAGTGGTTGAAAGCATTCTAAGACTCTCCTTGTGAATGAAAAAAACTAGAGTAGTAACTGCATAGTTACTACTCTAGTTTTCTATTTATAGAGGATTTTATATAAGGATTTTATGCAACAATAACTTTGTCATAGAAAAGTGATTGTTTAAAAGAATCAGGCCCCTAGTAGGTACTTGCCAGATATAAGGTAGTGATTTTAATTATATACTGTATGGATAATGTTAACTACAGCATTACATAGTAATAAAAGGCAGATTTCAATCTGAAAATTCTTTTCTGCAGACAACAACAGCTTCATTTCAGATATTTTAATTGTTTGATCTAAGTTAATAAATTTATAACTCGGTGATTGTAGTATATTTCAATCTTTCCCCTATTCTTTAGGAATGTATTTAATATAAACAGTGCATCAAAAGTTGTGTAAATGGTTTATTTTGTAGAAACACAAAAGTGTTCAAAGAAAAGAGAAACAGTTATTAACGATTTAATTACAGAAATATTTTGTAGAAAAGAAGTGTAAAGTTAATAGTGGTTATTTAACCATGACTTTTGAGATTCAAAGTGTAGATTAAAATAAATTGTTTGCAAGATTGATACAAAATAAGATTTTTATGTATTTAATTAGATACTTTAATCTTATTTTGTATCAATCTAAAAAATCTAATCCTAACTTACATCATACAAATTATCAAGGCACTCACAAGTTTAGTATATAGAATTAGTGAAAGAACTTAAAATACATGGACGGATATAACAAACAAAGACAGACTGTGATAGCCTACATTACATCTTAATAATAAAGTTTACCATAGTGAGATTTTTGGTAATCCTACCTTACCTACACTCATATTGTTCACAAGAACCACACATTTACTTAATGACTGTTAAAAACATTGCTTATCATTTCTTATTATTATAGAAAATAATATATAAGTTTGTAAAAGGGCACCAAAAATACATATTCGCCCACTGTTCAGTACTCTCGTCAGTTTTAGGTACCAGATTACTGGTATGTAATATTATTATAGTCATATTTTATTCTTATAAATACATACATTAGAGTGGTCCTATATCATAATTCTATTAAGTTTAACCAAGGCACATTCATTTCACTAGGAGAGCTACCAACAGTAACGTTAAACTTATTCTAATTTCAGCGGCACTATTACTACTCCAAAATGAGAAGGTCAGTACCTTCACGCGATTCGTCTTGACAACCCAGGGGTCGCTACCGTCGTCAAAGCCCATCGGACATTGGTCGCGTTCTCTTTCGTACTCCTCCATCTCTACGGCAACTGCAGCGCCCTCTGTGTAGTTCCAAGACGTCACGTCTTGCTTCAAATCGCAGTACGGGCCAAGGGCTTGTGACATCAGTATTCTGGAATTAGAATAAAACGTGGGCTATATTAGTAAAACATCATGATTTTAGCATTTACAGCCTCGGTGGTGCGGGCGGTGCGACCAGCAGGGACGCGCCGCCACTTGGTAGCATTGATCGACACGAGCATCTTGGATCATGAAAGTGTGCATATAACGCTAGACAAATTCACACAGCATCATACGGCCCCAAAATATGCAGAGCTTGTGTTTTGGCTTTTGGGTATATATAATAATAATAATAATAAATAATGCTGGACAATTCACACAGCATTATCTAGCCCCAACCTAAGCAGAGCTTGTGTTATGGGTACTAGATAAATACAATACAATACACTACATAGATAGATATTTTTTATTATACATAGAAAAACATCCAGAACACCCTGAACAAATGTCTGCAGATCGTACACACATTTGTCCCGAGGCGGGAATCGAACCCGCAACCTCCTGCGTCGCAGGCAGACCTTCGCCCACCGCGCTACAGAGGTCGTATATACATATGTATAACTGATATACATATCTATCCATACACATTGGATGGATAGGTATTTTTTAAGTATACAGTGAAAAAACCCAGCACAAATATGTATATGGCTGAACAATTCACAAAGCATGATCTAGCCCCAAGCTAAGCAGAGCTTGTGTTATGGATAATATATCGCATACACTAACTACATAGAAAGATATTATTTTATTATATTAGATTAGATCATATTTTATTATATATAAAAAAATAGACACGAGTGTCCTGAACAAATATCTGCAGATTGTACAAACATTTTTTGAATTGTCCCAAGGCGGGAATCGAACCCGCAACCTGCATTACAGACGGACCTTCGCCCGCTGCGCCACAGCGTCGTCAAATATCTGCAGGTGGTTTATCCTGAAGACATTTGTCCTGAAGCGGAAATCGAGCCTGCAAGCTTCTGCATACCAAAGTTGTGAGATGTTTGGTTGGAGGCTACCTTTTATTTGTGAAAAACACCTGCGAAGCAGTGGGCTGAAGCTAGCATTAAAAAAAACCTCTTTACGCATTCACTGCCCAGCCGCGACAGGAACTGGGATGTGCATTGTGCGTCTTGGGTCATGAATGAATGTGGTAATTTCCAAAAATAATAGAGAATTTTCACCTGTTAATATCAGCCCTCTGGTACACCCAACATCTGTACTTGGAGAATGGGTCCAGCTCATCATAAGTGATAAGATAAGACTTCAAATTTTCCTTCCAATAACCAATACACTTCATCTTGTAATCGGGATCACTGTAGATATCCACGGGCCTTCCTAGATAATCTACCGAAAGACAGTAATTTTCCTTTATCTGAATTGTTTTTTGATCCGTATCACAGACTGAGAAGTCACTTATGTTGAGTTTGCAGTATAAGTTTGGCCGAGGGCTTAGGGTAACTCCTCCAAGGATTCTGGTCTCGAATCTAACGTCGCCTCGTTGAGTAAAATTGAATTTTCCTGCTACAGGGCATCTGATGGGTGTTGGATCTCTTTTGAGGAAGATATCGTAACGCCATTGCTGCTTGTTTGGGAATTGCACCCAAGAACATACTGTATGGAAGTTGCTTTGGATCATGGCTAAGCCCTTTCGGTATCTGTAAAATTATTAGTTTTTAGGAAAAATGGGGAGCTAGAAAATTGTTTGGTAACAAATGACTGAAGTAGTTTCCAAGAGTCTGTTACAGTATAATTGTAAGTAGTTCTCTTGAAAGATTTACCTGATAACATTGTGGTGTTGAGGGACAAAGTCGAAGCAAACATAATCTTTCTGGCAACCATCCACGGTAAGTCTAGCCATCATTACTCTGCTGTCTCGCTGCTCCCTGGAAAGTGAAATAAAAACATTAGTTTCATAAAATTGTACTCGACCTCCAGCCAGATGGGATGACGACCTGCGAAAGACTGCAGGCGATAAGATACTGGATGGGATGCGGCAAGATGAAGACAGAGCGCTTTGGTGCTCATTAGGGGAGGCCTATGTCCAGTAGTGGACTAATGATGATAATGGAACTCGTCCAAAAACGAAATAGGCTCGATCTGAGTGATGCATTTACCTGCAGACATAAATGGTTCTCCTATATCTTCCCTCATCAGGATAGTAGGTTTCAATTATGTGCGTTTCGTTTATAAACACATCTGCATCAATATTGGCAGTGTTGATCCAGTCGCCGGAGAAGTTCTGCGGCAGTCTACAACCTGGTTCTACAACCTCAGCCTGAAATAAGGGGTACAAATTAGGGAGTATGAAATATGGTGTGTAACGGTATATCACGGACGTGGATTGCGGAGCGTAGCGATCCTCGTATTCATGCTGCATACACACTCGCCGAGAGGTTTTGTCGAATGTATCGCTCGTCCTCTCATCGAAAGAGAACCACAACGTCCAACCACACCCGTTAACACTTCAGTGTGCAATAACGCCGCCACGAGATGGATTTCGAGCGGGAGGATAAGATATGGTTTTCTCGGGAGTGAGAAGCACAGAGCAGAGACGTGCACCGAATTTTCTATGCGCCAAAACGATTTTTTAACTAATTACAAGTAAATGTAACAACGAATCCGAAAATTAACCCCATTATTCATAATGGTCTGCGAACAAAAAACAACTGCTAAGTAGTGTTATTTCTCTGTCTGACTAAATGTCAATAGAAGAAGACAGAGCGAAATTTAGCAGTGTGCTAAGTTAGCAGACTATTATGAATAAGGGGATTAAAGACATAACTAAAGAAATACTTCTAGGTTTCTTACCAAAACAAAAATCGAAGAAAAATAGTGTGCTGTTCCTAAGATAAATAGCAAAATGTGTGCAAATCTATTTTGTAAAACAAATAAACTATCGAGGAAACTTCACCACGTGTTTTTAAAAGACCTAAATCAAGATATAAAATCGAATTTACATTACCCTGAATATGAAGGGGGTAACTTTCACAGATTCTTTGATAAATAAAGATTTTGAAGTAAATAGCTTATGCACACTCTTAACACTGTCGAGCCCCTGGAGAACCACCAGGTTTACTATACATGTGCGTCGCGGACCATCCATGAAAACTGAATGAGACAAAACGAGACCTTACAGGCCGAGAAACATTGTTCTCACAATGGTGCTCTCGTCTCACCTCTCTGGTTCTGCGCGGAACGTGTCTACCAAACGATACGTAAACCGCTTGCGCGAATCGCCGTCAATCAGCAGTATTGGCACTTAAAGAATTACAATCTTACAGCCTCTTTTTAAACAGTTGCAATTGGTGTATTTGACACATAAAATTCGCAAAAAAAAAAACTGGCATTTCTATCATCTTCAGATTTCTTATGAAAGGAAAAAATTAGAAATTAAGTGTACAAAAATAATAACTCTGTTCTTTCTTACCTTAACAGGATTGATCTTGTATCTCTCAGGTGACTTCTCAACTGTCTTCAGAGTGTTACATTCTGGTGTTATGGATGCACCAATGAAGAGATCGTCATCTCTGTTTTTGAGGAAGCAACGGTACCTCTCATCTTTACGTGATTCCTTTGTATTTGCCACAGCGAAGAAGTGATTCTTGTCCACAAACCAATGGCCTAAAATGATAGTTTAGAAACTAAGTACTGGATGCTATCAATTCAAGCATACCAAGTCCCTTATAAATAAATAAATAAATAATGCTGAACAATAATACAGCTTCATCTCCTAATGCCCCAAGCTAAGCAGAGCTTGGGCCTAAATGACAATGAGTGATGAAAGTTCTTAAAAAAATCCTTAACAAACTGGGTGATTCAAACAAAAACTGTCTTTCTTTTACAGTTTTGATTTGGTAGCTTACCTAAACAGCTATATTCAACCACACCATCAAAAGAGTTAGACATTCCTGGGCACTTGCGATAAGTGATGTTGAACTTCTGATTAGTGATGAGGAACTGAGTACCAGCTGTCTGGCAAGACTTTATCTGGTTGTCTGGGTGGTTGCATTCTCCAGTAAAGCGGAATGTATTCTGGTATGCAAAGTGCCATACACCTTCTAGGGATGAACGGCAGTTTACCTGAAAAAGATA
The DNA here is from genome assembly GCA_955876795.1 of Eupithecia tripunctaria. NCBI lineage: Eukaryota > Metazoa > Arthropoda > Insecta > Lepidoptera > Geometridae > Eupithecia > Eupithecia tripunctaria. The sequence continues at coordinate 11,268,052 of OY041604.1, forward strand.
TTATTTGTTTTTATGAGGCTATATAATTTTTTGGTTTTATGATAGATTGTCACTGTACCTATACTACAATTATGTACACTACAATAATATTTCCATAAGTGAACTGGAACTAGGTGCCTTGACTACACAATTTAAAAAAAAAATGGCAGTTCTATTTTCACTTATTTTGTGAACATAATCAGTGAATGATATAGCATGGAAATCAAATATTTTCCCAATAAAAGTCCACTTTGAATTTCTACTTCAACAGGATTTGAACTTGCTTCTTAGCCTATGCAATTTAATAATAAATACGCCAGTAAATATTTTATGAACATTTAAGTTACATTTTTTAAATTCATTTTGTGATTTACTTAGTTGTGATAATAATGCAAACCAATTATTTTCTTACGGGCACATAGTTTTCTGAGAATAATGTTATCAAGTTCTGATCAGGGTTTAGACCCCTGCAGACTCTCTCCACCGTAGGTTCCTCATGAGGTGCCAGATCCACACACGGAGTCTCTATCTTCTCCAGCACATTTACAGTTCTTACGAGCAGTTTTACACAATAATAACAGTTGTGATATTGAAAAACCATCGTGTAGTTTACGCGGTAATCAGCCTTTATGTTTACGCATACTCCTCTGTAACAAAATATGTACTGGTTTAAGAACTCATCTTTTGCTACGGGAAAAAGATGAATCAATTTCATCATTGAAATTTGTCTGTACATACTTTCCAGTCATGTCGCTGGCATTGATGTCTGTTAAAGTTTGCTTGCCATTTTCAAATGAAAACCATGTATTCCTTAGCACAATCGGTATTGTACATTCCGTGTAAACAAAAGTGCCTGAAACAAACAAGACGTTCATTGGGCGTTAACCGATTTTGATATCATAAAAATAGCAATAAATATGTATGTACTCACTTCCGAAGTATAGTAGACAAATAAGTTGTAAAATATGTGTGTGTCGAATCATTTTGCTGTGAAATTATACGTAAATTACATCGATATTTTCTCTATTGATTTAAAATTCGAAAAGTAAAGTAAGCTTTCTCGGTTTTCCGTTGTCGATTTGATTGATTTGATTGATTGATGAAATGAATAACTTGCTTGACGGGCGTCCTCTTACTCGATGGATGAAGCCCTCAGCACACAGACGCTAATTGATTAGCGCGATTCCTTACATACTTATAGCTGCTTATAATTAAGCGCGATTTTGGCTTTTCCGAGGCGCTTCTGCATCCTGCTATTTTGCTTCTTTTGAAGCTGTGATTTGGCTTTTTTTAAGCTGAGTCTTGCTTCTTGCGGACAAACTTGTTGGAGTCTATACATTTGTGCGGCCAGCGTGGGGTGGCGGAAAGGCCTTTGTTCGCGTAACCAGTAAGGCGGGGAAGAGCGGCCGCGCGCCGCCTGAATCGCGCTTAAAATAAGCCGCTGTGTGTGAGTAGCGCTAATTATTTAGCGTCTTTGAGCTGCTGCTTTAATTGAATGAATGATATGATGATATAAGTATTGCCATTTCAATAAAGATGAAATTAATAAGATATTTACAAACGATCAACCCAAAAAAAGTTCTCATTCATTTATAATTTTTAGTTCCAGATTTAGCAGGTACCTAGGTACTATTCAAACATAACTATGGTTCCAGATGTAGATCAACAAGCAGCAGTCCATAACGCATTCACTGCCCAGCGTCGGAAGTGCGACTGACGAGCGACGAAGCCTCCTTTAGTGTTTTTTATACTTCATAGTGAAATTTGATGCCTTCATATCGTAAGAGAAAGGAAGTGTTTCCTTGATCTTCATTCTAATAACTTAGTAAAAGTGCTAAGTTATTGGAATGAAGATCAAGGAAACAATTCCTTCCATTTATGACCATGAATGACCTATCCAATTGCATTGCAGCTCCGTGAGCTGCAGGAAGTTGGACAGTGAGGTCATTATTGTGTATATTATCAATGAAATAGCACTGTTTTATTTTATTAGTATTTATTAAAAAAAACATCAATACACACTCCTACATTGTCCCTCTCCTGCATAGAGATAGGTTAGTAGGTACTTTATCTCTTTAAACTGTGAGAACTGAAGTTAACTGAAGAGGCCTTGACCCAGTGGGTCAAGGCCTCTTCATTGACTTCCAACCAGTTTCGCAATTGCGGAGATTCCGATTTCGATTTGTACATCTGTACATCAACCACGCCTTCGCAGGCTCGCACAGCTCGTTATTAGAAGATACGAGATCGTCCCGCCACGCCACCATTACATGGCTGACGCCGACGTCACTTCCAGCTTTCTGCCTGCCATAGAGTAAAAATCTAATAATTTTTGTTGTTTCCTACAAATATGCTTAAATTTACAACAACTTTTCTCCAGTATGAATACTCATATGCTTTTTTAAAGACTTCTTTACAGTAAAGTTTTTATCACAAATGTCACAGGCATACGGCCTTTCTCCAGTATGTACTCTCATGTGACGTTTTAAGTACTTGCTGGAATTGAATTTCTTGTTACATTTACCACAGTCATATGGCTTTTCTCCTGTGTGAATTAACATATGACTTTTCAAAGTAGTGCTGCGAGGAAAATTTTTATAACATATGCCACAGGCATATGGTTTTTCTCCAGTATGTGTCCTCATATGACTATTGAAGTTACTTACATTGGAAAATCTCATACCACATCTATCACAGGCATATGGTTTTTCTTTTGTATGAAATCTCATATGGCATTTTAGCTGACTCATATCAGAAAAAGTTTTATGACATTTGCTGCATGAAAATGGCTTTTCACCAGTGTGTATTCGTTCATGTCGCTGCAAGTTACATTTTTGCACAAAAGTTTTGTCACAGCTGTTGCAGGAAAACCTTTTTTCACCAGTGTGGATTTTTCTATGCACTTTTAAATAAACTCTCTCTGCAAATGTTTTGTTACAAATGTCACAAACATGAGGCTTTCCACCAGTATGTAACCTTTTGTGTCTATTTAAGTTGCCCATCTGTGTAAATGACTTTGTGCATATATCACATATAAAAATCTTCTCTTCATCTTGTCTAGCGTGCTTTATTTTTGATTCTGCAATTAAATTTATTTTCATGTGCCTAAAATCCATGAGTTTTGGTTCTTTCCTTTTTCTTGTTTTTACACAATTATTATTTAATAAGGTGTGTTTTTCTGAATTGACATCTGTGAAATAAACAAGAATTACAAGAGGATTTATGAATAAAGCAAGCAAATTAGCTGAGGTTGGTTTTAGTCTTTTGTAAAATTCTGCAAGCTGAAGTTTTAACAAATACCTTCTATTTTTATTTCAATAATATTTCTTTCATTTTCTGAAGATTCTTGTTTCACAATTTGTTCTTCCTTGACAGCTGCTTCCATTGCTTCTGTATTAATTTCTGAATCGTCATGAAAATCAGAATCATACTCATAGTGGTTTTCATTTATTATATTGCTAAGTGGAGAGCCCCCATTCAGTGCATAAACTGCCTGTTGTGAAAACTGAAAGGAAAATCATATTATGAAATTGGTTTGTCGGATGAAATGAAAGTAGCTTATTTTAGTGAGATGGTAGAAGGTAATAGGCAAAATAACCTTAAACTAGGTACAAGTTCTGGTACTGGTAAGTGAAGCAATACATTTTTGTTTGTTAGTTATGTTCATTTTTGTGGTAGATAGAAAGAACTGAAACGGGATCCAAGATGAAAGATGAAAGCAATAAATGTTATCAGCGAGCAGAGAAAGCCTTTGAAATTCACATTTTTTTACTGTAAATATTTGTGGTTAGCAAAACAATATTTTGTGGTGGACAAAAGCGCGGGATCCCATTAGGCGCGGGACCCGTAGCATTTACTACTCCTACTAAATGGCTAATCTGCCACTAGTAGGTATTCTATAGCTTACTTTAGAACCATCCTTTAATAGTTGAGTTAGAATATTTTCTGCTTTTTGAGCCATGTCTCGGACTTGACTGTATTTTCGCAGAAATGCGTAACAAATGTAGCACACAGTGTCAGGTCTCCAATCCTCCGTGTTAAGCTAAAAGAACCAGCATGAGATTTAAAATAATTACAAAACCAGCAAGATTTAAAGAAAATAGCTCAGGTAGGTACATAATGTTTACCTCAGAGTTCGTAAGCTTTTGGTACATTTTCTGGAGGTAAGTGTTTCGAATTGATATAATTTTTATGTTCTCGGTAAGACACATTCGACATGCAACCAACTTTGTCATTGCGATGTAAGAGATATAAATTAAAATTTAGTTTTCGTAACTACTGATATTATAGGTACTTCTCTGTCCAGTACAATACATGCCGTTGCCGATACAATTTTCCTTGATTTTTATTTTTTGCGATTTGCTTGTTTTGTTTGTGATCACAGATTTTTTTTTTGACTCGCTCTTCTTCTTTTATATTTTTGGCTCTGCTGCGTCATGGTTTGACACAATTCTGCCTATATATGTCAGTTATCAATTGCACAAAGACGAAGGAATAGGAATTTAATTTTTTAAAGTATGAGTTTGTATTAGATCAAAATATAATATTACCCAGATATAAACTCTATGTACTCAGCATTCGGCATTGGGTACGGTCCGTTTACAGTTCATAAGACTATCAGCGCTAAAAGTGCTTAAAGTCGGTCCGTATTCATTAAGCGCGATATCGACGGTTATCGCGTTATGAACAACGGACCGGCTATAGACGCACTCACATCGCTCACGTAAATTATAAGCTTAATTGTTCTAAAGTAATTTGAAAATTTGCAAGAATGGATTAGTAACTTCTTCGAACATTTTAAGCTATTACCTACATAGCTTCTATCGCGGGCCTTGAGCGTGGAGACCGAATCCAGAAATTCCGTAACGAAAATAACCTAACACTATGCAATAGCTTTACCGCGGCAGTCCCCGAGCGCCACACGTCTTTTTTATTTTATTTGATAGCTTTTGACCTATAAACGTTCTGCATCTGATAGCTAGCTAGGTTTAACAAATATCACAATGTCAATTTTGACAGATCGCTCACAGCGACCATGTTCGGTAACATAGGCGGTGTGAGCGCAAAGATGGCGTGGTTATGACGTCATCTATGATGTTTCAGAGTCGACTGTAGACACGCTAAATACGGTAAACGGACCAGCGATGTGAGCGCTCAAATCGGTTTTATCTGTAGGTATAGGGAATTAGGGACCGATTTCTGAGGATTACGATTTCTGTGGGCCACGCGGTCACCGAAAACTCGCACCGAACGGCGCGCGTGCGGCTTTCTTTTTTAACTGACTTTAAAAAGGAGGAGGTTCTCAATTCGACTGTATTTTGTTATGTTTGTTACCTCTGAACTTTTGACTGGGTGGTCCGATTTTCATGATTATTTTTTTATATGAAAGCTGGCGCTTCCCGTGTGGTCCCATTCTAATTTGAAGTTTCTAGTTCTGACAGTGGGATCCATGAATGATGGTTATAACACGAAATGCTGACAGTCGCTGCGATAGTTTTTTTTATGACTCATAATTGCATACTTTATATACGAGAACTCTTACGTATGGTTTTTATATTCTTATGCGAACTGAAATTTGGAATAAAAAGTAGCCTATGTTTTATTCCAGGCCTAGAACTATGTATGTCTTATTAAAATTTCAGCCCGATACGTTTCGTATTTTTGTTCTGAAGAAGTACCTAACAAAGATCTAACTTTTATTTTACGGGAACGTTTTATGGCTCTTACATTCCTATGGGAACTGAATTATGGAATTAAAGCCGCCGCGCTCGCCTCGCCCCTTCTAGTTTGGCCGACTGCCTCATTAATTACAAAAACCTACGACAAAAACCAAGTTGTCAACACTGATTTCAGTTCAGTGACTGACAGTGACACTCAAAGAGAATATACAATACACTGAACGGCAAGTAAACCAAAACCACCTGCGAGGAAAGAAGTTGAAGTTGCAAAAAAGTATTGTAGTTTTGTTTTTAATTTTTTGCTCGAATATCATAAAACGCTACACCTTACTTTTTTGCTTGCAGAACGTAACAACTATAATTTTAAAATTTCTGCGCAAACTTCTTTTATAAAAGCAGTTTCATAAAAAATATTAACTGTTGTCTTCCAGCTCACAGACTGAGCTCACAGAATGGGTCGCCGAAAGTCCAAACGTAAGCCCCCGCCGAAGCGTAAGGCAATTGAGCCTTTGGATCAACAATTCAACTGCCCATTTTGTAACCACGAGAAGTCCTGTGAAGTGAAAATGTTAGTTTTTCGAGATTTTAAAAGCTGTATTACTGCTGGCCGTAGGTAGGATAGTGTTTACAGCTATTTTACGCCGAAATTATTATTTTGCAGGGACCGAGCGAGAAATACTGCTAGGATTCAATGTCGAGTTTGTTTAGAAGACTTTCAAACATCTACAAATGTTCTCTCGGAGCCTATAGATGTTTATAATGACTGGGTGGACGCTTGTGAAAGTGCTAACTAATTTCCATTTTTTATGACATATTTTTAAGGTATGAATACATTCTATGAAATCTCTGTGGTTTTTTAAGTATACCGTATTATCATCATGCATTCAAATTGTCTAAAGATTTTGTCGTATGTCTCACCAACATCATTTATTTATTCTCAAATCTGCATTTGATGACACTGAGGCATCTTGCACCTGCACTGTGCCTCTTTAAGTTGTACTGCAAGGCTGGGCAGTGAAGCATTGCCATTATTAGAACTACATAAATAGAACAGCCCACCTGTTATATTATCAGTAAACAATAATTATCAGGTCTTCAAAGCTTGCAAAATTTTCTTTCTATGCTTCTTCATCAAAATGGTAATTGATGAACTAAACTAACAAAATTTTAAGATAATTATGTTATTTACCTATTTTATAACATAAGCTCTGCTTAGCTTGGAGCTACATGATGCTGTGTGCATTGTCCAGCATTATTTATTTATTTTACTACTTAGTTGTGCAAAAAGATGAATTACACAACCAATTAGCAACAGCAACTTCGGTGAACGGCCCATAGGTTTACCTACCTGTAGCAGAGAATATTCTTCTTTGTTAGATGTACTTATAGATTCCCTGTTCGAGGAGAGCATTGTTATACTTATAGCTCGAACAAAAACTGGGGTCATGTTAATAAAACAACAATAATCATGTCCATAAAATGTGTACTTTACTACATTGCACAAGTTTTATTTACTTCTTTAATCATCATGTCATCTTAAAATATTTTCTTATTAATTAATTACTATTTGAACTAAAACAGTTCAAATGAATAAATTTTACTATGTAGTATAAAAGTGAATAAAGAACATATTTATATAATATATGATTATTCATAGTTTTGACTAGAAAGTTTGTTCTTTAAAGAACCTTTTATGGTTTCTTATTGTTATTTCTTTTGCTCGGATGAAAGGGGTAAAGCACAATTAGGTACTTCTAAAAATTGTAGAGGTAATTAAGTGCCTACCTGCCTACAACTTAAATATGACTATTCAATTTAAGAAAATAGAAGTAGGTAATTATACAAAATTATGAAAATAAATATGAAATTAAACTTTTAAAACCGTCATGGTATCACTAAAGTATTTTTTTTTTATTAAAAAAGGTCATCTAACATGAGTACCCATCCATACCATAATTTTATTAGTAAGAAGTGATATGGTTCTTAAATCTATGTGACTATAATTTAGGATGTCTTAGCGTGTACAACATGGATGAAGGAAATCACCCTCCCCTAGGGGTGCACACAGAGTTTATATAGTGCACAGTATAACCTTTAATAAATACAACAAAATAACAGTATTTTTACAGAGTAACTACAAAAATGTAATTACAAGTAAAATAACAAATTCTTATGACTAAAACTTAAATAGTAGGTATCATCAAGTTAGAATCCTATTAGATAAACAATAATAAAATAATTATAAATTATCTTGAGATCTACATCGGGATTATGGGCACTACCCCCCATCAGTAAAACACCAATAAGGTGTTTATCAGGGGGAGGCCTGTGTCCAGCAGTGGACGGATACAGGCTGTTGAGGTTATGGTTGAGGTTCGTAAGTTTATAAAGTTAAAGTGAAGTGATATGATAGATAACAATGAGATCTTCATGTGCTTTTTTTGGTATAGGTACCTACCTACATTAAGAGGTAGGGCGTAGGTACTTCTGATTTCTGAAAAAAAAAGTCTTAACAGGATATTTACCATGATTTCTCCTACTTTGACTTCAGTTATTCTGTGTGTGTCCCATTTACAGGTAAATTAAATTACAGCAGATATAGGTAGGTATTAATTTCTTTGTTTTGTGCTCCTTTGATTAGACTTTTATTTTGTCTTATTAGACATCTCTATTATTAAAAGTGAAATGTGAATTAATGTACTCAAGCATCTTGTGCTACTATGGTGGATAAATATATGTGTAGGAGTAGGTACCTATCTGAATAAATATTAAATACAATAGGAGATCAGTAGTAGTGGCGCAAGGGACCTGCAAATAAATTTGAATGTCCACAGAATGTCATCGATGTGGATACATCATTTGGATCACTCTTGCAGCTCATTACAAGTACAGCCAATTTATGAATATATTTCTCCTTAACTGTGAAACGTAATGACTCGCCCTTCTCTCCCATTAAATATTTGAAGTATCTCTGTGCCTCGCTTGTGAATTCACCATGTTCTCTTGGATAGCACATGCTGAGCTCACATAGTTGGGCTAGGCCTGGTACCACCTCAGCCTCAGGATGAAGCAGGTGAAAAATATTTTTGGGTGTCACTCCTTCATCGATTACTCCATAATCCATGGCAAACATCTCACAGGATCCAGAAGGATTCACTAGATTTACTCTTCCTCTTACATGCTGATTTAGTTGTGGCGAGAAGTATATGGCTGTTGAATACTGCGAATAGTCTAGCATTATGCTTCCTGGCTGTTCCATAATATGCAACATTCTATAGAGATTGAATGGAACCACATAAAAATTCCGGATATCAATCAGGTATGTAACTGCACCTTGATACGACCTAAATCCAATTTCTTCAGCCGGATGTTGTATAGCTGCTTGGAGCTGGGCAAAAGACTCCTCAAACGTTTCTACCATGGTGTAACAATAATAACGCCACGCCGCGCCGGCCGCCGCCGCCCCAGCCAGAAATAACTAGCGCAAAGAGAATACAATAACTTCGTAAGAGTAAAGGCAAGGCAACGCGGCTGCGCCAAAGAGAGAGAACAATAACTTCGGGCTGCGTGCGCCACCGAAATCGCGCTAGAAAATCGGATCACGTTCACGGTGAGCTTGCTGTCAAAACTGACATGACATTTCCTCTTCAGTTTTCTTCAAACGCTTCGTGTATCTGCTTCCGAAGCGTTTAGTAAGGACTCCGAGGCTTTCCTCTCTACCCCGACTTCTACTCGCAAAGGCAACTGCCTCTGGGTCACTTGGTGAAAAAGCGGTGTGTCGCCTTTAAGCCCTCCGCAGACAGCCGCTAATTAGTTAGCGCGTCTTGCCGTCCCACCGTCCCGCCACATCCCGTCAAAATCGTGACACAATTTGCATTATTTTTCCATTTCACTCATCTGGCCGGAGGGCGTCCTACACTACGTTTTCCACTTCAGTTTGCTAATTCTTTGAGCTATGTCGATAACTTTAGTTCTCTGTCGGATGTATTCGTTACGAATCCTATCCTTCAGAGAGACTCCGAGCATAGCTCTTTCCATAGCTCGCTGAGCGACTTTAAACTGGTGGACCAGCCGTATCGTAAGTGTCCATGTCTCAGCTCCGTAGGTCATGACGGATAGGACGCACTGACTGAAAACTTTAGTTGTCAAGCATTGCGGTATGGATGACGAGAAGACTCGACGTAGTTTTCCGAACGCAGCCCAGCCTAGCTGATCCTCCTCTCGGCCTCCTTCCCAAAATTGTTTTTACCTAACTGCAGAATTTGTCCAAGGTAAGTGTACTCGGAAACAATTTCGAGAAGGTAGGGTGGCCATGTACGACGTCCGGTCCCGGATCAATGAGGCCATTAATCATGACTTTGGTTTTATCCAAATTCATGCCGAGCTTTAGCCTCGCAATGCATCGGCATTGCGAGGCTAAATCTAGGCCGTCCAGCATCCGGTTCAGCTCCTCTAGCGACTCCGCCATTACGACTATGTCATCAGCGAATCGCAGGTGTGAGATATAATCGCCGTTTATGTTAATGCCCTTACCTTTCCAATCCAGCGTCCTATATATATTTTCCAATGCGCTCGTGAATAGTTTCGGGGATATAAAATCCCCTGTCTCACTCCTCTGCGCAGTTAGATGGGTTTGGACTGCTGGTCCTGTACTTGGTTGGATACTCATGGCACATGCGGCGTCGTAGAGACATCTCAGCACCTCGATGTAACGACAGTCTACTTAGCATCGCTGTAAGGATTCCAGAACAGCCCAGGTTTCGACAGAGTCAAAGGCCTTCTCATAGTCCACAAAGGCCAGACACAGGGGCTGATTATACTCTTCGGACTTCTGTATAATCTGCCTAACTGTGTGTATGTGGTCTATGGTGCCATATCCTACGCGAAACCCGGCCGGTTCCGGTGGCTGGAACTCGTCGAATCTCCTGGCGAGACGGTTCGTGATCACTCGTGAGAACAGCTTATAGACGTGGCTCAGGAGTGAGATGGGTCTGTAGTTAAGCTATTGCATAGCTTCTATCGCGGGCCTTGAGCGCGGGGACCGAATCCAGAAATTCCGTAACGAAAAAACCTCACGCTCCCCTCTCCGACCGGAACAGCGGTGATACTTTTTAGTTTCGCCATCTATCGATGAATAGTAGAACTTTTAATGACTTTTTGAAATATGACGTTTGTCTCTTTAGTTCAGCAACTCGCCTCTAGATGGCATTGCAATAGCTTTACCGCGGCAGTCCCCGAGTGCCACACGTCTTTTTTTTTTTATAATGTTATAGGTATTAATGTGTAGTTACATAATCTTTGTGAATCTTATTATTTCCTATCCTAACTCTCCTGATCCTTATCACTTAGGTATATTCTCCTAGTAGGTTTTATAATACAGTAAAATGAAACGATTTAGCATTTGGCTAAACAACTAGGGAGTCCAAAAAAAACATTCAACTCTATGTTGTCAAAAGCAGGCAGGAAACGAACTATAGTTCTTTTTTCCGGATGCTACATCGAGAAAAGCTTTCCTCGAGTCATGTGTTGTCGCTCAGACAGAGAGCCTTGCTGGCATCTCAAGCTAGGGCTGTTCATTACTCTGTTGGCTTTTCTGGTGTTCTTGGGAGATGACTTCGGGTAGGTAGCTCAGGAGCTCCCGGGGAAGGGGCCGCCATGAAGTTTTTGCATTAGGCGGTCTTGTATGCAGAGGAGCGATTCCGTTGAGATGTACATGGCGAGAGTTGTCGGCGCGATAATCGTACATTCTGCGTGCCAGCTTGACTCTGAGGGCAATGTTTTGTTAGGCTTGGATAATTTTCTAATTCGAATGTATATCTTGTCAACCCCAATCTTAGTTTTCAGAGGCAGTTGGGATGTCAAGACTGGTCGAAGGATGACTCGGGCGGCGCGTGTTTGCCGTATTACACGCTCCACCTGTGCGCTCATCGACACCGACCTGTCTATGTCGATAACCAGATATCGAACAGGGGTTTGCCAATCAAGGGCTTGTCCTCGTAGTACTACGGGTGGTAAGACAGTGCGCTAACGAGTGACAAGCAGTGCTGCCGTCTTTCCAGCATAAAGCCCTCCGCAAACAGCCGCTAATTAGTTAGCGCGTCTTGTAAAGCGCGATTTCGGGGATTTTCCAGCTTGATTCCTTACACACAGCGGCTTATTATTAAGCGCGATTTCGCCGCTCCCTCCCCGCTCCTTACCGGCAGCGCGAACGACGAAGGCCGTCCCGCCACCCCTTGCCAACCCGCGCCGCCCCGCAAAATCGCACGACGCGGAAACGCCTCGGACAAGCCGAATCGCGGCAGTGTGCGTCAACGTATGCGTTTTAGTACAAAATGTTCCGCAAGCAAATATCGCAAAATCGCGTGACACAGGACGCGCTAAAAAATTAGCGTTGATGTGAGTAGGGCTATAACTGCAATGCGCCATCTCTAACTAACCAAGCTAGTAGGAGGTTCAGCGTGCGCTGCATCTGGCTAGCAGCTGTGACTGCGTTGGTCGCGGAGGCAAAGCAGGCGCTATCATCTGCGAAAAACGCTTATGAACCGTCTTTTTCTCCAGGTAGTAGTTGGTCTTCCAGATTAGGGATATCGTTTGTGTATAGCACATAAAGTGCAGGAGACAAACAGCTCCCCTGCGGCACTCCGGCTTTAATTCGTCGAGTTGTGATCTGGCTTCTTCGACAGCAACGTAGGAGCTCCGTCCTCGGAGAAACGATGCGACCACCTGGATGATAGCTGCTGGTCTAGAAGAGGCAATCAGCTTGTTTCGGAAGTACGATGACTCTACCTATCTTCCAGATGTTGGGAAAGTGTCCAGTTCGCAAAATAGCGTTGAACAGCATGGCTAAGGCTGCCACGCCTCTTATCTTATCTCTTATCGGGTAGGTGCTGTATGCAGCAGTATTTGCAATTCCTTCATCTCCTGGAGTTTTCCGTTTAGGCTGATGGAGAATCGTTTGTCGTACTTCAGCTGGTGAGATAAACTCACCCCCACTAAGTGTCGGGACTGGTCTTAAAATGAAAAATAATAATAATAAACTGAAAATTGCGTTTCCAGGTGGTTTGCCAGGATTTCAGCCGTCTACTGGCGCGAATTTACTCTGACCTTGGTCGTTCAGAAGGGGGTACGTTGGAGTGGGATATCAGGCCGTGCTTTACTGACACGTGACGAGCATATAAAACCAATTTTGTACGACCTTATTTTTCATCAATTGTATGTTGATTGTACCTAATGTTTGTCTTTCTAAATCAAGGCCCGGCTTTTTCCGTAGCACAAATAATATAATACTATAGTAGGTAGGTATTAAATTAAAATAATAAAATTGTCATCAATCACTTTATTTTCAACTGTAAAGTACAATTCGCTACAAGCTAAACAATTATGTAATTGTAACACCTTGTCAATGAGTAACAATTGCTAATAAAACATTTTAGCATTTCATTAAGAATTTGTGTTAAAAGTTTAATATTATGAAAATGCTTTAATCAATCTAGAACTACAAACATTTAGAGCTTTTAAGTAAATCGTCATAGAAATGGTTCATGATCAATGAAATGGAATGTATTTAGCACATTTTCATCAAAAACATTAACAGTATGGAATAACAACAGTAGGTACATATAGGCAAACAACAATACTGGAAGAAAGCATCCATAGCTCTTAAAAAATATTCAAGAATAGCTACGAAATGTTAAAAATTCTCTATTTGGCATATATTTTTATAACAGTGCTTCGTAATTGACGGATTCCTACATGTGCTAACTGCTAAGTAATCTTATAGTAGAATTAATTGTACTAACACTTCAGACAAAAGCTTTTGCACACTACTGATTATAACAATATCCTTTTGAGAATATAATAGTATGTACGTAATAATTTCATATTGACAACAGCTTAACACTAACATTAATAATTGTATTACACATTGATCAAAATATACTTAATTAATAACAAAATAGACAGCATCAAGCTGCATCACATTTTATTAACAAATAATAATAAATAAAAAATACCTATGTGAAACAATTTACAAAATTGTAGAGTTAATAATTGAGCTATTGCCTAGACTTACAACCCAGGGGTTTCAATAACCATGCCATAGTTCTTGAAGAAGGAAATACTTTAGAATTGCACTACAGAAATTAATGTACAAAATATTTACAAATGCTAGGAAATAAGTAGCTTTTAAGGGATATGACATGGTTACCGATCCGCATACCACCAAACTCCCTCTGTGCACAAGCTGTGTCAAGAAGGTAGGAAATGGGTTATATAGCTTGCTTTAACACTTTTGAAACTAAAAAGCGTTAACAAACAAAGCTTTCACACTGAATAGCATTGTAATATTGTCGCATAGTTGATATGTCCAAATGCGTATATTTAAGTATGTCAGCGCTCTTATCCCAGTAGAATGTTGTATCTTGTGCGATTTAACTCACACTGAACGCTTTTCATAATAACGTGAAACAACAATAAATATTATAAACACTGATATACATTCAAATCCATATAACATTAATATGCACACAGAAGCTTTATAACGCATTACGATAAACATGTAATTTATAAATTAGAATTTTCCCATGTCTATGAAGGAATCATACTGTTCAAATCCATCCGGAGTATCCTCAGAGGAGGTAGAAAGGTTCGTGAGCGGTGGACAATCCACATCGCAAGTCACCGTATCGTCAGAATCGCTGTCACTATCGATATATTCATACAACCTCGGTCTGTCCGAGCTGACTTCCGAGAAATCGTAACTCATCGACGTAGACGCTTTATCGATATTAATGACGTCACAAGCATGAGAAAGCAAAGCGTCGTCGTACGTGATTACAGTTTCGATGTGCGATAAAGTCGCTTCTTCGGTGTACCGTCCTGAATCGCCTTTATCAGACACGTTCGGAGATAGTGTGACTTTATACGAGGGCGGTAAAGTCAGGCTTTCCGTTTGGACGTGAAGGCTTTGAAGATCTTGCGATTGATTCAAGCGATCTTGACAGTCTTTCGTCAGAGAGATTGAATTATCATCGGAGGACAAATCAACATCCGCGTTGAGAGTTACGGAATCGTATCGTTCTCTGTCCAAAACCTCCAAGTCCTCGCATTTAGTGGAATCATCACTGCTATCGGAGACCAATAATTCAAGGCTTCTGTCTAAAATCCCGGTATCGGTGCACGTAGACATTTCGTCTTCGAAAACGATCTCGACGCTTCTGATTCTCATTAGGGGCATCTTAGCTGGTGACATTTCGTTCCCCCTAGCCGTCATACCTTTTTTGTGACTGATATCGATTAAGGACTCTGTACATTCGCTAATTTCATCGTAGTCTATCTCGTAGCTTCTTAGATCCGACGTGCATGGTGCGGATTCTGTGACGACATGGCATTTCTGTGCATTGTGATCGTGTGCGGAGGGTGAGGTGGTATGCGCGTTTGTTCCCTAAGGTTGCAGCGACTCCTATTGTATAGTGGTGCCTAGATCTAGAGCGCCGTCTTCTTGCATTTTCGTGAGGAACTTGAAGACTCGAGATTGCTCGTCAGTTTGCTTCACCATGTCGATCAGAGCGAGCAGCTTCTTGATTCCGATGAAGACCCTGCGAGAGGATATTAAAATTAAATACAGGAAGAAATCAAACAGCAAATGGGCTAAAATGTATACCCCGAATATCAATCGCAAATTAGAATCGAGTAGACCTACTCGGCAAGCGAAATAAGTAGCTTTTTCGTTTTCGTGCCAATCAAACTGTGCCTACGTTTTTAATTAAAATATTTTTTGACTATCGACGTCGTCTCCAGTAGATATTTTTGGAAAGTCAAACAATTAAGACTTGAGATTGAGATCTGCAGAATCTGTTTTGATTTGCGTTTGAGCATACGCGGGTTTAGGCCAAAAGGAATAAAAAGTTGCTATTAAAGCGTCCCTAAAGCTATCTACCATAAGTATGACAAGACAAGCTACCTAGACTACTATTTACATTCACAAAGACGAAGATATTCGAGTCCCGTCGTCACGGGACACCATAAAGGACCCCACTGACATACCTGACTGACGCGGAGTGGAGCAGAATCGAACAATTAGTTAGAAGCCACTGGGATAACAGTCTAAGGGCCTCTTTCACCACCCTCAAGTAAAGTCTTGAGTAGGCTAACCACTAGATAAAGTCACCCGTAACTTCACATGCCAATTTCACGATGTTCGAGTAGAACTAATCATATGATTATCTGACCAGTAACTTACTCGTCACAACATCTGCCAATTAGCGTATTTACTTTACAGTTCAAAGCTGTAAGTTTTAATTTTGTGTCGATACTTATCAGATAATATCCAACGATTATTTAAAATATATTAATAAAAATGGATTTATTTGACCTAATTGATCATCAATTGGATGAATTAGAAGATTCTACGACGCAACGAGTACCTAGGATTCGTGTATTTAAATTCCGTGTTGATTATTTTACGGACCTAGATGAAACTGATTTTTTTACTAGATTTCGCCTATCAAAATATGCAGTAAACAAAGTGCTTATCTTAATAAAACACAAAATAATCCCTAAATTGCAAAGGTGAGTGGTTTTTTGTCATTAATCAAATGATTTTATATTAATACCTAACCTATAAAATCTACTGACATTCTCGTCGAAGCATCGCTTTGTTTTTTTCCAGCACATCTTAGTATTTCTGCACAAGATGCACTAAAATATCCCTCTCATTAATAGAAAAGTTTGCACTTCTTTCCCTTTTCACTTTATCCATGATAGAAAATAAAGAGAAATAATCATACGCACGCACGACACAACGCTTTTCAAAAACTCCCTCCAAAACACCAAAACAAAACAAATGACAAGACATTTGACAACGGCCTATGACGTTTGACGTTTATTGATTTTTATTTTTTTATTTATATTTTAATTTGTCGCTTTGGACAAATTAGGCTAAAGCCATATTAGGGCCATACTGCCTTGTCTTACGTTAAATAATTTTCTTATCAGAAATACACGTCTTTATGGTTCAGCCATTTTGTTCTTTTTTCTGACGTTCATTGAACGATGATTGAACGAATGGCAGGATATGATTTTATACGTCATTTACTTAACCAGTAAGTTGTCACTCGAGGCTCAATTTTCGTTTGTGAAATGCACAAAAGATACTCGTGACTTTTACTTGCCAATTAACGTTATCTAAGAAGTAACTACTCAACACTTTACTTGGAGATCGTGAACGAGGCCCTAATTCATCTTAAGTAATTACTAAATGCGTCCCGCGGCTTCGCACGCGTGTTCCTATGGGAACTGATTTATAGGATATAAAGTAGCCTATGTTTGATTTCAGGATTAGAATTACCTGTATGCAAAATTTTCGCTTGATCCGTTCAGTAGTTTTTGCGTTAAAGAGTAACAAACACACATCCATACATTCTTACAAACTTTCGCGTGATTCGATTGTTTCGCTTCGTGCTAGTTGCATTTCATTCTCACCGCTAAAGTTTAGAACATCCTGTTTCAGTTAACTACAACCTGGGTGTCTTCAAAACAAAAGTGATTAAGTGTCTTCTATATCTTCATGATACTTTGTCGGCCAAATCGTCACGTTCAATGACGTAAGATTGTGGTCAAACGAAGGGTTTGCCAATATATAAAAATAATCCCTATTTCCACGCGTTAATGGTTGGACCAAATTCGCTCATTCTTCTTTTTGTTGTGTTTGTTATTTTCAGAAGGACGATATCGACAAAACGTCTAGATCGTGTAATGTCCTTGTACTCAATTCGTCGTTTAAGTAAAATGCCCTCGTAGCAAAACGGCTTAAGAAGGTTGGAATAATAAATTACAGTGCGGGTGAAGCCGCAGGGCTCAGCTAGTAATTAAAAAAAGGGGGCCTTCATGTCGTAAAGAATAGCCGTGCTGACCCGTTCGTTTTAAGTCTCGTTATATTTTTCATCATCATCAGCCGTAGTCCGCTACTGGACATAGGCCTCCCCTAATGAGCGCCATAGCATCTTCAGCTTGACAGATCCAGCATCTGCCTACAGTCTTTTGCAGATCTCGTTACCCCACTTGGCCGGAGGGTTATATTTTACCCGACTACAAAACAAACGGAGGAGGGTATTGTTCGTGACTACTACACACCTGCCTTTGCCCTCGCTGGGGACGGGGCGACATCGTTGATGACGCCGGCGGCGCCACCACGATCTGAACATCCGTGAAAGTTTCCGTTACCTCAGGCGATGTTGGTATACTGGTATTTTGGGTATTATCGAAGAGAAAAATCCGATACTTATGTATGGATTTATGAATCTGCATCGATTGAACACACATGTATGTTCTGCGATTTTTGCTTCCGAAGTACATATTAAATGGTTTAGTACATTATTCAGACCATTGTCAAAGGAAACTTGGTCTCGTAGAAACAACGTTTTTGGAATAATGTTTAGGAAAATTTACATAATGATACTTTATACAAAATTCTTACTATAGGTACGCCATGCGCCGTGCGAGAGCGTACGCCAAGGCGATCTTTGGGGTCCTTTGGCACGCTCTGCGGTTCATCCGTGATAGAAACCGACGATGGTGTGAGGCAACTTCTTTAGGTGGAGTGCCGAAGAGTGCCCACTCTATACTTTATATGCTCTACCACAAGGCTGATATTCACATGGCTCCACGCATGTCGTTCTGAATCTTGCTGAGATCTACCTTGTAAAAAGCATTGCTCTCTTGTAGCACGGCCATGACATGCTCAGATGATGATAATATTTGTATATTTTAATATATTTGCCACGCCTAAATGCATACTCACTCACTTGGCTCCACACATGTGGTCCTGGATCCCGCTTGGAGAAAGCATTGCTCTCATAAAGAACTTTATGCTCAGGTGATAATAGGTTGGTCATGCGTCGTACGCTTGTGTATGCTAAAAGAATTCATGCCACAACGTGTTGCCACATCTAAGTATCTATACCGTGTCCATTTTGAATGAGGCATAAACGTAAATAAACCGCCCATACTTAACCTAAAATTCACTTTGTTGGCGCGTCCTTTTATACGTAATTTACATTACTTGTCGATTTTAGATCCTCCCTTCAATAAAAATTGCTTACTTTATCTGAAACTCGATGCAAAGCAAGTGAGATTTTGTTATTTGTGTCGTATTTTGTTTACTAACATGCTCCATTCAACGTGGACAAACCATAGGTGTATACTCACTTGGCTCCACGCATGTCGTTCTGGATCTTGCTGAGATCTCGCTTGGAGAAAGCATTGCTCTCTTCTAGCACGGCCATGACATGCTCAGGCGATGATAGATTGGGCACGTGGAGAACGCCCGTGAACGCTGACAGAATTTCCATGTCATCCAGGACTTGTCTGTAAACAAAAAGAAGGAAATCTTTATTTTGAAGAATAAAACTGGAAACCTCTTCGTGCAATCAGAACTGCACGCACTATCTAGTTTCTTTTATCTAAGGATTCTACGTGACGATTGCTTACTTGGTTAGCAGAATTGGTCCAATAAACTTATATCGTCACAGTCGCTCTGTCGCGCGTCAGGGGAAACTCAAAATCAAACAGGATTGGATCTGAACTAGTCTATTAAATTGAAACTTGATAAGAACTACTGTTTAGTCATTCAAGTTAGATTGACAAATGACTGGACGGCTAAATCATGTATTTTGCTAAGTTCTAGCTTAAACAACTATAAAACACTTTCTTACCAGAAGTGAACAAGTTTGGTTGTATTATTCTACCTGGAGATAAACCCTTGTCAGTTCTAAGCTATAGGGGAACAATTTACTCAGCTTCTACTCAGCTCTACCAGCTAGCTAACAGCTAACAGTTAGTTGAGAGAATGCTATCTCGACATCCCCTCAGGGTGACAACGACAACTTCCGAAAACGACAATTTCCGATTCCTAAAATGGCAAATTCCATGAATGACAAAAATGACTAATTTATACGTTATAACCTTTGCTCTTATACTATACGAATAATAGTGTTGTGTAAAAACTTACCGCCGGCTGCTGGTACACAGAATCAGCAGCTTCCGTCCCATAGGCGGTTGTTTCTTCAGCAGCACGAGCAAAGCCTGGAGCGTGAGGTTAGAGTAGCGCGGTCCGATCGGACCGTAGTCTAGCAGACGCTCGATGTTGTCCACCAGAATGCAGGACAGGGTTGAACGGTAGGCGTCGTCGAAATACTGGGAGAGGAGTGAGAGTTGGAGTAAGTATTCATGTATAAATATAAATAACTATTACAGTAGAACTTTTAAATCTATCATGGTTATTAACACTAAAGTATTATACAACTGGTAAATATCCCGTATATGACTTTTATTAAAGTAGGGTACCGATAAAGTTAAGAAGTTTTAAAGATCTTATTGGCTTTTGTATAACGGGGGGTAATTCCCATGATCCCCACGGTGAGCATGCAGGTTGGAGAACGCAGTTCGGTGGTAGCATTGTTCTGCAGGAAGCGCTGCCGCCCGCCCCCAGCGAATATCCCTTAGTCGCATCTTACGACACCCACGGAAAGAGTTTGGCTTAACGTTAGTATTAATTAATACTAAATAGGAAATTATCACCCAAACGAAGTTCCAAGTTTTTTAACCATTCTTTCAACATCGAGTATTGTTTGTAATAAGTCCCGCGATCACTTTAATCTCTCGATACGAGAGAAGTAAATTGATAAACAGCAAAATGATTAACATAAATCTAATTTTATTTCGGTTTTTCTATTCTATGATAGGGTATATGCATGGATTTTTTTTATTTTTTTAATCGATTATTTAGGTTAATACATAAACGAAAAAAAATATAACACCCAAAAAAAATAATTTATTCAGATAAAAAACTAAAAGTAAAACTACACTCAGTTTTGGGTGATAAAAACGCTGCCTTGTTAGCCCATGCATTTTATGACGTCACGGATCATCGAGTTCCATATGTAAACTCAAAGTCAAAACTTCATGCCCATACAAAAATGTTCAGGTATGACGTCACGCTTCACGTGCCAATAGCGTTGCGTTTAGAGATTTTGCTGTTGAGACTTAAAATATGTACTTTTCAATGATTAAATTTCACAATAAAAACATCATAAGATACAAAAATAAATATACAGATATATTTCTATATCACTAGAGAATACGTTAAAAAAATATTAGCTTTTTTGAAGTCACATGCATATACCCTATTGTAGTATGTTGGAAATAGGTATGCCCACTACATAGCACTTTTTATCTAGATAATTTGCTTTCATCCAGGTACTACGTGAGGCGCGCAGAATCATATTTGTCATAAGTGAATTTTTTTGTCATTTCTACATACTCTACATATTTCTGTCTCTTCTAAAAAGCCCTTTTCTAAAAAAAGATCTCTGAAAAGTACTCACCTTTCTGATCTGCAGACATTTGGATGTCTCAGTGAATCCCACCATGTCTTCAGGCGAGCACACCTTGACGAATGGAAAGTCGGACATCTTAGCCAGCTGCGCGGCGAGAGCGGTCTTACCGCTGTTGGGCGGACCCTCCAGAAGCACTGATACGAGACCTGAATGAAGAAAAGAGGTTACTTATGGTCCCTGAACCATTTTTGCAGACCTACAAATTGATTTGCATGATTTTCTCAAAGACTAAAGTTACATTTAGTTCGTTTGACTAGAGCTGTCGCGTTTGCTCAAGTGTAGGGTTGTTATAATAAAAAAACCCTTTACTTGAGAGTGCCTAGTGCGTTCTAAGTTCTACAGGTCAGGCATAGCTGAGAACAATTTTAATTTTAGAAAAAAAAAACGACTAAGTCTAAAACGGTTCATCTGTTTAGGAGGTACGCTGAGAAAGACAAACGCACAGAAACACAGATGGATACGATAATTTTGAACACTACTCTTTTACTTTTTTGGAGGTTTTAAACATAAAATAACACATACCGCTAGCTTCGGTGGCCCTTGCTTGCTGGATGTAAAGTTGGCCATCTTCAAGCAGCGAAGATACTGGAGTGCCCCAGTTGATCACCCCACGAGCTAGGAAGTGCTCCAAAGCTTCCGCCGCGGTACCGAATGCCTGGACAATAGTAATGAAGTTTATAACAGACAAAACAACATAGAATTATACGGACTATACTCAAATATTGTATTATTTTTAATAAATAGGTATTCACGGACCACATCTATTCTCCCTACTTCTTGACAGCCCAAACCAATTTGGTCAACCTCAATTGGTCCACTGCTGGACGCCGGCCTCCCAGTGATAAGCGCTTTATTGGCGTTTATCCCATAATTCGCACGCTAAGCATGCGGGTCGGGGATAACTGTTCGGTCGTAGAATTGTTTTGAAGGGGGCGCTATTGCCTACTCCCAGTGGATATCCCTTAGTCGCCTATTACGACACCCGCGGGAAGTGTTGGGGTGGTGCAAATTCCAAGCCAGCACCACAAAGCTCAAAGCATCTTGCTCGTCACAGTATAATTGATTCAGTGAGATCTCTTGTACCCTTCTCTTCTCCGTAGACCGAGACACGTGACCCCGTTGACCCACTCACCACCGCTACGGAGGTGACCGTCAACCGATTCGTTACCGCACACTACACAGCCGACTCAAAACCAACTCTTCCGGACGCGGGGTCGAAAAATTCCCCGCTTCCACTCCAGTGCATTCGGGCAACTAAGGCGTGGAGGTTACGCCTTAGTTGCCCGAATGCACCATCTGGCGACAGCCCAAGCCGAGGCTCGCATCCAACAGGTTGCCCTTGTGCGTGTCGCCCCCTACCGGACCTAATCTAAACCCTAAAAAAACCCAACCTAATCTTACCGGATAGGCGCCTGCCAAAAGTTCGGTAACGGTATCATGGCCATCTGCGGTCAACAGCACCGAAGACCACTCAAAAAAAAAATCTTGAACCCTCCACTTCAATCAGTGCTATTCCTTCTATGTAGTCCCACTTACCGGCTTGATGTCATTCTCGAGCGCGTGCAAGAAGTCACCCCGTTCCACCATCAGCTTCTCCATAGCCTCAGGGTCCACCTCCACCTTGCTGGACGCCTTGATCAGCCGGTTCATGGCGGTGGACTGCGCGGCGCGGACTAGACCTTCCAACTCAGCGCCGGAGAAGTTCTTTGTGCGGGCCGCTAGTTCCTGTTAAAAGTGACTTAATAATGTTATTTGATTATGTTCCTTAGGGTTTTGAGTTAAGCATTATGTCATCATCATCATCATCGTCAGCCTATATTAGTCCACTGCTCGACATGACGGCGCTTTGTTTTCAGCTTGACGCATCCAGCATCTGCCTGCAGTCTTTCGCAGATCGTCATCCCACCTGGCCGGAGGGTGCCCTACACTACGTTTGCCAATCGCGGTCTCCACTCAAGAACGCGTTTACCCCATCGGTAGTCGGTTCTTCGCGAGATATTGCCGGCCCACTGCCACTTCAGCTTGATAATAATAATTCTTTGAGCTATGTCGATAATTTTGGTTCTCTGTCGGATGTATTCGTTACGAATCCTATCTTTCAGAGAGACTCCGAGCATGGCTCTTTCCATAGCTGAGCGTCGCTGAGCGACTTTGAATTGGATTAGCATAATGTAGTACGAATTAAATTTCCAACCATAAAAGAAAACATGCTATGTAGACTCACATTTATCTATGTAAATAAAAGTTTTTATCTAGCTAGAGGATCAAAGCCTTGAGACGAGTTTTGCTTCAACTAACAGGCTATTAGTATCTTCGTCGCTTCCTTACTTTTTACATACCGAAACGACAGAAATATATAATAAAAACAAAACTATCACTGTACCTGTGTACTGTTTTATAATTTGACCTTGCCGAAGTGTACACTTAGATAAGGTCAAATTATAAAATATTTATCTTATACCTTTTTTCATGAAATTTAGTAAACAGTATTCGTGTTTTCAATAAACTTTCATCAACTTTATCGTAATCTATTGACTCTTCCTGACATCTATTGGCGAATAGCAATACTATTTTATTCGTGTTTACAATAATCAACTTTATCCTAATCAACTCAAACACTAAACTGAAACATAATGACTCTTCCTAACATCTATTGGCGAATAACAATACTATAATTTCTAAAAAACTAACTTTACCAAAAAAAGGTCATCCAGGTACTTGTATGGAAATAAAGATTAAATTAGATTTGAAAAACTTACCACAGTGTCAACGTCGTCAGCTATCTTCTTGTATTCGCGCATTCGCTTGGTGTGAATAGCCAGGATCTGAACGCGACCCTTTTCGTCAGGCAGACCGATCTCCATCTGCACCTCTAGTCGCCCCGGACGCATCAGGGCCTCGTCAATCATGTCGCGCCGATTCGTCATACCGATGACTAGGATGTTGTTTAGCTGGTCCACGCCTGGAAAATAAAATAAAGAATAAAGATCCAAGTGAACAGCAAGAATACCATTGGAGAGGGAATGATAAGCAAAGAATCACTATAAGAACTCTGGGTAAGCATTACGCCTTTGCAGTAGCCAGGAATATGGTTATGGGATCTAACAAATGAGACTTAAGTTGCACTTGTATTGAATTGAAAAGAAGGTAGCGCGTAGGTGTTTGATATAACAATATATTTTTAGTTAGTTTCATAAATAAATAAATAATACTGATACTTTTCACAACATATTAGATTAGAAACATATGTATAGTTTTAACAGGTAGCTGCCCATTCCTATTTATCTGCACAATCAGGGAAACCTAGTCTATAGATCAAGATACCTCTGCTAAATAATTGTTACATTATCTTTTTGCATAATTTCGATTACATTGTCAAAATTATAGTTATAAGTAAGTAAGTTAGCATGCAATTATTTAAAATAAGTTTCAAATAAACTTTTATTAATATTATTATTATTTGATAGATTTTTTCATTTTTCGCGACATTCTTCAGTTTGAATACGAAAGCAGTAACTATCGTTACGGTGTTCATGATCAAAGTACGACGAATGTCTCTACCTAGAAACGTCAATGAATATAAGGAAAAGGTACGTGAGATATAATCTATACATTAACTTTATTTGTAACCAACAGTTAATAATAACCGTTTTAAATAAACTTTGAAATGTTAAAATATAACTCATGTGATTTCTACAATCTTAGTTAAATGAGGTATCTTGGCCTAAATTACACATATTTTCACCTGAGCACCAAACGACAATTAGGCATCCTATGTATGTAAATTATGTAATGTATGTGTGGATCTTCGAGTTTTTTGTGATCATAACTCCTTAAACCAAACATGAACTCATTCCTAATCTGTTGCCGTTCTCTTTTTGCAACAAAAAGATGGCAATATAGTAAGCTTTGGTCGGCTTCGATTATGTGACAAATATTGGAATAATCAGAGTGGACATTACTAACCATCGATCTTGGACAGAAGCTGGTTGACCACAGTGTCGTGAACACCAGTGTTGCCGCCGACGGAGCCTCTCGCTTTGCAGATAGCGTCGATCTCATCAAAGATTATGATGTGGAGGCCACTGTTTGGGCCGCACTGTACAGAAGATAAAAATTAACCTGGTATAAAGTCTCATTTTTGGCAAGAATATTTTTTCAGTTATAAGGTTAAGGTTGTCGATGTTAAATATCGGTAAGCCTTAAATCGATGAATGAAATATACAACAAAGACTCTTAATAAGACAAGGTTTATGAAACTCTTGTTAGCTTTCACTATATCTAAAGATGACGTCTGATGAAGTTTACAATTTAAGTTTGTAGCAAAATATTTCAGTTTTAAAATGTTCGGCCTGTACTTGTGCTTTTCTTACGCTTCAAATATTTTTAAAACTACAAAACCTCCCTCAGATATTACCCTCACCACGACAGAACCTCTCGCTTTCATATATTCACAACATTTTAAAGGTATTTTTTTTGTTTAGACTCTAGCTAGACCAAAAAAAAACCTTTGAAATGCTGTAAATATATAAATTACTTTTCTCTATAGTCTAGATTCTAGACTGTAGAGAAAAGTAATTTATACTACGGTTTGGTTCTCACACACTCGAGGTACAATACCAATTTGATTTGAAAATGAGTAAAATATTAAACGATAAGGAAATCAATTCGCTTTTGGTCCTTGGTGACATAATGAAATCCTTGTCGACCTACCCTCTTCTCCTCTTCTTCAGCATCAGCGAACAGCCTCCTAATATTAGCCTCGCTCTCCCCGACATATTTGTCCAGGATCTGCGGTCCATTGACGATTTTAGGCTCGCGAGCGTTTAGCATGTTTCCGATCTGTCGAGCCATCAGGGTCTTGCCGGTACCGGGGGGGCCGAATAGTAGGATGCCTTTAACGTGCTTGCAGCCTGGGGAGTAAATAATTACTATTAACCGAAGAAGACAAGCTAAATCTTTCCCTATATTTAAATATATAACACTAGCTGCGCCCCGCGGCTTCGCACGCGTTGTTTCTATGGAAACGTTAAAAGATGATTTTCATCCCACGGGAACTGATTTATGGGATAAAAAGTAGCCTATGTTTTATTCCAGACCTAGGACTATGTCTATTTTAAATTTCAGCCAGATTCGTTCAGTAGTTTTGGCGTGAAGAAGTAACAAACATCCATCCATACATTCATACAAACTTTCGCATTTATAATATTAGTGTGATGGTCTATGAACACATTCTTACTAATATGCCAAATAATTAATATTAATTTATATATATGTATTTATAGTCTATAGTAAGTATTTATTTACATATATATTATGTATGTACCTATTCTCTGTATAGTTTAATATCTGTAAATACGCCACCGTCTATACCTATCCAAATGTTACCTATTAATATTACGTAAATACATAGGTGTCCTGTTCGTTACGAATTCACTTCCTCTTAAAATAAATAATTATTGAAGTGAAATATATTCTGCAGAAAATTGGACAGACGACAGTGACTCAGTTCGCTGTTGCAGGGTATAGTATCGAGGCCTATCACCATAGTTTAAACATACTTGGAACTTAACCATAGTAGTGATTTCTTTCAAACAACGTAAGTATATTGTTATCATTGTTATGGCAACTAAGTATGATTTTGAATATGCTATTATCAGACTTTATAGGTACAGTTTTAAAAGCGGTGCGATCCTCTTTTGTTTTTCGTATACTGGAGGCCCGGATTTGTGACGTCAACGTGGATAATTCAATATAAAAAAAGACGATCGCACCAGCTTTTATACAAGATGGTAAGAGAAAAATGTTTTTTACCCAGTTGCTCAACCACTTCCGGTGGGAAGACTCTTGACGCGAAAGCTCGCCGGAAGATGGCGTTGAATTCGTTATCCAGACCGCCGATGCCCATCTTCCCGAAGTCCCAGTCAGGGTTTATGATGGACTGACGAGGTTGCTTTCTAAAAGATAAAGTCATATAAGGATATATTAGGTCCTTACATATGAAATTGGCGTTTTTCGTACTGGCCACTTTAATCACAAATTTCTCCTCTTTGGTAAGGAATTCCAAATTCAAATTTGTACAGCTATAGACTCATGTATTTGTGCTTCGATGATCGTCATTCATTTGTTTTTTTTCTTCTGTTTTTTTCTGTTTGCGTCACTCATTTTACAAAATGGAAAACTTAAAATATCGCATTATTTACGAGTACGAGTTCCGCCGTGGCACTAGTGCTGCGGAAACAACTCGAAGGGTGAATGATGTGTATGGCGGTCGTGTTGCAAAAGAAAACACAGTTCGTTTTTGGTTCCAACGTTTTCGTTCTGGAAATTTCGACCTGCAGAACAAGCCCCGTGGACGGCCTGAGACTCAAGTTGATAATGAAGAGTTGAAGGCTATTGTGGAAGCGGATCCATCGCAAACCACGTCCGAGTTAGCTGCAGGCTGCGATGTTAGTGATAAAACTGTTTTAATTCACTTGAAGCAAATTGGGAAGATTAAAAAGCTTGAAAGGTGGGTACCTCACGAATTGACTGAAGCAAACCGGCAAACGCGCGTCGACTGCTGCGTTACATTACTAAACCGGCACAATAATAAAGGTATTTTAAACCGAATCATTACCTGTGATGAAAAATGGGTTCTTTACGATAATCGGAAGCGCTCAGCGCAATGGTTGGATCATGGCCAGCCAGCCAAATCCTGCCCCAAACGAAAATTTACCCCAAAAAAGTTACTTGTAAGCGTTTGGTGGACTAGTGCCGGTATTGTTCATTACAGTTTTCTCAAATCTGGCCAGACTATTACGGCCGATGTCTATTGTCAGCAATTGCAAACCATGATGGAAAAGCTAGCGGCTAAACAACCTAGGCTGGTCAATCGCTCCACGCCACTGCTGCTTCACGACAACGCTAGACCACACACTGCGCAACAGACGGCTACTAAATTAGAAGAGCTTCAATTGGAAAGTCTAAGACATCCTCCGTACTCCCCGGACCTTGCTCCAACAGATTACCATTTTTTTCGAAATTTGGATAACTTCTTGCAAGGGAAAAAATTCAACTCCGATGGGGCAGTCCAAATCGCCTTCAAAGATTTTATTGATTCCCGTCCGACTGGTTTTTTTAGTAAAGGGATCAATGAACTACCTATAAGATGGCAAAAGTGCATAGAAAATAATGGTTCATACTTTGATTACATAATTAAATATATTATATTAAAAAATATTCGACTTTTTGTTCCTCCCATACAAAACGCCAATTTCATATGTAAGGACCTAATATAAGGAGAAGTGGACATATACTTTCAATCTACACTAATATTATAACGTGGAAATATTTGTTTGTATTGAATAGGCTCCGAAACTACTGGACCGATTTAAAAAAAACTTTCATCATTAAAAAGCTTGCTTTTCAAGGAGTGACATAGGCTATATTATATCCCGGAATCCCTACAGAAACTAGAACTACGCGGGTGAAACCGCGAAGCGCTGCTAGTATATTAAGAGTACCTGACTCACTGAAAGACAACGCACAGTCTGAACCACTGGTTCTGGGGGTTTGAAATTTGTAGTGTGTGTTCATTTTAACGTAGGTGTAGGGGTGTATTATGAAGGAATTTTGAAAATTCAACTAGGTCCTGCGCCTGCCTGCTGAGTTTCAAAATAGGTTGAACAAATATGCTCTGTATTTCAGTAACCGTAAGCAATAGAACTACAAAAATTTACTGACAACGCCTGAAACGATATAATATATAATAATAGAAGCTTGTACGTATAGCTTGAACTGACAACCTCTGCTGGGGAGCAAAGGTTCTCGAGTGGCGACTACGATGACGTGAACCGGCGTGTTGAGTGACCATCCACTGATTGTACCGAGGTCATTGTACGGGTTGTAGTACTCGGAAAAGGAAAATCTAGACTAAGTTTCGGTATCGCTGTCGTCCAAATACCTCTCATAAGTAGCTTCGATTGCGTTTTTAAGTATTCGATTGCGTTTGGTACGGGCCCAGCCAGACCTTTATTTGTGGTATCATGTGGGGGGGCATGTCAACTGTAGACTTGTGTGGGGTTATATAAAAGGAAATGGTAAGTAGGTGTGGCACGCGTGTGAGAATAAAATGTTGTACTTAACTCAAAACTGATCCCAGTTCTAACATCGCGTCGAGCAGCTTGTCTCGCAACAAATTGCCGATGCCGGGTGTAAAAATGATAGAAGAATGCCGTTGAGAGAAAAATTCCGTTAGTAATTATTGTATTGCATAAGTGCATTGCAATACAATTACATTACAGTAGGTATTATGTACTGTATTTCTGAGATCTGTGGGTTATATGATATGATCCAACCATTGGGCCATACCATATCTAACTCAAAAGTGATGGACCAGAGAGTTTTTTGTTTAACATTCACAACTCTGGGTTGTAAATGAAATTGTATCATTTAACGCGTTCACTGCCTAGCCTAGCCTTGGCACCGCGACATGATCGAGAATAACTTCTTACCCTTTAGCCTTGCCGACGATGTTGAGTGAAGAGTTCTCAGCCTTATCGAACTGTACTGCGGCGTCGGGCAGTAGGCGGCCCAACCTGACGCGTCGAGGGACCGCATTTGTACCAGCTGCCAAGGCTTGCACGTCCACACCTAGAAAGAGTTAAACCGAGGAATTGTTATCAGAGAAAACAAATAATATCCCAAATATTTGCGAATTTGACGGGCATTCAACCCGCATTCTTCTCTCATCATCATCATCATCATCATCAGCCTATATTAGTCCACTGCTGGACATAGGCCTCCCCTAATGAGCGCCATAGCGCCCTGTCTTCAGCTTGACGCATCCAGCATCTGCCTGCAGTCTTTCGCAGATCGTCATCCCACCTGGCCGGAGGGCGCCCTACACTACGTTTGCCGAGTCGCGGTCTCCACTCAAGAACTCGTTTACCCCATCGGTTGTCAGTTCTTCGCGAAATATGGCCGGCCCACTGCCACTTCAGCTTGCTAATTCTCTGAGCTATGTCAATAACTTTGGTTCTCTGTCGGATGTATTCGTTACGAATCCTATCCTTCAGAGAGACTCCGAGCATAGCTCTTTCCATAGCTCGCTGAGCGACCTTGAATTGGTGGACCAACCCTATCGTGAGTGTCCACGTCTCCGCTCCGTAGGTCATAACGGGTAGGACGCACTGATTGAAAACTTTCGTTTTCAAGCATTGCGGTATGGATGACGAGAAGATTCGACGTAGTTTTCCAAACGCTGCCCAGCCCAACTGGATCCTCCTCTTGGCTCTGATGTTATTCCGTCCTCCCCGGGGGCTTTTCCATTTTTAAGCTGTCTTAGAGCTAACACGATCTCGTCTTGACTGATGTCAGGCAGTTCGTCGGTATAGTGGCGTGTCAGGGTGGCTCTGGAATCGTGGTCGTCTCGTTGGGAACGAGGGGCATGTGCAGCGTATAATCGGCCATAGAAATCCTCTATCTCGGCGAATATCTCCGGCTTCGACAATACGGTCCTCCCATCGTGCGTTTTAAGCTTCGTCAGGTGGCTCCTGCCAAGCTGCTGAGTGAATACTTTGGACCCTCGGTTCCGCTCTATTGCCTCTTCAATGAGGCGTGTGTTGGAGCTCCGAAGGTCGCGCCGTACCATCTTCGCAATTCGCTTGTTCAGGTCTGACCTGTCTGACGAAGTCGCTTGGGTGGTTTCCCGTCTTTTTGTCATCAGCCCGAGAGTCTCATCCGAGAGTTTGGATTTCTTGCCAGTACGCTGCTTTTGGCAGAACCTGATGCCCTCGTTCCTCAACGTTTCGACCAGATTGTGTAGGGTCTCGTCAGCGTCATCAGTGGGATCCAAGGCAACGAATCTATTCCCGAGAAGCTGCTGGAACTTCTCGGTGCCCGCCATTATCTGGATTGGGTTAGGTCGGAGCGTGGACTTCATCAGACGGTTTCTTTCAAGCTTTAAGTTGATATTCAGAGAGCCTCGGAGCAGTCGGTGATCAGATCCGGTATTAAACCTGTTGATCACTGAGACATCTCTGAATATGTGCTTGCTATCCGTCATGATGAAGTCGATCTCATTTTTAGTCACGTGTCGGGGCTTCGCCACGTCCACTTCCTCTGGGGCGGTTTCTTAAAGAAGGATTCTTCTCTCAATACGGGAATATGCTAACCAACTACACCACGAGGTAAGTGACGTAGGAGGCGAAAATCTCTGGGACTTTCCACGGACTCTAGCGCCGTTGAAAGTACCCTAAGAGTGAGGGCTAACGCACTGGAATGAGTCATTCATCATAGTACGCAAGCCCTCACTCTTGTATTAAGGGTTTTGTCATTAATAATGACAAAACCCTTAATATCAGAGACTTAGGTATTGGAATCCGATATCATCGTTCGTCTACCTTTTCTACTGTCAATGTGCGAGCAATTGACGTGTTGATTGAAGTTCCATCATTCGCTACATCAATTGAAACTTTCAATCACGTATCAATTGACGAATGACCGTCTCCGGACCATTTTAGGGTGGGTACGTGTGTGGGGGAAATGCAAACATTATTACGAAGGCCATAAAATGGCTTTCAAATGTCTATTATATTTATTATAAATAGTGTAGGTACAATAAATAATTTGTTACCCATTAAACCAGCTCGGCTTACTTTAGAGCTAGATCTGTGTAAAAGCGAAATTGACAAAAATTTACAAAACCGTTCAAAGAAACCAAAAAAGAACTAAATCGACCTAGCCCTAAGAGTTGGCAAGCTTAAATAACAGTGCGTCAGCCAGAGCTCGCGAAGAACCGACAACCGCTGGGTTGAACGTGTTCTGAGTGGACCGACCGCGTCTAGGCAAACGTAGTGTAGGACGCCATCCAGCCAGGTAGGATGACGATTTACGATAGACTAGCAGACAGATACTAGATACGGAAAGCTGAAGACAAGGCGATATGGCGCTCAACAGGAGAGGCCTATGTCCAGAATTGGACTAATTTAGGTTGTTGATGATGATGTGATGACCCAAATCAGTGACCTTACCTTCCAAATTCTTCACAAATAGCGAGAGAACCTTCTTATCCTGGAAGGAGAAGGCGAGCTGCTGTCCCACCGTGAAGATCTGACTAGAGAACTGGATGAGGAAGTCCCGGGCCATTTGATCCGAGTCGTACGGGTCTAAGGACACCCTGAAAAGGTTACACAGTTACATTTCTGCAGGGGTATTTTAATTCGTCGGAAATGCCGTCGAATTCGATATCCGAAACTTCGCGCCACCGCCGCGCCTGCCAGTCATAGTTTGTTTTGGTATCTAACTTCATTGTCTAAAAACAAAGTTTCGAATAGGGAATGGACACCGGTATTCGGTATTACCGAAAAACCGGTAATACCGAGTTATTTCAGGCACTTCGGAATACCGGTATTGAAATTGCAAATACCGGTAATTCGGTATTTTGAATTTAACGTTAAAAAAATGAAAAAAACTCATAAGGCGGCTCTAGATTACAAACAACTTATTTTAAAATTTATAATGATTGTAAAATTGATGGACAGTCTATGTTTTCGCTTCACCATGTTTTCGCTTCACCATGTTTTCACGTGGTCTCAAACCGACTTCAAAATAAATAAACGAACAAATGCCCGAAGGATAGTGTTAGACTGTTTTTTCATTTAAATCTTTACTTTTATAAAAGTTTTAAAATCTATAAATAGATATTTTTAAACAATCAAAGTATACTAGCAAGCAGATAGACGGACGCGGGTGGCTTTGAGAAAGCCGCCTAGCTAATAGCGAGCATAGCGTTCGGGACTATATTTCTGCATGCATAAAGCTCAAAACTGATTGACGAAATTAACGACAAATGCAGGTGCGAGTGCAATTGTTCCTGTAATTTCTTGGAAAAAAACCGTCGGACCCGTGCGGTGCCTCTTTCTTTGTCACGCACATTTTGAATTGCATAGTGCGCGCCTCGCTCGGTAGGCCAGTTATCTATCAATTGTTACTACGCACCGTAATTAGTGTATCGTAGCATTTCGCAGTGACAAGAAGTTCAAAAACAGTTTGTGTTGTTGGTTTGGTTCTGGAGACGAAAAACTATCACCAAAAGGATGAATCAGTGCATTTCAGGGTGACAAGAAGTTCAAAAACCGTTTGTGTTGTTGGTTTGCTTTTGGAGAAAAAACAATCACCGAAAGGATAAACGGTAAGTAATATTTCATTTCATTTATTTCTCAAACAATTTACTATATCGGAAGTTTCACATTGCACGTCTTATTGTCTAGACCAAATATATAACTATTATACTGAATTACTGATGGATGTAAATAGGCATAATATGAGTGAATTCAAAGCAGAAAGGTTTTTCAACCGATGACCGACCGGAATGGAGGTGGATCTCAATTTTACTGTATTTATTTTAGTTTTATTGTATACGACCACCGATTTTTTTTCTGGGTGAAACTTCTTTGATGATTCTTTGTTTATTTG
Source organism: Eupithecia tripunctaria (assembly GCA_955876795.1). Lineage (NCBI taxonomy): Eukaryota > Metazoa > Arthropoda > Insecta > Lepidoptera > Geometridae > Eupithecia > Eupithecia tripunctaria. Next base: position 11,301,563 of record OY041604.1, read on the forward strand.
AAAGTTGGTGCTTATTTTGTGGATTACTTTCCTATTTAAAAGTCTTCAATATAAAATAGAATAGAGATAGACTTACCAAAAATTCTCAATTAAAATTAAAGTTGATTTAAAATACTGCTTTTTTTTAAACCCTTTTTTATTACAATAAAGATATACTTATTCAGTCTTAAACAATATAACACGCAGAAGAAAATATTTTTTTCGACTTTTTTAATATTTATAGTAAAATACCGAAAAATTACCGAAATACCGGGATCCCGGTTTTAAAAATATTAATACCGAAAAATTACCGGTATTGGCAATAGGTCCATTACCGTCATTCCCTAGTTTCGAACTCATACTTTCTGCTTTCGACCTTTCCACAATCCTCAGTAGACTGCACTAATCAAAGGCACTAATAGTAAGAAGTGGAAATTCACCGCAATACGACCCACGCCCGCCGTCATCAAATTCGTAATCCTCAACCCCATGTTAGTCAAGAACGATATTGACAAATCAAAACAGCGTTCTAAAGTTCCAGTTAAAATTCAAATTTGAATCTTACGTTTTCGCTTCGGAAACTATTCGAATGAATTAATATCACACATCTTTACTAATAAATATTATAAAGAGAAAAGATTTGATTGTTTGTTTGTCTGTATTGAATAGGCTCCGAAGCTAAGTATTAGACCGATTTAAAGAAAAATGTCATCATTAAAAAGCTTACTTTTTAATCGACTTCAAAAAAAGGAGGAGGTTCTCAATTCGTCTGTTTTTTTTTTTTTTTTTTTTTTTTTTTTTTTTTTTTTTTTTTTTTTTTTTATGTTTGTTACCTCAGATCTTTTGACTGGATGGTCCGATTTGCATGATTCTTTTTTTATATTAAAGCTGGTGCTTCCCATGTGGTCCCATTTTAATTTTGTTCAGTTCTGCCAATGGGATCCATGAAAATTCATGAAAAAAACCGTAAAAATTGAAGTCGATTTATAGTTTTTTAAAACAAAATTTATCAGGGCATTTTATCCCGGAATTCCCATGGGAACAGGAACTACGCGGGTGAAATCGTGAATCGCTGCTAGTATATAATAAACTAGTTTCTGCGTCAAACGTTTCCATAGAAACAACGCTTGCGCAGCCGCGGGGTGAAATTAGTATTATTTATAATTCACCGTGATTATTTTAGTTTCATGTGATGCAAAAGTTTGAATGGATGTTTGTTAATAGGGTATATGCATGTGATTTCAAAATGGCTAAAAACGTATATACGTATTCTCTATTGATATAGAAACATATCTACATATTTATTTTAGAATTTTGAGATGTTTTTATCGTAGAATTTTACGATTGAAACATTGATATTTTAAATCTCAATCGCAAAATTTCAAAACGCTACGCCATTGACTAGAGCGGACGTGACATCGCTGTTCACATTTCATCTTTTTTTATTCTGCTTGCTGCACCATGATCTGACACTATTATGCCCACTTCACATTTCGTATTGCCGGTTATTATCAGATTTTTCGGAAAACCTCTTTTCTGAGATGATCACTACTGAGGTCGTCACAAAAGGTTTTAATCGAGTGTGAACGTGGACGTCAAATAAACATGGCGCTAATATGGCAGCGTTTTTATCACCCGAAAATGATTGTAGTTTTGATTTGTTTTTTTTACCTTATTATTGCGAAATTCAGTGAGCGTCTTATCATTTTTCGGTTAAATAATGAGCTAAAGAATCGATTAAAACAATAAAAAAAAAATCGATGCATATACCCTATTGTTCACGACGAAACTACTGAACGGATGGGCTGAAATTGCAGGCAGGTAGTTCTAGGCCTGCAATAAAACCGGCTACTTTTAATCCCTAATTTATAGACCCTATAAATATTAGGGATTAAAAGTAGCCTATGACCTAGCTAGACCAACAAAAAATTTAAGTGAATGAGTCAATTACACGTTTTTTCGTATTTGATAGTAATTACGTATAATGTTTAAATTGTAAAAAAATTGACTTGTCTTCGCAAGTCTAAAGAAATCTAAATAAACTAGTTGTTACTTTACTTGAATAATTTGTATCTGAGTGTAGTGCAGCTCATTAAGCTAAGCTTCAAATAAAGTCACCTTTTCACGCCTAAACTACTGAACGGATCTTGGTGAAATTTGACAGAGAGGTAGACGTTATCCCAGGGAAGGACATAAGCTACTTTAAATATAGGAAGACCCGGGCGCAGAAGCTCTGCCCGTGGGCAAAAGCTTTGTAAAAGTTCACAATTCAGCTGGTAGAATATTTTTACGGCCGACAAATTCGTCCATGGCCTGAATTACTTGAAACTAGCTTATACAGGGTTTCCCAGAAATGGTGGATAATCCAACACGTGCGTGTGCGGGGGAAGGGGCATATTGAAAAAAAAAACCGAAGATAATTTGAACAATCATTATGATTGTTTAATACTTCTTTGGTCATTATTTGTTTTATTTTTTTCTTTTTCAATTTTGTAATGAAACGCCTGCTTTTACACATTAGTAGCTATAGCTCAGTAATTTTACTATTAAAATAGGATAGTATGCTACTGTTTTAGAATCCTTATGATGTAGGTAATTTTTTTATGTGGCTACACCACTCCAATACTTTTTTTTTTACACCACAGTTGCTCAAACTTACCCGTAAAATAAATTTCAGAAATAAAATTTATGGCGCGGACCGCGGACTGTCAGGAATAGATTTTTTTTGTTCACCCCTCCCCCACTCCTCCCCCGCACACGCACGTGCAGGATTATCCATCATTTCTGGGAAACCCTGTATAGAACTTCGGGTTCTTCGATGCAAAATCGGTACTTTTCTTGAACTTTTTCGGGCCGACTAAAAGTAGGAGCATAATAGTTTTTCATGGGATTTGAACCTACACGGTTCAAATCCCATGAAAAACTATTATGTTACATTCAAAAATTGCCGAAATTATTCAACTAATGTTTTTGTTATCTGACAGAAACTAGTAATATGCCATGATATCATGCCTGCAAAGATGACATCACCATAACATTTACAATGTCTAATCTAACTTGTAGTATGTGATAGGTACATCTCCATAAAATCATTGATTCACAAACTGATTTAACGCAAAATCTAAGGTTTCGATTAAGAAAAAAGATTTTTGAAAAAATAAATTCTGGATGAAATAAAAAAATTGTACACATTATCAAATTAAGTAAGTATCAAAGGTACCTACTGTAACGTAGGCTAACATTACGAGTAGTAGTGCAAGTATATATACGAGTTTCTATCGTTCTAATCTATGTCACTGTGCAGGAATAGCACATTTAGTTTACTCTACTCCTATTTATGCAATACTATACAACTATGAATAAATAAGGTAATTTATATCAAACCCTTAAAATGTCGAATAATCAGCAAAATAGAAATTCCTAAAAACGTATAAATGTTAAGCGTCAAGTTTTATTTTTTCACTTTCTATGGAACGTAACTGTTACCTCAATAAGATAGATAGTGTCCCAAGTGTGCCTTGAGCTTCTACGGCTGTTATTAGTTATAACGTAATTTGATTAAGTTAGTTTAAGCCGTTGATTTTCTACTAAACTCAATGAATAACAGAATACGAGTCTCCTGTCTATACCAAAAACTAACACTTCTAGGTGCTTACGTAAGCAGTTCTCACCCTTACCCCGAAAACAGTAACAACCTCAATACCAAAAAAATGTAAATGTACAACATATAAATGTATTTATCAATTTGCACTGACCGCCACCGTAGGCCGCGTATGGCCCCTAAATGCTTAGGTTTGCACTTCCAGAAAGAAATCAAGCAATAAATAAGTCTATAATCTAGTCACGGTTGTCTGGAAGAGATCGTTCTTGAGTGATATGACCGACACTTGTCACTAAGTTTTTAAGTTGTTTCCTTGTATTGTTTCTATCGATAAGTGTGCAATAGGAAATTTTCTATCTATTTCTGAAAGTAGAACTCCAGAAAACCGAGCTTTAGGTATATTGCTAGTTACCCCCAGATATAATTTATATTGCTATTGAAACTTCTTTCAATATTATTGAAAGAAGTTCTACTATACTACAAAAAAATATATATCTATACTACGAAAGCCCCTGTATGTTTCAAGCCACCTTACATACCTAAGGATAATCTTATTTGCACTTACGTTTTCTTGAGCATGAAATCTGCCTCCAGGGTTACACTGCATAGACATTCTGCTTGCTGAGCCTTGAAGACCTTCACATCGATGGGCTGAAATAAAACGGTTTTATAATTAGCTTATGAAATAACAAATTGTATCATAAAATGCCCTTTGCACACATTATATTATCCACCACTGAACATGTTCATCATCATAAACCTTGATTAGTCCACAGCTAGAAATAGGCCTCCCCTAATGAGCGCCATAGCGCCCTATCTTCAGCTTGACGCATCCAGCATCTGCCTGCAATCTTTCGTAGATCGTCATCCCACGTGGCTGGAGGGCGGCAATATAAAACAGTGACTTAGTGAGTAACGAGGTAATTTTGCCAAACTCAAACGTTTCGCCAAAGCATGGCAAAAAAATGAAGCCCAATGAAGAAGAGAAAAATCACCTATTAGCTCACCTAAAGGCGACACACTGCTTCTTCACCAAGTTACCCAGAAGCAGTTGCCTTTGCGAGTATATATACTAAACGCTTCAAAGCAGAAATACGAAGCGTTTGAAGAAAACCTGATTGATAGAATTAGGCGCGCTGAGGAAGGCATTTTCGATCGGAGATGGGGGGGCACAGAACAGCACCAAGCGGCTCCCCAGCAGTCCGGCTTTGAAGTCTGTGATGTGATGTGGAATGCCCCAGAAGGGGAAGTGTATGGGACACAGTGCACAGTATTTGTAGTCTTGAGTCACCCGAGTGGCTCTCTTCTCACAATTTGGTCTGTATAACCGCAAGGTACGGCTACGACTATCAACTCTAGCAAAATTGAAAAGTTACTAATTATTGTAAAATTTTTGTAAATTAATTAATTACAATGAAATTTAGAACATCAGGAAAAAAAAGCGCAGGTACGCGATAAATACGCGTTCTAATTAACGCGTCACTTGTTCAATTTTGTTACAATTGTAAAGTTTTAAAAATACTATCTGAACTGATTCACTTTATGTTAATGTTTGACTAAAATTGTCACTACTACTGCTGCTTCTATAAGTTGTATAAAGGTCTGGTTGTTCTCAGTAGAGAGAAAGTTAAAGTTGAATTGTATAACAAACTAGGTCACAGTATGACCTAATTGTACAATGTAATGCCATGTACTTGCTACATTTTAGCAAGTTTCAAGGAAAGTGTTAAGATATCAATAAATTTTCGAGTAAATTCCCACAATTTTTATTGGTTTTTAAGTCCTTCCAATTTTAACAAAGATGTTTATTTTCATGCAAAGAACACCTAACTCTAAACTGGATAAAAATGTAAGCTCAGTCTAGGGCTTGGTCAAGAATTCCCATCGACAAAGGGGCATACAACTTGCCCAATGGACCCAAAATCATAAAAAGTAGGAAACCCTGTTAATTAGGAGTCAGAGTCAGAGTCAGGGTCAAATCGTTTATTTCTTTAGACTTACAAAATAAGCACAAAGACAAGTAAAATTTTATGATATAAACAGGTTGATAAATAGTAGGATAGGATAGGATATAATAGGCCTTTATGACCAGAAAGAAAGATGGTAAACCGGCTGAAATAATGATATTGTCAGCAAGTTGGATACAAGCTTGCTAATCATTCATTTCATGCTGAGTCAGAACCAATTTTGTAAACAGTCCTAAGTACACTTTATATATTTCTCCTAAATTAAGTTTAAATTTTGTACAAGTATTATTGAGTGCCTAAATTCTACTATAAATTATAGATATATTATTCTTTACTCTAAGTAAAGTACATACCTGACCAATAGACAAAGTAGCCCATTTCCTCTGAGGAGCAGAAAATCCAACAGTTCCACGTTCAACTCCATTGTAGAACTTGATACTGAACACATAGTGCTGAGATGGACCAGTCGAGATTTCAATGTGTCTGCAATGTTTTCACTGAGTGTTATGTAAAAATAATACTATGAATCAGGAGTGAAATAATTATTTTTGAGTAGAAATATGAATGAACAAAATGTTCAAATTTATGGAATTGTGTGACTAATTTTAATCAATGGTAGGTAAAGGGGTCCATAAAATTGTAAGGATAATGACTAGAAAAGTGTTATGTTCTTGAAAATGAAATAAGTAGTTTATTATAGTTTTACTATCAATACATACTTGGTGTCACTGGGAAAGTCATCTGGGTTCATGAGAGCACAATTTGTTATAGCTAACTCATCCGAGGGACATTTCGCTGCCTTCATTCGCTGAAAAACATCCCAAATAACAAATATTAAAGATGGACCTGCATTATTAAATTCATTCTTAAATCTCTTTAATAATTTCAAGAACCTATTACACACTTATATGCAAAATTTGTATTGCTCAAGTATGTAGTTTTATCTTCATAGTAGGTAATAATATAATAATTATATTAGTAGAGAAGTACCTACCTAACAGATACCTGTTCAGTACTTTTCAGGAAAAAAGCTGTAGAGAGCCTTGCCTATTACATTAGTGTCAGATGCTAGATACTATAAGTGCTTTATTAAAAAAACCTATGGAATTAAGTAATTGCACAGCTGTTCTGAGACTCACCAAGGAAGACATGGTAAAGGGCTGGTATTGTTTGTATTTCTAGAACTATTTACAAGGTGGTGAACGGTTTACGTCGACTGATTTGTCATCAGACAGCCCAGCAGCTCCATCGACGACTGACTGCCACTGAATTATTTTGGGGACTAGAAGAACAGCGAGCGATCAATACCGTACGAGAACGAATTATATTATGGTGCAATGAATGCTGCCATATGTAGAATTGGGATTTGTGAATTCGGAACTTTAGTGGGCGTACGATCATTTCTCAATTCTATTCAATAATTTATTTTTGTTCATCAACAATGGAAAGCATCATTTTCATGATTTTCGTATTTTGACAAGTATGAAACCGGATTTTCCGGAAACTATCATAATGGCAACATTTTAATTGTGTCTATTTTGACGAAAAGCCGAAGTTCATGAGAGGCAATAATAGAATTTGTAGACGAGGCCTGTATTCTAGGTAGCCTATAGAGGTTGTATGATAGACAATTCTAAGGCTGATTAACCTCTTTGCAGTAAGCCTTTGCAATATTTGGGTGTTTATGGTTCTGTTCGTCCAAATCAACGGTTCTGAAGAGGTTCTGAATGTAACAGACAATCTTTATGAAACGGATACGACGTTCAATCAATATTGACAACTGTCGAGTGGTCTTTCCGGATTGGGAGCTATGATGGCGGTTAGCAAACAACGAGGACCATCTTAGACCGATCAATGAAAAGAATGCTCGTTGTTATTGAAATTTATAGCATTCAGGGCTCCGCCGTGTGCCTGAGTCTTTATCAGAAGTGGGATAAACCCATGTTTTACGCTCACAGATGTTTTACCAAGAATGGAAAAGTTCGATGGATTCACATCAAAATGATGACACTCAACAGGTCGACATTTTATGCTGTGACAAATCTGAGCTGGCGACCAAACCTGAATTCTTACGAGAATTTAACTAAGAAGCTTTATGGATGTACAGTAATACAATTGGTTTGTAATGATGTGATGACTGATAAGGGTATGGCTGTTTTACACTAAAATTACCGGTTTTTATAATGCACCTGGATTGATTTGTACGTAGGTACCTAGACTAGGTAGCATGGTTATTATTACTATGTAAGCAGTTCAATTTTCATGAGTTTTATTGTGATATGAACCAACGTTTGCTTGATGTTAATTAATCTTGAGAAAGAAATGACTCAAATATCTCGTACAGTTCGTACCTAGCTAGCCAAAGCTGATCAAGTGGCTTTTCCCAAGGATAAAGCATAGCAGGTAAAGATAATTATGTCCTATAGTGTTATTGATGATAGCCTGTGTCGTGTCAATTGCACAACATGCCTGTCGGATGCATTTTTCTGTTGTGATTTATTGGTTTCAGGCTTCAGTAGAAGTGGAGGATGCCAGACAGTACATGCTTGCAGGTCACATGGATCATAGAGGCAAATAAAGATTTTATGATTGACATTGGTTGGAGCCAAAACTACGGGTGATGATACCAGCCAGAGGATTAACTTTGCCTGGAACGACTGGGAATTAAGGGTCCTCATCACAACGCTAAGCGCACACCTACCTACTTCTGAATGGTTTCAGTTCCAAAGTTAGTGGTTGTTCATTTGAAAAAAAAAGTGAAACAATAAAATTTGTTTGTGTTGATTATTTTGTTATACCTACTGCCCTACTGCTTAATATTGTCTCGCATTATGTTGTTCTGTTGTGTGTTATTTTGTAACACTCTTGTATTTACTTGTTTGGTTTTGATCTTTGTTTCTGCTATGCTGTTTTTGCTGGAAGTTGAGGTCTTTTTGTGGTATCTTGGACATGGTGGTGATTAGCAGAACTGGTGTGAACATCTTGGGTTTTTACACTCAGAATAGATCCTTGAGATGTGATTGGTAGCCGTCTGCTTAGACGCGTGTGAGCATATTGAGTACGGTGTCTCAATATTAGTTCTACAAGCATACGGTGTTGCTTGGCAGAACAGTTGTGAGCATCTTGGGTTGCTACACCCAAGATTATCCTTCAGACATGCACGGTGGCTGTCTGCTTGGATGTGTGTGTGCGTATTGAGTACGGTGTCTCAATATTAGTTGTACAAGCATACGGTGTTGCTTGGCAGAACAGTTGTGAGCATCTTGGGTTGCTACACCCAAGATTATCCTTCAGACGTGAACGGTGTCCGTCTGCTTGGATGTGTGTGTGCGTATTGAGGACGGTGTCTCAATATTAGTTCTACAAGCATACGGCGTTGCTTGGCAGAGCTGTTGTGGGCGTCTTGGGTCCCTACACCCAAGACTCCAGACATACACGGTGGATGTCTGGCTAGATGTTGTTTTGTGGCATTGAGTTGCATATTGTAAGTTTGTTGTCGTCTGACCTAGTGTCATGTTTAGTAAATTTGTTGTTGGCTTGTGGTCAAGCAGTTCCTTGTTTTGGGTCCCCTGATATATCTGGTGGTGCCACCGCGGATCTCATCTGTGGTCGGTAACTACCATTGGTTGATCTGTTGGTATGTTCGTGCCTAGAGTACGTTGTTCTCGAGAAATGAAACAATTGGCCGGAGTTCTTATGTTTGTTGTATATTGATGATTTGTCTGTTTGCAGCTGACTGAAGCTAGGTGTAGGGAATTGGTGGAGTAACCGGGCTGCGGTGACAAGAGCGACGCGACGGTGCAGACATGCGTTTGCTGGTCTGTGCATTGATCATACCTAGAAGAATGATGTCAGGTTGGACGAGCGATTTTATGACTTTATCGGAGCCTGCCGTTCTTTATTACTTATTTGTGCGCCCCGTGGTAAGTACAGGGAGTGCAGATGGTCCAGGGTGAGTCTGTTTTTATTATCTTCAATTGTATTGCAATGTTCAACAAAAACAAACTATACGCTAAGTTTGTTAACGAGGCCATTTCTACTCGCGGCGGTTGGCCGAGGCGATAGCTGTTTCGTTCTCCGGAGTGCAGGCATGGATCTGGCAGTGTTGTGCTTACTTCTACTGCCGCTGCTGTCCCCAAACGAAAATGCTTTTTTGTGGAGCATCATCTATACACCCTCGCAACGACATTCCAGCTCGAGATGCTACATGCATAAAGTGTAATAGAAAGGGCCACTATGGAAAAGTCTGTCGTAGCAGGACACCGACACCTGCTTCAACAACGGAAACAGATGACTGCGGCCACTGCAGTATAATATCTGCGGCGGCACCGACTTCACTGCGCAAGGCAATGGTGACAGTTATTATTAAGGGAGTTCGAGCAGAAGCCTTGATTGACACCGGGAGCTCCCTGAGCTTCGTTAATGAGGACTCTGCCAGTCTCTGTCAACTGAAGAAGAGGCGTTGCGACCAAACTATTTCTATGGCTTCCTTATCTCACAAGTCATAGGTTAACGGCTCGACTCTCCAGAATGTTAGGATCGGAGACAATGCCTTTAACAACGTCAATCTCCCGATTGTGAATAACTTATGTGCCGATGTTATAATTGGCCATGACGTCTTAGAATCACACTCGACTCTAGAATTCAAATTGGTGGACCGAAAGATAAGTTAAAGGTTTGCAGCGTAGCTGCAGCCTCTGTCCCTGCTGTACCCCTATTTTCTAATGTCACGGCGGACTGCAAACCTATCGCTGCGAAATGAAGGAAAGAAAAATAAAAAAAAAGGAAGGAATCATAGAAGAAGGTCTGTCACCTTGGCGAGCGCAGGTTTTAATCACGAAAAATGCAATCACAAGAGGCGGATGGTAATAGATTACTCGCAAACCATCAACAAATATACACAATTGGATGCCTTTGCCTACTCGTTACCCAACATTGAAGAGATGATAACAAAGGTAGCTAAATACGCGATTATTAGCGCTATAGATTTACAGAGCGCATACCACGTGCCCATCTTGCCTGACAAAAAAAAACCTTCACAGCTTTCGAGACATGTGGTAACCTGTATCATTTTCGTAGAATTCCGTTTGGTGTTACCAACGGTGTGTCTAGTTTCCAAAGAACTGTCGACTGGCTCATCAGAACCGAAAACCTAAACGGTACTTTTGCCTACATTTATGATATTACTGTATGTGGAAAGACACAGGAAGAGCACGATAAAAATCTTAGACTATTTGTCAAAGCTGTGGAGAAGTACAACCTTACCCTAAACAAAGAAAAGAGCAAGTTCACACAGTCGACTATAAACATTCTTGGCTATACATTTGAAAATCATGTTATTATGCCAGTTAGTGAGCGACTGAAACCGCTTCTAAATATGCCCCCACCCAATGATGTAGTTTCTCTTCGAAGGACTCTCGGTATGTTCGCACACTATTTGTAGTGGTTTCCTAGTTTTTCATAGAGAATCTATCCTATGGTGCATACCAAAAGTTTCCCCTTAAGCTCAGACGCAGTAAAATGTTTCGAGGACCTGAAATCTGCTATAGCAAAGTCACGCCATAGACGACAAGTTACCTTTTAGTGTCGACACTGACGCTTCCGGGCATTCCATCGCCGCTACATTATCACAGAACTCGAGGCCCATCTCCTTTCACTCAAGGACCCTCAATCAGAGCGAGCGAAATCACTCAGCGGTAGAGAAAAAAGCCTATGACATCGTTGAAGCTCTGAAGAAATGGCGCCATGTTCTTATCGGTAGACCGTTCAAACTCATCACGGACCAACGATCGGTTTCCTTCATGTTTGTTGCAAAACATACAAGTAAAATTAAAAATGAGAAGATCCAGAGATGGCGGCTGGAACTGGCACCATACAGATATGATATTAGTTTCTACATTCACGTGGCATTGCGACTAGCAGAACTACGGCCTACAATCCTCAAGGCAACGGCCAAGTCGAGAAATTGAATTCCACGCTATGGAAAACAGTACAGCTCTCTCTGCGTTCGCTCAACATGCCTATAGAAAATTGGGAGCATGTACTTAATGTGGCTCTCCACTAGATTAGATCGCTCTTATGCACAGCTACTAACTGCACGCCACATGAGCCTGTTCACACATCCGCAAAGATCAATGAATGGTCACAGTATTCCAACATGGCTAACCAATTCGGGGCAAGTCCTCATGCGCTGTTTTGACCGTTCTAATAAGCATCAGCCTGTGGTGGAAGAAGTGGAGCTGCTTCAAGCGAATCCAGATTACTCATATGTGAGACTCAAGATGGAAGAGAAACCACCGTCTTGAATCGACCTTGCGCCTGTCGAAGGGCAAGGGGAAATTATTTTGGATCAACCGGATGTAATCTAAGTATCGTAAGGTCGGCCAACTGTGTCGGTTCTGATACGTCTGCTGGCGTGGTGGCCAAAAGCTGTATTAGTTACCCTATGGCGTCCGTGGACTGACGCATTGTCAGGCATTGGCCGTGTAGACGAGGCCTGTATTCTAGGTAGCCTATAGAGGTTGTATGATAGACAATTCTAAGGCTGATTAACCTCTTTGCAGTAAGCCTTTGCAATATTTGGGTGTTTATGGTTCTGTTCGTCCAAATCAACGGTTCTGAAGAGGTTCTGAATGTAACAGATGTTGTTATTAGTATTACGAACGTCACTGTCACTGTCAGTCAGGTTGACAGTCCTAACTTGTCATGTTATGTATGAGTGTGACGGAACTCTTCTTCCCTCTCTCTCCTTGCAACCCCGGCACGGCTGGCCTATATTTTCATGTAATCAATTCTAATTAATAAATAATAATATCAATCAACAAACCTGCGCTTTTACTTTACTAACAGGTTATGGGCCCAGAAAGAAGAAACCTAAAGAAGCAAAGTTGTTTTTTCTCGACTCGCGTGGTGAGTGGATTACACGTGCTAACCTCATCGTAACGTATCATGGCGTCGTCGCCGTCGCCGATATCTACGGGAGTTGCCGCTGCCATTATGACCACTAGCGGATCAAGTACTTCATCTTCAATAAATGGGTACAGTGTTGAAAAATTAGAAGGAATTTCCAATTACGCAACATGGAAGTTCTGCATGAAAATGGCGCTGACCCTCGAGAACCTGTGGACCTGCACTCAAGAAAACGAACTTGATCCGAATAAAGATCAGCGAGCTCTTGCTCGGATCTGCTTATCCTTGAAGCCTCATTGCTATCAATATGTGCAAACAGCCGCTACTAGCAAAATAGCCTGGACCAATTTGGCAAACGTGTTCGAGGATAGGGGCCTGTATCGTCGAGTGCTCCTTCTACGACAACTACACCGTATCGAACTGGCATCATACTCATCAGTCACATTATATATGGATGCAGTTATGACATTGGTCCATAAATTAGCTGACATTGGAAAACACATAGAGGATGGAGAAGTTGCCGAGCTGCTCCTGAGTGGACTACCATCAGATTATGATCATCTAGTCTCCAGCCTTGAGACAATCTGTCTCACAAGAAATCTGTCAAGTGAAGAAGAAAAATAATCAGGACACAGAAAAGACCTTCGTGGCCTCCGCTTTTTGTGCAGAAAAGCAGGACTGGGTGGTGGACTCCGGCTGTTCTACGCATATGTGCAATGACAAAAATTATTTGATGAACTTTATAGACAATACAAGTAATATCAAAATAGCTAGTGGTGAAAACATTGAATGTCTAGGCTCTGGAGACATGTTTTTAGATACGAATGATCTGGTAAGAAAAATTCAAAATGTTTCCTATGTCCCTCAATTGTCAGTCAATTTACTTAGTGTAAGTAAAATGTGTGATAAAGGTTACACTGTGGTCTTCAACAGAAAGGGCTGCCTTATATATGAGAAATGTGCTATAAACGGGGCTTCCATTTGTAAGGCTTTTAATAATAATGGCGTCTACAAATTGGTAGGTAGGCCGCATAATATTCGTGGTGTGTCATCTCAGTGTGCAGTGGTGGCGCACTCTACAGCTCTCCTGCCCGAGCAGGAGCCAGCACAGAGTGCAAACGTAGCTGAGGTGCCGATTGATATTTGGCACAGGAGGCTAGGCCATCTTTGTATCAAAGGTTTGATAGCCTTAAGGGATGGTGTTGCTAATGGTGTATTGTTTCAGAAGAATAAAAAGGTGGAGCTGGAGAGCTGTGTTCCATGTCTGGAAGGCAAAATGGCAGCCAAACCATTTCCGGCAAGAAGCACCCACTGTGCAAGTGCACCATTAGAGCTCATTCACTCCGATGTCTGTGGCCCCATGCCAGTAGCTAGTTGGGGTGGCTCTAAATATCTGGTAACGTATACTGATGACTACACACGGATGAGCTTTGGCTACCTGCTTCAAAGGAAGGATGAGGTATTTTCTACTTTTCTTGATTTTAAATCTCATGTAGAAAAACAGTTAGGTTGTCCTATTAAAATCTTCCGTTCCGATAATGGTGGGGAATATTGCAGCACCTCTTTTTCTGATTTCCTTAAAAAGGAAGGAATTATCCATCAGACATCTATTCCATATTGTCCTCAGGGCAATGGTGTATCTGAGCGCCTTAATAGGACTCTTTTAGAAAAAGCAAGATGCATGCTTCAAGGGGCAGGTCTAGATGGGCGTTTTTGGGGCGAAGCAGTCAAAACTGCTATTTATTTGAAGAATCGATCCCCAACTTCATCTTTGTCTGGCCTTACTCCTTATGAGAAGTGGACCGGATCAAGGCCAGATCTTAGTCACCTTCATGTCTTTGGCTGCATTGCTTACACACTGATCCCTGAACATAGTAGGAATAAGTTGGGTGCTAAAAGCAAGAAATGTATTTTTGTGGGCTATAGTGAGACCTCTAAGGGCTATAGGCTTGCAGACCCAATAAACCCTAAAAGGGTAACTATATCTAGGAACGTAGCATTTATAGAGAACCAATTTTATAAGACTGACAATAATATTAATTCTAATTCAAATTTTAATGACAATTTTATAATTTATGAATTGAATAATAATATTAAATCTAGTCATAATATTCAAGACTCTAGTCACGCTGAACTGGATCATGGTCAGCAGAGTACAGGTCAAACTCATCTTAATCGGAATAATATATCAGAAGATATTGAAACAGATCATATGTTGACTTCAGATGCTGAGGACGAGTTCTACTGCACTGGCAGCGAGACCGAGGCCGAGTCGCCGTGTGCGCCGATCGCTGTCGCATCCTCTGTGAGAGTGACGTCGCCGCGTTTGGTGGCACCTCAAGGGGAAGCCGCAGCTCCCCTTCCCTCTTCGCCTCTAGTCTCTACTACTCGTCCTATCAGACTTACTCGCTCAAAACCGCCACTGAGGTATGAGGATTACGAAACTGATTTTTCCCTCGTGGCGCAACAAACACTTCCTGGCGATCCACACACATATGAGGAAGCAATGTCTGGCGCTGACAGTCAGCACTGGCATTCAGCTATGCAATGTGAGTACGACTCACTCATTGCAAATAATGTGTGGAAATTGGTTGATAGGCCTCAACATACTAATATAGTCAAAAACAAATGGGTGTTCAAACGTAAACATGATGCCTCAGGAAAGTTTGATAGGTTTAAAGCTAGGCTAGTAGCAAGGGGCTTTACCCAAATTAAAGGCATAGATTACCATGAAACTTTCTCCCCTGTAGTTAGACATAGTACTATGAGAATCTTATTTAGTTTAGCCAATGAGCTGGACTTAAATATAGACCATGTAGATGTCACTACTGCTTTTTTGAATGGCAAATTAGAGGAGACAATTTATATGGAGCAGCCTATAGGTTTCACAAATAACAATAATAATCAAGTTTGTCAATTATTAAAAGGTATCTATGGCCTAAAACAGGCTAGTAGAATCTGGAATGAAAAGGTCCATTCCTTGCTTAGTGAAAATAGTTATAAGCAGAGCAAATGTGAGCCTTGTGTATATACTAAAAAAATAGGTAAAGATATTATTATTATAGCACTTTATGTTGATGACTTCTACATATTTTATAGCACTGACAACAATGAGCTTTTAACATTAATGGAAAATAATTTTAGTGTTAGAAACCTAGGTTCAATTACCAGCTGTCTAGGCATAAATGTGTATAGAGATAGATCTAAGCATATTATTAAATTGGACCAGTCAGAATATATTACTAGATTATTGATTAAGTATGGTATGCAAAATTGTAAACCTGTGTCCACTCCCATGGTGCCTAATTGCAAACTACAAAAGAATGAGAGTGAACACTTGGATGATTGTATATATGATTATAGAGAATTGTTAGGTAGCCTAATGTATATATCTGTGTGCACTAGGCCTGATATTGCTTTTGCATGTAGTAACCTAAGTCAGTTTAGCAACAATTTTGATAAGACTCATTGGCAGGCCTTAAAACGCATTCTTAGATATTTAGGAGGCACAGTAAATTATTGTCTATATTTTCATAGATCTAATGATTTATGTATCACAGCCTTCACAGATGCTGACTGGGCAAATGATATCACAGACCGGAAATCTTACACAGGTTTTGTTGTAAAGCTAGGTAGCAATACTATCAGCTGGGAGTCGCGTAAGCAACGATGCGTAGCTTTATCAAGTACAGAGGCTGAGTACCTATCTATTTCTGATGTTTGTAAAGAGCTTTGTTTTACTAAAAACTTTCTATCAGAGATTGTAACTATAGGTATTCCAATAACAGTGTATAATGACAATCAAAGTGCACATAAGCTACTAGAATGTAAGGAATATTGTCATAAGAGAACGAAGCACATCGATCTTCGTTATCACTATGTTAAAGACTTAATAAGGAAGAATGTGTTAATTGTTAAGTATTTGCCATCTGAACAAATGACAGCTGATGTACTAACGAAATCGTTAGGTGGATGTAAGCATAAAATGTTTACTTTTGAATTAAATGTAATTCCTAAATGATTTAGGTAAATTGGATTTATGTTCATGTAAATATAAAGTAGCTTCAAAAAAAAAAAAAACACCTAAATACTGTACTGAACTAGGTCTTAATGGTACATAATGCAATGTAGTATTTCCTCTCACAGTGTGAGGCCTTTAATATGTGTGTTTTCTCAGTTTTATCGTCTCGAAGAAGACTGTTTCTTTTGGTGAAATGTAATTGTTTGAGACGTTCAAAATACTAAGGGGAAGTGTTGTTATTAGTATTACGAACGTCACTGTCACTGTCAGTCAGGTTGACAGTCCTAACTTGTCATGTTATGTATGAGTGTGACGGAACTCTTCTTCCCTCTCTCTCCTTGCAACCCCGGCACGGCTGGCCTATATTTTCATGTAATCAATTCTAATTAATAAATAATAATATCAATCAACAAACCTGCGCTTTTACTTTACTAACAACAGACAATCTTTATGAAACGGATACGACGTTCAATCAATATTGACAACTGTCGAGTGGTCTTTCCGGATTGGGAGCTATGATGGCGGTTAGCAAACAACGAGGACCATCTTAGACCGATCAATGAAAAGAATGCTCGTTGTTATTGAAATTTATAGCATTCAGGGCTCCGCCGTGTGCCTGAGTCTTTAAATTCGTCGATGGTCACACCACTCCCACCCGCCCATTTCCATTCATTCATTCTTTCATCTTTCATTCATTTTCATTCAGTCCAAGAAAATTACAAATGGCTACGGTGTTGGAATGTGTGTCAGTTTGTTTTTAGTGGACAAAAATTGTGATTATACGGTAGATTAGACTGTAGTTTACGTCAAATAATCAATTTCATGATCAAAAGTCATGATGGACGAAGTTTAGAGTGTTCATATATAACTTGTAATAGCAGTCCGTTTATTACAAGTTCATTAGCGTTTGTAACCTCAATAATTTACCTCCACAAAAAATGGAGCTGCCACAACCACCGCAAGGTATTTCGATCAGTCCTGTCATTATCTACTTACAATCAGTTAAAAATGTAAGATGCTATCCTATGGAAATTTCAGATCAAGATCTACGCAACATCATCGACAAACTCGCTCAGTTTGTCGCTAGAAATGGTCCCGACTTCGAGAAGATGACGAAGACCAAGCAGAAGAACAATCCAAAGTTCAGTTTCCTGTACGGCGGGGAGTACTTCAACTACTACCAATACAAAGTGACGACAGAGCAAGCAAGTAAGCATAGTAAACCAGACGGAAGATGAGTTTATATGTGCAACGATTGCGATGTAAAGCCTCCTTAACGATGGAAACTAAATGAACCTCCGCTGTTTATAGTTCTAAAGCAATCCGCCGGTGGCCAGGCGCCTGCTCCCGCCGGGGCTTATATGGCACAGAACAGGCAATATGTAATGCCCCAACAGGCCAGCGCGACGCCTGCTCAGCTCGGACTCGCGGCGTCGATGGCGGCGGCGCCAGCATTGCAGCAGTGGCTGGCGGCCAACTCGGCGCCCACACCGGCCGCTGTCCCTTCAGCCGCACACCAGGCCGACATTGATAATGTCAACACACAAATCAACATGCTCAAAGAGCAAATCACACAGTCTGAGAGTAATCTCAACGCACAGCAGGCGGTTAGTATCTTCTACTGCATAGCAGTTTTATGTGCCTATATTAGTATTTAGTCTGATTTGGCTTTTATATGAATATGATCAGCTTTTCACTGTGAGCTGGGAGCTCTATACTGACCATAAACAAATCACTCACTGTGAAACAAGACGAGAGTACAGCTCACAGTCTGGAGCTGAAATTATGCATGCTTAAAATAAAACAGAAATAATTGGTGCAAACTGAACCTAAAGGATTTAATATGTATTTGTTTTCAATTGTGTATACCTGAAAGTGTTGATTAAAAAGTGAAATAATTTTGTTTACAGGCATTATTATCACATTTATCACACATCAGACAGACTGTCAGGCAGTTTAGTTTTAGACTAGTTACATTATTTTAGGCTCATATTTATAAAATATTATCATGGTAGCCAGTCATGCTTCATTTATCACTAAATAAATAACTTCCATTTGAGTCACAGTAGCTATCTATCTTGCACCTCAATGCAAACAGTTTAAACATTATTTCCACAACAATTGTTTAATATGAACCAAATTCATTTTAGGTGTTGATCCAGCAGCAGCAAGTGAAAATGAATGAGCTGGTCAGCAAAGCGCAAATAGAGAAGATACAGATGTTGGCAGAAGAAAACAATATAAGTCTCACTGAGTTAGACAACATTCTGCAACCTATTATTGACTCTTGCACTAAGGACAGCATTTCTGCAGGTAAACTTCTATAAATTCTTATACCTCAACACCCTATATTGGTCCTCTGCTGGACTCAGGCCTCCCCCTGATAAAGTGTTACTCCTGTTTTATATCCGACCGGGGAGCAGATAGGGACATGCGTAAGGAAAGACGGCTTAATGCACACTGGTTTATTGAACTACCACGAGGGGCGGCGCAGCCGCACCAACGCTACATGTATAGATAGACTTACATATCTAACACTTTTCCCCCTCGGAGGAAATAGACAGATTTAGAAACATATAATGATAAATTTAAAAGTACTTCTTATAATCTACGATTGGCCTATCTCTGAGATTGCGACCAGGCTC
Source organism: Eupithecia tripunctaria (assembly GCA_955876795.1). Taxonomy (NCBI): domain Eukaryota; kingdom Metazoa; phylum Arthropoda; class Insecta; order Lepidoptera; family Geometridae; genus Eupithecia; species Eupithecia tripunctaria. Next base: position 11,320,685 of record OY041604.1, read on the forward strand.
TGGCGTGTGTGGATGATCATCATTATCATCATTCGCGGCTGGGTGAGGCTGAGGGGTGCTGAATACAGTAGGGCTAGATGGTGCCGTGGAGCTCGACAACGATGACGTCTCGGCTGGACTGCCGTATACAACCGTGGAGTTGGACGGCGTCTGCGGGCTTCCGCATCCGGATCCCGAGGGTGCTGAGTCGGAGCCATGGCTTGTGTCCACGTTAGTGCTGGCACTTTCCTCCACTCCAACTGTTGCATCGCCTTCAGACGAACTGTTACGCGGAGATTCAGCCGGCGCATCCTCTGGTTCGGGAGACGACGACGGTGACTCACTGTCACTACTGAAGCTGTAGGGTATATCTTTCCCGTCCTGGGGTAAAGTGACATCACACACATCAGCCATTGCGCAATCAGCTGCATCGTTTGCTTTGTACGCATGCAACTGGTTTCTATGTCGTATTATGCATTTTTTGATTACTGGTAGTTTTATTTCGTACATGACTTTTCCGCACTTCCTAATGATTTGACCTTTTGGCGCCAAACGTGGTATCCCTGAAGTTTCAGCAAACAGGTTGCAACGGTATGCAATATTTTTAAGTGCATATGCACTTAAAAATATTGCATACCGTTGCAACCTGTTTGCTGAAACTTCAGGGATACCACGTTTGGCGCCAAAAGGTCAAATCATTAGGAAGTGCGGAAAAGTCATGTACGAAATAAAACTACCAGTAATCAAAAAATGCATAATACGACATAGAAACCAGTTGCATGCGTACAAAGCAAACGATGCAGCTGATTGCGCAATGGCTGATGTGTGTGATGTCACTTTACCCCAGGACGGGAAAGATATACCCTACAGCTTCAGTAGTAATAATTATAAAATAGAATTTATCAGCAGCGCGGCGAACACAGCTGATTTCTTATCGCGTGCGCTCCCGAACAAAAGGTCGGGCCCCCGCCCGCACGAGGCGGAGGGGAGGGAGGTCGCTGCATACGTTAATTTCGCTTTGGAAGGATGTTTGCCCGTTACGGCTAAGGATTTAGAGAACGAAATAGTAAGGGACCCTTAAAAACCAAAAATTACCGTTAGGGGCTTGTGGTCTGTGCGCAAGGTGAAAGGTTCCGATCTGCCATATAGGTATTGGTGGAATTTTCTTACGCCGAATATTATAGCCGTAGCTTCCTTTTGAATTTGCGAATATTTTTTCTCGGCCACGGTTAACGATCGGGAAGCGTATGAGATCGGCCGTTCTTCGCCACTGATACCTACCTGCGATAAGATCGCGCCTAACCCGACCGGTGATGCGTCAACGGTTAAAATTATTTTGGCATTGTTGTCAAAGTGTGCGAGAACCTTATCAGATGACAGGATTTTTTTTACTTCCTCGAATGCTTTATCCTGCTCACTACCCCAATGCCATTTACAGTCTTTCTTTAATAGTTCATGCATAGGGCTTAGTATTGATGATGCATTAGGTGTGAAATTTCGATAATAATTGATTAGCCCCAGGAATGACTGAAGTTCCGTGACTGTTTTAGGTACAGTCGCCTGCAAAATTGCGTCAACTTTACTCGGGTCTTTTCTTATACCATTTTTATCAATGATGTACCCCAAGTAGGATATTTCCTTTTGAAAAAAATTACATTTATCCTTTCGCAGAGTAAGCCCGGCTTCTTCTAAGCGTTTTAAAACTTCTTTTAATCTGGCCATGTGTTGTGCTTTGTTTGAGCCTGTTATGCAGACATCATCTTGAAAAACAAGGACTCCGTCCAAATTACCTAGCAATGAATCAATTACTCGTTGAAAGATTGATGCTGAGCTAGCCAAACCAAATATTAGGCGAGCATGATTGTATAAGCCCTTAGGCGTATTTATGCAAGTTATATTTTGCGAACTTTCGTGGATTTTGATCTGATTATACGCCATTGATAAGTCTAATTTACTAAATTCTTCACCGCCGTGTAGTTTAGTAAATAGCTCTTGGGATGTAGGGAGTGGATATTTTTCTACAAGCAGCTGCTTATTTATAGTGATCGAGTAATCAGCACAAATGCGCACGGTACCATCTTTTTTTAACACTGGTACAATCGGCGACGCATACTCAGAGTAAGAAACCGGTTTTAGTATACCTAGTGCTTCTAACTTATCCAGCTCTTTGTTTACCTTATCTTTTAGAGCGAACGGTACTGAGCGAGACTTACAAAATATCGGTTGCGCGTCAGATTTGAGGGGTAACTTTATCTCAAATTTAGTAAAACATCCTAATTTATCCGAAAACACGCCCGGATATGACTTCGTTAAGGTTTCAATTACGTCTCCATTTACCTCACTCACAATATTACAGCAACGATCGAGAGTGGACACAAGATGTAATTGAAATGCTTTCATAAAGTCACGTCCTAATAGGGGAGGGCCGCCATTGCGAATAACATGAAAGGGCAATTTTACTGTATGGCCTAGATAGGTTACATTAATATGCATACATCCTGTTACTGGCATTTTTGTGCTTGTATAGGTAAGTAAATTTTTCGTAGGTACTGATAACGGAACTTCGCTAAATTGGCTTTTGTATAAGCTTTCTGATATCACAGACACTGGTGAACCACTGTCAATTTCGCATTTAATTTTTTGGCCTTCCAAATTTACGATTTCGGTCATCGGCACCTCACTACGGCAATTAATATTTAAGAGTAACTCACCATCATCTTCTTCCTCATCGGTGTTACCTTGCTCGACGTAATTAACTTTTTTATTCGGGCACATTTTACGAAGATGGCCTTTTTGATTACACAACTTACACCTATAGTTACTGAATCGACACTCAGATGACTTATGGTTCTTATAACCACAAACTGAACATTTCTCGCCAGTGGAATTACGCGGTCCTTTGTTACTGTTCTGTTGATTAATCTTGAAAACAGCCCCGTCGGCGTCCTGGTTGGCGTTGGAGAGGCCTACCGGCGCCGTCGTGGCACCGGCGCGCGCACAGCGAATACTCTCAGCCAGGTCCACGGCTTTGCTCAGCGTCAATTGGTCGACGTTTTTCGAAAACAGCTTCTCACGCTCATTTCCGGGTAGCATACCCATCACGAACTTGTCTAAAAGTTGATCATCAATATTTTTGAAGACACAGTAACTGGCCAGGCCACGCAGCCGCGCGGCCCACTGCGAATGCGTCTCGCCAGGTTGCTGCACAGCCGCGTAGAACTTGTGCCTTTCTGCAAACGTGGAGCGCTTCGGTAGAAAATGGTCGTCCAAAAGTTTCACGATCTCCTCATAGCTCTTGGCGTCGATTTCGCTGGGTGAAGCTAAGTTACACGCTAGTTGAAACGTGCTTTCCGTGAGTGCGCTTAGCAATACCGCTTTCTGCTTGACCCCAGTTTTGTCTCCTGCTGATTCGCCGACTCCGTGGGCGATGAACCATTGTTGAAGCCTGCCTTTGTACAGCTTCCAGTCCTGGGTTAGGTGATCAAAACTGGCGATAGCTCCCAGCGAAGAATTGGTGCCGAACATCACGTTTTTTTTTTTTTGATTTGGGTAACTCGTCGTCAATGTTTTATATCCGACCGGGGAGCAGATAGGGACATGCGTAAGGAAAGACGGCTTAATGCACACTGGTTTATTGAACTACCACGAGGGGCGGCGCAGCCGCACCAACGCTACATGTATAGATAGACTTACATATCTAACAACTCCCAAAATTATTGAGTCCAAAAACTTGTTACTTGTTTCTGGGCTGGATTTCGGAACTAGGCCGCAGGTGGGCCCTTTTTGCGTGTCAGGTGGGCTGTTAATCTAATCTAACCTCCCAATGTCCTCCAGAAAAACCAGCAGCTCGCTGACACCGATGCATGCCTCCTCCTGTAGTGTAGTCGTTGAGAAGCTACGCTATTACAACAAGCACATGTGCGGCCGTCTCCTCTGCGTTCATGCGACCGTCTCCATAGGGGGCTGTCCATAATACCCAGATTAAATAGGTGTTTGTTTTAGCATGCAATGTCCTGTGACAATGCCGACAATTAGTCGGAGTTTGTCACGCTTCAGATTGAGTAGCTTTCGGGAGTATCTCGAATTATACCGGGAAGCCTCCTTCGACTGTCTGCAATCTGGAATACTTGCCCAGTGGTCTTGGTGTTTTTTGATTGTACGTTGGCGGATCCAAGCGCGGTCTTGACTGAATGGTAGGGGGATTATCAGTTCAGGCCCTGTTGGTTGCCGCTCCTCGCCAGTGCGTCCGCTTCATCATTTCCTCTTGATCCACTATGTCCATTGTAGTGTGACTCTATTCGACTTACTTACTTGTTCTAACAGGTGGTGGCATTGTAATGTAAGTCCGGAGTTGTGTTCTCTTCTGTGCAGGCCTGTAGTACCGCCGCGCTGTCCGAGAGGATCCTGATTTTTTGGCCAGTTATCTTTTTTCGTAGCACTGCGCTTGCGGCTTGGATTATACCTACACATTCCGTCTGGAAGATGGAGTTGTAGGCACCCAGCGTTGTTTTTATATGGATGTTTAGATCTTCCGAGAAAGTTACCGCCCCCTCCCCCTGATAAGCACCTTATTGGATTTTCTCTCCTGCAGGAAGAGGGTTGCCTATTATCCTAGAAATCCGCAATATTGATGTTTTATATTACACACATCACTATAACAAAAGTGCACCTGAATAATGTTTATAATTAAACCTCATTGCCCAACTGCTGCTATTACACAGAGATCATTTATTTGTGCACAATGGGCACTGGAAAGTGTTAAGCTGGATCTGCAGGGTGCTACTAAGATTCTTGTTCAAATTGAGGGTTGCCATTCTAATGATCAAACAAAAACTACAATGAATAATAGATACCTAAGATTCAGGTGTTACTTGGTAGAATTCCATTGTAAAATCCTTAAAGGTCCGGATTTTACAATGGAATTGGATTTTAAAAGGATTAATAATAATAATTGCATTGGCAGGGTAAATGATTTTTTTTTCCTTCTCTGATTGCATGGCTTGTCAATTTATGGAATGGTGAATTGTATTAATTTGGTTGGATTAAGATCCAACCAAACTTTCTCTTGTAAGCCATTGAAGCGCGGAATTGTTAGTTAACATTTTAGAGATTTCAACATATTTTGAAGATTTTTTAGGGTTCAAGACCTGTAATTAAAACCTGTAATTAAACTAAATGCTACTGGGCAGTTAAGATATCCATTATATTTATTTTAGGCAAAGGCTGGATACTCCTTCACGCAACTTCGCACGACGCCGGCGAGGTCATATCGCAGCACCTTCTGAGGAAAGTGACCCAGCCAGGCGCAGCCTTCATACATAAGCTTCACATCATTTACTTGGTGAATGATGTCCTTCACCACTGGTTAGTAGACCTATTTAATTTTCTTGATAACTTGCCGCCAATGTGACTAACGAGGGTATATTATTGTGTTACTTTTGGTGGTCTAGCTCTACTTTTCAGGTTTATATTATATTTTTGTTTTTTTTTATATGTGTTTTTATATACCGATGTATTTTTTTGTATCCTATTATTTTGATATATTTTCTGTTAGCTAAATATCTGTTTTCTTATTGGGTAACATATTATGTAAAAAAATATCTTCTGTACCATTTTGTGTTGTTTTTCGTGTACAGTCATTGCATAACATGAACATAAACTCTATTTTGGGATATATTTCATACAAATTGTATATTAAAACTGATGATAAGATAAAATTACTGACAATTTTTATCATTCAACATAGTTTCTTCAAATACTCCTTTGTATTTTATTTTTAATACTTATCGTCCATTATTTTCGTGTCCCTATCATTCATGTTATCAATGGTGTCTATTATCAAATTATTCCTAATTACAGTGCACGCAAAAATGCTGAAGATCTCAAGAAAAATTTGGAAAGCGTGGTCGTTCCCATGTTTTGCAATACCAGTATAGGTAACATATTTATAATAATGCCCTCGAGTCGGTCTCTTTAAGAACCGTGATTTTACTTATAATTACGGGAATTTTCATAAAATGGTATGTATGTGAAGGCAATGTACATGTATTTCTGAGAATGGGTGGAGGTGCCTAAATTAGTAAAGTAATAATGAGTGAAGTGAAACTTTATTTAATTTCATTATAAAAATTATTCAAATCTGCTTAGGATTTGGTGATTTTAAAGTAGTCTTAATAATCTTAGGTGAACAAACTACATGACTATCTGTAAAGTACCACTTTATGTCTACCAGCTCTTGCATACTATCTAGAAAATTCCCTTTATTATAAAAACATTGGACTCTTGTTTGTCATAGTATGTATTCTAAAGCATCTTTAACTATCATCACCACATGTGGTTTGCACTCCGGGTACCATGCTTGATATGAATCATCTTGTATGACAACAGTTTAAACATCTGCGTCTTTCAGCTGTGACCGAGGAGCAAGAGGCTAAGCTGAACAAGTTACTTCGTCTCTGGGCATCCAAGCCCAATTATCTCGAGACAGGGGTTATTGAGAAAATGAAGAGTCCAACTAGCTCCTATCAAGAGTACCAGAACAACTTGATCGCGCAGCATTCCAACGCTATCGCACATTTGGCACAGCAGACTAAATCTACATTTGAGAAGTATAGAATTGTCATTATTGAAAATAAACTACCGATAAAAGTTACCCACGTTATGGACATAGGAAATTGATGCATGAAATTGAAACATGATAACTTGGAATAGTAAAAATTTTCTATGTCCATGATCCTAATTTTTAGAAATATAAACATAGAAACCATTTATTTATCTGTGATTGTGGTAATATACAATTGATCTTAAATTTAGTTTTAGGTCAGCACAATCTATTCTTTCGAGCGTACAAATCAGATGTCTTTAGAGTTGACACAGTTGATAGAGCATGCAGTAAAATTCTACTATATGGTGTATATAGTAGAATTTTACTGCATGCTCTATCAAGAATAAAAATATCCGAATTACAATAAAATTAAAATCAAATTATATAATAATTTAGAATAATTAATTAATTAATTATTAAGAAAACTTACATGAAAGCTTTGTCTTTTATAACGTGATTATTTGTTTTCAGCTACAAAACACAGCATCAGGCGTTTGTCGCGCACACGATGCAACAAATTCAGCAGCTTGAAATGCAAAAACAAGCCGTAGAACTCAACAGCCTAGAACAAAACGAAAATCAACACAACAACTCGCATTACCCACCGAACAACTTTAATAATGACAATTTTCAAGATAACATGTATGACAACTTCTCTAACAACATTTATGGCAGCGAGAGTGGAGATAATTACCCGGGTAATAACAGTGGGAACGAGAACTCTTACGACAGTCAGGCATTTGAACAGTTGTCTCAGAAAAGGATCTCTGATCCGGAAGAACTTGACCTGGCCACCCTTCTTCCGAATGTGAACTTCTCTCAACCGCCGCCTGGGTTCGCCCCGGAGCCTCCGCTAGCGTTCCAAAATGGTCTACCGGACCTCACTAAACCGCCGCCGGGCTTCCCGCCCTTCCCGGAAATTAATAATGAAGATCTCATGCCCTCTGTACCTTATTTCGAGCTACCAGCTGGATTGATGGTGCCTCTTGTGCGGGTAAGAAACGCTTAACAAACTTTCTGGCTTTAAAAATATACATTTTATATCTTCCTGTTGCTAATTTTCTCAGATTTTGGTGTTTTTGTATTATAGAATCTAAGTATTATAATGTTAGTACATAAATCAGTTATCTAGTACTCATACACAACACAAGCGTACTTCAGGGGTTAGATGATGAAACATCTGTCTAGCATTAACTTATTGCATGTTGGAATAGTGAGCTTGAGTCTTTGTCTTTTTTAATTTCGTGAAATTTTCTGTTACTTTAAGTAACTAAGCATACATAGCTGTTACAAAATATAATGAATAGGTAATTAAAGTACTGGTGGATCTGTCTGCATAGACATGGTTGCTAGCACGTGTGTGTTTTAATTTCACAAATAACGAGCTTTGTTACATGGTGTTAGAGATTACACTTTGATTCAGAATCCAAGATATATTATGTCAACCAAGACAATCAATGAAAAGTTAAGAAAGTTTGATAAAAATAACAGAAAACAACAAGAGAATGAATAGCAAGGTTATCACTACTGAAACACTAATGCATAATCTCATATGTGCAGAGAAATGTTTAAATTTAAATTCAATGAGAAAATGAAAGCTTTCAAATCCAAAAATTGTTTCTAGCTTCTGTGCTTAGCTTCGATGATATCATTGTCGTTAAATATTTTATAACATTACTAGCTGCGCCCCGCGGCTTCGCACGCGTTGTTTGCTATAAACCTCACGGAGCCCGAGACCTTTCCAACGAATGCAAAACCGTGGAAATCGGTTCGTGCGTTCTGTAGTTATAGCGTCAGGAAGGAAAACCCGACTTATTTTTATAGTATAGATTCATTCGTTTTTGTAACCTCATTGTATACAAAAAATATCCAGGTTTTTTAATCCGAGTATAGTGACTTAATATTATTTGCATTGTATTTCAGTTGGAAGACGACAAGTACAAACCCCTAGACCCGAGCACGATTCGGCTACCACCGCCCGCGCCTCCTAACGACAGGTTGCTGGCAGCTGTTGAAGCTTTCTACGCCTCGCCTAACCACGAACGGCCTAGAGACAAGTCAGTATTCTTTTACCTTTTCTATACCTATTTTCTAAATGGAGTAAATTAACAACACAATGGTACCCAAGGGATGGAAAAAGAACAGAGGTAGACCACAGAGAAGGGACGACGACATTAGACATGTCGCGGGAATCACATGGGGTAGAGTGGCCATAGAAAGGCCAGAATGGAGAAGATTGGAGGAGGCCTTTGCCACCTGGCAAACGGACATACAAAAATGGAACAAAAGAGATTCTTTTGTTCTTTTTACGAACCACAAAGAAACAGTGTCTTGTCCGATTAATTAAAGGCTTATTATTTATTTATTATTTATACCTATTTCCAATTTGATTTATACTTACGCAAAAAATAAATAGATTGGAACTTTATTTGTAACTTAATCATCAAAAACAAACATGATTTTAAAAATAAAGACAAAGATTCTGTCCATTAGATTCACAAAACGGTCTCTGTCTCAGCATGAACTATATCTTATCCATTTTGAATGGAGCATAAACGTAAACAAACCGCCCATACTTAACCTAAAATTCACTTTGTTGGCGCGTCTTTTTATACGTAATTTACATTTCTTGTCGATTTTAGATCCTCCCTTCAATAAAAATTGCTTACAATTATATCTGAAACTCGAAGCCAAGCTAGTGAGATTTTGTTATTTGTGTCGTACTTTGTTTACTTAACATGCTTCATTCAAAATGGATAAACCATAGTTGTAAACGCGAAATAGGGACTCATTGATTAACTTCGGGTTAGCTACGAATCTTTTTTTCATTTCATTTATTGCATAATATCTTGTTTGTATATTGTAAAAAAAACACGGGTATGTGCGGATCTAATCGTGCGCGTTTCGCGTCCCTATATAACGTATAATGAATTCGTCAAACTACAACTCCAATTTTTTTTTATTAAATGAAATATAATTAAATTACAATGTTTACTGTATGATTTCCAAACAAACAGATAAACATACTTAAATAGAGATCAAGATAATTTCGGACGGTCGGCGTCATTACACAGATTTTTGCGTGGTCATTTCTGATAATCATTTGAATTCAAAAAGTCTGTTCATGCATACAGAATTTTCTGCTATAATAGGGTATATGCATGTGACTTCAAAATGGCTAAATATTAGGTCCTTACATATGAAATTGGCGTTTTTCGTACTGGCCACTTTAATCACAAATTTCTCCTCTTTGGTAAGGAATTCCAAATTCAAATTTGTACAGCTATAGACTCATGTATTTGTGCTTCGATGATCGTCATTCATTTGTTTTTTTTCTTCTGTTTTTTTCTGTTTGCGTCACTCATTTTACAAAATGGAAAACTTAAAATATCGCATTATTTACGAGTACGAGTTCCGCCGTGGCACTAGTGCTGCGGAAACAACTCGAAGGGTGAATGATGTGTATGGCGGTCGTGTTGCAAAAGAAAACACAGTTCGTTTTTGGTTCCAACGTTTTCGTTCTGGAAATTTCGACCTGCAGAACAAGCCCCGTGGACGGCCTGAGACTCAAGTTGATAATGAAGAGTTGAAGGCTATTGTGGAAGCGGATCCATCGCAAACCACGTCCGAGTTAGCTGCAGGCTGCGATGTTAGTGATAAAACTGTTTTACTTCACTTGAAGCAAATTGGGAAGATTAAAAAGCTTGAAAGGTGGGTACCTCACGAATTGACTAAAGCAAACCGGCAAACGCGCGTCGACTGCTGCGTTACATTACTAAACCGGCACAATAATGAAGGTATTTTAAACCGAATCATTACCTGTGATGAAAAATGGGTTCTTTACGATAATCGGAAGCGCTCAGCGCAATGGTTGGATCCTGGCCAGCCAGCCAAATCCTGCCCCAAGCGAAAATTAACCCCAAAAAAGTTACTTGTAAGCGTTTGGTGGACTAGTGCCGGTATTGTTCATTACAGTTTTCTCAAATCTGGCCAGACTATTACGGCTGATGTCTATTGTCAGCAATTGCAAACCATGATCGAAAAGCTAGCGGCTAAACAACCTAGGCTGGTCAATCGCTCCACGCCACTGCTGCTTCACGACAACGCTAGACCACACACTGCGCAACAGACGGCTACTAAATTAGAAGAGCTTCAATTGGAAAGTCTAAGACATCCTCCGTACTCCCCGGACCTTGCTCCAACAGATTACCATTTTTTTCGAAATTTGGATAACTTCTTGCAAGGGAAAAAATTCAACTCCGATGGGGCAGTCCAAATCGCCTTCAAAGATTTTATTGATTCCCGTCCGACTGGTTTTTTAGTAAAGGGATCAATGAACTACCTATAAGATGGCAAAAGTGCATAGAAAATAATGGTTCATACTTTGATTAATTAAATTTATTATATTAAAAAATATTCGACTTTTTGTTCCTCCCATACAAAACGCCAATTTCATATGTAAGGACCTAATATATATATACGTGTTCTCTATTGATATAGAAACATATCTTCATATTTACTTTTGCATTTTGAGAGGTTTTAAGCTATTGCATAGCTTCTATCGCGGGCCTTGAGCGCGGGGACCGAATCCAGAAATTCCGTAACGAAAAAACCTTGACGTTTGTCTCTTTAGTTCAGCAACTCGCCTCTAGATGGCATTGCAATAGCTTTACCGCGGCAGTCCCCGAGTGCCACACGTCTTTTTTTATTGTAGCATTTAACCATTGAAAAATTGATATTTTAAATCTCAATCGCAAAATTTCAAAACGCTACGCCATTGACTAGAGCGGACGTGACATCGCTGTTCACATTTTTTCTTTTATTATTCTGCTTGCTGCACCATGATTTGACACTATTCTACCCACTTCACATTTCGTATTGTCGGTTATTTTCAGCTTTTTCGAAAAACCTCTTTCCTAAGATGATCACTACCGAGGTCGTCACAAAAGGTTTTAATCGAGTGTTAACGTCGACGTCAAATAAACATGGCGCCAATATGGCAGCGTTTTTATCACCCGAAAATGATTGTAGTTTTGATTTCTTTTTTTTTACCTTGTTATTGCAAAATTCAGTGAGCGTCTTATCATTTTTCGGTTAAATAATGACCTAAAGAATCGATTAAAACAATAAAAAAAATCGATGCATATACCCTATTCATCAAACATACCTACGAATAATTAATTTTGTTTTAAACAACTAAAACTGACTTCATTTTTTAATAGTTTTTTCATGGATCCCATTGTCAGAACTGAACAAAATTACCGTACCACACGGGAAGCAGCTTTCATAACAAAAAAGAATCATGAAAATCGAACCACCCAATCATAAGTTCTGAGGTAACAAACAAAAAAAATACAGTCGAACTGAGAACCTCCTCCTTTTTTTAAGTCTGTTAAAAAATAAACGAATCTGTAACCTTTTACACCTTTCAGCGAGGGCTGGGAAAAGCTGGGTCTCTACGAATACTACAAAGCCAAGAATGTTGCAAGGAAGATGAAGGAAGAAGCTATAATCGAAGGGTTCCGACAGAAGTCCAAATCACCAAGTCCTATACCTAAAGACCTGCAGAAACAACCTACGCCGCCTGGTAGAAGATACAGGTAAGACTACAAACATTAGTTCAGTTACATTTTGGCATTAACTTTTTTCTGGACTGATTTCCGCAACAAACCACCTGTGGGATCTTTTTACGTGTTGGGCAGGGCTGCTAGTCTAACCAAAGTAACCCAATAATTACATCTGACTTTTGATTATTTATTATAGTCAAGGACTGGTACCTACTAAAAGGGAAGCAGTCTTTTTTTTAGGGTTCCATACCCAAAGGGTAAAACGGGACCCCATTACTAAGCTGCCGCTGTCCGTCTGTCTGTCCGTTTGTCACTAGGCTGTATCTCATGAACATGAACTCATGAAGTGATACAGTTGAAATTTTAACAGATTATGTATATCTGATGCCGCCATTATCAACAAATAATAAAAGTTTAATAATTTTAATAATTACTTACGGAGAGCAACGTCCTTATCACCTTGAGAACCAATCACCGAGGTTAAGCAACGTAGGGCGCGGTTAGTACTTGAATGCGTAATGTGGTTGAATATTTTTTTACGAATATCTTTTTTTATAGATAATGGTACGGAACCCTTCGTGCGCGAGTCCTCGCACTTGGTCGGTTTCATTATATTTTTACTTCTGTCCAGTAGCAGTGGAACGAAATGGGATTACGTACAAGTTAAGCTACTAATAATATCAACTGACAGAACAAGGTGGCCGCGAAAAAAGCTTCTTTTTGAGTATTTTAAAACTCTTTCTCTGATTTCCTTAATCAACTCTTACACCGCTCTGACACCAAAGGGTTGGAGGGGTAAATTTTTCACCACTACCACCATGGCCACGTCGGGGTGGCGGTATGATATAACTGTCTCTTATATTTGCACCACCCCAAATCTTCCCGCGGGGGTCGTAAGAGGCCACTAAAGGATATCAGCCAGGGGCGGGCACCAGCGCACCCTGCAGAACAATTTACTACCAACGAACTGCGATCCCCAACCCGCATGCTCAGCGTGGGGATTATAGGCAATACCCTATGCAGCCCCAGCAAAGTGGTACCTACCTAGATAAGTGCCGTGCGGTGGCAGGCACCGGCTTAGAATTTTTACCACCCAACTTTTTCCGCGGGTGTTTTAAAAGGCGACTAAGAGATATCCACCGGGGGGCCTGCAGAACAATTCTACCACCAAACTGCGATCAACCCATCCCGCATGCCCAGCGTGGGGATTGTGGGGTTTATGGGCACTACCGCCCTCCCCTGAGATAAAAGTCAAAAAGGCGCGGGTGGCCTGCGTCCAGCAGTGGACCAATACAAGCTGTTGAGGTTAAGATTGAGGTTATGCCACCACAGAACACACGCTATGATGCTCCACGCCCGATGCATACCAACTATATTATGCTATTAAAGTTACTCATTGATCTAATGTTTTATAATTCAGATCAAAAAGCAAAACGCCAGAGAAACGCACGCCTCCCAGATCAAGATCGCGGTCTCCGTCCCCGAGGCGGAAGTCACACAACAGAAGTCGAAGGAACGAAGATAGAGACAGAGAAAGTAAGTCAAATTATGATCATTAGCCTATATTAGACATAGGCCTCCCATTAAAAGCACCATAGCGCCCTGTCTTCATCTTGACGCATCCAGCATCTGCCTGTAGTCTTTCGCAGATCGACACCCCACCTGGCCGGAGGGCGTCCTACACTACGTCTGCCGAGCCAAATTATACCATCAGTATATCTTCCATTAGGAACCTATTTTATTTTGTAGCTGCTAGCTACATTGGATATATATATTGGCGCCAATTGACTGCAATTCGAGCGTATTATAGCGTATTAGCCTTTATAATTTAACATTCATAGGCATACAAACTTTCCTTCAGTATTTATTACATTCATACACTTAGGTTTTGGTGATTGAGATGAGTTTAGATGAAGATCACAGCATCAACCCAGAGACGCGCAAAGTTAATTGTAAATTAGTTTAGGAACCAAATAGAAAGGCGCGATACCTGCTTGTTTTCCATTGCAACACCCTAAGGTTGATGCTGTGATCTTCATCTAAACTCACCTCAATCACCAAAACCTGAAAAAATCATTGAAGAAGTCGTCAAGTTCGTAATAATATTTTTTTATGAGCGACTCTTTCAGTTTTGTTTCGAACATGTCATGATCACGAGATATGATGATAGCTACCTAATATTATAAACCAGCTGCGCCTCGCGGCTTCGCAAGCGATGTTCCTATGGAAATGTATAAAGGTGATTTCCCACGGGAACTGATTTATAGGATAAAAGTATTTAAGATTACAGAATTATAATTACCTGTATGCAAAATTTCAGCCCGATTCGTTCAGTAGTTATGCCGTGAAGAGGTAACAGACATCCATCCATCCATACAATCTTTCGCAATTATAATATTAGTGTGATGTCAATGTGATAGAGTGATTCTTGCAAACCTTAAAACATCTAATAGGGTTGACTGAATAAATAATTTAACTACTTTATCTTCCAAAAGTTTTGGTTAGGTACTATAGTTGACACTATGAGTAATTTCTAACCCCCTTATTCATAATAGTCTGCTAACTTGGCACACTAAATCTAGCTTTGTTTCTTCTATTGAAATAAGCCAGACTGAGAAATAACACTACATTGAAGCTGTTTTATGTTAGCAGACCATTATGAATAAGGGGGTTAGAAATCAAATACTATCCCAAAAAAATCTATTTCGACCGGACTTGAACCTGCGTCCTTCCCTCAGTACGGGAATGTGATAATGATAACCAACTACACCACGCAGTCAAGTGACGTAGACGTCATAAATTTCAGACTATACGGATTTTTAGGATATTATTTGATTACTTTTTTTCCATTCTAGACCGCAGAAGATCGCGCACTCGGTCGAGATCGCGGTCGCGCAGCAGGTCCCGTGATCGGGACCGACATCGCGGCGAGTCGCCGCTGCGCTCGCGTCGTATCGAACGTTCTAAGTCGCCCTCACCACCTAGTTTCCTGTAAGTACTCGGTTTAATAAATAAACGATGCTGGACAAAAAACACAGCATCTATTAGCCCCAAAATAAGGTGTGTGGCTATGGGTACAGGGAATTATGGACAACTGATATGACCTATACCGTGTAATGGGGCATAAACGTATACAAACCGCCCCTACTTAACCTAAAATTCACTTGGTTGGCGTTATACGTAATTTACATTACTTGTCGATTTTAGATCCTCCCTTCAATAAAAATTGCTTACAATTATCTCTGAAACTCGACGCCAAGCAAGTGAGTTTTTGTTATTTGTATCGTGGTTTATTTACTAACATGCTCCATGCTGGATGGATAAACCATAGGTAGTCTGGCAGAGATCGCTCTTGAGCGATAAGATCGCCAATGGTCACTTATGTTATAATTGTTTCTTAGTTTTAAGTATGCAATAAAAGTATTTTCTTTGTATCATTCCCGACAAAACAAGCCTTCGTTAAAAGTAATGTGAAACAAAGAGACGCCAAGACACGCATTTCGTTACGTTCACATTCAACTGTGAAGTAGGCAAATTACCTGTGTAAGAAATTTAGTATCTTGCGAGCACATCAGGGTGGGTCTGTTCTTAGCCATGCATTGTTGTGAGTTCCTCATAAGTTTTAAGTTTAAACCTACCCCATGTAATTATCTGAATTTACAAATTAAATTATTATTATTAGCACACCTAAGTCCATTGCTGAACATGCCTCTCCCAAACAAAGAAGGTTTTGCCATAATCACGCTTGGCCATCGGATTGGTGATCAGAGTTGAGGGTGTTAAAAATTCAGATGTCTGAAGTTACATTAATAGAACCCGACTACGGCATTCACCGCTTGTGCTTAAATTTCATTGCTAAACAAATATTTTTTTGACCCTTAGGCTTCCAATATCGCCTGACGTCATAATAATATATCCTATAAACACCAGTGTATTGAGACGAATCAATCAATACTTAATTTGTTAAAATAGAACAACTAGTTTCAGTGCTACGTACATAAAAATCGGCTACATACCTACAAACAAACAAAGGGTGCCAACCTCATAATCCCTTTCTATTGGTGGTCAGGTAAAAACTAGCTTATTATTTACAGTGGAGCCTCCTTCCAAAACCCATCTAGTGGCATTGACTCGAGCAACAAAGGACACCAGCTGCTACAAAAGATGGGTTGGAGCACCGGCGGCGGCCTAGGTGCGACAGGACAGGGCATACAGGAACCAATCAGCGGGGGCACAGTGCGCGATAGGCAGGATCAATATAAAGGTAATATTATAGTATTTTACTAGTTTCTGCTCCCGGCTTTCGCTCACGCTCATGTTACTCGGTAAAAATGTAGCTATCTACTAATGAATGTATTTTCAGAATCGGAACCGTGGTTCTACAGATTAATTACTCCCTACTCATAAACTGGTACAAGAAGGTGCCATAGAACTTATTTACTAAGCCGAAAGTTGTTAATTCTGGACTGACATTTTGACATGTTTCATGGCACCCTGTAAAATAATAGTATAAATCACCATACACTACCATACACAAGATTATTCTAGAACACTGAGCATCAGTATACAAGTACATACTTGTATAATGAATGGAGAAGAAATTAGAAGCTTCTGACAGACTTATGAAACATCAGGTCTAAAATATTTCTTGTTCACAGGTATTGGAGTAAACCTCAATGACCCCTATGAAAACTTCAGAAAGAACAAAGGAGCAGCATTTATTACAAGAATGAAGGAAAGAGCCTTGGAGCGTTCAACATGATCACTGTGAATAAAAGACTATGTAAATGTGTACAAGATGTGTGAATGGAATGATTTATTTTATCTAAATCACGAAATAAAATTATGAAATTCGAGTTTAATTTTTATTGTTATCTTTTCTTATAACTACTGAAACAGTTACTATAATTCAAAGTTGTCCTCATAGTTATCTTTGAACTCGGCTATCTTATTGAGACTTTCACTGTAGTCAGATGATTCCAAACCTTCTTCCTTGAATTTGTGCAATTTTGCAAACTTTATTCTGCTCACTTCTCTGTGTAGTTTTTCAAGCATATCAGCCATAAATGTACCATTATGATACCCGGCTATAACTGCACAACTTTCTACTATATCATCGCTTTTCTGAGTTTCCACAAAACCATATTTGCTGAGATTATTTGAGAAAAGTTTGGGATAAGGAGTTTTTACTTCTAGAGGCTTTTGACACACAGTAACATCAGTAGCAGACAAGAAATTATTAGCTTGGAAGTATAAATCAAACATTTCTTTCACATTGTTACACCTGTAGGCTGGAATGTTTAGTTGCTCCTTAGCTTTATTATGAGGGGCTTTTAGATAGCTCTCTGGGATTCCTCTGACTGTGATAAGCTGGAAGATCTTATCAGTCGCCAGCTTGCAGCTTGGTGTTATGGTTGAGTATATGGGTTTGGTTGTCTCATTGAGGTGTTCTATCAAGTATTGTGTATCACTGAAGGCAAATGGTATTCCTAAAGACGCTGCTGCCATTTTTCTGCCATACCCTGTCATATCTGCACAGATGTCTGAAATAGTGTGGATATTGCTCTTGTGCCTGTATTTTTGACTCAAAGTGTCCAATGCAGAGGCCAATAATGCTGATGACTGGTAATATACTTCGGGCTTGTAAGAAATGTGTTCGAACAATCTAGGGTTGCCTGGCTTTCTCCAGCCTTTATCACTAGTACAAAGAGGTACAAACATAGTGGCATATTCAGATAGTTCTTGAATCGCAAGAGCAACATTCACCAATCTTGAAGAATCCTTCAATGTTGACTTATCCCTTTCTTCTGGTGTACTTGGATTGTTGTCAGAGAAATGTGATGCAATAATTGGGTATGCTAATATTGGTTTGGTGTATTCATCTGCTAGAAGTTGTATACACCCTAAAGCGAGACCTGCAAATCCATCTGTAGAATCCAATGTTATGCTGAACCCTTGCATGCTATCACATTCTTCAGTATACTTTCTGATGTTGTCTTCAAATGATTCTCCAAAGCTGGACTTCCACATTGATTTGCCACTATTGAAGATGTCAAAGCTTTTCTGAAACAGGATAAAGATCATCACATTTATAAAGTACAGATAGCGTCGGTAATAGGTAACCCTCCCTGCATGACACATGCATGTTGTCTGTTAATAGTGTTTGTTTTTATAAGTCGAAAATAAATTGTATTTTTATAAAATTAGGTAATATAAAAACAGAACCAATAGATAAAAATATAAAAAAACAGATTCTAACTCGCATTGTGTTACGCAGGGAGCGAAATGGTGGTTGTTTTTAAGAAATTTAAAATCTTATATTAACTGCATAACTACATACATTTTCATGGCCATGCTGGTACTCCCGAACAATATTTATAGATCTCGAATGAAGTCTAGGGTATAAAAAATCAGTCCATGATTTACTATTATCAAAATTATAGTCCTTTGTTTGAACACTCTGGCCAGGCATGTCAATGTCTTGGAGATATTCATTTTTAGGTTGTGCTGGTTCTTCTATTTTCTCAATATTTTCCCAGGGCATATCTTGGTTAATTTCTTCAGGTAAACCTCCATGTTCAGGCAGAGTATTCAGAGCCCCTTTTAGGTCGGCTAATAACAATCTTGGCGTGTAAGTTACTTCGTTTTTGGAGGTTTTACCCTCGCGATATAGAATATCATGATTTATTTCTGTTTTAGCAGTCCCAGTGTAATCAAAACTAAGTTCTTGAAGATTCCAAAAATGTGCACCCACATAGTTCGAGTAGTTTCCGAATTGCAAAGATATAATTTCACGTGTAGACATTTTCAAAGCAGGTATCCCTGACTCGAAACAATCTTCATTTATTTTCTTCTTAGCACAATAAACAAGTCGTTCTTTAAACTACCTACTACCTACACAAACAAAAGACGAAGAGAAGAGAAGATATAAAATAATATTATAAACAACAAACAAACAAAGAGAATACGGCGTGTTTTGTATCGTATTCTCATTCAATCAAAGTTATTGTCATTCTCTTTGGTTATTGTATTCTCTTTGTTCTCATTCTCTTTGAGTGAAAATTGTCAGGGTTGCCAATCTGTGGGGAATTATTTTTTATATTATATATATATATAATAATATAATATATATAATTAATATATATATAATTATATTAGTTGGGGAATTATTGGGGATTGGCATTATGTGGGGAATATGCGGGGATTTTGACATCATATTCTCATCGGAAAATATTTCGTTTATTATCGATAACAACATTTTTTGTCTTTCTTAATCATTAACCTTTGGAAGGCCGGACCGGGAAAAGAATTGCACCCATCGTGTGCCGCAAAATGGCGGAATCAGAGAGTGCACTCGACAGGGTTCGGAATTTATTGAATATTTTCAATAAATTGTTTGGTAGAAGCATATCTAATGATTATATTATAAAGTTAGATAATTACTGTACCTTATAATGTAACTTTTTACTGCTAAAACATTATTACGCTTTTATTTTTCACAGGTTATTGTACCCAATATCAAATTAACATACTGGCTGTAGAAATAATGATATTTTTAGTAAATTCTGTGAATATTTTTTAATTTAATTTATTACCCTCGTTAGTTCAATATCAAAGCAGTTTATTTATATGAAAAACACAATCTTTATAGCTAGAAATCATTTAGAAATAGCATGTTGAAAATCACAATTCACACCGAAAAGTTTGCCATTTCACATTTGTTCAAACCACACTTTTATTATTTGATAATAACATTCTAGGTTAAATTTTCATGAAAGTAACTACGCATGTTAGTGTAAAATATATTATTTGCTACTTGTAACGTGCTAAAAGTACATGTATTATAATAATAATCAATTTTTTCGATGAATAACCAAAACAGGTACGTGACTTGTCAAGGCATTTTTCATAAACAAATTTCATGTTCTTCTAAATCTCAATGCTCCATGGAAATGATTGTGAATGATTATAGACAAAATGAGCTTTTCATAGATAATAAACACTCATGAATGTCCAATACAAAATAATTTAGAATAATGTGGTAACATGTGAGGCATAGATTTCGATCATTGTTCATTCTAGTTCAATTATTGTTTGCATGTGTGCGTGTACAGAGAAAGTGACAACTGCCGTAGCACTTATCAGCGCTTATAAAGCGGTCCGTCAACGGCCTAAGCACTGATCAGGATCACTATACAGGTTGTTAATTTTGGAAACAGTGAATGAAAAAAATATCTTATAAACTAATATTATAGAGAGGAAAGATTTGCTTATTTGTTTGAATTGAATAGGCTCCGAAACTACTGGACCATTTAGAGTTTTTTTTTCACCATTAGAATCCTACAATATCTCTGATGAACATAGTCCATAGAATATACCCGTGCGAAGCCGGGGCGGACCGCTAGTATTTTATATTATTATATATACTAATTACAAAACTTCATGAGGTAACCACTTTTATTATAAAAAAACACACGATGTAAAAAACACTGGTTTTATTCACATTACAAATTTAATATATTATATATACATAACTTTTATCTTACAAATTATTACAATACAAGATAAGAGCTATAAAACAATCAACAGGGGATATTGAGTCCTGTCAAAAAGGGGGTAAATAACTAAAACGTAATAACTGTGTCCAATGTTCATTATGCCATCGTTTACAGAACCTGAAAAAAGTACATGCTGTATAACGTCATTGGTGACTTCGTATATTTACACATCACATCGCCATTTTGTACTGTGTATGTGTGCGTGTATTTTCGTCAGATGCGTAATATATAATGACTTTGCACAATTATTCCGCGTTTATAACTCATTTTAGATATAATGATATATTCTCAATGAAATTACCATCTGAATGATATATCTATTTCAACAAAAACAATACGCGAAATGTATGAAATCATCAACGGAATAAGTTACGGACAGCCGTTACAAAGGGTACAGTACATTTGACGAAAGATATTTCAAAACTAGTTACATTTGATAACTATATTCATGTAGATTACAGTTCTAAAATAGGTAAAGAATAATAAAATGTATACATAGCTTACCCTTCATGAAGTTTTTTCCACTTAAAATGACACTTTTCGACGCGCTATAAACATCCACACTTGCCTGCCGATGTTCAAATTTGAACTGCTTGTAATGACGGTTCTATGAACTTCACTGAATGAATGCAATGATTGTGGGTTCGTTCATTTCAGAGGTAAACAAATAAAACAATTTAGACTGTATTGCACTGTATTTAAATACCATAAACGAATAAATGGTATCGCTGGTTGCTAGCGCACTGATCAGAGCTTAGGCCGACAAAGTTAGTAGGTACTGATCTGTGCTTAGGCAAAGGAGAGGTTAAGTATGGCTCAAGTATATTTAGACAATAGAAGCTCAACAGTGTAAAATTAAAAAACTGGTGCCTGTACTGAAGCGATTTCCAGTGCTTTATAAATTTGTGACAGCACAAAAATTGGACGATGAGTGGCGAGCTCACGCTATGCTGGATTTTCATCAACATGGGCTTGAAGTTCATGGAGATAACTTTGATGCTGAATGTTACTGGGGTAAAGTGTTTCGCATGAAAAACGCTGCGGGAGAATACCTGTTCTCAAACATAAAAATTGTTATTTCATTATTGCTGATATTGCCTTTTTCAAATGCATAAGTCGAGCGCAAATTTAGTGTCCGTAAAAATTTTAAAACTGAAAACCGCAATGGATTGAATACAGAAACTGTAGTAGGTATCATTAATGGCTACAAGGAAAGGGATTAAAAAACTGGGTGACAGTGTTAAGTTTAACCCTTCCAACAAAATGCTTTCGTCTAATATATGGAAACATAAAAGATAAACAATAAATATTATTTAAATAATTGATTATAGTTTCATTTTATAAAAAAAACTTTTGAGGGGAATTTGTGGGGAATCAGCAGATTTTTATCCCCAAATTTGGGGAATTCGATCAGGATTTTTGGGGATTTGGATGAATTAGCTTTGGCAACCCTAATTGTGTGTTAATACTATTCTTACATATTTAGGATCGTTTAGGATTGTGTGTTTCAATTTCAACGAGTTTCACAAGCGAGCGAGGGTCACAATTTATTGCACGGCCGAATAAAATACACCTTGATAAAATTGATTCCAATTATTGGGGTGTACAATGTCGGGCCATGCATTATTTATTTATTAAAAAGGAACGCCAACAGCCTATACATAAGCATTTTGTTTTATTAACTTACTATCTAGGCAGGTTCTAATATATACGCTTATAATAGGCGGACACAACATTGTTACACATTATCAGCATGCCTAGCTAAATCACAAACGAATCCTATCTATTCTGTTTCAATAATTGCTAACGCTTTAGCGAAAGCGATTGTAGAAAACGAAAAGTTGGTAGCCACGTTGATGCACCTAGTATTTATGTTCCTTGCTGCGTATTCTACTACACGGATAGAATACATTAACAAATTTGTGTATGGTTAGCGTTCTTAAATCTCAAAACGCTGTCAAAACCACAGTTTTGTTTTGATAAACTCATTTATTTATATTAGTCCACGGCTGGACATAGGCCTAATGCCTAATAGGCCTAATGAGCGCCATAGCGCCCCGCAAATCGTCATCCCACCTGGCTGGAGGGCGCCCTACACTTCGTTTGACGAGTCGCAGTATCCAATCAAGAACTCGTTTACCCCATCGGTTGTCGGTTCTTCGCTAGATATGGCCGGCCCACTGCCACATCAGCTTGCTGATTCTTTGAGCTATGTCGATAACTTTGGTTCTCTTTCGGATGTATTCGTTACGAATCCTGTCCTTCAGAGAGACTCCGAGCATAGCTCTTTCCATAGCTCACTGAGTTACTTTGAACTGGTAGACCAACCATACCGTGAGTGTCCATCGTCTCAGCTTCGTAACGTAAGTCCTGGCCGGAGGGCACTCTACACTACGTTTACCAAGCGAGTCGCAGACTCCACTCAAGAACTCGTTTACCACATCGGTTGTCGGTTCTTCGCTAGATATGGCCGGCCCACTGCCACATCAGCTTGCTAATTCTTTGAGCTATGTCGATAACTTTGGTTCTCTTTCGGATGTATTCGTTACGAATCCTGTCTCAGAGAGACTCCGAGCATAGCTCTTTCCATAGCTCACTGAGTTACTTTAACTGGTAGACCAACCCTACCTAGTGCTTCGTAACGTAAGTCCTGACCGAATGCACTAATTGAAAAATAACAAGACACAACTTCTCACAGTCTCACTCTTCTGCGCAGTTAGATTGGTTTAGTCTGCTGGCCCTGGACTTGGACACACATAGTGGCGGCTTCGTAGTTCTTAGAGACATCTCAGCAACTCGATATAACGACAGTCTACTTGACATCGCTGTGAGGATCCAGAAAAGTCTAGGGTTCGACAGAGTCAAAGGCCTTCTCATAGTCCACAAAGGGCAGACACAGGGGCTGATCTCACTCTTTTGCGCAGTTAGATTGGTTTAGACTGCTGGCCCTGGACTTGGACAATACTCTTCGAACTTCTGTATAATCCGCCTCGCTGTGTGTATGTGGTCAACGGTGCCATATCCTCCGCGAAACCCAACCGGTTCCGATGGCTGTCATGTCATGTCACTAAAATCTCAAAATATTGTACGGCACAATAATTGGCGACCAAATATGTACAGCCTAATAATTAATGTACATGGTTTCCGATCATCGTTGTGTACATTACCATGACCATACAATATCAGGCTGAGCTTTAAGTCCTCTGCAGACAGCCGCTAATTAGTTAGCGCGTCATGTAAAGCGCGATTTCGGCGATTTTCCAGCGCTATTCTTTACACACAGGGGCTTTTGATTAGGCGCGATTTCGGCGGCGCGGCCAGGTGCAGCCGCCGCCGTCCCCTCCCCTCCTTACCGGCGGCAGCGCGAACGACGAAGGCTATATAGGCGTCCTTCCGCGCCACCCTGCGCCGCCGCATGCCAAATGGCAGTTTCAAAAGAAGCAAACTCTCAGAACGCGGAAACGCCTCGGACAAGCCGAATCGCGGCAGTATGCGTCAATGTATGCCTTTTAGCACAAAATGTTCTGCAAGCAAAAATCGCTAAATTGCGCGACACAGGACGCGCTTAAAAATGTCCCACCTGCGAAGCGAGGGGGGGGGGGGGTATTATTGGCGTTTATCTCATGGAGGTTACAGCTTGGCAAAAAAGAGTAGAAAATAATAGGAGCGCCACTGTAGGTCCATATGGCAACCCGTATAGCGCACCAAGCTAGTCGTGATACTTAGCTGTATATTACTGTACTAATAAATGTACTAATAAAATCGCTAAAAATTGTATAACACATTCGACTCCTTTACACTTTTCTCTCTGCTGTATCGCCAAACCACCATACATCGTACCACAGAGCCCACCATGGGGGTCGCCGGTATTACACATGCGCCATAGGTAAACCCACGCAGCGGAGCAAGGACCTCGTATTCTCGTTGTTTAAGTATAGATAACATAGAGTTTATATAGTACTAGCCAATAAAAACCTCCCTGGCAACACTTCAAAAAATTTGAGAATTTGTTTTCTTTGTAGGTATCTAAGAAAATGATGTAACGTCACTATAATTATTGAGAATGTTGCCTTAAACAAAAAAAAAATAGTTCCGATTCAAGACTTTTTTGCCAAGCTGTAATGCCCATATTCCGCACGCTGGGCATGCGGGTTGGGGATCGCAGTTTGGTAGTATAATTGCTGCCCACCCCCGGATATCCACCAGGGGGTGGATATCCCTTAGTCGCTTCTTACGACACCCTCGGGAAGAGGTGGGGTGGTGCAAATAAATTTAAGCCAGCACCCCACAGCTATCTACATAAACTTACCCTTAATCCTGACGAAATCGAAACAATTATCTCATCTACAAATGTCTGAAATGACTCAATCAAGAATGGTAAAACAAGTAGTCTAAGTGAACATTTATCTACAACTGTAATCTTATCGGCTTCAACGATTTTGTATAGAGGGGGTTTCAGGGGCGATAAATAGAAAATGTCGTTTTATTCGTGTTTTCAATAAACTGTAATCAATTGACTCTTCCTGACATCTATTTTATGTTTTCAATTATAAACTTTATTCTCATCAACAAAGACCAAACTGAAAAATATGACACTTCCTGACATCTATTGGCGAATATAATAATATACATACCTAATTTCTAAAATACAAAATTTACCAATAAAATAACCATTTCGGTCATCACTGGGCAAGCAGTCTAGACAATCTAGACATAGATGTTAGGTACAGGTACTGGATCTAATATTAAATAAATTACAGGCGGTTTTTAAGCTATTGCATAGCTTCTATCGCGGGCCTTGAGCGCGGGGACCGAATCCAGAAATTCCGTAACGAAAAAACCTTGACGTTTGTCTCTTTAGTTCAGCAACTCGCCTCTAGATGGCATTGCAATAGCTTTACCGCGGCAGTCCCCGAGTGCCACACGTCTTTTTTTCTCTCTTAGCGTTGACGACGCCTTAAAAATTTAACTAAAAAAAAACAACGGCGTATACCCGAATCAAAGTGCCCCGCCACCTATTTTAACAATAAAATTTCAAAAACCTATCGTACTCGTAGTTTGTGATACATAGGTACTTAGGTACGTATTATATTTATAATAATTAAATATGTTTAAAACACAAGTTACTGTACACAGCCGGTCTTCCCCATAATGATTTTATTGGTAGGTATTTATTTCTCGTCAAATTTTATAAAGATCAATATTATTAATTATATTATGATTTGTTAAATTCGACTTAGAAAGGTAGATTTTTATGAAAGAAGAAAAACAAAACTAGGTACGTACATACTCACTTTATTAAAAAAAGTTATTAAAATCAATCAACTTAGGTTTTTAATTACCATCTAATCTAAGTACCTACAACTAAATCTTAGCACACTAATTTTTTGACAAATTACATCTAAACCTACCTACTTTAATTGGATATTTAGAATACTGGCAGTGGAAAAATACATTTTAGACATTTAATTGTATCAATTGTATCTTGCTAATTATTGCTATATTCAAGGCCGGCTTATTAAGTAATTGGCAAAATTTGATAATTATGAGAACTAGTTTGG
This sequence comes from Eupithecia tripunctaria, assembly GCA_955876795.1. NCBI lineage: Eukaryota > Metazoa > Arthropoda > Insecta > Lepidoptera > Geometridae > Eupithecia > Eupithecia tripunctaria. Next base: position 11,346,954 of record OY041604.1, read on the forward strand.
AATAATCGCAATCACTTAGTACAATGTTGAAGATTCTATTTCCTACACTAACAAGACTTAAACACGATTCTTTCTAACAGAATACAAATAGCTACTTACATTAATTAATGAATTAGTAAAAAAGCAAATCACATAATGATTAAAATAATATGTACAAAATTGCACTGTTGTATCAAACTTAGACTGGAGTATACAAAGAGCACCCTACAATTATTTTTCTACGCCTCATTCGAAAATCCAATGAATTGAATTTATCCTGTCCAATACTTCACTAGGTTGAGAATTCAGTTAAGCTACCTGTAGATTGTTTGCAACAGTCTGCAGTTAGCCCAATTGTTTCAATTGTAAATTGAAACTACTATTATTTACTACTATTTTTTTTCACTAGGTTCAATAAAAATTTTATGCATCGGATTCCGGATACTTTTGTAGCTTGGTACAAACCAAGCTACAAAAGTGTCATCGGAGTTTTCTTAGCTAAAAATTGACCAAGATCGTCAATAAAATACAGGTATGATAAACACAACATTCTTATAACAGCAGACTTTAACATCTTTTTAGAAGATTCCCCGTATAAGTACTCACCGCGACGTTAATTTAGCGAGAAATCAAAATTAGTGACATAAGTGTTGATAAAATTTCACCAAAATCGTCAACAACAACGTTTGATAAACACATAATTCATATAACAGCAGACTTTATAATTGTAAAAGATTCCCCGTATAAGTACCTCTACTCAACGCAACTTTTATTTCCGAACAATTAAATATAAATAGCGTTGGAGTATACGGGGTAAGATTAGTTTAAGTAATTACATTGTAATAAATGCGTATAGTAGGGCTGTAACTATGAAAAGACCAGGAACTACTATAACAAAATGTCCCAGAGCAGACAGCTTGAATTTCGTTGTGAGTTTCCACAAACCAATAAGATTACAGCAATTTAATATTTCCAAAAAATAGGAACGTCTACCGTTTACAAAGACGTTAATCAAAATAATACATTACCAATTTTCCTAATTTTCATCTTGGGTTTGTGCACAGTATTAACCACATTCACAATTATTTAGCATTAGGTACAACCACACCACTTACAATTTCATTTTCACAATACTCACACAATTTAAACTCACAAATACAACACAATTCGAGAGATCTACTTGACACAACCCATACAACGTGATCAGTGATTGATTCCTACTTCAATCCTTTGATATCAACATCTTATCCTATGGGGCTTGTATTATGTTGAAAACCTAGTTGTGATAATATCAAAATTATACAAGCCCCCGGTATTACAAACAAATGCTCAATATTTAAAGTTTAGTAAATAAAACTTTAAATGATGAACAGCAGACTTTTCAAAGACCTACATTATTTTAATCTTCACATCTTCCTTTCACTATCTAATTAATGTTTTGTATGGAAATTATACTTCAAATATTTTCGATAAAGTTTGATACGAGATTCTGATTGTTTTTATTATCTTTCCTAGAGCAATTAGCGGACACACAACAAGGGTTGGCTCAAATGTTCTAGGAACGAAGTAAAAACAGCTGCCATATTCAACAAGATATTTACATAGTAATTAGCAGAGCGGTGGGAAATTCATGAAATACCCGCTATTGTATTCGCCACTATATCGAGACATTTTTTTTATTACATACATTATACCTACTTAACTGAATTACACAAGTACCTATTGGAGACTACACTATCAGCCTGATTAAGCAGACACAAAGTCATGTCATGAGATAAAACTTAGATTACTTTCTTTATTGCTATTTTAACTATTATTATTTTACCTACTGCAAATGTATCAATATAGCGGCACTAGTTATTTTGTACTTATATGGTTTCAAAAACTTTCGAGTGAAAACACCCGAACTCGATCTTTTTCGCCTAAACGCAAATTCTAATTTATCACACCTAGAATTAAACCTGGCAAATAAATTGCCTAAAATAAAGAAAATATTATTTTACAGTGAAAGATATGTAACAAGTGTTCCATGTCCCATTTGTGTAAAAAATATAAATACACTACCTGGTACAAGATTATCACGTATAAACGATTTAAAATAAAATTCGGCTTTTTAAACAAATTCACAGCATAATTTTAACTTCGAATTAAGACCACATTACTATTTAAATGGAACAATCACTGGAATTTAGCTTATAATTCAAAATAGATCACAATTTGATTAGACTTATGGTTTGTTTTGTTTAGATGAGGGCAACTCGGTTCACTAGCGGAGTCTTTCGCCGGCTCGTGTGTGAAGGCGATGAGATGGGCTGGTATACGAAGTTGGTTTTGGCACGTTTCGCCTGGTGGACTGAAAATAAAATTATAAATTAGCTTTTGTCGACACGACAAAAAAACTCAGATCTTGACGTTGATCAAACTCACTTAGCTGGCCCCTACTACGGTTGTATACACAGCTAGAACCACACAATTGTGCGTTATGTGTGGCGGTTTCATACATTTATTATAGTTAGAATACACTATTGCTGTCCGTACACACATTTATTACGCATATAATTGAGCACATAATGTGTCCTGTGCATATCGCTAGTCTCGGTTGAGACCCATGGTCGAAGTTCGGACATCATCATAACTGTGTGATTTGGTGGTGTGTTGTGTTGTGTCACTGTAATGTGTCTCTTATACCTACTAAATAAGTATCAAACCGATATGGTACTTACGCACCTTATGTACTTTTGTAAATGGGAAAGCTGTGAAGCTGTATGAAGTTAGGCATACAGGTATTTATGCCTGGAATAAAATATATGCTACTTTTGATCCCAAAAATCAGTTCCCATGAGAGGGAAATAATTGAACATTTCCGTGAAAACAAACCGTGCAAGCCGCGGGTAGAAACTAAAGTAACCTATAAAATAATTCTATAGCACATTTAGATCACTGCTCTGATGATGCGAATAAAAACTCAGTAAACAGTAACAGTGGCCATTGTTCTTTCGGATCCACTAAAATGCTTAACTTACTTGTAAATTTGTTCGTTAGCGAGACGTTGCTTATCTTCACAGGTTTTATGACATCAATATCAATTTCTTCATAGGCATGCTCCAAAACCTAAAAAGGATGATTATAAATTAAAACTCATAGACACTTTTAAGATAATGCTGGCTTATGAATGTTATATTTTCTAAGACACGGAAAAAGAGTAAGGAACACGGTCTGAAAGCCGCAGTGGTGTTTGTAAGTGGAAGGGCTTTATCACCACTGACTGAACTGTATCCCTGTGTGTAATTTTGACAACAAATATAGAATTCCCCATCGTCGATGAAAGCGTTGCGAGAAGAGTTCCCCGTGGCAAGCAGCCGTTAGATCCCCTCCTCCCCCAGGCCCGTATCTTCTAACTTACCTCAATATCACTAACATCGTCCCCAGATTCCCCGTCGTCGATGAAAGCGTTACGCGAAGAGTTCCCCGTGGCAAGCAGCCGGTAGGTTCCTCCCACCAGACCCGTGGCATCTAACTCCTCCACTTCCAACTCTTGGTCTGACACCTCCTGTAATAAATAAGGCATAAATCTTTAGTACTGAGGAAAGTGTTATCATGGTTTTAGCTAAACTAGAGTTTAGATGGATATTAGGCTGAAGACGTGTCTTGGAATGGGAGGTATTGTATCATTAATTTTAACATTCGACATTAACATAGCAATCAGGACTACGTGAGCAGATGATTCTTCGCTGAGGCAGCCCCTACAGAGCGGGCCGTGTCGTCGTCGCTACAATGGTAAAAAGTACGTACATACCTACTAGCTGATTCAAAATTAACCTATTATGATCCACAATATCCTCCACCTCCTTCTTAATTTCCGGATCCGTCTCGCACTATTTGTTCAGGATCCTACTGGGATCCTAAGATGAGGGAGAAGGATAAGCAAAGAGTCCTACTGAGATCATTCCAGAACTCTTTGCTTCTGGTCGGTGTAGTACAGTACTTAGCTGGTCTGCTGGATTTACTGGACTACGTGAGCAGCTGATTCTTCGTCACTGAGCGACCATACAGAGAGTGGACTTGCCGTCGCTCAAAAGGTGACAACATGGACGTATCAAAATCTACGTTCATGGCTGACAAGTACTGAGTAGCTAATTAATTATTTGACTTGCATATTCCACAATATCCTCCTCCCCGACTTCCGGATCCGTCGCAAAATCCGCACTTAGCTCCTCAATGTATGCCTCAATGTCGTCACTAGTCTACCTCTATAGACATTTAATCTTGGCGCGTTCTAGCGTATTAGTATTGGACGTAGCTTGGATGGCTGTTTGTTACCTCTTCACGCCAAAACTACTGAACGGATCGAAGTGTAATTTTCATACAGGTAACTCTAATTCTAGAATCAAATATAGACTACTTTTTAGCCCATAAATCAGTTCCCATGGGATATGAGATTTCAACGCGTGCAAAGCAGCGGGGCGCAGCTAGTTTAACGTATAACTTACATGTTCCACAATATCCTCCACTTCCTCCTTGACTTCCGGATCCGTCTCGAAGTCAGCGTCCAGCTCCTCTGCGTCCGCATCGTCATCGCCGTCCGCGTCTCCGCTCAGGCCGCTGTATTTCATCTCGCCGCGTTCTAACGCTTCGAGGTTTTCTGAAAACGTAGGAATAACAGAGTTCAATGAATGTTGGTATCTATGGGGTAAAATCTCTGGATAAGACTGGACCTACAGATTACAGACAGGATCGTAGGGAAGAGTAAAAAAACTGTATTATTTTCATTGATGTAAGTAGGTACCTATACCTGTAAGGTAGGTGTACCTTACAGCCCGACTTTAACCAGTGGATGAAGTCAGACCATCAATTAAAATAACTTTACTTAAGTAGGTATAATATCAACTAGGGCTTGCATTCGAATATTCGAATATTCGAATATTAAATCATTTCGAATATTCGAATACTGATATTGCAATATTCGAATATTCGATTTTAATAAAAAGTCAAAATTCTGATGTGGATAAAAGGCCATTTAAAGGTTCGCGCGGTATATCCATACAAGACAATACAAGTTTACGTTGTTAAGGTAAAGGTTAAAGGGTTTGGAACACGGTTCGGAAACACTCGGGAGTAATCAGGAGTGCCGCGCGCGACTGCATAGTGCGTTCGCATATTTGACGAGACTCTTCTGTCTATCCGTCTCCGTTGCTCACGAATGTCGTTGTATCGTTGTAACGCAGAATTATGTTCAGTTGTGTATTGCACGCGGTCGTGGTGGTTATCTTTATTGTACGAAGTAACGCGAACCCAGAACAGGCCGGGTTTCGCGGAGCATATGGCACCATAGACCACATACACACAGTGAGGCAGATTATTCAAAAGTCCGAAAAGTATAATCAGCCCCTGTGTCTGGCCTTCGTGGACTATGAGACTGACTTAAGAATCTTCATCTGTTTTATGATAGTGAGTATATCGAGGTGCCGAGATGTCTTTACGACGCCGCCACCACGAGTGTCCAAGTACAGGACCAGCAGTCCAAACCCATCCAACTGCGCAGAGGAGTGAGGCAGGGGGATGTTATATCCCCGAAATTGTTCACGAGCGCGTTTGAAGATATGTTTAAGACGCTAGACTGGAAAGCCCTTGCCTTTCATTAGCATAAACGGCGATTACATCTCACACCTGCGATTCACTGACGACATAGTCTTAGTGACGGAGTCGCTGGAGGAGCTGAACCGGATGCTGGACGGCCTAGCTTCAGCCTCGCGACGACGCATCGGTCTTGGCATGAATTTGGATAAAACAAAGTCATGATCAATGATGGCCTCATTGATCCGGGGAAAACTACGTCGAGTCTTGTCGTCATCCATACCGCAATGCTTGAAAACCAAAGTTTTCACTCAGTGCGTCCTACCCGTCATGACCTACGGAGCTGAGACCCGGACCTACGATAGGGTTGATTCACCAGTTCAAAGTCACTCAGCGAGCAATGGAAAGAGCTGTACTCGAAGTCTCTCTGCAGGATAGGGTTCGTAACGAACACATCCGACAGAGAACCAAAGTTTTCGACATAGCTCAGAGAATTAGCAAGTTGAAGTGGCAGTGGACCAGCCATATCTCGCGCAGAACCGACAACCGATGGAGTAAACGAGTTCTAGAGTGGCGACCACGACTCGACGTAAACGAAACGTAACGAAACGTAGTGTAGGGCGCCCTCCGGCCAGGTAGGATGACTATCTGCGAAAGATTCCAGGTAGATACTGGATGCGTCAAGCTGAAGACAAGACAGGGTGCTGTGACGCTCATTAGGGGAGGCCTATGTCTAGCATTGGACTAATATAGGCTACAAATATGATAAAAATAAGATAAAAGTTAGAGAGGAGTAATTGCTAATTTTATAATTTGTGATTTAAAAGACCTTCATATGTTTTTGTACTTTAGTAAATACTAACGCGCTATCGTTACTTAACGTGTTTATTTACTTGTTATTGTGTTAAGTTTTATTAAAATACCCTAGATTTTGAAGACTGTTTTAATTTTTATTGGTTGATTGTGCGTGTAAATCACCAATGTCTTGTCGTTACAGCGACACATATTTGAAATTTAAAATTGTTCATGGAAATAATACTTATTACAATAAAAGATGTGATTTTAATAAAAAAAATAGTTATTTTCTATATAACATTCTATTATTCGAATAATATTCGAATAGTAGCCGAAAAATATTCGAATATTCAAATATCAAAAATTTTCGAATATTTGCAAGCCCTAATATCAACATCCGATTTATTTCGATCATAAATAAAGGGCCAGAAACATTTTTATTTTAGTAGTTTTAATCATTGATTTATTAAAAACCCTTTTTAAATCAATGGTTTTAATACTTACGTTAATTTAGTTTAGTTTTTGCAACAACAGAATCGATACCAAATATTAAGTAAATAAACATATAACTAATAATAGGTACCGTAGATACCTAGGTAGGTACCGACGGTACTTTACTACTAGATAAATGTTTACTCGAAATGATACGTATGCATTTTCTTAGTTTTTTAGGGATCCGTAGCTAGATGACAAAAACGGAACGGTTCTATTGCCAGTTAACAATAATGGAAGTTTAATAATTCCCTTTAACAAAAATAGTTAATACTGTGTATTTACTTCATTTCTAGGGTTCCGTAGATAAATGAAAAAACTAAAAAAATAACAGGCAACAATGTTAAATATTATGTTGGTTGATATCTCACCTGGAAACACCATTGCTTTTTTAATTGCTTGGGGATCCTTTCTTGACCATTTTTGCACCTCTTCGTCCATTTTCCCGATTTTAGCTGGATTCATAGCCCATAAACAACCTGCGGACAGAAGGAAGTGATAAAATAAAACGTTTATATTAGTTTGTTCACTATTGTACAGTATTTGAAGAATGCAAATAAAAACCTTTTCTTTGACTTCCGTTTGTCGAGGGCTTTTCAATTTTTTCAAAACATTTGTTCAGACTAAGATTATGCCGTACAGAATTTTTCCATCCATTTGGTGCCGTTTTGAAGTATGGAAAATGTTGGCTGAAAATAAAAAGTAATATTAGACCTAATTCACTTGAAACGTATTGATAAAATTTCGGAAGGTCGGTCACATTCAAAAGATTGACTCACCACATGAAATTGTATATTTCTGATACGGGTAGGCTTCCTGTCCGAGAGTTTTTCAGTGCCATCGCGATTAAACACGAGTAGGAATACGCTGGTTTCGGAAACTCCCCGGAAAGACTTCTGACACTGGCAGACGTATTTACAAATTTTGTTTGACTATTTTCTAAAGTAAATGCTCCACCGACTGAAGTCTTGATTATTTGCCGACTGCTCATAGAGTTGTCGATTAATATCGTAGCCTGCTGACTTTTGTTTCCATTTGATATAATTGTCCTAGTATTGATTTGCTTAGGGTCCAATATGTGAATGTTTCCGGAGATGATGGTCTTAGCACCTACTTGATGTGTGATTTTCTGGTTCATGTTTAATATTGAACAATTCTTATTATTAAGCTTTATCATTTCTGGTTGCGCTTTTATTCTGACTGTTTGTGGTGCGGGTTTGGCTTTATCAAGATCTTTTAAGAGATCCTTGACAACTTTCTTTTCCTCTGGCTTTCGGACAAGAATGACCATCTGTGTTGCTTCTTCCATTTCTGATTTAGGTATTGCTAGATCATCTACGGTGTCTACCTTTGGTACTTTAATTGCTTTTGGGGAAAACGTTAAGTGGCTCTTCGCTTCTTTAGGACTGGATGCTGAGTTATTTAGATGACTATCTCGGGCAACAGATGTTAACATGACATTTGATGATTCTTCCTTGACTATTTTAATTGGAGTATCAGCAAACGATGATGGCATTACAGAGTTAGGGTTTACCATGACAGCGTTTGCTTCTGAACCGTACAAATCTAAATTGTGTACAAAACTTGACGAGTTGTTAATCCACGTCGCAGCGTTATCTGAATCCATGTCAAGTAAAGGCGGCATGTCGCTGAAATTTAATCCAAGGGAATCCTGTAAAGAGACAGGATGTCAATGACGATAGCCGAATGATATCATAGTCTAAATAATATTATTATACATTATATCCACTTTAGGGACTTGTTTTGGCAAAATTACTTACATAATCAGTCATGCTGCTTAGGTCTGTGGCCATTTCGTTTTTGATATCCATGTCCAGCATGTCTTGGAGTGAATCAGTGATGTAAAGGTCCATGCTTGAGCACTGTAAATAAAAATAATAAATAAAACTCTAATTTATTGGGTTTTATAGAAAGTATAGTTGACTCCATCTACGAGTATAATACGATCGGCAAACCTACTCTTTTTTTGCTGCAAAATTTTCAATAGTACCCGACAGTTAGAAACATTCGCAGCAAGCAACATAATAATTAAGCATTTTACCGTATCATTAAATTTATATATCACTTATGTATAAGGAGACTTAAAAATATGTACATATTTGGCGCCATTGTAACTTGTATAAAGTTGTATACCAAATCTTGGAGCAAGTCATTGAAGTGAAACAGAAGGACGAGCGAACGAGCACAATGAAACCACTACGTAGTACAAAACAGGTTTCGGGTATGGTATGCGCTACCCTGAGAAGGAGTAAACCTTGTTTACAATTTGTTTCATTGAATTCTTCTATTGGGGCTAAATCAAACGGACTTTATCAATAGTATTTAGGTTATGAGGAAGCAAGACAATTTTAATCGTTTTGAGCAATTTTATTATTTTTGTCTCGAGAGATGAACTTTCATAAAACGACTGAGAGACGAAAAGTGTAATACTTATGGAACGTGTTCCTTAAGTATTTTTTTTGACGACCTACGCTAACCAAGTCTGCTTTGGAGGATCGAAATGTTGAAAAAACTGGCACCTGTTTAACGGAACCATGGCACTGGCACTCGGAAGGCTTCCAACATTTGGGATGTTATTTTTTGCTAGATATACTTTTACTCATCCTATAAATAAACTTGTTCTAGTGCGCCGGGCGTGATCTATCAAGCAAGTTTACTTTCATCTTTTGTTGGTGGAATAAAAAAAGGGTTTTAATTATCTTGAATAGTTTATTTGTTTTATTAGTTATTGCTTTTAACGAATCATTGTTTAAAATTATAAGTCTTAGGAATTTAGCAAGTAAAGAAACTGTTTGTATGTATGGGTATAACATGTTTTAGGTAGGTAGGTACTTTAGATACGAAACACCAGCTTCCGTTCATAATTTTCAAATATCTGTCGTCTCTGAGTGCATTGACTGATAAGAAAAGTGCGTAAGTATATTTATTTATGTCTCGTAGATTATCATTATCACAATTTCGGTTTACTTGCTTATTATTTGGTACCAAATTTTGTAGTCTTTGATGATCCAAATTTTATACTACTTACGATGTAGTAGAAAATTTGGTAGGTAAGGTAGCTATCATCGTAGTATTTATATAAAGTATCTTCAATTACTTAAAGGGCGGGTAAGTTGGGAACATGTAAGTAAAGTACGTATAGTCCTTATTCAATGTTTTTTCAGTGCACATTTTTTACAACATAAAAATAACAGAATGGTTCCCGCCAAGTAACCCGATGGGCCCCTACACGAGTGCGAAAGAGAAGTTTGGGTAGGGGTGGCAGAAAGAGATAGAAGTGAGACTCGACGAGGGTGAATCAACCCCTAATGACTTAGCAGGCATACAGACGGACTGTCTAGCGAATTCCCGCCAAAATAATGCTAACGCATAGACTTAATATTATTAAATATATTATGCCTATTTAGAATAATTAACATATCTAAGGTTCAAAGTTTAGAGAGACATTCGAATTAAAAAAAATGACAGTTTCTTGAAACCAGACAGAAAATAATTCATAAAATGTACCTACTCTAGCTAATGCGATCGATAAACCATTTTATTATTATGTCAATTGCCTTGCAAGGCCAAACTAGGATAGTTATGGACCAGTTTGAGTTTTAAACTGGAAAAATTGTTTATTTTTTTGCACGTCATTATTTAGAATTCGATGGACGGCCCCCGGCAGAGCGGGCAGGGCGGGTCTCCGTCAATAGACCTTCAAAAGCAGGTATAGATATCACTTTAAAAGAGCCAGATACAAGTCTTTTATTGTGCCTACGATAGCTGGCGACTACTTCCTATTCCTAAACAACATACCTACCGTACCTTACGAAAGAGACTGTCGTGTCATAGAGGGCCATGAACTGTCTATAATAATTCTAGAGTTCATCTTGTTACGTGGAGCAACGATTACCTACTAGATGTTAGGTATTTACTGCCACAAATTAGACAGGCTTTAAAAATAAACGAACGATTTTAGTTTGATTAATGTGTGGGAACTTTTAGTCTATATTCGGTTCAATTTAAAGTTATCTCACCTACCTAGGGGACATGAAATTGTCATGGTCAAATGAACCATGTCAGAATCACGCACGATACTCAACTAATTTACTGAATCCCAAATATGTGATTAACTTGGCCGAGGATTTGTTTTAATCTGATAAACCTATGTCAGGTTCTTCTTTCTTGTTTTCTACTACGAGACAATTTTTAATTAGTTTCATCTACATTTTTTATTGTAAAATGTTTAGTCCCTGATATTTTAGCACTCAATTAATAATGCTATCAAAACCGTTCAAAAGTGTTGCATTTAACGGCATGCATAGGTTTCGGTTCGATGGTGGATGTGAAGTGTGGACGATACACTTGGATAGCAAGGGAGCCGTGTGGAGGCGCCGCAAGGTGCTCAAGTGTCCTCGAACCTGACCGAGCGCAATCGCCTTGAACTCGTCTCTCGCTGTTAAAACTCGGAGACGGAGACGGTCGAGAAAACTCCGACAGTCGTTTCGGAAAATGTTGTTACTAAGTGTCTATAAGAATAAAAAATTAGCGCTATGCGTGTTGTTTTAAATCTTTGTCCCTTCCTTCATTAATTATTATCACCAGCGTTTTATAGTAAGCATTGTAGGGCGTTATAGGGTTCCGTCCAACCGTGGGAAAAAAGAGCATCCTTTAAAATAATTAGAGATAGTAAATTTAAGCCTTTAAGGTTTTTTTGGGTAGCTCTTTGGATTGGACTACATACTAGAAAACGGGTAATTATATTAATAACAAGACGGTTAATTTTGATAACTCGAGAAACCTACTGTTGCTTGCTGTTGCATCTATGTAGGTACCTAGAAGTAGGTTGGATTGGGTGGAAGGTAGGTATACCTAACCTACACGTAAGGTACCGTGTAGTGTGATTGCGCGCGCATTAGGAGGTGGGCTTTCATATTGATCGTGAACAAACATGCCTTCCTATTTGGTTTTAAAATCTAAATTTCCCACCCGAATATCGAGCTCCAGCAATAAATTACCTACATATACAAAAAATACATAATGATTTATATTATATATTGTTAAGTAGGTTAGTATATAACATAACATAGGTAGGTAGGTAAGGCTGCCGGCCTAGGTATGCTCAGGTACCTAGTTGGTACATATATTTATATTTAGGGATGTCATTATATTGTGCCAGTAAATTACATAATAAATTATAACCTAGGCAAAGTAGATACGAAGGTACTACCATCCAGATAATAGGTAAAAAAGGTAGTTACTAAACTTATCTGTGTAGGTTTCCTATCAGTAAAAACCAAACTATACATTCGGAACCCTACTAATAAAAACTACACGCACTTGACGTTCCCCTCTCGATACAAAAACCGATTCCATCTGCCATCTTTCTCTTTCATGTCGAGCCGAAACAACGAGGAAAAGAGATGCATGAAGTTTCGCTCGTCATGTCATTCATACAACCGTTATTATTATTCACACAAATACAAACACGGTAACAAGAAAGTGCAACGATTTTCACCAAATTTATTTGAGAATAACATTCAACTAAATAGGCATGCGATAATATTAAGGAACTACTTTCCAGTAGGTAATGAATGTAGCTATTTATATAGACAAATAAACTAGGTAATGATTTTGTAGTAATCTCTTGTGACAGTTGGACATTTCCCGCCACTTCGGCTAATGTTTACATACTTCCGCAGAGTGATTTTTAGTCAAAATTTAGGTGTTTTTTTAGAGAAATCGATTAAAACGTTGACGAAAATACACAATATCAATCTATGTACAATGACATTAAAAAGAGCGGGACCTAATGGCTCGGTCGTTGGACTTTCCCGTTGTCGGATACCATGTTTTTACTAACATCAATAGTAATACAGATAAACAGAACATTTCACTCACCGAGTATTTACTTGTAAAATAATCCTTGTGCTCGATAGGAAAATCCACTTCAATTTCACACATTTACGCTTTTTATCGTCATAAAATCGCCAGAATAACACCACACCACATTCACAAAATCCACAAATGTTTTACTATTCTCATTTCTCTTGAACTCAAAAGGTACACAAAGACTGTTGTGATTTTCTATTGGTGGATATGTCCCACGTGACTTTATTTTGACTTCTGCTATTGGCTGATATTACGTGACGGGGTGACGTCAATAGTAAACCGAGCCACTGTATTTTAATTTACAAATTTATATTATAGGATTACCGATGAATAAAAACGTGAGTTGCAAATTAAAATGTATTTTTAATTTCAGGAATAAAATAAATACAATATTATATACTTACCAAAAACTTACATGTTTCATGGCACGTCCATTCACAACAACATGGCGGTTTGTTTACACCGGCATGATAAGGCGGGAACTAATTTCATCGTGTATGTTGTAACAAACTAATATTATTCATCTTAGAAATCAACATTCAATTAAAGGTCATGGATTTATTCAATTATATATTAACATTTCTACAAAATATTTAAAGAAAACCGAAAAGTCGAGGCACATGGACAATACCACTATTTTAGGGATGCCAGCGCCAACTGGTGGGATTGAATAAGACTAATAAAATTGCGGGAAGATCTAAAATAATTTTCACGAATACCGATAATAAAAGTTTTCTACCTGGAAAATCAATTGAAATATTGTTATATCTTGGGTAAAATAACATTCAATTGTAAGCCTCGCTCCTTAAAAACAGATGAGTTGGAGTATATGGGCAAATCCGAAACTATGAGAGTAGAGGAGTAGAGTAGGTAGTGTGACCTCGATTTTAGAGTACTTGGTACTAAGGATTTTATAAGCTATAAAAAAGGTATATAATTATGTAGCCTAGCTGTTTTGTTTTTTCATTTCATTGAGCCAAAGAGTAAGTTGAATACAAACTCTCATGGTTTCTGATTTGGCCATACAATGCCTTCTGAAAAAAACTATTCTGTAGGATGTCTGTAGGTATAAAAATGCTATAAAATTCAAAACGTATTATATAATCAAATTATTGAAAGGATTATGTCTAAAGCAACAAAAATTATAACTACAGTAACTTCACTCGCTTTTCACAGCTCTTTAACACAAATCAACATGAAACATATAGGATAAGTTTTTACCTCAAAGCTTTGAAATTATTTCATATGTTGAAGGTTATCAGTATCAGATGCATGAAAAAATCCAGGAAGCAAAACAAACCAACATCGTTGCATATTTTCAAAGCATTGTGTAATACTTACGTACAAATTATAAACTACAACTAAATACACAAGGACATAAATACGAATCTGTTAGTGCTTTTCGCCTAGCCAAATTCTGGCAAACACTGCATAACATAATAAGTAACCAAACAACAATAACGAACTAACAAAAACAAAATTGTTGCCGTTTTATCATCTTAGAATAGAAAAATGCTTTTGACAAAAGGCGGACATTTATGTATCAAAACTCAAAGAACTCAGAACTTCGATAATTTATGACTCCTTTGCACCTTACAACGCTCTAAAGTACCCATTTTTTTGATACGCTGTGTTCCTAAAAACGCTTCTTTAAAGTTTTCTGCGTTACTTGCTTGAGCAACAAACTGAGTATCTTTTGGCAATAGTGATATATTAAATCTGCTTGTACAACCATTGTCCGAGGTCAAAGCAGTGGGTGTAAAAGGCAGGACTTTAGGATTCGTGTATTTTGTGTTTTTCTTTTTCTTGACTGGTGAATTGTTAAGATAAACACTTTGCTCCAAGTACTCTGATGGCTTATTCTTTCTTCCACCTTTCTCGACCGAAAATGGCATGGTAGATATCACAGGTGCAGTTAGTTTTTTAGTTTTATTTGGCTTCTCTGTCAATTGTTTGAGTATGGATTCTGGTAATCTTGGCACATGAATTTCATCAAAGGAATCCTGTTTTAAAACCTGAAATAAAATGTAGGTGTATAAAATATATCACAGTACTATAACAGTAGGGTTGACAATAAGCAAAAATAAATAGTCTGTCAGATAAATAATATGAGACTGAACAGAATGACGACCTCAGTGGCGCAGCGGGCGAGAGTCCGCCTGCGACGCAAGAGGTTGCGGGTTCGATTCCCGCCTTGGAACGAATTTGTTCCATTGGTCTGGGTATATTCTATGTAAATAGAAGAAAAAAACTATGTACATACTTAATGTATTCAATATATCAATTGTCTAGTACCCATAACACAAGCTTTGAGTAGCTTACTTTGGGGCTAGTCTGTGTGGCCATTGTCCAGCATTATTATTCATCATCATAATCATCATTAGCCTATACTAGTCACTGCTGGACATAGGCCTCCCCTAATGAGCGCCATAGCGCCCTGTCTTCAGCTTGACGCATCCAGCATCTGCCTGCAGTCCTTCGCAGATCGTCATCCCACCTGGCCGGAGGACGTCCTACACTACGTTTGCCGAGTCGCGGTCTCCACTCAAGAACTCGTTTACCCCAGCGGTTATCGGTTCTTTGCGAAATATGGCCGGCCCACTGCCACTTCAGCTTGCTAATTCTTTGAGCTATGTCGATAACTTTGGCTCTCTGTCGGATGTATTCGTTACGAATTCTATCCTTCAGAGAGACTCCGAGCATAGCTCTTTCCATAGCTCGCTGAGCGACTTTAAACTGGTGGACCAGCCGTATCGTGAGTGTCCACGTCTCAGCGCCGTAGGTTATGACGGGTAGGACGCACTGATTGAAAACTTTCGTTTTCAAGCATTGCGGTATGGATGACGAGAAGACTCGACGTAGTTTTCCAAACGCTGCCCAGCCTAGCTGGATCCTCCTCTTGGCCTCCTTCTCAAAATTGTTTTTACCCAGCTGCAGAATTTGACCAAGGTAAGTGTACTCGGAAACAATTTCGAGAGGGTGGCCATGTACGACGACCGGTCCCGGATCAATGAGGTAATTGATCATGACTTTGGTTTTATCCAAATTCATGCTGAGACCGATGCATCGTGAGGCTAAAGCTACGCCATCCAGCATCTGGTTGAGCTCCTCCAGCGACTCCGCCATTACGACTATGTCATCAGCGAATCGGAGGTGTGAGATTATTATAATATATTATTAGTTATAGCATTATTATTATTATATTATTAGTTAGATTATCAGAAGATATTGCACACATATTTGTTTATTTTCTCAATCACCCTTACCTTGGATATTTTTTCAACACTGTCATCTTCTCTGTTCTTCCTCTTTTTAGCATTGTTTTGTGGAATATCTGTAAAATAGCGGTGGTTAATTATTAAAACTTTAACGACCCGCACTAGCACTACAGTTCCTCAACCTTAATAGCCTATATTAGTAAAATAAGGGCCTTGCTTTTATCTCATGAGTTATTTATTTCCCATAATCACTCTGGGCATGCTGGTTGGGGATCGCAGTTTATAATTATGCTGCAGGGGGCGCTGCTGCCCGCCCCTCGGAGGATATGCCTTAGTCGCCTCTTACGACGCCCGCGGGAAGAGTTGTGGTGGAGCAAATTCTAAGCCAGCACCACACATCTCATTAACTCTGGGCATGCGGGATGGTAATCACTGTACGGTGGTATAACTGTTCTGCATATTGATATGTAGGTTCCGGGATATCAACCGGGGGCGCTGCTGCCCTTGTGGGTGAAACCGCTAGGCACTGCTAGTTATAATATAAATTCAAAAGTCAGGACGTTTTTTACTTTCACGCCAAAACTACTGAACAGATCGTGCTGAAATTTTGCACCCATAGTTGTGGTGCTAGGCCTTGATTAGATAAAAGCTTCATTTTATCCCCAGCTGTGGGAAGAAGTTCTACTTTAAAATTTCGGAAACTTTTATGATAATTTACCTTCTTTTAGATGCTTCTTAGATTTATCTTTCTTTAATTTCTGTGCGCTAGTATCTTCATTGCTTTGAGCAATTTTATCGTAGGCTGCAGCATAGTCATCATCAAGATTCACTTTGCGTTTTTTCTTTTCATTGCGTGTTGGCCTCGATTCCGTGGAAATAACTTTGGCAGCACCTGTAAAAATAAAATAATACTGCAGTTCACACAGCATCACCTAGACTTTGGTCTACGAAGGAACTTGGCGCTAAGAAGAGCTTGTGTTAATACATTACATAATATGTATAACAGATATTTATTTACTTTGTACATAGAAAATACACAGAACAACCAGCCGGCCTAGCAGGAGGATTGTTGTCTGGGGTAGAATAGAGAGAAAAATCATCGCATCGTCATACATTGCGTAAATTATTGAAGTTGAAGGAATGAATATCAAACATTTTACACATTCAATGACAAAGTGGCGTAATTTTTTTCTATTCTACCCTAGACAACAATCCCCGCGCTAGGCCTGCTGAACAAATAAGTCCCGAGGCAGGAATCGAACCCACGACCTCCTGCTCCACTGCTCCAGCGGACCTTCATCCGCTTCGTTTTGTCGTTTGTTCCTTTGGACCGTCGTCGGTGCATTTTGGCATAGTATTTTTAAGGACCCGGCGCCGTCATCGTGGTCAACGAAATGGTATGTAGGTAGTACTTTTCGAAGGTCAGGAGTAAAGATGTATTGTACCAACTTACCATCAGTTTCAGTTGGGTTGTTAGAAACCTTCCGTTTCCGTTTCCTCTGTTCACTATCTTCCTGGTCAGTTGGAGCATCAGCTTCATCTAAAACAAAAAAAAAATTATCTCGTTCTTATAAAATAAATAATTTTGGGCATTTTCACACAGCATCACCGTTACAGCTATATCGGTAGGTATCATTTCTTCATATTTCATACATTATCTGTCGTGTGTGGTCTCTTGTCGATTTCTATGAAAAGATGTAATGAAATGTATCGTGCTATAATATATATATTACATCTTTACATTGTGCTGCCTCGTGTGAAATCCTTTATACATAAATTATCACAGTAGTGATTTGCGAGAGATTTTAAGGAGAGTGCACAGCGAGCTCGCCGCAATTGCTAAGCGATAAAATGCTTGCAGATCATGGATTGTCACGCAGCAGGAGTCTAAGCCGCAACCTCCTGTGGCGCAGTTGTACCTTCGCCCATAGCACCACAGAGATCGTCTTAAATACACATTTATATAAATCCATTATTTCATTTTACCATAGATATCATCCTTCATAGGAATTTAACAAAGGAGACAATCATACCTAATTTCTCATCCGACTGTGTTAAACTCCGGTTTTTCTTCTTTTTGTTTTTCTTAAACTTCTTTTCGGTGCTAGTAGTAGTAGCATCTATCACATTGTCTGAAAAAGAAAAGAGTTATCAAACCAGTACTTCATTATACAGGGTGCCTACTTGATTTGTAATAAAAATTAAAAAGTAAGTAAATATTTAATTCCTGAGATGCCTTTAAATTGGCCTACCTACTTAAAAAAGTAGTTACATACGAGTTTGAATTAAGAACCATTGAATGAGTGACATTGTTGTTTTCACCTACTCGTTTTTTCATAGAAAATGTATGGGAATTGTTTTTTTTTATTATTGGCAAAACTTACGATTTGATTTGGTATGTTACTTTGGGAAAAGTGTTCCTGGTTGGAAATAGAGTCGATTAAGACCGTGATTAAGACCAACTTGTATTTTTTGACAAATGTCATTTTTGGGCGAACCGTACATTTTTTCAAAGACCTAAAAATGGCTATATTTTTTTCTTCAAAATAAAACAGAAAGATCCTTAGAACAAAACCTTCTAACTACAAAAGAAACACCCTGTATAATTTTCATTTTAAAAACTCTAAAATCATTTATTTACATACCCGTAACATCAGATTCTTTTCCCCTCTTGTACGACACCTCTTCAGGAGCATCATCAGATTCATCTGAAATGAGAAATATTTTATAGAAAAATGTGGTTCTCTCTCAATTTAGCGCATAAAGCTATTTATTTTCTGGGCCTTTGTTGTTCTGCTGTTTGTTGACCCTAGTCAGGGCCTATTAATATTACGATTACAAATGTTCTGCTTTCTCATAATCTGATGGGACACGACCAAGGCGAGGTCAGGCGCAGGACCAATAGCTCAACGTGCTTTCCGGCTCAGAATATATTGTTCTGTGGTGTAGCTCTGCCAACTCCCTAAGGTTAATGTATTAGGTAGACTCACCGTGTGTAGCTTGAGAGTTATTTTCTTCACTATTAGAAATCTTCTTTGATTTTTTCTTGGCACTCTGTGTCTCTACCACAGGTTCAGCGATCACTGATGCATCCTTGTTTTTCTTTTTCTTCTCACTCCTGATGGATGTATTTACCGGTATCTTTTCCATTTCTGTTTCTTCTGAAACATTTTTTTATGGTTTTAATACTATTCATTTTGTTTCATTGTTATTTCCTTACAAATAATTTCCTTTCCTTTGCCTATTTCTTTGCGCGGAGTACTGTTACTTTTTTTTTAATATAATTTTCCTAGATATATATATATATATATATATATATATTATTTATTGAAGAAAGGATCTCAAATCAGCAAGTACTTTCCATTATGTTTAAAATTGTCAACAAGAAAGTTAATTTGAGATTAAGTACAGCGGGTTTGCTTACCTTTTGTGCAGGTATTAAAAAATATAATATACCTGCTTGGCCTTTAGAAAGATGGCGGAGCTACACTTCGTGATTATGAGAATGAGGGATTAGAAATTTCACCTATATATATATATATATATATATATATATATATATATCAGCTACCAGCCGGTGCCACTTTTCTACTGCTGGTTGACCTGTACGCAGGATATTATAGTGCGCAAGTATGCGCGCAATGCAGGTGAAATTTCTAATCCCTCATTCTCATAATCACGAAGTGTAGCTCCGCCATCTTTCTAAAGGCCAAGCAGGTATATTATATATTATATATATATATATATATATATATATATCAGCTACCAGCCGGTGCCACTTTTCTACTGCTGGTTGACCTGTACGCAGGATATTATAGTGCGCAAGTATGCGCGCAATGCAGGTGAAATTTCTAATCCCTCATTCTCATAATCACGAAGTGTAGCTCCGCCATCTTTCTAAAGGCCAAGCAGGTATATTATATTTTTTAATACCTGCACAAAAGGTAAGCAAACCCGCTGTACTTAATCTCAAATTAACTTTCTTGTTGTCAATTTTAAACATAATGGAAAGTACTTGCTGATTTGAGATCCTTTCTTCAATAAATAATATTGTTACAACTATATCTTTATCTCGACTTCAAGCATGTGAATTTAAAGTTATGTTATTGGGGTCTGTTGACATAATTCGCAGCTAAATGAAAAATATTATCATAAATTGTTGTCTATCTACTGTGTGAATTGTCCAGCATTATTTATTTATTTATTTATTCTACCCTAAACAACAATTGCAGTGTTAGCCCTTCTAAGGTGAATATAAAGGTAGTCTCACCGTGGACAGCTTGAGACGTATTTTCTGCACTAATAGAAATCTTCTTTGATTTTTTCTTGGCACTCTGTGTCTCTACTACAGGTTCAGCGATCACTGATGCATCTTTGTTCTTCTTTTTCTTCTCACTCCTGATGGATGTATTTACCGGTATCTCTTCTATCATTGTTTCTTCTGAAACATTTTTGATGGTTTTTTAGTTCCGCCGACTTTTAAGCATTGTTGTCTATCTAGGCCCTAGATTGACAACTATCTATGTGCTTGGCCTTCAAAAAGTCGGCGGAACTACACTTTTAAAAATTGTACGCATTCCATGATAATGACGAAATTTTTCTCTATTATACCATAGATTCGATGAAAAATTTCGTCATATCGTCATCGAAATATTTCTTTATTATACTCTAGATTCAAGGGTATTAGAGATAAGAATTTCGTCAGAACGTCATCGAATGCGTATAATTTTTTTAAATTTATTCATGCAACTTCCATAATTAACGTAATTTATGACGATCCCGATGTCATTTTGTCTATTCTACCCTAAACAACAATTGCTGTATTTGCCCTTCTGGGGTTATGTACAGGTAGACTAACCGTGTGTAGCTTGAGAGTTATTTTCTTCACTAATAGAAATCTTCTTAGATTTTTTCTTGGCACTCTGTGTCTCTGCAGCAGGTTCAGCGATGACTGTTGCATCCTTGTTTTTCTTTTTCTTCTCACTATTGATGGATGTATTCACCGGTATTTCTTCCACCGTTGTTTCCTCTGAAAGATTATAAGTTGCTTTTAAGAATCTATACCTACAAATAAGATTGAAGTGTCTGTTTTTAATTTCAAAATATTAGCCTTTTACTAAAGGCATTCTTTTATTGAAGAAAGTAGGCGTTCACAATGCCTGTGGCGTCGCTTGCGTATAATTCACATGTTCATGGGTTTATTATGGAGTAGAGCCCAATTCTTGTAACAGGTTAGGTACCTATGATTTGGAAGTAAGATATCTTTTGAATGCACATTGCTAACAGACTTTTTAGATGAATTTTCAAGTGTTCGAAAATTCCTCTAGATACAGTATGAGAGAAAATTAACATTAATAGAGAAGAATTCGTGGTGTATAGATTAGATAGGTACCTCGGTTTTCAGCAGTTTCAATAAAATCACAAGTGCTCTGTGATTTCTTTCTAGACTTCTTGTCACTGTGGCTTCCAGATATGTTGATGCTGGTCTCAGCCTTCATGGATTCATCAAAGCTTTTATTTTTATTTTTCTTCTTTTTCTTTTCGCTTGTCATTGGTGTCTCAACATGGGTTAGAGCGAAGCCATCTGTGAGTAAAACATTCGTATAGGTATTTTAGGGGGTAGACATGCCTTAGTCGCCTCTTACGTTACGACACCCGTGGGAAAAGTTGGGGTGGGGCAAATTCTTAGCTCTTTTCCTTGTAAAATCCGATTGGACGGCAGACCGACAAAACCTGACTCCATGCTACTACAGTGAATTTTTTGCTAGAAAAATCACAGTCACAAGACTTTTTAACTTGACATAATTAAATACATACCTGTACAATCTGCAGCCAGTTCAAAAGCAGCAGTTTCATTCAGCGACTTGTTCTTTTTGTTCTTTTTCTTACTGGAATTGGTTAAGGCTTGTGATAAATCTACCTCTTCATATGTACCAGTTGTATCCACAACGATTTTGATGCCATTATCCAGAATCATTGACTCTTCAATGCCAGGTTGACCTATAAAGTTAAGGTCATTATTACTACACTACATAAATAAAGTTTCCATTACGTTAACAGGTGGTTTGATTACAAGGACCATGGAGTGGTGAATATAAAAGCACAATACTAAGGCCTACAATAAATTTACTTAGGATACAAGAAGATAAAATATTAGAGCCTTACTTGATTGAGAAGTTTTGCGTTTCTTTTTCTTCTTTTGGCTCCCTAGTGAGGACTCATTCAAAGAAATACTGTTATCTGAAAATTTAATATTTTTTTTTTAATTTAATTTAAATAAAAAACACCCGTAAGGGGTTACCCGTCCGCGTAGATAAGATAATGATAATAATAATAATAAATAAAGCTGGACAATTCACACAGCATTATCACAAGCTCTGCTTAGCCAAAAGCTAAGCAGAGCTTGTGTTATGGGTACTAGATAACTGATATACTTAATACAATACACTACATAGATATATCGAGTATAAACTACAAATAATTAAAACATACAGCTAAATTAAAAACTCAACCTTTTGTTTTCGTTGGTTGAAAAGTAAAACTATTTGATTTTATCATATCATCGGCCAGCGAACAATGAAAAATGATCAATAAAAAAAAGAACCAAGGTTATTGGCTACATACATTTATTATTATTAGTTTACTCTTTTACTAATAATAATAATAATGTATGTAGCCAATAACCTTGTTTCATACCTAAAACTTGAAAAAATCGTCAGTGAGCGATTAACGTTGACGCTGACCGCACGCACGATTTCCCGCCAAAACGCGGGTGACGACGGGACTCTGTCACGGCACGTCGCGCGCACTCCAGTGCCGTGAGCGGTTAATAAACAAATGATAAACGGTATACATTTCGGATTTACCTGTTTTGCCAAGGAGATTGGTTTTCGCTTCAGTTCTCTTCAAAGGTATAATGGTGTCAGGTTCACTTGGCTTATCTTCTTCTGGTTTGAATTTGCTAGCATTGGCTTCACTATCGTTGCTAACTTCAGGGAATAGCAGCTTCATATCAATAGAATCGGAAGAATCATCCTCCATCACAGCATTTTCTTTGGTCTTGGAATTGACTGGCTCTGCCTGTTCGTTTTTGACATTTTTGTTCTTCTCTGATTTCTTAGTCTGTGTTAGATTAAGTTGATCAATCACTGGATTCTTTGCGCTTTTTACTTTTTTGTTCAGGTTTAATGACGTGTCATGAGTTTTCAATTTGTTGGTTTGCAACTTTAAGTTATTTAGAACTGAGTCATAGTTTTCAATAATCTCATTGTTTTCGCTCAAGGAATCTTCATCATCTTCATCGTCTACCGCCATGGTTGCTTGTAACGGATCCAAAGTCTCGCTATGTTTCATTATAGACGCGTTTGAATCGACTTGCACTTCTTCGATGTTGTCATTAATAGCAACAGTGGAAATATTAAAGTCTTTTTGGGGCGTTTTTGGCTCTAATTTGATGGCGGCAGTCAAGGGATCAAGCTCATTCTTTTCAGTAGTTTGATTGAATAAACTAATTTCATTCTCATTAATTGTGGTGTCGCATACAGATTCCGATAGTCGTTTAGACTTCTTCTTTTTGATTTTGATTGATTCATCAGCTGAATTGACACTATCTTGACTAGAATCTATTCTAAGACGATTGTTCTTCTTTATATCCTTAGAGTCATTTTCAGACTCTAATGTGGATGATTCTAAGCGCTGACGCTTTGATTTCTTGGATTTCGATGTATCCGCCTTTGAACTAGCAGCGGAATCGTTCTTGTGGCGTGCTTCGTACATTTCACGAGAAGCTTTCTTTTGTTGTTTAAGTTTACGTTCATTGAACTTTTTCTTGGATTTCGCACTCATTGTTAGCTCGTTATCACTCGTAGAGAGATCATCTCCCGTGCCGCTCAGCATTTCATTATCTTCCGCATCTGAGCTTACAATGAAAGAATCTCTCTCATAATCAGAATCGTTGGATAATTCTTCTTCAGAGTCAAGTGTTTCCCCTTTCTCTAAGATTTCATTATCATCTTCGTACTGCCTTTCTTTATCGCTTCGGCTGTCACCTGATTCATAGTCATCACTCGCTTCTGAAGCCTCGTCATCAAACATTGTGTTATTGTCTTTAGATACTTCCTCCGACTCTTCAGAATCCGAACTATCGGAGCCAGTAACATTCTTATTGGGTGTTTTAATTTTGTCAACCTCATCTTTAGATTCATTGTTTGTTTTCTTTGCTTGTTTTTGTTGATTCTCCACAATATCTGATCCCGCATCAGATGAGCTGTCAAGCGCTCGCACTTTCTTTGTTATTTTTTTGTTGATAATTTTTCTCTCAGATTCTGATTCACTTTCAGATTTTGAACTATCCAGTGCTGGTACCATTTTTGGTAAATTTTTTATAGCCAGTTTACGCTTCGTAACAGTCTCTTCATCAGAAGATGTTGAACTGGATTGAGCTCTAGATAATTTGTTTTTATTTTTCAATTTTATGTCTTCTTTTATTTCATTTAATTTCGGAGTTTTTTCGATTGTTACATTTTTGTTCTCCACAGCGGGACTTATAATAGACGTATTTATTTGCATAGCCATCTTTTGCAGGGATTTTTGCTGAATCGGTGTGCTAGTCAGATAGTTTTTAGGTGAGAGGTTTATTTTATCAACGGCTTTGTTTTTAACTTCAGGAACACTCACAGATTTAGACAACTCATTAGTCAAATTCGGAGACGTAACATTGTTGCTATCGTTTGTTGAAACATCTTTAAGTTGCGAAATAACTAACGTGCTTTTATTTTCATTTCCAGATTTTTCAAGCATAGGTGATTCTGTTTTTGATTGTGAAGATGTCCTTTTCGATTTATTTGCACTTTTACTGTCATTGTTTTCTTCCACAAAGGAATTGATCTGTGAGATAGAGGATTTCCTTTGTGATTTGTTTATGGATTTATTATTTACTTCTTCACTTAATTTAATTTCAGATTTATTTTGACATCCAGAAATGTTACAGCTCTCGTATAACTTTTCAAGATTATTGTCGACAATTGACGTAGACGATTTTCTTGATTTATTTATCGATTTATTGTTTGCCCCATCAGTAAGTTTAATTTCAGACTTATCGAGACAAACAGACACATTGTTACAGTTCTCATATAACTTTTCCAGATTGTCGTCAACAATTGAAGTTGAAGATTTTCTTTGAGATTTGTTCAACGATTTTTCAACTTGGTCGATTTCACAATTATTTTGAGACATAGAAACGTTTTTCTTTGATTTAGTGACGCTTTCATCGAGTTTTTCAATGTTATCTTTAAGTGTCGATGACGATTTTCTAGTAGATTTATTCAATGTGGATGATTCGTCTTTATTTTGGTTGATTTTAGAATCATTGACACTATGATTTTCAACTTTTTCGTCTTCTATAGACATGGACGATTTCCTTGGAGATTGATCAGTCAATTTAACTGATTCACTTTGACTGGTATCCAAGTGGGTTAAAGACACGGAAGATTTTCTTTTCGATTCATTGGTATTTTCTATATTTTCTTCTCTGAAGGAAACTGAATTTTTCCTTGAATAGTTTTTAGAGGAATTTTGTGTGTTGTCTTGGGGTTGTTTTAGAGTCGATTTATTCTTATCATCTTCACTTATGGAATTTCTTGGGGTTTTGTCTGACGCTTGTTTCGATATTGATGATTTACGTTTTGATTTAATTAAACTTTTATCATTCAATAAGCTTATTTCAGATATAGATGACTTTCTTTTTTCAGGAACCTCTAATTCATGTTTGCTGGTATTAGATTTATCGGAGAAGTCATCAATGGTCACATTTTCAGGCATAGTCTCATCAATATCCATTGGCTCTATACTGTCCTTTTGCGTTTGATTAGCAGGATTGCCTACTGGCACACATTGGTCTTCACCTTCTATTTTAACATCCATAACAAGCTTGTCATAGCTTCCTGAATCAGAATCTTCAATTAAAATCATAGGTTTATAATTTATCGGCGAGCTTTCAAAAAATTTCATTGTATCAGTAATAGATGGTTCCACAGGTTTTTCAGACACCACCATATTTTCTTTATTCTCAGTCGAAGTGTTGAGCAATGGTATTTTACTTTTGTTTATTGATTTGTTGGGTGATTTGATTTCTAGTTCTTCTAGTTTAGAACTGTTTTCAGAATTTTGTATTCCATCACCTGATCCAGATATGCTCCTGTAGTGTGTAAGATTTTTTGTCACATCTTCTTTGTCATCTGTTAATCCAACATTTAAAGGTGAAGCAGTTAAAGTAGTCCATGATTTAGTTCTGTTCCTTTTATTTTTTAGATCATTTATTGATTTATCTAAAGATGTAGTGCTTTTATTTAGAGACTTGGTATCTTTGTCACTTGTTTTCATGTCATTTATAAGGTTTACACTGGATGTGGAAAGCATTTCAGTTTCAATATCGATTTCTTTTGGGGTTCCTGTGTGAATTAATGATTTATTTTCTGTAAGTTTATCTTTGACAGGTGTTACAAGCACAACTGGATTTTTAACTTGTGTGGAATGCACAACAGCTTCAATGTGAATATTGTCAGTCTCATCAGTGTTCCCACTATTATTGTTAAGCCTAGGGCTTTTCCTCGTTGAAGGAGAACCAGCCTTATCCTTGTTAGTTTTAGGGCCTTTTTGAGTTTTTTCTTTTGTAGTAGTCTCTGTTGATGTGATTGTAAGTACTGTAATATTATCATCAGGACCTGCAGCTGCAACAATATACCGGAAAAATGTTTTAATTGATAGATGCATGCCCAATTTAACAACATGGGAATTGTGACTATTTCCTTAATATTTTCCAATAAAAAAAAGAGATACCTTGTTTGTCAACACTAGTGGCGGAATTCTTCCTGGTACTTCTTGTTTGACGCGCAGGAGTGATGGGAGCAGCTGGAGCTGATTCATTGTCACTTCCTGGAAAACACCAGTCAAAAATATCATAACATAGCAAGAAGATCAATATAAGCATAAATATTATAGGACTTGTCAGAACCCCTATGTAGGAAAACAACTGTTTAGTACAATTGACTAATATGCAAAATAATGTAATATAATCTATAAATAAAGTTTTTATTGAGAAATATAACCATCAAAAAATAGAAATAAACTGCCCACTGTTGCAGACAATCTACAGGTAGCTCAACTGATCTATATCAATACCAGTTGGAAGCATCCCAAGACATCAGGATGCGCTGTGCCAGATAAAATATATTTATAAAGTATGATCTATTATAATATATCAATAATTTATTTTAATTAATTATGTGTAATATTCGCTACTTCATTAATTTAAAATACCTGAAAATTTATGTTTATTTATTTCAAAAACATATAAGTTAACTCATGATTGAAAAAAGAAAACAATTACTAAAACTTCTAGTGCTCATGCGCTGCGCATGCCGAAGTGGGTACAGCAGTAAATGCCTTATTCTACTATTGACATTAAGGACAGAACGGATACCTTAGCCCCCATACAAACGTACTTCTCGCTCCATTTGGAAACTACGTCCCCGATCGTATTGAAATTTTTCATACATAATCGGATCACAAATAGCCATGTCTGTAGTTTTTTCGTTTTTTAAAAAACATTATGATCTTTAAATGAGAGTGAAACTAATTTGCCATATTTTGACCACCAAGTCGAGTCATTTTCAAGCTATTTTTTATGCATGATAGACACCTTTATTCGAAAATCTGTCACACTGCAGACATCCTAAATATATTCACAATTAGGAATAATCAAAAATATTTCTAAAATTAGTCGTTTCTTCAAAATGAATCGGGAAGTACGAAAAACTATCAAAAATTGGTGAAATTCCTTCTAGTTTCTGCAACCGCTCGCTCGCACGCGGGGGGCGATGCGGCGCGCAGGGGGCGAAATTCCGAAAAAAGGCGAACATCGCCGAATAGCCGACACGATGCGATGACGACGACCGACGACGCGGCGACGAATCTTTTCGTAGTCGGTCGGGCGTCGTCGTCGGCTATTCTGTGCTAGTTATTTATTTCTGCTACACGTATTAGTATTTTGCCTTATTTAGACGTAATCAAACGAGATACCTAGGTACTCGTTTGATTACGACTTGGCCTGTGTATTGGATTTGGATTTTGCCTTTGACTTGGTAAACTACGAACATACTTGCAAATGACCAGCAAAAATGGACCCATCCAGTAAGTAGGTAGGTACCTAGCTAAGCTACCTATCTAACCTACTATGGATTATGGACCGAATTATTTTGCTGTTTTATAGAAAATGGTTCTGAATTGATCACATAAAAGTTTTACAATCGAAGGATTAGTATTTTTTTTAAAAACTACATTTTTGGTGAATTCTTCGCCAATTCTGATCGAAGTTTAATGATTCTTTTTTTACCGTCTAAAGTTTAAACATAAAAAGTAGGTAGTATCTAAAACATCCTCTTCTCATGATAATTTCACTCATCTATCTTTATCTATTTAGGTATATAAAAGAAAGTGGTGTTAGTTACACTATTTATAACTCAAGAACGGCTGAACCGATTTGGCTGAAAATTGGTGGGGAGGTACCTACCTAGCTTAGAACCAGGAGACGGACATAGGATAGTTTTTATTTCGTTCCCGGCTGAACGAATCTTTATGAAATTTGGCAGGGAGGTAAACGGTATCCTGGGAACGGACATAGGCTACTTGAATAGAGCGTGCGAAGCCGCGGGCAAAAGCTAGTATTTATATTATAAAAGAAAGTTGTGTTAGTTACACTATTTATAACTTGAGAACGGCTGAACCGATTTGGCTGAAAATTGGTAGGGAGGTAGCTTAGAACCAGGAGACGGACATAGGATAGTTTTTATTTCGTTTCCGGCTGAACGAATCTTGATGAAATTTGGCAGGGAGGTAAACTGTATCCCAGGGACGGACATGGGCTACTTGAATAGAGCGTGCAACGCCGCGGGCAAAAGCTAGTATCACACTAATATTAGGTATAAATGCGAAAATTTGTATGGATGTATGGATGGATGTTTGTTACCTCTTCACGCCAAAACTACTGAACGGATCTGGCTGATGTTTTGCATACAGGTAATTATAATACTGGAATAAAACATAGGCTACTTTTTATCCCGTAAATCTGTTCCCGTTGGATAAAAATCACCTTTAAACGTTTCCATAGGAACAACGCGTGCGAAGCCGCGGGGCGCAGCTAGTCTTTAAATATAAAAGAAAGTTGTGTTAGTTACACTATTTATAACTTGAGAACGGCTGAACCGATTTGGCTGAAAATTGGTGGGGAGGTAGGTTAGAATTAGAACCAGGAGACGGACATAGGATAGTTTTTATTTCGTTCCCGGCTGAACGAATCTTGATGAAATTTGGCAGGGAGGTAAACGGTATCCCGGGAACGGACATAGGTTAATTGAATAGAGCGTGCGAAGCCGCGGGCAAAAGCTAGTTACCTATAATTTATCTCTATGGTCCCCATGGCAACGGACGTAATTACAAGAAGCTTATATAATTGATGCGAGGATACCTATCCAAAAAGTATCAATGAAGACGGATAGCATAGACCGAAGGAAGATCAGTTCTGGGCTGATGATATTGTTAGGGTTTTGTACGCGTAAGGGTCTCAAAATTTGTACCTATTACTAAGCCTCCTGTCTATCAGCGGGCTGTATTTTATGAATCGTAATAGGTAGTTAGGCATTATAAATTTTGACTGAGGGCATATTTCTAGTGTTCCTCTAACGATAAATTATCATCATCATCATTAGCCTATATTAGTCCACCAATGAACATAGGCCTATCCACTGCTGGATTTACACATTTGCCGCCCCAAAGCTTTAAAATTTTTGCCGCTCCTACCGACGTGTAAGTTTTCTAAAACTATAATAGATACACTGTTCACAATAAAGTAAATTCATTTTATAGCCGACTTCAGTGACAGAATTGTTCGGCAGAAGGCGCTGCTGCCCTCCTCCGGTAAATTTCCCTTAGGCGCCTCATACGACACCCGCGGGAAGAGTTGGGGTGGTGCAAATTCTATCACCACACGGCGACTTCCGGCCACGGTGACGGCGACTTGCCTAGCACATTCTACTATTTATAATGTAGTAGGTACTAACCTAGGTACTTACATCAAACGGTGAAAGAAAACATCGCCAGGAAACTCAATAGCAGAATGTCAATGGACAATAAATAGGTAGGTTAGGTAGGTAGGTACCTGATTGAGTAGTAAGTGCAGGTACCTAGTAGAATTCAAAATCTTATAAAACCTACTTATGTTTTAGGTAGTAGGTATATTGAGATCTTCATAAAAAAAAACATTTATAAAATTAGTGTGATTAGCTGGGCCGGCGAACTTCGTTCTGCCCTAGTTCACTCACTTTGAGATTAAAAATATTTTTTTTTTTAACTTTTCTTTTTTACAAACCTAGTCCTAACAATAACGGACACATAAATAAATAATGCTGGACAATCCACACGAGATTATCTAGCATTATATATTATAAAACAAAAATAATTATCCGATTTGGTGCAGTCGTTCGGAAGTGATGCGCGTACGGCGATACATTTTTATTTATGCTGCGCCCCGCGGCTTCGCACGCGTTGAAGTTAGATTTACCTGTATGCAATATTTCAGCCAGAAGGGAAAAAACCAAAAGAACCAAAAACACTGGGTAGGTAAGTAAGGGTGGGTAAGTTAGGTAGGTACCTTTATTTAGTAGTACCTACGGATAAACTTTTGTAAAAATGCACGCCCCACCTGGTTTATCTCTACCTTCCTACACTTGATTGATTTGATACGTAGTGGTAGGTGGGAACTAAGTAGGTAAGTAAGTATAAAATACATGAAAAAACTACTGGAATATTGTTCATAATCATAACATAAAAAGCACACGTTAGGTAGGTACCTTACCTACCTACCTAACAAGTGCTTTTTAACTTGGCGGAAGCTTGATGAGTAGGTACCTACCTACTCAGCAAGTTTCCAACAACAAGTAGTAGTTGGTAGACCAGTATACTTGCCTATTCTATTAATACCTAACCTACCTACCTATTTTATAAATGATTGCATTTGCATCAACCGACTACGTACTAATTAGAACCTATTCTGTGCCGACACTGGGCACGCGCGCGCACACACACACACTCACACACACATCCACAGCTTTGTATTTGATGGTTAGATGCGCTTTCTTACTCATAGCGCGCCCCATTTCATTCGACGTGAAACAACAACAAACCCGCATGGGCCGGCCGCTGAGATTTGGAAGACGTTCGTGGCCTTCATAGTTATTTTCCTAATCTAAGTGTATTTATAAATCTTTATAATTTATAAATAATGTAGGACAATTCTCACAGCATTATGTAGCCCAAGCTAAACAGAGCTTGTGTTATGGGTACTTGATAACTAATATACATGATACAATACACTACATAGATAGATATCTAAACAAATAATCTGCAGATCATACACATATTTGTCCCATGGCGGGAATTGAACCTGCAACCAACTGCGTCGCAGGCGGACCTTTATCCACCGCGCCACAGAGGTTGTTGAATTACGTTGAATTAAGTTGAATCATGAATACTGATGTTTACCAAGTTGTGAGTTTCTTCTAAGAGCCCGCTTAGCTCTCGGAGACTCCACACTTTGTCCAATAGTCTCAGAGAGGAGACTGGTGTTGGACCTGACCCTGGTGCTCCTTCTAGATGGTGTCACTGGTGTTGGTGTACCAGGGCCTTCTGATTCTACCTCCTTTACAGCAGTTTTTCTCGTAGTTCTTTTAGGTACATTTTCTGAGGCTGAAAGTCATAGAAAATAAATAAATAATGATGGAAAATCAGAGCTTTTAAAATTTCATTATAATTTCAATATTCCATGAAAACTCTGCCATGGACTTGTAATCCAATAGGGAAGTTTACCAGAAATTTGAGCTAGTACCTAATCCATTTTATTCAAGGTATTGCAGAATTGCTTATGTACCTACTTTTTTGTCGACTTGTAACTTCGTGAAGCTGTAAAACTTTTTAAATACTATAGAACTAGCAAAATTAAGTCACCTACCAACTTCATCAATCAGTTCCAGCTGAGGTTTTGCAGCAAGCCTGGTAGTTCTTTTCTTGGATGGAGTAGATGGTGTGGTAGGCAGGGGAGAGTCTTCAGGTTCTACAGACAACCGCCTGCGGAGTCTGGTCACCGGTGCCACTGAAAACAATAATAATTTCCTGTAAGGACTCAAAACTTTTTTATCTACCAGGAACATATGAAAATTATTAGAAGTAGGTCCAAGAGCTTACTAAAGGATTCTGGAACAAAAAGGCACGGTAAATAGCATTTAACATTTTATGTTCTACCTATATAACATTCTAGAAATTCAAAAGTTATAAGGTGTTGATTGATTTATGTAGGTATGGTGTGATGGATATTCTACACTGATTTCTGATAATATATGTACTTGTCAATGTGTTTTCAGAAACAGGGGGTACATCAAACAGATTCATGATGATGCACTGGTGCTAGTTGAAACACATTGTAGTTTGATCGCATCAGGTTATAAAAATGGTACGCGGCGTGCAATAGGAGAATATATTCTTGTAATTTTATATAATTTGATTTCTCTATAGAATACTACACGACTCATTGTAATTTGTAGGCATGGAGCCCCTCATGATTTGCGGGTGGTAAGAACTGCGTACCATGCTTTACCGGATAAGCCAAGATAGGAAAACTTGTGTGTCCTACTTACCTTTCGCACTTGAATCGTCCTCCATAGTTAGCAAGGCTTATAACATCGAAAGCAACTTTAAAATTCGCGACAAAGCACGTGTGGGACACCTCAACTCAGCAAGTCAACCGATTTTTGAAATCGTGCATATTCCAATGCTATCAGCTGGGACGCCGCGAACTGTCAAACTAAAATCAAATTCCTACGCACGAGCCCCACGCGTGGTCGTTAAAATGGCAATACTAACGTTTTCGGTCTCTGGTTCGGAATTTTCGGTTTATTTTGTCTGTGGAAAAGGGGCGAAATCATTCATTCATACGCTTGTGATTGGTCAATGACGGACAAAGTTTTCACAATTATTGGCGGGAATTTTAAAGTTATTTAAAAAATACTCCCAAATAAAGTCTTATTTCATCTCCCTTTAGCATTGATTTATTAAAAATCCCTTTTTAAATCAATGCCCTTTAGCTTTTATTCTATTCTAGATAGAAAATGATTTAAAATTGACATTAGATCACCATCAAAGCTCAAAATAGCAGCCACTACTTACATAATATGGTATACCTTGATAGGTTATATCACGGAAGTGAGAGCTAATTCTGTGGGTTATAAATAGGCAAGTACTAATTTGATTTTTGCTATCTTTGGTTTAATAAAATGTAATTATGACATCTTTTATGCATATCCATAATGCCGCAAACAAAGACGCAGACAAGAGATAACCTAAATAATAAAATGTTTTCTACCCCTTCATCAGCTGATTGAACTGTCAGTTGCTTTGTATGTAAACATGCTCTATTGTGAATGGATGGACTATAAGTAGTAAGAACTGTTCTACAATACAACATCTACCAGTACCAAGGTAAAACCTGTGGGAGGTAGGTATAATCAATCAAACGGGGATACAAACCCACCAATATTTTACGGGTCAATTTCACACATAAAATTTACTTAGGTACTTATAAGTAGGTACCTACTTACATACCTAGTTAATTTGATTGAACTTCCCATACGATACGTACGCGCTGTTTAAGTTACCTATGTGAGAGTTGTTCAGTATTATTATTATTAGCCCTACTTACCTAACTCAGTATTAGATCATGGTGATAATAATATGACTTACCCTACTATTATCATCATCAATTAACCAAGAACAAACAGTCATTATAGTTTTAATAGTGTTTAATAAGAACGGGCCTACCACTTACCCACTTATAGGAAAATAAAGGAAATATTTATTTTTGTATCTTTCCTTACATTAGACATTATTTTATTTTTCAATACATGTGTCTCTTTTCTGAGACAATCTACTCATAATAACTCACCACTGTATGAATGATGTAAGGTTAGAGTGCTATCTTAAATTCGGAATCGTAAAAAAAGTAACCAATTGTTTGCTACCCAGGACGTCAAAACTAGGATTCGATGGGGTGGGGTTGGCACTGCGATAAAGTCCAAAAATTCTGGTGAATTTATTCTTATTGTTGGACCACATATTGATGATTTTGTGAATTGAAATAATTTGATTATGCATTAAATTGACGTAAATATTGAAAAAGTTACAATCTAATAGAATTTACGGGTGAAATCATTGTAATTCTGCTAGGCCTGCATCATTACGTAGTGGTAACCCTAACAAACAGCTGATTTGTTTTATTAGTAAACATGCTCCATGCAGAATGGATAAGATATAGGTATAGGTACCTACCACAGATTTATACTAACTTAGGTATCTACGGTATACCACGGTATTTCTTTAGTACCTACCTACCCACCACCTGATAAAAGCCAGTAAGGCGCGGGGGAGGCTTTCCTTTCGTCTAATATGTATGTATAGAGGACAATATAAAGCATATAGGCTGTACATGTAAGGTAGGTACTTACCTATTGCGGAGCATGCTATTTTACCTTATGTAATATTATATTGTACCTAAGTAGGGCAAGATCGTGAAATTAGCAGTAAATATGGGCAAGTTTTTCCTATATTACCCTGCTATTATATCCGTTGTAAAATTATAAGTCAATAGGTAGGTACAAATCGTGAAATATTGGCAGAGAATATTAGGTAGGCACATTTTCCGCACTTTAAAACATTAGTCACTGCAATGGACATGCATTTCCTAGAAGTCCATTATTCCCAAAAGGTGACACCGGCATGGCACTGCGAATCCGCGCCGCGTTTGGGTTAAGTGGGTCCGCACTTAAAAAGACATCAAGGGTACAGAAATGGTATTATATCTTCCTGATGACCCTCCGAAATTACGTTCAATGCTAACCCTATTTCTTCTGTCGTCAGAGTAGAAAATTCACAGATTAAATTAACTTTTGCATAGGTAGAATTTTATCATTTGGGAACGGAACCAAAAAAAACCTAGTAGGTAAGTAAGAACTTAAACTTTGTACGACATAAAATGCGTAGGATGGGATAACTAACTAAAGGCTTCACTTAAAATTTTAAGTAAAGGTCAGCCATACAAACAGGAAGAAGAGAGAGAAAATCATTCAGTCAGATTAATGGCAATGAACAAAAATTATTGCCTCATAACTATAAAGCAATAATAAGGTTAATCATGGATAGTTCTATTCTATGTTTGACACTTGCTCCTAACACTATTCTAACCGAATCAACAACAGTGAGGCCTTTGCTTGTGTTCAAAACGATAGGTATAAGTTAGTCCTTAATACTTTCCTAGTTTAATACACCTACCGGTGGTCGTAAGAATAATTTTCGATAATTTATTGCCTATGCTAAACCTGACATAAAAATATATTATGAGTAGGAACCTAATCTGAAACATATCTTTAAGTAGGTACCTTTTATTTTATTGGTAGGTACCGAGGTAGGTATAATTTATCAGTCTTCCCGTAAAATCCTATCCTACCTCTATGCACGTTATCTATCTATCTACTCGTTCAGTTAGACAAAGCATCGGATGACAATGGGAAGTCGAGATCCACTATTATCATGCACAAACCGCGATGTTTGGTCCCGCCCGATCCTGTCCCTCCATTGTTTTGCGGATTCGGGGGCAGGTATTGCGGTGGGCTTTAATAAAAACTATAGAATGGATGCGAAACCAGGTCAGGAAAATTAAAAGCCCTATGGTAGGTAAGTACTCTATCTATTACATCTACCAATTCTTATGTTACTTACATAAAGGAGTTGTTTTAGGTATCGATTTAACTTAAATTACATTAGCGAGGTATATATGGTTCAAAATTACCTAGGTGTATAAAACAAATTAGGTGAAAATGACTAAAATATAAGGTTAGTTAGGTACCTACCCATTATTTCTAAGGAGGTAAGCAATTTATCAGAATGGCGCAGGACCGAGGCGAATGGCATTATCATAGAGGCATATGCCCAGCAGTGGGTCGTAAAGAGCTGATGATGATGATGAAGCAATTCATATTCTTATTGTAAAATAAAGACTTCAATTGTACCTGTTTTGCTCTTGTCGTTAATGAAAGTATTTAAGTTAGGGTTACGAACACTAAGGTTCCGAATGATCAAAATATTAACCCACCTAACTCTTGGCTCACGAAAATTTGCAAAGTGAAGGACCATTTCGGCAGAAATATTTCCACCGTAGAACAGGCGGCGGCGTAGCACTCGCTACGAAGGTGCTACGAACTATAAATCCTATGATTTCATTTTGTTGAATCAGCGTTATCTACCCTCTACTTATTAAATTATGATAAAAAAAAAATAGTATTTTACATCAATATTATGTTATTCGTTCTCTTCGTCACCGTGTAACCTATTTATACCTGTACATAATAAATTATTTGTATGTATTAGAAAGAACTTGTTGTAAGAGTCCTGAATATTTAAAATTAAAATCAATTAACAATGTATTTATTTATCTATTCATTTTTTTTAAATATATTTTCTCTGTGTAAGTTTTTGTTTGTCATGACTACTTTATGAGATTTTGATACGTAGGTATACCAGCTACTTCTTGAAAAAAATGTTAGTTGACTTAATAAACACGTAAGTAAGTATATTTCCTTGTACAAATGTAAATGAACCACTCCAAAGTAAGAATCTCTAGAATGTAGGACAATGCTGTGAGTGGGCAGAGGATCGTCCGACCATGAAATTGCACGGCTCTCGTCTCCGCTAAATGACGTGATAATTTACAAGTGTGCTCATCCACACTCCTGTGTTCTGTGCTTGGGCATCCAGAAAATTAATGAGAATTAACTTGTTTTTCTTTAGTTATGTTTCTGTTGTTGGAAAAGAATAGCATCTACTTTTTAATACGTACCTACCAAATTTTTATGAAACAAAGACTTACGTCGACACGCCTAATGTTCGCGAAATTAATTTTAGCTCTTAGTTTTGGCAAACAAAATATAGGCTGTTTTTAGACAATTTAAGGTAATACACATTTCGACACATCTTATCTCTAAAATATTCTCTATTTTAGTTTCCACTTCTTTCTACTACTTAACTTACCTTTACATAGATAGGTAGTCTTTGACTTTTAAATTTTTCCCTATTAAGCTAACCAATTCAATCAAGAGATACCCACAAAGTATAATAATAATAATAAAGCCATTTATCCCACTTCTTATAAAACAGTAAATGTATTAAATTAGAATTTTAATTATGATACTTAATAATTACTTCTTACATGCATTAAAATTAAGTAAGAACTTTGCAAGGTTCTTACTTACCTATTTAATTTATTTCTTAGAGTTCGGAGCTCTACCAACATCAGCGCTACGTCGCGAAGTATTTCTCATTTAAGCACAGCAATTTCCTCACCCTATTTACCTATTAAATGTCTCTAACAGCGCAAGTTCTAGAAGTTGTAGAGTTTAGTAGGTATGTAGGTAACTAAGTTTTCCAAGTAAGTAGGTACTTTGTGCCTCATCCGAGCGAGGAAACTTGGTCGCTGCACTCATATGATTCGAAACTTATGGTTCTTATTGTTGTGGGTGAGCTTTGTTCTAGTCTTAGCAAATAGGCTAGAAATTACAATTGTTAATTAGGGCCTACAACTGGGGTTTTAGTTATCAAGTTAATATAGGACTACTACGGAGGCTTTAGTTATCGAGTCTTATTTTGACTTTAATTTCATATAAGATGGTCTTGGTCATTTTACGAATACAAAGTGTGCCCATAAAAAGAGCAAAATATTATATAAATAAAATACTATGCAAAATGTATCTATAGACTAGCTAGCGTGTAATGTATTAAATGATAAAAATAAAGGTAACTTTAACCTACTTAACACCTAGGTAGGAAGGTAAATCTACCTAGGCTAGGCGGAATATTTGTTTGTAACCAATGAGATGTCCACATTACGGTTAAAAGGGGCAAATACATACATACAGAATAAACCGACTGCACTTGTAGTAGAGAATATAATTTCAAGGCTCGCCTGACCTCGTTCGTTGAATGGCAGGAATTCTAGCAATATGTAAACCGCAGCGCTGAAATCGATGGAGTAGTGCTTCCAGGTAAACTTAAATTGTCTGAGCTTAACCGAACACAAACATTATAGGTAGAGATACAATATACCTACCTATGAGTCACTCAGGAGTTAAGTTTTACCTAAACCTCCTCAACCTCAACAGCCTGTATCGGTCCACTGCTGGACGCAGGCCTCCCCCTGGTAAACGCCTTATTGGCGTTTAACTTATGGGGGGGTAATGCCCATAATCCCCACGCTGGGCATGCGGGTTGGGGATCGCAGTATAGTGGAAGATTTCTTCTGCAGGGGCACTGCTGCCCGCCCCCCGATGGATATCCCTTAGTCGCCTCTTACGACACCCACGGGAAGAATTGGGGTGGTGCAAATTCTAAGCCAGCACCACACAGCGAAGTTTGGTTAAATTAATAACTTAAGGTAGGTACCTCTTTCATAAAATTTCTAGTTAATCACCGACCTACATTTTAGTTTTTGCAATAGAATTTGATTCGTTAAAGGTATTGGGCGAAAGTGAAAGATATTTGATAAGTCCCGCCTACTTGAAATTATTGAAATAGCTGTAAACGGATTTTTTAATATTACGGTGTAAACGAAAAATTTAGATTTATATTAATTAATTAATTAACCTCTTGAAATTCCAAACTTATATTTTAAAAATTTCCTGAGTCTACAAAATAAAACAGGTAAAATTGGTTGTTTTTATAATGGGTAAATACGAGTAGGTAGGTAGGTAGGTATATAGCTTAAATACCTCGGTACGGGTTCGTCAAAAAATCGTTTCAAAAATAGGTACCTAGATAGTACCTTACCTATACGTAGGTTACATTATTTCTTATTGCTATGACTATGATTGATTACTATAATTTGTACCTGTTTACCTGTTACTGTTCTTTTGTTACTTTTCCTGGGCTGTTTGTGTGTCCTACCTAATAAAACTCTACCTATCTATAAGTTCCGCTTACTGTGGTCAACATTTTATCCAGATAGTAGGTACTTATCTGGCAACTCATGGATCATACGTAGATAGCACAGTTTCCTTCCTTATCTATGCCTGAAAATACGAACTAAGTCCGAGGTCCAAACAGGCTAAAGAAAAAAAAAAACACCGCAAATCTTACCAAGACATTGCAATGCTATTGTTCCAGTTTCTAGCTAAAAACTGTCTTCACGCTCCACATGATGCCTAGAAGGGCTAGAAGTGGAGTAAACAAATATTTGTGAATAAATAAAGCTTTCGGTAGGTGCTTGCGTGTCAGGGCGCCGCAATGTGCTGCCGAGGCGAGACAACACTGAGAGATTTATCCTACTATCATTTATTCTGCTCAAAGTGAGAGAAACTCTTGTTTGAGAGAATAATAGAACATGTTATTTGAATGGATTTAACACATTCAGATTGCTATCTGTACCTTTAAAGTCAATAATAAAATGTTGATTTCTAAAACGTTTTTGAAACTACGACTACAATTATAAAGTTACGTAGAGTTCTTATTGAACATATTCTAAAGACATCCAAAAAGGTAATTGTCGCTGACTATTATGTTTTATTGTACCTACTAACTACTCTTCAAAGATCAATAGGCTGCGACCTCAACCTTAACCTCAACAGCCTGTATTGGTCCACCGTTGGACGCAGGCCTCCACCAGATAAGCGTCTTATTGGCGTTTATCTCATGGAGGGTAATGTGCATAATCCCCACACTGGGCATGCGGGTTGGGGATCGCCGTTTATGTGGTATGCCCGCGTTGCCGTGCTGCCCGCCCCCCGCGGAAAGAGTTGGGGTGCTTGGTGCAAATTCTAAGCCAGCACCACACTGCTAATAGCCTGCGAAGACATGCCTAATTCAAAATATATTTACCTACCCCTCTCAAAGCTCCGAAATACGGGCCGATGTTTGAACTAAATTCAATGTTTGAACAGATCACGTTTACTAGTTCACGACAGGTGCCCAGTACTGAACTTACTCGAGAGCAGTCCGTTTGATGGCTTCTCAAGTTTGATCTCCTGCATCCGGAGTGTATCTAACACTATGCCCTAATTACACTTACGAGTAAAATAGCAAGACAGTGCTTTAAGAGTGTTCAATAACGCCGCTATGACATTTATTTCGAGCGGGATGACAAGATATGGTTTTCTCGCGAGTGAAAAGAGAGTAGAGACATGCACCGAATTTTCTATGCGCCAAAACTGTTTTTACCTAATTACAAGTTAATGAAACAAGTAATCGAAAAATTAATAGACATAAGTAAAGAAATAGTTCTAGGTTTCTTATCAAAACAAAAATCAATGAAAAAACTTGTGCTGTTCCTGAAATAAATAGCAAAACGTGTGTAAGACATCTATTTTTCTTAAAAATAAAAGACGTACAATACGACAAATAAAACACTCAAAACCAATAGATTTAAACGTATGCCCAAAACGCATAAATATCTCCAGAAAAATGTCCCGAGGCCCTGGAACCGAACCCGCAACCTCCTGCGTCGCAGGAAGACCTTCGTTTCCATGGCTACTGATCTTTATAATACGCTTAGACCACTGCCTCAAAGTTTAAAACCATACTTATCATCTGTTTTCACTTTGCGCGAAGCGTGTGCTCGAGCATCTAAAAGCTTGTATATAGATATGTAGATATTCCATCTGTAGACATGTGCAAGAAACTTATAAGCAGTTAAAGCCGGTTTAAACCGCAGTTACGCTAATGAGGCGTAGCACGCTGAAGACTAGTTTCCTTCACCAAATATCATTTTGGAGTTACGTGATTTTACTTCCGCTCGCGAAGCGGTTACGACGGAAAAGCTCATTTCCTTGTTGTATTGTAAAGGCGAAAGTTTCAAGATGTGTTTTTTACCAGCGAGATTATGTTATTCGTGTTTCTATGTGCATACTTTTAGAATCCGAATCTATAACTTATATATTACTTATTGCCATATTTGATCCCGTTTCTGTCACAAAGCAACGAGAAGATTGCCGATTTTGCTCCTAATCGATTAATTTCTTTCCTACTAACTTAATTTACTACATTTTGTAGGCCTTTTGATTGGTAAAAAATGGTCTTTTGATAAAAAAGTGGAAAAGTGAGGACTAAGCTTGTTCTACGGATAATCTATATATAAGAAAGTCGTGTTAGTTACATTATTTAAATAAACAAATAAAATAAATAATGTTGAACAATACACACAGCATTATCTAGCCCCAAGCTAAGCAGATCTTGTGTTATGGCTACTAGATAAATTATATACTTAATTATTGTATGTTGTAAGTATATCATTTGTAACTACATAAATAGATATTTTTTATTATACATAGAAGACATCCAGCACGCCCTGAACAAATATCTGCAGATCAGTCCACACATTTGTCCCGAGACGGGAATCGAACCCACAACCTCCTGCGTCGCAGGCGGACCTACGCCCACCGCGCCACAGAGGTTGTCAGTTATTTATAACTCCAGAACGGCAGAACTGACTTAGCTAAAAATTGGTGATATATAATAATAATTCATTTATTAAATCAGACAACAATTTAGGTCCATTTTTTGTTAGTAATTTGTCTTAAATTCTATGTTAATTTATAGGTAATACAAGGAACACACAGTACCTACATGAAAATTTGAAATAAAAATAAAGTTTGAGGACCTTTATTCGTGTTCCGATCAAGCTGTCCCAAGAAAGACTTGCTACTTGACCAGGACCCGAATAAAGGCCTTCATTACTGGCAGGTCATAGCGATCTGGAATGACCTGCAGGATGCTGTTGGAACTGCCCCGCACTCTGCTGAGCAATGAGGCAGTTTTCTTACGGATGATGGCGTGAAAACCATCTACCCGTGCCTCCGCAAACATAGTAGATGCACTGCAGAAGCGCGGCAGTCCCATCAGCATCCTAAAACCATTATTATATTGGACGCGCAGAGCATTAAGCGATTTCTGAGTATAACTAAACCACAGGCTGCTCGTGTAGAAAGATTGGCAGTAGGCTTTGAAGAGAGTTATTTTAACTTGCCTACTGCAACGAGCAAACCTGCGTGCCAGCATATTACATCTGACCGCCAATGCTCTGCGTTCCCTTTCTATGTCCTCCTGGTCATCAAGGTCTTCGGTAACGTAATGCCCTAAGTATTTATACTTGTAGACGCGTTTAAGTTCCGATCCATCAAGCTTTATAACTGGCACAGAATCAGGTACTTTACCGGAGGCCTTGAAGACCATGTACTCACTTTTTTTACAATTATAGAGCAAGCCATATTTATGAGCATACTCCTCACATATTCCCAGCAGTCTTCTAAGAGCGCTGATCGATGGGCAAAGCAGTACCATGTCGTCTGCGTAGCTGATATTGTTTATAAAAACATTATCAACCGAGCATCCGACATTCTCACTGCTGAGCCCAGCGACCAGGTCATTAACATAAAGGTTGAAAAGTTTCGCTGAACTTATCCCCCCCTGCCGAACTCCACATTCCAGCCTGTACGCATCAGACAGACTCCCAGCCCATCTTACATGGTTTGACTGATTGGCGTACCAGTAGTGGAAGAGACGCTGCACCTGCGTATGCACGCCTGTTCTCGCCAACTTTTCCCAGAGCTTGTCGTAGGACACAAGGTCAAAAGCTTTGGAAAGGTCAAGAAAGCATGCATACACAGGTGTGCGCCTCCTTGTATAGTACTGCACAGTATGCTTTAAACTTAGAATTGCGGTTTCGGTTGAGAGCTGTTTTCTGAAACCAAATTGAGCATCATGTATGTTTAGATGTCTATCCAATTCCGAGTCAAGCACACTGTCCAGCACCTTCGCCACTACCGTAGCCAGCGATATTGGCCTATAGTTGCCTTTATCCGATAAGTCACCTGTTTTATTTTTCACAACTGGTACTACAATTGTTTGCATTAGTTCCTTGGGCAAGTATGAATGATTCAGGCATAGGGTAAGAAACATTGACAGTACATTGGGCAAATGTTTTCCTGCATACTTTAAGTGTTCAATACTGAGGCCATCGTGACCTGGTGACTTGCCTCTTACCATTTTCTTAATAATTGCCGCTACTTGTTTAGCCGATACGCTGTACAGTTTACCAGCCTCGACAGGCTCAGTATTGATCACCGAACTTGATGGGCCCAATGAGGAGCTTACTCTGAAATGATTTTCAAATAAATCTGCTATTTGACCAGCATTACTTACTCCTTGTACGCTCACCGGTAAACTAGGCTTAATATTAAATTTATTCGTTGCTTTCCAGAACTCACTAAAATTATTTGACGCGCGTTGCTCTGCAATAATGTCCATTTTAATTTGATCCTTATGATTTTGACACCATTTTAATTTGCTTTTGAATATTTTCCTACTAAGACACACATTTCATTATATATGTTACCAGATTTAGGTTTGTTATGCCAGATCCAATTTTGAAAATGAGCGTGCGAAGCCGCCGGCAAAAGCTAGACTATACTAAAATTATGAAGCGGAAAGATTTGATTATTTGTTTAAGATAAGATAAGATAATGTTTATTTCAGTTAACAACAACAATCGTTTTATACAGTACAAATAACTTAATTTATAGAGTCCATTTGAGAT
Organism: Eupithecia tripunctaria; assembly: GCA_955876795.1. Lineage (NCBI taxonomy): Eukaryota > Metazoa > Arthropoda > Insecta > Lepidoptera > Geometridae > Eupithecia > Eupithecia tripunctaria. Next base: position 11,390,640 of record OY041604.1, read on the forward strand.
AATTAAGTAGGTACTTAATTTACCAAAAATACACACGTGTTACAATGGTCAAGGGTGTTTGTTTGTATTGAATAGGCTCCTAATCTACCGAAATAATCAATTTAAAAAAAACTTTTTCATTACTCATGGTCTGAAAGTAGGTCAGAAGTTGCCTGCGCAGCGGGATGAAATTTATAGAACTAGAACTTTTGACTGGGTCGTACGATTTTCATGATTTTTTTTAAATGAATGCTGGTGCTTACCGTATGGTCCCATTTTAATTTGGTTTAGTTCTTACAAATGGAATCCATGAAAATTCATGAAAAAACTATAAAAATTGAAGTCGGTGTGTAGTTTTTAAAACAAAATTAATTATAATTTATAATTAATACAGTATACCCTATATTTAACTTAACTGAGATAATTTCTGGGAAACTGATTTACCTATATTTGCAACACTTTCTGAAAATAATAAAACATGTTTTATTATTTTCAGTTGCATACCTACTTACAAAATAAATTAAATACGACTCCACTAATCCCTTGTTCCGTATGCAAAAAACTTGTCAGGCTCTGCGCATTAATCATGTTATGATTACATTTAGGGCTACAATCTAGTTAATAACTTACATATAATTTCCATATTTTCAGATATAAAAATGATTGTAATCTGCTTTGTAAACTTATCTCAATAAATAAATAAATTAAAACGTCTGTTAAATCTTAGTATAGAAACTTTCGTAGTTCTTGAATGGATGAATTCTTCATTCATTATGAATGTAAGCGGGTTAAAGGTAGGGTAGGTTCGTAGTTAACCCGCTTACATTCATAATGGAGTCTGTTAAATCCACAGAGAGTTTCTGATATCTGTGGTTAAATCCTTTACACGTCGAACAAAGCCATAAATACGCAAACTTTAAATATAAATAGACCTACCGCAATACAAGGTAAGTATTCAATCTCATTATTTACAAGATTTTCCGAAATATTTACTAATAGAAACGGCCAATTTGTTAAATCCATTATTTTGCATTTTGATAAACGATGTTGGTCTCTCGAGGCCAATTTCAACAAACACCAACTATTTTACATAATTTTACAAGGCAGTTAAAATTGTCTCTGAAATCGAAGAATTCTCTCAATAAGGAACTTTGAAGTAAGTTTAAATGCATTTCGGAAGAGCTCTAAATTCCTCCAGACTCTCGACACGAGGGGAGGCGTGAACAAGGTGAAGTAATTACCGATTAATTCACTTACAAGCTCGAGTGTACCTAAGACGAGAGGCACCGACAGTACCTACAAGTAGAATGTCTTTTGCAGTCAGTTTTCTGCAAAGGGGCAATATTATTGAAAATCGCAATGAAGAACACATTACTATGATACGGGTAGGTTATAAGTACCTACCCGTTCTTAATAATCTGTTAAATAAAAGAAATGCGAAGCAGTTGACGGGAATATTGCTCTACTCGCAGTACGCTGTACGCAGCGTACTGCGAGTAGAGCAATATTCCCGCGCATTACGATGCGCTATACGGTGCCGGACACACAATATAGAGACTACGAGTATATAGAGACAATGGTGTCTATTTAGATGTCGCCAAAACTAAACTAAACTAATTTGACTGACAGTACTAAAAATGTCGCCGTTATAACGATCAAAATAATAAGGATGGCTTCATTGTTAGTCCTGTCAGATTAGTTTAGTCTAGTTTTGGCAACATCTGAATACTTAGACGTTCTTAGAGTAAGCTATAACAGAAATTTAAATTATTCATTAGCCATGCATTAGCCTACGTTGTAGCTAGATTGTAGGTAATCAATCATACTAGGGTTATTTTTAAATTATTGATTACTGTGCACTGGATATAATATAAAAAGATGATAAAGAAAGATGTTTTGATTTTCGTCCGTTGAAATCTGCATCAGTAAACAGCGTACTGCGTGGTGATGAAGAGACCAAAACTTGAGTGATTGCTGATGTTCTTTTGATCCATGTTCCATGATCAATTCTAGTGTTTCGAATGATTACCTCACACAATAGTTCCTCTGTTACTTCAGTCAAAATAATTACATAAGAACTCTTTTGAGATTTGATAGAAGTCTCAGTGAAGACCCTAAATTCGGGTGTGACATTTTAATTTATGAAAATTTTAGACGGTGTTTGACAATTTGTCGGTGACTTTAGTAGACATCATAAGCTTACAGGCAAAGAGAAAACAATAACTTCGTGGTTGATCTCAAAGAGAATACAATAACTTCGGTTGATCTATGCTATGCCAATCATAATATTCAAAAACTTTGACCACAAGCCTCCAAATTTACAAACACATCCTGCATGTTGACAACCTACCTGAAAATGCATGAACATAAACCTTTGTAGCAAAATGCTTGCGGCTGGTCCGTAGCTTTTCCCGGCGCGGCCGACTCCGGGAAACCTAACGGAACATAATGGCAAATGTACATTTTCAACTGAAGGATCCCTCTTTTATTTGTGATCTCGCGATAAAAATATTTTTCGATTTGTTACAAGTGGGCTAGTATATTACGTCTGTTTTGTTGAGGTAAATAGGGGCAGTAGAATTTGGATAAAACGTGTAAATAACCTTAGAAAATAGAAATTAAACCTGAATAACTAACTTGAATAAATACAACGACACATCAGACGGTTGAGAAAACCGTAACTTATGTAAACAACATGTCACATAATAGATCTATGTCTAGGTATGATCTATCTTATCTTATACCGAGTAATTCTTGTATATATATAATCTTAATCTCGGAAACGGCTCCAACGATTTTCATGAAATTTAGTAAACAGGGGGTTTCGGGGGCGATAAGTCGATATAGTTAGGATTCGTTTCTAGAAAATGTCTTTTTATTCGTGTTTTCAATAAACTTTCATCAACTTTATCGTAATCTATTGACTCTTCCTGACATCTATTGGCGAATAGTAATGCTATTTTATTCGTGTTTTCAATAATGAACTTTATCGTCATAAACTTAAACAGTAAACTGATAAATCTGACTCTTACTGACATCTATTGGCGAATAATAATACTATAATTTCTAAATTTACCAGGTGCTAAAGCTGCTTGTCATAAAGCTGCCAATTATGTCAATAGATTCCAATTATATAAATTCAAAAACACATGCTTGGAGTCGAGATAATGAGATATAATTGATTGGAGATCCTATTTTCAATAAATATTGTCAATTTATTAAATTAGGATCTCTAATCAGCAAGTATCATCGTATCATCGTTTCTTTTGCACAATTTAATGAATAAATGCACAAAATTCCATTTTGTTTTAAAATCGTCAACAAGAAAGTTTATTTGAGGTTAACTACTTCGGGTTGGTTTTGCAGGGTTTAAAAATCGAATTTAGGCAGATATCAAAGGTATCTCTATACTCGCCTCTATACCTGTCTATGAATGTTAAGGTGTAGAGCATGAGATGTTTCTCCAACACCTTCATGGCCCACGATGCAGGTGCCCAACTGTGACGCGACATCGGCGTGCCCCTGCGGGTCGTATCGCCGAGGTAGTAAATGCGATATATTAACACATTTATAGCCCCAAGACGCAAGTGCCTAACTCCGCTCCCGTGTAGTGGCGCGGCTGGGCTCATTAATGCCCAAGATACACGTGGTTCATCTGCAGGGGTCTTGAGCCTCTGCAGGCTAGGCAGTGAATGCGTTAAAACCTAGGTTGTTTTATGCAGTACTCTCGGCTTAAATTCAAAATGTCCTCTGTTCCAGGGTTAAATTCAGTTAAAATTCCTGAGTCAGAGCAGCATTCGGGGCCACTTAATAAATGAACTTCCTGTCTTTAGAATCCGGCTGCAGGTACTACTATTTATTCTGTGCTCCGGGATAAGTTCAGCACGTCTTGAATGCCAGTGAGTAACTAAAGACATACTCGAGCTGAATTTTAATCATACTTCATTGAAAACATTTATAAAGTTGGAAGAAAGAGAATAATAGCCAAATAAATGCTGAAATGTTCAGACCGATGCTGGCTACTTTTCATACCTAGAAAAGTAGCCAACATCGGTCTAAACATTCATCAACAAAAGGCGATACGATTTGAGTGGTAGTCAAGTTTTTTAATTGTGTCAGTGAGTAGGTAGGTACTGTAATCTACAGTTCGCATAGTAGGGTTTAGTCTGGATCATATAATGCGAGTTAGGGAATAGAAAATGCACCTGTATTTGCACGCACACTTCTGCGCTATGATATGTTCTGCGCATCTGGCCAGTCTTCGAGTCTGGCCGCCGTGACCAAAATTCGGCTAGGAGAGCATCGTAAATGAAAATAATAATTAAATGATCGTCATAGGGTTTATTTGTATAGGTATGTGAAATGTAGGAATGGTTGAACTGAGGCTATGATAGTAATATATAATACGAAGCCCCTTCAAATTCCAACACAAGTATTTGTGAATCCAATCACACGACTCACCTGCAGGGCTGGGCAAGTGTCCGGGAATTCCGGTCAAATGGCGTAGGCTAGGAATTGACGCGGATTTCCAAAGCCATGCGTTGTAACGACATTGTCATACATCTACATCACAGCTTATATAGGGACGCTGGCTCACTTTAAATCTCAAAATTTAGAAAAGCACACTAAACAACGCAAGTGTGGTGCAGTTTCGTGGTAGAGTTGTTTCTTTTTCTAAAGGAGGAGAAGGAGAAAATTTAGTTTTTAGGAAAATAAAGGAGTGGTAGAGCAGCAACGGCTAGAAAATTGTACTAGTGGGTACAGAAATATTAGAAGTAGAAACGAGATTATTCAGATTTTGATGGTACCTAAGTAGATATAAGGTTGGTGGAGATTTTTAAGAAGTGGCAGAAGGTAACCTAAAAAACTTGCGAGATTGCGCATTCGATTCTCGCCGCTTTTGGACAATAGCAGGAGCAGCATACAAACGTTAGTTTTTGTTATGTGAACCGCTACAGAAACTGTACACTGTGACAAGTTAGAACACGGATGAAATAAATTACCAGTTAGTATCAAACCAAGCTCGATTCAATTCATACAAATAATATTTATTGTTGTTATGTAGTCTTTTGCCCGGATAAAGCTCTACTGTCGCTGGACTTGCTGATGACATATCAGTGTACCACCTGTATTGGCAGCTCCATATTGCTCAATGAATACTCATGCTCAATGGTCGGTTACACGGGTGGTTTTGTCCGATGCCCACGCGATATGAACTCGGGTCATAATATTGTATGCCAGTGACAGAACGAATTTGTTGCTCTACATGAATTTATACATTTCAATGCACTGTTTGGGGTTCAAAAATGATGCTTTACGAAATATAGCCACATCATTTCCCACGATAGATAGACCTACCTAACTAGTTGTGACGTGAAAACCGTAGCTCTAATCTTTTTGGCCATTATTCCTGAAAGATGGATATCCTGAAAGGGGAAGATTATCCAGGGGGTTGTTATGGGAACTAAGATTTAGACCCGTGGCACCAGTCCTCAAATCCATACAACGGTGTGCTAGAGAAAGATCAGTCTAGTTGCTATTCTTCTGCTGGACATAGGCCTCGCTATAGCGCTTTAGCTTGGTTTGATACTATTTGGTAATTTATTTCATCCGTGTTCTAACTTGTCACAGTGTACATTTTCTGTAGTGGTTAACAGAGCTAAATTAGGGACCGATGTCGTTCCTCTTTTGGCCAATTTACTGATATCTTGGCTGGACTCTACCATTTTTGTCGTGGAATTGAAGCATAGATTAGACTGTGCATTTTCTTTTTGAAAATTGCCATGTCAAGTGAAGTGAAGTGATTAGTTTTTCTTATTAGATCCAGCTTGGAAGCTGTGAGTCTATTGATAACTTTATTTCGCTGTAGATCCATGACTAGATCGTCGTATAAGATCGGATGCATGGAATAACTCCCAAATTAGGCAATATTTTCTGCTGCTGATAACACTATTAGATCTGTTATTTCACTCTGCCCCTCTCCTCATACTGTGGCTGGCCAGCGACCAGACAAAACAGGTGATTTTCCAGAAAAGAGCTGACCGGATCATTGATATCAAATGTACGGAAGTAAGTCCGGATGTTTTCCCAATGTGTACTTTATTTTTAAACGTATAGAAGTGAAGACACTACATAGTCCGATCTTCAGCCGACATTATGTACTTACCAGTGAAGAAAATAACATTGTTATTTTCTTCACTGGTAAGTCGAAAAAAGTCTGCTTTTGGAGCTCTTAGTTTGCTTAGATAGATAGCATCTACGCAATTTGCAGTAGACCGCAACAGAAAAACAACATCGAATCATGAGAAATAAAATAAAAATGCAGTACGTCTCAAATTTTCAGCAAACGCGTCCGCTCTTAGGTGACCTAACCTTACTTTACTTATACTATACGAAACATTTGCTCACTGTTATAATGTGATCAATAATACAGATATTCCCCTCGCATCAAAACGGATAAAAAACTTTCATTATTCAGTTCCTCATTATTGCTCTCGTAAAATATTAGGAATTATCGTCACGTTTCTTATTTTATGTTCTCATATGGCTCGTGGTTTTTATCGATTTCATAAATAGCTAAGATTGCCTTGAAAATTTTGGAGGCATTCGCAACTTTTCTCTTAAATGTTTTGTAAATTAATAACTTATAGGCACTTTTACCAACCTCATAATTAGCCTATTAATGATATAATTTAACATGGTAGATACCTACTCAGCCGCTTTTCAGTTTAGGCATTCGAAGGAAGGGAAAAATTGATAAATATTGCTTTAAATACCCGTTAAATATTTTTTCTCATCGCGTTACTCTAAAAATTTAATTCATTCGACAGGAGCTTATAGAGTTTCCACGTACCATCTAGAAAAGTTGGAACCTACGCCTTTTATTACGTTCTTACCTATATTCCGTTTTATTAGGTAGGTATATAAAGGGTACACGGTAACTGTAATAAAAGTTGAAGCATGTTTAAGTACCAAGTCAAACAGGCACCTTACCTACCTAATGGCCATGGCCACATGGATGTGAAACAATTTTAAAAGAAAAAACTAATCAAGTTTCAATATTCGGTATCAAGTTAATAAAATCTGCGCAAAACGGGTCGCAGGCTGCACAAGGTATTTGCAATAACAGGTTCAAGAACTTGCAGGGGATTCTATAATTTAACTGAAAATATTTAGTTCGTAGGTAAGTGCGGCACCAGCTTTGCCTAGTGCGGGATCCACTCCTACTGCATACGTACCTATGTGAAAACATATATCCTTTTTTAAGCCCTCTGCAAACAGCCGCTAATTAGTTAGCGCGTCTTGTAAAGCGCGATTTCGGCGATTTTCCAGTGTGATTCCTTACACACAGCGGTAGGTATGCGTTTTAGTACAAATTGTTCCGCAAGCAAATATCGCAAAATCGCGTGACACAGGACGCGCTTAAAAATTAGCGTTGATATGAGTAGGGCTTTATGGTTTTTTAAACTTAAAAAAGATATTTGAGCGAATAATAAGGATATTTTAAATCTCTAATTAGGAAGCTACCCACTTACCTACCTTTATGAAGGTTTTCATCCATCAGCTAAGTAAGATTAGGGAGATTGGGTACGCTTCTCAAAAGTGGAAGGCTCAAATCAGGTCCAATTAGGTCCACACACCTCGTTCGTTTTTCGCGCCGTATTTGTTGTTTCGGTCGCACTTTCGTCTAGGAACATCTTTGGTGTAGGTAGAATATTGCGAAAATTGGAAATAACATGTCTTTGCTTGTTTAGTTGTAATAACACAACATAGGTAATTCATACCATATTTACAATTTTTATTTATCTATGCTCCAGTGGCTTCAGCGGCGCACATGCTCAAATCACAATAATAATATATTATAAATGCGAAAGTTTGGATGTATGGATGGATGGATGGATGTTTGTTACGTCTTCACGCCAAAACTGCTGAACGGATCGGGCTGAAATTTAGCATATATAAGCCGCGGGCGCAGCTGGTTTGTCAATAAATAAAATTGTTTAAGAAAAAATAAACACAAAAAATACATAAAGTCACACCGCGACTCCGTGTGGAGGATAGTTTTCTTGACTTAATTACTACCTTTCATATTTCAGGTACCTATAGTCTGAGTAGATACATAAAATTATGAACAGAATCAGAGTTCTAAAAAAATCTCATATGAAGTACATATACGCAAAATTAAAAGAGAAAGACAATTCTGCTCTTTTGCCGTTGACTCTACCAGGCTCTGAATAGGCCATAGCTGTATTGTCTTCAACAAACGACTGGCAACAGAGAACAGTTTCATTTCCTTTCACATATTCACGCGACGAACAATATCTCTACAACAATGGCTGCGTAATTTGGACGAGATGGTGCCCGCGAGGCTATACGTCAAGTGACTCACTCATTATAGAAAGGCTACGGGCAGAATATCATTCTACCATTTTCATTCTACCCATCCGAACAAAGCGATGCGTGCGTGTGAACTTACGATGATAACTTACCAAGAGGTCGGCGCGTGGCGAAGAGTTTCCAACGTACGTAGGTAGAGTAACTTTTGTAATCAAATGACGACCGATGTGGCGCGTCGGGCGGGTTCGCCAGCGACGTAGGAGGTTGCGGGTTCAATTCCTGCCTCTGGACAAATATTTTTACGATCTGCAGATGTTTGCTCAGGGTGTTCTGGGTGTTAACAACATAATAAAAATATCTGTATATGTAGTGTAATTTATTAATTCAGTATACCAGTTATCTAGTACCCATTATATGTATAAGCTCCGCTTAGCTTGGGGCTAAAAAGTGTTGTGTGAATTGTCCAGCATTGTCTATTTTATTATTCTTTCTCATTCTAACCATCCGAACAAAGCATTGCGTGCGTGTGAGCTTAGTGATAGATAACTGACCACGAGACCGGAGCGCGCGGTGGCGTCTTTGCTAGAGTGCCTACTTAAATTTTAAACTTTCGTGCGGGGTTTTCGATTTGCAATAAAAAAAAAGTTAGTTCCGTATTCCTAGATAGATGGCAGTGTCTCAATTGGCAATAGTAGGTATATCAAAGTCAAATAATAGGAAAACTAACTTCTTCAAGTCTCCAGTTTGTGTTGCCAATTTGGCATAATTTTCCTAACATTTGACATTGATATAGGGACTCAAATTGCCAGTTGACGGCCCTGCCACCTATCGATATATTTAGCAGTGTCACATTTCCATATAAAATAACATAAACTTTGTAGTAAATGTATGGCATGGCAGTTCACACTTAGCATGCTGATTTTAAAATAGTAAATTATTTATCGATAATATATTTGAATCATTTAAATCATTTAATTAACTTGTTTACATGTTGTTATGTTACATAGGTCCTTAGCAGTTAAGTAATAGTCTCAAACATGTACCCCGTTGGGGCGCTACAAAATTACTTAATACTAGACTAATTAACAATACTATTAATATTAATACTACTAAAATAAAATATTATGAAGGTACATGCAAATGTATAAGTTTAAGTATTCAAATTCAACAATAATATGACCTGTAATGCACATTCCATAATTAAATAAATGAACTGAACTGAACTGAACTCAGCCTATGGAATTCCCAACGTGCAAATACCGTTGGTCACGAAATCACTTCGCATCGGAAGGTGAATGTCACGTTTGCCTAATCGCGGTCTGCACTCAGGACCGCGTTTATTCTATGGTTATTGGTTCTTCAGCAGATGTGGTTTTATTATGACACCGGCCTTTATGTTATCTATGGGCCTATTCTTTTGAAAATATATGGGAATAGAAGTATAGAGTACCTACTTATACCCTTCTACTAAAATCGGCATTTGATACCAATTACTATTGATAGTGATTGTTGTCGTAGTGCTGTAAATAAATTTAAGGATGAAAATATTTAGTTACAAGCCGTTGTTGTTTGATCAGTGTCAAGATCGATTGTTGTAGTGTCCTGATAATGTTTCGTGTGGAGAGACGAAACTAGTTGTCGACTTACTTTGTTAAATGTTCTTTTATTTTGTATTAATGCACAATTTTGTATAATTCGTTAGATTTTATCGCAGAAGGTATTTTTAGGGGGAATTGTTGCTAAATATTTTCATCCTTATATTTACAATGGATTTTCGCAAAGTAACGCCTGAATCTATTTGTGCTGTAAATAAATAAATAAACATTGCGAAATTCTCTCAGCAACACCTAGCCCCAAGCTAAGGAGAGTTTGTGTTATGGGCACCAGATATCTGATTTTACACAAATATTACATTCGATTTCTGTGCATTAAATATATATTCATTATCATACATTGAAGATACACCGAACACAGAATATTCGGACCAAATATCTGAAGGCATTTTATATGAAGGTACCTACTACGCACCTAGGATATTTTCATAAAAATTAGCTCAATAATTAAATATAAACATTTATTTATGTACCTACCGTATTCAATTATGTAGGTTAGTACAAACGATATTATGGTAAAATGATACAAACGGGACAGCTACCAATACGGAAAAGACTCCCTGACAACATAGTAGGTAGGTACCTATATTATGTAAGTAAAGCAACGCAGCTGAATATAAATTGAAAAAAGGAAAGACGAATACGTTTCGAGAGCATTTAGAAAAGGCGCCGTGGAAGGCACAATGTAGGACAATACGAGGCAGGTAATCTGCACGGAACACGCTGTAATTAGCCATCTCACGCCGCGACAGAGAGCGATGCGCGGTGGCAAAGCCGGCTCTTTGAGCTATCCACACCAACGTGTAGAAATAACAGAAGGGTGGGTCTGCTAAAGTATGAAACAGGTACCGTGAAAGTTGTTTACTTTGCCACTTTTTTGACCTAAACAAAGTTCAAACTGAATTAAATAAAAAAAATGTATGACTTTACTGTGTAAAGTCTATTCTCAAATCTGGCATATTTAATTGGCATTGTTTCGATATGGGGGAGTAAGGGGCGCCAACTTACATCTTTCGGCGCCCAAGCCAACCTCACCTGCCCGCGGTGCTCCCTGCCGACCAACAAACGAGGCAATGGCAAAAAACCCACCAACACGCACTGGACCAGCGTGGTGGGTCATGGTCCAAACCCCCCCCTATGATTGATAGCCCACACAGATGGCCCCAAGTGCCCGGCGACACCAGCGGCTGTGCTGGCGTTGACGGGCGCCATGCCAGCCCTGGGGTCAGGGGTGCTAAGAATCCCCGGGTGAGACCCCACCGTCAAACGACTCTGGCAACGTACAACGGACGAACTTTGAGGCTTGACCATCATCTAGCGCAGTTGGAAGTGGAGTTAGAGAACATTAAATGGCATGTTCTGGGGTTATGTGAAGTCCGTAGAGAGGGGGAGGACACCGTAACCCTAGACTCGGGCCATCTTCTCTACTTTCGCGAGGGTGATAAAACATCCCAGGGTGGCGTAGGTTTCCTCGTCAATAAGGCTCTCGTTAACAACGTTCAAGAAGTCTCCAGTGTGTCGAACAGGGTAGCGTACCTGATCCTTCGGCTATCCAAGCGGTATAGCATGAAGGTAATTCAGGTCTACGCACCGACCTCGGCACACTCGGATGATGAAGTGGAGGGTATGTATGAAGACATATCCAAAGCCTTACACAACACCACCAAGGCTCACTTCAACGTTGTTATGGGGGACTTCAACGGCAAGGTGGGAATCCGGACTGGCAACGAATCCCGAGTGGGACCGCATGGTTATGGAGTTAGGAATCACAGGGGCCAAATGCTTGTCAACTTCCTTGAGAAAGAGGGGCTATTCTTAATGAACTCTTTCTTTAAGAAACAGCCCCAAAGGAAGTGGACATGGCGAAGCCCCGACACTGTGACTAAAAATGAGATCGACTTCATCTTGACGGATAGCAAGCACATATTCAGAGATGTCTCAGTGATCAACAGGTTCAATACCGGATCTGATCACCGACTGCTCCGAGGCTCTCTGAATATCAACTTAAAGCTTGAAAGAAACCGTCTGATGAAGTCCACGCTCCGACCTAACCCAATCCAAATCATGGCGGGCACCGAGAAGTTCCAGCAGCTTCTCGGGAATAGATTCGCTGCCTTGGATTCCACTGATGACGCTGACGAGACCCTACACAATCTGGTCGAAACGTTGAGGAACGAGGGCATCAGGTTCTGCCAAAAGCAGCGTACTGGCAAGAAATCCAAACTCTCGGATGAGACTCTCGGGCTGATGGCAAAAAGACGGGAAACCACCCAAGCCACTTCGTCAGACAGGTCAGACCTGAACAAGCAAATTGCGAAGATGGTACGGCGCGACCTTCGGAGCTCCAACACACGCCTCATTGAAGAGGCAATAGAGCGAAACCGAGGGTCCAAAGTATTCACTCAGCAGCTTGGCAGGATCCACCTGACGAAGCTAAAAACGCACGATGGGAGGACCGTTTTGTCGAAGCTGGAGATATCTGCCGAGATAGAGGATTTCTATGGCCGATTATACGCTGCACATGCCCCTCGTCCCCAACGAGTCGACCACGATTCAAGAGCCACCCTGACACGCCACTATACCGACGAACTGCCAGACATCAGTCAAGACGAGATCGTGCTAGCTCTGAGGCAGCTTAGAAATGGAAAAGCCCCCGGTGAGGACGGCATAACATCAGAGCTTTTGAAAGCCGGAGGAACTCCTGTTATACAGGAACTGCAGAACCTCTTCAACGCCGTCCTTCACAGTGGGAGAACTCCAAAGGCGTGGAGCGGGAGTTTGGTGGTGCTCTTTTTTAAGAAGGGAGATAAAACCCTCCTTAAAAACTACAGACCCATCTCACTCCTGAGCCACGTCTATAAGCTGTTTTCACGAGTGATCACGAACCGTCTCGCCAGGAGACTCGACGAGTTCCAGCCACCCGAACAGGCCGGGTTTCGCGGAGGATATGGCACCATAGACCACATACACACAGTGAGGCAGATTATACAGAAGTCCGAAGAGTATAATCAGCCCCTGTGTCTGGCCTTTGTGGACTATGAGAAGGCCTTTGACTCTGTCGAAACCTGGGCTGTTCTGGAATCCTTACAGCGATGCCAAGTAGACTATCGTTATATCGAGGTGCTGAGATGTCTCTACGACGCCGCGACCATGAGTGTCCAAGTACAGGACAAGCAGTCCAAACCCATCCAACTGCGCAGAGGAGTGAGACAGGGGGATGTTATATCCCCGAAACTGTTCACGAGCGTGTTGGAAGATATGTTTAAGACGCTGGACTGGAAAGGTAAGGGCATTAACATAAACGGCGATTACATCTCACACCTCCGATTCGCTGATGACATAGTCGTAATGGCGGAGTCGCTGGAGGAGCTCAACCAGATGCTGGACGGGCTAGCTTTAGCCTCGCGATGCATCGGTCTCGGCATGAATTTGGATAAAACCAAAATCATGATCAATGGCCTCATTGATCCGGGGCCGGTCGTCGTACATGGACACCCTCTCGAAATTGTTTCCGAGTACACATACCTTGGGCAAATCCTGCAGCTAGGGAAAAACAATTTTGAGAAGGAAGCCAAGAGGAGGATCCAGCTAGGCTGGGCAGCGTTTGGAAAGCTACGTCGAGTCTTCTCGTCATCCATACCGCAATGCTTGAAAACGAAAGTTTTCAATCAGTGCGTCCTACCCGTCATGACCTACGGAGCTGAGACGTGGACACTCACCATAGGGCTGGTCCACCAGTTTAAAGTCGCTCAGCGAGCTATGGAAAGAGCTATGCTCGGAGTCTCTCTGAAGGATAGAATTCGTAACGAATACATCCGACAGAGAACCAAAGTTATCGATATAGCGCAAAGAATTAGCAAGCTGAAGTGGCAGTGGGCCGGCCATATTTCGCGAAGAACCGATAACCGCTGGGGTAAACGAGTTCTTGAGTGGAGACCGCGACTCGGCAAACGTAGTGTAGGACGCCCTCCGGCCAGGTGGGATGACGATCTGCGAAAGACTGCAGGCAGATGCTGGATGCGTCAAGCTGAAGACAGGGCGCTATGGCGCTCATTAGGGGAGGCCTATGTCCAGCAGTGGACTAATATAGGCTGATGATGATGTTTCGATATGCGTATATTTCCCGTATATTCATATGCAAGATTATTGTTAACAAAAAACAGAAGTGGTAAAGTCAACTGCCGCTACTGGCAAGATTGCCAAACCTCTTTCGATGTACTAAGGCACCACAAGTAGCAATTTTGTTCTTTGCGATAGTAAATACTTTGAACGGCGCCATCTGTTACCCTGCAGCGACATTTCTCTACTACTCCTAAGGTCATATCAACTGACGCTGTGGGATTTCAACTAAGTGAACTATTTACTCAGGTAGCTGTAACATTTGAACTTTTAAAAGCTCATCTTAGTAGGCTGCTAGCTTACAATGTAGTACCAATTTTAAATTACAATAATGCAAGCGTGTTACGTTTACATCACTATGCGAGACTGATCTTACATGTTAGATCAGCATCACGTGACCCTGACGCGAGTTTACCATTTATTGCACATGCCAAAAAAAGTGCACAATGCCGCTAAAGAAGTTTTCAGTTCAAAATAAACATTTGTTCTTATTATAACGTAGAAACAACATTGAGCACTTAAGTGTTTGAATTATATTAAGTAGGTTTGTGAGATATTTGGCATAAGGAATATTTTTATTTTTTCTGATTTGTATCTGTCTAAGCGTAAATCTATCAATCACATGAAACTAGTTTCTACCCGCGGCTTTGCACACCTTATTTCTATCGAAACGTAGACAAATTATTATCTTCATTTGACGTCACATAGCCGCGAATTCTTCTGTGACAACCCTAACACCAACCAAAACATGGCAAACTCGACAACACAACATTTTATTAGGGGATGGTGACTTTTCCAAATATTTTTTTTGTTTGTATACAGCTTCTACTATAATAAAACAACAACTATTTACGAAATGAACTATAGTATAACTAAATATCAATGATTCAGTTAAGTTGACAGTTTATTTCCTACTTAAATTGATGAAGTTCCGGAGCACCAAATTATTGACCACCATCATACGAAAAAATTAACGGACAAAAATGACGTTAATTACACTAAGAACGTTGACATTTGGTATTTAGTGCTGCCATTAAATAGTTGAATTTTGCAATAAAGGGATCTATACACGAAAATAGTTGACTAAAAAGCCATAATTTAACATTTAGTCTGGAAAAAATTCAGATGGCAAAGTTTTGTGTCATGGCAAAGTCAACAAATCTCACGGTACTTATAATAGTCAAATCGTTTTTAAGTACTTACTAGGTACATAAAAACTCTTTGGGTGTGTCGGAAGGTGGTGTGAGTTTTGTTGGCGATGCGCTTGGATGTCTGCGGTTTTGTTCTATTTTTGAATGAGTTTGAAATCAAAAGCTCCACAATCTATTTACAAGTAAGGAGGTAGGTAGTCGGTAGAGATAAATCATTCTAAAAATGCACCCGCTTTCCACTAAACTTCAAACAATCGGCATGTCCTTGGCTTTTTACATTCACGCATTCTAAGAACTAAACGGCTTTATGTTTCGTTTTAGTTTATGAGATTTTAAGCAAGCAGTGAACTAGAGTGATAGATTCGGCTAAGCGAGAGCAGGCCATGTCAACTATTTATCTACCTATGCAAGGAAATAGCATCTTCTAATGTACCTAAACCTACACAGAACCCATTCCCGGAATTCGCCTAATAATGACCGCAATGTGTGGAGTCAAAGATTGCATTTCAGATGGCGCAGTAACCAACGATAAATAAGATTTTATCTACTGAAAGCACCAGTTCGCTAAGTAGTTTCAGTTTTCAGTTCAGTATGCGCTTTCCGCTAGAAAGTAACGTCAGACCTTGAAATAATGTTCGAAAGAACTACTCATAGACAAAGAAGAGGTCTTCTACCGCAGGCGTGGTGGGTACTAAGTTCTTTACTCTATTCTAAGTTATGCCGCACATTATGTAAATTACCAGTGATTGTGATTGGTGCTTTGCTTATTAAATGACGTAGTTGGTGAGGGCTCCAACCGAAGGAAAAATGCACGTGACTTCAAAAAAGATTATTATTTTTTTACGTATTCTATGTTGATATATAATTAATTTTGTTTTAAAAAACCATAAACCGACTTAAATTTTCACAGATTTTTCATGATTTTTCATGGATTCCATTGACAGAACTGAACAAAATTAAAATGGAACCACACGGGAAGCACTAGCTTTCATATAAAAAAAGAATCATGCAGATCGTAACTGGGTGACCAGTCAAAAGTTTTGAGGTAACAAACATAAAAAAAATTACAGACGAATTGAGAACCTCCTCCTTTTTTTGAAGTCGGGTAAAAAATATATCTGTATATATATTTTTGTATTTTTTGATGTTTTTATTGAAATTATGTGAAATTTAATCATTGAAAAGTAGATATTTCAAATCTCAACAGCAAAATTTCTAAACGTAACGTTATTGGCAGCAGAACTGTGATGTCACACAGTCATGTACTTTTTTGTATGGTCATGAAGCATTGTCATAGGTGATTCGATGAAACGTCACGTCATAAAATGCAAGGGCTAACATGGCAGCGTTTTTATCCCCCGAAACTGAGTACAATTTTGCTTTCGGGATGTTAAAATGGCATGTAATTTTGTGGATGTTATATTTTTTTTCGGATAAATATTAACCTAAATAATCGATTAAAAAAATATAAAAAAACATGTAAAGGAATTAGTACGTAGGTATACTTTTTTTATTTACTTTATTTGCTGGGAACTGTAGGATTTTCTTCGGAGTTATGTCTCGTAGCCTCGTAGCTCATCAGCAGGGGTATTTTAATATGTCGGAAAGGCCGTCGCATTCGATATTGGAAACTTTTGACAAATCGAAATAGCGTTCTAAAATTCCCTCTGAATAGAATTCAAATTCGAATCCGACGTTTTCGTTTCCGAAACGAATCGAATGAATGGATGGATTCTACGTTTTTGCATGAGTGATCCTCACTCTCATAGAATATGGAGAGGCGTTTCCTCACAGAATCTGCAGGTTGGTTCGCTTAGCCATTTGTATACCTACTAGTTAGGTTAGTTAGTATACAAATTCTTCGCTCGGCCTCGGCCGGCCTACTAACTATGTAGTAGTTATTTTAATATAGGTAGGTACCATGAAACCACTAAAGTTGTAGCCGCTACGTTGCTACGCCGCTACGGTGCTACGGTGCTACGCTGCTACGGTCCGTGCTACGCCGTAGCAGCGATTAACAGAAACCAGAAAGCGTGAAATTATCTCACAGTGTAAATAACTGTTGACGAAATATGAATACATTATTTTATTTCTGAGACAAAAGAACAACTAACTAATAGTTATTTTAATATATAGGAAGGTACCATGAAACTACCAAAGTTGTAGCCGCTACGGTGCTACGCTGCTACGGTCCGTGCTACGCCGTAGCAGTGATTAACGGAAATCAGAAAGCGTAAAATTCTATCACAGTGTAAATAATTGGGAGTTGAAAGAATTAATGTAATATTTTACGCATTCGTTCGATGACGATGTGATGTGACGTAATTTTTCTCTTTATCCTATCAACAAACTCTGTACTTGGCCTACTGGCTTGTTATTTTAATATAGGTAATTTAAAACCACAAAAAGTAGACCTTCGCATCTGCTTCGCTACTACGTTGCTACGCCGCTACGGTGCTACGCTGCTACGGTCCGTGCTACGCCGTAGCGGTGATTAACAGAAACCAGAAAGCGTAAAATTCCACACAGCTTTTATCACACTACTGCACGTAAATATGACTAAACAAAGTGTGGCTAGGTTTTCCCATTTTCAATGACTCATTTCCATTAGGTACTCAACATACCTACGAGTGCCTACAAGCATTGTTTAATGAAAATTTCGCGGTGTTCATGACAAACTGAATGAAATACTAGGGTGAGTCATTTAGGTTACGCGTACACTCGGTAACACACGTCCGTATATAAACTTTTTCATAAAGAGAACAACATATGTACAGTTTCAGATAGCACTGAACTAAATTCGGGGCTGTGTTTGTAAAAAAACTATTGGGATATGTGAGCAACTGAAAAATATTGGGTGTATACAAATATTGCACGCAGGTGTATACATGTGCACGAGATTTTTTTTTCAAAATATTGTCATTGTGACTGTTTTGTTCAGGCAATACTTATGTATTTTTGAAATTGATTTATTGTGATGATTTTTGTGAGCCACTTTTGTGAATACGTTTTAAATTTGCACTTGTGTGGTACTCACCTACCGCCGAACAAAGTTACATACAATCAGCAAGAAAACAGAAAACAAGTATTTATAATTAAAACATTGAAACAATTGAGCAAAATATAAGCTGTTGCAAACAATCTAGAGGTAGCTCAACCGATTCATATTAATCGGAAGCATCCCCAAGTCTGTAGCTGCATTACTCTATAAAGCAAGGTGGTATAAAATACTGCGTGTCGATGTCCAAAGACCTATTGTTATGCAGTTTTCAAATTCAGGACAAATCCAGCTTCATAGCGAAAATACGGCACAAAAGCTTATATAACAGGATCTATACGCCGGAGGCCACCGTAGACCACCGTAGGCCATTTCAAAACCAAATCGTTGAATAGGAATGGTACACCGTACAAGCAACCCATTGACAAGCGAGTTTCGACCTCGGACAACATAGACTTGCACAAATGGGCGTTTTTTCATAGGCCGGCCTGGCCCGGCACTGGTACCGACGACACCGACATTGGTGGACAGTGTCTATTCATAGAATTTTGTGTCCATTACACACATAATTCTATGAAATTGTATGGCACCCTCTCTCATTGGCCCGGCCGCTTAAATGGAAATGCTTCTTCTGTACGTCCCTTGGCTTCAGTACTTCACCATAAGACACGGAAGGGAATAGATGACAGTACGTAGGCTTTTACTTACCCCTCAAAGCACCCTCCTCCGCGAAGCGAGAGGGGGTCCCCTCAACATTTACTTACTCCTAACGAAGTCCGCCCAACCACCGTGAAGCGGGAGAGTGAGGAGAGCGAGCAGATTCGTGGCGACTCTGTGACTGAAAGGGGTGTGTAAAAATGTGTAAAAGTTGTCTTGGCGATGACGTAAAGAAGTAGAATTTCAATATACGCGGCCCGGCCCGAAATGTCATCGCATCCAGTCTCCCACTTGTAACGGGCTGGTTTCGTTACGTATGTGTTGTGTTGTGTACCAGCGCATGCCTCTATGTGAGCGTGCGAGGTCTCTGTTGAACTACAAAGTCGTCGTGTTGTGTCGGTTAAACAAAGAAGATATCGGTGCAGTGTTCTTGATTACTTACTGTCGGTGCCGGTACCGTTGCCGGGCCGGGCCAACCAATGAAGAAGTGCCCAATGCGAGTCAGCCACATTTTTTCAATCGTAAATATTTGAGAGCTTTGAAACCTCAATGTGTATCGCTAGTTTTTTATTGCGCGAGTTACATAGAGTTCTTTTTATTTTAGCAGAAGCGAGATCTAACTTGATTTTGGTTTACCAACCTCATACATACCACTTTTGTTTCTACGAGTAGAACGATGGCAAATCATACGATTACAGAAATGCAATAAAGAGTTTGGTAATTTTTATTTTGTCTATCATGGTTATTAGAATTTTTTACAACTTTCAGTTTTGAGATTATGGTAGATAATAAAAGAAAAACTCACTCGCAGTGCCTTTAGTTATTCTGTGATCATGGCGCATTAAATTGTGCCGAACGAAATATTGGAAACCTTCAAACTGAAATCATGGTAAATATCCCGTTGTAAATGACTTTACTGTTAATAACCTTGATGGTTAAAAAAGTTTTCCCAAACTGTTTTAGTAAATTTCTGTAAACGTACCTAACATAGGTCATCTACCTTCGTTATAGAAACAAAGTGACTTTAGAGTTTGGCAAAAAGCGCCGAACCACCATTATTTCAGGCTTTGCAAAAAGTTTTTCAGGTACAGTTTTCATTTAGACTTTTACAGTGAACCTGTTTCGTGTTTGTCAACAGTGCCAACCATTTCCCAACAGTCGGTAAAGGCCAACTTTAAGGACAGCTATCGACTTGTGTTTATCATTTGTGTTTATTAGACTTATGTTTGGCTGTTTTTAAATACTTTAAGGAGTATTTACTACATGGATTTACACCAGTGTTAGCGCCCACACTTGTGCATTATAATATAACATATTATGCTTGTCAGTTTTATTTGTTCGGGCAAAATGCTTTCCACGAGGATGATTATGAGTGATATTTGGAATACGAAATGCCTAGCGTGGCGTGATATGAAAGGCTGTTAGGGTCGTCGGATTGATGGAGGGCTTTCTCTGTCGTGACACGTCGCGACGAGACTCGCGTTTTTCACCATTTTCGAGAAGTCATTGTTGGCTGTGTCAAAAGCTGCATTTACACTGAACTCAGAATTGAGAAAATAGCACGCAGGTGGAAGCCATATCCAGCTGCTCACTGATGTGAGTGTAATTAACTGCTATAGCTGAAGAAAAAGGGGGAGAACTAATGTTCAAACGTTGGAGGATTTTTGAAAAAGGCCTCACTATTGTGCTAACCGTGTAACCAATAGTGTAGGGATTCACTATAAAATGGAGTCGTCGCAGAATCGCCACGCAGAATATAAAAAAACAGACAGACAAACAACGCCGGCAAAACTGAAAATTATACGCACACTCTTCCGATTTACTAAGGCACCACAAGTGGCAATTTTGTTCTTTGCAATAATAAATACTTTGAACAGCGCCATCTGCTAGCCTGTGGCGACACTTCTCTACTACTTTGTAAGGTTCGATTTACAAGAAGAGATTGATGGAAGAGATCGCTTGCACTTTTGTTTTACGTAATTTTCTTTTGTACTGTATTATTGTTGTTGTGCCATAAAGGATTTTTCATCCCACCATCTCGGAAAGAGTATTTTTAATCTTCAATATCTGAGTGGATAAGCCGTTTTTATTCTCTAGAGGATAAAGTAAATTGAATTGAGAACATCGTGTGCACTAAGTTTGTGAATTAAAAAAATCATTAAACCTATTTACTGCCTACCTCTATGGTGCCGAATATATCATACAACTTTTTTTTAATTTGTTAAAAACTCAGACACGGAACCTTCTTGGTGTTCTTTTTTCAATTTGCTTTGTACGCGGTTCTTTACGCGGCATTTTTTCACGTCATTGTTAAACCTTTATTAAAAACAAGAAACTTGAAAACAAGTGAAAAAACTAAAATGAGTGATTCTAGCGACGAGGAAGTTTGTTTTTGCATTTAGTCATTTCCTCGCTGAGGTGGAATGAAAAGTTACGTGTTGCACTCGAGTGCAAAGATTTTTCACCTCGTGCTCTTTTGATTCCCTCGCTGCACTCGTGATTCAATTTTAGAATCCCTCGCTTGCTCGGTCATCAAAATTGAACACGCGGTTAAAAAGCAACTTTGCACTCTTGTATAACAAATAACTATTGTATTGTATTGAAATGCTTTCGAACTGACACTTTTGTCGTGCACTTCAGTTCAGTTATTTATAAATAAGAAAGTTTTCTTACGTAAGCATCCATTTAAGCAGAATAGGGCCTCTGGTTTCTGTGTAAATGTATTGTAAAGGGTGACATGAGTCGCGTTGATTTTTCCGTCAGCGAGTGCTCTCGACAAATATTTGATGGTCCTTTGTGCACCTGGGATTAGTTAATACGAGAGCCGGGCTTCCTTGTTTGTGCTTAATTGGAATCGAGCTCAATGGAATTAGGTGGAGTACCTGCCTGAATAGACTTGAGCATAATGGAGGACTAAGTACATTTGTACATATAACAGGTTAGGTATTTTTGTAATTTTATCGGTATTTGTTATGACGATTAGCTACTTACAGTAGGTTTAATGTTAACTTTATTTAAAAAGAAAATTACATAAAATGAAAATAAATTAGAACTATTATATATTTTTTTTTTATATATATTTTTTTTTTTTTTTATATATACATTTTTTTTTTTTAGACCAAATATTTTAAAGTTTTATTAAAAATAGCTACAGGCTAAATATCTACATTATTTATGCACTAGATTAACTACTTGTGTACCCTACCTGCCATCCAGTGTTTTCTCACAAAACAAACAAACAATTCTCCAAGTTCTAGAGACAGTCCACCACACAGCACTAACCTACAAATTGTTAACATGGATTCTCAAACCATCCAGAGCTCAATGTCTCAGCTGAGCACCATATTTGCTGACACAATGGCTGAGTTTGAAGAGAAGCTGCAGAAGTCAAAGTCGCCAATTAGTGATGTGGCAGGGCTTGTAAATGAATTTGCTCTCTTCAAGTCCTTTATTACGAAGTCACTGAAGGCACTCCAAAATCAAGTGGTGATGCTTGCTGGTGAGATTGACAGGCTTGAGATGCGTGGCAGACGCAAAATACTACTGATCCATGGAGTGCCAGAGACCAGCCAAGAGGTCATCGAAGATGTAGCGGTAAGAACTTTTATCGAGAAACTTAAAGTCTCCAATGTTAAAAAGTCTGACATCAGCCGCTGCCATCGCATGGGACGCTCCACCACAGACAGACCTCGCCCAATACTATGCAAGTTACGAGAAATGTCTCTACGCGACAAGTTGTGGGCGTCCAAAACCTCGTTGAAGGACTCCGGGATAACTCTATCGGAGTTTCTTACTAAGGCTCGTCACGACACTTTTATGGAGGCGCGTAAACGCTTTGGCCTAACCAAATGCTGGACGAGTCAGGGCTTCGTCTTCGTGGTTGGTGTTGATGGATCGCGGCATCGGGTCTCCAGCATAGCGGAACTGTCGTCGATCCCTGCGGCTACAAGATCAGCGCCTGCACCGGCGGCACCTGCTAAGGACGCAGGCCCCTCAAAAAAAAGCAGCCGAGCAGCTGCTTCCAAAAAGTAATTTTCGTAGCATATCGTAAGCGTCGATTCTTGCCATGATCCGACCGGTTGTAATATCAGTTGTTTGTACTCAGTAATACTTCTGTGCAACATTAGTGTAGGTAGATAGAAGTTTTTGCTGTTTTTTACTTTTTTTGTTTCCAAACTGTACCCGAAACCTAAAAACTGTGTTATTTTTTCTTCAATGTTTCAATAACTTAGAGGACAATGTTTGTGGACTAACATGGCAGTTGACACTAGCGATGTCATTTTTATGACAGACGCGTGACGCGTAGAGTGATTTCCTTTGTCCATAGGTTAGGGTGTTTACGTTTCTTTCTACGCACTGTTTCGAACTTTATCCAATTAGACATAATTCTTGTTACCACCACAAACGAGAGTGATGCGGTCGGATCATCTTATTAGTTTTTAATTTGTTTTATTGTATACTCTGAGTATTTTACCGTGCATATCTCTGTTTTTTCTTTGATACGGTTCTTAATTTTTATTTTTATTTCGTTTATTGTTTTGTTTGTAAATTTCTTTCATTTGATAACTGGCAGGTGGACACAAACAGGTAGCGCACAAACGCGTTGATAAAGTTTTCATTAAGTCATATTTTATAATTTATTATTAGTATTATATTAGTAGGTAGGTACATACCCATATTCTTAAATTATGAATACTAGTGATGATGACGACTTTCTGTCGTGTTCATCTTCTGACAAATCTAGCTTGAATGGTGACGATGACAGTTTTATGAGCATTCCAACTCTTTCTGACACCTTGGAGTCTACTTTTTCCGATGTCCCTAAAAATTTTAATGTGGTGCATATTAACGCGCAAAGTATACCGGCCCATTTCACAGATATACTGGCGTCATTTAACCTGGGTAATATCCACGCGATACTTGTTTCCGAGTCCTGGTTAAAAACCTGCTTACCTTCAACCCTTTACTCCCTTCCTGGCTTTGATCTAATCCGCAACGACCGCACTGGCTCTGTAGGTGGGGGCGTGGCCATATATATTCGTTCACACATTCCGTACACTATTATTGATATGTCTGCACAACCACCTCCGTCCAGTGCTGGTGAACATCTCTTCATTCAGATTCTGCTTTCTCACCGTAAAATACTCCTTGGCGTTTATTACTCTCCATCTCTCCGCATCAACTACTTCCCTTCCTTTGAGAAGCTCCTTGACGACTCACTGCCATGCATGATCACACTATCATCATGGGTGATTTTAACACATGTCTGTTGAAGCAAAATTTTCGCTCAACGATGCTTGAACGTCTAGTTCTGGCCAACAACCTGTCCATTCTTCCTCTTAGTCCCACTCATAACCTTCCAAACTGTAATCCTTCGCTTTTGGATCTCATATTCGTGTCCTCATTATCCCATGTCGCCAAGCATGGTCAGTGCCCTGCCGACGCCTTTTCGTATCACGACCTGATCTTCCTTTCTTACAAAATTCGTCCTCCTAAAGCGAAGCCTAAAATCCTTCTGCAGCGTAATTTTGGTAGGATGGTCGTTGAGTCTTTGCGCAAAGATGCGCAAGAGGCAGACTGGGCTAAGGTTATTGATGCAGCTGACATGGACAGTAAAATCATACAATTTAGTCGTATCTTAATAGGTTTGTACGACGTGCACGCCCCGGTAAGGGCGGTTAAAATGAAGCACCATCCTGCACCGTGGCTGACAAATGAAATTAGAGCCGAACTTCACAAAAAACTCGCAGCCAAAGCCAGGTATAAACGCACGCCTACTGCTGAAAACAAGGAGTTTTATGTAATGTCACGTAATCACTGCAATAAGGTGTGTAGGGATGCACAACGCCGATACATCCACAAATCTGTAGAGAATAATGAACCTGCTAAGGTATGGAAATTTCTTAAATCATTAGGAGTTGGTAAATCACGAGATAACAATTCTACTAATGACTTGGACATAGACTCTCTCAATCTACATTTCTCTGCTTCTTCCAAGTTTGAGGGAACTATCAAAGCCCAAACTCTTAATACACTCTCTCTTATTGAAACTCCTGATTTTCCTCCTTTCATATTCCGTGAATTCACTGATGGTGAGGTTAAGAAGTGCATTTCTTCCATCACTTCCAATGCTGTAGGTACTGATTCCATCAGTAAGAAAATGATCATGCCCATTCTCGATGATATTGTCCCTGTTATAACTTATCTGCTAAACTTTTCTATAGACAGCGGAGTGTTTCCTAGCGCGTGGAAGGAAGCGCAAGTAACACCACTACCTAAAAAGTCCAAACCCTCTTCTTTTTCCGATTTCCGGCCTATATCTATACTTCCTTTCCTCTCTAAAGTCCTGGAACGTCTTGTTCACCACCAACTTAACCTTTTCCTTAATACCAACAATCTCCTTAATCCCTTCCAGTCCGGTTTTCGTCCAGGTCACAGTACCACCACTGCTCTCGTTAAGATTAGTGATGACCTACGAGATGGTATCGAGAATCGCCTCGTCACCATCCTTACCCTTCTAGATTTCAGTAGTGCCTTTAATAACGTCGACTTCGATGTTCTGCTAAGTATCCTGCGCTCCCTTAACTTATCTCCATCAGTAGTTCACTGGTTTCATAGCTATCTTATCGGTCGCCGGCAGCGCGTTACTATTGAGGACAAATCTTCTTCATGGTGTGAACTGCATGCCGGTGTACCTCAAGGCGGTGTTTTATCTCCTCTTCTTTTTTCTATCTTTATCAACTCTATCTCTAAACAGCTATCTTCTTCCTACCACCTTTACGCAGATGACTTACAAATTTATACCCAGGCTCCTGTAGAACGGTTAACTGACGCTATCGACGAAACCAACAGTGATCTAAGCACTATCCTTGAGTGGAGTAATTCGCATGGGTTGAAGGTGAACCCCTCAAAAACCCAGGTCATTATTATTGGGAGCTCAAGAATGATAGCAAGGATAGATTGGCCTAACCTTCCGCAAGTTTTCTTTGGTAACACACCAATCCAAATCAGTAAAACCGTTAAAAACCTAGGTATATTCATGGACAGGCAATTCTCGTGGGAAACACAATTGGCAGAGGTAAGCCGTAAGACCTTTGCATCGGCCGCCTCGCTTAAGAGGTTACGTAATTTTCTACCAACGTCTACCAAAATTGCGCTCGCCCAGTCACTCCTGCTCCCTATCCTCGACTACGCCGACGCCAGCTATCCCGATCTTACCCAAATGCAGCTTGACAGGCTTGAGCGGCTTCAAAACTTTGCAATACGCTTCATCTTCGGTCTGCGTAAGTATGACCACATTACCGAATACCGCAATAAGCTTAAATGGTTGCCAATCCGCCTTCGCCGGGACGCACACTTTCTCTCCCTCTTGTACTCCATCCTCTTCATCCCTAATACTCCGCATTACCTTAAGGAACGTTTTGAGTACGTCCACCAAACCCATTCCCGTTCACTTCGTTCCACCGAAACCCTCTCCTTGACAACCCGCTCCTGTCACACCCACAGCTCTTCCTTCACCGTGCGTGCCACAAAGCTATGGAATGCTCTACCGACTACCATAAGACGTGCAAAGTCTCTCCCTGTATTTAAGAATATGGTCTATGAACACTATCTCTCTTCAGTTATAAATTGTTAGTTTATATTTCATCTTTGAAGCTTGGTATGTATTATTTTTTATGGTAGGTATATTATGTATTTTTTAGTATATTATGTATTTTTTTGTATGTATTATATGTATTTATTGTATTAAAACGCCACCGTCTATACGTGTACAACTGCATCGTGTCCATCCCAAGGTTGTCTGGAAGAGATCGCTTTCAGCGATAAGGCCGCCCATTGTGCAACTTTGTTATCATTCTTTTCCTGTATTTGTGTATTTTATTTTTGGTGTGCAATAAAGTGTATTGTATTGTATTGTATTGTAACTATATAGTATTTAAATTGCGGTTAATTCAATTGAAACAATTGAGTTAACTGCAATGGCAACGGTAATTCTAATCCTGGAATCAAACATAGGCATCATATTTTTATATTTTATATTTCATATTTTTTTTCATCCCATAAATCAGTTCCCGTAGAAATCACCTTTAAACGTTTCCATAAGAATAACGCATGCGAAGCCGCGGGGCGCAGCTACATTGTAATAATTTAATGACAAAACACTAGTTGCTGAAAAACAAGCAAACAACGCTTGTGAAATATTTTATAATGTTTAATAACGCAAAAGTGCGTGTAAAGGAACATGAATAGAAAGAAAAGACTTCAGTTTAACAAAAAAAAATCGCTATTTTCAAGTTGAATCTCCCGGTTGAATCTAAAACAATCTATCAATGGATCTTTGCAAAGGATTTTAGTGAACCAAGGGCTTAGACCTTTTTCGTTGCACCCTGTATACAGCGTAGGTACCTTGGATCGCAACAGCTGCCTTTGCAATATCATAACGCAATCTCGTCCCAAAGCTGCCTGTAAACTAAATTGAATGCAAGCTCACTTACTACCTATTCCCACATTGTTACATATTTTTAATTTCGTAGGAACTTCCTGGGTAAAAAAACTAAAAGCTCGGGAATCTGAATATCATTTTGTACGTTGCTATTGTTGTCGCGAAGGCCCGTAATATGCAGGCTTCACTTCACTTACCCACCTATTGTTTTCGCAGCGAAATGAAAAATTCGACTTTATAAAGCCAGGTCACATATACATCATCATCATCAGCCTGTATACGTCCACTGCTGAACATAGGCCTCCTCAAACGACGACGTCACGAATAGCGGCCCTGAGCCGCTTCCATCCATCGACTCCCTGCGACCGCTACAATGTCGTCGGTCCATCGAGTGGGAGGTCTTCCCAGATTCCGTTTCGCTTTGCATTGCATAAACATACTTGGGTACATTAAAGATTTTACTATTCTACTTTTATTATTAAATATTTATTTTGAGGACCCGGCTGGCGTGATGGGCAAAGGTCCGCCCGTGAAGCAGGAGGTTGCGGGTGCCATTCCCGCCTCGGGACAAATGTGTACGATCTGTATAGTACTGATTTATTCATTTATTCATATTTTGGGTACAAGAAATTAGCTCTGAGTCCAGTTTTCACCTCTTTCCATACATAAAAAATATCTATCTATGTAGTGTATTGTATTATGTATATCAGTTAACTAGTACCCATAACACAAGCTCTGCTTAGTTTGGGGCTAGATAATGCTGTGTGAATTGTCCAGCTTTATTTATTATTTATTTATTTATTATTATTATTATTATTATTTGGCGTCTTGCAGTGACTAAAATAGACAGAGAGTTTTTTTTTTCAAATTTAATGTCGGTAAAACACCACATCTCTTCCCGTGGGTGTTGTAAGAGGCGACTAAAGGATATCTACCGGGGGGCAGGCAACAGCGCCCCCTGCAGAAGGATTCTACCACTGAACTGCGATCCCCAACCCGCATGCCCAGCATGAGGATTACGGGCATTACCCCCCACTATACACGCCAATAAGGGGCCTATCAGGGGAGGCTTGCGTCGAGCAGTGGACCTATAGATTTCGGATGTTTTAAGAGAATTCACTGAGACTATTTCCGTATTATTCTTCGTCTGTACGTGTAAGCGAGACAGAAGTTACAGACCATCGAGGTCTCAAAAACATTTTTGTTATCGTATTATGCACCTCAATAGCCTATACAAACACCCAAACCCCCACAAATATCTGTAAATCGCACAATCATTTTGAAGCAGAGAAGACCTAAGAACGATGGCGGGCATCATCACAGGCCACTATGAATTAAACCATCATCTTTGTAAGACTGGAGCCACAGATAGCAGTTTATGTCGTAACTGCTTCCAAGAAGAATAGTCTGTGGAACACGTTGTCCTACACTGCACGGCCACAGAGGAGGCCAGACATAAAACGGGGCTGAAGTGTCTCATTGAGGCATCTACCCCATCTACACCCGCAGAAAAGCTGAAACGAAGCTGTCAGGCACCAAAAGTCCTGCTCCGATACTTCAAGGAGCTGGGCTGGTTAGGGCCTACTTAGGTATGGGGATAATGCACAATACATTCCCATGCGAGATGTCCGTGCAGATCTTAGTTCCCCTTCTCGGAATTAGAATTAGAATTAGAATTAGAATCATTTTGGAGAAGGGCGTCGAAGCCTCTTGTGTAGTGACCTGCGTCCTTTAGTTGGTTTGAATATCATTCTTAGGGCGTTGAGTCCCACATAATTCTGGTCTCCCCAAACCAGTCTATTCGTAAACGAATTTATACTACCTCAACCTCAACCTCAACAGCCTGTATTGGTCCACTGCTGGACGCAGGCCTCCCCCTGATAAGCGCCTTTATTGGCTGTTATCTCATGGGTGGTAATGCCGATAATCCCTACGCTGGGCATGCGGGTTGGGGATCACAGTTTGGTGGCAGAATTGTTCTGCAGGGGTCGCTGCTGCCCGTCCCCTGGTGGATATCCCTTAGTCGCCTCTCACGACACCCACGGGAAGAGTCGGGGTGGTGCAAATTCTAAGCCAGCACACAGCTTATATATTTATACTACACCTGCTCAGATAGTTGCTTATTCCTTTTCCAAACCTAAGTAGAAAACCCGACTGTAAAATAGTTTGTTACCATATTTTTTTCTGTTTATTTACACTGTTATTTTGTAGGTAATATTAAGTTTCATTTCAGTTATTGAAGCTTAAAAATGTTGCAAGGCATGTTTAACCCAAAAATATTTATTAAAAAACGATGTAGATAAACAAGCCGGAAAAGCTTACGGCATTTAATTTAACAACTAGGTATTTTAAAAAAATCTCAGCTGAATTTTTCGTTTATTTACATGCTTTACATCGGATGTTAGCCCCATCATGGCGTGATTTTCGTTCCGCTTTTAGGGTTCCGTACTAAGCCTCGGCTGTCCGACTGTCTGTCCGTCTGTCACCAGGCTGTATCTCATGAACCGTGATAGCTAGACAGTTGAAATTCACAGATGATGTATTTCTGTTGCCGCTAGAAATACAAATAATATAAGAAAAATAATTTTAATATTTAAGGGGGGCAACGTCCTTATCACCTTTACACCCGATCACCGAGGTTAAGCAACGTCGGGCGCGGTCAGTACTTGGATGACCGCGTCACGTTGACTTTTTGTTTTTTTACGAGAAATGGTTTGTATGTTTTTTTTATAGATAACTAGTTGCGCCCCGCGGCTTCGCACGCGTTGTTCCTATGAAAACGTTTAAAGGTGATTTTTATCCCACGGGAATTGATTTATGGGATAAAAAATTGCCTATGTTTGATTCCGGGATTAGAATTATCTGTGTGTCAAATTTCAGCCAGATCCGTTCAGTAGGTTTGGCGTAACAGGTAACAAACATCCATCCATACATCCATCCAAACTTTCGCATTTATAATATTAGTGTGAAGTGTGATTGTACGGAACCCTTCGTGCGCGACTCGCACTTGGCCTGTTTTATTAGTAAGTAATGTCTACATTCTAGAAGAGATTTTGTAGGTACCAAAAACATACTTAACTAATCTCCTTATTTTGACTGGTATTGATAGGATCAGTTGAGCTACCTGTAGTGTTGATTCTTTGTAACAGTCTGCAGTTAGCTCAATTGTTTCAATTGTAAACCTGTAACTGTTCTTTCTATTATTATATTCCTTATATTATTTGATTGCAATTATTTTCTCATCAATTGTGATTTCGGAGTTTATTTTCGCTTTTAGCAATAAGGGCTCCCACTGTGCATCTGTTTCTGTATTTTGTTTTTTTTCTGTTTTTCTGTATCTTGGTGTGTAACAAAGAGTATTTCTATTGTATTGTAAGTATTATCATCGGTTCTATATCAAATTGTTTACCTACATTCGGTTGAATAACTTCTTTACAGGATTACCTGTAAGGAAGTTATTCAACCAAATGTAGATTGTTGTATTAACAACAACAAAAAAAGCTTAGCGATTCGTCGTTGGATAATTTTTTGTGCTAATTCTTAGTTCCATACCAACTCTGAGTTTGTATTGGCCATCGTCAAATAAATTATTATTTTTCGAGTGCTGATTAGCCATCGGTACTTAGCGTAGTAAGTCTATAATTTTGCATGTTTTTTTTAACACGAATAGACCTTTCAACCTCAACAGCCTGTATTGATTGCAGGGCCGGATTTAGAGGTCCGGAGGCCTCGGGGCAACAAAGGAGCGGAGGCCCCCTCGCCCCAAATTATTTTCCAAATAAAATGATAAATTTTTTTCGGTCGAGTTTTTCAGTAATTAATTTATTAGGTCTCAGTAAAAATTCGAAATGATTTAGATTTGTTGCACCATGTTCGCAAGTTCGTAGCTTCTCAGACGTACGATTATAATATCAAATTCTGGGATGTGTGTCGTAGCATCCCTGCTACAAGCACGCCACTCAGCGGACACTTGTCAACGCTGCGACGGGTCTTACACTCGTACAGAGTACAGACATAAAACGCGGGAAACAGGTACTGCCGTTGCAGTTGTATCTCGTATCGACACGCAAATACGAAAAATAGGCTGAATAGGCTTGTAAAATCCGCAGAATATACTATAAATTCCCCATCCGAATTGGCAATTTTTATCCTATTGCGGATTCACATGGACAGGCAGAGGGCAAAAAAAACTCACACTCGCTCGCTGGTTGAAGAAAATCATGCTTTTGGAAAATTATATTAAAAAATGAATAGACAACTACATGAAGACGAAATTACGCACGCAAACTTCAATGAACACATTCTTTCCTCGATCATGACTCACGACTCGATTGTTAATATTAGCGTTCGACTCCTTGTTACGATGGGGTGGGTTTTGTATGACAATCGAAATCGATATTCTTCAATAATTAATTATACAAATACAAACGAATTATTGATCGACTATGATTTTTTTCAATTTCTTGCATGCAGTAAAGTTCGTGAATAATTGATGGCATTGAATTGTGTCACAATAATAATTATTTGCCTATCAAACTACATACCTTGCTGCTTAACGAAATATAAAAAAACTACCAATTAGTCAATAATAATTGATTTGATGATTTGTTTAAGAATTAAAGAGCACCAATTGTTCACATACTGCAATTAATTTACATGTATACAGGGTGGGGCAAATTTTTGGCCCCTTAAGGGTAGCTACCGTTTCTTTTGTAGTTAGAAGGTTTTGTTCTAGGAAATCTTTTATTTTATAGAAAAACATATTGCCATTTTCAGTTTTTTGAAAAAATGTACGGGTCGACCAAAAAATTACATTAGTCAAAAAAACAAGTTGGTCTTAATCGACTCTATTTCCAACCAGGAACGCTTTTCCCAAAGTAACATACCAAATCAAATCGTAAGATTTGGCAATAATAAAATAAACAATTCCCATACATTTTCTATGAAAAAACGAGTAAGTGAAAACAACAATGTCACTCATTCAATTGTTTTTAATTTAAACTCGTATGTAACTACTTTTTTAAGTTGGTAGGCTAATTTTGAAGGCATCTCAGGAATTAAATTTTTACTTATTTTTTATTTTTATTAAAAACTAGCTTTTGCCCGCGACCAAATAAGAATCCAACTTAAAAAAGTAGTTACATAAGAGTTTAAATTAAGAACCATTGAATGAGCGACATTGTTATTTTAACTTACTCGTTTTTTCATAGAAAATTTATGGGAATGGTTTTTTTTAATCATAGCCAAAACTTACGATTTGATTTGTATGTTACTTTGGAAAAAGTGTTCCTGGTTGGAAATAGAGTCGATTAAGACCAACTTGTTTATTTTTTTTACAAATGTCATTTTTTGGGCGAACCGTACTTTTTTCAAAAAACAAAAAATGGCAATATTTTTTTAAATATTTCTTGAAATTGTAATTGTGTACCTACTTTAATGTGTCTATGGACTTACGGTCGGAAATAAATGTTTTTTTATTTTTTTAATTTTTTTTCTTCAAAATTAAACTGACGGTTTCTAAGAACAAAACCCTCTAACTACAAAAGAAACGGTAGTTACCCTTACGGGGCCAAAAATTTGCCCCACCCTGTATATAATAAAAAATTGACGAGATACGGAATCGAATACCCAACCTCCGAGGTTGCGGGCAAGTACCACCCCACTCAGCCATTGAGCCATTGGGGTATTCCCTCAAGATGGGTAGTAAATTGGAAAGGCTGATCAGGGCCATTTGAGATTTTGATTTGATATTTCACTCATTGCCTGATATTTAAGATTAATTATAATCATATAATCATGTATGTACAAAGTAAAAAAAATCAAAGGAAAAGATGTTTACTAGTGTTTACTAGTTGGAATTTAAAAGATTTTTTTTTCCGAAGTCTCTATTGTGGGGGCCCCCTGCTTGTGGAGGCCTCGGGCTTTCGCCCCGGTTGCCCTCCCCTAAATCCGGCCCTGATTGATTGGTTCACTGCTGGACGCAGGCCGCCCCCTGATAAGAGCCTTATTGACGTTTATCGAATGGGGATAATGCCCATAATCCCCACGCTGGGCATGCGGGTTGGGGATCACAGTTTGGTGGTAGAATTGTTCTCCAGCGGGCGCTGCTGGCCGCTGCCCCCGGTGGATATCCCTTAGTCGCCTCTTACGACACTTACGGGAAGAGATGGAGTGGTGCAAATTCTAAGCCACTCAGCGTAATATATAATAGACATTTGTTTGACCACAATCTCACCTAATGGTAATGTAGAGGAAAATCTATTCCGAAATAGACCATTACATCCATAGGCAAGAAATTCGGATCACTTAAGTAAATAGAGAGCTTTTGAAGCTTACTGAGTACTACAACTTCACTTCAATAAGCAATATCGGAAGCTAAATGTAGTAAAAGCCAATGCGGCTCTCAATAACACAATAGCTAGTAATGGAGTGGCCAAGAGCGCGCGAGTAATAACATCTCTGTAGCGAGTTGGTCTTAGTTTTCACATTAAGTACCTACCCTACCAGGTACGAGAATAGACAAATTTTATAGTTTGGTTACGTATCATAATAACTAAACTTGATTGAACTATTTTTGAAACAACTACGCTCGATTCACCTACTGTTTAAAATACCTACAGATCGTTTTACAGAATGCAGTTTTAACTACTGAACGATATACCTAAAGGAGAATTCATCTACGGTTTATTCACCTAAATAAGTTTAGTTATTATGATACGTAACCTATATTTTACTAGCTGCGCCTCGCGGCTTCGCACGCCTATCCCACGGGAACTAATTTATGGGATAAAAAGCCTATGTGTTATTCCAGGCCTAGAACTACCTGTATGCAAAATTTCAGCCCGATCCGTTCAGTTGTTTTTGCGTGAAAGAGCAACAAACATGTTTACAAACTTTCGCGTTTATAATATTGGTAGGATTTATTGCATCCATGATAGTCCTAATATAATAAACACGTTAGTTAGATTATCAAAAGATATTGGACTCGTATTTTTTAACCGACTTAAAAAAAAGGAGGAGGTTTTCAATTCGACTGCTTTTTATGTTTGTTACCTTTTGACTGATTGTTAACTTATTTGATTGTTAACTTCTGACTTATGACAGTAATGCAAGCATCTTACTTCACCGATGATCTAACATGTTAGATCAGTGTTAGATCAGCATCTGACGCGAGGTTACAATTATTCCTAATACCTATGCCAAAAAAGTGCAGTCTGTCTTGCCACCCGTACAATAAGTACAATACCACCATTGATTTATTAAAAGGGAAGATGAGGTACAGGTTTCTCGAAAGTGGCAACCTCAAATTGTGTAAAATTGTGTGCTCCCACCTCAGTCACCGTCAGACCGGCGGCGGCACGGGCGGTCGTTATTCGCGTGAAATATTGTTGTCTCGGTCTCACTTCGGTCTTAGATACGTCTTTCCGTCGTTGTTATTCTTTGTATTGCACAGGACTGGAAATATAACTTTCATTTCTTTTCATTTCATTTATTTCAACCATAGGAACACAAGGAGCACTTAGTTATGTCAAAAATTACATGTTTGCCTATGTCTAAATATCAATTAGTTTAAATTAATTCTTATGTCTAAATAATAAATAATAGATACATACATTTTCACACAAAAAGTAGTAAGTAGGTACATAGTTGATAAAATGTTCAGCTGTAAAGAGGCTACGTCATATAAATACAATTAAAACAATAAACTGGCATAATTAAATGAACAATAGGATAAACTAGGAATGTCAAATTCAAATATGACATTACTAGTTTATCCTATTGTTCATTTAATTATGCCTGTGTGCGTATGTGTTTTCGTGTAGTTGTAACACATGCCAATTTTTGAGTAAGCGCTGGGAGAACGTAACCTTTTTAATAAATCAATGAATTACAGTTATTATAATAAATCTGACCACAGATTTATTATAATAACTACTGACAGAAAAATACGAGTACCTAGCTCTTTTCATTTCTCGGCTCAGAAGCACGAAACCCGTATCGCTTATTGTAAACGAAGCGCAGCCTTAGGGCTTCTGTACACGCACGTTTTTACGGCGTAATAATTGTGTTTTTGACCGTCAATTATATAGTTTTTTATGGATTGTCATGATCCCATTGTCAGAACGGACCTCATTTACTTGATCTATTGAAAATTTTACCTCGTTGTTTATATACTGTTTTTGCCATTCTGGTGTTAGCTAGCTATCAACGCTATCCATTAGATGATATTAGAACTTGAATCTTCAGTGCTTGAATCGTCACAACATAATACTTTATTGAACATGCTTCCCATGTTTATTACGTTAAAAAATTGCAACCAGTAACAGTGTGACTCAATGGGATAAAACAATTATAGCGAGATACACCAATTTGTTTTTCTAGATAAATAAATAGTTGAATTAACAAGTATTACATTTTCATCTGTGTTGAAATGCAGTCAGCCCCTTGGTTTCTTAACTTAGCTTAAGCTCCTCGCTATATACTACATACTACTAACACTTTCATAACCAAGACGCATCTAGTCTATTTGTGTCCCCTCCGGATCGACAGTGGCTGGACAGTGGATGCGTTAACCGTACGGTGTGCTAGCCTAGGCCTCTTGTTCGTGACAAGTTTCGTACGGTTAAGAAGCCGGTCGTGAGAAAAAGCCTTAAGGAGTCGATAGCCCGCCACGGTAATTAGATAAGTTTCCAGATACAGCTGCTCTATTGAAACTTCTCGAAACTTCTGTAATAAGGTTACTTACCTATAGACTTCATCGTATCGAACTTGATTCCTGTATCGATAATATCCACTGGTCGGCTGAAGAAGAAATTATAAAACTGCACTCGACTTCAATTTCTTCAGTTTCTGGCCTCTGGAAACGTTTCCAAGTTGTTTTTATCCCATGGAAACTGATTTTTATCATATTTTCGGGAATTCCACAAACATTTTTAGTGGACTTCTTTCATAGAAACGTAGACCATCTGAAACGTAGAGCTCTGTGCCTATACTCAACTCTTATGAAATTTCAGATAAAATTTCCTAGAAATTTTATATAAAAAGGTCTTCGAAATATTTGAAATCATATTCGTTCTG
Organism: Eupithecia tripunctaria; assembly: GCA_955876795.1. Classification (NCBI taxonomy): domain Eukaryota; kingdom Metazoa; phylum Arthropoda; class Insecta; order Lepidoptera; family Geometridae; genus Eupithecia; species Eupithecia tripunctaria. The sequence goes on from OY041604.1 coordinate 11,427,015, forward strand.
AGCATAACAAGCAATATGCTACCCATAACAATGTTCACAATACCTCCCTAACAACGGTGGGTTTTTTTGTTGACAAGGGTATTATACGATTTAACGTGTTCCGGTGAAGTACCTGACCTTTGTCAGCGTTTGTATTAAGTACCCTGCTTGTGATCACGTCTGAATATAGAGAACTAGGTTCTGCCCACGGATTTGCACGTGTTTTTCCATAAAATTGCTAAGAATTTTTGTTGGATTTTGCTCTACATTTATACCAAAGGAGATCAGTCAAAGTTGCCCCCGAACCAACACGAGTGAAAATTTGTTCATAATTAATATTGTAATTTTTCAATTACCGATTAATTACTTCAATGAAACGAATACTTCTGAATGTGGAATACATTTATTCGTTTTTTTACATGATTATTAGACACCATCGTCCGTGTCACAGATAAAGGCTCGTTTACATAGGGTCAGTCAGACTCAGAATTAGCGCCGACCCGTAAAAAACCTAAGGTAAAGTCAGCGCTGACTTTTATATTGAAAGAGGAAGAAGAAAGAAAATACATTTATTTGGAGCCATTACATAACACATAACATAACACGACACATTATAGGTACAAATTACTGGTCAGTAAAAAACAAAGAAAAAATACATAAAAGAGACAATGAAAGTAGTACATATACCTATGCATAAGCAGAAATACGTAAATGTTTCGCTCTGTAAATATTCGCACACGAATTGTAGGTGCACGAAAGTAATTCAATTGTTGTTTCCGCTGTTTTCGCGAATTCATTTTTCTTTCCCACTGACTTCACTCGACAAATCAATATAGTACAATGAGGGCTGGATCTTCGATAAGTTGCTCGTTTTCTTTCTGTGTTGCTAAAGTGAGCAACAGAGAAAGAGAGAACTTATTTCTCTTCTTTTTTCTTCTGTCTCTTTTTTTTTTTTAAAGTATGGAATATCGAATGGAAATATCGAAGAGCGCAGAATGCAGTTTTTGGCGGGACTCGATACATGATGAGGGTTTTATATTTATCACCTTATAAAATATCACGTGATACTGAAAATAGCCCTCTTGGTCGGCCCTAAGAATTTGTGCAATGAAAATTCATAACCACAAATTCCGAAGTTATTTTCCATTCGAATAACTTAAAATAAGAGTCCGTGATTTTTATTCGACAATGCTAGAAGTTTCAATAGTTCTAGCATTCAGAAGTAAGTTACCTACATAATTTATTGAATTTCTCTATTTAAATATTATTGTTTTGTCAGCCTGACATTTGTATTGAATTGTAAATACAATTAATACTAGTTAGGAATACCTAGAAATTATTAGCTACCGTCCTATTGTAAAACAGACAAAGGGTTATAATCTAGTATACGATCCAGTGTACGATTCCTCACTGTTGTAATGCGCGGTTAGTAATAAAAAAGTAGGCAACTAATATTGAAGTAAATAATATTAAAAGGTTTTTCTTGCGGACGGGTTTTGAGTGGACTTGTCAAAGTAAACAGTTGGCATGCTTATGAACAAAACTAACGGCGATGATAAATAAATCTCAAAAATATATTTATCTGTGGTTAAACTTCAAAGTCAAAAATTATTTATTTCCATAAATACAATAAATGTACACCTAGAAAAGGTCAATTAATATTGTATAATTTTATTATAAATAACACTAACCAATACAGTTATATATTTTTATTAATTTACTACAAGGAAAACCGGATGCTTTTATATACAGAGTTACAAATTGATAAATACCAGTAAACTAAGTAAGGTAAGCTTAAAGGTTTTCACGGGTAGTTATCAGAATAGTACAACAAATTTAGACTATGAACAATGTGACTAATCTACATGTATCTTTATATAGTGTTATTGAGTTACAGTACCATATTTTGAAATAAGCATTTTCAGCCCCATTATCATCATTGGCGCCAAAAAATTCTCCGTTGAGCCGTCGCCTGGCGAAAGTGCCACTAGTGCAGATTAGGTCAAGGTCAAGTTGAATTTGACACTCCATATTTTATTAATAACGGCAGACTTGGAGGCAGTCACGTATGAAAGTTTCAAGGAATCGCGCAAAAGCCGGGAAAGTTACCGGGAACGTCAGTCGACAGCGAATGGTACTTTTCCACGCAACTTTGTGGTTCAGCCCTATTATTTGCAACTGCAAAATGCAGGTAAGAAGGCGTGGCTATACCTACCAATAGTTGCGCTGATTTTCGATTTTGTTGTTTTTTACTGTAATATCTAATTAAATTAAATTATATATTTATTTATTAAATATATAATTGCTTTTAATTGAAGCATTGGGTGCAATAAGAAAAACCAAGTTGATTTAACTAATTGTTTTAAGTTAACAATAACCCTGAATCTTGTTAGTTGTCTTTTATACCGAGCAAAAAGCATTTAGAACTTGTATTTTGGAATAGCAAAATTGCTGCAACGACTCACTTTCTCATAATATATACCTAAGTACATAGTGCCGATTCGCTGCCAAAACTTAGATAACAAAACTAAGTTCAATTTAAATTGAATTCAAATGTTTTTTATTTCATTCGGTTTGATTCGTTGATCTCAGACCCTTCTGACCCGCATGTTTTGACCCTATCTTTAAAAAAGTACCCGTTTGACCCGCTTCGTTTTTTCACTATCAACTTTACCTATTTTGGTAGAATGCGTTGAACTCGTCGAAGCTCTGCCAAATCTCAGCTGCCGGCCCGTGCGGATTTGTTGTTGTTTCACGTAGAATCGCACCGTATTGGCCACAGATATCAGAAACTAAGGTATTGGCCATTCAGCTGCGTTCGCCTTTTTTGGGAATTTTGCCCCCTGTGTCGCATCTTCCCCCGCACGCATGTGAGCGAGCGGTTGCAGAAACTAGAAGGAATTTACCCATTTTTGATTTTTAGACTTATTTCAGAAATATTTATTTCTAATGGTGAATATATTTAGGATGTTTGCAACACGACAGATTTTTAAATAAAGAAAGGTGTCTATCATGCATAAAAAATAGCTTGAAAATGACTCGATTTGGTGGTCAAAATATGGCAAATTAGTGTCACTCTCATTTAAAGATCATAATGTTTTTTAAAAAACTAAAACACAACATAGCTATTTTTCATCAGATTATGTATGGAAAATTTCAACACGATCGGGGACGTAGTTTCCAAATGAAGCGGAAAGTACGTTTGTATGGGGGTTCATGTATCCGCACCGTTCATAACTAAATTTATCTTTTAATGAATGCGTTCAATTGCAAAAAGGAAATTATTGACCTTAGTTTCCTAATGCGTTACTGATTTCGCTAGATACTAGACTTAGACTTTACTCAAATTCAAAGTCCTTTATTTCCATACCTAAAACAAAAATATGCCAACAACACTCGTGGAAATACGCAAATAAAGTTACTAGTGTAATTTCCCTCGTGCCCTACAGTAAGGGCGATGTCAACTCAAATACAAATATTAGGCTTGATATACCTAAACACAATCTGCGTATTATATTCTGTGATATCACAAATCACTTTGTTCTCCATAAAAATACCAGATAAGTATATTGATTAAGCACAGCTTACATCATTTGGTTTCTTTTTCTGGTGTTATCAGTAGCGTACCTTAAATTACCTTATCGAATCTGTTAAAATTATGTGATTTTGTACTAACCATTGATTGTTCACTTCAGTATTTATCACACCCGTGTATAACAAAAACTGTTTTCGTTGATCTAACAAACAAACAATTATGGCGATTGATTTTTAACCGCCTTCAAAAAAGACTTTTTGAAATCGGTTAAAAAATCAATCGTCGTAATTGTTTGATTGACAGTTTTTTTAAGATATTGCATAGCTTCTATCGCGGGCCTTGACCGTGGAGACCGAATACAGAAATTCCGTAACGAAAAAACCTAACACGGGAGGTGTTAGGTTATTTTCGTACTCCGGCCGGCACAGCGGTGATGCTTTTTAGTTTTGCCATCTATCGATGAATAGCAGAACTTTTAATGACTATTTGAAATATCACGCTTGTCTCTTTAGTTCAGCAACTCGCCTCTAGGTGGCATTGGTTATAAATTGCATAAGCTGATAAAAAATATTTTTATCTGATCTTTTGACTGGGTCGTCCGATTCGATTGTCATGATTCTTTTTTTATATGTAAGCTGGTCCTTCCTGTGTGGTCCCATTTTAATTTTGTTCAGCTCTGACGATGAGTTCCATGAAAATTCAAAAAAATTGAAGTCGGTTTATAGATATTTAAAACAAAATCAATTTATTTATGTATATTTTTATGTGACTGTTATTTTTTTTTGAAGTGTCACTCACGGAATACCTGACTTTATTTTTTGGATCATGGGTAACTTCTTCGTAGTACACTCTTAGCAATAAAATACTATATGAACTCTATAAATAAAATAAATAAATAATGTAGGACACAATTCACACGGCATTGTCTAGCCCCAAGCTAAGCAGAGCTTGTGTTATGGGTACTAGATGCAATGGTTATGAACAGCTGCTCGTGCATTGCGCCATCGTTTCCATTTGCTAAGTTGCGATGTTGTAGCAGTCGGTCATTGTGAACTGTGTCGAGAGGTGATGTGGTCCGAGCTCTTGCGATCTTGCTTGAGAGCTGACCTTGGGACCTTGAAGATTCTACCAACAAGGTTTTTCATCTCAATGCAACTATCTTACTCAAAAGGTTACTGGTTCAACCACGGTTGGTAAGTGCTCATAATCTTTGTCATCGACTCATCATGTAAACTTTATGTTGTCCTCAACAAGGTTTAAACTCGAACATCTAACTAAACAATTCAATCGCGGGCGATCAAATGCTACTGTTTCCGGTATTCCGGGCAGCGCGTACGGTCATTCCCGACACGTAGAACAAACTTCGTCGACGGAACTTTCCAGATATTTGTCAGCGCACAGCTAGTCCGGATTCAACGAAGCGATTGTGAGAGTGGATGGCTATGGGTAAAGTTGTCAAATAAAATCATTTTTCTTTCTTTCTTTTTTAAAGCAAAATATATTACAACAATTATTTTTGTAAGCATTATTTATCCAAGAATGACAGGTTTTTAACGAATTCTGCCCAGTCTGCCCAGTTTGCCCAGTCTCCGTGTAGTGGGGGAACGGAGACTAGCACCTGCGTCGTGGGTCATGAAGGTGTTAATGCATTACGGATGTAAGCGGGTTAACTACGAACCTTATTTGTGTTGGAAGAACACCGACGTAGTTAACCTGTTTCCATAATAAATTCACCAAACTACAAAAAAAATACGGCGTTACTACACCACATACAGGCTTAAAGTACCTACCCACATGATGCATATAGGCAGCCAATTTGTCCGTTACCGTAAGTAAGTAATAAATTAATAGATAGACAACAGAATTTTGCTTATAAGTGTTCCGCTTGTTTTTTTTTACTACAGAAATTTTCGTAGTTTGACAAATTCATTGTATACAGCGCAACCACCACCGCTCGCCTCAACGCGCAGTGCTCGAAGGAATAGAACCGCACTCGCCCTGAGGCGAGTGCGGTTCTATTCAGTGGTTCGTGTTCTTCCAACACAAACAAGGTTCGTTGTTAACCCGCTTACATTCATAATGAGTTCAGCTTGTTATCCATCCCCATTCGTTAGCTTAATAGACAGGCCAAGCTTGTACAAAACTCTTCAATTTTGTTGCACAAACTTAGTTCCGAAGACGTAGGTTACAAAGTAAAGAACATAGTTACTTATCTATGCAAATTGCTTTTGCTCTTCAGTTTTCAGAACTGCTCAGTCGGTGGCAATGTTTTATTCATGTGTTGTGGTGTTTGAAAGCAATCAACTTGTTATGATAACTTTTGTTTGATGCGCGTCAATGTATGAGGTCTGCGGAGAATGTCAGTCAGTTGGATAAGACGGTGACACAGTTAGCTGTCTCTACTAAATAACAGATCGTATACATACATTTGTCCCGAGGTAGGAATCGAACCTGCGACCTCCTGTGTCGTAGGCGGATCATCGCCCGCCGCGCCACCGAGGTTGTCGAAAAAAATTGTACCTAGTGATTGATGATTTAATCCGTTGTCTTCCGTTAAATAAAATAAAAAATAGAGAAGGAAATAAAGCGGGGCAAGCTACGAGTAACTGCTTGCAAGCAAAAATGTTTCAATATCGGTAAGCGGCATTTTTGTGATGGTATTCTGCACCTAGGATAGGCTGATCATGGCCCTTCCTTGGCTTTCGAGTTCATAGCAGTTGCAGATGCATACAATATTTCCAGATAATCTAACTGACGGATTAATTAGAATTTTTGAGTCGGCAGGCCTATTGTAGATTTTTTTAATGCGCGAAGACTAGTCTAGAAACTAAAAGAATCGAGAAATCTAGAATAATCTAGAAACTAAAAGCATACTTTTGTCACTCCGGTCGTAAGATAGTAAGATAGCAGCATGATGACCTGATACTGCAGTCAATTTACCTAAATATAGTTTGGGTTTAGCCAGACAGATCATTTAATTAAGGATAACTTTATCAAAATATCCATCTCGCTAATATATCCATTAAAAATTACGTTTGTCTCTACCAACAAACCTTCGATCGAAGGGTAGTTCCACCCAGCTCCAAATCCCATAGTTTTTATAATTTTAATTTTTATACATGGATTCCACCACAAAAATTTTAGAGGGTGTCTAGATTTTTTCTCGATTAATCAAACTAATTCCTAACTAGAGATTCTACTACAAATCTAGTACGCATTTACTCTCAGTACAGTATGTAGGTACCTATTACCCTACTTGGGTACCATTGTGTCGCTTCAGCTTTACTTGGATATTCAGGCCTACAAATAGACACAGTGATTGCAATAAACATCAAACATCAAAAAAATCATTATTTCCATTATACAATAAATGTACACCTAGAAAAGGTCAAATTATATTTAAAAATTACACTGACAATGTAAAGTGGTAATTTTGATTTCGGTCGCTTCTCTGCTTAGCTTGGGGCTAGATGATGCTGCCTGGATTGTCTAGCATTATTTCTTTATTATCAATCCGTGTTGATTTGATTCGTTGATCAGTGTTGAGGATTTTGATGAAGCTAGAATACAAAAAACGTTCAGATACAAGATTCAAACATAATTTTCTTATTTAGTCTATGAACAGTTGAATGACCTAAGGAAACATTAACGTAAAATAATACAGACGAATATTCGTCTCCGGTATTTTATGTTATAATGTTATTATACTGACACGCGAGTATGTATCCAATGCACTCAGAGCCAGGTTTAAGTTACGTACTATGTAAACCTGATGCAAGTTAACAAGTCACCGCATCCACGAATCACCTTTGAGGAGCTTTGTGTGATTACTCAGAACTTGGTCTTACAAAATAAGTACGTATACAAGTCAAATTTTTACTGTATACACAGCTTGATAAATAGTTATTACTATCAACAAGAAATAAGGTGCAATTGACTTTAAGTCACTTCAATTTTTTGTCCACTAGCGGAAGAAGTGAAAAAGAAACCACTAGCAAGTTTATCGCTTATCAACTAATACAATCTTAGGATAACTAGTCTAACTGGTCTTACATACTGTGGATGTTACTCAGCTGAACTGAAGGGCGAATTAACCGCCCAGCTAAAACGAAGGCAGAAGTTCTTCAAAAGTGAAGTTGCCTGTAGTCTCCGCCGATTTCTTCATATAGATACTTTTAATTAAAAGATTTCGACTTTACCTTCAAAGGAAGGAGGATATTCAAGGTATCTCTCGTAGATAAATTCTGTTTTATTTAAATTACAATGTTGTTTGTTTCTTGTTTTTACGTTTATCAGCAATCATCTACAGTTATATTGCTAGGTATCTTTATTTAACAAAGAAAATGACAATCAAGTAATAGAAAACTTCTCAGAACTCTTTGTCTTGTATGTACACAATATTTATCCATAGTCTCTTCATAAACTCTCTCTATCTCATAGGTTTGCTATCCCAAAAAACTCCATTAGGGTTAAGCTTGCCTTTGTTCATGGCCAGTATTTGTTAACTTTTATGTATGTTTTTTTTGTGCGCAATAAAGAATTTAAGAAAACAAGTAGAGTATTTTACGATTGGTTGGTCCTTTAGGTACGTAATGTGTTATTTCGAAGCGAATTTATTTGACCTGTAATTGTAACAATTATACCTTATTAAATCGTTTTGAATACACAAATATCATGCGTGACGTTTATTTAAGTATAATACTATCACAGAGACTATAACAACAATATTATCATAATACTTCGGAAATAATGGCCTACTACACATATCCGAAAAAAATCTTCCACGCAGTGAAAGAATCCCAAAAAGTTTCTTTATTCGAAAAATATTCTGAACTAAACGTTTATGTTTTAGGAGATTTTCGATTCTTAGAATTTGTTCAATGTCTACGTGAATATTTTGTTATGCGTACGTGACTACGTTACTTGTTTACTGAAATCCGAAATAAGGCAACGCGTCTTTTGTTATGGTTACTTTTGTTTTTAGTTTAGCTTTTATAAATAAACAATTTTTATCACATTGTAAATAATAAGGCAAATAATAACAAAAAAGTACGCGATAAATACCCGATAAATAGTCATTGATTATCTTAATCGCGAAAGCCCTATTCATTTTTGTCGCAAACTACCGTCAACTTTACGATTTCGGTGAAGGTAACTGCGAGCAAATTAGACAGCCCGATAAGTTTGTGGCGATGATCGGTCAGTCGTTTCGTTCGTATAATAATAATAATAATAATTTATGGTTAACTTAAATTTCTTATGATTTAAATGTATTATGGTTAACTTAAATGTTTATTTACCACAGAAATTTAAGGCGCCGCGCGAAGCTCGGATGTATGTGTTTTTTGCTACCTCTAACCTCTTTGTTTCAAGTTGCAAAGAGGTTTTCCATAAACAATGTGATTTTCTTGGGAAGTTCCTTGTTGACGAAACCGCTTAGTCCTGGCCGACTTCAAGCAACTCCACCAAAAGCCAAGCAAGCACAAAGGGAAAGATAGATAAACTGGACAGGGTGCCCCAGACTAATTGTATGTGTTACAAAATTATTATATACGTGCTCGCTTATGATGCTGTGCGACAAACAGAACAAACAGGGTTATCGAATGTTTATCTTGCTCTTTTATGTGTGAATATGAAATAAATGCACCACAAACGTATATACATATAGCAAGGCACCTATCACACCGAGGAGACCAAATGATTATTTGTAAAAGTTATAAATTGGAATAAGAGGAGACTTTAATCTATTAGTAATTCGAAGTAATTCGAGCAAACGAAAACCGAAAACGCTGAGCGATTTATCCATCAGATGTTTTCGAAGGCGACCAGGCAAAATGAAAAATACCTTTATTTACAGCAAAAACCTGTACCTACTAGACTAGATGTAGTTTACCTATATACCTACATTTGGTTATTACGGAGACGTATCTACAGTGAGATTTCTGATGGTTCTCACTCTAGGCCTTCTTCGAGGAAACCTAAAACTACATTCAACCACTGTTCTTAAATCAGAGGAACTCCGGGCCACCCTGTACACCCTCAGCATACAAATGCGAGCTCACGATGTAAGCTGATCCATCTCTGATCTCTTTCGAGGGTTATCCCTCTATCCTTTCATCTATCATCTTATCCTTACCCTATTATTTCGTTACCAATCCCATTGCTGGCAAACTGACAGCACAAAGGAATGGATGGATTAGGATTATTAACATGGAAATAATCTACGTGTATGTCTTAGAACAAACTATTGACGACCTCTGTGGCGCGGTGGGCGAAGGTCCGCCTGTCACGCAAGAGGTTGCGGGTTCGATTCCCGCACAAATATTTGTACGATCTGCAGTTCAGGGCGTTCTGGATGTTTTCTATGTATAATAAAAAATATCTATCTATGTAGTGTATTGTATTATGTATATCAGTTATCTAGTATCCATAACACAAGCTCTGCTGAACTTGGGGCTAGATAATGCTGTGTGACTTGTCTAGCATTATTTATTTATTTATTTTTATTACTACCTTCTAAGGCTTGTTGTGATGTAGGTGCTTTATAATCCGCGAGAGACCTAGACAATGAATGAATGAATGAATTAACACTTTATTGTACAAACAAAAAACAATATACATTAAAGTCTTATATCTAAATAATAAATATACATAGTACAAAAGGCGGCCTTATCGCTGAGAGCGATTTCTTACAGGCAACATTAGTATGGAAAGAAAAAATATAAGAAAATAAGGGTCGATAGTGTACAGTTGTAAAAACAGAACTTATATTATACATAGGTACTTAATTACCTACAACACAAAATAACCTATAATAATACAGTAAGTCCAAAATAAACATATATTCATATAAAAGATTAAGCATTCACATTATTTCACATCTAAAATTCCAGAAGATGATGAAATGAATGAGCTTAGACAGCTGTAGAAAGACAATGTAACAATCGATACCGAAAGCGATAGTAGAAAAGTCCAAAAATATATCATCATCATCATCATCATCAGCCTATATTAGTCCACTGCTCGACATAGGCCTCCCCTAATGAGCTCCATAGCACCCTCTCTTCAGCTTGACGCATCCAGCATCTGCCTGCACTGCAGTCTTTCGCAGATCTTCATACCATCTGGCCGGAGGACGTCACAGTACGTTTTGCCGAGTCGCGGTCTCCACTCAAGAACTCGTTATATGGGTTTGACATAATATGCCTTAGATATGTCACGTGATCTGCTTCGAAAATTTCCCCTACGAATATTTGAATTGTTATCGATTCGCTTCATAGAGAATGCCGGTTGGCCACGTACGCCCTCTGGGACATATTGGTATTCTCTAAATAGTTAATCAAATAAAAATATAAAAAAAATCTGAAATATAGGTACCCTTTTGTCCATTTGTGATATAAACTCTAGACTAGACCAAGGCGGGCCACCCCGCTTCGACGATGGTCATAAGGAAATTGATTTTATCATTGTTTTAATGTTAAATGAAATAAAATAACACAATTATATTTTTAATATGGGTTTTCCTGATAGTAATTTGTCGATTACAATCAAATCATCAAATGTGTTTTGCAGTGAGGGATCTGCGAGATTAACAAGCTTCATGATAGATATTTTTTCATTAAACGTGGCGGGAATAGAACCCGCAACCTCCTGCGTCGACCCTCGCCCGCTGCGCTACAGGTCGTCGAGTGATGTATGAAAATATTTTCTTTGATAAGGTTCCGTCCTGTTCTAATAGCGTTACAAGTATGATCTTTCACCTTTAATAGGATTTTATGAACTGTTTTAGATACCAAGGGGTCTAAAACAGTTCGTTCATTCGATCCGTTTCCGCAGCGAAAACATTTCGTATAAACACAGATTCGAATTTAAATTATATTCGGACGGAACTTCAGATCGCTATTTTGATTTGTCAAAAGTTTCCGATATCGAATCCGACGAATTAAAATATGCCTACTGGTTTTTTTATAAATAATTTTATACGTATATGTACCCCGGTTAGCATTCCGTTGTTTACTATCTGGCAAATTTAAATCGCGACCGATCCTGGTTCGATTAATAACATTCTTCGTGCCTGGTTCGATTAATAACATTCTTGAGTCAATAGTTTTGGTTGCAATAAATGAAATTTACTTTTTAGATAATTCTTTTTCTATTATTTCAAAATTCTTTTATCTATATATATATATAAAGTATTTTATTTCTATAACCTTCATGAGCACTCAGATCCCCTAGTACTATCCAATGATCCTATTCATCCAGGGTTGTCTGGTAGAGATAAGTCTTGAGCGATCAGACCGCCACTTATCTCTTAGTTTTGAAGCTGTTCTATTGTATTGTTTCATTTAATAAGTGTGCAATAAAAAAAAATCCATCTATCTATCTACCTGTAGGGTAATTCCGGGGTAGATGGCCCTACTAACTTGGAGGACCTATATTTGGTATAAACATGATGATTTAAACCACCAATTTGATTGAAAACAAAACTTTAATTATCCATCTTACTATATTATTATAATAATCAGTCTCAAAATCAACAAATATGGCACAATTTCACTTTTAAAAAAAATTACGATTGGCCATCTCTCCCAGAGTGTCCGGGAGTGATAGCCATAGGGGTTTGGGGGAGATGGCCAGTTGTTTTCTTGCCCTTTCCTTTGCCCTTAGGGTATTTTTCTTCATTTTTTTTCTTTTTACCGCAGTAAGAACACATGTCATCATATTCGGTGCAATTTTCGTGCACCCAGAGCAAACATTTTTTACATTGCAGCCAGTCTTCAACGAGTTGAGTTCTGTAGTAATTTTCACCACAACCTCTACAGTTATCTTCCTCTCTGTCTTCATTTTCACTTTCAGAAGTATCACACAAACCCACGGGAATTTCTTCGCAACTACTGACTGAAATCCTGCGAATAGCATTACGTTTACTTGCTGTCTTTTTTTCTTTAGGTTTTTCGGTATCTTTTGTTTTAGGTTTTCCAGTCTTTTTTTCTTGTTTTATCTTGTTTTCTTTGTTTTCTTTTTCAGTTTCTTTTATTTTACGCTTTTTAATATGATCGTCAGACGTCAAAATAATGCTAACCTGCTTTGCTCGTTTGCGAACTTCGTAGAGTTTTATAGGCAGTGGCGATATTTCGTTTAGCACTTTTGTCGGTGTAGGTTTCTCAGCCTGGGTTCCAGAAGTGCTTGGCCCTGGATCTGGATTATTTGATACTTGAAGATCAGTACTTGGAAGCCGAGTGTTATTTTTCTTTCTTTCAACAGGGGGCTCAATGTTTCCACTGAACGCGTACTCTGGTATGGCTCCTGGGTTTAGTGGAAAAACTCCTGTGGCTTTGAATCCAGAAGTCGCATTTCCACTGGTAGCTGATTTTCCCCAACTTTCATTAAGCAACGTACCAAACTGAAACTGAAATAACTTCATATTTTATGGCCATCTTCCCCAGAAAAAAAATGGCAATCTATCCCGATTGCATGGGGGAGATGGCCATACCTATTTCTAAATATATTGCATCAACCTCATAGTTCATTTTGAGGTTAGAATATGAGAAAACTTATGTACCTTACAATAAAACAACAAAAACAAGAATTTTTTTTAAAACTTTTCTGTGACTTCATAATATATGAACCCCTTACCTTATATCACATAGGTGTTGAAAAATCAAAGTGGTTTTACACATAAAAAATATTTTTTCGCGCAAAAATCACTCGAACACTTTGTTGCCGGCAGGAAGGCGAAGCGAACTAAACTGTCATGAACGCCATCTACCTGTTTCTAATTGGACTTTTTTCGATTGGCCGTCTCTCCCTTACGGCCATCTACCCCGGAATTACCCTACCTACATTTTGAAAGCTAGACACGTAACTAGGCAATACAATTAAAGGCATGACAGTACACTGAAAAATGTAAATTCACTAATTTGTTTATATCAAGCTGAAATGTTCTTCAGTGGTTACATGGCTGAAACTTTGTTAATTTACAGACACATCTCAGAAGTTCGCAACACCTGTACTTGCTTGCTTAATATGTATTAGTATGTACGACCTTCAGACAAAGTTTGCTTTATGAATCACGTTCTCAGAACTCCTTACAGTAAGATTTTAATTGGAACAATGGGAGACAGGTATGTGAAATTCACCGTTGTTTTTAAAGGCCGTTCTTGAAAAACATGATTAACAGATGTTGTAGATTATAATAAAAAGCTCTCTGACTTTTCGAAAGACGTTGGGAATACTTTTTGTAAGACGTTGGCTATCGGTGAGTTTTCGTAAGACGTTTGGAGCATGTCCCACGTGGGACGTTGGGAATAACTCGTTTTCTGCATTAAAAACTTAATGTGAAAGTCATAGTTTGGTTTTCTGCATTCAAGAAAACTGGTTATGATATTTTCTTCTTTAGGTTCAGTTTTTTCCTCAGCTTGCACAGATGACGCAATGTATGCCTACTACATAGCTTTGCATAGTTTTTAGTCTGCATACATGCATGAAAGGCGCTATGGCGCTCATTAGGGGATGTATATGTCCAGCATTGGACTAAATAGGCTGATGATGATGACTACCCCACTATTGAAATGTCCATATTAAAAACCCTCTCGTTATACCTACAGCATCGAGACAGAAATGAAGTCCTCAGTTCAGAGCGAGGCAAGGAGGCAACTGTTTCCAAGTGATATTGGGCCTTAACGAGATAACAGTATTGGATCCCGGGCTACCCTCGTGAATATTTTAACTGCCTTATCTTACCTCCAGCACGGAATGATGAGGTGACAAATCAGTAGAGTTACTTTCTCATACTATTTATTTAGCTAAATTCTTGTTGTTTTTTAAGTATTTTTGTATTCATTAAGTTTATGTTATTACTAATAAGTCGTCAACTTACTTAGTATTATACAATTTTTCAAGCAAACAAACAAACAACCAAATCTTTCCTGTTTATAATAATAGTATAGGTAAAGCGGACATTTTTGATTGTTTCTTTGTTTGAATGGCTCCGAAACTATTCGACCGATTTAAAAAAAAAAACTCTCATCATTAAAAAGCTTACATTTCAGGGAGTCACATAGGCTATATTTTATCCCGGAATTTCCACGGGAACGGAAACTACGCGAGCGAAACCGCGAGGCGCTGCTACTGTCTTATAATTATACGCTATTGCTTTAACACCTTTATGGCCCATGACGCAGGTGCCGTCTCCATCCCCGTGTAGACTGAGCAGTGAATGTGATAATACCTTACTTACCCTACTGCTAGCTATCTTACTTTTTTCCGTACATCCACTGCGTTCAGCAAAGTATTAATTCTTTTGAATATTCCAGCATCAGATGCGATAGGATCTCATTGAGGGCGCGTTTGTAGCTACCTACGGAGGCAAATTATATCAGGGTCGGCGATAACATGCTATCTCGGCTGGATTCTGAGGGTAATTCTTTGAATCTTATGCAGAGAAACAAGTAGGTAGAGTTTTGTCTGCGCGTGTATTTTCACTTAGTTGAAATATAGCAGAGAATATATAGGGTGGCTTTTGTGAGTTGGGAGTGGATGGTCTAATCAGCTGTGTGGTGCTGGTTTGGAATTTGCACCCCATCTCTTCCCGTGGGTGTCGTAAGATTCGACAAAGGGATATTCACCGGGGGCGGGCAGCAGCGCCCTCTGCAGAACAATTGTACCACCGAACTGAAATCCCTACCCGCATGCCCAGCGTGGGGATTGTGGGCATTACCCCCCATTAGATAAACGCCTACAAGGCGCTTATTAGGGGGAGACCTGCGTCCAGCAGTGGACCATTACAGGCTGTTGAGGTTGAGGTTGAAGATCTAATCAGAAACTGGCTCAATTTATGTGAAAAAAAACTGCATACTTTTTTAAAAATAAGTTCTTAAACGTGGAATAAAAAAGAGGCGTGCATCGGCCCTTTGTTAGTTAAATAAAAAATAAAAAAACATGTTAGTACATTCGTAGTACTGCAAAGTTAAACTCAACAGTTGAACAGTTAGTACATACAAACTACCAAATCCGCTAGCTAATATCCTGGAGGCATCGATCAGTTAGCTTTTGGCATTTCGCCGTGTGCCCCGGAGGCCGAGATTTGGCGGGAATCCAGCGCTGCACATCATTCCGGTGCAATCTCCAGCATTGTCCCCCGAAAAAAGACCATTGGTTGGCCTTTTATTTTACTGCTTTTAAAAGCGAGAATTCGTATAATATGTGTTGCAAGAAAATACCATCTGCGTGGCTTAGAATTTGCTCCACCCCAATTCTTCTCGTGGGTGTCGTAAGAGGCGACTAAGGGATATCCATTGGAGGGCGAGCAGCAGCGGCCCCTGCAGAACAAATCTTCCACCAAACTGCGATCCCCAATCCGCATGCCCAGCGTGGGGAATATGGGCACTACCCCCCATGAGTTAAAAGACAATAAGACGTTTATTAGGAGGAGGACGTCGTCCAGCAGTAGACCGATACAGGCTATTGAGGTTCAGGTTAAAACCATCTCATTTATACTTCGTGAGCTGTGTGGTGGCTTAGAATTTACACCACACCAAATCGTCCCACGGGTGTCGTAAGAGGCGACTAAGGGATATCCACGTGGGAAGTAGCGTTCTCTGGAACAATTCTACCACATTACTGCGATACCCACCCCGCAAATAAAATTACTACGAAAATTCCAACCGTCAAGAAAGAACAAAAGAAAAGAAATTTATTTGGACCATAATATATGTATAACACGACATTACAATAAATAAATAATAAATAAATAATAATAATGTTGGACAATTCACACAGCATTATCTAGCCCCAAGCTAAGCAGAGCTTGTGTTATGGGTACTAGATAACTGATATACATAATACAATACACTACATAGATAGATTTTTTTTATTATACATAGAAAAACATCCAGAACGCCCTGAACAAAAATAGGTTCTTGGTACAAGAAACTCCTATAGATAAATAAAAAAATCGGATACAATTAAATAGTGTGCAAAAGGGACCAAAAAGGTCCCTGTCTCAGAATTATGCCGCTACAAGACGAAGCTAGTTGCGGCGTTGATTTTTTGGCAGGTCCTGGTGTAGAGGTGTGGAATCAATAACTTGGTAAGTACATTTATCTATTTTTACTCTCTAGACTCTAACTTAACTATACAAAAATATAACCGGAGCTTAACTTACAAGTTCCACTTGAATCCATACGAAAACAAACCTTATCTTAATTGTAACAGTTAGCAAATATCTAAAACTTATCCATTAGAAACTTTCGAAAATATCAAGTTAGAAATCGACACTGCGAGTAAGAAGTTTAGTTTTATAACAAGTAGGTGTTTAACTAGTGTTCCATGTTAGAAGCTCTGGCAGACTTGTAACTGCTGAAGGTAACTACAATGTTGCTAGTGATGAAAAGGCGCAAGTTCAACGTAAAGATCACCAACATTCTCGTCTTGTGGGATGACGATCGGCGAAAGACTGCAGGTAGGCGCTGAATGCGTCAAGCTGAAGACAGGGCTCTGGCGCTCATTAGGGGACGCCTATGTCCAGCAGTGGACTAATATAGGGTGATGATGATGGATCCTGCAAAAATCCTACCAAAAATCATTACTATGTAGAGTCTGTTCAAAAAGAGAAGAGTCGTGGCGTTACAGTGAACTAATATTTTGAGGCGTACTGCAATGACAGAGCAGTGTTGTCAACGCAACACAAAAGTTGTCAATTGGCACACGAACGTCCTAAATTCCCACGACTGTTCTCTTTTTGAACATACTCTATCCTGCTGTAGCTGTAGTACAGTAGTAGTAATTTAATGTTTGTATCTGCGTAGTGTTTTTTGCGTTAAAGCAACGACTGGTTTTTAGATCATAATAGAAAATTGCACCTTTCCCCGCTCCCCGCAACTCCTGGAAAAAACGGTATGCATGCAGTGGGCACACTTCTGTTAAACTATACACATCAGGACAACTAGTCTATACTATAATAATAATATTATAAAGAGAAGATTAAAAGAAGAAGAAAGATTTGATTGTTTGTTTATTTGTATTGAATAAGCTCCGAAAATACTAGACCGATTTAAAAAAATATTTCATCATTACAAAGCTTACTTTTCAGGGTGATAAAGGCTACATTTTATCCCGCAATTCCCACGGGTACGGGAACTACGCAGGTGGCACTTGCTAGTGATTTATAATTCTAGACATAAATATAACTTATAGACTACTGTTTGTCCCGATAAAACGAAGACGCAAGCAAAAGTTGCAGCTTGTCCCAGCCAAGAATCTAATATAACTTTTTCCACGTTATTGGCTGCATACTTTTCACAATCTGAAACCCCATTCTTACATTACAGAGATGGAATGTAAAACCGGATACTGTTTTGTCGTTGTCTAGTCACGTAGTGTCCCAACTTTGCCCTGTCCCGGGGTGCGCCCTACTTCTACTTAGTTCAAAGGAGCCCCTGAGACTAGGAAGCAGTTTAGTATCGCTTTTCCTACGTTTATAATACCGAGTTCTATTATAACCTTAATTTATAACAGTTATGTGTTGAATTGTATCCTAATATCCTGCTATCCTATCATAACCACATCATTCTATCACACTAATATTATAAATGCGATAGTTTGATCACCAAAACTGCTGAAGGGTTCGGACTGAACATTTGCATACAGGCAATTCTAATCCTGGAATCAAACATACTTTTAATCCAATAAATCAGTTCCTGTGGGATATAAATCACTTTTAAACGTTTCCATAGGAAGAAAGCGTGGGAAGCCGCGGGGCGCAGCTAGTATCTAATATTATAAATGAGAAAGATTGTTACTACGTCACTAACTGCATGACCGATTTAAATTAATTTGGTATGTGTAGTTTGTATGATAGTTTAGATTCTAGAATAATCATGTATAAGCAAATTTTCAAAAATTAACCGGTGAAGGGATTAAGGGTGGTTAAATTTCTATGGATAATTATTTCTTGGTTTGATTCACTCGAAACATGGCGGCCTGCTAAGGATCCACTCTAGACCGTCTTGAGCCCTCAACATCCAATCATGGACTGCGTGTTGTCGGATGTCATCAATCCATCTTTTTGGTGGTCTTCCCCGCGGTACGGTGTGCTGTCGTGGTCTCCACTCCAGCAGTCTTCGCGTCCATCGCTTCTTATCCATTCGAGCACTATGTCCCGCCCATCTCCACTTTCGCGCCCCAATTTGTTCCACCACGTCTTTAACTTTTGTTTTGGCCCTGATTCACTCATTGGTCATGGTTTTTTGCTATACGGTATCAATAAACTGCAAGTAAAGTACTTATATAATCACGTATTTTTTATTTTTAAGTAACGGGGGCGTGCAATAATTTCCGAAGTTTGTATGAATTCCACCCGGCCCCAGCCGCGGGGCGCAGCTAGTGTCAAATAATTTCGAATTATTGCCGACGTCTCGGTAGGTTTTATTTGCCCGTAGGCTAGGTGAAATTACCTCTTCTCGGCAAAAGGCGAAGGTAAAAGAAGAAATTGTATCAATATTAATAAATTGCTTTTAACATGTGTTTCTGTTACCTACTACAACAAGGACATGATTGAGTTATGCATAATACCTTACAAATCTATACTTCCCACTATCCCACTAATATTAGAAAGTTTGTAAGAATGTATGGATGATCGGGATGATAGGAGATCAATCACTCGCCTTTTCCCCAGATCCAGTGGAAACGTGGTTTTGCTTTCTGTTTTAAAAAAAATAGATTTAATTGATGTAATTCTAATTTAAATTTTGAATTAAGGTAATTCTAATCCTGGAATGGAACATACATCCTTTTTCTCATAAAGCAGTTCCCGTGGAATGGAAATCCATGTAACGTAACGTAAAACGTAACAACGCGTGCGAAGCCGCGCATATACTAGTTATTTCGTAAATTCAAAATTAACTCTGTCTGTTTGTCTGATACCTTTCTATATCGTATCCATTTTGAATGGAGCATAAACGTAAACAAACCGCCCATACTTAACCTAAAATTCACTTTGTTGGCGCGT
The DNA here is from genome assembly GCA_955876795.1 of Eupithecia tripunctaria. Lineage (NCBI taxonomy): Eukaryota > Metazoa > Arthropoda > Insecta > Lepidoptera > Geometridae > Eupithecia > Eupithecia tripunctaria. The sequence continues at coordinate 11,446,538 of OY041604.1, forward strand.
CCTTTTATACGTAATTTACATTACTTGTCGATTTTAGATCCTACCTTCAATAAAAATTGCTTACAGTTATATCTGAAACTCGACGCCAAGCAAGTGAGATTTTGTTATTTGTGTCGTACTTTGTTTACTAACATGCTTCATTCAAAATGGATAAACCATAGAAGCCACTATTGCACTGTCAATAGGTAGTTTTTATAAAACCGAAAGTAATTCTGTGCCTGTTAACTTTTCACGCCTAAATGGCTGAACGGATCTTAGTAAAATTTGGTAGGGCAAATGGACAAATGATGTCCTGGGACTGTCCCAGGGATAAAAAGTATGCTATTATATCATATATTTTATCCTGGCAAAGCGCATGCGAAGCCGTGGGCAGAAACTAGTGACAAAAAAGAGCGGTGCGGACAATGCTGCGTATGCTTTCAAGGGAGTCATGCAAAGAGACATTTAGGAAGTTAGGCATACTCACGGTGCCCAGCCTTTACATATTCTTAGTGCTGACTGATATTATCATAAATAGACACCCTTGAGCAAATGACTACTCGACTTAAAACCAGAAGGAAGGATTTGGAGGAGCCTTTCTGCTCAATATCAGCGACATTGTAGCAGATATCAGGCTATCAGTTTATTCAATTCTTTACTAAACAAACGGAATGAAGGCATCTGAGACGTTAAACCAAGTTAAAAGTGAACTTACCCAACTTCTGCTGAAATGGTGTTTCTACACGGTCGACGAGTTCCTCAACCGTAGTAATTGGTAGGGCGAAGCTAGCAGTTCGTCAGTATAGTGGCGTGTCAGGGTGGCTCTTGAATCGTGGTCGACTCGTTGGGGACGAGGGGCATGTGAAGCGTCGGCATGGGTTACCATATGAGGTAACATTACCATTACCATATGGGGTTAAATAAAACTATTAGTATAGTATTGACTTTATATAAATAAGTTAGCTCATTGGACAAGTGTAACTCTTTATAACTAAGAATTTGACATAATTAGTCTCCTGCTGCATAATATTTTGGTGTACCTACTGTTTTTCAAACACAATTGTATGGTTGTTGCTGAATAAAGTGATTAATGATATTAGAAAATACACCTAAATAAATCATTATCCCTGCCGTGTAATTCTCAGATTAAATATATCATAATTTGTAACAAATTACAACAAATTGGACGTTTAAACTCGGCCTGAAAGTGTCCCTAAGCTGGGATAAGACCCTAATTTTCTAGCGGTCGAAATTTACGCGCCCCATACAAAAAGGTACCTACTTCGAAATGCCACGAATGAGAAAACAGAAAACACATTATCGCCGATGGGATTAAACGCCTATAACCTTTTAAAAACCATTTCGAGAATAACAAGTGTCCTTGGCCGAAACACCTTACAACTTTTTATCACGGATTTTGTGAAAAAGCCAGGAATATAAATTCATAGACTATGAACATGAATAAAACATAAGTTTTTGTCTTTTGCTCTCTTTGCTTGCTTTATATTCGCTAGATTTTAGCTTACATCAAAAGAGGGCTTTAAAATCGATGACTAACTTTATATTGCTTAAGGCTCTCGGTTTAAGTAAGAAACATTGACAGCAGCGGCTTTCACCTGACGAAGATATAAATAGATAATATACAATAAATAATGCTGGACCATCCACACAGTATCATCTAGCCGCAAGCTAAGCAGAGCTTGTGTTATGGGTACTAGATGACTGATATAGTAAATACAATACTTTACCTAAATATGTAGATATTTTTTATTATAAGTCCATTGAAAATACCCAAAACACCCGAAATGAACATTTCCATCTTCTAGACCTTCGTGATATATCATCGGCCGCATCTTCGCTTTCCATCATGTGAGATTGCGGTCAAACGAAGGTCTATTTCTGATTTTAAAAAAAATCCAGATTGTACAAACATTTTTCCCAAGGTGGGAATTGAACCCGCAACATCCTCCTACATCCGCCTACCTCCTGCGTTGTAGTCGGACCTTCGCCCACTGCGCCACATCGGTCGTCAATTATTTATCGATTTATGTACTTGTATCAGTTACTAGCTGCACCCCGCGGCTTCACCCCCGTGGAATTTATCTCACATCCCACGGGAACGGGATAAAAAGTATCCTATGTCAGTCTCCTGGTTTTAAGCTACCTCCCGACCAATTTTCGGCCAAGTCGCTTCAGCCCTTCTTGAGTTATAAGTGTTGTACAAACACGACTTTCTTTTATATATATAGATATAGTTTTTAAGTTTATTCGTAACGAACATCCAAAAAACCAAATCTTTTCTCCTTATAATTTTAGCACTGAAGCTGAATGGATTTATGGAATAAATACATAATATTGGACAATTCACACAGCATTATCTAGCCCCAAGCTAAGCAGAGTTTGAGAAAATAGTTACTCGTGCACTGCGTCGACACTCGCCATGACCTTATTTATTACCCTATTTATTATTATATTATTAAGTTATTACCCTAGTATCGGCACGTTATTAGGCCACGCCAATACACTAGTGAAAGTGGCGCCGCCATCTGTTTTATCTTAATATTACGTAACGCAGGAAATTTTAATAAATCCATGTACAGTTTGTGGTATCTTTTATAGCTTATATGCTTAGGCAGAGATACGAAGTTGCCCTTTTTGGCCACCAAACTCTATTTTCGCATCTCTGCCTAAACTATAGACGATAAATCTATTACGGAGGTATTAAAAATAGCTTATTACGGAGGTATTAAAAATACCTAGATAGATACCACAAACTGTACGATGGATTTTTAAAATTTCCTATGTTAAACGTAATAATATGATAGGTGGCGCTGCTGTCATATTGGCTGCGATAACTATTTTATCATATTTTTACGTTAAGTATAAGATAAAATAGTTGGGGGCGCCACTTTTACTGGTGTATTTAAGGCACATCTGATAGCCAATTAAACGCCTTCTCAAAATGACTCGACAAAGCCAATCGAGTTACCTAGATGAGAGCGCGGTAACGAACCGAATTAGCTGTTCATTATGCAATAAGAATCTTCCTGGCGCTTTATTATAAGAGTACAGAAGAAATAAAACCCACACGGGACCACATGGGAAGCACCAGCATTCAAATAAAAAATAACTTTTGACAGGGTTATCCGATTTTGATGATTATTTTTTATTTGAAAGCTGGTGCTTCCCGTTTGGTCCCATTTTATTTTTGGTCTAGTTCTGACAATGGGATCCAAGAAAAAACTAATTATAGTTTTTTCTTGGATCCCATAATATATAATTGAAATTGGCATATACGTTTTTTAAAACAAACTTAATTATTTGAAGTCGTTTAAAATGAAAAATACTATAGGGATATTTTTTTAAGACAGAGTAATATCATCCATGCGTGACATTAACAATTATCTACGTTTTATAAGGTAACATAGATGAGCGAAGCCACGGGCCAATGCTAGTACTAAATACACTTAGTTAATGCATTCGAGACATCTAGTTCACGTTCACACCGTGGGGTAATCGTCTCGGTAAAGTAATTAGTGGGCTCTTTGGACCCCTGATTGCATTTGACGCTTTAACTCCGCTTCTGGGACTAGAGTACCTACCTATAAAGGTGTAAAATTACATTCATGTCGCTTTTAATTGACTTACCTAGCTATATACTTGACGATAGCGTTCCATCAGCCAATGATTGATGTGGTAAGATAGGCCTTTTCCGTAGTGAGACCATGTTGTTGCCGATTGAAGTGAGATAACTCGCTCATTTGGTTTCAGTGTATTGTGTGTTTTTGTGGTGTGCTGGTTCACAGCGGCGTTTTTCCGCTTTTGGTATTTTCAAAAACCTTTTGGATAAAAAAAAATTACGGTCATGTGTTTTCTTTTATTTCAATTGTAATAGTAGACTATCTAACTATAAAATAAAACACATACTGTGCATAAAATTTGTTTAGTTTTTGAAATTGACCTCATTTTCCTTTCAGTTTTCCTTACCTTGTACTTTCCATGAATCTCATTTTGATATTTTAGACAACTTCAGAGTATTTACTAGCTAGTTTGAAATTTTACAGAGAATCTCAAAAAAATTAGAATATAATATATATAGATCTTCCTAGGTCTAAGTACAAATTAATCGAGAAAGTAGGTACCTGAATAGGATAATAAACGCAGTTTTTACAGGAACAATCTGTAAATCATACCGTTACCTAGTACTTAAATATAATATATAAAAATTCATAACAAATAAATGCAAAAAGAAAAGAAAAATAATCAAAATCAAGATAACTATTACTATTATTGAATAAATGTTTGAATCAGTAATAAATGCAAACTAATCTTTTCATACTAAAAAAAACGCAAGAACACATAAAATTAAAATAAACATAAAAACAATAGCATCTCCATTTATGAATTCAGAACAAAGTTTAAAACGTAGGATATGACCAAAAAGTATTTTCCACTCATATTACTTGAGGTTAGAGCAATAAGCATAGTTGAATGGTAGAAAATACATTATAACTCGATGCAATGGACTTTTAAATACCTCTTAACAGACGAAGGGATATAAGGTTTTGGTATCGATTTGGACTAACAGTACTTGCTACGAAAACGGGAAATTTCTAGCGTCCAAAATGAGCTTGTTTTGAAGGAAAGAGACGGCCGAAAACTATACAGAAAATTGGGAGTCCATTTTTGTGCCTTTTTTGAGTCAGAAGCGTCCGCAAGCCTCTGGCTGCGTTACTCCCGCTCGTTGTATGGTAATGCTGATGCGCTGCGCCAGATAGGTACTCACCAGCTCTCGGGGCACGCGTCGCTTCGACCCTCAGATAACTTGGATGATATTTTCATTGTATCCAGGCCCTAGCTAGGTAAAGAAAGTCTCGTGCAGAAACTACTATAAAATATCCAATACTTCAAGTTATTAATAATATATCAAAGGATTTTCCGATTACCAGCTCTTGAAAATTACTTCTTTCGTGTCGTGAGATTTGCTGCAATGAAAAGTTACTGCAGATTGTATAGCGGAGGTGCTGATTCGATGTAATATAAACTGCAATATTTTTATATTTTCTGTAATATTTTCTGTCCTCGGCTTCGCTCGCGTTGTGGTTATATACCATTAAAGTTAATTCTATACCATGGAACTATTTTATGGGATATAAAAAATTTTGTTTCAAAAAACTATAATCTGACTTCAATTTTTTCATGGATTTTCATGGATCCCATAGTCAGAACTGAACCAAATTAATATGGGACCCCACGGGAAGCTTTCATATAAAAATAGAATCATGAAAATTGGACCACCCAGTCTAAAGTTCTGAGGTAAGCTAACAAACATAAAAAAAAAACTGTCGAATTGAGAACCTCCTCCTTTTTTTGAAGTCGGTTAAAAGTAGCCTATGTTTGATTCTTGGGCTTAGAGATCTATGCAAAATTTCAGCCCGATCTGTTCAGTCGTAATGGCGGAGTGAAGAGGTAACAAGCATCCATCCAAACATCCAAACTTTCAAGTTTGTTGTATAAGTTTGTTTGCTTGAAGGTTCAATAGACTCTCTATATGCGAGGACATATAAATTGTTAAAAGTTAGTATCTAAGTTTATTCCTTAAGTGTGTAAAACTGTTTGTTCTCCTAATAAAGCAAAATAAATAAATAAAATAGTGTAAGTAACTTCCCTACTACACTCATGTACCTATTTATGTATGACTAGTGTTGGTAAAGCAAAAATGAATTAAAAACATGTGGTAAATCAGATTTAACGTCTGTTTATTTAGGCAACACCAGTTTATATGTACATATAATACTCTAAGATAAGATAAGATAAGATACCTACGTAAAAGTAGAAAGATCGTGTCAGTTTATTGGTCATTTCTTAACTTTAGAATGACACCTCTTATCCACCTAATTTAGCATGCATACTCCATCGATCTAAGTAAATAAGGGAAGATGAGGTTACTAGCTTCTTGAAATTCAGGGCTCAAATTAGGTATAATTAGGTCCACCCACTTCAGTCATAGTCGGACCGGCATTCGGATTACGTGTACATGCTACGTCGACTTACCTACTAAAGTGTGATTTATTAACTAAAGACTACAGCTATGCCCTCGTATTTTTTCATTATAATTACATCCTCCTCAACCTCAACCTCAACAGTCTGTATTCGTCCACTGCTGGACGCAGGCCTCTGCCTGATAAGCCTTATTGGCGTTTATCTTATGGGGGGTAATGCCCATAACCTCCACGCTGGGTATGCGGGTCGCATTTTGGTGGTATGATTGTTTTGTAGGGGGCGCTGCTGCCCACGCCCCGGTGTAAATCCCTTAGTCGCCTATTACGACACCTGCGGGAAGAGTTGGGGTAGAGCAAATTCTAAGCCAGCACCATACAGCTACACCACTAGGTTATTTTGTGATCTTGGCGCATGAAACAACAAAACTAAAATCATGGTAAATATCCCGTTGTAAGACTTTAGTGTTAATAACCATGATGGATTCAAATGTTTTATAGATTGTAAATGTTCGATCGGAGCACTAGAATGGAAATTAGCGAGTGGCTGCGCGTATAACTGTAACATGGGCCAGTTGTTGAGTAAGCGCTTGGAGAACGTACCATATCTACAGATTCCACTCAGATCTATGGCATGCTCCATATCGTTCCTAGAATGCACATTTTCTAGCTAGATGCACGTTCCTCCAGTAAAGTGAACAGTTCACGTCAGCATATTGAACCTCTTAGTGTTAAGACCTTTGTGAATGCACTAGGTATTCACTCTAAGATACCTTTATGAATTTACTCAGCGTCTTAGTAGAATACGAAATGACGGTCTTCTCATACGATTTTACTCGCATTGACCCCTTTTGATGTATACTTTACTATTGAAAATCAGTTCTAGCATTCTACACTTTTGTCGAATTATAAGTATGTGCGATATGTTTTTAACCGACTTCAAAAAAAAGGTTCTCAATTCGTCTGTATTTTTTTTTTTTTTTTTTTTTTTTTTTATGTTTGTTACCTCAGAACGTTTGACTGGGTAGTCCGATCTTCATGATTCTTTTTTTATATGAAAGCTGGTGCTTCCCATGTGGTCCCATTTTAATTTTGTGCAGTTCTGACAATGTGATCCATGAAAATTCATGAAAAAACCGTAAAAATTGAAGTCGGTTTATAGTTTTTTAAAACAAAATTAATTATTCATTCTGTTCTGCAATGTAATATTATCCAATAAATTGGTTATTATAATTTTCAGAGTCGCCTTTTCATGTATTTTTGATTTATCCAACAGAGAAATGAAACAGGAAGTAATTAGTAAAATAAATAGTCCCAAACGGTGAACAAAAGAAGACATATAGGAGCTTCCACCTATTCAAGCATCCCTATCATAAATAATTTTGCACGAGACCATCATTATTATCGATTCTCCTTAGCTATTCAGTGTTCATGCCTTTCATAAGCCTACATAAATCGTCGGAATGAGACGCCTACTGCTTACAATGGAACCAACCTGTCAAAGGCCTACCTATACCTTACCTATAAATATACTCGGCAAAGACTATATACTCGTGAAATGTTTGAATACCCAATTACTTACATGGCTCCGAATAACGATGAATTTCGTCTCATAATTTCAGTGTTATCTTACCTTGTCCGGGAAGAGGCCGGGCCGGATTAAACCGGGCAAGCTGCCAATTGCGAATCTCTAGAGATGTTACCTATTATTAAACATAATATTATGATTCTAAATGCCGTTTGAATCCTACTGTCTGGGCAAAAGCTTTGCATTCCCTGTAGAGATCACGGGTAACTTTGTGAAGTGTATGGTTACGGAAACGTATCGTTGAAATAGGGATGGATTTTTGGACCGAATAAATGTTTCAGGAAATTGTTACTTGGCCCGCGTAATGAATGACACATAAAACGATATAAAGATCTATATGAGTCTAGTAGCTATATCCCATATCGTATCCAAATCCGTCTTTGACTGTCTATTTTTAGAGCGCATGGCACATACTCGTACTAGCCGTTGCCTGTGGCTTTCCATTGTACAGTTTGTGATATCTATTATAAGCTAATTATTAATGCCTCTGTTTCATTTTATAAAGCTTAGGCAGAGATAGGTATGAAGTTGCGCTTTTTGGCCACCAAACTCTATTTTCGCATCTCTTCCAAAACTAAATAAGTATTACAGAAGTATTAAAATATATTTGATATATACCACAAACAGTGCTTTACGTAATACGTAATAATATGAGGAAATAGGTGGCGCTGTCATATTGGCTCGGGTATGCGCCTTAAATCGGTCTACCGACAGTCTATGCAAAAGCACCTTCTTCGTAGGTGTAGTGTGATGATTTAAGATAGGTATATCTTGAACTATTTATCAGCATTACAAAAAACTTTTAATCTCATTACAATAAAAAAATGGAGGTGAAAAAAGCTAAAATGCGTAAAAGTGACGAAGCGACACAGTAAAGCGATAATGAAGCTTCAAAGGTACAATTCCCTTCCCGAGGGCAAATAAACAATGGACGTCGTGCTTCCATTATTTTCTTCGGAAACTATATTCATTGTGATGTATGAGAATATGAATCTATGGAATTAAGTCTGTAGGTACAGAGGCGTTCATTGTAAGCTAACCTAGCTTAGCTGGAAGTCAATGACTATGAAATCAGAACTATTTTAAAAACTAGAATCTTTTGGTAAATTGAAGATAGTAAACCGTTTTATACAATGCTTTTGTAAGTTGTGCACTGTTAGGTTCTACAATACCTTGGATAAGTTTATAATTCATCATCATCAGCCTATATTGGTCCACTGCTGGACGCAGGCCTCTCCTTGATAAGCGCCTTTAGTAGCTCTTATCTCATAGGGGGTAATGCCCATAATCCCCACGGGGTTGGGGATCGCAGTTGTTGACAGAATAGGGTATATGCATGTGATTTCAAAAAAGCTAATATTTTTTTACGTATTCTCTATTAATACAGAAATATATCTGTATATTTATTTTTGTATTTTATGATGTTTTTATTGTGAAATTTAATAATTGAAGATACATATAGATAGATATTTTAGGTCTCAACAGCAAAATGTCTAAACGCAACGCTATTGTTATATTTTTTTTCGTTGATGTATTAATCTAAATAATCGTTTAAAAAAATAAAAAAAATCCATGCATAGACCCTATTGTTCAGCAGGAGGCGCTGCTGCCCGCCCCCCGGTAAATATATCTTATTCGCCTCTTACGACACCCGCGGGAAGAGAAGGGGTGGTGCAAATTCTATGCCGCTGGCACCACACGGCGACTAAGACTGTCTGTATTTTATGTATAATAGAAATACTTTATGGCGCATTATCTAAGTGTCTTATCTGGCCCTAACCGTAGCGGAGTAGGAATTTTAGTGCTTGTGACAGCTGCATTTCATATAAGACCATTTGAAAAACTCGTTAGACTATTGACGTTAGATTCCAATAGGTGCACAGAGCGCCAATGAGACTCATAATATCTTATTCCATATGTTATTACCTAACGTATTTAAAATATATTTCCAATAACTTTAGTTAAATCATTAGGTTCAGGTAGCGCGGATTCGATGTAAAGCCCAAGCTTTATACCCTCTATGTTGTAAATGCGCCCCAGCGGGGTACTGAGACGAACTCTAAAGTGAATTCGACCCGGTGATAATGCCCACTACCTACCTATTTACTGCTCACTACGTATCAGGTGTTTCAGGATTGCGAACCATTAATTCGATTTTACTTGGGACATTCGATTTTCTTTTCCGAAGTCGATGGAACCTAATTTTACCTTTTGCTCTTTTATTTGCAAGGGGGATGTTTTATCTTTATCAAAGCACTCTATTGGATTGATTGTGTTTATTTCGGGGACAGTTAGGCTCACAGCTGGGACTAGTAAATCTAGGAAACTTTACTTAAAACGCTTCGAAAGAGCTTTAAAGCTGAAAATACGGAATTAGTGTTATGAAAGCAGAGGTCAGTGTTTAATCTTTGTTTGAAATTTAATCTCCTCTGTCAACATTGGTCGTTGAAAAGTGAGCGAAATAACAAAGCAGTGGTATTTCCGTCGGCGAGGCGGCGCATCCGGCTAGCTACAGGGTGCTACAGAACCACTCGCAATTCTCTCAATGTCTCCGGCTGCGCCCTGTATAGCGACTATTGTTTGCCCTAACAGAAGTTTTATCTCTATTAATCTGCGAAATTAAAAGGCTTCGAGGGTCCACGAGAAATGTAATGGCGACATTTCTTTGGAATTGCTTTCAACTCTACAGTGTTCTCATTCAGCCGGCGTATCGTTTCGTATTTCTATACTTGTAATTACGGGACAATCGCCCGAGTTATTACCATTATAAATTCCATGTTCTCAACGGGAAAAAGATCCTTTTAATGCGTGCTTAAATCATTTTTATTAACTTGAAAAGGTTGGATTTATGCTGGAGCCTGGCGCTTGTAATTTGCGGGACTCTGGTGGAATTAGGGCTCATTTCGAGATTGGAGAGGGACAGGTAGCTTTTGTAGCCGATTCGGGGGTTTTATTGGCTTTGAGGCCGTTGTGATAAAGCTGCCTGGAATTGGCTTAGACGCCGAGCCCGCACAATCACTGATGTGGTCCCTACAAATTCTAAAATTACTTTTTGGTATAGTACGTTTTACCTGATAAAATAAAAGTTAAAATTTATTTGAACAAAGAATCCTTTGTAGATTTTCATTGGCCTTGCCCAGTGATTTGAAAATAATATTAAACCCATGCATGGTACAAATTCGTTCAAACCGAGAGCACAAATTTAAATCCATGAACTCTGTAAATAAAAATTAAGTCTAAAGAACCTAAATATAGACTAGGTTTTGAGATGGCATAAAACGAGTTTTATGTATATTTACAAGACTTGTTTTCCAAAGTTCAAAAGGGTCCAAAAATCCATGAATGAACTATGAGTAGCCCATATGAACTTTCTGATTTCATATAAGTTAAAGATAAAAACATCGAGCAGAAACCGAAGTTTGAAGAAATAAATCTTTATTATATAAATTTTGGCTCACAAACGACCAAAGTTTCCGTCGTTATGGTCAATAAAATACCATCATTAGTACAACATTATGTGGATATTAACTATTAAAAATATAGTTAGTGCATTAATTTCAACAGCTCCATGAAAAACATTAAGAAAAAAATTTCTTACAAAAATAAAAGTTATTTAATTTGAAAAGACGCAACTTTCCGATTCGCTATTCCTAGCGTGAGCATTCTTCCGAATGCTCAAATCGAAAATCAAATCACTCAAATCGAATGATCGGCGTTACGATGGTAAAGGGCCCGACGGTATGACACTAGTTCCATGGATGTTGGGGAGGCCCGTTGTGTGAGACGCTAAATGCGTCGACACATTTGCGCCTTCTCATCTTCCGAGGACATCCGCGAGGAGTGGTACGGTTGATTTGGCTGAGGGTCTCAAGAGGCGTAAATATCAGGCTTCGACTGAGTCTAGATTTGTTCCTCGTGGAGTCGAGACCCTACGTCCACGGGGTACCGAGACTCAGAGGGTGCGTAACCCGGTAGTGAGTATCTGGCGCAGCGCATCAGCATTGCCAAACCTACAGCCAGCGGGGCAATACAGCCAGCGTCTTTGGGATGCTTCCGACTGGTAATAATGTATGGATCAGTTCAGCTACATGTAGACTGTTTACAATTGAAAAATGAAATGAAATTATTCATTGAAAAAAAGAAATACACAATAACGATTGTTAACTCAATCTTAAGCTAAAGTAAGGTGTTATCAGTTTCTCGTAATAGGTAATATTATGTATAAATTACACATAATTATTGGTTTGATTGAGGCATGGCATTGACTGCATTGTTAATACTAGTTCTAGTTTGTTTCTATTATTTGATTGTAATTTTATGATAATGATAAAATTGAAATACGTACACACAATACGGTAGGTACATGGTATAGGTAGGTAAGGTACTTACCTAAGCAAACCTTTATCCTTACCTTTACCATAACAATAGAGACACCATATCAAATAAATTAGAAGTTTTGTAACTGTTGAACACAAATTGAATAAAACGTTAAACTCAATAAAATTAGGCCCTAGAATGTAATTTTCTGCGCTTGCAAAAAAGAATTGCGTCAGCCACGAAAATCTCACTTTTATGACTGTTTATGAAAAACGCCATCTTTCGACCGTTTTCTTTTTGGGTTCTTTCGTCATAAATCCAATTTAAAAGTCGTTAAACTTAGAATTAAGGAATCGTAAATCTTTTATAATTAAAGTCCGAAACAACTGCAAATTAATTTCAGATAGCTTGAAAAACAATGTAATAATTTAACAAGCTAAGCCGGAGCGTATGGTATAGGTACTTTTAATCAAACATTTAAATCGTTAGGCACGCCCTTACGCCCAAAAACTATGATATTGTTAACAAAATGGCGAATTGGCGATGAATGCACACTACGACCAGATAAAATTAGTGTTTTTGTCAATAAACCTAACTGTTACTATTGCTTTTTATTCTACAATCACTTTGTGCAATTACATATCACGAACTTTTGTGAACAAGCACACCACAAAAACACACTATTTTCTGATTCCAAATGACGAAGACTAGTGCGTGAGCTCACAAACTTTGTTTGACAACAAACACAGAGCGATCGAACTACGGAAAGGGCCTAAAGTTTAAATCTTTGCTTTTAATAGCTGTCGTAGCAATTTACCTAGCTCAGGGCGTAGAGGGTCTACGAGATGGATTTTAACAGAAAATATTTGATATTATGAAACTTATTCGTTTGTAGGTAAGTGACATTTCACTATAAAAACTATCGTAGTTTCAAACTACTGGTTTGACAAATACATTAAGGATGTAAGCGGGTTAACACAAATAAGGTTCGTAGTTAGCCCGCTTACATCCGTAATGAAAAAGTACACGTGACACCTATGGAACTCATATCAAACAAATAATATCGTATCAATGTAACATTATTCCGTGTGATGCCGGCTTAGAATTTGCACCACCTCAACTCTTGCCGCGCTTGTGAGGCGAGGGATATCCGTCGGGAGCAGGCAGCAGCGCCCCTGCAGAACAATTCGCGTTGCGGTTGAGGAATAGAACATTATACCTAATCATTAGTGCCAACAGAAATGTGCACAAAGATACTAAGGTATAAAACTTCTGCGCCTATTCATGAAAACCAGATGACTTAATGTTCCATCATGTAGAAATCACACGTGTCTAGTGAGCTGTATAATATCATTCGAGAGAGCAGATCAAGCCATCCCGATCCAATTATCCATCTAGACCTTTTTACCTAGAGCTCGGGCACGAACCAAATCTATTCATATACGTTTGTTTACACGGTATTTTTTCCTCTCATGAATGTTACAGTAGACTCATGAATTTTATTGCACGGTGTATGCTGTCTTCACTTGTAATAATTGAATTACAAATCGGTTCGTGGCTAGGGAACAGTGGTCCGTCGCCCGTGGCAGAGTTCAATATGCAGATAGGTACTCCTAGATATATTCCACCACAACTTTGATATTGCCCGTTCCGTGCCAAAACGCAGCCGCAAATGGTGAACGTGCTTGTCCTACGGCCATACATCCCTACAAAAAACAACTAGATACAACCAAAGTTTTAAATTGTTAGATGGGCCCAAAAACTGTGGCATTTAATTTGAATGCGTACGTTAAGGCCCATACACCAGTGAAAGTGGCGCCCCCAACTATTTTATCTTATTATTACGTTAAACGCAGCAAGTTTTAAAAATCCTACGTTCAGGTTGTGGTATCTCCTACCTCACCTCAACAGCTTGTATTGGTCCACTGCTGGACGCAAGCCTCCCCCTGAAAAGCGCCTTATTGGCGTATCTCATAGGGGTAATGCCCATAATCCCCACGCTGGGGGTTGCAGTTCGGGTTGGGGATTGCAGTTCGGTGGTAGAATTGTTCTGCAGAGGGCGCTGCTGCCCGCCCCCCGGTGAAAATCCCTTAGTCGCCTCTTACGACACTTACGGGATGAGTTGGGGTGGTGCGAATTCTAAGCCAAGATGTGGTATCTATTATAAGTTATTTATTAATGCCTCTGTAATAGTTTCATTTTGTAAAGCTTAGACAGATATACGAAGTTGCGCTTTTTGGCAACCAAGCTCTATTTTCGCATCTCCTCCTATGAGATAATCTTTAATAATTTATCTCAATGAGATATAATTATTGCAGAGGTATTAAAAAATAGCCCTTCAGTAGCTTATAATAGATACCACAAACTGAACGTAGGATTTTTAAAAATTCCTTTGATGAACGTAAAAATATGATAAAATAGGTATCGCTGTCATATTGGCTCGGGTATGCGCGCGCCTTAACAAAATGTCGAGGCACGCACACTATGAGTAGATAAAATAAGTGTTTTTTTCAATAAACCTAACTGCTCACTCAATTGCTTTTAGTGTCACATAGCTCGAACTTTTGTGAACAAGCACACCACAAAAACACACAATTCACTAATTAAAATGACAAAGACAAGTTTGTGAAATCACAAACTTCGTTTGGCAACAAACACGGCGTGCCTATCTAAGGGTGCCTATCTAAATCTTTGGATACAACCACTCGGAAAACTCATTCGAGTAGTTCTATCTATGCCGTGACATCGTTAGTCGATCGAAAATCTGAAAATCTATTGTATATTGGCGGTGCTACCCGGGGAAAATGGAAATCCTATTTCTTAGGGGAGTGTTATTAAATATTTTGCTCGCTTTTCCTATTTATTTTGCCGGGAACATTACTTTTAACGTACGAGTACACATACTGCTGAGCATTGCTGCACGCTCAAATGTCGATGATACTTTTTGCTTTTTAACCGACTTTAAAAAAGGTTTTCAATTCGACTGTATTTTCTAACAAATATTATTATGTTTGTTACCTCAGAACTTTTGACTGGGTGGTCCGATTTTAATGATTCTTTTTTTATATGAAAGCTGGTGCTTCCCATGTGGTCCCATTCTAATTTGGTTTAGGACAATGGGATCCATGAAAATTCATGAAAAAACTATAAAAATTGGAGTCGGTTTATAGTTTTTTAAAACAAAATTATTATTATTTGTACATTCTATGTGCATTAGAAGTTGAGATGGGTATGTGCGATGGGGTAGGTACCCTATCAGATTAGTGTAAATGGAAGATAGTGTTTGATTAGTCATTCCGTATGTTCGTGGAGGAAGCGAATAGTTAAGTAAATCCCTCAAACAAATGCAAATCACAGAGCACGCTTTACGTCGTCGCTTAATCCCACAGTGTGACACAGAGTCGAGTCGCATAGGTCTTTCACCAATGTGTCAGTCATGTCATCACCTTTCCAAAGACGGCAAAAATGTTTGGAATTTGGTTTTTTATTATCTACCTTACTAAAAGTTATTAATGTTCTTCAAATAAAAAAAAATTAAGCTTTCCCGATTTAATGGTTTTATTTATCGCGTATCTTTCGTTATTCTTGCTACGTTTATACTGACGAGCTCTGTGATGCGGTGGGCGAAGGTCTGCCTGCGACGCAGGAGGTTGCGGGTTCGATTCCCGCCTCGGGACAAATTTGTGTACGATCTGCAGAGACATTTGTTCAGGGCGTTCTGGATGTTTTCTATGTATAATAAAAAAATATCTATGTAGTGTATTGTATTATGTATATCAGCTATCTAGTACCCATAACACAAGCTCTGCTTAGCTTGGCGCTAGATAATGCTGTGTGAATTGTCCAGCATTATTTATTTATTTATTTATTTATTTATACTGCGTTGTAGCGATTGTGGTTAGTAATCAGTCGCACCATCACCACCACAGAACAATATATCCTAGGTGACCACGAACCACGAAATAACAACAAAGGGTACGCCATTAATATTGTTTTAAGTTACATTTTGAAAAGAAATTGGGCTATAACCATTGATTAATTAAAAACGAAGATGAGGTACTGGTTGCTCGAAAGTGGCAACCTCAAATTGTGTAAAATTGTGTTCTCCCACATCAGTCACCGTCTGACCGGCGGCACGGGCGGTCGTGATTCGCGTGAAATATTTGTTGTCTCAGTCTTACTTCGGTCCTAGATACGTCTTTCCGTCTTTGTTCTTCTTTGTATTGCACAGGACTGGAAATATAACTGTGAGCGTACCTATGTGTTTGCGTGTAGTTGTAACACATGCCAATTTTTGAGTAAGCGCTGGAAGAACGTAACCTATCTTCCCTTTTTAAATCAATGGCTATAACTTTCTTATTTTTATAAATCTATGATCTCTGATTGGTAAAAGGGAACCAAAGGCCCACTATAAAAAGACAGTTTCACAGACCTAATATTTCGGCTGCAATGACGAAATTCAGTTTGAAATTCGATTTTCACCAAAATTTTACGGAAGTCCAAATAACTTTTGAACCAGTGAATATTGCAGACCATCATGGGGGTTAAATCCGATAGGTACTGAGGTTCCCCACCCCCCAGCCACTGATGATCCACCCCTTATGTTACACCCTGTATATACTTATTACTTCTGAAAGTTACCAAATTCTACTGTTTAATACAGTATAGTTAACCCCATATATGTTATCATCAAAATAATAGTAAAAAAATATTGGAATATTACTAAAATGTACCGTTATTCCAGCTAGTAACGTGAAATTTTCGGTCCAGTTTCAATTTTAATGCCTGATAAGTCCCCCAATCCCTCTGGGCATGTCGGACTATTATTAGATATTCTGCAACTGCTACAGATGATTCAAGCTGTGTCGGACTGCGCGGCCAGCTAATTAGATCAGCATGTAATTAATGCTGCAGTGGTAGCGAGCGTGGAACGTTCTCGAATATTTGCGTAATGACGGCGTTGACGAGCGCTCGCAACACACGCCGAACGCTGTGATGGCTTTGATTTGTCCAGGTTATAAGGCAGTTTTAGCTATATGACAATTCGATTTATACGAAGATAACTTTTGTCTATTCCATTTTGTGTAAGTACGTACAAGCAGGAAACTAGTTTCTACCTGCGGTTTCGCACGTGTTGTTCTATGAAAGTTTAAGGGTTATTTCTATCCCAGAGTAGACTTAGAGCACAGAGACTTAGAAGTTTTATTTTCCTAGCTCCGAGTGATTAAGTATTTGATATAAATTTTCAATTCGATATATCCATGCGTTCTTGAAACAAAAGGGTATTTAATATACATACAGACAGGCGACGTGATCCTTTAATAGTACATTGTTACCCAAGGGATGAAAGTAATTTATCTAGCCCCAAGACGGGGTTAGGCGCCCGAGCGTAGTTAGGACGCTAATAGTTCGAGGGACTAAATGTTACTTTCACTCGAGGTAAACACCGTGCTTTTTTAATTTTGTTTTACATAAATCAACAACTTAGGTGACATATTTATTTAAAGTCTATGATAAAATTAGAGCAATTATTAGTTTTAGATAGTGAAAGGTTTTTTCCAGGTACCTCTTGAGAAATGAAAATTTTGGATTTTTTGGTTTAATCCGTCATTTTGCCTTATGAGAAGCGTTAGTCTCTCGAAATCCTTTAAATGTACATTGTGTTTAGTACCTAATGTGGTCTTTAACATAGAATACACGGTCCATAATTTTGAAGGTTTGTAAGTCTTTGAGAATTCGTAAAAATATATTAACCAAACGTTTTCTTATAACGATTTCACTATTTTCTCAGCGCGCCATTTCATAAAATCGTTGTACGATACGACCTTAATTTTGATTTAGGTGGTAAAATGTTTTCCACGACTGCTTTAGCCTCTTCTTTTATAAAATCAGGCGTTAAATCTATGTCGTTACCAATGCCTGAACTCATTGTAATAATCACACAAAACTCTCCAACTCGAAAAATCAAATGTTGAGATGGGATTGACGTTTTTCCGCTTGTTTTTCTTCGGCATAGAAAATCCTCTTTAGAGATAGCAGAATATAGCCAATTTTTCAACCATTAATTTTTATCATATAACAATGGTAAATATTTCGCCCAATCTATGTTATTTTAAAGAAATTGTTGAAAGTAATTTATAGTATGATATTTTACTTCCAAGTTATTTCAATTTTACATCACGCTGTAATTGATTGGCTGTATGCTGATGACGCAGAAGCTTTCTCACAAGAAGTTGAAGTTGGCTGTATAGAAAGTTCGAATGCAGGTTCCATAGAAATATGAGGTCACTATTTGTCTTCCCTGGGGACGCAAGGTATTATTTTCATCCCGCTTCCCAGGCAACTACCGACCTACTTTCCGAATATGAGTAGTGAAAAAGGTTTTTTTTCCTTTTGAGGCATGAAACCCCCAAAACACGGTGCGACCCACTGTCGTTATAATAGACGACTCGTGTCTTTTATTCATTTATAAGGTCTACTCACTAGAGATATAACAATTAAAATACAGTGACAGGCTTCATAACTCTAGTGCTCTCTAAGTTATAGGCCGCAGCATGCGCATAAGTCTTCTAAAAAGCTTTTTATTAAAATTTGTACTAGAACCTTTTTCAAAAATACGATAATAAACTTTGATGAGAAGATAATCCATTTTATACTAGGTGGGTAATCTCCATACACTAAATAAGTACCTAAAACATAAAAGCTTTTTACCCTATCTCTACCCAGATTCCAAATTACCGAACAACCCGTCCGAACTTCACGTAAATGGAAACCCTAAACGCACTCACTCACTGGCACACTTGCTAAAATATCCAGCGAATACCCGACGTCGTGTATTGGCAAAATTTATTGACAATAAACTTTTCATACGCTTATGTTTTCTGGAGATTACGGTACTGCCATTTGGGTCTTGATGTTTATAAGTCTTGGAGAGACAAGCGAGATTGCATCTTTCCAGGGTTCCACAAATCCGATGTAAAAACGATTTCTTAATATCACTCTTCTGCTGACTTTCATTCTTTCAGCCAGTTTTTTCACTTGGTGGATATACCCTCCACTCGCACTAAGCGGTTTTCGTCGACCTTCATTTTCGCACCACTAAGGTATGGAAATAGTTTCCTGCTTTTGTTTTTCCGGCTAATTACAACCGTGAATTGTCTTCTAGACCTTCGTAAAACACCGTGGGCCAAGACTTCGCTTTCCGTCAGGTGAGATTGCGGTCAAACGAAGGTCTACTGTCCATAAAAAAAGTTGTTGATATAGAGGAGAGTAGAGGAAATATTACATAGTACGTAGAATGGGATTTATACATGTGATAAAAAAGTGGATTCATTAGGTACAACGCGAAATAAAACTTCATAACGAAAATTCGAACAGCGATTGCTAGAATTTCGCGCAATAAACGGTTGAATCTCTCGCTCTAAAGAACCTACATACCCAGGCACTGCATGTAGAGTATATGCAGTTGTAGATCGGTATACCACCGTTCCACACTTCGCGCTGCTCGGAGAACAATGATAAGTTGCATACCAACTTTTTGGCCGCTTAATTCCACTGCCTGTCTACCGCATCCCATATTGATGCTGTGTAGGCACCTACTTTATTTATTTGTTCCAGTGAACAGATGGGGCTGACTTTTTTAATTTACGTTATCAAATGATCTACTAAGCGATGTAATTTATGGAATCTATGAGCGTTGTTGGTCAGTTCAAGAGATATGTCGATCTCCAAGCTACGTCTGAGGGACCACCTATAACCGGTGCCAACGAGTGCATTTACAAATAAGAGACTGTACTATAAAATGGTTCAGAACCTTTACTGATGAATAGCATATTCAGAATAATGAAATTCCAATGTGGACCCTCAGTCGTAACGTAAAGGACACACGTGTTTGTACATAAAGGAAGCTACACTGTTTAAACCTAGCATGTTCATTAAGTAGGTATGCTCGTATCGTAAGGACTGTTGAACAAAAAGTGATCAACCACATAGCGGCTCTAGCGCGATTGCGTTTGAAAATTGCGCGTGCTTAATTGCTCAAGCCCATCGCACAAAACTTAGGTCTGTGTTCATCAAAAGTTAATCAGACAATTAGGCAGCTTCGTCGGTTAACTTAGACGTTTAATGTTTGAAAACTTGTGTCTAAAACTTTAAAACAACTGTTCTTAGGTCTGTTTCTTAGGGAAGGACCTAAGACCCGAGTACACCAACGAATACTTCCGGACTTGTTAACACGCAACAAAATACAAAATAGAGCCGTGATTCCTGAAAAGAATATTTTCTCAGAGGGACTTTCACAAGAAACAATTCATTTCAGTGGCAATATTCTACTGAGCTTAATAAGACGAAATACAAAAGGCGTAGGTAATTCCCATTCTCGCCGCGTTTGTCTTGTTGAATGGCTTCTTATTTAGAGGGGCTGACATCTTTTGTGTGAATTCAAAACGACGTGAAGATGCCACTGATTTATGTACCGCCATTATTCTTACTTAAGCGACGTAAACACATGCTGGCTCGATACGGGTCGTGTCAAATGAAGAGACACGAGATATGCTTTCATTACTTTTTCATCACACAATTTGGTGAAACGACGAGTTTTTCAGCATAAGTTTGCCTTAAATTTGTAGTGAAAACATAATGTTGCAATATTCAACTAACTGGTTGATTTGCTACCAATAGGGTATATGCATGTGATTTCAAAATGGCTAAAAAAATATATACGTATTCTCTATTGATATAGAAACATATCTACATATTTATTTTTGCATTTTGAGATGTTTTTATTGTAGAATTTAACCATTGAAAAATTGAAATTTTAAATCTCAATCGCAAAATTTCAAAACGCTACGCCATTGACTAGAGCGGACGTGACATCACTGTACACATTTCTTCTTTTTTTATTTTGCTTGCTGCACCTTGATTTGACACTATTCTGCCCACTTGACATTTCGTATTGTCGATTATTTTCATTTTTTTTCTGAAAACCTCTTTCCTGTTATGATCACTACCGAGGTCGTCACCAAAGGTTTTAATCAAGTGTGTACGTCGACGTCACATAAACATGGCGCCAATATGGCAGCGTTTTTATCACCCGAAAATGATTGTAGTTTTGATTTGTTTTTTTTACCTTGTTAATGCGAAATTCAGTGAGCGTCTTATCATTCCTCGGTTAAATAATGACCTAAAGAATCGATTAAAACAATAAAAAAAATCGATGCATATACCCTATTGCTGTCGTTATTAAGATTGGTGTTAATGTAAACGTCTACTATTTTTTCTGAGTTCATGGCAGCAATAGCGATAGACTTTTTTCGCTCTTCGATCCTAGTTCCAAGTAAGATTTCAGAAAATTACAATCAAATAATGGAATATAACATTAAAACAAGAAGTTTTACAGTTGAACAATTGAGCTAACTACAGACTGTTGCAAATGGTTATGAACATTTACAGATTCAGTAAATATTAAAACGCTGATAGAGCAAAAGGTTCGAATAAAACGTTTGACCAAAAAAGTTGTATAAAAGCTTAAATTAAAAATTGCATAAGTACTTAAAACCAAACCGATACTATTATTTATTATTAACCCAAATGTATATGAAAACTCAATATTACCCAATAGCAGATCTACCTACATCTAACCCATATCAACCGTTATTTGACTACAAAAGAGAACTTGATCTGGGGCGAGCTTCCAAAGATGAGTTTTTAGTTTGAGCCATCCATCCGAAGGTGAAGTCGACGAGGATCTTGGCAACACAAATAGTAATAAGCCTGAGAAGACGTTCAAACTCTGTCGGGACTTTTGGGCATTGCCTATAGACAAATGTCTAACATTAGGAAATGAAAGCACTAGAAAGCTAAAAAAAAAACAAAAAAAGATTACCGTTCTGAGGTGTGTTGTATATTCTGCATTGTTATCTACTGGTTGAATTAGTTCTCAACGCCCATGAACATTCCTTAGTATTCAGTGCAGAATCATAATTATTCATTAATTATTATGGTACAAACCAAACAGTAGTCTAAAAGCCGGCGTAAAAACTACTTAGGACAGGATCTGGAAAAATACCTTGTTTGCAAATAATGATTTTGTTGAGGACTGATATAGCTTTACCGTCTCTTCTATGATTCGTTGTTTGTGTTAAAATATTTTTATATTCTTACTAGCTGCGTTCCGCAGCTTCACACGTCTATCCCGCGGTAACTGATTTATGGGATAAAAAGTAGCCCATGTGTTTTTCCAGGCCTAGAACTACCTGTATGTAAATTTCAGCCCGATCCGTTCAGTAGTTTGTGAGTTTACTAACTTTCGCGTTTATAATATTAGTAGGATCTTTTGACGTCAACTCAGCTATATAATAAGGAACACAATGACAGCATGAATGCTGTCACGTGTTTGTGTTCACCAATAGATAATCGGACAATTAGGCATGTTCGTTGGTTAAGGTTGACGTTTATTATATTAGTGTATGTATGAAAAGTCGTGTCAAAAACGTCAAAGCAACTGTTTAAAATTTAACCATCTATTGGTGAAATCGGGTCTAATTCAGAAAGTTAGAAAAGCCATTATTAAAAAGCTTTGATTGTCATTTGTCTAGTACGCACTAGATTGTAGACTTCAGGGTCTCGGATACTGGTTATTATTTATTCTGCGATCTTGGCAAATAGAACAAAGCGACGCAAACTTTGATATTGTTTGTCGGACATCCTTCCGTAGGTACCATAAGGCTTTGCCCGAGGCTGATCTATGTGCGCAAAGACATAGCAGAAACTATCTTGCTTTGTGACTTGCGGTTTGCTTCTGGCAGGTTAGTCTTGTGGCAATGTTTATTAAACATACAACGTGCCTTCAGGCTTCATCATCATCAGATGATGATGATTCCTCCTGGATTTGGTATAATATATAAGTACAAATCTCGGATTATAATGGCAATTAATTCGTAGTCATGTAAGTTATTTTTTAAACGACGAAAAAGGAGGAGGTTCTCAATTGAACTGTTTTTTTTTGTTCGTTGTTATGTTTTTTACTCAGAACTTTTGACTGGGTGGTCCGATTTTCAAGATTTTTTTATAATGATGTTTATATACAATATAGCTATAAGCTGGTGCTCCCGTGTGGTCCCATTTTAATTTGGTTCAGTTCTGACAATGGGGTCCATGACGATTCATGAAAAAACTATAAACATTGATGTCGGTTTATAGTTTTTTCAAACAAAATTAATTATTCCGTGAACATGTCGTAGCAAGATTATTGATGATGATTGAAAAAATAGCAAAGTCGCTGCGGTGATGTCGTTGTAACGGCGGCGCGGCGGCGGTGTAACGAATTCGTAGCAAAACCGTAGCTTTTCGTAGCAAAGGCATACGGAGCCATTTCGTAGCACACCCGTTTATAGCTATTTTCATCATCACACCCACGCATAAATTTTGAATAATAATAACTGATCTACCTTCCCATTTTAGCAAAAGTTGCCTTATTATAAATATTATTATTTATTTATTTATTATTGTGTATTATCATTAGGTTATCATATCAGTTATCTAGTTACCCATAACACAAGCGGATGCTGTGTGAACAGTCCAGCCATATATTTACATTTCTTGTCATATTATTGGAACACATTTGTAGCAAAAGGTAACGAAGCATTATAGCCTAGTGGGAATATCTAGAAGATGATAGAAGCACTGGTGCGCTCACTGAGCTCATCAAAATCGCGTTACCAGTTCTGCACTAACAAATCACAGATACTCTGAGACCTTATTACCGTTGCAGGTGATGGAATATAGATCCTTATGCTCCTATGCAAGGTTTCATTTACCTTGGCGGAGTATACCGTAATAAAGCTCTCTGCAGACAACACGTTATAAAACGTCGAAATATCTCGTCTGCGGTGCCTCATGCAGGTACGAAAACTATATTACCCAGGTAGGTTCCTATATGACGCAATTGGAATGCAAATTTACCACTGCAGCCTCTTAGCTTAGACAGTTTTATAACCCGTGAGAGAAAAGAGTTAATATCGTTTTATGTAAATCGCTTTAATTTTCATTTCAGTTTATTAAAATCGCTGCGGGCGATTCATAAAGGGAATTTCGTCGGTTTTCCAGGATCCCATCGCTGTGTGAATTCTTTCATGCGTTCTTTCATTAAGAATGTTAATTTCGTTATTTATCTCATAGGGGTAGCTTATACTGAAACTAGCGCTTTTAAACCAACTTCAAAAAGTAGGAGTTTATCAATTCGATTGTTTTTTATGTTCCTCAGAACTTTAAACCGGGGGAACCGATTTTGATGATGCTTTTAATTGAAAGCTGGTACTTCCCGTGTGATCCCATTTAAATTAGGTCCCGTTCTGACAATGGCATCCATGAAAAAACCATATAAAACAAACCCAAATTATCTATCTTCTGGAAAACCAAAGCGGCCGTTTTGGATAATTTTAATATCTATAGATACAGGTTAAGATTCGTGAATTCGTGATGTCTATCGACTTCCTTTATGTTTGATTTAATTTACCTAGTTTTTAGTTTTAGTGTGTGGATGCATCACTACTTTAACGCGATGAATCCCCTGAAAACGTATTTATAGTGCGGGGTAGCTCTCGTCATCAGGAATAATCAAAATTCCTGATGACTTTAGCGTAATAGCATTTCAAGTCAATTTGTAGTGGGTTTGATGAAGCGGGTAGCATCGGACGGCGGGCTGCTACACTTGTTCTGAACACGCGACGGTACTTTAATTTATTTCTTACTAACTTAATAAAACTAATTTTTACCTTCTCGTACGAGTATACCAGCTTCTGTTTGCTTGCAGCTTGGCACGCGGAGCTCGAAGTGGCAACATCTCTGGTGGGACTCTGCCGTTGTTGTTTGGCGCTCTAAGTGTCAAGATCGAGTGGTGTGGTGTCCTGATGATGTCTCGTGGAGAGACGAAACTAGTTGACGACTTGCTTTGATAAATGTTCTTTCATTTTGTATAAATGTATAATTTGTTAGATTTTATCGCAGAAGGTTTTTCGCGGAATTGTTACTAAATATTTTTCATTCTTATATTATATGGTTCTCAATTCGTCTGTTTTTTTTTATGTTTGCTACTTCAGAACTTTTGACTGGGTGGTCCGATTTGCATGATTCTCTTTTTATATGAAAGCTGGTGCTTCCCGTGTGGTCCAATTTTGTTCAGTTCTGACAATGGGATCCATGAAAATTCATGAAAAAACTGTAAAAATTGAAGTCGGTTTATAGTTTTTGTTGGTCTGAGGATGCGGTATGATAAAGGTTAGGATAATGGTATGAGAATGAGGGATATCAAATGACTACCAACTACTAGACATAAACTTCAATTCAAGATTACATTCTTATAGAGCCTAAGTATCATATGTAGGTAGGTATATAGGTATGGCCAGTATATTTCCGTGTTCTAAGGTATAAAGCATTTAGAATGCTAGTTTAGATTCTATCCTAAATGATCGTCTTGAGTAAAAGCTTTCAATTATTTGGGATAGGTCACCAAGCGACCTCTCTTAATTATCCAGTCAGCCAGTGTGGAAGCCCTATTAATTGTAGATAAATGAATTATCGCTGAGCCACGACGTCATCTATCAACGTCGGTAATTTTTAGATAAAAGCCTTATTGCGAACACTTTAATATAATAAATATTCCAGCTAGACACGGACATAGTGAGAAAGCTCAAAAGAACTTAATGTTTTGAGTAAGTGGTAGTGGTATTTATAGTGCAGGTAAGTGCATAAGTGCTAATTTTATAATTAAGACAATAATTAAGACAACAAATGTGCTAATTTTTCAAGTGTCTTCTTCGATAAGAAATGTGTCGATGGATATGTTCATTGAAATACTATTACTGTTCTTAGTGATGTTATTATAAAATTAAGTGGAAACCAAATTACGTACCTACCCATTAACCAAATCTATGACTATACCTGATTATATCTAATAATTTAATTTAGCTTATAGGTAGTAAAGTTATTCTAGTGTATTTAGCTTGGGGGCAGATGCTGTGTGGATTGTCCAGCATTTTTTATTTATTTAATGTAGGTAGGTATGCTAGAGAATAATAAATAAATATTTGATCACTAGCAACTACATTAAAACTCATGTTTGCCAGTAATCTTGTGCCTTAGCACACAGAGCCTATGCAAAGACCGTGGGTAGGTAGGTCCAGGTTGATTTAAGCCAACTTATATAAGATTTATCTTCGTAATCAAGAACTCAGCACTGCTGTAGCTGCGGTGTGCTAGACGGTTAAATATGGCTCGCTTTAACTGATCCTACGAGGCATTGCTAACATATTTATCACTGCTGTTATACCTTAGCAACCCACCAGTACTTCGCCAGCATTTAAGAGTGTGCCATAACTAATTTACTTTAAAATTGTACTTCAAAATCGTTATTTACAATCAGAATCTGTGACCACCTACATATTTAGGGAAATGTTAACTTTTATCCTGAATTACGTGTTTCAAAAACACGATTCGTGAAAGCCACTTTTATAGTTTTTATTTTGAAAAATATAATATGTTTTGCACACATTTTACTACTTATCTCAGAAAGAGCACACTTTTTTCTTCGATTTTTGTTTTGGTAAGAAACGAAAAAGAAGTATTTCTTTAGTTTTGTCTTTTAATTTTTCAATTAATTGTTTCATTCATTTCATTAAAATACCTAGTAAGTACCTGGATGACCGAGCTGCGCTCGATTTTATTTGGTATTTTTTTTTAGAATTATACTCTTTAGATTAAAGAGGCATACTTTTCAAGTATGACTATTTTTTTTGTTTAGTGTTGATTAGGATAAAGTTGATAATTGAAAACATGAACTTAATACCTACATAGTATTATTATTCGCCAATAGATGTCAGAAAGAGTCATATTTTCCACTTTAGTGTTTAAGTTGATCATTGAAAACACGAATAAAATAGTATAATTTTTCGCCAACAGATTTCAGGAGTTGATTACGATAAAGGTCCATAGGTTACCAGATTTCTTGAGTCTTTCTTTTCGAAACGTTAAACTCAGTATTTCGGTTTTTCTTTCGTGATCGTGATTTCTAGCTGCAGTTGTAATGTAACCTCATTACGGTCGATCCTAAATCCTAGTGGTCGAGTTTCGAATATGACGGAGCTCTTGGGATTTCGGATATCGGTATTTTGCATCTTTTCGGTTCAACTTTGACTAAGAATCCAAAGCACGTGCAAACGCGCACGAAAAATGTAGTACCTAATCAAAATTTTGTTTTCTCTAAGTAGAATATTACGACCATCCTAAATGTTTGCGTAGATAATGTAAGTACTAATTTAGTTTATTTGGAGAACACTACACTGAAACATTTCAAATTAGGTACTTATACCTACCTTCATTTTTCCGAAATATTAGGTACCCCTCTCCCATGCGTTAAATAAAGCGCCAGGAACAAACATTAAATAAATAAATAAATAAATAATGCTGGACAATTCACACAGCATTATCTAGCCCCAAGCTAAGCAGAGCTTGTGTTAACTGATATACATAATACAATACACTACGTGGATAGATATTTTTTATTATACATAAAAAACATCCAGAACGCCCTGAACAAATATCTGCAGATCGTACAAGTATTTGTCCCGAGGCGGGAATAGAACCCGCAACCTCCTGCGTCGCAGGCGGACCTTCGCCCACCGCGCTACAGGGGTCGTCAACATTATAAGTAGGTATTATCAGGAGTTGCGACCAATTTTCGTGTCGCCCATTCATCTGCCGTTATAGGGTGTCAACGATTCAATTACTTCGTAATCGCATAAAAATTTACTGCCGTGATGATGAGGTGCAAGCCTATACGCTGTTATTTCGTTTTTCACAGGCGCGGCTGGAGAAATTCGTAGGTCCTCGTATTTTTAGGTTGTTGGTTCTAGGGTAGGTAAGCTATTAGAGCCGTGGTGAATTGAACCACAATAAACACTTTTTTATCAACTTCAAAAAAGGAGGAGGTGCTCAATTCGACTGTTTTTTTATGTTTGTTACCTCAGAACTTTTGACTGGGTGGTCCGATTTTCATGATTCTTTTTTTGTTTGAAAGCTGGTGCTTTCGGTGTGGTATCATTTTAATTTGGTCCAGTTCTGACAATGAATCCTTATAATTGAAGTCGGTTTATAGTTTTTTTTAAACATAATCAATTATTAACATAAAAAAATACAGTTTAATTGAGAACCTCCTTCTTTTTTGAAATCGGTTAAAAATTAACCACGTAAATTTATATGGGACCAATTTCGGAGTACACCCTTTCCAATAGAAAAAGAATTATCAATTCAGACTATACTCTGGACAAAGTTATACTTACGTATAAAAAAAGCGCGTGGTCTTGAGAACCACCTCTGTTTTTTCGTAGGTTGATAATCGGTTGTTTTCATATTGGTATTTCCTACTCTCCTACAGAAAACCTAAACCTTAGGTATAAGGCACCTAACCTATTGTATCTGAGGCATAGACGAGTATTTTAAACAAAAAATAAACGAGGAATTATTTAATTGTTCCATGAAAATTATAAGTACCTACACCAATAAACGGTTGGTGAAAACCAACGCACCTAGAGATTTCTGAAAATCTATAACTTAATTTTCGACCTAATTAACCACGGAGAGTATTTACTCTGAAGCGCACAGGTACAAATATGTTTTACTTTGAACAATGCGCGCTGAACCCAAGCGTATAAAACATAGCTGTTTCATAGCAAACTTTATTCCCATTCGCAGCCCGTATTGTTATCCAAAATTATTACACCGGTATGTAAAATATTCGAAGCGATCGAACAATATGAACGCTAATATATTTTTCAAGACGGGGCTGGCTGATTCTGCCGCATTTCTGCAGAATCGCACTCGGCTTCGTTGAACCGTTTACAAGTGGTTATATTCGTTGCATTGCCTGGTTTCAATGCTTTTCGATTCTTAGTTATTTGAAAATTTTCAAATATTTGTTTGTATTTTTTTTTTAATAATTATGTTATGTTCAAAATAAAAACCAGGGGGCCTATTTTAATTCCACACTGCACAATTTCGTTTTCGTTTTGGCCTATTGGTGTTCCTTAATACACAGAATTAAAGTAACAATTAGCACGAAAAACCAAAACGATACAATAGATGCTTATTTTTGAAAATAATAAGCCCCCCAGCGACAGCTGTAGACCATTCATTGTTCCTAAAGTATAGAAGTGTAAGACTTCCGTAGAGGGCTACATACATACGTAATAAAGGTAGCACTTTATGTTAAGAATTATTCTGTTCTGTTTCTCCGGCTATCTGACGCTGTGTGCAGAAACAAACAAGATAACAGCAGGTTACGAAAACATCCAGCTAACACAACACTACTGCTGAAAAGTATTGTTGGTTCCCTGCGAGACCGTAAGCGACGCGAATACTCTTTTTTTGCTTATGGACTAGCGTTTGGCTACCAACTCACTCTAAGAGAGTGAAGATGTAGCCTAAGATGGAGCACGCTTTTCCAGAAGGAACTTATTTACCCTAGATTTGAAGACTCCAAGATTGTACTCTATTGGGAAGACAGACGCAGGAAGGTCATTCCACTCTTTGGCTGTGGATATTATGAAAGTAGAACAGAATTTTTTGGCTCGACACTGTGGTGTGTCGACCAGGAATGGGTGGTATGATTTTGTGCGTCTGATGGTCCTATGATGGAAGGGAGAAGACGGGATAAGGTCGTGCAAAGCTTGCGCACAATCACCAAAGTGGTACTTGTAGAATACTCACAGTCTGGCAACGCGCCGCCTGTGATCGAGGCTTTGTAGGCTCTTTGTAGGCATCATCTACAAGTCTAACAGTCTAAATACTGCTGGAGTGGAGATCACGACAACACACCAGACCGCGGGGAAGACCACAAAAAAGATGGGTTGAAGACATCCGACAACACGCAAGCCATGATTGCATGTTGAGGGCTCAAGACGGTCTAGAGTGGAGGCGTTTGGAGGAGGCCTACATCCAGAAATTTATCTATAACACGCCGCCATCATGATGATGATTGTTGGTATAGCTCCTAAAATTTATAAAAAATAACCTAAGCAGTTGAAAGAACTAAATGTGAAACTCTTTAGACAGAAACTGAAAATGTTATTAGATTGTAAGTGTTATAATACCTATTGACGATTTTTTCAATGATAAACTGTAGTAAATAAGTATTGCACGTCATTCTATCTAAAAAATTGCATACCGATTAACGGTCAAGTATGTTGATTTATAAATGTATTTACTTGTTACCCTACTTATCACAAGTTTTGGCAATATATTTATATCTTTATCTTTATTTTTAGAACTGTTATACCATCACCATCAATGGCCTCACCTTATCCCACCTCAACAGCGTATATTGGTCCACTGATGGACGCAGGCCTCCCCCCTGATAAGCCCTATATTATCTCATGGGGGTAGTGCCCATGAACCCCACGCTAGGCATGCGGTTTGGGGATCGCAGGTTGGTGGTAGAACTTTTCGCAGAAGGCGCTGCTTGCCCCCGGTAGATATCCTTTAGTCGCCTCTTACGACACCCGCGGGTAGGGTTAGGGTGGTGCAAATTCTAAGGCAGCACCACACGGTATCATCCATGGCGTTTTCGCGCATTTATTTATGTCGCATGTCTATTCGTTTGTTTTTCGGCACAAAAAAAAACTAGTCTTTATAATTAGGTATATTAGATTCCCTGATCGAAGACTTTTTATGGAAATAAAGAATGTTTGATTTTTGACTTTTGTACGAGAGAAAAAGGAATCATTTTATAAAACTTCGTAAAACTTTCGCGATGTAAAACAAAAGCAGGTAGGTAATTTTAAATCATTTATTAAAATAAGTGATGTAATAATTTCTTACAGAACACATTTTAAGAGCAGTCATTGGCTGTACCTATTACAAAATATTTAATAAAAACAAAACATATGTGTACAATAATAAACTAATTTGATCCAGAGCTTTTTAACCCTTGTTTGTGTTCGAAAACTTACGTATTATGTTTTATCTGTCGTAATAAGGTTGAAAAGGGCTTGGCAAGACCTTTAATTGTATGTAAAGCATCTGAGTCCGTCGTTATTGCCTGTAAACACAACCAATCGGGGGAAACGACCGTCCCACCCGTTATAGCTGTAGAACTCATACAAACGAGCTTATTGCAATATTCACCTTTACATGAGTAACAATAAAGCAGTAAGGATGGCTTACATAGGAGATGTATTACGTTGCTTGGCTTCGGAATTTCTTAAACCAACGAGGGAATAACCAATGGACCATTATTATACGTGATTTAAGGTGAAATAAATAAAAAATTATAAATAATGCTGGACATCGCCACAGAGTATAGATAATGCTCTGTGGCATGCATGTCCAGCATAGTAGGCAGCAGGGGTAATTTAATTCATTGGATACGTTTTGCAATCGAAAACGTCAGATTCGAATTTGTCTATTCCGACAGAACTCGAGAACTCTTATTTTGATTTGTCAAAAGTTTCTGTTAGAGAATCCGACGGCCTTTCCGACGAATTAAAATACCCCTGCTAATCTATTGTCTAAAAATATTACTACAAATCACATAAACGTTTGTCCCGGAGCGGAAATCGAATCCGCAACCTTTGCATCATGCAGGCCTGCGTCGCAGAGATCGTCCAAAGAACATACATAGGATCGCTTGATTTATTATCTAAGTGTACTGAACTTTATACTTTTTTGTATATTGCGTCGAAATATGTGTTTATTCTATCCAAAGTGTAAGTTGGGTTTGATATATTCCGTCGCCTAGCTACGTAACGTAGCACAACCCCGGTGGAAAGGCACCCTAAAGCCCTTTCTACATAACAAACTAAACCAACAATAGGTAGTTTTACGCACATTACAAAAAAAACCATTCCCAATCGCTAAATAAACATACTCAATATTTACAATAAAACGTTTATATTTAATACTATATGTATTCAAATATTGTATTAATATACTTTTCTGTACTTCTCTATCTAATTATGACAAAAGTTTTTACAAGATTTAAGTACCGACATCTAAAACCGATAAAAATTCTCTATAATAATGATTCTGTTTTTTACAAAAACGAATTCCCTTACCAAGTTAGTTACCGTCAGTAAATTCATGCATATCAAAATATATACCAAATTCATTTACATATTGTGTTGATAATGATCGTTTCATTTAATATATGAATTTAATGATAAAACATCTTACTGCTAATGAGTGAATCGTTTCCAGAAAACATTTTTAAAGTTTCGCGATTTGTTACCATAATTAATGATTTTATCGAGTATTTTATAGAGTACGCCATAGTCGCCCCGTGACCACGAACGCGGTAATGCGATAGAAACGTGGGGGAAATAATAACAGAAGGTACGCGATAAACACCCGATAAAATCATTTATTATTATCCAGAAAACATCAAATAAAACTGATATCAAACCAATAAACTCAGATTTCGCTGGAAACAATGACTAACCCAAACTCAAACCCGACTCAGATTAAGGCACGTCTCAAGTCACGGTTTAGTGACAGTTTTCTATGAAAATCTGTCAAAAATACGTTTTGAGACGTTCTTCAATATTATTTGTTTTGAGTATGGGGTAAGACAACATAAACATTCGGTAACCGACAAATCTCCTAATAAATATTGTAAAAGTGGCGTCATATCACCAAAAGTATAAACTTTTATACCTACTGATTGAAATGTCCTCTCTCAGGCAAATTACATTATTCAGTAGGCCCTTTCGTTATTGTTTAAGTGGTGAATAAAATCTTAAAAATATTAGACTAGTAACTTGATAAAACAGAAGTGCCTGTATTACTATGGCACTAAGTCTAAACACGGCTTTGTTCATCCAAGTTTACCAACAAATAAAATGGGCGAATGACTGACCAACAACTATATAATAATATCGTCAGTTCGTTCTTTGATTTTGATTTATTTTTGTAATTTCGGCCATTTGCAAGTTGGTGAACTGGTAAGTATCTGTAAAACTTTGTGAGCGTCATAACATAAAATTCTAAGTTACTAGAAAGTTGCATCAGGTACAATAACAAAACAAGTAAGCGTGCGATGCGCGTAAATTCAACTTATCCTTCATTATTTTAAGTAATATATTAAAAAAAAATGCAAAATGTTAGTCCTTATTCACCGCGGAAACGGCTAGAAAAAGCTCGATTACATAAAACCTATGATCGAAACCGAAACATAAACTACCTACCGAAAACGATATAAGATTGACAATAGCTAAATACAACAAGTAGCACCTAGGCCGGTTGCAAGCCGGATTCGATCATTCACATGGCTAAGAAACTTAAAATGGGGCCACGACCGAGGAAAAAAACTATTAAAAATCTATTGTTGAGTAAAAATGCTATTATTCACGAATCACGATTAAAAAGCTGCGTTTTCACTAGAGATAAAGGGTATTTGTCTGCAGGTATAACAAATATACAGAGCTTAGCTACTTATGTTGCACATACTCATATCTTTAGTGAAAAAGCACCTTTAGATATGTCCTATTTTTTCATCGTCCGTGACCAGGCAAGCATATTGAACTAACCTGAAACATTAACTATCCTTAAATAATTAACTAAAAACAACAGTTCGTATAAAGTTTATGAACATTCATTTAATATCACTCTTTATTTACAAGATTCGAAGATATCAACAAGGATAGGATTCTTATAAACAACATTGCCAAGAGTTTGTAACCTTGGACTAACGTTCAGAATTTACATACACTTTTACTTTTTTCACACAGCGATCGGAATACAAAATAAACTTGTATTATCTTACGTAAATTTCCTTAACTTCATTACAAAATCAAGTTCAATCCGCGACACCCGTCATTTATTTCACTTCTATTGGTCACTTTAAGGTACGACTACACAGACCTTGATAAGTCCCAGTAGTTTTGTTGTCAACCTATGAGGTTGTCGTTTATGCTATCCATTTGAAGAGAGATCGTCCTTCAGCCACTGTGGAACCGGTCGACCAAGCCTCACCAGAAGCTTAGACAATGCAGTGTTGTGTGGGGTATAGTACCGCTTGAGGAATTTAGCGGAGCGGTCTTCCATGGGAGGGTAGATACGCCCTTTGGACTTGCCGAGGCATTTCGTTCGCTCGTTGCCGACGGCTTGGCAGAAAAAGCCTTTTTTGGCGTCGTATCTGCAGAAAAAAATTTGATTAGTGTTGTTCTACTATGCATGAATTCCACGCCGTAGTTCATAGCGATTGAAATAAATTATGACTGCAATAGTTCAGAGTTTAACAGTAGCAGAATTTATCAGCATTCACCTCGTCTGTATTGCACCTTGAAAATTATACAAGTAGGTTCGAGTGGACTTTTTAATGCTTTTAATACATAAATAATTTGCTGCTTTTATTTCTATTGTACATTAAATGTTTTCAGATAACTTACAAGTATTTTTATTGGAATTTACTATTACAAACAAACCTGTTCTTCGCTGACCCTATTTTTTAAATCTCTCCGTTCACAATTCATTTCATGAAATTTTATTATTCTAAAAGTCTTTCAATAATTTCATCATCCATTTGGCAAGTTCGGAGAGCGACCTTTCAGCATTATTACTATTCTAGGTATCAAGTAACTTTATTATTCAGTACCCTTTTTACAAGGCCTGCCCTGGGGCCATGTTTTTTCTGTAAGGCCAATTTCATATAATTTCGCGAGTGAAAATAATTTTAGGGGAAAATGTGTTATTGAGCGAAAAATAACCTAATTTGATCTTGTAAGGGGAAAACGTGTAAATATTTCCAACGAATAACAGTTAACAGTGGTTTACCACACAAAAGAGAAAGTTTTTCTTTGACTCGGTGGCTTCGTCTGGGTCGTCTGTCTTTAAAGAGCGTTTTGCGACCAGATGGTAGAACAATGGTAGGAATCTTCCCAGAAGCACGTTCCACGCTCAAGTTTTAACGAACTTAGTTATGATTGGTGCTAGCATGAAGCAACGCAAGCAAATGGTTTATAACGAAGCGCAAAGCTGAGTCCGGCTTTCGCATTAGAACAACATTTCAAAAGAGCTTAGAGCTGCAAGTCTGTTTTATGTAGATACCGCTTGTTATTAGTGCCAGGGACTTGCTTCTCGCAAAGTTGTAGTCTTCGAGTGTAAGTGGCAATTGTAGCTAAGTTACGGCCGCAGGCTACCTTGCTATTGAAATATACGATATTAAGCCAGCGGATACTGGTAAACCCATTTAAGGTGTTGCGTTTCAGCTGAACCGGGTAGTTCGTAGGTCGTTAGTTAGCACTTTCGAATTAAGATAGGTTGCTCGTGCTAATGTGTTCCACTGTGCCCCTAAGGTTGAAAGAAATGAAAAATGTATCGTAAGTATCTAAAAGAATGAGATTCTTTGAATGCAACAAACTGAATATCTAGGTATTAAAACCGGCGCGCCGGTTTTAATACCTAGATATTCGCGGCGGGCTGTTTCAAAGGTTTAGAACGCAGCGTTACATCTGCATCGTCTATGATGGAAACGATTTTAGATGAAAACTATACATAGAGTGCACGTACCAAAATAGTTATATCATAATATCATCATAATCGTCAAACCGGCGCTGGCTCCGATCACAGCAGGGTTCCGTCAATGATGTGGGATTGGTGGGTGCTGTACTCCGCCAGCCAGCAATCGGAGTAGTGGCTGTACTTTCCAGGGTTATACACAGTTGAACAGACAACAGACTTACTTGAGCAGTTTATTTGTAATCAAGTTGCGGAGTAGCCCTCAGGAACTTCTGTAGTATTCATATCTGACGCTGGTTCGGATCACAACAGGGTGCCGTCGATGATGTGCAATTGGTGGGTGCTGTACTAGCCAGCAATTGAGGTAGTAGTTGTACTTTCCAGGGTTGTACACATTTGAACCACATTTAACAGACAACATACTTACTTGAGTAGTTTATTGTAATCAAGATGCGGAGTAAGCTTGAGGAACTTCTGCAGAGTGTTCATGACTGGCACTGGCTCCGATCGCAGCAGGGTTCCGTCTATGATGTGCAACTGGTGGGTGCTGTATTCGGCCAGCCAGCGTTCCAGGTAGTGGCTGTACTTTCCGGGGTTGAGGCAGCGGTTCCTTATTAGAAGATAATAACGGTTATTGTTTTAATTTAGTCATGTAATGTTTTTTAAGAAGTTTGCCTCCTTTCTGTGATTTTTAGTTTATGGCTCTCGCGGGGGGATGGATTTTTATTCATTCGTCCGACGTCTATTTATACGATATTTAAATATTGCAAGAAATTTTACAAAATTTTATAAATACATTTTACTCCAATTGTTGTTATAGCCAAAAAATAAGCAGAATCCTAAGCCATATTTTAATGGTAGAAGACAAGTACTAAGCATATATTATATTTCATTACAATTGCTTACGATATCCGTAAGTAAAATTGACTCTAAGCGAGCACTGACCGACAACCCCCAAGATATAGGGAGTTCCTCAGAGACCAACTACTACGCATTACATCATTGTTTATTTTTCTTTCTCATACGGGAAACATAAACTAACCTCATTATGTGACTACTAAATAAGGTTAATTTATATCTCTCCCGTTATCTCACTGATCGCTGAGCTCTCGTTTCTTATCTACATAAAGTATTTACTCGCGGGACCACGGTTTCTGCACAAAACATACGCAAGGGGATCCAGTACGCATATGTTATTTCTGACCCGGAATAAATTATAGTTTCCAAAACAGGGTACAGTGTATAACCTACTGACTTATTTACTTACTCGCGGCTTCGCTTGCGTTGTTTCGGGGATGTAAAAAAATGTAAAAGTTTATTTTAAATTTAAATAAAACTTTTTAATGTTTAGGGTTACAGTTATAGTAAGTTATGTAAGATATTTTTATATATAATATTTTTTTATTCTCTCTATGTGTTCACCCGTGGTCGAGCGACTGTCCTTCAGTACTAGTTTATACTGTTATACGGTAAGCGTTGGATATATTATAGATTACGTTATTCCAAATCGACAAAGATCTAAATATTGTTCTATGGAAACTTTTACGTACTACGTCTTAAAGTTATTTTCAGTAGCTTATATGTTAATTTGGATATAAACCAACATCCATGTATGCATAATTTTAGTCGGATTTGTTCATCAGTTTTAGTGTGAAGAAATAACTACAACCGATACATCCAAACTTTCCTGGGAACTTATTATTTACAAGCGGTTCACCACGAGGTATGTACTGGAAACAATTGGGGTTTTAACGAACTTTTACATCATATTGTAACCCCGATTTCTGTTGAATTTGTATAGGGTTTGCCGCGAATCAATATCATATTACATTATTATTTAAAGGAATTTAGGATGATATTTGACCTTACTTTTCCTCTATTATTTTTGACGTTTATTTTTGACAATAGGCCTTCAATCTCAACCTCAACAGCCTGTATTGGTCCACTGCTGGACGCAGACCACCCCATTATCCCCACGCTGGGCATGCGGGTATGGAATCGCAGTCAGGTGGTAGAATTGTTTTGTAGACCCCGCCCCCGGTGGATATCCCTTAGTCTTACGACACCTGCAGGAAGATTTAGCTTAGAGCAAATTCTAAGCCTATGTTAAGCCTTAATTAGTATTTACTTGTAGTTAGAAATGTTGATGTGTTACTTAAGACGAAATATTTATTTTAATCTTTTTTATATTTTATTGCGGCCGTCAGTTGTTTCTCATATAACGTCATCCCTTCAGGCCACGGCATCCTTAGCTACGATTACTTTTCACTTAGAAATATCTAAATAATCCACGGAGAAAAAGCTAGTAGGACAACTAAACAAATGCCCTCCAAATACCATGATTGATACAACAAAATAACACAATGGATAGAACAACATAAGTTCCATTTATTTTGCCCCAATACTTTTTCCATATTGACATTTCTTAGAAGCTTGACAAGTAGGAAATTGCTCGTGTTGTAGCTAAGGCTATGATTTATCGGACTAGTCTAAACACAAACACTTACGCTACGTAACGATAAGTTGGCTGGTTGGGATATATCGGTTACATGCTTATTGGTCCTTCGAGTCGGATTACGGGAGCGTTATGAACGTACTGTTGCTCGTTTATTTGTGCAATATTTTGATACGAAATAACGGAGCAGGCTTTGGAGGGATTTAGATATTCTGATATTGTGGATTACGTTGTTTTTCAATTCCATTGTTTGGTCATTTTGATTCACTTCTAGCAAAGTATTAAACTTAATGTTAAACCCTGGAATTTTGTTTATGGTCGTCGCCTAATAACACATATAAAAAATACTGGTAAGTACACAAATAAATAAATAAATAATGCTGGACAATTCACACTGCATTATCTAGCCCCAAGCTAAGCAGAGCTTGTGTTATGGGTACTAGATAACTGATATACACAATACAATACACTACATTGATAGATATTTTTTATTATACATAGAAAAACATCCAGAACGCCCTGAACAAATTTCTGCAGATCGTACACAAATTTGTCCCGAGGCGGGAATCGAACCCGCAATCTCCTGCGTCGCAGGCAGACCTTCACCCACCGCGCCACAGAGGTCGACAAGAATTGGCTAATAGTTAATTTCGTTTATTTTTTTATAAAGAAAATATTTAAAATAATAGCAACAGTAAGTCGCAAGTAATATAGGTACTGTCTTAATTAAAATGCACGACATTGAAACGTGTAAGTATGATATATTCAAAGAAATTTAATTGAATTCGTTGAATAGCTATCACGGCTTTTGTTTGTTTCTCACATGTTGAACTTTGATGGAAAGAGACAAAGCATTTCTCTGAAGAGACTGGATACCATTCGAGGTTCGAATTTCAAAGTTTATTAGGTTCAGATTCTATAGGCCAATTGTACCAACACATTTTCTGTAGACACTCTGTAGACAACGAAATAACCCTAACAACATTTAAAGCATTTGTCTCCGCGTATAAAATCAAGGCATATTTTATTTTTATTTATTTTATTTTGCTTTATTCGGAGAACAAACAGTTTTACACACTTTAGAAATAAACTTAGATACTAACTTTTAACAATTTATATGTCCTCGCATGTAGAAGCTAAAAGGTTTTGTTAACTAGTATATGCTCGCAGTCTTTTCCGTTTATACTAAGTACTGTTTTTGTTTATAATACTTTTTATAGGACACGCATAGCCCTGATGGCATTTGTGGTTGCTAAAACTATAGCTCTCGATATTTTCTAAACACCATAACTTGAGCCTCCTCAACACAGCTACTTTGTCGTGAAGGAGTTCTTTGGATGGACGTATGTTATGTCCATCCGGTTTGAAATTAATTAATTTTGTTTTAAAAAACTATAAACCGACTTAAATTTTTACAGTTTTTTCATGAATTTTCATGGATCCCATTGTCAAAACTGAACAAAATTAAAATGGGACCACACGGGAAGCACCAGCTTTCATATAAAAAATAATCATGCAAATCGGACCACCCAGTCAAAAGTTCCGAGGTAACAAAACATAAAAAAAAAAAACAGACGAATTGAGAATCTCCACCTTTTTTTGAAGTCTGTTAATAACGTCGATTCTGTGATATTCAAAACAGGTAATTTCATCACCAGCAGGGGTATTTTAATTCATTCGATTAGTATTCGAAGTGCCGTATAGTGCCGGTATAGAATTTGCACAATCCCAACTCCTCCCGCGGGTGTCGTAAGAGGCGACTAAGGGATATCTACCGGGGGCGGGCAGCAGCGCCTCCTACATAACAATTCTACCACCAAACTGCGATCCCCAACCCGCATGCCCAGCGTGGGGATTATGGGTATAACCCCCCTCATGAGTAACATAACATCCAATAAGGCGCTTATCAGGGGGAGGTCTGTGTCCAGCAGTGGACGGATATAGGTTGTTGAGGTTGAGGTTGAGGGGTTTTCGAAGCGAAAACGTCAGATTAGAATTTGATTCTATTCCGACGGAATATTAGAACGCTATTATGATTTGTCAAAAGTTTCCGATTCCGACGGCCTTTCCGACGAATGAAAAAACCCCTGCAGAGGTATCGCTTGTGAAGAGTACAAGATGCTATACGTAGCAACTTGTCAGAACAACAACACCAGCATATTATTATACCAGTCCACTGCTGGACGTAGGCTTTTACTAATGCTAGCATCTTTTAATTTAATATATCTATTTTAAGAAAATGAATCTCGTTATATGGACGGTGTATGTAAACTGCTTTGTCTGAAATAAAAGTCAAATAAAATTCATAATCCCCACGCTGAACATGTAAGATAGGTTGGTCTACAAACAATAATACTCGACGAAATCTCGTATTATTCAAAACAGTGGGTAAATATAATTACCTGAGGTCCCGTAGAGTCTTGGGCGCGCTGTCATTCGCAGATATGACTGTCTGGAACGTGTAGTTGTTAGCCACGGGGTCGCCGCCGTGAGAACGGATGTGCTGGTACCATGAGTACGCTCTGCGAAATAAATACTAGTTTAACATCTAGAGTCAAGTCTTTATTGAATAAGAAAATCACAATCAAATAATATAAATAAATGAGAACTAGTATACAATTGAGCTAACTGCAGACTGTTGCAAATTATCTACAGATAGCTCAAGTGATCCATATCGATACCAGTCGGAAACGTCGCTTCGACCTCCAGGAGTATTTTAGTTCATTCGATTCGTTTCCGAAGCAAATTCGAATCTGACGTTTTCGCTTGGGAAACGAAACGAATTAATTAAAATACCCCAGCAGATGCTCAGTCAGATATTTTTTTATACGTTGTTATCAGATACCCACAGTATGGTGGTAGTATATAAAGGCCAGAAAATAAAGGGGCATCACATGATCTAATTGAAATGGCGTATTAATGATACATTGATATTATATATTCGTAATAATTG
Source organism: Eupithecia tripunctaria (assembly GCA_955876795.1). Classification (NCBI taxonomy): domain Eukaryota; kingdom Metazoa; phylum Arthropoda; class Insecta; order Lepidoptera; family Geometridae; genus Eupithecia; species Eupithecia tripunctaria. The sequence continues at coordinate 11,487,334 of OY041604.1, forward strand.
TGGGAGAAATAGGTGTCAGCGATAATTTCGAATATTATATTTAAGATTTATGTTCCTAGGTGGGTATTATACATTGACCATTCATTTATTTAATAATGTACCTGAGTACAGCGAGTAATGCAAACTGCAAATGTGACGAAATCAAGATAAGAAATACCCTACAATCCACTACATGAGGTGTTAAATATTTATAATTAGGAATTTACAAAAGTAACACTAATAAAATAGTAAATGCGCCAATATAATTCCATAAACAACAAGATGGTGACACCGCTGTTTATGTGCGAAATCATAAATACCTTCTGCTATTTCAGAGAACCCTAGTGTCTAGATTCTCCTAATTTAGACACAACTAACAAAAAATATACATATATTTTTGACAATCAACAATATCTATCTATCTCAAATCAATTAAAACACGTTAACTAATGTTTAGAGCATTGCAAACGCAATGCATTGAACAGAAAGACTGACATAGAAACTAATCAAGACTATTTGAACAGATTCAGAAACTTAGCGGTGTCGTGTCTCCTGCATTCCCGTCTACAGTTTGTGTGCGAATAAATTCAACGTAAGCCTTTGAATTTCTAATATATTCAAGATCCTACGACTTCGCCACAGAAATTACTATATCAAGACATAAAGTTAGGAGGTTGCTAGATTTATTAAGAAATAGGTGCTGCCGACAGCTTCGTACGCGATTTTCGAGAAGACTATATCTGTCCCCGAGATACCATTTTCTTCCCTGCCGAATTTCATTCAAATCCGGTCAACAGTTCAGGCATGTAACAGACAGACAGAGTTACTTTCGTATTTATAATATTAGAATGGATTTACACTAAAATATAATGTATAGTTGAGTAACTTTCGAATTATAAATTAACCAGCTGCCGTGCGAGGCTTCGCACGTCCTTTTTATGTAGCCTATGTATCCGTCTTTGGGATACTCAAAACGTTGCAACGCCCTTACAGGGTTCATGTAGTTTCTACCTAAAATATGTTAACACCTTGTAAAGGACATGAATGCAATAAATAAACAAACAAATAAACCTATTATTACCTTCCTGCCAGATTTCACTGAAGTCCGTTTATCCGTTTTGGTTAAAACGTAACAGTCAGCCAGACAGACTACAGTTACTTTCGAATTTATAAAATTAGTATGTATATTATGGATGGATAAAATATCGTCAATAGAGAACTCGGGACTAAAAATAAGACAAAGTTTCAAGTGCTTGTTATTTTCCAAGAATCCTTGTCCTCGGAACAAGAAATAAGATCATTAGCATCTGATAACGGGATGAGGTAAGATTTCAAGCGAAACAAGACTCTAGACATGTTTACTTTAAATCTTTATTTTCTTTGCAACATGCAAAATCTTTATATCGTTCTATACCGTAACATCAAAGAGATATAGACAAGGAACGGAATATTATCCTCTCAAAGTAGACCCACATCAAACAGTTGGTTGATTACAAAAGGCGGAATTTATCATACGTGCTTGCTTACACGCTTTAGTAAATTTCATTACTTTCGCTTCAATATTGTAGTCACGAGGGTAAAAAAAGATATGAAGATCTGTTGTTCTGATTTGTTGCATAGATTACAGTTCGATTGCGTTTGCGATGTTTTTTATTTTTATTTTGTTTATTCAGGACAGGAAAAAAACAATAGAACAATGCATACTTATTACACACATTAAAGTGCTTAGATGATATTGAAAAGTTTACCCTAATCGGCAATCATACGTTCACTGCTGAACCTGAGCCAGGTGGGTTTTGCCATAATCACTACGATTGGTAGACGGATTGTTAATCGCAGTAGAGGTGCACATAAAATTATGCTTAGTACACAGTGATTATTATTTCTTAACAATAACCGCAACAAGAGAAAATATAAAACAAACAGAAATGAAACCACGTGAGTTTTATTTAATTTACCATTTTTATATAACATAAATGGAACAAAATACAGTAAACGTAGAACGCGGTATACGAATACCTCATAATTAAATGAACGTTCGTTTTACAACACGTGCATATTTTTATGGTTCCCACTTCCTGAACTTAGTTTACCGGCAAATTTACAATTTCACACTAAGCTATTACGTAGATCCGATTTAGATGAATTTTACACTTATACATTTACTAGGAAGGAACATGCCAACATAATGCATAATAAATTTTAGATTGAATCAAGCAGTACCGTAGAGCGGTAGTGGTAGTACCAGTGTATAATTTTAATACTACTAACACAAAAATGATATTACACATCTAACAGCTCGACTAAATTCAACAATCGCTATTTTCGTTTTTGAACGTGTTGACTAATAACGATTTACAACTTTGCCCCCAATAAGGTCCTATTAACTCCTACATATTTATTGCATCTAAACCCAATTAACGAGATAGTAAAACACCGAACAAAGTGATAACGATCTGCGATTCTAACGCGCCATAGCGCGGGTTCAACTTAGACTAGGTGGAAAATAAGTTCAGATGACTTTTATATAAGTTTAAATGACTACTACAGCGATTAAGAATAAATTTTATATGACTTTCGATCCAGACGGCAGGTCGGAGCGTCGACTGAGAATCTTTTACGACATTTCTGTTATTATAATTAGTTTTTGAACAGATCTTGACTACTTAACATAGTAAGTCAATTTCTTTTTACAATTTAATAGTGGTTCTTTTGAGTGATAGTCTTTAAAATGTTTGTGGAAGTTTCTGCAAATTATTACGTCACTAGATGTGACGTAACCCGTGGCTTTGCACGCGTCTAATAATGAATTATGTGTCTATGTCCATTCTCCGAATACCATCAATCTTGCCTTATTTCAACATGATCCGTTCAGCCGTTCATGTATGAAAAGGAAACCGACATACGGAATTACTTTCGCGTGTATATAGATACATGCAGTTAAAAACCGAGCCGTTTAACGAAAACGACAGCGAGCTTGGTTCGGACAAAGACTGACCCCGGACGATGTTACTTGTCAGATAGTTCAGCTCCTTTGATTGAACTGGGAAAATCGCCCACGGCTTATTCCTAGTACCTCGCAGGATGGCAGTGATAATACGTTCTATAGGGTAATAACGATAATTTAATGTGTCAATCAATATGAGCAGAACTTGTTAACGTGTTAAATAGATATTCAGATATTTATTGCCCGAAGAACAAAAGTTCTGTAAACTGAAGTATGTAGACATATTTTTGGAGTAAATATGAGCTAAGTTATACTGCTAAGTACAGAAACAGCTCCCGACGGTTAAGCACTGAAATTAATGGTCTTGGTACACAACTCACTTTACGGTGAAGCACAAGTATCGTCGCCGACGATTTAATATACTCAACTTTATTGCGGAAATTTTTAAAAGGATGTGTATTTTTCTGGGTAAATTATTTAAAAACGAATGAGAATCTGAAAATAGTTCAGAGAGTATAAAAATGCGGTTCTTTACAAGATTCTCATACTTTATCTTTTAAAGCACGACGGGGTGCTATAGTTTGGAGTGCGTATCTGTGTGTTTGGGTATGTTCAAATATTTTGAGCGAATGTGTAAGAATTTTTGGAAAATTTGTTTGTGAGAGTTAATCGACTGCTCCCACAACGCAAATAACAGGGTGCGATGGCGGCGCATTGCATAAGCAGCCGTTTATCAGAACCTCATCGTCGTCACGACCACTCAGCCAAGAGTGTAATTTTGAGAGAGTAGTAGTAACCTTTCACAGCTCAAAATTTTGAAGAATTAAGAAATAATGCCGTATGTTATCCATGAATTTGTCTTGAGCCATCTACGTAGGTACCTAAGTGCCAAAAATCGAACACTTCGTGGATGTAAAGGCCATTGATGATGATATCCATGAATTTACAATACGCATACGCTTTGTATACGTTCTTAAAATAAATTTCTTTAAAAGAACTAAGATCGACCATTCTCAGCATTTCGTTCAAATCACAGCCGTTCGTTGACTGTACATCGTAGGTAAAATAATTAGGGAAAATGTGTATTCCGTGACAGCACGGTGGCAACGCGACGCCTGGCTGCGACTTTATTTTATTAAATACGCTATGCACCAGCCCGCAACTATTCCACTATCGTAATTTCAACACGCAGCATGTGTTTCACTTGTTTATTTTAGAAATTTACGATTTCGTTTTGATGTGTATTGGCTTCGTAGGAGGTAATGATTATCATCAACGGAAACACAAACCAAATCTCCTTGAAAAGAGATAGTATTTTAGCACTCTTTTTGGTAACGACGATTTGTTATTTTGCGGCGAACCATCGTGAATCTAACCAAGCTGACTGTGCTTCAAATTTTTCAGTGCCGATTTTCCGCGGAATAAATATTGTTGCGACATTTATGTTATGACCCAGCGTTTCAGAGTAGTAGAAAGCACAATAAGTTCACAATTTCGGGTAGCTTTTAGACGAAACAAATAAAGGCTCTAGCTCATACCAACTTCCTTTTATTACTTGGTAGTGCAATAAGAAACTGCAATGCAATCACAAAGTTTCGTTCTAGTTAACTCACCTCTTTGAAGGCGAAATAAGAAATGGGATGATCTCAGCCAATGTACCGGGAGAGGTAATACGGATATTCCAATACCAGGTTTGCTGCTGGTCGTGAAACTTTTTATGTTTAGTTCGTGAAGATAGCTAAGCTTACTTTGTTTGGTTGGTACCGCGCTAAGCTGATGCAATGGAGGACCATCAAAAATATTTCATGTCCATAAACTATGATAGCAATGTTACTTTGTGGCTAGATCTGAGGGCAGTGTTAAAAGTCATCATTGTTATTTGCTAGAAATGTTGTATATGCTAGGCTGTTTTGTTACCAAAACGAAGCATACCTATTATTGAAAGACTTATTATGAGAAGAATAATCAATGTTTTTTGCCAAACAACCAACCCAGGTGGCCACCCGACCGGTCGACACAAGTCCTCGTCGAAGTAGGGCGCTGACTCCTCGAATGTCATCTGTGTTGTTTTGCTAATGCGCGGTGTAAAAAAGTTATTCCTTACCTTTTAGCAGGCGAGATGAGTATGACGATGATCTTAGCGTTTGGAACCAGAGCGTGTGCCCTACGAGGCACCAGGTCGCCGTCGAAGTACGTCGCTGACTTCTCGAATGTTATCTGTGTTGTGTTGCTGACGCTCGGAGGAAAGAAGTTCAGGTACCTGTTGGGGAAGAATGAACTTTTAATTAAGGAGTATATGATTGAATACATGATGGTTTCTGATTTTGATGATAAAAAATTTCTGTATTTGTAGTTTTTGCTGAGTTATCATGGAGATGAGTTGAAATAATGAAACAAGAAACTGTGGTACCCCTTGGAGCCCAATCGTAGAGTTAGTATGAAAACTTATTCCACGGTGTGGTCAGTCTGACCACGTTTTGTGGTAAAGCTCTATGGTTTACAAAAAGCTCATTGGTTATGTTTTGACGGCGCTGAAACATCTTTAATGAATTTTATATACATTTTTTTTTTGAGCACTTGGTTGAGAAAAACACTAGAATAGTTTTATAAGTAACATTATTCACCTCTTTTGACCACCATTAATACCTTGATGTCCTAACCACATTTCGACCACGGCGGCGGCCAGGCTCAACGGAGACTAGTCAGGTGCGCAGGACATTTTATAAGACATATTATAGTGCACTAGTGTGTGCGTCAACACTGTAATTTTTTTCCTAGAAAAACCCAATAACTGTTGGGCCGATCCGGGATTGGAACCCAGGACCTTATAATCAGCGGTTGAACGAGCTAACCGCTAGACCAACGAGGTAATCTACCATTTACGCCTTGTAGTGCTTTTAATGTTGGTTGAATTATTAGTTGGTAGCACAAAGCTTACGAAACCTCGTCTCAGTACGTACAAGGCTCATATTTCAAGTAAACAGTCTTGTACTAGAGAGCTTAAAGGTCGCTTGTCTGAGGTCATATGTCAGTCTAGACCCGTATAAGTACGTTATCCATCTACAAATATTAGTTTGCCCTTTACGGTGTTACGTTTATGCTTAGGTAGGTAGGTACGTGAAATTGGAGCTAAATTATTCAAGAAACTTTAAGTAAAGTATGTGTTTTATTTCGTTTAACGCTAAACAATTTATGTTGGCAGCAAATATCATCATCACATTTCAATTCAATTTATTCAATTTTATTTATTTACTCTACGGTAACACAATTTTTTCACACACAATTACATCAATTAAAGGACATATATTATTAATATAGATACATATTATACACAATAATATATAATTGATTCCATGTTTGGGTTCTTCGATTTTGTTTTAATTTTCATGTGTTTTTATTTCTATTTAATTAACTTCTTCATTCGCATACCTGTAGGACAAACACAGGGATTGTTGACTAGGGTCTTACGTCACTTTGTCATCGAATGCCTATTATTTAAAGCTAGCTGCAACCCACGAATTCACCGTGCGTGGAAATCATTCAAATTTCAGAAATTGATTGTATCTGCTAAAGGATATGTGTTTTATTCTTTACTTTATACCGAGTTAGGTGAATCGAACCAAGGAATATTAATTTTTCATAGAAACTCTACCACCCTTTTTAACCAATAAGTAAATTTTTGATAATTGTGTATTAACTAAAACCTAAACTATAAACATACCAAATTTCTTAGAAAACCGTAACGTAGTCACGCAGATATGTGGTAACGAAAATTCACAAAGACTTTCACATTAAATATGTATTTGGTAGTAGGAATAATTCCTTCAACTTCATTATCGAACGCAATGTATGACGATAAAATGTCATTATTGTCTGGTCTACCCTAGAAAATAATCCCTGTGCTTGGTATAAACCAATCCATCCTGCTAGACGAATCCTGTACAAAGTCATCCTGCATTAATTAATATTACAGTAAATTTATTATGTAGGTAGACAAAAATAATTATTTATTTTAACTAGCCTGGTTCGTCCCACTCCACTCCCACCATTCTCTGAGTTAATCAATATTGGTTCAAACAAATGAAAAACATTTGTTGGCAAATTAATTCATAGAATAAACCACCAACTTTACCTTTACCCTTACTCAAGCGATTCATTAGAAATCTCCACCGAACAATTCATATTATACTTCGCGGAAACGATAAGCTTTTCATAGAAAACCGATAAATCCAATAATATAAGCCACACGGTACAATAGCGTATTACCGCAGGTACTTATTAAACCAATAATTTGACTAGAGATATACACAATAGACTGAATAGATGGAAGCTGAAATTGCGTTGATAAATAACTATATTAAAACAGCTAGTAGGTCGATATTCTATTGTCATGCTATCACTACACTTATCGAATAATATGAGTGTATAATACATTATGTCTTGTTATATCTGCTGGAAGAGGCCTTTGTGTCACACAAGACACGCTAAAAATGTAAACTGTTCATTAGTTATAGTAAGCCTTAGAGCTCTTATGAACAGACACGTCAGCACGTCTCAAATACACGGAAGGGAAGTTGCCGAATGCAAGGAGACTACACTCCTCGACTGCAGGCGACGGCAGTTGACGACTGCCATCGCCTGCAGACAACGGGCAACTTGCCGTATTTCAGACATGCAGTCCGTGATTAGGATATAGGAGAAAGGTACAAGAGCCCTTAGAAAAACTGTAAAATATTTTTAGACATAGAGCGTCACGAGACTGACTGATATAAAAAATACGACTTTATTTCCAGTCAGTGTCAGTATCATTTTTTAATATACATACGAGTAATTTGACCTTTAGTGTACATTTATTGTTTTAATGATAATATAATTTTTGAGTTGAGTTTGAGTTTGATGCTGTCTGTACATTGAATATCATTATCACACTTATCACAGGTATTTTTTTATCTCAAAGGAGAATGTGTGAATGGATGAATTACATAGGTTACTTGGCGTTTTTTTTACAGGAAAAGCGCAGGCAAAGCAACGGTCAGAAGCTAGTAGGTAATACGTTCTAATCTGGAGTTGTTCCGGAGCGGAATGCGGAAATCGGCGCCGCGCTGGCGGAAACGCGTAAAAATTTCGACGTATCGATAAACTCACCATCAAGCTAAAGTACTCTTAATTTGCTTCGATTTTGACTTTTCTAATATTATGTTTATGCATTGTATAACAAGAGGTTACATTTTATGTAGAGATAACTCCTGTCAAGCCGCGGGTAAAGCTAGTAGGTAATACGTTCTAATCTGGCGTTGTTCCGGAGCGGAATGCGGAAGTCGGCACCGCTGCTGGCGGAACCGCCGCGTATCGACGTATCGATAAGCTCATCATTGAGCTAGAGTAGGTAGGTGTATTTTATTTCTATTTTGATTTGCCTAGCATCAAAAAGCAAAATATTTCGATGCATAATTTAATAATAAATGTACACATGAATTAGGTAGGTATATAAAAATAATGAAGAATTGGAAAAAAAAAATATATATAGATAATTTGGTCGGAAAGCTTCGAAATTACATAAATGCCTATTGTAAACACCTAGTGTAAAAACAGATACGAACTGTTTTATATTAAGCAGAAAAGCAACCTCCAAGAAATTTGCTAAAGCCAGCTGAAACTGAATTTCAGCCACGAAACTGAACTGCTGTCAGTCAGCAAGTCAGACAGGTAAACCAACGTTTTTAATGTTATTCCAAACGAGCGGCGAGCGCATCAAAACCAGGTTATGGCCTAGGAATTTATGAGACTTAAGAACGAGTAATTTCCGATACATAACCGGTAAGTAGGTAGTGCTCACGTCTTTTGCAGCAGCGTTCGGAAAATAGCTTTCCCATAGCATATTCTGATCGAGGAAGGATCTTAAATAAACTTTGGGAGGTAATTTATTAAATTATAATAACAATAATTAGTTTAATTCAGGAATGTATGAGGCAATAAACTGTATAATAATGGTCGGTGAACGTTATTAAGAAAATACATATTTACGGAGCAAAGTCATGAAATTTCTCGTTAATTTCCATTTATTAGCTGTTAATCGCTCGCAACGTATGAGATTGATTTTAATTGTCTAAAGTTAATAACAAGAAAGTAGATCTTATTGCCGATAGGTATTTACACTCGGTAGTAGAAAATGTTGCAACTTATAGGGTGGTTTTGAAGGGTGTAAAAGAGACAACCTTATTTGTTTATGGTTGTATATTGAATAAAATAGAGTAAAAAAAAGCTTTGCCTGCACAATGACATAGATCGGATAGTTATGTAATAGTAGGTTAGATACTTCAGTATGCACTTTTATTAACTTATTCAATAGCAAACTTGTCAATTATAGCCCTAATGCCTTTCTTATAAAGCGATATCTAGAAATCAAACTATTCCTTAGCTTATTTGTTTTTCCCATATCGCTGGTGAAAAACATTATGTTTACCTTAACATGTGAATGTAGGTAAATAAAAACTCTAGTACAAAATAGACCGACGACGACCACCCGACACGACGACAAAAACTAAACTCAATTTTTTTTATGCCTCCGACTGTACCGATTTATTAATCATGGACGTATTTGGGCAAGAAAATCCGCGAATACATTTTATCGTGGATTTATCGACACGAACAGTAGGACAGCTACGAGTTACGAGCGTCAATCTACGAAACCGATAAATTGTTTTTTCAGCTCGATCGGAGCCGTCAAGAGAATAGAACTCCGGACAAAAGGGATTGCCGCTTTCTAATTTACAGAAATAACGCTCAACCGAGACCTCTGGGTTGGACCGAGATTAGTGACTTTATTCGCAGTTTGGTGGGACGTAGTAAAGGGACAATTATGATAGATGATGAATTTCTGTTCTGTATTGATTTACAAAAAGACGCGGGGTTTGAGGGTTGCTAGAAATTTCATTGCTTTAGTGAAATCAGTCAAACAATCTGAGTACTTACCTACTTTTTTATCAGTTTTAGGACAATATCTGCTCTTTAGCTTTTCTAAAAGCAAATTATATTTGAGTGAAAACAATTGAACAGACCTTCCTTAATACTATTGAGTTACATATCTATGGAACATTTTAAGAACTCAAACGATTGTAGAGTAATCTCTCTCGCTCGGTGCTTGCCTCGAACCTCGAATGTGACATAGTTCAGTTTTATCGTCAGTTGAATTCTGCCGATTGATTCCCAAACGCTCGTTCATATAAAGTGCAATCTCCATGGAGCCCAACTTGTAACGTTCCACGTTAAAGGCGGGCGGGTGAAACATCGCGATACCTGGGCCCCTACTCTGGTTCTTTTCATCCGCAAAACGCAACGCGTGGCTACTCTCGGTGGCCCTGATTTTAATACTGAATTTGTGCACATGCATATAATTTGTGCTACGTTTTGTATTTTTATAATATTTTTTTGTTGTGCCAAGGAGACGGGTGCTGCTTCATTTATTTACCGAAATGTTTGTCTGTTTTTATATATTTTTATGTGATAACAATTATACTTCACAAATCTAATATCCAATGATTCTATCCATCCACGGTTGTCTGGTAGAGATCGCTCCTGAGCGATAAGACCGCCACTTGTCACTTAGTTTTTAAGCTGTTCTATTGTATTGTTTCTTTAAATAAGTGTGCAATAAAGAATTTTCTATCTATCTATCTATCCTCCGAAAGTGAAAAGGCTTAGCTGCCTTTTCACTTTCGTAAGTATAACGTTCCGAAGATCGTGCTGAAATTTCTGTAATTGTACACAACGAAACCTTGTACATCCGTGTATCAAAGTAGGCCTCCTGTAGGTACACAGTTACAGTTCGATCTCGATTCCCGATTACAGCCGTCGGAGGTATAAACTTCCTCTTCCCACCGCAACCAAGTTGTTAGTTGAAAATGTTAACTGAATTACGTTCATAAAACGCGGCGATAGTAAATTTTGTAGATTTATTTATTGTTATTGATTTTTACAAACACAAAAGCAGCCTTTTTCTGAGCGATTGAAGTGAATTTTCCCCTTTACTTTCCGTATCTGTGTTGAATTGCAGCGATTTATTTTTGTATATAAAAGCCGTCAAGTTTGATCAACCGCGGATTTCGCCTTTTTGATGGCTTAATACGGGCTGATCGTTGTCACAAAGTTGCAAAGGAAAAAGACAGAAAGCTCGATTTAGAGCTCAATATTGTAGCGTTGGTCAAGAATAGAATAGAATAGAATAGAAAGAAAGTAGTGCTTTCATGTCTGTAGCTACAGGTACTAGTCATGATCATAAATTATCCCAATTACTCGTACATTGTAGCGTTGGTCAAGAATAGAATAGAATAGAATAGAAAGAAAGTAGTGCTTTCATGTCTGTAGCTACAGGTACTAGTCATGATCATAAATTATCCCAATTACTCGTACTATACACTCACCGTTTAGTCATATTGAAAACTTTGGAGTTTATACTTATTTTCGCAAATGACTGTGCCTTTTATAATTGACTCAAAAAAGGAGGTCCTATGGTAGACTGTATGTTTTTTTAAGAATATGATCTCGAGATGGTCCCATCAAAATGTTATTGGCGATGGATTAGTTATTTTTGCCATAAAATTCAAAAAAGTGTTATAATTTTCTAGAAAATAAAACGGTTTTTTGTCAACAGATTATTTACTTATAGAAATAAATTAAAACTTGTATAATAAAGTTGAAACAATTGGGCTAACTGCAGACAATTTACTAACTACTTCAATTTGCTAACTGCAAATAATTTTTTTTGTGTCAAAAAAGTAAATTCTGTCTTTTATTATCAAAAACATTACAAAGAACACGCAAGATACAGGAGTTTTCGGGTACATCGTGTATTATTTAATTTCTTCTTCTTCTTATGGTGGCTCTCCACTACTGGAGGTTAGCCGTCCGAATTTTTGTCGATCTTGTATTTAATTTAGAAAAGTTCAAATATATCAATGAAATTTACTGAATATAAAACGAGGCAAAAATAATGTAAGCTTGCTGAGTTATTTATTACATCTAGCAGTCTATAATTTGGTATACAATATTCATATCTGTTTGAATGAGTTCTTTGTTACAGTGAAACATGAAAACAGTGTACACTTGTAGTTCGTTCCACGGTAAAATTATGACTGGATCGGCGAATTTTTTAGCAGCTTTTATTTTTGCTTTGTTTGTATGAATATTTTGACACGGTTGCAAAAATTGAAGGCATTATTTTGCTTGTTTACCACCTGGTCTTATTTTCTCGCATGCAAAATATGGATCACTATACGCTGTTACCGAACTAAATATACAAGGTTTGTAAACACTGGTGTCGATTCAGATGTCTGACAAATATTATTTTCAACTCCATGCCAGAAAGAGAATTTTGGATTGTTGTGTTTTTAGTTGTTTTCAAACATTATTCATTATGAATGGCTGGAGTGTAGCTTTGCAAGCATTTTACCTATCCAAAACTTAAGACCCTTCAAATGGTTGTTGTTATTAAAGAACTGCAGCTCTTTGTAAGTGGTCGGGCTGGGCAGGTTAGGCGTCGAATGCATCGACAGTAAGGTGTAAGGAGCCGTGCTTACCGTCTTCTGCGGCCCTATGACCAGAACCCTGGGCAGTGTGCCGCAGTATTTGCTTTTAGTAGGATGTCAAGTGACTTACCAATCTAGACCCTTCAAATAGTTGTTGTTATTGAAGAACTGCAGCTCTTCGTAAGTGGTTGGACTGGGCAGGTTAGGCGTCAACGCTGGATGCATCGACAGGAAGGTGTAAAGGGCCGTGCTGCCCGTCTTCTGCGGCCCTATGACCAGGACCCTGGGCAGTGTGCCGCACCATTTGCTTTTAGACCAGATGCGACGGTGTCGAATGTCGTCGCACGGATTCTAGAGGAAAAAATACAGATCAATATAACGTATAGTATAGGTATAGGAATGTTCACTTCTATATTAAAGCACTCCTAAACTCTTGTAAGGCCTGCAGGGGTATTTTAATTCGTCGGAAAGGCTGTCGGATTTAATATCGGAAACTTTTGACAAATCGAAATAGCGTTCTAAAGTTCCATCGGAATAGAATTCAAATTCGAATCTGACGTTTTCGCTTCGGAAATCGGAAACGAATCGAATAAATTAAAATACCCCTGCTGATCAATCTTGTTTTCAAAAGGAAGGCTTCTGTGTATATTCTCCTATCAAAGGGTTTAACACAGAGAAAACCAACACTTCCAGATCACACAAACATTTATCCCACGCAGGAAGCGGACTTTCGCCAGAGGTCATGCCTATCTTAAGTGTTTATTCTAGAATATGCAACCTTTTTAAATTACCAAGTTTTTCTGCAACTGCCATATTTGACGGAATTAAAAATATAAAACACTATCTGCCGTTCGCGGCTTCGCACATGGATCTTTACTCTAGTCCGTCCGTGAGATACCATTTACCTCCCTGCCAAATTTAAATGCCATTCAGCCTTTTAAGCGTGAAAAGGTAGCAGACAGACAGACACAGACACATGTTACTTTCGAATTTATAATATTAAGTAGGATGTTCGATGTTCATAACAATAACCATAATAACGCTGCAGGGCATTTATGTAATCCCGCATCGAGAGCTTTATCCATGCTCATCGCTGTTCTGGCAATATTCATAGATATCAATTCCGACATAAATTATTATGAAACGAGAAGGACGTTCCTCTTCGCTTCAGAATTCCCATAGGAGACAAAATATTCCGATACGGATAAAAGTCGACTTTGTTTTAGTAACACTTCGTAAAATATAAGTCTCTGTGACAGCTGCTATAATGATCAGAGCAAACCTTAGATGAAAACATTCTGTTTCTCTAGGGAGCAACATTATTTTGATACCTAAAAGTCGCATCAGTATACACACTGCGTTTAGTGGTGTCTGTTCCTTATCGTGGGAAGGTGACTCTGAATTGAAATACTGTGTTTTCTGACTCCAACATATAATAAAGAAAATTATATACAGGACTTCGTCATATTGGGTTAACCACGGCTTGTAACAATATATTCATATAATCGAACGTGAGCGAGCTTCTGTCAATGTCGTAATTCAATTCGTATGTCACATTTAGGGTGTTGCCTGAACAGTGACAGTATTGAATGAATGAATGAATGAATGAATTCGTAAGTAAGTATTGCCACTGTGTGTTACACAGTGAAAATACTGTGACCTCTAAGATACCAAAGAAAAGATAACATACGTAATAGGTACTGGCAGACAAAATGCTAGATGGGACGATGAAATAGTGCGAGTTGCCTTTAATCATAATATCATCAATAAGTTTGCCGCACACCTGAAAAGCACTGCTTCAGCACAGTACAAAAATGGGCGATCAAGTTGGACTTTAACTCGTAACATTTAGATGAATTTTATATGACAGCACCATATGACAGACAGCTTGCGGACCACTCTTTTGAACCAACAAATGTAAAGTTTAGCCTGTATTTTTTCTAATTATTCTAATTTAAGCCCATATTTGTATTCTTATATTTGTGTTTTGCGGTAGTGGTATTGGATTAACCCAGGCTCAAGCCTGGCTTCGTCTTGGGCTCAATGGTGCGACGGCGCACCCCTGTGGATCGCAACGCCAAGGCTGGGCAGTGAATGCGTTAATTTGCTCAGACCTTTCAACCGATATGAAAGACACAAATTGGAGCAGGCCTATCAGCAGTGTGTTGATACGGCCTGATGATGTACTATATTCAAGCTATATGGGGACGTGAGGCTTAAGTGTGGGATTTAGAATGCTTGACAAGCTAATCTGGCATCGGTTTACAATTGGGAATTAAGCTGTCATCCTCTGGATTAGCTATCGCGATCACCGTGTTAAGTAGTGTGGAATGTGCTATTCAAAGGTTCGTTGTAGGTCAGTGTGTATGTGTTCGTTTATTAGGGACTAGCTGCTGACTACGGCTTTGCACGCGATTTTTGCGGGTTCGATTCCCGCCTAGGGACTAATATTTGTACGATCAGCAGATATTTGTTCAGGTTCTGGTACATCAATGTACAAAAAATATATCTTTCTATGTTATGCATTGTATTAGTTATATTAGTAGTCACCTATAACACAAGCTCCGCTTAGCTTGCGGCACGGCATTATCTCCGTGTAAATTGTCGAACGTTATTTATTTATATTTATTTTAAGTAGTCTATGTGGTCTGCCGTCCCTGGGATACTATTTACCTCCATGTCAAATTTTATTGATATCCGTTCAGCCGCTACCACATCTGTATGTCGCTGAACGGATATTAATAAAATTATTATATAGAGATGAGAGTTTTTATTAGTAGTATGGATACTTGTAACTTCTATTTGATTGTGTTGCGTCTTATTGTGTTAATTTATCCAAACTAATGTTAGAAATTGCATAGCAATTATGCCTCTCTCGCTATCTGTCTGTTACCTTTAACCGACACAACAGATCGCAATAAAATTTGGCTGTGAGATAACCCAAAAACGGTCATGAAGCTACTTTTTATCCCAACAAAGTGCGTGCAAAGACTATAGCGGTTTTTATACATTAAAAAACAGGGGATCTCTTTCCACACTATAGAAACTGAGCGAGACTTCAGACAAACTAAGATAGCAGACGCACTTGTATTGTTGTATTTCAACCCTTTGGTGTGCTCTTGTGTGCATACTCGAGATCCTCATAAAGGTATAGTAAAAGTTCTTTGGCCTTGTCAAAATGCTGACTACGATACTGTGATACACGAGCAGTTGCGTAGTTCACTACGCGGTCGCAGATTAAAGCAGGCAATCTTTATGCTGCTTTTTTATCTTGGCCCTAAAGCATTATTTTTAATTTTTACTATGTAACGAAAGCCAGTGGACTGGTTTATAAAATAGAAGAAATAGTGCACTTATTAGTAATAAATATTTATCCGTCGTCGAACAAAAATAACATTGGTCCAAAGCGGAAGCTGGGTCGCTAACTGGCTTTAAGTGCAAAAGCCTTAACGAGTGGCTCGTTAGTAAAAGCGCCATCACCAAACACGTGAAACTAGAACATTTTATTTCCAAAGCGTTAACGCTATGAGAGGAAATAGAGTCCATTTTCCTTTACGTTTATTACAAAGGGATACATGTGGTCCATATAAACTAAGAGTAATTCTGACGTGGCGTGTACGTGAGATCAAACGCAGTGCAAGCAGAGGTGGTCGTCTGTTTTATTTATAGAACTTTATCTGTGTGAGCTATGCTGTACATAAACTTCCTTATTCGTAGACAAAATATCTACGCTTGTCATCCTCGGAAACGCAATGTTCAGCAAATAAAATAAAATAAAATGAAACAATGATTGACCAATTGACTTAAAGCCATCAGACCATTTAACAACAAACACAACGTTTTCATTCGACCGATAAACACGCACTCACTCGAAATGAAATAATATTTTTCAATGGCTCAATGTTCGGATCATACACATCTCTACCAATAAAATATTAAACATTGTTCGATTCATATTGAACATCGCATATTGTTTCGGAACGTTTTCGTGCGAGATGAAAAATGTCTTCTCATGGTAGGGAGTTATTGAAATTGTCTACAAATCTCATCACAAGTAAAAAGTAAAAAAGTCCCAAGTTAACCCGCTTACATTCATAATGAATTCGTCAAACTACGAAAGTTTCTATAGTCTAATATAGAGTATAAAAAGTATTTATTTAGGAACATAATTCAGGTAAAATAACAGAAATAGGCAGCGATGCGACCTGCAAAAGTATAAATACTGTGTCGCAGCTCGCAACGCCCACCTCCAGTATTAGAGTCAGATAAGTTCCACGAACTTTAGGCACTTATGTATAATTATAAGTTAACAATAGGTTTTTAAGTTTGTTATCTAATTAGTTAATGAGGTTAAAACATACTTAAAAGTTTCTAAACAATAAAAAATTAAAATGTGTGTGTGTGTATGAGGCACTTGGTGCTCCTGATGACACCGGTTTGAAAATCCAGGTGAAATTAACAAAGAAATTATTTTATCTTTAAAAGACAGAATAAACATGCTCAAAGTCGAACTAATAATCTGTGTTGACATATTAACACGAATGCCCTTTTAATAAAGAGAAGAGTAATAAGCGGTCAGATAACAATTGTGAGAAATCATGTGTAATATTTGTAAGTCCTTTCTTCTCACACATTGTTACCCTACGCGGTCGATCAATTAGCCAGTGTAAATAGGGAAACGAGCGCGGCGAACTTTATGGACCAAGGCCTCTCCCGTAGGCACGCTCATCCGGAAATAAGGCGGCCACTGTCAAACTCAAAAGTTAATTGATCCGACGACAATGGCGCCCGGGCTAAGTTTCCAAAGGGTAACATTCCGTTTTATTTGCGTGAAAAGACCGTTTCCGAACTTCGTTAAATAGAATCACTGATTAATAGCTCCCCTTGGCAACGCCACGGACAAAGATTCCGACTCTGAGCAGTCACTGTAGTGCATACTTTTTAGTCGAATTGAAATTGGGCTTCTGCTTGCCGACTGTTAATTTTCGCAGAGAGTGGAATGTTTTAAATATAGGAAGGTAAAGCGGCCATAATGGATGTAGCTTTACTTTGTTCACCGGCTCAGCTTTATGCTCGCCAGAGCTATGTAAGAAAGGAATTTTCAATTTAAATGAAACTAGCCAATGTCGATTTTTGAGCGTATATTTCAAGAAATATTCCTGTTGCTACATTGTTCACGTGTTTCCGCGAACTGGGAAAGAGCTTTATTAATCTCTATTTTCTGTGCCTTTAAGCTCAATATTTTACTGGCGTGAAAGTACAAATTGTGTGTCGATGTCTCTACAGCTTTATAGATATTCCGTCGCCTCGATATGTTATTTCGATTATGGAGAGAGGAACTTTACGACTCGCCGCATCCACGAATGTAGGTTATCGAAATGTAATGTGTTATGTTCAATGTAGAGAACTCGTGTAGAGAATCGCACTGGGATTTGACATGCAAATAATGTTGTGAAAATTTTGGACAGAGTTTTAACATACTACGAGTATATTGTTTGCGAGTGTATTATTATGCAATACTAGCTTCGGCTCTTTCGCACGCGTTGTTGCTATGGAAACGTCTATAGGTGAATTCTATCCCACGGGACCTGGATTCTAGGATTAGAATCACCTGTATGCTAAATTTCAGTTCGAACCGTTCAGTAGTTTTAGCGTGAAGAGGTAACAAACATCCATCCAAACTTTCGCATCACACTAATATTATAAATGCGAAAGTTTGTATGGATGTATGGATGTATGGAGGGATGGATAGATGGATGGATGGATGGATGTTTGTTACTTGTTCACGCCAAAATTACTGAACGGTGCAAAATTTCAGCCAGATGCTGAAATTTAGCATACAGGTAATTCTAATCGTGGAATCAAACATACTTTTTATGCCATAAATCCGTTCCCGTGGAATAAAAATCAACTTATAATGTTTCCATAGGAACAATGCGTGCGAAGCCGCGGGTCGCAGCTAGTTTATAATATTAGTATGACGGCCTGATGATGATTGATATGAAAACAGGGAACCCCGTAGAATCGAATTATGGCTTCACGTTCAACAAACTACAAGGCCACAATAGTGCACGCAAACCCAGCGGTTATAGTTTGATCGATGCTAATGCATGAACGCATTCACTACCCAGCATCAGTTGTGCGTCCATTAGGGGCGCACCGAAGTTACACCAGGTTAAACAAGTGCATGTGCGTCATGGACAATGAAAGTGTTATTTCGCCTATCCATTTCCATAGCGTATAAACACTACCTCGTTTAGTACAGCTATTAGGGAACAAGCTTACCTGCTCAGGTTACATTGCATAACTCTGAGAAAGTGTAGTATGTTTTTGCCGTGCTTTATCTTAAGTAAATAAGCATGTTTAGATATCAGGTTGGCGGCATTAACTTTGTTTTTAGAGGTGTTTACTTTGTTTAGTCAGATAACTTCCTTGTAAATATTGCTTGGAGCACGGAACAAAGACTTTAGTTATGTTTTTAAAAGCGGTTAACTTGCCATTAGGTACATTATCTCCATTTCGTGATTTGGTCACGGAAAGGAGAGTTGAACTGAAGCAATATTATTTAGGTGGTGTACCAAAGGCCCACTATCGACCATGTTGTAATTCAGTCTGAAATCTGATTTTGACCAAAATTTTACAATAGTCAAAATAACTTTAGTGCCAGTGAATATCGCAGAACATACATAGGGCTTAAATCGATAGGTATTGAGGTCCCCCACCCCCCAGCCACCGATGATCCAGCCCTAATGTTACACCCTGTATAATGAAATTCGTTGTTTTCCTGTATATTTTTCATGTTTAAAAAGTTACAAGTTATGCTTACACCCACAATGTCTGGGAGACCGCTTGTTCAATATTGCAGGAACGACAGATAGCTAGGGAAGCGAGCCGACACTACGTGGCGAGCGGAGCGAGCCCCGCTGTGTGTGCTCTCTAGCACGCACAAGAGGTTTCATACACTCCACTGAGGTTTCGTCCCTGATACAGCCTACCCGATAAAAAAAATATCTTCGCAGCGATGTTTATGGTTTGTATACTTACACCCCACAGCGGATTCAGCTCATCAGGCCTCAGTTCAAAGTATTTCTCAGCGAGCGCGAGCGGCGGCGCCGAAGCGAGCCGTACGTTCGTCCAGCATCGCAGGAACTTGACGACGGATTCGAATGTGTAGAGCGCCAGGCGATCGTTGCCGTAGTTTGACATGTGCGTCATAAATACGTTGATCTGTTGACAAAGAAATGTTACAGTGGTGTAAATTCAGTCTACGTTCAGTAATTTTTACTAACGATTAGAATTGCTGAAGATTATCAGTTTTCAAAAGCTGTAATACGCCTCCTAAAACACTTGACTATAAGAGATGTATTAGGTAGGAAAGTTGATGCTATTCAGTTTTCTTCGCTTTCAGTCAGATTTATTCGATTTGTAGTTGACTGTACCTATTTGCGAGATATTTGCAATGCTCATTTCTTATCAAATAACATTGAAATTCTAAGAACGTTACATCAGTTCCAAAATAAGCAGGTTAAAGATCAGTAAATATTCAAATACACAAACATTTTGTGATTCTAGCTAACACGCATTCAGTTCGTATTATTGTAAACAAAAATTCCATCTGCAAAAATAGTACGTGGATGTAACAATTCGTATATTTCTATTTCGAACTACACGACTCGGTATTAATTTAGTGCGACTTTTATTTGAACAATATTAAATTGCGTTTTGAGCATTTCACCCAATCATGCTGCTAAGCGTGTGGTGCCGGCGCATTCGCACCACCCCTACTCTTCCCGCGGGTGTCGTAAGAGGCGATTAAGGGATATTTACCGGGGAGCGGGCAGCAGCGCCTCTTGCCGAACAATTCTGTCATCAAACTGCGATCCCCAACCCGCATGCCCAGCGTGGGGATTATGGGTATTACCCCCCCATTAGATAACAGCCAATATAGGCGCCTGCGTCCAGCAGTGGACCAATAAAGGCTGTTCAGGTCAGGTCAGGTCATGCTGCTAACGCTTGTGCTGTACGTTATTTTTTTAATATCGAAACTATAACATGGATTTTTGTCTCACCGTGTCAACGCTTCAACAAATATAATGTAGATCTGGCAAGCGAAGCGATATAAGAACACAATGGTAAGTAGGTCGTTTTGCTTTATTTGAATATTTCTTATTTTGAGTCAACAAATCACCCATTTTTGACGCTCTACATTTATATTTATGGCACATTCTATAACACTTAGAAATCGACACCAGCCCCAGACAATGACATGAATTATAATGACAATACCCATAAAACGTAATCTACCTGCGTGATCTTAACCCTTGAACTAAGACGTTTCGTTTATCCTTAATAGCTGGGCTGGGTAACAACAAACAAGTCTACTTGCGAAGCGACGTAACCCAGAGGTGTAACCTGCATTATCATAAAAGACAATGGGTGAGCTGCGTGATTTTAGACGTAGATGAGCTCAACCCTCGCTTGCACGTAAGCGGTTCGGATTTGCTGTCAAAACTATAATCCTGCGTATAACTTTGAAAGTTTTAAAGGATAGATTAGTGTTTTGATTAAAATTTTATCCACTGAAGCTAATCTCCATTTAAATTCAAAAGTGAACTTTGTCTTTCTGTGACATTTACGCGAATAAACGGCGGCGGGGCGGATCTTAATGAAATTTGGCAAGGAGATGGATTGTGTCCCGTTGAAGGCTAGGTATTTTTTATTCAGCTGCTGAATGAATTTAAAAAGAAGCTAGAATATTCATTATACTCAACTAATCAAATGATACACCGCCAAAAGAAACAAAGGATTGTTTCAAAACTTAAGCAATCGAAACTGAATAGGTAGGTCACCGCAGAATGTCAACCTTCCCCAACCTACCTATGGCAGTTCAATTACCTGCAGAAGCTCATCATTGGAAATTCTATTCCATTTTCACTGACTGACAGTTGACATTAGACTGGCAGAGATTGCCCAAATTAAACAGGAAGGGTGAACAATGCTATCGCAAAAGACATCTCTTTACCCGCAACAAATATTTGCACATCACACTGACATTTGTTGGTTACCCATTCGTTTGGTCCGGAAATTAAACATCGCCTCTTGGGCAACACTTTATTACCATAGATGGACAGGGTTGGCAGCTACAATGTATGAATTTCTGTCAATTAGGATGACAAAGGCTTCGGCTACTGCATAAATCAATACGCGATCGCTGATAATTACGCGTGTAATTCAATGTCCCCGATAACACTGGTAGTGCTTCGGTTCGATTCAATTTGCAATCGATTTGGACCGTTAATGATGTACGGTCAGACGTTTGAGATAAGGGCTCTTGGTTGGGCGATATGTCAACAGTCTAGGGTTACCATTCGTGAATTCTCACTCCGTCTCGAAAATTCATGTACCTTCATTCATTTTTAGACATTGGAAAACTTCTCGTTTCAAAAACACTATGAGAAAGTTGACACAGTTCAGTGTTTCTAGACATTTAATGAACGACCATGACGTCTCCATACAAGGTACTAAAGTAGTTGGGTAGTAGGAGTTCTTTCGGACCCCGGGGAGTTGAATTTTGAATTTTTTTTTCTTACGTTGTGGTTTGTACGCGAGCCTATACCCCTACAGCCATATTGCATTGTATACTTACGGGATTGTTGATGACAGTCTGGAAGAGCTCCCCGCCTTGTATGGAGCGGTCCAGGCGATGCCTGCCGCCAGGGTATCGCTCCAGAAGTAGCGTGTGTGTAAAGAGACCGCATGTTTGTCGCGGGAGGACCATAACGCCTCTATGCTTGAATCCTCGCCGTAATCTATGAACAAATGGATACTTTTAGTAATTGTTAATTGAAAAGAATAAGTACATAGATGTAAAGGCAGAAAATCCGGATCTGACATTTAATCTATACCAAATCTGTATATCGTCCGTGTAAATCATAAGTTAAAGTATCATAGAGGAATGATGATAATCTTGAGGTTTTTTTTCGTTTGACCACAATCTAACCAGATGCTAAGTTCGTAGGATCTGGCCGACGACGACGTAACACGATGTTCTAGAATACACCTATACACTCTTGTCTTGAAGTGATCCAGGTTGTTGTTGTCCGGAAAAACAGAAAAACAAAAACTTTTGCGGTACGAATGAGTTTGTATGCGATCCTATACCCCTACAGCCATATTACATTGACACTTTCTCTAGTAGATAAATGAGAAACTGTAATAGGTGCGTGGCAATACGTGTGGTAAATCTACGACAGGGAAGTTTGTTTTTACTGTATTTCAATCCAAATGAATAAATATGAAACGGTGTCTCATGGTTATTTATAAAGTCAACAAGCAAGGGCTGTGTACCGACAGCTTTGATTTCAATTAGAAACTCACTTTGCTCGCGATTTCCTGTCTCAGTTCCGCAGTGTGTAAATAGATTTTAGACGTTAACAAAGATACGAAGTTACTTAATATTACTATGAAAAGGTTGTAGAAATTTCTTTGTATCTTAGTATTACAATTTATGACTGGCCATCAAAATCATCTTCGAAATCTTTATGAATATGCGTATAGCATATTCAAATATATCCTTTTTAACTGATATTAAGATGGCAAGATGGGCAGACGATATATCCAACATTGCGGGACGAACCTGGATGAGATTGGCTCAGGACCGTGAGGAGTGGCACAAAAGCTTGGAGGCCTATTCCCAGCAGTGGGTGAAGTCGGGTTGTGGATGATGATGATGATGATGATAATGATGAACTGATATTATGAAGGAGAAGGTTTGTGTCGTTTTGAAGATTTTTTCCGACGACAGACAAAAATGTAATAAATAGAAGTAAATAAATATCACTGGACATTAAACAGTCCTAAAAGTAAGCAAGCAGAGCTTATGTTTAGGAATCCAAAACATAACATATGCATACATAAAATGTTGCATCCTACTGGCAGCGGTAACTGAATATTTAGCCTGACTTCGTGATTCTTGGATTCTTGTGAACAGTTGGGAAAGGGGATGATGCTTTCTTTTTTCAGTTTACGAATTTCTCCATTATATGGTATAACGATTGCGCTTTCAATGCATGTACTACGGGTTAATCTCTAAGTTCCTTGGTTTCTTCGTAAGTAACTAAACACAATTTTAATAGTCTCTGTAGTGTTGGTAACGCTATTTACAGAGTCCACCCAACATGGGGTGTGTGTGTGTAGAGGTGGGGACAGTAAAGTTAGAAGTTATTTACTTCTAAAACCATAGTACTTATTAGGACAATCTTATAATAGGAATTTAAAAAAAACGGCGTAAGTAACTGGGTTTGAAGTCTCGCTCAGTTTGCATAGTGCCGAAAGAGATGCCCTCTATTACAACAGATAAGCCGCTGTTAGACATTCAGCGCTCTGCCGTATAAGTTCAGTTTATTTATTTATAATGGATAGTACAATATAGGTAAAAATATTGTTAATAGAAGCACTGACATCGAAATGTACTTTAACCTTCAATTAGAATCTGAAAAGTATTTTAACCAGGCCCAAAAACAGAGGATAGAAAAGTTAATATAACGGCCTAAAATCATCCATAACTGAGCAGACAAATGGCAAAATAGAACCTTATCACTTCTTCACAGTCTTCCGTTAAGACCATACTGATACTCTGAAAACGCAATTCCCCTTTTAGAAATGCTAACCCAGCTTGCAATACCTAGAAAGCCTTACTATTATACGAGTACATGTTCGTGGTATAAATGCTTGCGGATTCAACGGCCAGCCTCGCGTCCACCGCAAACATTTTGCGGAATATCTCAATGATCTGATGAAATTCCTATAATTATATTAGCGCAATACATATGTATTATGCGTGGTTGATTCCCAAATGTGTTAACCAGTGGAGTGGCGAGGGTATTGCGATATCATTAAAAACATCATTAATCATTGTGTGTACGTTCGTGTGGGGTTAATGGGGCGGTCAGTGTTGTCCCTTAGGTGAGTTTTTCTATTGATTTTGAAGAAAAGGTCACTTTGACAGGTCGGACATTTATAAAGGAAGGTAAATTCCAAATGACTATTATAATATTTATATTATACCTACATAATTTGATTTTTTCTTTGAAATTTGACGAATCACATACTTATGTTTTATTTTGGGCCCTTACTAAGAGGCTCTGGCTCGACCCAGCAGGTTATTTGTATGGTTTTCGTAGAATAAAACTTCAAAGCCTAATCTTGAATACCCAATTTTCCTTTTTTAACCGAGAACCAAATTACAAGCAGGCACAATAATAAAATTATATACTTATGGTAGGTATATATTTTTATATAAATATGATTTATTGTGCTTTTCACACAATGAGCTTTCATTTATAACTAGAACTAGCTGCGCCCCGCGGCTTCGCACGCGTTGTTCCTATGGAAACATTAAAAGGTGATTTATGGGATAAGTAGCCTATGTTTGATTCCAGGATTAGAATTACCTTAATACAATATACTACATACAAAACCATTCCACGGTAGAACAATAACTCGATTGACTTGGAATAACGTATCTGAACTACATGCTATACTCTTTTGTTCAGAAGCGACACATCCGAAACCGCGGATAGTAACTAGTTCTGTATAAAAGCTTAACGCGAATTCATTCAGGAATCATCACCTTACCACCCTACAAGGGGCATATATTACAACATAATGTCGAGTGGTGTGGGTCTCTGGGGAGCCGTTTGAACGCGGCACGTCGTCGGTCGGTCGCCTGCGGATCAGCGTGCGTGCTTTTATGAAAACCTTTTGGTTATTGAATGTTATGATGGGTCTGTACCCATCATAACAATTGGCCTGTGCCAAGCGGGCGAATGCAAACGAGTGGGATGCGTCGATCGGTACATGCGTTCCATTTTTAGAGTTCCGTATCCAATGTTCCAAACCCAAATTTTTAAGGTTCCGTACAAAATAAACTGCTGCGTGGTGCTGGCTTAGAATTCGCACCACCATCTCTTCCCGAGGGTGTCGAATATGGGCATTACCCTCCCATGAATAACAGTGGACCAATACAGGCTGTTGAGGTTGAGGCACCCAAAGGGTAAAACGGGACCCTATTCCTAGACTCCGCTGCCCGTCTGTCTGTCTGTCTGCCACCAGGCCGTATCTCATGAACCTAATGTGATATTGAGACAGTTCTCATTTAAAATGCGCGATATATTGCGAGCTTTCTGTTTGTTCTTTAAAAAAGTGTGACATAATGAAACGCAATTTGTACGCCCTTCACGAATGGTAACCCAGTCTAAATTGTGTATGTGAATATAAATTCGGGCGAGGAAAAAGAAGCTTCTTTTTGTGATTCAAAGGTTGAGTAGATAACTTAATTTCGTCTAGTCATTATCATCAGTAATGCGAGGGAAAGGTCACACACGTAAGCCATTTCAATTATGGGCATTCCAATTTTCCCTAACCCTCCCAAAGATATTGGAGGCTATTCAGGACGTCGAATGAATCAAGTAACAAAACATCATTTCCTAATGATAGGGATTAATCGCCCTAGATATGTAGTCAAGAAATATATTTTTCATCACTCATACACTCTCTATGGAAGTAAATCACTTTTAACAGACAGCTATCACGTCACATTTCTATTGAACCATGCTTTCCAACTTTCTATACAGAGCCCTTCAACTTGAACTTCTTCTGCGTTTGGTTTGACGCAATTCATACAGCCACTCAATTACAGAGCGATGTTAAATTAATAATAAATAATGAATAACTCAACTATTTCTTTAAAATAACATAGTATTCGGCAAAATATTTACCATATTTTAATGATGAAAATTAAAATTAATGGCTTGTTAGAATAGCTCTCGCTATTCAACTTTGACTATTCTGCCATCTCTAAGACACGAAAGCTATTAAACAGAGACGGCAGAGACTAGTCTAAAAAAGCGGCTAGCTTCATTTGTTTTTTCGAGTTTTTTTATACATATTATTTGTTTGCGCAACATACATAACTTCTTCTTTAGCGAAACGGACTCCCTTTACTAGCCTGTCTCATAATCATAAGTAACTCTTATTTTATCGTGAAGAACCTTCGTTAAACCACAGTGCTACATCACCTGGTGGTAACTGAGGATATGGCTGATGATGTATGACGAAGTTCTAGAAGACAACTTACTCTAATCATGAGTCATAATCCTCTACCACTCTACTCTCTCAACACTCTATTAAACCAATAAAAATAGATAAAAAATAGTACGATTCCAACTGGTCAGTTTTAGTCCCCTATCTCTTTAAAGTTTCCTTGCTTAACAACAGTGTTTCCTCCATCAATAAGCGCTCTGTATTACGACAAGGTACTAAACTAGGTACAAGTTAATGTACATGACTGTTAAATTGACTAATGTAACCCCCAAATTGCAACATCCCATGGCTGAGAACAGGCCATTATTCCCTTGTTCTGATTATTATGAACACCGGTACATCGGATCACATAATCAGTTGGTAATTGTTTCCACCGCTGGCGCGTACGTAGCATGTGTCAAATCAACGCGATAATGACGATGAGACGTGACAGTGACAAGCCAGATGGATGTTATTGGTGTAAATGACAGCGGGGACAACTAGGGGATACGGACCTTCAATAGAGAAGTGACAACTGTTAGTTAGGGACTATTTAACCTAGAAGGATATTGACCCTTTTAGTGAAGTTGCGAGATTGACAGTACACTTTATTTGTAACTTTAGCTTGTCTGGCGGCTTTTCTCACGTCGTATTATATATTTCTATATAACGCAGTTTTTAAGCAATAGAGATATAACGTGGCTGTGATCCACCAGGGGGCGGGCAGGAGCGCCCCCTACAGAACAATTATACCACCTAACTGCGATCCCCAACCCACATGCCCAGCGTGGGGATTACGGGCATTACCTTCCATGAGATAAACGCCAATTGAGCACTTATCAGGAGGCCTGCGTCCAGCAGTGGACCAATACAGGCTGTTGAGGTTGGGGTTCCTGTGATAATAATAATAATAATAATGCAGGACAATTCACACAGCATTATCTAGCCCCAAGATAAGCAGAGCTTGTGTTATGGGTACTAGATAACTGATATACATAATACAATACACTACATAGATAAGATATTTTTTATTATACATAGAAAACATCCAGAACGCAGAACGAGATATGTAAGATATATTTTCTATTATTATATTTCGATTATTTTCTGACGACACAAGATGCTGTTACTGTATTTTGAAAGAATCGCCACCAGTTATTGTCATGATGACTCATGGAAATTGTGGTATAAAGTTAAAAAAATTAAAACAAACTTTTTCATCCATTGCGCCGCCGTCATACTGAGATCGCTGTCAGCGATGAAGCCGCCGATTGTGCCACACTTTATTATAGTTATAAATAATAAGCGTACATAGTGCAATAAAGTTATAATCTATATACATTTGTAGGTAAATCAACAACAAACCGATCTGCTGATGGCATGTCGAGATGTGAATTTGTGAACCCACGACAATTCAATTGTCTCTTTCACTACGCTGACGTAGCTTACTCAGTATTGAACATTCACGGAATTTATTCATGGAATTCTTAAGTTCGATCAACCCTAAAGTAAAGGGAGATCAATGGAATACCTACAGCATGATTGAAACATTGATTAGAAAGCCTAATCAAGCTAAGTATAATTACACAATATCAATAATGAGATACCTCCTCTGATATGGTCTTATTTCTAAGTAATAATATGTAAGAAATGTTTATTTTTGTAGCTAATTATTACTTAGAATCAATGAATATCTTAATAGTTATCGCGGAGTTGCTCGTTACCGAGCTTAATCTTTCTTTTTGGGTGAATTTTGATAAGGAATTGTTAGTGATATCATCATTAAAATTACGACTACGTAAATCTTATGAAGAAGCTAGGTATAAAAAAACTTAAAATACCAATTTAAATTGTAAATAGACCTCTGTCTATGTTTCAATATTGTCTGATGTTAAGTGACGATGTGACCGACGACGATGTATTACGAAAGTCTAGAATACAACTATATTTTCTTATAAAAACTATCGTAGTTTGTCATTAAGGATGTAAGCGGGTTAACTACGAATCTTATTTGTGTTGGAAGAAAACCAACGTTTCGTTTCATCCTTCAACGGGGGACATTTTCAGGGTAAGAGACGAGCGCGTACAGCATTCCTCCGAGCATTGACAACTTGTCGTTGTCGTTGGTAGGTAAAACAGAAGCAGGTAACTTCAAAGTAGGTACCTACCTACCTACACGCACCTACATGTTTCACATTATTATTAGGAGTCAGTTGAATGCTTCAATCTAGATTAATATTCTAGGAGCTATAACAACACTGACAGAATGTATGAAATTCCGTTATCACCCAGCAGCATAAATTCAGTGTTAAATAACAAATTGAACGAAATAAACCGGCACATAGAATCACTAATGACATCCAGTAACCACTAGCCATTACAGTGTCAAATTAAACTTTAATGCGGTACATGTCGCGGTCCCAAACGAAACGGACACCGTTGTATAAACATGCGAGTAATATTTAGGTATCATACTCAACCGGATATTAAGGTTTTGTTGTGTTTAATAATCGTCCGCTTGAGGTTTGAGATATAAAATTAAACTACATTTAGTGCGGTTACAACAAAAGTTCACGGTACTCGGAATACCGCAATTTCTTTTTCGTAATGCGGTAACTTTTAGATGAGGGAACTATTTTCCTGAAGCATATATTTTTAGCAAATAATTTTAGTAACATCAATGCGGTAAGGCTGGTGCGGTTAGGTAAATGCAGATAGGACTAACAGAGAAGGATTCACAGACCGCGGTCTGTGTCAGTCTATCTATGCATTGCATCGACTATTTATTGACGACCTCTGTGGGAGAAGGTCCGCCTGCGACGTAGGAGGTAGCTGGTTCGATTCCCACCTCGGGACAAATATGTGTACGATCTGCAGATATTTGTTTAGGGCGTTCTGGATGTTTACTATGTATAGTAAAAAAAAATATCTATCTGTGTAGTTTAATATGTAATTATGTATATCAATTATCTAGTACCCATAACACAGCTTTGCTTAGCTTGGGGTTAGATAATGTTGTGTAAATTGTCCAACATTATTTTTTTTTTATTTATTCGTTCCAATTTGGGCACATTTGAATGTGTACAAGAAATGTCACAATTCAAAAGTCGATAGACAAACTGCAGATAGATTAAATACTGGGAATCGCGCAAATAGGCACGCGGTAAGACTAATGCGATAACCCACGACGACTGATGCGATAACCGAGGAATTCTACGTAAGCTACTTTGGAGTCTTATCTAGCCAGGATTCAATTGCAGATAACTGCAGATACATGAGTAGCGATCTTCACATTCCACACTTTCATCCAAGCTGTCTTCAGCCACTCGTGGAGTATCCCCTAAGTGGATACGGAGACAAGGCGACAAAAACACTAGCAGTTATAGTCGAAAAGCCGTGTGCTTAAGAGTGTGCAATAACGCCTCTACGAGATGGATTTCGAGCGGGATGACAAGATATGGTTCTCGCGCGAGCGAGAAGTACAGAGCAGAGACTTGCACCGAATTTTCTATGCGCCAAAACTGGTTTTACATAATCACAACGACAATTTGAAACGACCAATCGAAAAATTAAAAGACATAAGTACAGAAAAACTTATTTCTACTATATTTCTTACCAGAATAAAAACCGAAGAAAATAAATGTGGTTTTTCGGAGATAAATAGCGAAATGTGTGCAAAATATCTATTTAAAAAAAACTATCGAGAAAAACTTTGACCAATCGTGATTTAAAAACACGTAATTCAAGATAATAGATCGAAGTAACATTTCCCTAAATATGATGGTGATAGCTTTCACAGATTCTGAGATAAATAACGATTATGAAGTATCTTGAATTAAATTGCTTATGGCACACTCTTAAGCTGATGCGGTTAGCTATACTTTAGGTAGAGAAACTCACCTAGCTGGCCTCAAATGCGGATACTCCTCAGTGCTGGTAACCTTCACATCCCACACCTTCCTCCAAGCTTCATACAGCGGCTCGTGGACCGGGTATACTCCTGAGTGATGCGGAGACACGGAGTAACATGAGTTGGTTGGTATTCCATGCTCTATTGCGAACTGTTTGTTAAGCATCATCTCGCCTTCGAGTTGAGAGACGTTGTTGTATAGATGCGGTTGCTGGTGGTTCCACATGTGGCAAAACCTGGGAATAAATAAACTAATAAGACTGTGAAATATACTGATACTATCGTGTTGCTCCTATGGAAACGTTTAAAGGTGATTTCTATCCCATCGGAACTGATTTATGGGATAAAAAGTATGTTTGATCCCAGGATTAGAATTACCTGTATGCAAATTTTCAGCCTGAACCGATTAGTTGTTTTTGCGTGGAAGAGTAACCATACATTGTTACAAACATTCGAGTTTATAATATTAGAAGGATTATTTAGAAGTAGAATTTATAAATTTATACCTTTATTAACGGGTCCTCCAGGGAATGCAGATCCGATTAAAAATATAAAGCGCACTCTTTTTCTTAATTCTTTACCTATGGCATAAATTTTAACTAAGTTAGAAGCCGTAGCCAGGTATTTCTTAGTAATTTCCAATTTTAATATGAGCAAATCGAGAATGAACCAAGCAGCCTCAAAATTAATTATATGGCAATTTTTTCCCAGATAGCTAGGTAATCTGAGAGTATAATCAAGCAAATCTTCATGAGGACACACTACACCTCAAAGGGTAAAATGTATACAGCAGTACAAATCCAGGAGAAACATTTAATCCCGACACAATATCTGGTTAAATTTTTGGAACCCTGGATGGGGTTTGCCTATATCTTCTTTAGGAGTCGTGGAACCACAACAAAAGCATAATTTGTAGACATGGTATATTCTCACAGGAGTAAGAACCCTATAGTATGTGTTGTATGAAAATTTTCATGCTTAATACAGACGTAGTTGTAGATCCACCGGTTTAAAATTTTCTCTATAACAATATTTTTATAGGATATTACTATGTCAATCCTAATATCATAGAAATTACTGAAAGCCATAGAAACCTCATTTCTAAAATTTCCTGATAGATTTAACGATAGAGATAAAGAATGTTTTCAGATTCAGAGATATCTAGTGCCATTAATGGTAAAAGAGAAAAAAACATAAAAGATAATATACTCATAATTACTATACTGTTATCGCTAAATCGCTAAATTAACGCTAAATTAACTATACTGTTATCGCTAAATCGCTGATGAAATGCCCTTTTTGCCATTTTCCACTTTCGAGGAGCTTGTATCTCATCTCCCCCGTTTTACTTAGATCTATATGCGTTGCACATTATAACTTGATAAAACGTAACAGCATGAATGGATAAAAAGCAATACAACTCGCATTATCAGTTAGGATTCTGTGACAACAGATTGGATAATTGAGACATGAACACTGGACACTTTAATGGGCTCGCTATTTTAGTTGAGTACCGAAATAATGTTGCATGTAACGACGACACGACATTTTAATTAATGACAATGTCTCATTCGAGCTCATCATTTAGTTTGGTCAATTTGAAATAGTATGTATGGCATATATCATACATTTGCGCCAAACAGTTTTTTCATGCTTTTAATGCAGATATCACGTCACATTCTGTACTAGTTCACTGCTGGACACGGGCCATCTTTAATAAACGTCATATTGGCTCTTATCATGACGTGGTTATGCCAAATCTCTCGGTAGCATGCTTTAAATACATAGGTATATTGTGTTAGAATGTCTAACTTTACAGCTTTCTGTCAGAAATTAGCCATGGATGTAAAAAAATAGCTTTTGAGTGGTGCTGGCTTAGAATTTGCACCAACCCATCTCTTCCCGAAGCGTGGAGATTATGGACATTACCCCATGAGATTCGTCAATAAGGCGCTCTTCAGGGGGAGGCCTGCTTCCAGCAGCGGACCAATATAGACTGTTGAGGTTGAGGATGTAAAAAAAGGGCAGATGAGGTATCAGCTGCAGCAGCACTGTTGAAAGTGGAATGCTCTTAATAAGAGCAATTAGGTCCTCTCAACTCGGTCATAGCCGGACCGGCGCGCGGCGGCGCGGCGTTCGTGTTACGCGTGCTTGCTACGACGTACTACAAGACTGCAGCAATGCCCTCGTGCTTGTTTATAGCACAAAATGCAAAAAATGTTACTGTCTGCGACTGTTTGCGTGTAGTTGTATAACAGGCCAGATAACTGGCCTGCCAGCCAGCGCCTTCTAAATAATGAGTAGGCGCTGTGAGAACGTACTAACTCTACAGATTTAACATATGTAGATCTTCGGATCTTCTTTATAACCGCAATCTAAGCCAATTACGAAACGTACTGCTATCTTCATTGATCCATTTCTCAAGAAACTACAAATTTTACTACCTACATTAGCAGAACTGTACGAATCTACCGTAACAAAGAACATTTATCAGCATATTCATTGTGCTACAAATAGATGCTAAACGTTGATTTCCATAGTAATTTCGAACATTCCAGTGAATAGATTACAGTGTTAAACGACAATTCATGTAACTGCTTATCAAGATATGTGTAACTTACAAAGTCATGATAAATAAATTAATGTCTAAATGTTTAATGATAGGTAAACAACAGGTATTGACGACTTGTGTAGCGCATGGAGAGAGTTGATTGAATTATATGATGAAAACGAACCCGCGTTTACCGCATTTAGGGTTTTTTGAAAAACAGGCAAGTCGCTTACAATTAAATAAATAAAAATGCATAAAGAAGTGGTGGAATGGAGAAGAGTCGATCGATCTATTTCATTTTTCTTTTTTTCATTTGCGCATGATTTCTTCATTAAATTAATTTTAATTGTTGTAATAAGCTTGTAGGTAGGTGGTATTTCTAAAACAAATACAAAACGTTTATTTAAGAAAAGATACAATTCGTGTTTTAGTATTTCAGTGTTTTCACAGTAAATACATGATGTTTAGTTATAATTAATTAATTGTAAACATTGGTTTTACATATTCGGCAGTTTGCTAGCATTAATTATTTGTTTAGTTTGGTGCATTTATTTGATTGTTGTGTTACAGTATTGCATTATTTATGAGTGGTAACCTACTTTATATAATTTGATAATATAATTTTCACCTCTCTCGCTCGAAAACAAAGACTTTGCTCAAAACTGCTCAAAACCAGTGAGCAAAATCGAATTTTGGTCACAAGTGGAATAAAGGATATGATTCAACAAGTTGAAAAAAGTAATTTGAATTTAGAATGGTGTTACTGCATTTCAATGGTTTACTAGCTTAGAGTTTATATAGTACTAGCCATAGAGAGACTCTATGGCCTGTTTCTCCCAATGCCCAGCGGAGACAGGAGAACCAAATTGACACCTGTAATGGATAGGGATGGGCAATTAAGCGCGCTACTATGCGTAAAATATGTCGATAAAAATTCAATTCTTGTGAAAAAGAGTACGTACATGTAAATATAAGAATGAAAAATATTATGATATTTTTATATATATTATTATATATAAAAATATTATTACACCACTCGATCTTGACACTGAGAGCGCTTTTGGCGCTCTCAGTGTCAAGATCGAGTGGTGTGGTGTCCTGATGATGTCTCGTGGAGAGACGAAACTAGTTGACGACTTGCTTTGATAAATGTTCTTTCATTTGTATAAATGTACAATTTGTTAGATTTTATCGTAGAAGGTTTTTTTCGCGGAATTGTTACTAAATATTTTTCATTCTTATATTTACAATGGATTTCCGCAAAGTAACGCCTGAATCTATTATTTATTTAGTACGTACATGGTTACTATGGTGTCTTAAAAAACTATGTTTTTTCATGAATACTCGCACAATAACTATCTAATTATAAAAAACTTAGCAAAAGCTAGATCAAAGGAAAATCGAAATAAAGTCAAGATAAGGGTAACTATCTTTATTTCTATGAATAGTTACAATAGCTGAATATATAAGAAAATAAAATTCTTTTAATTAAAATAAACATAGAAATAATGTTTTATTACTTAATTCTGTGGCTTCACGATGTAGACTAATGCAGGACGAATAAACCAGTTAGTTTTTATTATTTTATAAAATATTAACCTTATGAAAAATCTCAAAAAATATCGATATCATAGGTAGTCAAATCGGCAGATTGCGGTGAAGTGCGAGGGGTTCATGTGTTGTGTTCCCGCGTCCCACCCTTATTTCACCCCCGTGAAACAAATTTTTATTTAATTATTTTAGGGTAAAAAATTGCTATCCGGTACGTATGTGATGCGATAATTAAATTTAGTCCTCGTCCCACTATAATTTTTACATAGATTTATGGTGCATTTAACCATTTTTCAGCCACAAAAAAAATCTGTAATAACGACTGTTCACACAGCTGGTTCTCACATGAAAATTGTCATTCATTTGACAAGTTGACGATGTTCACACTTGTGTCCATTCGATCAAAGGGTGAACTAACGCTCTAGTACTATAAAAGCTCGATGTTTACTAGGCTCTAGAGGCTACTCTATGCTCGGCGCCGAAAAAAAGAAAAAACTCATCGCCTTGTTCAAAAACTTTTTTTGGCAAGACGATGCTTTACTTTATTGCTGCCAATGTTTGATTATATTTTAACAGAAAAGAAGATTAAAAAACACGGATGTTTTGTAAATTCGTTAGATTTGTATTTCAAATATAAAAAACTACAAAAAATATTTTTTTTACGCTCTAAAAATACTTTTTGGTTGCACCTAAATATCATGATGAATGGACCAAGTATGAAGATTGAACGCATCGCCACTAAAAAGTGACATGAACGTAATAATTTTCTCACTGATCGAGGTGAAAAGTTGTATGTTTAACTCTAGAGCAAATGTTTTGTTCAAAAACCCGTTTTGCTCACTTGTTGTACAAATAACTATTGTTTACAAAAAACTAAAACCGACTTCAAATCCCAATGTTTTTAACTCATTGTAAAGTAAAGCGGGATTAAAACTAATCCGTCGGGAATAAATTCCATATCAATCCAAATGATGGTAAAATCGACGGACATTATGAACATTAAATAATAAACATATGTACATAGAACATAACAATGAAGCTCCTCCTTTCTTCGAAGTAGGTTAAAAATATATCTATATTTTTTATTATTTCCAACATAAAGGCTTTAATAAAAACGGGAAGCGAAAATCGTTTCCTGGTAATATCTTTGTGATTCGATTACATTAGCGATCAAATATTGGTGTACCTAGTCAAAAGCTTATAATATTGGACTTCGGGAACTGACTAGGAATATATTAAAGGTTCTGTGATGTTTTAGACGCACTAGCCCGATAAAAGCATTTCTAAATTTTAGCTATCTTTACAATTTCATGATTTTAACAGGACTAACAGGACCAATTAACACTGTTACAAAAATGGCGAATACCACTTTTGATATTGACATTTTATACATAGTCATAAGCTATGTATGTATGTATAAATGTTGTGTTTACTGGTTACTCTTGTCTTGAAAAGACCCTTGTTGTACTTAGCGACGATACTTACCACGTGTTCCCTATGCTTGAGCAACGCGTCATCCCACCTGAATGGAGGACTTCCTAAACTACGCTTACCGAGTCGCAGAACCGAGATGGCATATGTCGGATGGCGCTTTGGGGAGTTGAGCTACAGGAGCAGCACTTACAACGTGAAATGTTCCATATGCTTGAGCAGCGCGTCATCGCCGCGGAACCTCTAGTGCTTCCGTGGTGGTAATACTTGGAACTATAGGCCAGGTTGAAACGGAACCCTGGCACTAGTCGCTGCAGCGCTGATTGTAATGCTAGGAAAGCTGCCATATCTATACAACACTTACCACGTGAAATGTTCCCTATGCTTGAGCAGCGCGTCATCGCCCCGGAACCTCTAGTGCTTCCGTGGTGGTAATACTTGGAACTGTAGGCCAGGTTGAAGCGGAACTCTGGCACTAGTCGCTGCAGCGCTGATTGTAATGCTAGGAGAACTGCCATGTTTATAAAACACTTACCACGTGAAATGTTCTCTATGCTTGAGCAGCGCGTCATCGCCCCGGAACCTCTAGTGCTTCCGTGGTGGTAATACTTGGAACTGTAGGCCAGGTTGAAGCGGAACTCTGGCACTAGTCGCTGCAGCGCTGATTGTAATGCTAGGAAAACTGCCATGTTTATAAAACACTTACCACGTGAAATGTTCTCTATGCTTGAGCAGCGCGTCATCGCCCCGGAACCTCTAGTGCTTCCGTGGTGGTAATACTTGGAACTGTAGGCCAGGTTGAAGCGGAACTCTGGCACTAGTCGCTGCAGCGCTGATTGTAATGCTAGGAAAACTGCCATGTTTATAAAACACTTACCACGTGAAATGTTCTCTATGCTTGAGCAGCGCGTCATCGCCCCGGAACCTCGAGTGCTTCCGTGGTGGTAATACTTGGAACTGTAGGCCTGGTTGAAGCGGAACCCTGGCACTAGTCGCTGCAGCGCTGATTGTAATGCTAGGAGAACTGCCATGTTTATAAAACACTTACCACGTGAAATGTTCTCTATGCTTGAGCAGTGCGTCATCGCCCCGGAACCTCGAGTGCTTCCGTTATGGTAATACTTGGAACTGTAGGCCAGGTTGAAGCAAAACTTAAATTTCGCGGCTATGTCACTCATTTGACAGATATAACAAAAACACTGGTCTCACAAGTCTTGATTTTTTGATAGTCTTAAAAAAGCCACATAGTACATAATTCGTTAATTTGCGATAAATCCTAATTCAAACACACACATTCTAAGTAAAGACGAAAGGACGAAAGGAATAAAATTTTTGTAAATACATGGTTGGTAAAAACATTTCGCTCTCATGAAACGTAAGTTTTCATACGGCCATTACCGATAAGTGAAAAGCTCAGTCTATTAAAATAAACTCAGGGCGAGTTCGCTAACGTGGAGGTTCATTATTTCCTTATTTCATGACTTGTTTCTTTATAAGTTTTGCTATTTACTTTTTAAACATTA
The DNA here is from genome assembly GCA_955876795.1 of Eupithecia tripunctaria. Taxonomy (NCBI): domain Eukaryota; kingdom Metazoa; phylum Arthropoda; class Insecta; order Lepidoptera; family Geometridae; genus Eupithecia; species Eupithecia tripunctaria. Next base: position 11,524,832 of record OY041604.1, read on the forward strand.
ACGAGCTTTGTTTTTCAATGCTTAAGAGCATTAGTCTGATGTAATATTATTTTCTTAGATATAGAGATATTAGATTATATAAAGTTAAAGCGACTCTTAGGCAACGGTCGCACTGCATGGTGGTAGGTAAGCGGCTAGATTGGCTGGTTGTTTCTATAGTGACGAATGAAAATGATTCCTAGTCGCGTGAATCAGTGTTCAAAATTCGTAAACAGACATCTGAAAGGCGCCAGACAACTAGACACTTGCAGTCAGTCCGCACAGTTACATACCTACGTTTGTTTTCTCATCTACAGAGTTGTGTTTTCTGGCCACAGAACTTGTAGTAATAATTAATTTTGTTTTAAGAAACTATAAACCGACTTCATTTTTTATAGTTTATCATGGATTTTCATGGATTCTATTGTCAGAACTGGACCAAATCAAAATGGGACCGGACCACACGGAAAGCACCAGCTTCATCATTAAACAGCTTACTTTTCATTGATCGACAGGCTATATTTAATCCCGGAATTACCACGGGAACGGGAACTACGCCTGATTGGCTACTGGACCTACAACTCTCGTACGGACAGAATCATAATAATGAAGGATCCAAGAATATAAGCAAATGTGAAGCGGATATGGCTTTTGTCTCGTTATTATATGTGAAAAGTACGAGGACACGGTAAAAACAGACGTAACACGAAACATTCATTAGCTTCTTCCGTTGGAAAATTCCAGGGGCCTGATTCCACTAACACAATCGCCTCACTATGACAATATTATCGCTTCATTATCGCGTTACTATCACCGCCATTGACACCTTTTCGTATTCTACTAACACGATCTTTTTAAGCTATTGCATAGCTTCTATCGCGGGCCTTGAGCGCGGGGACCGAATCCAGAAATTCCGTAACGAAAAAACCTTGACGTTTGTCTCTTTAGTTCAGCAACTCGCCTCTAGATGGCATTGCAATAGCTGTACCGCGGCAGTCCCCGAGTGCCACACGTCTTTTTTTTTGTTTATGCCATATCTATGACTATTGCGATTATGATTATATGCCCCACCACATTATTGACACGATATTATAAGTCATAGAGATTGTAATCTTATGGTATTGGAATACCAAATAAATTTACGACTAAATCACTATCTTAATCGTATGGCACCATTATGGCGCCATTATAGCATTTTGTTTAAGAAATAGTGGAATTAGGCCCCAGGATAAGCTGAGAGGAGGGTTTTGCATGATCTGTTCTATTTGAGCTTACTGCCCTATATGTAGAAATGTATGGTATGATTATAAGGAAAATAGAATACTGTCGTAATGCTTTTAAAAGCTCATGAAAAGCAGCAAGCGCTGTCATGGCACATAAACAATGCACTGATTTATAGCCAATAAATTTTATTACAGCCAGACAAAACAGACCTATCAATAACTGTCAAGTTATACTATTCAGTTTTATTTATCACATCACACTAATATTAAAAATGGTAAAGTTTGGATGTTTAGACATATGGATGGATGTTTGTCACCTCTTCACGCAAACCACGGAAATTTTGTATAGATATTTGTATGGAAATTTTGTAGTTCTAGGGCTGGTAATATAAATAAGAATATAACGAAGGCTACGTTTTCTATACTAATATTATAAAGAGAAAATATTTGATTGTTTGTATGTATTAAATAGGTTCCGAAACTACAGGACCGATTTAAAATACTTCATCATTAAAAAAGCCTACTTTTCAGGGGGTCCCACAGGCTATATTTTATCCCGGAATTCCCACGGCAACGGGAACTACGCGGGTAAAAAAGCTTACTTGTCAGGGGGTGACATAGGCTATATTTTAACCCGGAATTCCCACGGCAACGGGAACTACGCGGGTAAAAAAGCTTACTTGTCAGGGGGTGACATAGGCTATATTTTAACCCGGAATTCCCACGGCAACGGGAACTATGCGGGTAAAAAAGCTTACTTGTCATAGGGTGACATAGGCTATATTTTATCCCGGAATTCCCACGGCAACGGGAACTATGCGGGTAAAAAAGCTTACTTGTCAGGGGGTGACATAGGCTATATTTTATCCCGGAATTCCCACGGCAACGGGACCTACGCGGGTGAAACCGCGAGGCGCTGCCCGTATCAAATAAATCTGTTCCCATAGGACAGAAATAATCTTTAAACTGTTTTCAAATAAACAACGCGTGCAAAGCCGCATGTATAAACTAGTTATTTAATAATAATTCACAAAACATCACTTTATGCGCCAGTGATTAGGATTCACGCCGCGTAAGTGCCGGTACTAATACTATTCAGATATTCAATGCATACTGATTTGTTAGCGTGAAGGTAATAATAAATTAGGAGCAAGATGTGCATTCAATAAAGCGAAGTTTCGCTGAACAAATCTATTTAGATAGGTTCTAGAGATATTTACACCAGTACGCCAAGCACAGAGATTGCCGACGAAAATGACATTGCATCGTCATACACATATATTATACTTAATAACATAAGTTAAACTTAATATACATTTTCAATAGGTAGATTACACGGATAGATATTTTTTATCATACATAGAAAATACCCAGAACACCCGGAACAAACATTTGCAGATCATACAAATATTTGTCCCAAGACGGGAATCGAACCCGCAATATCTGCGTCGCACTGTCGCTCGCCGCGCCATATCGGTCGTCAAAACTATAGACAACGCAGACTGGAGCGAGCTCAAATTTACTCAATCTACACCTGAAGTTAGAAGCCGTATTGAGCCGTATTTTACGCATTTAATGTCGATGTCACTTAATTTTTCTCTATTCTTACAACAAAATCCCTGTTTTTGGCCTACTGAATAGATTAGCAGTAATCTTGCGATTTATCATAAAACGCCCTTCAAGCAAGAAACTTATCTAACTATGGAATATATCTATCTACCATACATCAGCAATTCTGTAGTCATGAATACGGTTCGATCTGCTCAAATCTGCGTTCCGCTCACGTCAGCAATCCGTATTAGGGTTTGGTCCCGGGAATTCCCGGTTCCGAAATTCCCGGGAATTCCCGAAATTTTTGGCCCATTTAAGAACCGGGAAATCCAAATTCATTTCCCGGGAAATTTCGGGAATTTCGGGAAATTTATATACTAATACCGAAACGACATAACTTAATATATTTCATTTCGTCTTATAGCATTTCAAATAAATCGGGTACCTACGCGGTACTGGGCAGGGTTGACATGATTTATATCACTTGATTTCAATCAGTAATTATTTTTCCTGCAATCAAACAGTAAACAGCATTCACCAAAATGACTCTGAGAAGTTCGGCTAGTGTTGTCAGGGTGCAGAACGATATATCAGAGCCCTTCCGAAATTTCGGTGGTCCTTGTCAAGGACGTTCGTTCATTCCTACTCTTCAATATAGACTTGACAAGTGCAGAAAAACTCAAAAATTTAAATGAACGATACCATTCCTTTGAAATCAGTTCAAGTGATTTGGATCTGATAGGGCGAAATTAACTGCCATAAAACATGCTTACCACGCCTTGTAATAAGAGTCAAGAAAGGCAGGAAAAAGCTAAATTAAACGTAGTCACCTTCTGTGTCCAAATTGGTGTTACCAATAGTTATACAAGCTTCTTATTTTCATTTAATTTTTTATTATAATAACTATTGGTACAGTTCGACCGAAACCGCTGTACCGCTCCATAGGAAAGTGCGGCGAGGTGGGGACCGGGGAAAAAAGAGCAAGAGTACACATGAAATCGATATTGTCGGATAGCTCTTAGGATATCGTAGGTAAACAAAATGTTTATATTATGTAACGATTATATTTTTCTATAACTAAATTTTCTACAGATATTCTGACATAGATTCTACTTCAGTTTCGCCATTGGAAGTTGAATTGGAGTCATTCTGCAAATTTATTATTAATGGATCGATAATAATATTAAATCTACTATCGCGATCACTTTTACATTCAAAGCTTTCTTTGATGACCTTGACATCACGAGATAGCGCTCCCCCATCTTTTCATATTAATCTCGTGTGCATCTGACATACAGTACGGTACAAAAGCTACCTATCGCGCCGTGAGCGTTGACGGCATACTGATGGATCTCAGCGACCGACGAGGGCCTATATTCCCCCTTCGGCTGGCAGTAAAAAAAGCCAAGAATAGGAGAGAATGGCGCATTTTACCAGATCTAAGCCCACCCGCGGCTGTAGAGTCAGGGTGGTAAAGATGAATGGAAACAGTCCAAAATGTATAAGAGAGTGCCCAAATCAAGCTTCCGTGTGCATGCATAATGTACCTCCATTTTGACGAAAAAAACTTACGTACTTTAAGTGATTGAACCTTAAATTGAATCAACCTTTCGTAATAAATCTATGAACTGGATAGACCAAAGCGTGTTTTGATTGTGATAAAAATAACAATTTTAAACCGATTATTTTGATTTAAAATAGCTTTTTTGTAACAATTAATTCATATATTCGGCGATTTTTCACACAAAGATACTTTCTGTTTATCAAGATCAAGTCCAGCCTCATGGAGTTTTGCTGCCTTGAGAGTGTTGTTGTAGGTAGTGCAGTAAATGAAGGTGCTCGATTCAGTCACGACTCTTTAGAACGAAAAGTTTTAAAGCTTGTTGTCGAACGAGGGAACAAAACACATCGACCACATTGAATTAAGAACTTGACATTCATTTTAACAGATGTATAGAAATACAGCTCTAATATACCTTATATCGCATACCTATGCAATATAAGGTATGTTACATCAGGTGATATAAGCGACATGGCTTAAGAGGCAGTTAAATTATCTAATTTCAGTAAAAATACAAAATAAATATATTTCCCGGGAATTCCCGGGATTTCCCGGTTCCGACTTCAACATTTCCCGGGATTCTCGGTTCCTCGAAAAACCGGGAATTTGCAATCCCTAATCCGTATGGTGGTTGGAAGTGATTGATTAGCGTCGTGCCAGAGGTACCTTCTCTTGTCTAATGGTGCCCTAGTAACCGACCTCGCATAATGCCTCCGAACCAGATTTCATATGAAAAAAGGATTTAGGAAAACGTAATCGTCAAAACGTATCGTAAGAATTTATGAACCCTAACGAGGTTATAGGAGAAATTCTAGAAATGCTAATGTTCAGTAGAATTCAAATGCGTCAAAGGATAAGGGAAACAAAATCGATCCATCGACATAATTGTTTGAAAACGAGCCAAGTCAAATATGTGTAAACCAAAGTTGACACATTTTACTTGGCTCATATTCAAGTAGGTACATACGTAGTAGGTACCTATACTTCGATTGAGAATCCAAGATATTTTATGTCAACAAAGACATTCATCAATGAAAACTTAACAAAATTATCACTAAAAACTAAAATACTAACTTCAACAACGCATGATCTCACATGTTCAGAGAAAAATGATAAACTTTTAATTAACGAAAGAGACGTCATTTATTTATTTATTTATTTATTAAGGAATAACTAACGACTACATTAAACTTATAATACATTTAAATGATGAATAGAAGCTTTCAAATCCAAAAATTGTTTCGAGCTTCTGTGCTTAGCTTCGATGATACCAATGTCGTAAAATATGTTTTAACAATATTTCTTAGGTTTTGTAAACACTTTGTATACAAAAAATATCCAGGTTTTTGAATCGGAGTAGGTATAGTACCTACATAACGTGGAGGCACTCACTCTGATGTTGCCTTTCAGTCAAGCATGAAATAATTTAGTTGTATTGTTTAATTTACGTCGGAATGACAAGTCGTCGTCTGCTAATAGTCAAATGAAAGCGGATCATCATAATCTTCAGCCTGTATTAGTCCACTCACTGGACATAGGCTTCCCCTAATGAGCGCGATAGCGCACTGTCTTCAGCTTGAAGCATCCAGCATCTGCCTGCAGTCTTTTGCAGATCGTCATCCGGATCGGTCGTCATCTGGCCGGAGGGCGTCCGCAGCATGGTATAGGCAGCTGCTGGGGATAAGGCTTCCCGAAGGTTGTGCCATCCACCACAATCCGGTGTCGACTAGACATTGACCTAGCTTGCAACTCCCCGACGCTTTTTTTTGGTATCCTTCCTTCTAGATACTGAATAGTTTTTCAACTCACCCCTTTCACCAACGAAGATATCATCAATATCAACCAGTATCCACCGCTCCAGGCTGAGGCTGAGCTGGCCGTGGCTGAGGTAGCTCAACGCGTCCAGAAACAAGAGGCGATGCAGCCAGAACTGCAGTCCAGAGCCGAAGAGGACACGTTGGACGCCGTCCATGCGACCGTGGTCTTGCATCACTGTTGCTAGCGGCATCCGTTCTTCTATGAACAAAAATTTTACATCAAGAAAGAAAGAAAATGACACTACACTACTCCAAATAAAATAAAAGACTACTGAGTAACACCGCATCAGACTTTGTTCTTGATTACTCGACTACCGCGACTGGATAAACGTAGTGTAGTGTGGCATCAATCCGCCTGTCAAGAGTGGGGTTTATGGCAAGGCTCAAGGTATGTATGCTCCGCCAGCATTCATATGTCGACCTATGTGACGCAGAAGGTTCCGGGTTCGACTCTCACCTCGGGACTTATTTTTGTACGATATTTGTCGAGGGTGTTCTGGATGTTTACTATGTATAATAAAATTATATGTAGTGTACCTATTAAGTATATCAGTCTATCTAGTACCCATAACACAAGCTCTGCTTAGCTTGGTGCTAGTTAACGTTGTGTGAATTGTCCAACATTATTTATTTATATGTCAAAGAAAGTTGGTAGATGATGAATGCTGTAAGCTGAAGACAGGGTGATATGGTAGGTCCTAATTTAGGAAGGCTTATGTACATCAGCAGAAGAGCATAGGGTGATCATGACCACTTGAGATACGTTGACGTTTGAAGAAGCGATATCTAGCAACCGCGTATGGTCTCTCAAAGCGCTCGCGTACAACGGGTTAGGGACTGAAACGTTCACGAATTATGTGAGGTGGTGTTAGTATAACCGACTAAAACAAACTTCCTTGCAGTTCTCGGAAAAGAACCCCTATCTAATTTCATGCTAAATTTCTAACGTAATACAGGGATTCAGTGAAACATAATGATACGGTTAACCCTAACACAAAGATTCGTGCAACTACTCGTTTAAAAATATACTAAGAATTGTAGGACTACTTATTATTAATACCTTTGTTATTGACAACATAAAATAAACTAAAACCCGACTACAGCGTTTCCGATTGTGCTTAATATTTGAAATTTTTGACCCGTAGTTACTTACTTAGAATCTCGTCAGAACAAAAAAAAACAAATATAAATATATCCTCTAATTATAACCCGTTGAAAGTCGGAAAAAAATTATTCAAATTATAGGTACAGATACTTTAGACAACAACGCACGTACAATTGACAGTTCAACAAACTGTTCGATAGCGGATGTTTAACTTAATTGTCTTCGTCCCATAATAAATACCATTGATCAAGCTACATAGAGTTAAAAGGATTTTTAATAAGTTAATGGTGTCTATTCAGATGTAGCTTAAACTAGACTAAACTAATTTGACGGGACTAAAACTGATGCCATCCTTATTATTTAGTTCGTTATGACAGGGACGGCGACATTTGTAACCCTGTCAAATTAGTTTAGTTTAGTTTTCAGCAACTGAATTGACACCAATAAGTCTAACATCACATCATCAGCCTATACTATTCCAATCGAAATCCAGCTTTGTAGCTGGACATAGCTATAGGCCTTCGTGATTGTGGGGTGGATAAACATTTTATTCCCAAGGGATTTAGTATTATCCCACGAAATAATAGAAAATTGTTTTAGAGTAAAGGTTTCGAAGTCAGTTTTAATTTCTTAGACAATCCAAATATATTTTACTTCATCATTATGAAAGCTCGTGTAGGGGAAGTTAAGGTTACGTGGACCCCACTGGGTATCGCATTTGTCATATCATCATTACTATTAACTATAGTAGTAATAAATGTTAGATGACAAGGACATATCGTCTCTTAGCGACATTATTAGAAGTAAACCAAATGGTTTCGTGCCACTGTGCTATTCATTCTGCATTTTATTGACAGTATTACGGGCTAAGGCAGAAACAACGATTTTCGTTTAGTACTGTATTTACTGTGAGGGTCGTTTTGTAATGGTTCGAATCGGTAGTTGAATGATATAGGTAGCACAATTTACGTGAAGGTAAAGCTAAGATTTTCTTGCTTATTTCGCACACGTTGTTTCTATGGAATCGTTTGTTATTTATATGCCATGACAACTGATTTATGAGATTAAAAAGTAGCATTTGTTTTTTTAGCTGTGTGGTGCTGGCTTAGAAGTTGCACCACCTCATCTCTTCCCATGGGTGTCGTAAGAGGCGATTAAGGGATATCCAGCGGGGGGCGGACAGCAGCGCCCCCAGCAGAACAATTCTACCACCGAACTGCGATCCACAAAACCCGCATGACTAGGGTGCCTAGAATTATGGGCATTATCCCCCATTAGATAAAAGCCACTAAGGCGCTTATCAGGGGAAGGCCTGAATCCAATACAGGCTGTTGAGATTGAGGTATGTTTCTTTCGAGGTCTTTATGAAAAATTCAACCTGATCTATTTAGTAGTTTAGCGTGTGGAGAAGTAACAAACATTAATCCATGTAAACATCAAAACTTCCTCATTTACCATATTAGTGTGACGTGATGCGAAATGAGACAATTTAATTGTTTCTTGCGTCGTATTTTGCCACAATTATCTTGATATTCCTGTTCAAAATAAAATAGAATAATTTAGGTAAAAATATTTCAAAACAAAATGTTTCGATATAAATGAACATGCATCATTTATAAGGTTACGATGACAGCTCTGGCGTGCCGATCGTGCCATAATGACCTATTAGATGAATTATTAATTCTTAACAACGTTTCGATAAAATTATTAAATTGTCAGCTGTAAATAAATTGAATTCAATTTGCACTAAAGACCGGCTATGAGAAGTTACTCTTGTAGAACTTACTTACTATGAGATTTATAAGACGACGGAGCTGCCAATTTATGGTTACTAATATATACATAATATACATAATTTATTTCCATTACAAGTTTAAACTGTCGATTTTTGTAATTTTAACGAGAAATAAATATAAAGTTAACCGACGTTGAGTATAACGTAAAAATTAGCAGAGGCCCTTGTCGTAGAAAATGTATGTTTTTCGTTAAAAAATGGCGGGTAATTAGCGATATAATCACCGCGGTTTCATTTGCAGAGCGCTATCCATTGCCAAATTGAGCAAAACAGTCCCACACAGCGTCGTTTTAAATTTGTTTTTTAATCGCCGGCACTTAGTTTAATGGCAGTGTGAGAATACACTACACATGAATGCAAAATGTGCGAAGGAATGGCTGCTGAAATTCCTTTGTTTGAATTCTACGGCTTTGGTTACGGAACCTTCTAAGGAGGTTCATACGCTCTCCGTAGGTAGAGTAAGAAACAAACAACGAAATAACACTAAAGATACATATGTGATAGGTAGGATAATATTCAATGTTCTACGGCAATACCTAACGGGTGCTGCCTGTTGTGTAAAATATTTTTAATAATTTACCCATTTGGACACTTTCAGAATTCTATAACTTTATTTCGTTATGTTTATAAAATACGAACAAGTAAACTTTTTATCAAACATCAATATGAAACTTGCGACTAGATAATGCGGTGTGAATTGTCCAGCATTATTATTCATTATTTTTTAAAACAAATGTGTTATCTCACACATTTGTTGTTGGTGATACGTAAGAACCGCTTAAAAATTTACATTCGCAAATAATCATTTTAAAGCGGAGGTATATTTTCAACGTAGCAGATAAATTTTTGCAGTCAACAGCGAAAATAAATTTGGCCCCCGTTGAAAATTACGGGCCCGATTCAGACGCAAAAAGTAATGTATGACACTCCAACAGAAAACTTTCATATTACGCGAAAAGACCGAAAGAGTGAGCAAGTCATGGCCTAGTTTTAGGTAGGCTAGCAAATACCTATATTAAGAGTACGTGGTTATTGAATAAAGCCGGAATCCCAGTTACATTCGAATATAGGTTAATTAGACAGCGTTTACGTTTTGCTACGAGCGCTAACTAATAACATTCTTCGCTCTTTGCCTCTACCTTCTCTATTGCATTAATTGGCGTAATAATCTTTTGACAAATTAGAATTCGTATGGAAGGCCTACATAGAAAAAAACCATTTATGGATGTAATCAACTGTCAGCACAGACTCCACGCAAGGCCTGCAGAACGATTGCAGAATTTGCGTTTTCGTGTCTTCTACACGAATTCTGACATTTTGATTCGCGTGAAAATCTAATATTTTCGCGGTTTCGAACATTTTTAAGATTCCTAAACGGAGTCTCCGAATAGCCCTGCTGATTTCTTTACAATTTCAAAACGCTACCACGCCTACACAAAGCCAAGAGTGGGCCAGCCTAGATAGCCTACAATTTCACCGGCCAATAGCAACGGACAAATCTGTACGTAATCCGATAGGTTGCAATAGGAGATCAAAGGAACCCGGGTCAAAGCCGAGGTACCGCCATGTACCCTCATCATCCACAATTTCCTTTCACTGGATGCTGTTTTCGGACTTTGTACTGGAGCGGGTTATGATGGCTCGAATATTAGTCTTGGTGCATGTTATCTCAGGATAAATTACAGGATCATAGAGACCAGCGTCGGCTCGCGGCTTTGCACACGCTTTTCGGGATAAAAAATAGCCGATATAATTCCCTAGGATACCGTCTACCTCCCTGAAAAACTTTATTAAGATCCGTTCAGTCGTTGAGATATGAAAAAGTAACAGACAGACGGAATTACTATGCTTCTATAATGTAAATAGGATTCCTTAGTTATTTGAAGACTACTGAGACTCGAAGACCTTAGACTACCTATGCGTATAATGTTTCATACAAACACAGGATACTGACTTTTGTTCCTTAACCCTTTGTCAACACATGCTTTGACATAACTAAGTGTTCCATTGTGTCCTATGGTTGAATAAATGAACTGAAAAAGTAGAGACAGTAAACTATAGAACTTCCTGAACACGTTCAAGTTTGTTGTTTGTTAATTTGGCAAGCATGCGTATAAGCGCAAACATAGCAAAAGTTAAAGCCGTCATACATTAAGTTTACTGGCCTTTTTTGGCATGGTAAACTACACGCGCTAAATGGCTCACAGCAATCTTTCTGCGTTGAAATAGAGGACCACTTTTTCTACAATATACAAATTGAGCGAGTCTCTAGACCCAGAAAGATAGCAGACGTAAAATCACTATTACTTTGAATTCCTCAAACCACAATGAATATACATAATTTCCAAGTTACACTGACCTTCGGATCCATACTCGTTCTGTCGTATCGCCCAAGCTATAGGCTCGTAGGTTGTGCTATTCGCTCTGAAGACGGTCCAATGATCCCCCGGAAGAGATCCCCACGCAGTCTCTCCAGCTCGTGACAGCCGTAGGACTGGTGATCCTTGATTCAGTGTTGCATCCTGCGCAGTTATCACTTATGAAATATCGTCTAGAAGCCCGTCGCTAAGAAACGTTAATAGTCTTTTCAACACAAACAAGGTTCGTAGTTAATCCGCTTGTGCATAATGAACTCATAAAATCTAGTCATAGACAAGTAAATGATAAAAAATCGAGTATTTATACTCCAACGCAACCGATTCCACAACTTAATTGCTTTTAATCTAATGGACTGGACATCAACCGGTGAGTCCAATGTACCTACGTCACCCATATTTTACATTTTTCAACGTCCAAAAAGCTTTTCGGAAAATATGTAAAAATGCGCCGAATAAAATCCACTGGCAATCACGAATATGAATGTTTAGGGTATTTCAATCACCGAAATAGCCGCAGGGGGCGGGATAAAATCGAACCTTTTAACAGGTTTTTTTATTTCTTTGCTTCATCTTAAACCGATTATGTATTTGCGGACGTTTGTTCCCCGCGTCGAAACGAGCTCAATATTCATGTGAATGTTCAGAATTTGAATAAACAGTGCTTACCTTGAGTCTGAGATTGGTATGCATGAAGAGTGGAAATCCTTTCAGCTGCGCGCCAACTAAGGTCTCCTCGCCGGGCGTTGCGAAGCCAACAACTCCGACGGAATATTCCCTGCAGTATTTGTCGAGAAGTTCTCGATTCCACTTGTCCATATTCGCGTATTTCGATAGCGACTCGAATACGATCACGCCGTATCGCCCCTTGTCCAAAGTGGTTAGTACGGGTAGACTCTTACCCGCTACTTCCAGTTTATACCTGTGAAAACAATCCAATGTCATTCTTATTTTATCAGAGAACCATATTGTAATAAATAATGTTATATAAATAAAATTCTTGTTGGTGCAATGATGAAATTTCTTTCTCTTTTCTCTTTCTAATTCGGTCTCTTTTACTTCTTTATACGACATGACAGCGGCTCAGTGTTCTGACTTATATATATGTATTTAATTCCAGGTCTTCTTTTATTTATTTAATTTAAAATGATAGGAAAAATAAATTCTGTTTTTATCCTCGTCTTTTTTCACTTTTACTTCTATAATTTTACTTATGAAGCTGTCATGTCGTATAGAATGTTCAATCGTTCCCTCTTATGTTTTGAATGGTGTGCATTGTATTGTATTGTATTGTATTATACTTTTCGTCCCTAGGGACGAAAGGAATGACAAGTACAAAACAAGACAGCTGTCATCTCACTTTTCTGTTGAACCATGCATTCTACCTTATAATGTTTTTCATAAAGGTGATCTTTGACAGAAGTGAGCAGAGGTCTGAAAAGTGGGTGAACTGACTCTACTCGAATATAATGACGACTACGAATGATAATGATGATAATTTCTGTACGAAAGCGTTTATATTTGGTTTCAAATAAACCTAACACACCTAATGATATTCACCGACAAAATACTGGTGCGGCAGTAAGTAGACAGAGGACTAAATGGAAGCCTTATTTAGAAGATAGATAATGCCAACGTGGTTTCGTGTTTCATTAACATTATTCATCGGAACAGGAAACATTATGACCATTATACAACGGAAGGTCGCCTCTAATTGAATCGAGTAAGTAGGCACGTTTATAAACATTTCAGTAGCTATTTTTATGTAAATAAAACATGTGATATACATGCAAGATACGTATCAGAATACTGCATTGCGAATATCATACGATGACGACATTGATGCATCGAGTAGCTAACGTGTATAGAGGTAAACTATACTCAGGAAACTGAAGATACAATGTTTGTTTTTGTTAACATTGCCCCCATACTTTACCTAAAATCACTTTCATGATTCATTACGGATGTAAGCGGGTTAACTACGAACTTTATTTGTGTTGGAAGAACAACTATTAAGGGATGAAACGTTGGTGTTCTTCCAATACAAATAAGGTTCGTAGTTAACCCGCTTACAGCCGTAATAAATTCGTCAAACTACGATAGTTTTTACACTTTCATGATGTTAATTTTGCGATAAAATTTGAAATACTTGTCAATTTGAGCTATTTCATAAAATGCATAACGCTAAAAATAATTTGTCAAACGCCACGTCAAAAAATATAATTTTATATTTACGTGTTAGAGTTGTTTACAAACATTAAAATGGAGAACGGCTGGAGTTTAATGTAGGTACTTTCCTATTAAAGCCTTAGGTACAGAAGTAAACCAGCAGCGAAGTTCCCGAGTTAATTATGGGTGAAGAAAATAGTTTTACTAGTTCAGCGGTTTTGTTAATCCGAGCAGACTATATTGCTTATCTTGCTATTTTTACCCTTTACTTGAACAAAACTAGCGCGAATAGTTGGGAAGGAAATATTAGCCAAGAAAATGAAAAGTCAAGGAGAATGCACATAAATCTCAGTTGTTTTAAGGTTAAGTTATAGCGTTGGTTTCATAAGTTGCTGCATGCAAATAGTTTAACAGTAAACACAGAAACACTAAATTAATCGTTTTACTATAACAATGGTATCGTCTCAGAATGGCACATTTTAACATTTTACTCAACTCTGACATTGAAAGAAACTGACGGACGCGTGTCAAAAGTGTCAAGAGTAAAAATCATTCTCGCAAAGAGCAAGCCATGAAATAAGAAGTTGAAGTTGAAAAATCATTCTCTCCATAAATATTAGAATATATTTTTTTATTTGTAACTTAATCAACAAAAACAAACATGATTTGAAAACAAAAGACAAAGCTTCTGTCGATTAGTCACAAAACGGTCTCTGTCTCAGCATGAGCTGGTTGTAAGCACTTTACAATCAACGCGCTGGTCTTCCGACAGAGCCGTTTGGTGACGTCACGGAAGTTAATGCCAATGTGTTTTGGCGAAGTATGTGACATTATTCAAATGTTTAGAACCTAATGAAATGAAATAGACATACGACACAAAACAATCAAAATTATAAAGATAATAACATAACCTACGGCAACAGATGACAAATACTCGTAGAAACTGCATCTATTTGTCATTACATTTAATTTGTTGAATAGCACTGCACACTATCTAGAGTTAGTTTCATCTATCGACGATTCTGCGAGAATACTATTGTCATAGCAAAGCGATTGGTTAAGAGTGTGCAATAAGCAATTTTGGAGGTCGAAATCGTTATTTATCACAGAATCTATGAAAGCTACCACCTTCATATTTAGGAAGATGTTACTTCGGACTTTTATCTTGGATTACGTGTTTTAATATCACGATTGGTGATACGTTCGCCTCGGTACGTTATTTTTGAAAAATAGATGTTTTGCACACATTTTACTATTTATCTCGGGAACAGCCCACTTTTTTTAGGTTTTGTTTCGATAAGAAACCTAGAAGCATTTCTTTGGTTAGGTACATATTATGTCTTTTAATTTTTCGATTGATTGTTTCATTAACTTATAATAAGGTAAAAACAGTTTTGGCGCATCGAAACCATGGTGCACGTCTCTACTCTGTACTTCTCACTCACGAGAAAACCATATCTTGTCATCCCGCTCGAAATCCATCTCGTAGCAGCGCAATTGCACACTCTTAACAGACTTCGCTCCTGGTCTGCGCTACCAACAGGCAGACAACATCGAAATACCAACAGAAACACCTTACACTAACCAACAATATTTCTTTCCTTGCAATACTAAACTTTAATAACTCGATTCGAGAGTTCAGATTCAAAACTGTTCATAGAAAATCTCTGAAAAATCTGTCTGGTTCCCCAATGAATTGAAGCATTGTATGTTTTGTCTGGATGTTGTTTGCCAGCCATAAATAAAAGTAAAAGAAAAACGTCATTTCCAATAATAATTCGATAATATTTTACAGCCGTGTCGTCTGGTTAAATGCATTCATGCTATTGTTATCTTCTCGGAATCGATATTGATATAATTGTATGAAAGCTTTCAGGCGCACCGGGGCCGAAAAGCATTAATATAGGCCTGAAAGCCACATGGACCGAATCTATATCTAAAATAGACATAGACATAGACATATCATTTAAAATACCGGTTTGATTGATTCAACAGAAGCAAATAGGGTATATGCATGTGACTTCAAAAAGGTAATATTTTTTTTACGTATTCTCTATTGATATAGAAATATATCTGTATATTTATTGTAGTATTATCGATGTGAAGTTTTGACTGTTAACATAGGGGACTCGATGATCCGTGACGTCACAAAATGCAAGGGCTAACATAGCAGCGTTTTTATCACCCGAAACTGAGTGTACGTACATAGTTCTACTTTTGTTTTTTATCTCAATAATTTTAAATTTTTTGGCTGTTATATTTTTTTTCGTTTATGTATTAACCTAAGTAATCGATAAAAAATCAATGTACTCGTATATTAACCTATTATAGATAAGTCTACGAAAATAGGCTGCTAGTATTTTTTATTAGTCTTAATAACCTTGAAAATTATGAACGATTTTGCGTTGCCCAAGGGTGTCAATATGGGATCAATTTTGTATTGAACTCTCAGATGGGCAGCTATTGTGCTCTCACGGAGTGGTGAAACGTGTGAGGATCCACATGGGAAGTTATTATAGAAACGTCAACATTTGAAATGCTAAGTAATAACCCAGGTCAGAGATACTAATCAAGGCAATGAAGGTCGACCCTCGTCATAAAATTGTACAATTTAAATGGCAGTCAGCAACATCCCCTCCTGTCAAACGTCAAATGATCCACCAAGTTGATTGGCAATATTGAAAATTGAACTGTCCAAACGTTCACTTTTGGGATACTTTTTTAATTTCCAATCAGGAGCGGTATTGCCTTCGTGTTTATAGGGAAATCGACAGCTCTTTGAATCCAAAACAGGCGTTCGGACCAATGGAGGGGGAAAAAGAAGTATCAAGATCTAACCGTTCATTTTGCTCCAGTTGAGATTTCAATTTGGCAGACGAAGCGGACTGAAGTCCAGGGCGAATGGCAACTAGCAAATAGCATTTACCTACTCGTGCCGGTCCACCTCGCACAGTAATGTACAGTGCACTCGTTGGCAACTTTGCGTACGGCAGCCGTATATTCCACGAAGGAACGTTACGAGCCAAATACTTACGGAAGGCACTTTACTGAATTTTTACGGTAAATTGGGTAGTTTCGAAAACGGTAAGGTTTGTTTGCAACAGTCGACAAAGGGTCGACTTGAGCCTCACTATTAACATACGCTACCATGTTTCTAATTACCTTAATTAGTGCCCTGACATTACAGCGAGTGAGCACTCGGTTTAAATTAGAGCGCGTAAAATGGCTCACTTTGTCCGTGAACCGAATGCAATGAGGCTAATTCGTGATAAGGGAGCGCGTCTGACTTCAATAAAGGGGAGCCGTGTCACGGCGGTTTCTTGCGATGTAGCGACTGTTCTGCGAAATAACACCAGCCTCCGTACCCCCAGGGCACCTTACAGAACACATTCCAATTCAAACGCTAAGCAATTCCTAATATTAATGCAAAACCGCAAACTACGCGTACGTAAACTTCAACGCTGTTTAACTAGCTAAATGTATTTACCGTAGTGAGAGAGTTAAAGCACGTTTACTCATGTGTCTAACACCGCTAATTACAATTCGAGTTTAGGGCATACGCTGGGTTGGGGTGGAGTAGGTCTTTGTTTAGTGGAGCGCTAGCGCGGCAATGCTAGAAAGTGAAGGAGGTGCCACGATGGAGCGATAAGGAGCCAGCGACTGCGCGCTAATGGAGGCAACGTCGCACTAAAAGCGCGAGTAACCAAACTAACGACCCCACGACTCGCAACACCCGGCAAAACTATACCTACCTAAATTAAGGCCAACTTTGCCAAGTTTCCAGACTTAACTGTGTTTTTATGTATGCCACTAATGGGAACCTGTGATTACGCAACGAAACTTTTTTATTCCGAAGTCATAACCGTATGCAAATTACCCAAACGTTTCATAAATTTATTTTTCAAAACAAAGTCTAAGTGCGAGTACTGCGGTAATAACGCGAGCCGTTATTGTGAACTTCTGCTCTACGACTTTTTAAATTGGCCAATAAACATGAAATTCACTTCCCTTCCGCATTTTTCCTGGAACGCTTTTGGTAAATTCTAAAAGTTTATTTTTATCGATACCTAATCATTAAGTGACTTCCTTTTCGCCTATTGGAAGTGAAGTTTATCCGGGCTTTGTGATATTTTGTTTTGAAAGTACTTGTTAGGTATTGTGTAGCGAGGCAAACTACTGCAATCTGTCCCGGGAGGGTTAGGCCTGGCAAGGGACCGTACAGTGCAAAATATCCATTAACGGTCTATTAAAAATTCGATTTGCCCCTCGTGCAACATAAAGAGAACTTTACGAGGCGGGAGGTAGGGTTGGTACTCGACGCGGGCACCAAAGTTTACATCACACAAGGGTCAAGAGGACATTAACTATCGAACTACAAAATAAACCGGGGCGAACGATGAAGTGCTCAACGAAGCCGATATCGAAGGGTTACTTTACCCGAACTTTATGAAAGGACCAGACACGCCCAAGTGTTTATGAAATTCTTGAAAATTGCTAACACCATACTCGTTGAAGAATTAGTAGAGAATCGAAGAGGGGTTGTGTAAGAACGGTTGATCTTAAAATTAAGTGTTTTTGATACAAACGAGCATTTTTGTAGAGCAAGGGGGAGATAAGGGTGGGTTGCCCCCGCGGCGGCGCGGCGGCGTCTTGCCTCTAATGGCACTACTAACTAACTGACTGCGATGAAGTTAAAAGTAAAATTGACAGGTAATTGGATAAAAGGGTAAAAGCGCTACTGCTAGAACTACCTTCAGACTTTACCGTCCGAAATTTATATACTTAAACGTTTTCTAAAATACCAGAACTGTGTACAGTTGCATGTTTTAGTAACGAATATCATGAACAACCAAGTTACGAATTAATGTGAAAAATACACTAATACGATCCTCACCCTCTATTATCATAAATGTGACACTATCGCTATTTAATTTTTTCCGACGCAAAGCTTAATAAAATAAGGAATAACTTAGAACTAAAAGGTCACAATCCCTGTACAGTCATGCCAAAACGAATACTGCCGAAAAATTTGTTAAGTTAAAATAGTTTCGGCGAAACGATTTGACTCTTTTAACATCTGGTAATAGAACCCACCCTTGGCACAGCTAATTCAGCAGTCTGTATGAGCCTCTCGGTACAGTCGAGTCTCAGCTGTCACCGGGGCCAGACGGTTGCTTATAAGTACTCCTATTTAATTAAGTAAACCCAGCTTTATTAAAAGGCCTATTGCTTCCAAATTATTCGTTAATTAGAACGAACAACGCTGTCTTGAGTATTATCGTGTAGGATTACGACAGGTACTAGCTATTGTTCAAGTCTAGGTATACAGGGTGACATTTAGATCGGTCAGTGCGGGAAAGTCTGAAACTATAAGACATACGAAATGTTTGTCATTTCAAACTTACTAAAATAAATTAAAGGATATGAAAACAATGCATTTTATTCATTTTAGACATCATGTTTTATAGTAACATTTATTGCTATACAATCGCTATCAAATTATAAATTTAGTGTTAGTTTTATTTTCAGAACGTCCAGGGGCCTGATTCCACTAACACAATCGCCTCACTATGACAATAATTATCGCTTCATTATCGCGTTACAATCACCGTCATTGACACCTTTTCGTATTCTACTAACACGATCTTTTTTTGTTTATGCCATATCTGACTATTACAATTATGATTATATGCCCCACCACATTATTGACACGATATTATAAGTCATAGAGATTGTAATCTTATGGTATTGGAATACCAAATAAATTTACGGCCAAATCTCTATCTTAATCGTATGGCACCATTATGGCGCCATAATAGCATTTTGTTTAAAAAATTGTGGAATTAGGCCCCAGGTTCGTTTCCCGAGCTGAGTACAAGTTTTCTTAAAACGAATGAATGCAGTTTTTCTCGTTACTAAAATCGATGACGTGGTTCCTGAGAAGAGATCTTCGTATGTCTTTAAGTTTCAGACTTTCAGATACTGACCGATCTAAGTTTGCCACCCTGTATTATATAAGGTGGAGGATATATAAAGTGGCATTTATCTGAATTACCTACTCAATTACAAGAATGTTATGAGAGTGTTTTAGTACTGAAATGTTAGACAGGTAAAGGTACATATCTGCTTCTTCTACACATTACTTTATATTATGAATGCGAAAGTTTGTGTGAATGTTTGTTACCACGTATCTCCGTAACTGCTTAACATATTTGGATTAGATTTAGGTAGAAATTCTGCATGTAGATAGTTAAGGTTATGGAATAACACTTAAGCTAATCTAACTTCTGTAGGGGTAAAAAGGGTGGTAAAAATTATATTGAAAATTATTATTCCTTGGTTCGATTCACTCAAAACTTGGTATCTTTGGAGTAAATAATGAATCAAGTATTTTTTATTTTAAAAAACTACCACCAGTTGTTTCAGTAAGTTTAGAAATTTGTTTTTATTTTATACATTTGAATTTGAGAAAAACAACAATCTCACAACTATTAGGCTTAGGAACTTTCTAACTTACGAGTTGATCCAATTTTAATACTATCTAAAAATTTACATCTTTTCAGTATGCGATAGGAGTATGTAGTTATTGCGTACAAATGCACACTGCATTTGTATGTACCTACAATTAAAACAATGGTGCCAATTGAAGCATCATTTGCTTTAAAACTCGTGATATGCATCGGAATTAGTTAAATTATGAACAATGTGCTTTGAGCTGATAATTAGCTTACTCATATCATTGAATAACTTAATTTCGTTAGTTCATTGATGGAATATTGGTTAACAGTTCACTACACAGGCTTTAAAATATTAGGCACAATTATTTTATGCAGAAATTGTACGTAGATACATTTACATCACTGATAGATGACCGAATGCTATGCTGTACGCTGATAATACATTTTTTTTTGGACTACGATCCAAATGTTCGTAACTGTACACTTAGTCAAAATGCGAAAACTGACGAGATAAATATACTGATCACATAACCCAAGTGACGAATTCAGAATACTGACGAATCAGCGATTTTCAGGAAATTGACGAATTGCAAAAGTGACCAGTTGACGACAGAGGCCAATTTTAGAAACTGTCGAGTAGTGATCTAATTCATTGGGTTACCCATATCATTGAATAATTTCATATCGACAGAACATGGGTGGAATCTTTTGAATCCGTCATGGTTATTAACACTAAAGTCATTTACAACGAAGATATTTACCTGATTTGAGTTTTGAGCTTTCCTCAAAGACTCAACTCAAATCATGGTAAATATCCCACCGTAAATGATTTTATGGGTGGAATCGGTACATAGTCCTACTTACAGCCTACCTATATCCATACAGTCGTTCGATGGCTTTTTGATGTGTTTAAGAACTCCCCCCCTTCGCCCCCGCACGATTGTCCTGTCAAAACGGAAAACGCCTTTGTCGAACGACTGCATGCATATATGTAGGTAGGCTGATGGAACTACAGGGATACTTTTTTAACAGTTCTTTCTATATGACGCGATCTTCAGTTATTTTTGGCACGTAGCGTATCACCACTAAGGAGATTATTCCTACTTTACCGTGTAGGTATGTTTGTTGTATTAGGTATTTGATTTAATGTAACTAATGGCCTTTATGTACTTACCTGACGTGATATTAATGCCATTCAACGTTGGTGTTCTTCCAAGCTTCCAGCAAATAAGGTTCGTAGTTAACCCGTTTCCATCCGTAATGGACATACAAAATTTTCAGAAAATATGTTACGGCCTTTCATATTTTCTGAAAATGTCGAATAAGAGATCCATCCAAATCTTTGTCATGACGACGTTTTGATGAGGAAATTGTGATTATCCAAATGTAGGGTAATTTATACAATTAGACGGAATAGAAAATAATTGTTTCCACTGGATAAGGAAATTTAAATAAGAATGCTCTGAATGTTGGAGAAAAACACCGGAAAACGGAAAAGAAACGGACTAGACTATAATGTCCATCAAGTGTTTAAGGAACCTGAAACGGATTGATAACAAGAAAATTTTCCGACAGAGTTTTTTTCAGCAAAAAACACTGCGAAACGTGCCGTTTTAAAACTTTATAGGAAATAAAGGACGTCCTTACTAGCATTTGTTATTTGCTAAGAGGATTTAAATATTCAGGTTTTTAAAACGTAGAGTTAGATCTTTTCCACTTCTCGTGCTTTGACAAGCTCAGGTTATATTCTTCCTACCCATCCTTTCGAAAAACTTATTCTAAGGTTCACGACCTAGCTCCAAACCGACTAATATTCTAACAATTTAACATTTACGCATTGCATCACGTGAACTGATTTTTGGGATAAAAAGTAGCCTATGTTGGATTTTAGGATTATAATTACATGTAAACAATATTTCAACCCAAGCTGTTTTGTAGTTTTGGTGTGAAGAGGTAACAAACACCCACCCAAACATCCAAACATACGCATTTATAATATTATTGTTATTATAAAGATATTTCCAAAAGCTGTACAATCACATGCCTGATTTCAAAAAACTAAAACTATACAAAAATATTCAGCAATCCACGCGACCCCAAAACTTTGCTGTAAAAGTGTTAAAAGTATCAAAACATTATATTGTTTCGCAGCTTATTGCAGTTAGTAAGTGGATTTAACTTGTTCTGGCGACCGGCGTTGTTTTGTATTGTGCGTCACGGTTACTCGGTTTCCGCAATTTCGTTATTATTGCGGATCTGTGAACTGTTATTAAGTGTATTGCAGTATATCAGGGGGTGTCATCATGACAAATTGTTAAGATAATGTTTATATTTTCATGAACGTCATTATTGACCCTATTTAAGCTTTGGCCATAGATTAGTTTACTAACACTTTTGTTGCTCACGATGCTGTTTTAATAATACCTGTAGCCGCGGCGGCCCTCTACGGGGCGCACTGCAAAGATTGGGCGTTGAAAGCGTTAATATAATTTTTGCGGTAGTTAAAATATTCTATTTTTTGTCAGACTGCTTCGTCCCACTCTGCTGAGCAACGGTCTTGTCAAATTGTCAATAGGCTTGTCTTGTCAATCTTCCCATAATCATATAAATAAACGTTAAACTTACATGGTTACTACAAGTTATTTTAACCAAAACATATTAGAAAATACTCCGAAGTCGGTAGAAAAAAATATCAACGAGAAAACTAATTCCTGGCCCGTCAAACATTTCATAAGCAAGCGCAGTTCACTCGAGCTCGAGACGATACCGATTTTTTATCAAACTAGAACGGAAAGAACTTGTCACTTAAGGGCGGATTTCCATCGACGCAAGTATGGTAGGCAGGTACTACTTAAACTGGTGGTAATACAACTTCAGGTAACCATAAACGTTCCGTAAACATTTATTCGTAGGTAGTCATAAAGAGTGTTATTAATCCATTCAGCCGTAAGATCATTTACGTGAAGCAAAAACTTCGCGACGAATAGATAACCATTTTTCAAATCTCAGTAAAAAGACGCTCACCGTTATTGCCGAAAGAGCCAAGCGCAGGAAAACTGCCGGCTTTAAATCACGTCGTTCCCGAGATAGGTTTTCCGACTCCATCCGTTCATAGACGCTATACGTCACCGCTGCCCGCATATTGGCTGTCAACGCGCACCGCCGATCTCGCACCGAGCTCGGGAAAACAAACATGACCAAACATTGCCCATAATATAAGGCTACGGACACGAAGAAAGCGGGTGCGGGGCAGCGGTGGCGGCGAGCGGCTTAACGTAACGCGCGCCGCCCCGCCGCCGCTATTTTAGGGGCCTGTTCCTTATAAATCTATACATTAAATTATAACGCGCTGCTACCCGCGCCGCTGCCGCTCACCGCGGCCCTTAAATCGCTGACTTATAGATCGAGGCCTAACAGCCATCAGGCAAGCGCGCAACGTAAATATTTACGTAGGGAATGTGTGAAGACTTTTTATTTTGTATTTGAGCGTGGGCATGTCAAGTGGGAGTCATGTAAGTATGGCTTTTTAGAAATTAGGAGGTAAACATTCAATTTAGTAAGTTTACTAAGAGCTTTCATAATCACGTAATTTTGGTCCGACGCAATCGTTTTGACTTTTACAACAGGTTTTCTTACAAAGCAAATACAGAACTCACTGTTCAGTTTAGTTTTTAAGGATTCTTAAATCGAGAAGATCGTCGTCGTCAAAGAATGGCTTTTTGTAGCTTTTCGTAGTGTGAACTTATTATTTCTTCCGACTCATATCTCATTGTGCAATCTTAAAATCTACGTTTAGGTCTCTCCTCATCATACTAGTAAAGATACATTCTTGCAAGCACCTTGTCGTCGATCCGGAGACGCGCGGCGCTTGCTGCTTCGAGGCCAGCAACCATCATTACGACAGCTGTCGTGGCACTTAGTCCCTCTACACCAGACTGGCAATGGTACATTATATTAGCAACGAGTAGCTCTGCAATATCGCGCTTTAGTAGCGAGTAGGCAGACTCTACAATGACCAGAACATTGGCGTCGATATGAAGTCGCGCGACCGATCGGTGGTCGCGCGCTGCTTGCTGCTGCAAGGCCAGCAACGAGCAATGCGACATCGGTTGTAAGACTCTGCCTCTCCACACTAGACTGGAAATAGTGGCAATGGTATATATATATACAAGCTTTTTTTACTCACCGTATTCGATTAGCGACGAGTAGCTCTGCGATATCGCGCCCTAGTCGCGAGTAGGCAGACTCCACGATAACCAGCACCTTGGCGTCGATACGGAGTCGCGCGTCCGAGCGGTGGTCGCGCGCCGCTTGCTGCTGAGAGGCCAGCAATGAGCATTGCGACAGCGGTCGAGGCACTCGATCTCTCCACACCAAACTGGCAAAGATACGTTTCATGTTAAGAAAATCAACTGTATCGAACTCATAAGGAAAATATGATATGTAAGACAATTCTTAGTTATTGTCACAATTTTCCCTTCAAAGAAATGAAAGCCTGCTCCTGTCTATAAAGCATGGAACAAAATGTATTCAATAAATTAATTCAATATTTTGGCAGATTGCATAAATTGCTACAAATCCCAATGTTCACATTAAAAAGTTTGGCAATCATTTACAATTACAGACAGCCGATACTCGGATAAATCCATCTCTGAACCGTATAATCTGTTGTTCTCAAACAAATAAATCAGGTTATTATAATTGGGATAAAGCCATCCGGCCACTGAGTACAAATAAGAAAATCAATCAAAGCCTGCCAAAGTTAAGGCTGCGTGCCGAGGAGCCAGCCACATCAAAGAGCCATTAAGGTTTATCTCAATAGCGTAAAATAAATAAAGGCAGGAATTTGCGGAAATATTTTATCCGTCGGCGGCATCCTGTGGCCTCTTTGGTCTAATGAAAGCCGCGCCCGAGCCGTCGCGTCCGTTTGGGAACTTCCTTGGCGCACTCAAACACAGAACGAGATCTGCAGTTATTAAACATCGCGTTTGGTCATTAATTTCAGATAATGAATAATTTGGGTAAATTCCAGATATAAATAACTCGATGATTTAACGACCTCTGAAGAGCGGGTTCGAATCCCGCCTCGGGAAAAATGTGTGTACGATCTGCAGATATTTGTTCAGGGCGTTCTGGATGGTTTCTATGTATAATAAAAAATATCTATCTATAAAAAGTATCCTAGTACCCATAACATAAGTTCTGTATAGCTTGTCTAGATATTGCTTTGTGAATTGTCAGCATTATTGATTATTTCTAAACTAGAACAAACATTTCAAGACGTTTCAATTATACACCCCAAGCGCATGTGACTTTGCTGTGTGAATTGTCCGATATTATTTATTTATTTATAATTATATAAGTTCCAGAGCGTCTTGGGGAACTTTTTGTACAGTCGTTATCTCATTGTTGGTAAACAAAACTCTCGTAAAACAATATGGCTTTAAATCAGGGAGTTCCGTACGCGTCGGTGTCGGTGGAGCGGCCTCCATTAATTAGGCAGAACACAAGTTTTGCTATAAATTCAGCGGAGCAGGCAAACTTACCGCGCGCGCTCATCTCCGCGCGGTCCAATTTTAAGCCCATAAAATAAAATATTACGTCCTTCAGCACGACATCTGCCCTAATTACATCAAATCACGACTTCAAAAATACTATGCGTATTCTTATTCTAAATTTTTTTACAAGCTTTTTTTTAACTTTCCCTGTAGGTGAATTTTTAACTTTCCTCAACCGATTGAGCTGCCATTTTGCATATTGAGACAGAATAAAATAATAGACCTTGTTTTTAGAAGGTTTTTTTTAAATTAATTATTATTCGATTAGTCATAAAAAGCGTTCGAAATCAAGGAGTTAATTTTGAATAAATTTATTTCAGTTTCATCCTCAACATAACAGCCTGTATTGGTCCACTGCTGGACGCAGGCCTCCCCCTGATAAGAACCTTATTAGCGTTTATCTAATGGGGGGTAATGGCCATAATTCACACGTTGGGCATACGGGTTGGGTATCGCAGTTCGGTGGTATAATTATTCTCCAGGGGCGCTGCTGCCCGCCCCATGGTGGATATCCCTTAGTCGCCTCTTACGAAACCCACGGGAAGAGATAGGGTGGTACAAATTCTAAGCCAGCACCACACAGTGTCAAGAATGAGGAATAATATTGCTAGCCATTTAAATAAATTCAACAAAATATCCAAAATAAGTAGAGCTTGTGATCACTGATACATAGAAGGCCATACAGACCTAATAATATAAACCCTAATGTGATATTTTATAATTTCCAATAAGAAAGATACAAGGAGACGGTTCATGTTTACTGTGATATCGTTGCCTTTTGTCAAGTGAGCGGAAAGGGACCAGAAAATGAGTTCTCCGAACGCGTACTTTCAAAGGAAGATAAGAATGAAATGAGTTTATGCAAACAATTTACCAAATATGCCATACACGTGAGAACAAAAGGCCCACCAAAAATATAATTTTGGTTGAAAAGATACGGAATACAAAAAAAGCCGTATCAGTGGTACAGCGTCAGTGGAGTGTTTTATGACTTTGGGATTTACTACTGTACTGACCTTTGCTGCGGCTGATAAGATAAGGATGTAATGATGAATGAAGGGTGACGCCGTGCTTATTCAATTAGAATAATGATGAACTACTTTCATTTATTCTATATATATAATTATATTAAAAAATAAAAAATAAAATTTAAAGGCATACCATTTTATTTATTTAAAATCAAATTAAAAGCCTTTAGCGGTTAATAGAAAGATGTAAGGAATATTTAGATTTTAAAACTGTTTGACTTTGAATTAACATAATTTTTGACACCTATTTTGAATTGTATAATTTTAGCTTTATTAATATGACAATCTTTGACAATATTGCTATAGAGGTATAAAGCCTAATATTAAATTTTTGCACGCCTTGACAAGGCAGAATGTATTGGAGTTACCATTATTATTACGAACTTTTGTACCTACATTCCTGCGAATAAATTATTTGATTTGATTCTTGAGATAAAAACGACATTTGGAACACCGATGTTTAGGCAAAGATATTTAAAACTTTTAAATCCATCATGGTTATTAATACTTAAGTTATTTACAACGGGATATTTACCATGATTACATTACACTGAAATATTGGAAAGCTCAAAACTCAAATCATGGTAAATATCCCGTTGTAAATAACTTTAGTAAAGATATTTAAATCTGGTACCAGCTTAGAATTTGCACCCCACAACACATGTCGTGGGTGTCGTAAGAGGTGACTTAGGGAAATCCATTGAGGGCAGCAGCGCCCCAGGAATCTCAGTCTGATGGTAGAATGATTCTATTCTACATCAGACCGCGATACCTAACCCACGTGCCCAGGATGGGGATTATGGGCCCCAAGAGATATAAGCTAATAAGGCGCTTATCAGCAAGATGACTTTGAGTTTGTTGAGGATGAGGATTTAATTCTTTATGTTTAGGTATATCTCGAGAGCTAGCACTGGCGTTTCAGTCCAGTAACTGTAAAATGAGGGTCTTTTCTGCTTTAGATTTAATTATATACGACATAAACGCGGATTTGCAACTAATCCTAATAAATTATAGAGCTGTTCAGCTATTAGCCGCTGCAGTTGTCCAAACGCCGCGATAATTTCGCTTTATTATTAATTCACATTGGCGACGTGTTTGCTACCGATAGCAGGTAAATTGGATTTTATGCGAATGACGCATATTTGCAACTAAATAATTTTAATCGGGTCTAAATTTCAAATGTATTGTGACGAATTGTGACAAAGGCCGCAATTTATATGTCGGTTTACGAGTAAGCTCAATTTAATAGCAAAAACGTCAACGCAATCTTATATTTAGAATCGTCAGATTTTGATGCTTTACTTAGCACCGTTTTCACAAGGATATTCAACTGGCTTAAATATTATATTTTAGTGAGTTGTCAAAGCATACAAATTTGTACGTAAAATTTAATTAAAATTAGACAGCTAAAATCCTCGTGCAAGCCGGGCTTCTTAGGTCAATTTCAAACCAGGACAACTTACCTTGCAAGAGGTACTGTGACATAATACGTATAGAAGAATATAGTGAGGACGGATAGCAGCATGACACCAGCAACGCATTTCCTCACGTTGATGTGCCCCGCCAGCCAATAGCAGCATCGCTGCGCTGGCGTCTTGTGCGAATGCGTGAACTCGCCGCCTCCGTTCTCCAACAGAGGCACCCGCGCACCCCTCCCCTCCCCCATCGTCCTAAACATCTATCTACACTAAACACAGCTATATTTACACAGAACAGTAACACTTAGGCCTCTAGGGTATCTCTGTCTATCTGGGCACTCTAACGGCTGCGTTAGTCCTAGGTGGTGACGTTTTCTGTCGCCACTTGCCGTGCTTCCACATCTCATAGGGTCGCGGAAGGGTGGGATTGCGGGCGTGCGCGTGTGCGGGCAGACTGTGCGAGCGTGCGCTTTCGGCCATCGCGAGCCGAGTTACGCGTCCTTTCCCGGGTTAAAGTGGCCGCGGACGCATTATGGCGGGCTGTGCTCATCACGGCGACGGCGTGCTCTGCCTGCGGGAGAGCTCACGGCAACCGCGTGCGACACCGGTCTACCGAGGACCCGCCTGATGACATCGGTACTATCTGAAACAATACCAAAACACTCTTAATCACAGCCCATCATTCTTTTCGCAAAGCGAAGAAACATGATTTAATTAAAAACATTTCCGTTACATCCCAATCCCGAAGTGGATTGAATGCGTAGACCACGCGAGACCACTTTAAAAGATAAATTAAAATTATATGTTCCAGCATTTCAATATACGTATTTCAAAGCAGTTTGAGCTCGTTGGGCCGTGAATACTTCAGATCGCCCGACTGGTCCTATAAATTTCCCTCTCAGCGTTATTTCAATGTGGACTTACGTCGGGAAATACTTCTTTTGCTCCAAACAAATCTATTGAACCGTAAAATTAGGGGAACAATCTCAAAATTGTGAATTAAATTTGATCAAAGTTAGGTAATGAATGCCAAATTCGATTACATTCTCATGATAATGAAACGTTAGCGTTTTAAATTTTGGGTTCGAACCTGCCTTTATGCACTCTCTATTATTAATTATTATTAGTATAGTATTATTATTATTGTAGTATAGTACACAGGTGTAAATTTATTTTACTTTTTAAAGTTTTTTAAAGACTAGTCTTTATTAATAAATAACATTAAATGTAATACAATCTAAGTTTATTCGTATGAATTGTTTTAGTTTTGTAGGGTTGATATGTAATAGCTAATAGGTAACCCCCTGCATAACACACGCAGGTTTAAAGCCAAACCTGTTAATTATAGGAGTTTTAGAAGTCGAAAACAAACTATATTTTTATTATGATCACAGAAACAGAACAAATAGATAAAATTATTCAAAACTTTGATTCTAACCTGCATTGTGTTAGGCAGGGATACCTAATACTGACAGTCATTAACAATGAACATTACAAAATGAAAAAAATAATAAAAATAGTGTAGTAGTGACTCTCTATCAAGCCCTCATAACTCTTGAAACGTTCGTGCTACGCTGCATAACAACACTTTCGTATTTTTTTTACAAAATTTCAAGAATGTCTTTCTTTGTGCCCGGTAAAAGAACTGAGCCGTAATCGAGCGGCCCCAGATGTGCGCAGTCCATTGTCCGAAAATATGCCAAAACCGTAAAGAAAATAAGCGTATGAAGATTCACCGGAAAATACAAGAGAATTTTATGAACCACTGATACTAAAACACAATAGCGCGATAAGCTTTGCAAGCGCATGCATTGTATCAGAATGTTACAATTTCAGAAGCTACCAACCATCCCATTCTACATTTACTCAATCTATTAGGCCACTCATAGCCTAATTTAAAAGACGTAAACAAAAGGCACTCTATTATGAAACAAAAAGGGCAGCTTTTGGAGCTTTTGTAGAGAAGCGTTCGACTCGCTGGAACTGAGACGCGCTTGGAATCCGTGATTGTACCCTTTGAATATTAACTAGTAGATGACCCGACCGTAACCGGGCCACGGATCTACAAGGCTACTCCAAAGGTTAATTCAAACTGCTGGCTGCCTACGTGCTTTATTCCCAGAGATAAAATCGTTGGGACGAAAGAAAATTGAAAAAGAAGTAACCCCATTTTTCAGCTTCAGCACGTTTAACCTACATGTACGTGTTTCAAGGCTACGATGCGAGTTTTAGTAACATTTTGGAACGAATGGTGGGCCATTATTTTTCCAGCTTTACAGAGTCTCAACTGTCGGCCATTTATAAAAGGAACTGTTGATGATTATTTTTGAGTGAGCCCAAACAAGAGTATGACTGGATTAATCATCGGATTTGGTGATAAAGCATTTCAGAAGATTATTATAGAAACAGGTCGTAACTTAGTCGTCTAATAATCGTAGACTGCAGATTATGGTATAAAACACAGCTGTTTCAATAAACCTGTTTTAATAAATTTCAGCAAACAAATTGAAAATCCAAAACATAAATAAAAGATAATCTAATAGCGTGAAGTTTTTGCATACGAGTTTTTATTTATGTCCAATATGGGATTTGCAATACATTCCATTGCTGCGCTGCTTCTGATAACAAATTTGTGGATAGTGTTTTGAATTTCAAGCTTCCATTGATTTATCACCACCAAAGTATTAAGTGAGCAATTTCCGCCGCGTCTTTAAACCCATCATTTTAAGGCCCATACACCAGCGAAAGTGGCGCCCCCAACTATTTTATCTTATTATTACGTTAAATGCAGCAAGTTTTAAAAATCCTACGTTCAGTTTGTGGTATCTATTATAAGTTATTTATTAATGCCTCTGTAATAGTTTAATTTTGTAAAGCTTAGGAAGAGATACGAAGTTGCGCTTTTTGGCCACCAAACTCTATTTTTGTATCTCCTCCTAAACTATAAGAGATAAAATTATAAAAGAGGTATTAAAAAATAGCTTATAATAGATACCACAAACTGAACGTAGGATTTTTAAAAATTCCTATGATAAACGTAAAAATATGATAAATTTGGTATCGCTGTCATATTGGCTCGGGTATGCGCCTTAAAACTAAATCGTAGACTCTAGTTCTAAATCCAGTGGATTAAAACTTCTCAATCACGATAAGGCCGATAAGTTACTCTACCGATATTCAATATCATAAATCGATCAAGTTGTCGGGTTCGTTCACCCAGAGATGGAGATAGTGCTGCATTAGTACGATTACGTAGAAGCCCGGAGGGGTTACCGTCCCGGAACGCGTAACGACCGAAAACAATTAATAGAGTTAACCCGGGACCGTTCCAGATAAAATACTAACTCAAATTACCTACACCAATTAGGCATAGTTAGCTGTTTAATACGGTTCCCTTCGCCGAAATAAGGTGCCTTTGTTACACAGCTTTATGAAAACAAAATTTAAGCGCTGCGAAGTTAGACATGTCTCTAAGATCAATACCATATCATACGCGGAGAAACGACGTAGAAAATCTTTGTCCAAAAACTTAGTCGTGCACGCACCGTTGTGATAGGATCGCGACGCGTATGTCAGATCAAATTGAACTAGGTAGGTATAGCGACGAAGAAGGGACCAACTTATTATAACTTTGCTCGTTCACCACACCTCGTCGGGGAGCCGTTCGGAAACTGTTGGGAGCCCGCATAATAATGTCAGCGTTAACATCACGCCTATAAGGTGTGGATCATGCCACTGAAATATTGTCCCATCAAACTCGGATTCAGACGTTGAGAATGACAGGGGTCCGTCGAATGCCATTTAATGTCCTGCAAAATGACATCGGGGGTCTTAGATACCTTCATTTCGGTTCGCATCATAACAGACGGTTGTGACAGATTTACAATCGAAAACATTTCGTATCGTGTTTATATTGAGGGACACGTGCTCTTGCTGAATTGGATTAGTGTCAGTTCTGATCATGTTTCTTTTCTATAGCTTGTTTACAAGTAAGGAAAGTTTAATTTGGAATCAAATAGGATATATCCAGGGTAAAAAAATATTATACTATTTAGTCTGTCATTTAGATCACCAGAAGATATTGGACATATTTTATTTTATCGTTTGTCAATCAAACAAACCAAAACGTCAAAGGGTCAAAGTTTGGGAGGCTTGTGACGTCATACCTTGCTAAATGGCGTGACGTCATGCGGAACTTTAACTGGCTATCACACTAATATTATAAATTCGAAAGTTTGGATGGATGTATGGATGGATGGATGTTTGTTACCTTTTCGAAGCTTACCTTCGAAGCTTAGCTTAGCTTCGAAGCTTCTAGCTGCGCAGCTAGTATCTCCATAATTTTTTGTTTAATCGCTAAAGGTACGTGTCCAATATTTTTTAATAATGTAACTAACGAGCAAATTCGATTATTTGGGACACTGGGATATTTTCGATACTAAAGGTAGGTAAGTATATTGTTTAAAAAATCTATTATTAATATAATGGCAAAATTTCGATTTTATTCGGCGTAAGTGGGACACGAGTGGCAACATTAACATCGCCATTAAGGCATGGAGGCGAGACCCGCAATTCGCCCGCATATTTGGTCAAGATTAATTGCCCCTAACATCATCTGTCAGCTCGCGGTACATTCCGTGGACATTTTGTTTGCCGTACAAATAGCCCCACATTTCCGGTAGTAACGAGTTATTAATCCTGTGTGTCCCTTTTAGCCTGAATTTCATTACAGCAATTAAAACTTTTCCAGGTAACTTTTCTACGTCAAATGAAAAATGTTTTGGTGTTGTTCCAAGATTTTCAGCATTGATAATTCAAAAGAATTTGTATAATGAAAGATAACGAAATTTATGATTACGGGTCAGTTACTTTTATTTTTAATATGCGAACCGTGATAGTAGTATGTTATATCATGCCTGAGATGGGCATAGCAGAGCAGCGTCTACCAAAATTTTAACATATTAAACATAACATAATTTTTTCAAGTGAGCGTGCACGTCATGACACTACACCCCTTTTTAATAAGCACGCTCGTTGTTAGTTATGATCTGACACAATTTAGGTAAGTATAAAGAATTTTATTCTCATTAAAAACTTTATGTTCACTCATAATGAGACTACTTATGGTTATGTACTTATTTCTAATTTATTTTGGGCTTAGTTTAATAAGAGTAGTCTGTTTTTAAGGAATTGTCGCTCATGTTTTTGATGATAGATTGTATTGAAATAAATTTATATGTAAAAAAACCCGGAGTAATTGGGTTGTACGGACGGACAGCAGACCCTACATATTTAATGTGACAGATGTAATCAAATGTTTCTGTGTTGTTCATTGTTCATTATTCATTATTCTGTCTAAACGGAGTATTTATGGAACAAAGCATACGAAAATACTTTATTTTATGCGATTTCCGCCTACAACTGATAGAGAGTTTAAACTTTTGTACGGCTTTTATACGTCAGATCAAATCAGTATCAATGATAAATTACAGTATTCTGAGCTATTATTCCACGTGAACGAAGTAATTCCATAATTTATTTGCTCTCACCTGCCTGTTTCGTTTCCTAAAGCGTGCTGCAGTGAACAACAATCGAGCACTAATTGTGATTCCACTAATTTGCATTGGCTAGGCTAGGCTGGGCTTGCCTGTCTGCTACGATTTAATTTTGCAACTCGCCGATCACTTACAAAGATGAAATCTAAATGAATAAACGATGAAATTTGTTACTTATTTTGAGGACAAACAAATAATACAAAATTAAGAGTAAAAAGAGCTTTTTAAAAACAAGCTTTTATAGCAAAGTGCTTGGAAAGACAAATCCAACGAATCTAAACTCGACGGGGTTAAGTCTTTTCGTTTAGGAGTGCCTATGGCCACCTTCCGTTGTCCATCATCAGATCATCTCGATGGGAACATGACATTGCATTGTCACCGAACTTACATAAGTATACAAAATTTCAGCTCAATCGATTGAGGATATCTGCTTCAAAATTTAGTTGCAAAATTCCACCCGAACAAACTACATACATATTATATTATGTACATACATTGCAAGTTAAATAAAAGCTTTTAATAAACTGAAATTATAACCTTAAACCATTTTTGTGTCCTTGGATGTGACAGCTATTAGAATGATAGTTAGCTGAAGAGAAATAGAGAATAGAGCTTTAACTATAGAGAAACTACTCAACTCACTAACAATTATTTAACAAAAAACTAAAGTAATTAATAAAAAGTTTATTATGATAACAGGTTTTGCCCGTGGCTTCGCACTCTCTATTCAAGTAGCCTATATCCGTCCCCGGGATACTGTTTATCTTTTTGCTAAATTTCATCAAGAGTCGTTTACCTGGGAACGGGATAAAATGTATCCTATGTGTCCTGGTTCTAAGCTACCACCACCACAAATTTTCAGCCAAATCTGTTCAGCCGTTCTCGAGTTATAAACAGTGTAACTAACACGACTTTCTTTTATATATATATATAAAAGAAATATATATATATATATATTTATAGAAAGATATATCAGAGCTTTCACATATTGGGAGCGTTTATGTTACAGAGTTATTTAAGGAGCTGGAGTTCAACATTTTCAGTTGACCAGCTCGTGCACTGAATAGCTCTCAGTAGATGGAAATGAACGGCCATCCCAAACGCAAGATCTACGAACATTCTCCGAGATAGAAATTAAAGACAAAGCGTTGATCATTTTTAACCTATCAAAGGCAATTATAGGATTCCAGTATTTCAAGCAGGTATTGAATCGATCAGGCAATAGTAATAACCGATTTCTGTTCGTAAGCATCGCAATGCATCCGGCAGCTAACAGGTATCTCCAATTAACGGAACATTTGGACCATTAAACTCTTGTTACTAATGAATGTGCGCTCCTGAATAATTAGAAGATTCACTTGGCGGAAACAGAACTTTAAATTGAAAACGAAACGTTTTAAAATGCAATCTGTTAGTGACACTTTTAATATAAGCTGCATTGCCTGCATTAAATTATATTATGCATGATGGCATTGGTTTTGCTCGGTTACAGTGAATTTATGCAAGACATTATCCGAGGACAGAGGCGTTGCATAACAACGCCTTCAGTGTCCGAGCGCTCGTCGCCTCCTTTATGAAAACCCTCCGTTTGATATATGGTCGTGTGGCGACACGATATTGCTTCCCCGAACATGTTTTATATGCATTACCATATTTTACATACGTTCGTGGGGGACGTTACCCAAATGTCTCAAATCGATAAACAATCCAAACAGACCTTAATCTTCAGCGAGCATACATGACTTAGAAATGTAAGTAACTCAACAGGATTGTGAATTTTGTGGAGGCAAACAAACCCTTTATTAAGTATTGGAAAGGGAAAAAAGGATGGCACCCATTTGTCTGTCCCAAAAGGGTAAGGACACGAATTCGAGTGCGATTACTTTCATATTAAAAGTAAACAATGGTTACTTCCCGCTAATGAGCGCGGGCGGCGGGGGCCGCGAGTGCGATAATCTCCCACCATTAGGCCCGACCACTAGCTCGCAATCGCAAATCGTCCGCATATTTTGACCAAGATTAATTGTTCTCGAATATCATCTATCACAGTGAGCTCTTGTGACCGTCGTCGCCGGCAGTGCGTACGACGTTTTATTCCAAACACAATGGCACTCGAGGTCCCGCAGTAACGGTAATTAAATTTTTGTTAAAAAGCAATGACGCCGTTCTAAAAACACATTAAATATTTGAACTGACCGAGCCCGTAGGCCTGAAATTAAGTTAAAATGTTGCTTTTTTGCGTTTGTCATGGAATCTTTTAGTATCTTTACGGTAAGGTATAAAGCTGTAATAATGATTTACGATCATAATTTATTGTGACAAAGTTGTAACACTTTAGAAAATGAACAATCCAAAACGCGTAAGCAAAATTTAAAAGCTCATTAAAAGACTAAAATGCTTTGGGAAGGAACGGTCTCAGTCATAACATTTACATAACCCATTAATCTACCATTTAAACACTCCAAATCCTAATTTCGTTAGGCAAAATTAGGGCAATTACAGACTACGAAAGATAAACCCGTAGTTAAAAATACCCTTCGCAAGTTTATTGCGCAACAGACAAGAACAAATTGAGTCAATCTTTTTTTGCTGGGGGCGAAAAAACCAAAATGCTAGGCTTTTCAGCATTTTCAACGTGTAAACTTGGAATATCAATCAAGCCGACCTTTTTCAATAATGCCACGGGGATCTTTCACAAGCAATTTTTCGAGTAATATTGCTTTTAGATCCACAGTGTCCATTGGTTTCCACTGAACGCCGAGTTTGTTTCCGTTCAATAAAACGATTGATCAACAAAGGCCTAACCTTTTGAAGGGATCATCGCAGGATCCAATTTTTTCCGAACAACCTATCAACGTCAACAGCAGTGCACGATATGACGATACATTCTCGGGCAGTGAGTGAATTATTTTGCCAAAACGCCATTCTTTCAATTAATCTTTTCGGTCTTGTTTGTTTGTTTGGCTTAGCTCGAGTTGCAATGAAGTGAAGGGTATGTTAATGTGTCGGCGGTGTCGGTAATTCGGTGTTTGGTCTAACAGCCGCAAAGGTATTGTGTGTCGGGGGCGGCGCAAGGACTTGATTAAAGAGCCAGGCCACAGAGCGGCGACAATGAATATTCAGTGCATAAGCATAATGCGCCTGCAATCTTAGTGCCTCGCCTGTCGCAACTGCATGGCTGCCCATTTCTCATCTTAAATGGCAAGAGCAACGCTCTACTGCTGTGTCTTTTACTCTTTTCTCTTTTCATAATTTCCTCTTGCTTGAGCAAACTTTTCAGTCGGATTGCGGAATACTAAGGACAAAGCGTGATCATAAACGGAGTGGAGTAGATTTTCTTATTTAACTAAAGGAGACGCCAAATTAAAATCGTCTTCGTGTTTCGATAATTTCAACTTAACGTTCATAAAATTAGTGGCAATTTGGCGGGTTACCAAGTTTTACCAGTGGCGTTCTAGCTAACAGTAGGTAATCGACTTTCAATTGAAATGTCTCGGCTTTTCAACTTTAATTATTTTAGGGTGGATATTAAATTTTTATATTGGTAGGAGTTGGTTCCATTCGTTAAGAAAGGCAGGCCACACAATTGGGCCTTAATTTGTAATGTTCTGTGAAATTTTCTAGCTTTAATTAAGTAAGTATAAGGTTTTATAAGCTTTTGGGGTCGGAACTGAAAGACTTGAAATACTTATTAATAAAAACGTAACAAACGAAGCACTAATATTCAGTATAATAACAGCAGAAAATCACAAATGCTTATCCAAACAAATGGCAACCTTTTCGTAGAACACGAAAGAAGCATCCACAAAAAATAAATTGATTGTTTCGCGCCGAGTTATTTCTCATCTAAGTGGATTTGTGTTGGAAATTGGCGGGAGAGATAACGCGCTCCACAAACTAACGCGCCAAAGAAAAAGGTCCAAATTCACTGCGATTTTTGATTACAGAGGAAGTAGTTCACGCGAAACGGATATAAAAGGAGGCGCGAAAAAGTTTTCTGAGGGAAGGCTCGAAGGCGGAAGGAAATTTCTCGGTAATATTGGCTCTATAAGCACAGTTCGGACTTACTTTTGATTCAACATAATGGCTGTTCACAAAGTGATCGTATCTATCTAGCATTTAAATATGCATGTACTCGTACCTTCACCTGTCTTTATCTTCGTTAGAATCAACCCCTTTTAACCATGAGTGAAATATGAATGACTCGCCCCATGTTTGAAGCTGTCGCATGTCAGTTAGGTACATAACAATAATATGCAACAACAAAAGAAGTGGTGATTCACTAATAAAAGCCGACTAGGGACGACGTGTAAAATCACTCACACAAAATATAATGTGCGATGAAATTGTATTGCGTGTAAGAGATTTTTGACCTATAAGTACCTAGTCGAACTATATAATTTTGATAGGATTAAGGAATTACCTACATCACAATGCATCCTAACATTTTGGGAATTGTAAATAATTAAATCTGAAGTCAGAAGCCAATAACTTTATTTCTTTAGACTTAAGTACCGAAAAACTATTATAAAAATGAGAAATAAGGTGTTATTGAAATTCTGTTCACTTCAATCTTTTGTCCACTAGTGGAAGAAGTGAACAAGAAACCACTAGCAATTTTACTTAATCTCTTAGGTGTCTAGTACATGTTATTTTTAGAATAAAACATAAAACAAATAATAATAAATAATAGTGGACAATCCACACAGCATTATCCATTATCTACCTATATAACCACAATTTATACATTATCTATCTCTATGAAGAGACAAACATAAAACAATAAAACATTATAATCTTGACTGACAATTTCAATATCAAAAACCAACTAGTAGTAAAACAATAATTAAATTACTTAACTTTGCAACGAGGGGGGAGCTCCGCTCGGTCCGACTGCTGCTCAATAACTGTCCCTTAGTCGACCGTTCGACAGCCTTTTATACCAGTGAGCAAACAACACCTGCGCCTCGGGTGATCGTTACGTCATCAGCGGTATTCGACAACAAAATCTAACAAAATGTGGTTTTTTGCTTATAATTTCACTTAAAATTATATAGATAGTATTAACTTCGAATGAATACATTACTTTGCAGACAAAACAGTGTAAACAATACAGTTTTATCTGCAAAACAAGGCTAAAATACAACAAAATGTGGCTTTCTGCTTATAATTTCACTTAAATTATATAAATAGTATTAACTTCGAATGAATACATTACTTTGCAGACAAAACAGTGTAAACAATACAGTTTTATCTGCAAAACAATACTAAAATATAAAACTAAACAATACAACCAAAGGTAGGTTAATGTTTCACAGTATCATTACTTTATTTTATTCAGGAGCATATACACAGCTATACATTATATTTGTATCATATACTATCACGGCCATACTGACAAGTACTTTGTTCTCAAAGTACCAACTACAATTGACCCCCAAATTAGCCTGCTGTCCCTGCCCTTGACATACAACACCTATCATCTGCAGCATGAATACCAGTGAAGTATCCCTTGACATACAACACCTATCATCTGCAGCATGAATACCAGTGAAGTATCAGGGCAGAAATCGACCAGCAGTACCAACCCATGGATGCACAGTTTTAATTTTAATTCAGTGCCTCGTTTTAAGGATCCTGTCACCCCTGCACATGACATTCAGATAACCATAAAGCAAAGAATCGATCAGTGTCCAACACATTCATGAGTTGGTCTAATATTCAGTGCCTTGACATGAAGACCCTGTCACCACTGCAAATGACATTCAGGTCAACATCAGGCAAAGAATAGACCAGTGTCCTAGTCATCCCAGCCCATCTATGTGTATGCTCCTGGCAATTATATCCATATAAACATACCAAACATTAACTAATTAATTCAAAGAATGGGTTCTCAATCATAAATCCATAGAAAATCAAACATACTAAATTTACCTTTATACAGTTACTAATTAAACAATTTATTTAAAACCGGAGATGTTCAATCATAGATTCATGGAAAAACTGAAGCAATTAGCTTTATACAAATTAAAACATTATACAATAATTTTAAGTAAATGAACCAATATCTTAATTAAATATTAATTTTATTTTACTTTGTAACACAATAATCTATTACGGTACTGATCAAAGTGATTCTTCAAAGTCATTATTCTGTTTAAGCCTTGCCACTTGGCCACTTGGCCACTTGGCCATCTCAGCAATTTTTTTCTTGAGCTTTTGTTATATTGTGCAAGTTATTATAACTTCTTATAACGATCAGCACTATCTCTAAGCTCTAAGCTATGCATTTTTATGGGAACATCACTCATTCTTTTTTTTTTTTGTTTACATAGTTAGTTTTTGAAGCGTATCGGGAAGCTCACTCCAACAGTATTCTTTATCTTTGTACAGTACTAAAATTTCACAGCATACACACTTACTACCTCACGATCGATGAATAACAAACTAATAAAGCGCCTAATTTTTGTTTCATCTATTTTCTTACTATTTTGTATAACATTAACATTCAAACATATTTGCAGCAAACACAATCATATAATTATTTATTATATTATTACCTTTTTCAAACTTTGATCCCTATATTTATTAAAATCAATTTATCTGTTGATACAGAGCTCTTTATTGATAAAAATTAAAAGGGACGTGGAGGCAGACCCATATATTTAATGTAAACTACCATCACCCTTTCATGACACTTTTACCTCCATGTTATACTGTTTTTGTTTGTCGTTTGTTTATTTTTGAAACTCTTTACGTACCTGTGTCTAAATAAATGTTTTTTCTATTCTATTCTATTCTATTCTAAGCTGTTGCTTAGTTTATCTCCATCAGATTCTAAATAATATATTGGGTGTAATATATTTACTGATTACTGAACCTTTCACTAATCGCTCGGCTAAGCTAACTACATAAAAGGAAAACTATAACGATAAGATTAAAATATTAAGCTCTCACTAATGTATTCAATTGCCAAAAGAATCTTTTTACATTATTATATTTACTGATTACTGAACCTTCGACTAATCGCTCGGCTAAGCTGACAACATAAAAGGAAAACTATTCCAATAAAAATATTAAGCTGTCACTAATGTATTGAATTGACAAAAGATTTTTTTAATTTTTTTTTTAAGGAGTTTTGTTTTACTACCCTATAATTGAGCATGGTATAAAATGCAATTTACCAATTTTTTTTACTCTTCTAAATTCCTTAACAAACACTTCTTTAGAGTCAAAACAAAAACGATTTGACCTAACTAGAACACGGTCATTCAAGTGGAGCTGGGTGGAACTGGGCAGAACATGTCAGTAAGATGGACGATACAAGATAGACAAAGTCCGAACTGGGCAACATTGACATAGAATCATAAAAGAAGTACCAGCTTCCAAAATAAAATATAAAAAAACTATCAAAGTCGGATCACTTAGTCAAAAGTCCTAAGATAACAAACATAAAAAATTCAGTCAAATTGACACCTTCCTCCTTTTTTTGAAGTCGGTTAAAAAGTGACGGAATTGATACCACGAGAAAATAAAGGAAGCAAAGGGCGACCACGGAAGCGTATTTAGAAAAAATAAATCGGACCAAAATGGTAGGACAAGCCAGAGACAGAAAAACCATGGAGAGAAATGGGGGAGACTTCTACCAATACCTATCTTGTTTATCATATTTGATGTTATAATTTATCGAAAATATTTAAAATACTATAAATTCATGGAACTATGTCATATTATACGTTTTTTTTTCTATTTTATTCATTTGAAATAATTGTTAAGCACTTTTTTTAAACCAACCCTATAAAGTGTTTCTAATTTTGTTGGGTACGTGTTTTATTTTGTTTAAAATTTTGTGTGCTGTATAAAAGTGACAAACTGTGTGTTTATTTACCATTCATTTAGTTTATACTGATTCTGTTATTATTTCACTTTATTATTTTGTTTTTGTTTATTTGACAATGGCCATAAAAGCCACTTTGTTTACATGTGAATTTAATAAAAAAATGTTTTATACCATATTCGTTTTTTTTCTGTTTAATATGTACCTAATCTTGTACATATATATATATATATTTTTGTTGTTTGACAAAACTTTTGCTGATGTACATGTACATAAGATATGACCATACAAAACTATTTTTATATAACAGCGGACCAAGCCAACAGACTTCAAGTCACCAAAATAACCAAGCCCCATCTTTAGACTGGTGGCCTCAAACCAACAATCTTAAACTCTTGGGCAATAAACAAAGCACATCATTTAGATCTCAACGTCGTCAAATTTATGAACATGTACCATCCAATGCAATTTATCCATATAACAGATATATAATTATATCAAAATCGATAAAAGTCAATACCGGTATATTATTCTGTTCTTTTTTTGTTTTTTTTTTTGTTTCACTAGCATTTGTATTTGGCCAATTTTTTTTTATAAGTGAAATTCAAAAGAAACTAATAAATAAAAAAAAATTGGTTGTAGACGCTGTCAAAATGATAAACTGCCAGTAGTTAAAAATAAGTTCGCATTGACAATGCTATGTCAACCACTACAATTTCAGAACAATATGAAAACATCGATCGAGCAATACTAGAAGTTGCAAATTTTGTATCGTAATTCTTGAGAATTTTGTAGGTTTTTATGAATTGTAAGCCTACTTATTCCTGAAGTTTCTTATTATGATACAGTTCAAGTTTATAGCTACCAAAACAAAATCGTGTAAGACCGTCTTGCGTCACGTTTTTACGTCGTCGTACCTAGTTTACGAACCCTTCCGATCCTTCGTGACTTCGTCCGAATTTCGTTGATCAGCACCTCAATGCAGTTGCAACAAATAGCAATTCTGTCGTAGGATCGGGCATTGGTAGCATCACGTCCACCATCTCGTCGTGGATTGGAAGCATCAGTCAGAAATCGGCTTGAGCAAGACCTTCGTCCACGAAGGCGGGATCCAACCTGAAACTTGTGAAAGAACATATTAGAACTTTGAAACAGTTCCGGGCTATCCCCACTTCTGATAAGAGATTTTTGACCTATAAGTACCTAGTCGAACTATATAATTTTGATAGGATTAAGGAATTACCTACATCACAATGCATCCTAACATTTTGGGAATTGTAAATAATTAAATCTGAAGTCAGAAGCCAATAACTTTATTTCTTTAGACTTAAGTACCGAAAAACTATTATAAAAATGAGAAATAAGGTGTTATTGAAATTCTGTTCACTTCAATCTTTTGTCCACTAGTGGAAGAAGTGAACAAGAAACCACTAGCAATTTTACTTAATCTCTTAGGTGTCTAGTACATGTTATTTTTAGAATAAAACATAAAACAAATAATAATAAATAATAGTGGACAATCCACACAGCATTATCCATTATCTACCTATATAACCACAATTTATACATTATCTATCTCTATGAAGAGACAAACATAAAACAATAAAACATTATAATCTTGACTGACAATTTCAATATCAAAAACCAACTAGTAGTAAAACAATAATTAAATTACTTAACTTTGCAACGAGGGGGGAGCTCCGCTCGGTCCGACTGCTGCTCAATAACTGTCCCTTAGTCGACCGTTCGACAGCCTTTTATACCAGTGAGCAAACAACACCTGCGCCTCGGGTGATCGTTACGTCATCAGCGGTATTCGACAACAAAATCTAACAAAATGTGGTTTTTTGCTTATAATTTCACTTAAAATTATATAGATAGTATTAACTTCGAATGAATACATTACTTTGCAGACAAAACAGTGTAAACAATACAGTTTTATCTGCAAAACAAGGCTAAAATACAACAAAATGTGGCTTTCTGCTTATAATTTCACTTAAATTATATAAATAGTATTAACTTCGAATGAATACATTACTTTGCAGACAAAACAGTGTAAACAATACAGTTTTATCTGCAAAACAATACTAAAATATAAAACTAAACAATACAACCAAAGGTAGGTTAATGTTTCACAGTATCATTACTTTATTTTATTCAGGAGCATATACACAGCTATACATTATATTTGTATCATATACTATCACGTGCGATGTTGTCGGCATAAATGTCGGTCACCTCACTCGCACCGATACCAATCTAAAGAAAAACTTAAGGTAATGTCGTAAAACGATTTAAGACCTATTGTTTGTTTAAGGAATCATAAAAATGGTCACTAAAACTAGAATTAAAATTTAAGAGGCATACCCTTTACGATAGTACCATTCACGCTCGCATTCGGGAACAGTCACAAAACATCAATTTATTAATCAATATAATACACGTAAAATCTTAGATAGCTAGAGGAAGCA
Organism: Eupithecia tripunctaria; assembly: GCA_955876795.1. Taxonomy (NCBI): domain Eukaryota; kingdom Metazoa; phylum Arthropoda; class Insecta; order Lepidoptera; family Geometridae; genus Eupithecia; species Eupithecia tripunctaria. Next base: position 11,568,732 of record OY041604.1, read on the forward strand.
ACACTTATTGTCACACATTACGAGCGCGAGAGACCGACGCGCGATACGTCCTCCCTCTGACGCGGTTCGGAGTACACTGAGTGAGCTAAAGGCTGAACAGTGAAGCGGCAAAGCTGAAGTCGAAGGCGACTGGCGATAGTAGAGCGCAGCGTAGGGCGGGCGCTACGATGGCTACGCGCTACGAAGGGCGAGAAAAACTGGGAAATCCAAACCGAATAAGACGCCTACGAGCCTCGTAGGCCTGCTACAGGTATAATTAAATAATTTTAATAGCTTTTTTGCACAAAAAATACAAACTTGAGGTAAATAATAATATTCCGTAACTAATATTGGATTTGATGCCTCACCGTCACCTTACTATGAAGATTTTTGGGGTTATATTCGTCGTATTGTGTAATATTAGATATAACAAGATATAAAAAGACATGCTATTTTAACAAAAATAAATAAACAAACATTCTTCGCACATAAAATTGAAATCACTTAGCTTCGCACCATTATTTTTATTTTCAATGAAATTTTGGATCACAAAAATTAATATAAAGCGAAGAAAAGTTTTTATTCGCATCAACCACGACAGTCCATCCATTCGCCCTTTGTGTCGTCCTGGTGCTCCGAAACGATACATACAGGGCCGTAACGTTAGGGTAAAACAAAAACTCACAAGAGCAACCAATTTAAATTGATTTGACTAAAACAAGTCCACATAAACAAGCCCCACTTCACTCTCATTGCTATATCTAAGGGCAATGAAAAAGGAAGCAGGGATTAGCTCCAATTTATAACCATGTGAGAAAGCCTGCGAAAGTAAAACTGGCAATATCCGTGATTTTTAGGTGGAGGGTGCCTGCGAAAGTAAAACTGGCAATATCCGTGATTTTTAGGTGGAGGGTGGTTGTTCCAACCCTAAGCTTCGATTCTGATGGCACGATCCGACCCGATTAATACTAAGCACGCCAATAAATATTGATAGTAGCTTCTTTGTCTTGCACGGAAGATTCGTTCGATTTTATTAAGGTGAAACTCCAGAAAACCCTCTAGATTAAATTTGATTTGCATTTTAGTTTTAGGTGAACCTTGTCTTATCGCTTTAATTTTAAAAATTAAATCAATTTCCCTGGTTGAGTCGAAGACAGTCATTGTGACATTTTCCTCCTTTAGAAGCAATTAAGATGGTATCGATTGCGATTTATTCTCAAACTGTTAAACCCCGTGAAACTAGTTCGAAAAGTCCGCGTGAAAAGATAAACTTTGATGTGGGGGTATAGAGCAAAAAATTTGAATTCGGCTGTGATTCGGCGGTGTGGTGTGGCGTCCCACCTTAATGGCACCCTCACGTTTGCTTGACAAATGGCGAAGGTACTCCACCTCCGTCGATACTGGCCCCGAATCTCATTCCTTTGTTTCGGGTTATTTTATTGAATGTTTGTACGGGTTTAGCGCGTCACATTTAAAATGCGCGATATATTGCGAGCTTTCTCTTTGTTCTTTAAAAATGTGTGACATAATGAAACGCAATTTGTACGCCCTTCACGAATGGTAACCCAGTCTAAATTGTGTATGTGAATATAAATTCGGGCGAGGAAAAAGGAGCTTCTTTTTGTGATTCAAAGGTTGAGTAGATAACTTAATTTCGTCTAGTCATTATCATCAGTAATGCGAGGGAAAGGTCACACACGTAAGCCATTTCAATTATGGGCATTCCAATTTTCCCTAACCCTCCCAAAGATATTGGAGGCTATTCAGGACGTCGAATGAATCAAGTAACAAAACATCATTTCCTAATGATAGGGATTAATCGCCTCAGATAGACAAGAAATATATTTAGATTGAATACGTGTGTAGGGCTGCCTGCTGTCCGGCTGGTGATTACAGAACACCAATTTTAAAATCCGTTTTTAAAATGTTAATATTGCTTTTAGGATTACCGATAATTATATGTCTGATATATTGTCTGATAATAGTCAAGATTAAAAGAACCTGATTTTTAGGGTTCCGTACCTAAAGGGTCCATTCGTCTGTCCGTCTGTCCATCTGTCACCAGGCAGTTGGACAGTTGGACAGTTGAACAGACGATATATTTCTGTTGCCGCTATAACAACACATATTAAAAAACAGAATGAGATCAATATTTAAGGGGGCTCCCCATACAAGAGACATGATTTTTTGCCGCTTTTATAGATAATGGTACGGAACCCTTCGTGCGCGAATCCGACTCGCACTTGGCCGGTTTTTTATTATTATTTGTAAAGGACCATTTAATGACCTATATTGAAGGTATTCCTAGCAACCTCTATAAACGATCCCCATTTCTATGCAAATGCTCGTTCATGGTTTACTTCACGGTATTAAAAACACACTATTCATAGCCATACATTTCCCAGTCAGAAAACCCGGCTTTTTGGTCTCGCAAACCGCTCTAGTCCCCTGAATGAAAATGCCCGTGCGTGAATAGAATCCAGGAGCGAGCCTCACGACAGATCACCGGCATGGAAGCGTGACGGACTGTAATCCTCCTAATTAATGTGGAGCTGGTGAAAGGTTCGCGAAATATCGATGTAAGCCGATTGTTCACATTTAGCGCGATGTAGCATTTTATCGCCCCAAGTCGATGCAGGGTTTGTTTTTTGGAGAGTATGTAGTTTCAGCTCGATCTTGATAGAAATAACTATTTTTGAATTCCGTAACTTTAACTTTAATTGATTTCAAAAGAATACGTGTGGTATAAAAGAAAACCTGCCGCATTTATCACAATAAAATAGGAAGTACTTGTACGAAAAAAAAAAAAAACTTAACCCTTTGTCAGAGCAACAAAGCTACTGGTACTTTAACCAAGTCTAGTCAAAGTTTCATAAACAACAAAGAAAGAGGTACTAAATCATACCGGTAAGAATCATGTCACGTAGCAAGGCAACTACATTACACATTACCAGCGGTGTACGGCGCGCAAGCACTAGTGGCGTTTAGGAGGAAACGGCTATGCATAGCGTCTCATCTTGAACTCTGAGAGCCGGCGAACGGGAAAAATGCAACCTAGTGCAACCTAGTGTACACATACGAGAAATAGTGTTGTTTTATTATACATGCTCCTTTACTGTCGACTCACGACTGTCTAGCTCTGGAATTTACATGAGCTTTGTAAGAATATTACGGACGCCAGCGAGCAACCCACCTACTGTTTTATTGCCCTATCAAACTCAACAAGGCCTTTATGCAACGATAAATCATGAAATTATCTACGTAATGACTGTTTTGTAACAAAATCGGTGATAAATTCAATTTGTATCGATTTAAAGACGTAAAACGTTTCGAGTTTAATTAATAATTTGAAGCTTTGTTTAACTAATTTCATTTTTGTTTGAATTGTATGACATTGCATGTTAGATAACTAAAACCAGCCGGGGTATTCAGACTCTGTGTCATGGAACATCACGATATTTTAGGGTTTTTAAATATTATCTATGGAACAGTAGTTTTTCATAAATGGTACTAAAAACCTTTTCTATTAACTTATATTTTAACAATTTCGATTAAGCGCTACTTTTGGAACAATTGATAAAAGATTTATTACTTCTTCATAGATTATATCATACTTTATATAAGCGGTTTTTAATATTTTCTTCAGAAACGTAGTTTTTCATAACAAGTTAAACCTTTTCTATGAAGTATATTTTAACAAATTTAGATTAAGCGTTACTTTTGGAACAATTAATAAAAGATTTACTACTCTACGCATAATGGTTTCATAAGAAATGGTCTATGATTTGTGGAAAACTATATTTCTAATAGTTCAATTCATTGCAGAACGCAGAAAATATTAAAAGCCGCTAAAATATTTTAATTTCGCGCGAATCTGTGTTACAGATTCCATATCGACGACTCGATAACGAAAAGTCTGAAAAGCCGTGCAGGCGTCATTGATCGAGTAGGTCTATAGAAAATGTTTTATTGACACATAAAACAACATTCGTGTCTAAAGAAAGCGATGGACGCTTGTAGCGTATCGTGCGGTAATGAACAGTATCAGAGGCATTTTATCGCATGCAGGGGTATCTTCGCGTAATGCTCTACACAGCACGAGAATCACACACGCAACCTTGTGCGTCAATGAACTACTTACTTTCAATATCTTTCTCACTGGATCGTCGATTATTAAAGCGTTTACTTATGTTCAATGCGACTGCGATTAGGAATTCCCTATACTTAATACAGTCAGAATATTATTAAAACCAATGGATATTCGTTTATAACGCAGTAATTTTTGTTTTATTTCATTTTGTTTCTGCCTTGTCCCATTTTAGCGATAGTTTTTAAATTATATAGTAATCGCTGTGTTTGTGTTATTTTTCCTTGTGATGTTTTTTGTTTGTATTAATTATCCTATCTGTATTATATTTTGTCTATGGTATGTAGCTGTACTTATATTGTATTGTCGTCACTCATAGGGACCCTAACTGAAAACCAGCGCAGTATAGGGCAAATGCTTTATACTGCAAAATGCTGAGCTAGGGTCCCTTTTTACCCAATGTACCTATTGTTAGATTTAATTATTCGTTTTATATGACCTGTTAATTTATGTATTGTACCACTCTTTTTGTCATGTAACTATTGGGTAAAATAAACAAATTTTTATCTTTTTTATCTTTTATCTAATGTCTGTATAAACATTACAAATAATATACAACATAAAAAATGTTATGTTTTTTTACCCAACTTTGAAAAACGGTCGAGTGTGTGTTCGGCTATGTGTTTATTTTTTATGTAGGTACATATATATTATCAGCATTATCTTTGAACCGATTTTGAAATTTATTTCTTTTGCTATTTATCGTATAGAAACTGATTCCGAGGTTGTTTCATACAAAAAATATTCCTCTGGGAACAGTAGGTATCTGTCCCGCAAAACTTAAAAAAAATTAAATGTGGGATTAGAAGGTTTATAGTTTCTCAAATTCTTCTTTTACAATAACCGCACTCCCGAAACTTTTACCTTAGCACTCGTAGAATCGAATCATAGCAGCATATCGATTTAGTTCAGTTCTGATTCGATCTAACAATACTCCACTTTGTAAAGGCAATAGACGGCTGTCTCTTCGATAAGCTCCGCTGTGATAGCTTGTCCTGGGATAACCACAACTAGTTAACTGTGATGTAAGCGATCAAAACTACTAAAAGGCAGAAAAATTCAGAACCCACTTGAAATTTTGTCAATTCTTAACGTTGTTGTCCGACTAACAAAAACAAGGTTCTCAGAAATTTATTAATATCCCAAACCGTAGGAAGTACTAAAGATTTTCGGCTGGCTCCTGACGTACACGTCACGTTGCGCATTCCCGTACTGCGGGAAGGTTGTGGGTTCATATCCCGTCGAAGATAAACAATTTTTTGAATCTTAATTTCATAAAAATTACGAACTATAATATCAAATATCAAAAACTTTAAAATCAGGTTCATAATTAACCTGCTCACATTGATACTGAATTCTTCAAACTGCAATAGTTTTATTAGGAAAATATTTAGACTAATAAAATTAACTTTTAACCTAACTTGCGCTGTGATGCGAGGAACCAACCATGTCATTTCACAAGAAACATAAGTCGATCAAACATAAATGCTAATGTTATGACACATATCGATCAATACGTTCTTAAGCCAGCCGTCGTCGTATCGTATGAGAGTGCAAAGTTTCATACATAACAACAAGGCTTTTAGCAAGCTTGCACTAAGGTGAAGCTACTTTGGAACACGTTCAATTATGAAAAGCTTTCAGGTTCGACACGGTTAGCGGAACGTCTATTCAAATCGCCTTTCCTTTCGAGCCTTAACATAAATCAAGTATTGAATAAGCTGTTTGCTTCGCTACTGTTTGAAAACATTTGTTTAGGAATAAAGCCCTGTCTTGTAGGCGTTGGATTTATATGGTAATGCCCTCTACGTAACGCGATGAAGCAAGGCTGTTACGATGCACTGATACCATAATAGAGGCTACCCAGAGTACCCACCCAGTGGAAATTTATTACAAAGAAACATGATAGAGCTAGGTTGCCCGTGCCTGTAACGGCATTAATTATTTGCTATCTTCTTTTTCGTGCAATTACTTTTGATTTATTACCTTGATTACAAAATTATGAGACTGTATAAACGAAAATAGGGAGAGCTCAAAGTAAATATCCGCAAAACAAAGCCGTGAATTTCGTGTGAAATCACCAGTTGCACCACGAAACAGTAAAATCTGGGGCTGTACCTACTCATAAAAACGAAAATCGAAGTTACTGATTTGTTGTCTGATCTTAGTCAAGTGACACAAGAGTCGCTTTTACGCAAAAACGAATTAGGAATTTTTGTGTTACGAGTACGAGTCTCAGGAAACAGGGGGTTTCCGAATAGAATTTACGTGATATTATTTTTCCGTTCGACTTGTCTATTCCATATAGCGCCCCGAAAACATTGAAGCGGGAAAATATTGTCCGCATCGCTGCGGCTGATTGAACGTCTGCTTGCACAAATAGATAAGGCGGTCGGTGCATGCTTCAGCACAGAGCGTCTAACCAGAAATGAAACTCGAGCTACAAAATATTGACTGGGTCATTAAACATTTGGGAATTTAATAGGAAGAGATTACCTTTAGGACTCCAACACTATTACGACTACGGTTCACCACTTCAAAGACCAAAAGGATGGCATGCTTACAAGTCGACCTGCCGCTGTTTATTTCTAGCAAATAAAATGATTTAGAAAATATTACTCACACATATTCGTAACTTACAGATTTCCCTTTTCTCATGTGCCGTACCCAATGAGAGTTGCGTTACTACATATCGTGAACTACGTTCATGGCATAAGCCAGCCTCAGGGTAGCTCCCTGACCGAATCCGTGACGGCCCCGTAAGCGGCTCAAGGCACGGCATCGCCGCCATTGTGGAAGCTAAAGCGTATTATGCACCTGATTTGCTGTAAAAATTGTAAGTAACCTGTTCCATTTTCTGGACTTAGTAACTTATAGCACGGCTTTTGTCCGCTTTGAACCGGGCAGACGGACTTTTAACTTATTGGATTGCATGACTCTACCAGAACTATTAAACCTTTGCCTGTAGGTACGCTTTCAATGAAAACCACGCGCCCGTTTTACCCCTTACGACACACCCATAACCGTATTTAAGAAAAGCTATCCGCAGAAACTACTAATGTAGAAGTAAGCGCAGTTTCGCGAGCAACAATAATTACCAAACGAATGGGCGTGCAAGTTTAGTTGCTGGCTGGAAATTCCAAGGCAAAGCTGCGGAGTGCAACCAGTAAAACTTTTTTCATAAAAGTACAACGAGCCAGTGGGCCGCGAAGAAAGTGGCCTTATAAGTGAACAGTTGTCGGGGTTACTTATTAAGTTTAATAACTTCACTGTTTTTGTAATAAAGATTATTATTAATATCTGGCAACTCTGGCAAGGCTTTATATTGCGAAACTTTAATTGGTTTTTTAGGTATCTTGGGAAATTACTTTATTATCTGTCAAGCGTTGTGATAAATGTGTAGCTCCTTGTGAAGCAAGACCTATCACTAAGTCTTGGGTCTTAGGTGGGCGGGCACCCTGTGAGATATTAAACTTTACGTGATAATCATACATGTATGATGAGATCAAATAAAATCCCATTTTTTTGAGATATTATTTAATTTCTTACAGCTTATCCTTAATGTAAACTAAAGTCCTTCTCTATCCAAGCCATAAGGTTGTGGAATGCACTACCAGAACCCATTAGAAAAGCTGTATCCTTACCAGTTATTAAAACTTCTGTCAAAGAGTTTCTTCTGTCAGAAAAGTGAATGTTGGTACCATCTTTGTTATTTATCTATGTAATATACCTATAATATATATTTATGTATGTTTTATTACTTATAATGTAGGTATTGTATTATATTGTTATTTATAGTCTGATATTTATTTTATATATGCATTTACTTGCTCCTGTCCTGTTGTTATGTATTTATAATTTTGACAATATGTATCTAAGATATGTATATTTGGTACACCCCTGCCTTTCTTTTAAAATACTATCCATCCCAAGGTTGTCTGGAAGAGATCGCTTCTAAGTGATAAGGCCGCCCATTGTACTTTTGTTTTATGTAATTTTCTTTTGTACTGTATTTTTGTTGGTGTGCAATAAAGTATTTTGTATTGTATAATAACTAGAAACGTATGATGTGATGTCAAATAGGTAATACATCGGAAAAGAATGGGAAACCCAACTATTCCGTTACTTATATTGCCAGATGTCAACTATGGGATTTGTTCAAAAGTCTGCACGACAATGCCAAGAATGTAGTGAAAAGTTTTTTTCATAAACGCGCAAAATCGTGAAGGTACCAGCTGACGTCCGCCCCAGGCGATGCGCTCCACCCGGGACTTTCTGGCAGACGTGTTAAAACGGGAAAATGTGGATATCTCGCGAATTCCATCCTTTTAGCCAAGGGCGATATGAATAAAAGAACTGTTGTTTCAGCCTAAAGAGAAATCGGAAATAGTTCCTTTTCTGTTCTTACATAAGAGCATAAATCAATCTGTATTTCGATGGCAAATTGTCGATTTGTTTACCTCATGTCGTTTGTGAGACAAGATAATTCCCGACTCCCTGGCAAACGGCAAATCCTTACTCGGGAAATAGTCACCAACCTGGTACGTAATAAAGTTAACCGCCACGTCGAGCAGCATTATTCCAAATCACCCAACGAAATATAGTAGGTAAATCGTGGAACTCGATAAATCTCTGCGGAAGTTAGTCCCGCAGGCAAATATACATGTAGGTTGGTAGGTAATTGGATTCGTTACTATTACAACAAGCGGATTGTCGTGTCTAAACTAAATCAAACTTTGTTTCCGACTAGCGTAGTAACGCGGGATATTGGGAACTAGTACAGCCCAGTCCGGTTCATTACCATAGCTATGTGCCTGTGCCACGGAAGCGCCGAATTGCGCAAGAGAGATAGCGTTTATAGTAGCATTCCTACTGTTATTCTGTGGGAACTATTAAAAGTTATGCTGTTACCATGAACCAATAACAAGGACAATCGTGCGCGAACTTTAACTGCGTCAAGGAAGTTCGGGGCTATTTAGATCCTCTATTTTGCGTTACGATTGAACGGGTAAGAAACTGGAAAGGCGAGATATTCTATGTCGCAAATTCAGTTTTAGCAAAACGCATAAAAAATTTGTAAAAATATACTGAAAGAAATGAAAACTTAGCAACACTGCTTTGATGGCAATCAATGGCACGTTTATTCCCGAATGTGTCAGGAAAAAAAACAGCCAACTCATAAAATATTTGAGACAGAAAGACGAATTGTGCCTGGTAATGTCAACGAACGTGGAATTGCAACACGTTCCTGAATTGATTAACTGTGCAAAAATTGTTGACCGTCAATAAATAATGCATGCCTGTTAGCTGTTACGTAGGCAGATGCATCCATGCACGGCGACGCATTCCAAACGAAGGAGAGAGTGAGTGCCGCTGTGGTGAAACCTATTAATTGATACATGTCCAATGCGTGATTTTAATGTGATTGAATGTAGTCTATAGTGGCTACGGCATAAACAGTGATAGAGAAATACGAATTAAATCTGATAGTATATTGTAAGTAAGCTGAATTGGTAGTGGGCCGGATATATCTCGCGAAGAACCGACAATTACTGGGGTAAACGAGTTCTCGAGTGGAGACCTATGTCCAGCAGTGGACGATGTTGTATATTGTAATATTCGAACCAAAACGTCTAGATCTTCGTGATACATCGTCTCGACTACATTGTCACTTTCCGTCAGGTGAGATTGTTTTCAAATTGTTGGTTTATTGACTATAAAAATAATGTTAGCTACACACTGGTCAAAACATCGTTTATTTTTGAGCGATAACATTCTATTACTGAAAGCTCACGAGTGAAAAAACAATAAAACTTTATGCCAAGTCTATAATCTTTCACGGCTTCACGAAAAGCCTAGAGAAGCAATATGTTACACAATGTTGATTTCTCTATGAGCTATAAAATATAATAGCGCAGGGCATTAGACACAAATCTTGAACAGGCGTCGCCACTTAAAATAAGCTGGCACGATTTCAAGTGCCGCCAACCTGAATGCGAAGTATTCAGTTCATCAAAGCCAGATGCTCCCGAATTCTATGTAAACACGGGGAGTATGATTTAACGTTTGGTCAATTTATTGTCGTTGTTTTTTTGGAATATTCAATGGTCAATGTTGTGGAAAATAAGATTAAGATTCAGTAGGTACTTACACTTAATTGGTTCATTGTGTCATAAAACTGATTTCCACCGCAATCTCAAGCTACCGTTCTACTTCGTTATCTTCGCTTGGATACGGAACAATTTAGTTTCAAAATAGATTTACTTTCATGGGACGCCGGGGACGTCACAAAAGCTAATCCAAATTTACTCCGGCAAGCACAAAGTAAAGAAGTGACATAAACCGTTTCATTTATAACGTAAACAAACAGTAGATTGGCTTGGGTCCAAGCGGGCGCCGCCGGCGCTACCGACGACACAGGAGCGGCAAAGCACGTGAAAATGCCGGTATAGCTTTATCATCCATTGACTTCTTTGCCTCGATGCGACAGATTGTTTTATTTTCCGCAGATTATTTACTGCCTAGCTAAAACACTTTTAAAATAGGTCGTTTCACAGTAAATTCTTTCTTAAAATAGCATGACTCTGTGTAGTAATCAGCGAGGCAATTTAGTCTGTTTGAAGAGGGCACAGAAGATGTGACATTCGGATATTTGAGTCGATTAAGACCCAGATGTTACTCATAGCCACAACCTGTTGAGACGTCTGAGTTTGGTCTTAAATAATTCAAAGGGAAAAGAAAAATATGAATATTTGATCCGCATCAGATAAAGTGCGATTCATCCAGTTAAATCCGGCTACTTTAATGAAATCCGCGCCGGACTGATGTCTGTTTATACTGTAAACTCCCCGGTTTATTCACGGTTTCAATTAAAGCGCGGCTTAGCTAGCTCACAAGTTGCGTGGTTATAGAGGTCCTATTATCTGCATGAAATTTGACTCACAAACCGCATTCCCGCAGCGGGTTGACATAACTCGACCCAAGCTGAAGGCTTTAATTACGTGGAGTGAGCTGTTCACGCAGGTGACTCCTTAATTACAGGCTTGAAATTGAGCTGCCCATTCGCCTGACACGTTTGCAAACGGATTATCATGACCTACATACGGACCCGGCTCTTGTGGTCTGCAATCCATATTAATCGCAACGCAATCAAACATCGGATACACACAAAAACAAATTAAAAACCAAACCACTCATTCCACATATGAAAATAAGCCATCGGTCAAACCACTAAGGTTATCATTATAAAGTCAGGGACACCTACAAAAATAAATTGATAAATGGATACTTACGTCCTAGATAGAAGAACGTCAGGAATGAAACACAATATACTGTAGTAAAGGTGAAATATTCACTGAAATATTCACACCAAACCGTGAAATATTCACTGTTACGATTCCAAAACGCCATAGTCGACTCCGCAATATCGTTCTCAATTGAAGTGTTATATTTTAATACAAGTGCCTTTAATGGGTTTATCGAGCGAGAAATTAGCATTCAAACTAGCAACTGTTTCAATAACGGGAAGAACCCTCTTCGAAAGCTCGAGTCGGAGACATTGCTCAGTCGAGATAACAAGCACAATTACTTTCATGCAAACGTCTTTTATGTTATTTGATACGAGGCCGGGTAGGCGGTTTGAATACCGGAATAACTTTCAGATTCAGATTTTGGATTAGTATTGCTATTTTTGCGTCATTTTTGGGAAGTAGAGTGACCAGCCGGCCTAGCACGGGGATTGTTGTCTAGGGTAGAATATAGAAAAATGACATCGCATCGTCATACATTGCGAAAATTATTGAAGTTGAAGGAATGAAACTTTTAACGCATTCGATGACACAAAGTGACGAATTTTTTTTATGTTCTACCTTATACAACACAATCCCGGGCTAGGCCTACAGGTGTCGATAAGACCTATATGATACATCACCAGTCACATCTATACTTTCATACACACAACACAAAATGACCAATAGACCTTTTTTTAGCCTAGCCAAATTGATTAGAACGGTCGTGGTAAATAGAAGTGATAAACATGACGGGTCTCTAAAAAACGTATTCAAGAGTTATGATGGGTGAAGAAACCTGTTGTATTGACATAATTATATTAACATTGAAAGTAGAAGTACAAGTTCAAGGAAATGAGCAGTAGGTGTGTATGAAATAACATTTTTGATGATTCCTCTACCTATCACGAATCTCCCACGCGTCGCCTACTTGGTACTCGTGCCTACTGGTGTTGCCGCTGTCTTTGAATTTGCTATTCCACTAACGTTTCCTTGTTTGTGTGGCAATTGACTAAGAGCATAACGTTTTGCCTTTGGGCGTCGTCGTCCTCAGAGGTGAAGTCAAAGCTTTAAGCTTACCTTTGGAAGACTGTCGATGCAGTGATTCTGCAAATAATGACTAGGTAGCTGAGAAAATAAGAAGATTACATGAGATACCTCTACCAAGTATAATAGTAAGAGTAGAGCCGTGTTTTTTTACGTTTTTAACCGACTTCAAAAAAAGGAGGAGGTTCTCAATTCGACTGTAAAATGAACCCACATCATCGGGACAAATATTTGTAAGATCTCCATATTCTCCAGACATTTATTCCGGGTGTTCTGTGTTTTCTCTGTACATTAAAAATATCGACAATCTATGTGGTGTTATTAAATATAATATCAGTTAACTAGTTCCCTAAAACAGCCTCTGCTTACTTTGGAACTAGATGATGCTGTGTGGATTGTCCAGCAATAATTATTTTTTATTTTATTATCTTTTATTTATTCGAGCCTTTGTTCCAAATGATGCGCTTTATAACTTTAATCCCGCATATTTTCCAACTATTCACAAAAACCCGTTATAACTGCCTTTAAAACCGAATCAATTCAGGTACCTACACAAACGTTTTCAGCAGTATTTTCAGGCCGCGTCTATTCCCGAGAGAATCTAATTTGTAGCAACACTTACAGTCATTGGGGTATAGGGACATCTAAAAGCGGAAAATAAAAGAGAAAACCCTGAAAAAACAATGTAAACTGATTGCAAATTCAATGAGGTGGCTTTGTAATTGCCCTCAACTTTACTACTTTTTTCTCGGCGTTTAGGTAAGTACCGCAAGGTACAAAACAACGTAATGTTCATAAATCATGTTTTGATTTTAAACGATTTTGTATCCGTTAAACAATTGTAGAGTGGCACAAAAATAAAACTCATTAAAAACATAATTCTGAGCCGGCTTTAATTAAGCTCTGATGTGAAATGCGGAAGTTGCACTGGAGCAAACAAATGTTGAAAAATTATTGTTTTAATTTACGACAAAAGCTGTATAAACATTCAAAATGAATACTTATTCGTAGTATTTGTCTCGTTCTCGTTTTACTAATTGCAGGTGAGACATGATCATTATCAGCATCCGACAGCTGCCGACTTGGAGGCAGAAATTTGGAGCCTCAACCCAGCAGTGGATTTAGGCTGTGCCACTTAACATTGTCCTGCGCCAATCTCATCTACGTTCGCCCCGCGATGTAAGACAAGCAATAAGTAAAATGAGCGTAATCACTCCGCATTAAAAACGAATTTGTACAGGAAAGCGGTGCCATGCCAGGTTGATATTAAGAAAATAATTCAAATGAGTAAATACGGTGTTAGTAATTTTGAGTGACAAACGAGCGGCAGAGCGCCGGCTGCGTTTTCAGGAGTGAACACGTGCGCACGGTAAATAAAATACGCTCAAGTAAGCCCGCCCAGGCCGCAACCTACGTGGGATGACAAATCTCATTTCGCATGCTAATTTTCCCGGGACCTCGTCTTGAGCGACCTCCGCGATGTTTATTTTAGTGAATCATAATCTTACTTGCCATTTAAACTTAACAGTGAGTAAAACGACCCAGATTTATTACAGCGCCCAAGAATTTCACGACCTATTAAAGGGAGATTCGAGGTTCATCACGTACAATGGTAGGATGATGAAAACAATAAGAAAGGGGGATGGGGATGTCCCACGCTTTACCGCGATCGGGTGGGATCGGGATATAGAGCCACCGGTTGTTGGCGAGGTCGAAAGCGCGAACGCACACTGAATCGCAAAGTAGTAAATCAGTTCATTGTTGCAAACGGCTGAATATTCAGTTACGTATACGAAATTTTCGTGAATATCATTTGCATTGAAATAAGACTACGAAAGGTAATATTTCTTGCTAGCCAAATTACTAAGAAATTTTAGTCTTTATTTCCATAAATTTAATATAATAAATGTACACTTAGAAAAGTTCAAATTATATTAAAAAATTACACTGACACGGAAATAAAGTGGTATTTGTTGATTTCAATCGCTTCGGTACTAATGTAAAGAAACGACGAAGAAACGTTTAGCCTGTTAGTTGTTATTTTTAGAATTGGAGTAAAGTCCGTCTCAAGCTTTTTTATTGAGATATTTTTTTATAGATAATCTGATATTTTATAGTACCTAAGCCTTTTTGCACAACAAGGTTTTGACAGTTTGCTTGAATTTATTAACTGATAATTTTTGCGACTCAGTAGGAGTTTTGTTATAGCAGCGTTTGATTAACATTGCCCTTTAAGATACATTAGTTTTGTGTAGCCTAGTTGTGGGTACAGGGAGTTTATGTTTATTTCTAGTATTAAAATTTTGTACTTCGCTGTTTTTAGGACATGATTGATATTTTTATGAGTGAACAAGTTTTCATAAATACACTCGAGAGCAATGAATCCGGGTCACTTAAAGAATCCTAAAAATCGTAAATTGGAGTATTGAAGATTGGTCAAAAGTTATGTTCTCCGACGAATCAAAATTAATGCTCTACAAGCACGATGGAAGACACAGAGTGTATCGAAGACCAGGGGAAAGATTCAAGCAAGCATGCATCGAAGAAAAAGTAGCCTACGGTGGTGGGTCTGTACTTGTGTGGGCCGGAATTTCTTCTGAAAGTCGCACAGAGCGGTGATCATAGAAAACGGCTCTTTAACTAGCGTAAGATATGTGGAAGAAATCCTCAATGATCACGTTGGTCCATTTATGGTCAATTTAGGTGAGGATGCTATATTTATGCATGACAATGCCCGACCTCATGCAGGTAGGATTGTGAATGACTACCTTTTTTTTTTTTTTTTTTTTTTACGGTAAATAGACCTTTGTTTGACCGCAATCTCACCTGATGGAAAGCGAAGATGCGGCCTACGGTGTATCACGAAGGTCTAGAAGATACCTATTCACCCTTGTCTTGAAGAGACCCAGGTTGTAATTGGCCGGAAAAACAGAGGCAGGGAGCGAGTTCCATTCCTTTGCGGTGCGAATAATAAAGGTGGAGGAAAACCGCTTAGTGCGAGTGGAGGGTACATCCACCAAGTATGGATGGTAGTGCGCTGTGCGTCTGCTTGTCCTGGAGTGGAAGGGGGATGGTGGGATCAGGTCATGTAGTTCAAGTGAGCATTCACCAAAATGTATCCTATAAAAGATCGAGAGACAAGCAACCTTGCGGCGGTGTTCGAGACTTTGAACTTTAGTCTCTGCAAGGTACTGCTCGTCAATGAGTCTAAAGGCTCTTCGTTCGATCGAGTCTAAGGCTGCAAGGTGGTACTTGGCCGAGCCGTCCCAAACATGGCAGCAATACTCCAAACCAGACCGGACCTGTGCTTGATAAAGGGATAGAAGCTGTTCCGGTGTGAAGTATCGCTTAACCTTATTTAGGACCCCTAGCTTCATGGCTGCTGTTTTGGCCTTCGACTCGATGAATGTGCCAAAGTTCAAAGTTGGTGTGAGAGTGACACCGAGGAGCTCCAGTTGATCATTTATAGGTACCGGTACATTCCGGAAAACGGGAAGCTGGACAAGCGGACTCTTTTTTGCAGAGAAGAGACATGCTTGCGTTTTAGAGGCATTGAAGTTAACCCGATTGGCTTTGCCCCAGTCCGAGACTGCCTTAAGAGTTAAGTTCAAGCGCTGCAGCATGTCTTCTCTCTGCACCTGTACGTCATTCCGACTGGCTTTCCCGTTGGATAGGTACCTCTCAACCACGGTGCTGTCGTCTGCGTACCCAATGATACCGGGTACCAGCAGGTCATTAATGTGCAGCAGGAACAACGTGGCAGAGAGAACAGACCCCTGAGGTACCCCGGCGTTGATCGCCAATTGATCAGACGAGCAGCCATCAACGACTACACGAATGGATCTTTCCCTCAGAAAGTCGCGAAGCCAGTTGCAGAAGAGGTCTGGAAGTCCGTATGCTGGAAGCTTGTTAATAAGGCTGTCGTGCCAAACCCTATCGAAGGCTTTAGAGACGTCAAGTGAAACCGCGATGGCTTCACCGTGCTTCTCAATGGCCTCGCTCCATATGTGGGTGGCATACACAAGAAGATCTCCTGTAGAACGTTTTCGGCGAAAGCCGTATTGACGGTCACTAAGGAGGTCATTGTCTTCGAGGTATGCCAGGAGTTTGCCATTCAGGACACGCTCCATGCACTTACAGAGCAGGGAGGTGACTGAAATGGGGCGATAGTTAGTGGGATCAGCTCGACTACCTTTCTTGGGCACAGGCTGCACATTAGCAAGCTTCCATGACTTGGGGACTTTACCAGATTTCAAGGACAGGCGAAAGAGTCGGGTAAGGATGGGAGACAACTCAGGAGCGCAGGACTTCAGCACCACAGCCGAGATTCCGTCCGGACCACTAGCCTTATTCACGTCGAGACCACGCAAAGTTTTGAGCACTTCCTTTTGATGTATGCGGATCTCAGGCATGTTTGTATTACATCGAGGAAGGCTGGGTGGTGAAACATTTGAGGTCTCAAGACGTGAGGCCTCTGCGAATTGAGTCACAAATAAATTAGCTTTCTCATTCGCAGTGTGTGCTAGCGATCCATCCGGGTTCAGCAATGGGGGAAGTGAAGGACGGCTAAAGTTGGCTTCGACGGATTTGGCTAACGACCAGAAGGCCTTACTCCCTGCTGGAAATGAGGCAAGTCTAGCTCCCAGTCGTCCGATCCGCTGAAAGCGAGCCTTCCTTAGCGTCTTCTTAAGGGACTTGGCGGCTTTGTTATAGGCTGACTTCCTAAGTGATGTATCTGTTGCTTTACTGTTCCGGGCGTCGACCCACGCAAGATAAGCCCTGTGTTTTTGCGCCGCAGCACTGGCACACGAGGAGTTAAACCACAGGGGAGTCCTATCAGAGGGTGAAGTATCAGTGAATGGAATAAAATATTCCATTGCACTTTTAATCACCCTCGTTACAGCATCGGCACAGACAGATGGATCACAGGAGGTGAAGCACGTTTGCCGCCAAGGATATGAAGCAAAGAAATGACGCATCTCATCCCAGTCTGCTGACTTGTAACGCCATATTCGTCTGTTACCCTTAGGGGTAAGATCTGGAGGCGAATACGACGATACTGACCTTACCATGCAGTGATCTGAGCTTCCTAAAGGGGGTAGCACAGACACTGAATTTCGGTCTGGGTCATTGGTCAGCAGTAGGTCCAAGCAATTGGCGGTGTGGCTATCAACGTCAGGGATCCTGGTCGCCTCTAGCACGAGCTGGGAGAGGTTAAGTGACAAAGCGAGTTTGTAGGCCTCTCGACCAGCATGATCGGTGTTCTGGTACGGAAAGAGCCAGTCGCGGTGGTGAGCGTTAAAGTCTCCTAACAGTACCAGTTTGGCAGCAGGGTAGCGTCGTTGAACCACATCAGCCGTATTGCAGATGTGATCGAACAGCCTGGTTGTCTCAACATCTCCAGTATGTGACCTATAAAGACTGGCATAGATGATTTTATCTAGACCAGTGTCCACCAAAATCCATATCAACGAAAAACCGGGTTCTTCGAGGTCACGGAGGCGCAGACAGCAAATGTCGTCCCGGGCATACACACACGTTCCGGCCTTGGGTTTAAAATTGTGCTCCAGGGTGTAACCTGGGTATGTGAGGTATGCAACATCTGGAGGCTTTCGTATCTGCGTCTCCGTGAGAAACAATAAGTGGGGCTTCGCAGTCTCTAGGTGGTGATGGACTGAGTCGAGATTTGAGTGCAGTCCTCGGATGTTGCAGAGGTGCACGTTAAGCGAGAGGACGTGCTTCCGCTGTGAGCACAACTTATTATTTTTGGACTTTTTCATGAGGAGGGTGAGTTAGGTGAGTGGGTGGACGGCAGTTGAGCGCGGCGTTGGTCAGCGAGCACAGGTTTAACAGCAGGATTGTGCATCATTGGAGGGCTGAAGATGGAGACTGCGGGGACGCCCGAACCCCCCCGAGAATGGCTATCAGGTCCTCTCATCCGGTCGCCAACCGGCATGGTAGAGCATTCCGGGATTTTTCGCGAGGCGGCGGGGCAGCCTTTCACGTGTGGCTGGCACGCTACTTGGGCCCCCTACAACCTGCGGTCGGCCAGCGGAGAACCGTGCTTCGGATCCCGCTACCCTCCATGTTCAGCCGCCCGATACACTGGCCTGGATGCTGTCCTGCAACACTCTTGCTGTTCCAATGCAAAACTGCTCAAACCCGTCTCCTCCACGATGGCTACTCCGGACCACATTCCGAAACACAACAGAGTTGTTTCACGGTCTGGCTTAGTCCGGAGGGTGGTGACAAGCCACGGCCGAAGCCTACCACCAGAGAGTATCGCTCTTAGCACCACCCAGAGGACACGTGTAGGGTAACAGAGGGTCATCGCCTACGGACGTGAGCGATATAGTCCTACCTTCAAGAGATGAACATTACTCGTATGGAGTGGCCAGCGCGCAGCCCGGATATCAACCCGATCGAGCATGCTTGGGACGAGCTAGGCAGATGCGTAAAACAACGAAACCCTCCCCCAATCACGCTTCGTGAGCTCAAAATTGCTCTCACAGAGGAATGGGAGAATATTCCCCAAAATCGTATAAGGAACTTGGTGTACAGCATGCCAAACCGCGTAAACGCAGTAATGGAAGCACGAGGAGGCAATACGAAGTATTAAAATTCAAGAAAATCGTAATAAAGTTCAAAAATTTCATGTTTCCTATTTTTGTTTTAAGGAGAGATCAGCAGTTTTTTTTTATGTAATTTTGTGTTAATAAAAATGTATGGTGACTCATATTTTTTTTACTTTCATTTAAGGAGTATTACATTGTCTATTAAATACAATTTATTGCATTAACCTATCATTTTTAGTTTCCGAGATTTTTAACATTCTTTAAGTGACCCGGATTCATTGCTCTCGAGTGTATATTGACTTGGTACTGTCATTATGTTTAAATGTTTATTTCTTTGAATTTATGACGTAGGGATCCTCTGGGACCCATTTTAATAGATTGCACGAACAGCCCACTTCTGCAGCACAAATACGTTGTTAACATCTGCAGCGTTACCCCACAGGAGTATACCATAAGCCATAATACTATGGAAGTAGCTAAAATAAACAAGTCTAGATGTGTCCACGTCTGTAAGATGACGGATTTTTTTGACTGCATAAGCTGCAGAACTAATACTCTTCGATAGCTTATCTGTGTCTGGGCCCCATTGAAGTTTATTATCGAAGGTGAGAGAATAAGGTTCTTTCTACAATTTCTAGCGTTTCTCCTTTGTACTAACTTGTTTAACATTAGGTAGAATAAATCTAATACATTTCGTTTTGGTTTCGTGAAGCAAAAGATTATTGACACTAAACCAATGAACTACTTTTGAGATGCATTAATTACATCGTCAAAATTATTGTGTTGTCGTCTCATTTCTAAAATTTATTTATTCATTTATTAGGCACACAAAACAGAATACAATCAAGATTTATACAAACCCATAACACAACAATAAAAAAGTAACTGTATTAATTTAAAGAAATTAACTATAAAATAATGTAATCATGCATAAACATATCATAATTACAGGTATAAAATTGTAAAATTAATGCAAAATAAAATTGAAAATTACAAGAAAAATAGGAAATATCACTGTTTTGATATAATATAAATGAATCTAAACTTCTTAACTTGTAAGTTAACACCACTCTCCTTGATAATGGTCTCAATGTCTTTTTTAAATTTAAATGGCCTTTTGTTAAAAATGACAATTTTATCGCTATTTTCAACTAAAATATCATTGTACTGACGACACATTCTGACAATAGAGTTGTATGAGTGTATGTACATATGTAAAATGAATGAATCAGCTAACAATCGCGTGTTAAGAAATAAATAATAATTTTAAAACATCGTTCATAGAGCACTAATGGCCGATATTTATTACTGCGTAATCCAGAGACCAAAGCTAAACATACATATTATGTACATATGTGCACTTACATGAAAGTAATTTACAGAGGAAATAAGCTTGTGTCCGTCCAAATACGATTAGAAGGGCAACCAGGGTGAAAGGCTGCCGCACCGCAAAGAGTTTGCATTAGCGCGTAGGTGCCCCATGTTGACTCAGCGTTACTCTTTGTTTGTTCAACAGGCTTTGTCGAATGTACCGTTCCCCTTTACTTTTGCGTTTATCTACCCACCATCCGCATATGTTTTTGCTCGGCAGTGATAATATTGTTATAACTCATCATAAAACTGTTTGGGATTAAGCAGCCGACAATTGAGTTATTGATATCACAGGAGAATAAACTTTCAGACAGTTTCAATAAAACAAAACCATTCGATAGGTCAATTCTCACGAAGTCGCGGAGCGGAAATCGAATCGAGTGGCTGTCATTTCATCCAGCCGATTCCAAAACAACATGCCAGCGAGACGTGCGGTGCCATTCAATGGTTTTCGAAAGGGGAACGAGTCAGGAATGAGATCGAAAACGTCAAGTGCTTGTTTCGACGTCTCTCTCTGAGGTAAATGGCGTTTACTTTAGGCATGAGTATGATATAAAGTGGGAAATACGTAGAAGCCGGAAATCGTAGCCGTCGACATAGCATCACCGCGTCGTCGGATTGGCCCGTTACGCGGGACCCTATATCCGCCGCGAAATGGAACGTGATTCCACTTCCAATATTGTTTGTGCCAACCTACCGTCATAAGCCGTATCGTGACCTTTGCAAAGATTTGTTTTCATAAGAAAATACAATAGATAGTGACAATGAGTTTATGGAACCTGCTATATCTAGAGTCATATATTTATTTAGTTCAGTAGGACTCTACTTGGATCATCTTATTTAGAAACTGTGAAAGACCCATTACGCAAACTGACCAATGTTACCATGTATAATATTTTGCGTTTACATTTTGTTTTATACAATGTTGTAATATTACTTTTAGTAGGTGGTTCTTAAAATACCAAATAAATCAAACAGAACTAAAGCAATATAACGAAGTAAATATTATTCATTCGATAGCTCCACCGATCCAGTAATCGATAGTCGAGATACGAGGGTGCAAACTAACTTTATGATTTATAGATCTACCTTTACGGGAATCTCGTAAACAAAGAGCTGATACCCATCAAACGCATTAATTTCAAGTAATTTACCCATGTGTCAAGCGTAAGTTACCCAATTTGTACTGTAATTGATATTGGCAGATTTGTTTAGACAGAAGTAGCATTAATTAAGCGTAATTATCAATTTGTTACGAGCATAGATACGCTGCCTACCAAAGCTGTGCTTAAGCAGATTTACCGAAGGATCCAATAGGTGCCTCCTTTATTGCGAAACAGGATAGTTCGTGACACCATTAAGCACAATCGCAGAAAAATAAATCAGAAGCCGTTCAGATATCTGTAAACGTCACGGTAGTGCTACAGTAGACACTACGCCTTAGATCAGAGAGTGCTGGTGCATAAATCACTTCAACAGTCGACTAGTTCACGTCCAGAGTCCACTATAAACTTAGCCAATATCATGCCATAATCGTGAACTATAACTTAATGAGCTTAATTCATGATTGGTGATAAACTTAAACGACTGGTTTGAGATGAGCGTTACAGCTGCCAATGCGGTTTAGGTGGATTTAGTTCATAATTAAATTTTATAGTCCTGTCATAGTGTAAGGTTTCTCGGGTTTCAATCGGTTGGGTTAAACGAATTTATGATAATTAAACGAAGATATTAATACGAGTGTTAAATAACATGAATCGTTTATGACTCCTAATACCATAACCTAATTGTTTCTTAGAATGACAAACGTGGAACCATGTGCGTTGAAGATTTCCATCCGATTCCCGTAGTACTTTATTCGTAACACAAAACTTCCTCGTAATCTGGTCGCTCGTTTTCGCTGTCAACAAGACTAAATAGATACACTTTCACAGATACTCATCAAACATGTATCGGTAAAATTAAAACTAACGTGAATAAGCATCATAGTTATTGCTAGCCCACACGCCCCGCTTGGCGTGGCGCCAACCGGTGCAAACACGCACATGCTATCCGGTAGCAAATGACCATAGAAATCAACAGCACAAAAATAAAAAAACAACTCCAGCTTCATCCGAAAAAATGGTTTTCTATGTGATGTTACTAAGGAACATCTTGGAAACTCCGAAACGAAAGATGCATTGGATCTTTTCTGCGTAGTATTTTCTCTAGCTAGAACATTAATTTGAACAACCATCAAAATAATCAAATTGACGCAAGGATGTATATTGGTAATCGATTTGTTTTTTTTTTATTGCTGATGGATTAGCGTTTGGCTACCAACTCACTTTAAGAAAGCGAAGATGTAGCCTAAGATGGAGCACGCTTTTCCAGAAGGAACTTATTTACCCTAGATTTGAAGACTTATATACTACTTATACCGATACATAAAACATATCGGTATGTGAATGTATGCAACTCAAAATTACCACTGGTTAATTTAACAGAGCATCGATGGGCGATTAATTTATAAACAGCCAGATTCAAGAAAGTTTTAACTGATCACGAATACCGAGATGATATTAATGTTTATGTTTATTTATTTTCATCTTAAATATATGTTACATGTATACATTACATACATAATTATGTAGCAGATGAGAAATATGCATAAATAAACAGTGCCCAAATTCCATGCAATTCTGAGCTTCAAAGTTGTAGGACCTAGTGAGTATGATGGTAAAATTTACCACCCACCCCGATAAATGCTCTTCTGCAGTTTTATTACCGAAAACTGCAGTCGAATTTAAACACTGTTATAAAATTCCCACTCGGTAACAGGAAATAAAATGCGGCGAAAAATCGTTCGGGAAGAACGTCGCATCGTGTCACAAGCCGTCACATCCTGCTAGGAGGCAACACCCGAATTAAATTCCTGCTTTGTTCGCCATCCCTCCGTGTAACGTGTACAGAACATTTTGCTTTATCGAAACTGTTGAGCGATTTTGGGTCATTAACAGTAAATTAAGAGTGTGCAATAACGCCGCTACGAGATGGATTTCGAGCGGGATGACAAGATATGGTTTTCTCGCGAGTGCGAAGTACAGAGCACAGACGTCCGCCGAATTTTCTATGCGCCAAAACGGTTTTTACCTAATTACAAGTTAATGAAACAACCAATCGAAAAATTAAAAGACATAACTAAAGAAATATTTCTAGGTTTCTTAGCAAACAAGTCCAAACGGCTGAACGGATCCCAATGAAATTTGGCAGAGAGGTAAATGGTAGGCATCTATCTCTGCCTAACTACTTTTTATTCCGAAAAAGTGCGTGCAAACCGGGGCTTAGAACAAAATAACTACAAGCTAAAATAGAAGCTAGTCAAAATATTAAAAAAAAAAAAAGCCCGTAGTCGAGTAATAAAGAAAACAAGGGGAAGAATGATACGTCGCTGTCTCGTATCAAATAACGCACTAACGAGTTGTTCAGCTGAAACAATTGCGGAGTGGAAAAGCGAGTTATGGGCCCAGTGAAGGGAGAGGACAGGAGAGTGCATTAAGATAAAGCGGTTGGGCGGCAGCCAGCGTCTCGAGTGTCCGGCCGATGCCAACATCGGAGACGTCACCCATCGCAACTGCCCCTGTTAAACGACAATCAGTTTCTCCGATATAGCGTGAAGTTGCAGCTATAAACATAAAAGTATACTTTAAGAACAATAAGCTGCAGATGGTGTCTTTTCACAGGCTATTCAGAAACTGTTATCAGTTTTATCCAATACTGTAAAATACGCTTATGTCGATAATCCAAGAATTTTGTGGAACGAAAAGTAAAATCATTGATCCTATAAGTTTTTTCTATTTTCGGATATTACCAAATAACAATAAACAACGCCCTTGATGATATAAAATTTTAAAGCCCTTGTAAAGTTATTCTAAAGCAATATCGCGCTGAAAGTTTATTTTATTTCGGCAAATCAATCCTAGTGAAGTACTTTCTATAAACTGGTAGCAGCTGGCTTTCAGAATAATTTTAGCAAATCATCTTTGGCTTCGTCAACTGTTAAGCCGTTGCCCCACTGCTGCGCGCGGAGAGGCTACGATCGTGTGTGTATAGATTTCAATTATTCTAATGACATCATTTTTTTAAAGTATTTACTCCTAAAATATTCACGTGCCTGTCGGGCGAGATATGCAGCTCCACTGTATTATTATACCATGTTTTTGTACCATGTCTTGTGTGAATAAATATTTCTGATTTGCTTTGCAAGAAAATGTACTTACGTAAAATTGTATAATGTGTGATATTAATGACGTCCATTTGCACGCTTGTCTTGCTCATATGGCATCAGCGTAGCTCAACGATATTAACGCGAGCACGTGATACACGCGTCCTTAGCTTCACTGCGGAAAGTGGAATGTCAAAACTGTGGTGCGCTACAGTTGTACCTACATAGTTGTGGGTTAATTTTCATGTATGTGCTGCAGTGAAAACGTAGACCCACGTTGTCAAAAAAGGGACCAACGCAGATTAAATACGCCGCGGTGGAGCAACGGCTTTATTCTGCCGTAAATTCCCGAAGACGTACCTACTAGATAGACGAATTTTAATTAAATATCTTGTCATCGATCCGGTCCTTTTGAGCAATAAAAATATAGATCCGTCTCTGTATCGTAAAAGTTATTGGCAGAACTTGCTGCTGCAATTGTAAGATCAAATTACTGTCTCTCTTAGATATCTCGTCATAGTTTTATGCAATCTCTGAGCCAGATTGACTAGGGTTCTGATAAAAGTTTTAAAAAGCTTAAATGGTTTTAACTAATACCGCGATCTAGGAATGATTAGTCAACTTTGAATTTCCATTATTTAACAGAATAAGGGCCAATCTACATAGGCTTTATTTAGTTTCGTGTGCACTCTAGCGCGAAACTAGCAAGATGATATTTTAGATTACAGAGTTCATAATTAAATATGAAACTTAGGTCCCAGATATCAATAGAGCAAGTTCCCGAAAGCGCAATAAAGCGCCGTAGCAGTAAAGAGATCGAAGTGGAGTTGAAGTCAGCAGTTTCTTTGAAGCGCATCCTCGGGACAATAATGAATTCAGGCCCGAGGAGGGGGGACTTGAGTGTGCTCGTACGCTCTGCTTTTGCACTTCCGGTGGGTCGAGGTATATTGTGTCACACGCTTAGTTTATGATAGATGTCAGAATTTTGGCCAAGGTAGCATCGCAAACGAATTATCGCATCGAAACGTATGAGAAGTAAAAAATTGTTTTTGTTTTGTTAAAATGTGCTTACTTACTTGTTAACTGTCGACAACAGTGGATATGTCGCCGCCCGCGCGGGATTGTAAGTTCCACCAGTTTGTAGAATGCTTATGTCGCTTACAAAACGAACCTTGGTTTGGTAGATGGCTAAGCGACGTTTAGTCATTTTGTTGAACGTTAATCGTTCAAAAATCGGCATAGACAATTAATTGAATTACGACGTAGTGGAATCGGCCTAACCATTCTACATACCTACATAGCTGATTCTACGATCCGGCGGCGGTAGATACATCAACCCTGATCTTAAAAACTAAGTTTCCAATTACTTTTTCTGCAAACGCTTATCTTATGCAAGCGACATAAGATTTGGTTTTACATGACCACGAAAACGAAACTTCTGTATTCGTTTTCCGAGTAGGACCCCAGACAAAAAACGCGTAACATTGTAAGTTTAGGAAGAGTATTATCTCCTAACATAGGTATTCTTGCACTTAAAAGCAGGTAATGGAACAATAAATGTATCTTATGAGAATGATGATACAAATTTTGTATTGAGCCAATTAAGAAGCCTAACTATTTCTCAGAAGTTTTTATACATTCCCGTCAGCGTACGACAAAAATACAGTGCCAACAAAAGGGAGTTGTGTAGCTCGAACTTTCTAAAGCGATTAATGAATCGCGACCTTTGAGAAGTTGACGATTAAAATAAGGAGAATAAAATCCAATTCCGAGATTACAAAGACGTCGCATTCAACGTAGCATTGCGCCTTTGTCATATCTACATACAGCTCTTGCTGGAACAGGATACTTGGCTTTGTATTAACATGTGGAATTGGTTTGTCTTTACAAGCACGTTTTAATGAACTCGTTTGTTTCATGGTTTACGTACTCGCATCCGTTGAGTGAGAGTATATGAATGCGAAGGTAAAGAAAGGGTAGTAGAAACCCGTGCATGTTAGAGGTATATTTTTTCACTTCCAAGACATTTGCGTTTCACTATTAAAAACTCCGTGTAAC
The DNA here is from genome assembly GCA_955876795.1 of Eupithecia tripunctaria. Taxonomy (NCBI): domain Eukaryota; kingdom Metazoa; phylum Arthropoda; class Insecta; order Lepidoptera; family Geometridae; genus Eupithecia; species Eupithecia tripunctaria. The sequence continues at coordinate 11,595,399 of OY041604.1, forward strand.
ATTCTTTTGAAATAAAATCCAACTCAGCTTTGGTACTAAAGTGAAATGAAAATCATATGAAAGACTTTGAACTCATTAAGTGACAAAGAGACAACGGAAAAAGGAAAAAATAGGGAAAAAACATATAAGTGGAATTCCGTGCATTTTCACATTATCGGGTCGACTGGGGTGTCGCCAATATGCAATTAAATGTCTGAATGTTTAATGTATTTCATTGGAAGGACACAAACGGAATGTTCACTACTTTACTTAACACTAGCTGCGCCCCGCGGCTTCGCAGGCGTTGTTCCTATGAAAACGTTTAAAGGTGATTTCTATTCCACGGCAACTGATTCATGGACTATAAATGTAGCTTATGTTGGATTCGAGGATTAGAATACGGCTCGAAGGACCAAAAACTGTAGGGATTCCTACAGTTATAAGTTAAGTTAATCTTTAATTAGTAGAGAGAAGGATAAAGTACGAATCAAACCCCTAAGTGCTAGTGTGACACTGATTTCATATTGGTAAGTAATTGCACGATAACACATAGGTAAGCAAATTGGTGCAAGAACATGTGTTTGAGTAGATATATAATATGCTTAGCGAACAGCGTCAGCTGTGATTGCGTTAAGTAACCAATGTCCGTCCCCGCGATACCATTTACATCTCAGCTAAATTTCATTCAGATCTGATCAACCATTTAGGCGTGAAAAGTTACCAGACATAGATAGACAGACAAACAGATGGATAGCTAATTAGACAGATTGACAGTTAATTTCGAATTTATAATACTAGTATGGATATAGTTTCTCAGAATTAAGGTTCTTACCGAAATAGGATGGGTGCTATTTCCATTTACTGAGTTTTCTATACTAAGGAAGGTCAGATAATTAATAACAAAAACATTTTCTATGGAATGTCACGAGGGGAAAATATGGAGAGAATGTTTGGCGCGTATTATTAGTACTAGGTATTTTTACAGTAATAAATAAGTAACATAACAAGGTATTATTATAAATATTCACGGGTATTTATCGCGTTTATTTACCTATTTTTCCCGACGTTTCAACAGGTTTACACTCTGTCGTGGTCACGGGATGACTGGAGTACTGGAGCTACCGCCTTTGCGAAGCGGGGGCTGCATTTTTTGCAACTACCCTCACTTGATCTTCTAAAATAGGGATGTCCATCTGTACACTCGGACGACACACTACACTAACCGTGTCCGCGATGCACTGAGAAACCGGTCTACGAGTACACTTAGCTACTACTGGATTCCACGAGGCAGAGAGTCTGAAACCGTCTTCACGATTGAAATTAGGATATTTCTTAATTTCAATTGCTTCCCGAACCATTCTCTTGTAGTAATGCCTTTCATTGCAGATAACTTGCGGTTTATGAAGTTCAATCCAGTGATTGGGTCCTGAGTCTACTATGTGCTCGGCTATTGCAGACTTGTTTACTTGTCGATTTTTGACCGCTGCTATATGTTCTTTAACACGTTCAGCGACCGTGCGTTTAGTCTGGCCTATGTAGGAACGCCCACAGCTGCAATCGATTTTGTAAACTCCAGGAACTTGCAAAGGTACAACGTCTTTAGGTGTTCGTAGACATTTTGCCATCTTGGTGAGTGGAGTGTAGATCGACTTGATTGAAAATTTACTGATAATATTTCCAATTTTGTCCGTTACTCCTTTCACATAAGGCAAGAACACCGGCTGTCTTTTTACATCGATGTGTCCCTGTTTGCGCCTCCACTTAGGCGGACATCCGATTCGAGTATTGTAGCCATTCCGTTCCAGAACTCCTTGAACATGATCTAGCTCACCTTGCAGATGTTCAGGGTCGCAGAGGTCATGAGCTCTGTTTACTAGTGAGGAGACTACTGACTCCAGGTGCCTCGGATGGTGGTGTGAAGCCGCATTCAGGTATCTGTCCGTGTGTGTGGGTTTTCTATACACGGTATGTGCCAAGGTCCCGTCGCATTTTACCATCACTTTTAGGTCGAGAAAAGCTAACATTCTGTTTACCTCCACTTCATGTGTAAAGCGAATCTTAGGGTGTATGGAGTTCAAATAACCCGTTAGCTGATCGACTTCCTGGTTATTCCCGTTCAATATACAGAAAACATCATCGACGTACCTCTTCCAAAGTTTTATACCATGGGCCGTCAGATCTATCATGGATTCGAAATGTTCCATCCATATATTGGCGAGTAACGGTGCTACAGGGCTTCCCATTGCTACGCCATCTATTTGGAGGTAATGTTGGCCTTGATACAAAAAGAAATTTCCATCGAGACAGTTCTGAAGGAGCAAAATGTACTGATCAGGAAGTTCGTGATCACTCAATCTTTGTTTCACCACATCAAGGCAATCTTTGAGAGGAACATTGGTGAAAAGCGACTCAATGTCGAAACTCACCAGTACTTCTCCGGGTTCCAACTTTATGTCCCTGATGATAGTGACGAAATGGCGCGAATCCTTCACAAACGACGACGTCTTTCCCGTTAGTGGCTGTAAGATACCAGCGACGTGTTTTGCTAGATGGTAAGTCGGCGAGTCTATTTGACTTACTATTGGTCGTAGCGGTGCGTCTGCTTTATGTACCTTCGGCAGACCATATAGCTTAGGTGGCTGCACAATAGCTGGTCTGTACAGACGGTCGAAGACATCATCAGTGAACAGGTCCTTGTACTCATGTATCAATGTTCGTACCCGTTTGGTCACTCTAGCCGTGGGATTGTAGTTAACCGGCTTGTACACCTTTTTGTCACTAAGCAATATCCGTATTTTAGCGTCGTAATCCTGTGTGCTCATAACTACAGTGGCATTTCCTTTGTCAGCTTTGAGTACTAGAATCTCATCTCAGCTCCAGTACTCCAGTCATCCCGTGACCACGACAGAGTGTAAACCTGTTGAAACGTCGGGAAAAATAGGTAAATAAACGCGATAAATACCCGTGAATCTTTATAATAATGTGTTCTGATCGCGTAAGTTTAAAAAACTTCATAACAAGGTACTTAACTAAAATGAATTATAAACTCTTAAAAAAATGTATTAATTGGGTTTGTTTTAAAAAACTATAAACCGACTTAAAATTCTTCAAGATGCGATATCTAGTTAAATTTCTAGTCTAATTTACACTACCGGTCAAAAGTCTTTGCCCACTCAGTAAACCATTCATTATGTTTCAATATTCTAACTCTTCCGAATTATGGTCTCATATTTATCAAGCTAAGTTCAAAACGATCTTATACGGAACAAAAATTTCATTATCCGTGATTTGTTTACTCTATACTCGAGCATGTTTATATTTTTTGATGTCTGTGAAAAAGCTAAACTTTCAAGTACCTACTCGATTTTTTTATTTCTGTAAGAGTGAAATATTTCTTTGGTGTTTATTTTTGTGGTTTAGTCTAATTAGCAATGTAAGAAGAAAGAACGTACAGTATGGTGATATAAAGTTTTGTACAAGGACATCTATTTGTGAAGTTCGTATTCGAATTGTTTTCATTTTCGCAAACTCGAACCCATAAGTCTAAAAATGGGTAAATACAAGAAATTATCAATTGAAACTCGTGCATCTATCATTAGTCTTCATAATTTAGGCAAAAGTAACCGTACCATTGCCTCTGAATTGAAAATATCCCGACGAACCGTGGACTATAACGTTAAAAAATACGCATCCACCAAGAGTCTCCGCGATAGAAAACGTTCAGGACGGCCTCGAAAAACCACAACTGCTGAAGATAAACGTATTACATTGATCAGCAAACGAGATCGACGACTTACGGGCCCAGAGATCGCAGCTCAAATCAATTCGTCTAGGGATTTACCTGTGAGTACTTCTACAGTGAAAAGAAGATTGAGAGAAGCTGGCCTTTTTGGGAGGGTCGCAGTGAAGAAGCCACTTTTAAGACGTCAGAATAAAATGAAGAGGTTGCAATGGGCCCAAGAACATAAAAATTTAACGCATGAAGAGTGGGAAAAAGTTTTATTTAGCGATGAGTCTAAGTTCGAGTTTTTGTGCGCAGGTCAAATCAAGAACGGATGTTAGACTCATGTGTAATCCCTACTGTGAAACACGGTGGAGGCTCGGTGATGGTTTGGGGATGTTTTGGAGGAAGGGCGACTGGAGACCTGGTAAAAATTGAAGGGATTCTCAAGAAAGAAGGCTATAAAAAAATACTAAAGGAAAATGTAGTACGTTCTGGCCAGCGACTGATCGGTAGGAAATTTATCTTTCAGCACGACAACGACCCTAAACATTCGTCAAAGCTTTGCAAAGAGTATTTAGAACAATTAGAAAGGAAAAATGTGCTTAAAGTCATGGTTTGGCCTTCACAGTCGCCCGACCTCAACCCAATAGAGTTGTTGTGGGATAAATTAGACAGAGAAGTCAGAAAGCAGTGTCCTACTTCTACTACGAACCTTTGGGAGATCCTGCAAAACGAGTGGAACCAAATAGATGATGATTATTTGTCGAAATTATTACAGAGAATGCCAAAATTGTGCGCCGCAGTAATCAAAGCAAAAGGAGGTTATGTCGATGAATCAAAAATTTAAATATAAAACAGTTATAGATAGTAGTTTTATCATTACTGTATTCTTAGGTATTAATGTTCTTTAAAATACACGTATCAAAATCAATCATATTATTTTTATTTGTTGTATAACCCGCAACCCTTAGGGTGGGCAAAGACTTTTGACCGGTAGTGTAGTTTGATGTGATGACTGATGATGACACATGGATGAAACGACGAATGAAAGAAAGTTCTACTTTGAAACACGAAATACAAAGTTTCGGTTGACGTTCGCATAAAACTAACAACATTTCTGTTGAAGGTGCAAACGGTTGCTTCAGACGAATTTGTTTTCTGTTGGATCTCTGAGAAATATCATATTCGTTTTCATAGAAGGGTCATTGAAAAAACGGTCATGCTTCGTGTTATGCAATCCGTTTTTCTAGGTCTCTTGTTTACGCCCGTAGTCATGGACACCATTATTTACCAATGATTAGGAAAATTATTAGCTTTTTAAGTTTTACGGGATAACTACTAATCCCTCGGTTATAAAATTTCTATGGGACCACTTCAGGATCATAATTTATCTATACAATAGTAAAAAAATGCGTCGTTATTTCCGCACACTTCGTTAGTGCAATTTCGTAGGCTAAACCAAGAATTAAAATATCGTATAATTATTTTCCTCCAGTCTGTTATACGAGTAACTCTCCTTTTAAAAAAAATCTGCATAAACGCCATTTTTTAACCGATGGACCTCTATTGTGGGATGAGTTACTTATTTTAGTAAAATGTATATGAAATACTATCTGGTCAAGCTGAATTCAATGTTTTATTTTATGTCAAAGTGTCAAAATGTAATTTCCCAATATGAACCTTCATATCAAAATTAGTAATGAGTTTTTTTTGGTCACTTCCACACCCTCTTATTTTTTGAAAATATTTAACGTAGAATAAAACAATGACTATAAACAGAGTTATAGTGGACTATGTTATCCTAGATTCCAGTTTATTTCTGCGTTTTAGCAGCTACGAGAAAATTTTCGTTAAACTTTTATTCCCAGAACTCGTCGAGCATGATCGTCACTCCCATGGCGGCTATGTGAATCCCCCTGTAGTGTACATATCTGATTTTGAAAGTATTTAAAAAACATATATACGAAGAAGTCACTTCTGTGGAGTCACTTCGATGGTTTCCATGGACGAAAATTGTTATAATGTTTCCCTAGACAACCCCATCATTGGGGGCTGCGAGCTTGGCGACTACTTTTTTCTAACAGAGGATATAAAAATAATATACATATATTATAGTAGATATAAAAATAATCTACCATAATAATATGCATATTGAAAAAGATTTACATTTGAATTTTTCATAAAAAATCTACCTCAAAAATGAGAATTACCCGGATACAGCACTAGAAGAGCCCATTTCATTACCAGCACAGCACATAGCTAGATATCAGTCCAGATCCAGACGCAGTGGTCTGTGTAATCTGTAGGCCATGGTAAGGTCATTAGATGCCCGCGTTGTTGTGCTATTAGTCGTGACTTGGCATCGAGTTGGCCTGCTAATGTGCAATCAAATAGCGCCTCCGACTGAGTTAATTATGCGTGCGCTCTATGAATTCAAATCGACTGTGTAATTGCTAACACAATGTCTTGCTTTAAGTTTCTTATTTCATCTTCGCTCGTTTTTTGCTATCTCGATCGTGAAGTGTTGCCAGGTAGTTTGCAAACAAAGTTCATAAAAGATAGAAGAGAAAACTCCGAAAAATGTTCAAAGGGTTTTTAGCTATGAAGCTAATAAGTTACCAAACAACCGAGAACTTTCAGAAATTTTAAATTATTACGCAAAATAATTTCTACTCAGCCAGCGCACCGACCGCGCTGGGTAAAAGTTTCCACAGATTAAGACAGACTCCTCACTTTTATTTGTATAATGAGCAAACATAAACAAGAACTTGTTCAAAGGGTGGAAATGTCTCTGCTTAACCGCCGCGACCCGGATTTCGTGCCAAATATTTATTTTAATTACATCTTGGTTCCATCAAAGACCAAGTTTAATGTCTACTTCGGTTTCCGTACCAATATTCCTATTAATTTAACATTTGCAATCAAAGTTTGAAATAGTTAAGACGCGCAATTCATAAACCGTTTAAAAGCTTCTTTTACTAGGTAAAAGTCAACGTTTAAATACAGCTGGGAAAATGAGGAAAAGTGGGAAAGAATGGGAAAATAGCTATCAAGCGGAATATCGATGAAAAATTCCCTAGGGTATCGGAGCCGTAATAGAACTAGCACTAAATGAAACGGAGACCTAGTTTCCAATTGCCGGGAGGGAAAAAAGTTTAATGCACATCGCATCGGCAGAGTAGCGCTATTGGAAATGAACATTCAAAGCTATGTTAATTAAAACTAAACTGGAGCCTGTGGGGACAATGGCTGCGGAAGACAACAAAGCGATGGGCGCGTCATAACTGCCGTCAACTACTACCGCTAAGTGCGAACCAAGACTCTCCCTGACGAGTTAGCTGCGAGTTATGCATAATTGAGGGATGGACTCGGAACATTGTGTTAAACTACTATTTATACATAAACTTCTGCAGTAAAATGGAACGGTATTCTTTACTTAGGCACTTTATAATAACGACAATATAATTAACATAAAGTTAATCATTAAATTAGCTGCAAATAATTACGCAGCGCATTATATTAGAGACTAACATGCCAGAGGAACCATCTGTCAAATTCCTCGGCAGCAGAAGCGCAAACTAAGAAACACATCTGCCCATAAATTCCAAACACGTCCGGCTATATAACTTCAGAACAGAGCGGAGACAGGCGGTGCTGGGGTCTCTAAGAATTTATTAAATAAATTAATTGGACCAAAAGGAACGCAACGGCTTGAATATTGAGAGGACAGAATCACAGTAATAAAACATCATTATGGAGATGAAATCATAACGCATAGGCGTCCCGTTACTGATCTCGTCTCTTTTGTATGACCTTTGATGGTTATTGTGTTACAATAAAGCATTGTTAGAAAAACATTACCTACTGAATTGAACAAAAACTGATATAGTCTTTTAAAACAGGTTTAGACGCCGAGACAGCCTAGGAGAAACCCTTTAAACAACGCCGCCGCCAAGCCCAAACAAAATCCAACAGGAACATTATTTTTCACGCCAAAAGTGAGGCAGGCGTGCATTACCAAAACATTTAAGACCATTACTCGTTAGAAAGCGGGAAAGCATCCACTTTTCCAATAAACCAACCGTCTGAGTGCATAACGTGGCGAGATTACTTATAGCCCCCGGAGTCACCAGCCAAACAACAATATTTGTTGGTCCCGGACACTAGATTAATTTTTCCCGGGGCGCTTCAGACCAGAAAATACAGACTCATTTTGTAAGGAAACTGACAAAATGAAGTTGATTTCGTTTGACCTGCGCAAAATGACTTTTGACGAGCGTTGAGAATTGAGATGCAATTTAGAAAATGGTTTATGTTTCGACTCTGAGATGAGACTGCAAGAAACAGTTCAGTTATTGCTTCATGGTCAACTACAGCTTTTGTTGCCAACGTAATATTTGAACTCTATATCTTTAATATTATGTTTTAAGAATTGCTGGAACTCTAGTTATAAACGAATTCGTAAAATTTACAAAATTATGGAGCTTTAAATACAGTAACAGGAAATCTGCCGGTAAATAATGTAGCGAGAATAAATTATTTATTTTGAAGTAAGCACGCTTCGCGTTAAAAAATATGTTTTCCGCGTATAATGACGGCTTAAGTCGCACTTGGAAGATATATTGCCTGCCAAATCTTAGGAAGGAAATCCTAAACTTCTTTAAAATTGAAGTTCTTGAATATATTTTAAAGTATGTTACTAAAGTAAATCTAAAAACGTTTCGTTCGGTCGGCGATCTATCATTTATCGTAAGAACAAAGAAGTCAGTACTTATTTCTGGCTAGGCAATACTGGTAGGTAACCTAGGTACAAGAATCCAAAATGAAGACAAGTCAGCGTAACAAGATCAAAGTTTATAAAATGAAATGTACCAACAGACTCGAGATACGGGTTGCGAGACTGTATAATTATCTCACAAAATGAACTAGTGAAGTTCGGGGAGGATTAATTAATTACGCAAGCAGGTGCATAAAATACGCTCACTGTTTCACGATTGAAGCATTCCAGGCGCTGTCTGAAACTCTGAATAGACGATTTGGGTGGATGTCTAAGTTTTGATTCACAACTACCACGTGCATTGATTTACCAGCGCTTTTGCAGATCAAAATTGTTCTGACACAAGCTAATTCACACACGACATGTTTTGGCAGTCATCACAAGCAGTCGGTTGGGGTTTTTGCAACTGATATACACCATCGTATTACATTATATTACTCGTGTGAGAGCGTGTGAAAACAGCCGAGTGTAAAGCCAATACGCCCAGTTCTCATTTCATTCTATGAGTCTGAAACATGTAAACTTATAGTTTACATTCTCCTTGTGCTGTCATTAATTCACAGTAGTTCAACAGGACAGGAGGCGAGGACATTGCGCTGCGAACATGTTGTGGCTATTGTTCGGGCGAGACGGTGTCGGAAGACCTTTGTTCTAGGGCAGGGGCGCTGGGCGTTACTTTATCTTATTACATGTGTCGCTGCCGGTCTAACGAAGCTGCCCGCCGCAATTGTTCCACAGAGTGAATTAATGTATCTCTCGTATTATTATAACCTCGGGGCGTACGTACGTGCCTCTACATTCACCAAACCAACTATTACCCCCGAAATATTCCAACCGATCTTTATATCCGCTGAGACCGCAGCGATCTACACGGCTTGTCTGTGTTTTAATTAACCCGATTGCATCTTTACGATTTAATTAGGGTAGGGAATAATGTGTCGAACGGTTTTCCACGAGATGAGATGAGACTCATGAGAATGAGAACGTGACACGAAGTAATCTAATGTATCTGACACAAGAACTATTGCTGGAAACAACTTGGACATGGCGCAAAAGCATGGATAATTTGTGACATCAGGTTTACCAAATACGATCAGCAAAAATTGCGCCTTACCACCACTAGGGTGATTTTTATGTGATACGACTTGTTGACACCCCGGGCTTGCTCGATTCCTTTTGTTTTTAAGGCATAGCAAAATAGTTTCAAACTGGATAGGCCTCCCGTTTGGCGATGATACATCAAGGTAATTTGATTTCTTATGAAACCGAACTATGCTGCTGCAATGTGCAAAGTGAATAAAAGACAAAACTGAAAAGTGAAACGCAAACACAATAATATAATACAATAGGCAAGCTGTTCATTCAAATCTTTTATTTATGTTGCATTTAGTGTTTATTTGTGCAGTTCAAACCTTGCAAGACCGTCAAGATCTTGATTAGATATTACAAATTATGTTTTGAGTCTCGGATTTTGGAAAATAGCACGGATATTTGTGCGGTATATTTATCACTGCCAGAGGTAACTAGATAACTTATTAGTCGGGATACACGTGCGTAACAAAGAATATTTGTCTTATTTAAGCCAGGATAAACCAACACGACCATTGTAATGTCTTGGATGTACATTTAATACCAGAAACAAATGGACACAGTTATTATTCTTCGCGCGGGTATTTGATTTATTGTTCGCTTTTTATTTGGATTTTCTTGAAGTTTCGTCCCGTAAGGGAATGACCGGTATTTCAGTTTGTTTGCGATCTACAGTTTGCCCTAGGGCATCTTCGGGAGCTCGTCTATAAATCGATCCAGTTATCCGACCGCCGTTTGCTTCTATATTTCTTTAGAATTAAACACAACCGTCATACACAAACCACCAACATTTGAGGTGTCTTATATTTCGACAGCGCAGTATGCAGAAAGAAGTTACATTAATCTATTGTCACCATTATTGCCAGAAAAGCACTTTTCCATTGTCTACGCCTCTCTTCTGTAAACAGCGGTATTTATTTATGCAGATACGAGTAGGCAGTAATGTATTCCCCTGTGAAAATTCCCCGTGCGTGGAGGCCTACGTTTTTCATGTTTGCAGCATTTACAGCCGAACAGCTATTATAGCAATATCGTGGCGAGCAGGCAGCCACAAATGGCGTCAGTTGGTAAATTACCTTTCGTTAAGACCTGGATTGCGGCAGTTTGTCGGGTCTGTGGCACCCTGCCGACCATGGGCTGCGAGCATGGCTCGTTAATGAGTTCATGCCATATGTGCCCAGAGCGCAACGTTCGCGCATTACTTTTGTAGATAATATCCTGTGGGAGGGTTTATTTTGCTTTTCCTCATTTCGGAAGCGGTGTAGCCGTATTCAATATTTGTAGAGCATTTTTACGGTAGTAGGTATAACCTTGCTTGTGATGCCGTTTTCATGAATTTAATGCACGAGATAACATAATTTGAATTCATTTCATTCAGGCGTTACTTTGCGGAAATCCATTGTAAATATAAGAATGAAAAATATTTAGTAACAATTCCGCGAAAAACGTTTTTCGCGGAATTGTTACTAAATATTTTTCATTCTTATATTTCATTTCATGTGTTTAATATTTTTATCGAGGTGAACCAAAGTTTAAGCAAAATATTTTCATCGTTGGTATGTTGTCTTACGCTATTTTGAGACGCAATTTTCCGTTATGAATAAAACAACAATGCTGGAAATCCGCACAGCATCGTCTAGACCCAAAGTAGGCAAAACATGAGATATGGACTCTAGTTATGTATGAATAATTATGATCGATTATTTGCAATTTGTCACATAATTTATAGGCTTAAACAGAAATTCGATGTTGTTGTTTACGTTATGAGTTGAAAAGCTTTTTACATAAAACACGAGTTCCAATATCAGCGAGTAAATCCCAGCTAAAATAGATGTCTCGCGGGAATCGTTTCAAATATGTATTTAGATGAAGAGATGTCTGAATTTTAAGTGTTGGAATAATTTAAAGTCTGTCTTGCTAATTTAATATTAACTATATCGTATTGCCTTTAAAAGTAGGCTTACAGCATTTATACGGATTTTTTTTGTAAGAGATTTAATTTAGAATAGAATTTAGAGATCACAGCGCTATCTCCGCTGCGCTTAATCAACACTGAAGATGAATAAAGCACTTATTAGGAAACTATGCTTAGTTATCGATCTATGCTTGAGTTAACTTCTGTCAAAAGAAAATAGTTGCTGAAATACCGATAAATCGATGACTGATCAAGCTTATATTATAGGTACGGGCCTAAGTGCTTCATAAAATACATCGTAAGTATCTTAACGGTATAAAGATTTCCAAATTAAAATAAAAGTCCTTCGCGAAAAGTAATACCAATTTCAACTAAGCTTTGTTGCTTGCCAAAGATTAATTATGTAAGTACAACAATGTTTAAGAAAATACTAATAAAATAAATAGCGTTATACTAAAACCAATATTAATTAAGCTCGACAAAATTGATGGTACACTTGATTGAATGTTCTGGCTTCGAAGATATTCAGCTAACCTACCGTATTTGTCTCCACATTCCAAGTCTCAACTCGGTGAAACGTGGAATTCCAAGTGTCAAGGCGTTTAACATTTCTAGAGATACCTCAGTTTGAGGAGGGTTGTTTACTTATTTAGATAGCTATTAGTGGTCCATCGTCGAGATTTCTATAATGAAAGTAGCCGTACTGAAACCGAAGTTAGGTTAATTCCTACATTATGAAGTTTATTCAATAAAGTCTTCGTTTCGTACCTCATATCATCTACGTTTCTGCTTTGCATGAATTCTCTGGAATTTTCACAGTGACTGTCAATTTATCACGTTAGGGATCTTAGGAATTCCTCAGTGTAGAGCGTTTGATCTTATTTAGTAGTGCTTCCACTACAGAGCATCGTTTTCGGGCCAAGATTTTGGAATACCTAATACGTTTTTAAAGCGTATGGCGACTTAGCGAGCCTAAGGCCGTGCTCACTTTGGACACGATTTCATCCGAATTAGATTCGTACGTGAACGCACGAATGATCCCAACCTTCCAAGGGAGCGCTCACACTGCGTGCAATTAGTAGTCGTCGTCATTGATTTAAAAAGGGAAGATAGGTTACGTTCTCCCAGCGCTTACACTAAAATTGGCATGTGTTACAACTACACGCAAACACATACGCTCACAGTTATATTTCCAGTCCTGTGCAATACAAAGAAGAACAAAGACGGAAAGACGTATCTAGGACCGAAGTGAGACTGAGACAACAATATTTCACGCGAATCACGACCGCCCGTGCCGCCGGTCAGACGGTGACTGATGTGGGAGAACACAATTTTACACATTTTGAAGTTGCCACTTTCGAGCAACCAGTTCCTCATCTTCGTTTTTAATAAATCAATGGTCGTCGTGCGTGTATTTACGACGACGACCGAAATCATGGAGTAGATAAGTTACTTTGCTACTTACATTGCCTATTTGACGGAGAAAAACGTATTCAGTGTGAGCACTCGATTCGTACGAACAGTACCTACTCTGTCGTTTACGTACGAATAACTTCGTATCCAAAGTGAGCACGCCCTAAGCGTTGACATAACATCTGGCAACATCAGCACTGCTTAAATAAAATACGTTTATAGACATGTCATAAAAAATTTACCCGATAATTTGTTCTTTTACCGTTTCTTTATTATGGTGGTTTACCGTACCTGAAACAAAAGAAAATACAAATTCTCAATGACACACAAAACAGCATATTCAACAGCTAAATTATGATTAAAGCGTAAAAGAGATCATAAACGTATAGATGTGTTTCGCGTTTAGTAGGCTATCGCGGTTTGCCACCGAGGCGCATATTTAACGCTTCGGGCTTATCTCATACGAGGGGGAGTGCACAGTATCGAGCCTATCTTTCTACTAATGGCCTACATGTGAAAGGTGAACAGCTCCATCTAAAGGCGGAAGAACCGGGAAGCAGAATTTGGACCAAGATTTATTTGATGATATTTTTTTTCACATTACCTAGTATCTTCAGCCGTTTTTACGAGCGGGACAACTTAAACTCGGAACTCCAGGGAAAACATTGAAAAGGTTTGGTAAAGGGGGACATCAAATCACGAACTCAAGTAACTCTGAATAATTAATGAACTAAATAAATCAGCGCTAACAAGAATACAAAATCACTGAAATATTTTAACCCCTCGAGCTCAAAACAAATGAATCCAAAACATTGTAAGCTGAGGAATGATGCTTTGTGGAAACCGGAAACTTAACAAAAAGCTACATAACACGAGTGGGTAATGTTTAGGCAAAGCAAAAAGGCGGTGGAAGCACTCCCATCAATTATCCGTTATAACCGGACGACCACTACCGCGATTTATTTGCTTCGGGGCAAGTCAGTTAAATAGACGATGTCGACATTGCCTGGGTAGAGCCAACATGCTAGATTTGCTATTAATTAAAGGCTTTTATAACAGGTTACTGATAAATCACATTTAACCCCTATTTCATCAGTTTCCTTTAGATACCCGAGATACATACCATAGAATAGAAACATACAAAAACAAACATGCTGTCTATGAAGTAACGAACAAAACAGTCTTGACGTTGACGATTTTTTGACAGATCTTAATGAAACTGTTGTATCAAAAATAGCGACTTGAGAACTGCAGAAATTTACCAGCGTTTCGAGTGGTTACGAGTTTGCATTGTATCACACAACAGTGATGACTGACTACCATATGAATAACATTTCTTTTGTTTGTTGTTCTAGGATTCATATATGTATTTGTATAGTAAGCGTTACTTTGGTAGGTCATAGGCACTTAGTTACTTTAAGCGATTGACTAACGATAAGAAAGCGCCAATCATCAGCTCATAAGAACAGTGAATTTCTAAGATAGATTAACAAACTGTCGACACTTTTAATCAAGTGCTCTCGATGCTGACCTAATTTTAAAGGATGAGCCCGGAAGTCGAAAATAACAAATTACGCCCGACCGGACCATGCAAACACACTTGTAGGAACTAAACCGAGTTTAACTTGTGGAAATCGTATGTTTCTTACAAAAACTCTTTGAGACAAATAGTAATCACAAGGGAATAAAATAAAGTAAAAATTAAAGAAAAAACCCAAAAATAATGCTAGACAAACCACACTGATCACACACCATTAACATTAACGGAGCTCGCGGGCCATGTTACGCGCTTTTACCTACTCTTATCTATTTTTAGTTTCATGCCGTTTCTTAGAAAAGTACATAGTAGACTTTCATTGCATGGGCTTTTTATAGGTGTACCTATATCAAATGTCGGCAGAGATTATGCAGCGGAATGTTTTGAGAGATCTACTCTACATATTGATGGAAATTAAAAACAAAAAAAAACATTACAAAAAAAGATCTATCCAAGTAAAATATTTCTTCAAGATGATGGATTATTATTCTAGTGGCAGAGAGTGTTTAAGTAAACAGACGGGATGATTCAGTAGAAATCCTTATTTACAATTTAAATTAGGTCGTAACATTTTGTGTCAACTTCAAAGTAGTTTTACTTCTTGCTCTCATTTCGTTCGTCGCATGTGTCGCATGCAGTCGTAGTTCTCGACCAAACTCGTTTTATTGCCATGCGATTCATCTTAGCCGAGGTTTTGCACAGCGAACTGAACAGGACATTTGAAATGCTGTAACCCTTCACAATTTCCACGCTTGCAGAGTAGCACATTTGCAATTTCAATAATGTAGATTTCCTTGAATTTAATTTGTAATATTTTCGTACAACACGTGATGTATGTTTAGAATGGAGTGGATAAACACGTCAGTTTGGATAGGGTTGTAAGAAGGCTAAGACGTATTGGGTTATGAACGATGCGGTCGGTTGGTGGGATGATTGAGGAGGACAGGGCTGGTGGTGAGGTGTGGGATCCGGCCGGCGGCGGCACCTGGGCCCGTCCGGCGACAAGCCGCCCCTAATGGCCTGTCGCGCGTCCATCCGCGCCCGTGATTGATCGACACACCCCACTGACGTGTGCACACACATCGCTTACATCGCCTCCGCGATATCGCGCGTAATCCATCATACATTCCAAATTTGTGCCATAAACTTGAACGTCGAAGCGGATTTATACTCTATGATCTACGCAATTCCAGCGGGTAAGAGGCTTTACGTAGCTGTAGATGCTGATGTATGGTTTCATGAATCTACCTATTGCGGGAGATTCGCTCAAATTTAAATGAGATTCCGGCATTCAAACCCTACTATTCTACTTAGGACAATTGAACATTCATAAATTCTAGGATTTCAGGAGAACCTATTTTGAAAATGCTAGTCAATTGTACCTTATTTCTTATTTGATATTTACTATTTATCAAGCTGTTTATACAGGGTGGGGCAAATTCTTGGCCCCTTAACCTTTAAGGGGCCAAGAATTTGCCCCACCCAAAAATGTAGTGAGTGTAATTGTTGTTTTCATAGAAAATGTATGGGAATTGATTTTTTTAATTATTGCCCAAACTTACGATTTGATTTGGTATGTTACTTTGGGAAAAATGTTCCTGGTTGGAAATAGAGTCGATTAGGACCAACTTGTTTTTTTTGACAAATGTCATTTTTGGGCGACCCGTACATTTTTTCAAAAAACTAAAAATGGCAATATATTTTTCTTCAAAATAAAACAGAAGGTTCCTAAGAACAAAACCTTCTAACTACAAAAGAAACGATAGCTTCCCTTAAGGGGCCAAAAATTTGCCCCACCCTGTATAGTAAAAATGTGACTTGTCTAAGTGCTTATTTTGTAAGTTTATATAAATAAACGATTTGACTCTGACTCTACACTGTAAAGAATTAAAATATCAGCAAATGACGTATCTATTAATTTTGTGTGCGAAAGTCTACCGTCTCCAACACAATACTAACTCGGTTTTACAAAACTTCATGTCGAATGTTTTCAAGAAAGGAGCAAAGGACTCCAGTAAACTTCAAAAGAATCCTCCAAGTCTGTATCTGAAAAAGCGGAGATCCTCCGAGCAAGTATTACTTGAATCTCGTATTTTTATCACGTTAAGTACAGATTGCATTTGGATTTTATTAGAAAACTTCTCTGAATTGAAAGATAAAAAATGAATTTAAATTTGTTTGTTTATGGAAATTCCTTGGAAAGAAAACTTTTGTCTTATTCGTTTTTATGAAAGCGAACATTACATTTTTGTATCAAAACTTCACGAGCATTTTAAAATGACACAGATAGCCAAGTGTTGAATGAATAGATAAATATAATACTTATGGTTTATCCATCCAGCATGGAGCATGTTAGTAAATAAACCACGATACAAATAACAAAAACTCACTTGCTTGGCGTCGAGTTTCAGATATAATATTGAAGCAATTTTTATTGAAGGGAGGATCTAAAATCGACAAGTAATGTAAATTACGTATAAAAGGACGCGCCAACAAAGTGAATTTTAGGTTAAGTATGGGGGGTTTGTATACGTTTATGCCTCATTCAAAATGGACACGGTATAGATAAACCTCATATCTCATAATGAAGAAACTTTATATTTTAATTATGTTATTTCGTCAGACAATTTCTCCAAGGTCCAATAATTGGATCTCAGTTGTAAAAAATTGTATTAATGTGTGTCGTTTCTTATCTTTCTGTAGATATACTTCTGTATTGGACTTAATAACTACAGAAAGATAAGTAATGGCCACAAAACTAAATTCTTAATTACAATTTCTAAAACAACTACTTACCTACCAAATTCAAATTGAGTTAGACTGCCGAGGACCGAGGAGCAAGAAGCAACTGTTTCACGAAGTAAATCGAGTTTAAGAGTTATGACCATGTCCGAGAAGGAATTTCTTATTAAAAAAGACAAGATTCGTAATTAAAGTGGGAAGTTAGTTCTCCCCGAGGGACTACACTTGCACTTGGATAAAGTAACTGATGAATTTATGCTGTTTGTAACAACGGAATTGGATGCGATTTGAAATTACTTTTAGGAAATGCTGATAGATGAAAAAATAGAATAATGGTTTTCACTCACTGGGTTCTGCAATCGGAAATTTGTCCGGCGGCCAATTTATTTCAAAAGGAAAAAAATGCAAGCTAACATAGCTTTGCGTAACAACGAAAGCCGTTCTGCAATGGCCAAGGCCGAGTTATTCAGCTGGAAGTGATCAATTTTCTCAACAATTTCACCGTCATCTTAAATCTTTTCAGGGGCACAATACATTTAGCCAATTCAGCGCACAGGGTCGCGATAATAAAGCCTGTTGGATGGGAAGGACAGTCATCGCAAACATAAGCCATTAGCGTATTGTTAGCGTTCTTTCAACCGCGCTCTACATTTTCCGATGGTTTTCTTGAGTACTACCTATCTCCAAGTTTTCTATAGGAGCGCGTATAAATTTATGTAAATAGAAATAAATGGGTTCTGATAGTGGTTCAGAAAACGTTGGTTGGTTTTTATTTTATGATTTTTTTTTAAATATACAGGTACATATACAGGTTAGTCAACGGGAAATGGACAAACAGGACAACATCTACCTAGATAACCTTATTTATTAGTAGTTATAATACTTTACTCATTTTAACACTAATGTTTTTTTTTAATTCGTTCCCAAACCAGAAGGATTTTGATCGACCACAACCGCGAATTGCTGGCATAAATGTCGCCTGCGCAGTTAATGCGAGGGCTGCTCTCTAAACCAAACCAAGTTGCCGAATTCTGCTATCCAATCGCTTTACTATGACAATGGTGTTTTCTCAGAATAGTCCATAGATGAAAGAAGCTCTAGCTAAATAGTACTTACAAACAGTGCTACGCTGCACGGAGAGATTGATACTTTCACTTTCAACCCTTGAAACTTTTGACACGCGTCCTGCCTCCATCTGTAGTTTCTTTCATCAGTCCCTGATCTTATAAATGCAACAATAAATAAATAAATAATAGTATAAAGTTAGCCAATTGCGACAAAGACCTTAGTTAAACAAAAAAAAAATTAGACAATTCACACAGCATTATCTAGCCCCCAGCAAAGCAGAGCTTGTGTTATGGGTACTAGATAACTGATATACTTAATACATACAATACACTACATACGAGTAGATATATATACTTATATTTTTATCATACATATAAAACATACACAAGTGGGAACAAGAACCTAATAGATCTCCGAAAAATTTGTTATTAATGTGTTATATATAGTGAAGTTCAGACATCCAGAGCCACAATGAGAAAAAATATAATCGCTTTACAAAGCAAAACTTTTATACAGGATTTCATACTTTTATGAAAAGGTGTCTGATTTCTCTTGGCTGTGGCAAAACAGTATCTAACGCCAGTAAGCCTAGGTGTCCACTCAAATGCCTATTCTACGACTGCGGTTGACAAGCACCGTCAGAACTGCAGCGCGAAAGCCATTCTCCCCAGAACAATGCTCTGTGATCTAATCAACACAGCGCGCCCGTAGAACAACACAACAGAGCTGGATTTTCAATATTTAAAATAACAGTATTACATACACAAACGAGAGCATTGTAGGCCGTGAGCCGCGTGCACCCGACAGCTGTTTTAGATAACGTGTGACCTCCCTAGAATAAAGCGTTCGTAAACGATTACACCGACAATGATGCCCCCGTGCCGGCTGTCGGTTCGGCCCATCAGAGCACGTTGGGTACAAACAAATCGTGTTGGTTTGCTAATTAAAGGGAACTTTACTGCTTCGGAAAATTTAACTGAACGAATGCACTGGGAAATGCAAAGGTGGGATGGGGTGTATCAGATTCATGCTACATACTGTGCTTTCCATATTAATTTAATGAAGGTAAAACATGGTGAAAATGTATATCCACGTGAATAAGCACAATCCATCGAGCCTATAGAATGTTATTATACAAACTACGACACAAATATCAAAATTTACTTGCTTGGCGTCGAGTTTCAGATTGAATTGCAAGCAATATTATTGAAGGAAGGATCTCTTATCAACGTGTAATGTTAATTAGGTATGAAAAGACGCGCAAAGTGATTTTTACATAAAGTATGGGCGGGTTGTTTATTAAAATTCTACATGCTCGTTGGATACAGTATAGTAGTTTAGTTATGGTAGTTTCTTTTACAATAAAATACTTTTATGTTGTATCCTTTCAATTTGTCTAACCTTTTTCAAACTTCAAGGCCAGATCTCAGGCGGTTGGATTCACCAGAAATTAATTACTTTTGACTTCCAGGAATCCGTTGATCTTGTTTTGTACAAAAAGAAACCGAAACGCGTTTCTAGATTTCTTTTTTTTTGTTATCTGCACGACTTTCTATTCTATTATTTCACGACGCAGCGCAGTTTTGATTGAGTTCAGAAAGTGTTTCTTTCTTCTGAGTGATTGACTTTTTTAAGTATTATTTTAGTTCATAATAATATAAAATATAATCGAATATTTGGCTTAGAATTCATTCCAGTAAACTCTTCTCGCGGGTATCGTGCGAGCCACCAAAGGGATATCTACCGGCGGGAAGCAGCGATTCGTTGGTGGGAATAATTCTACCATCGAACTGAGATCCAACCCGCATGCCCAGGCGTGGGGATTATGGGCATTACCCGCATATGATAAAAGCCAATAAGGCCCTTATCAGGGGATGCCGGCCAATCGAAAAACGCCCATGCAAGTTATGTTATTCTTTCGCTACATCTATCTTTAAAAAGCACGAGAAACCAACACATATTACTGCTACTGTAGTTCAGTTATAGCGTCAAGTACTGCATATTAGGTAAGCTTACCTACCTAATGCGATATAGCCACCCGATCCGGGCTTTACGAGCTTGTGACTTTGTGACGTCACGAACGGGTCAAGTGTGACTGACAAGCATGCCTGATAATGCGTTCTCCAGCCAAACAAAGCGAGGGCGCCTGATTTAATCGACTATGCTATGTCAGTAAACATATGCATGCATAGATGACAGTGTGAATACGTGACACTAATTCCAAGCACGATACATTGATAAAGTATAGACCATGTAATAAATTGAACATGGGTCGATAATCGAATCCCTAATTCGATTGTGACGACGTAAGCTCTAACTGACGCGAGTTAACAGGAATTAGCCTGGACTGGACTAGCACTGAGGCATTATGGATCCCATAAGCATATCATCTCAACACATTATATACGTAATCATCAATTATTTTCCTGCTAGATGCAGTAGTAGGTACCTAGGTTCTCTCTAAAGAATCTCAGATGAAATGTATATACCATACAGGGTTACTGATCATCGACCTATATCATATACAACCCACTTAATGTTTGTAATAACACCAAAACCATACCCCCAAACTTGACCGTATTCGAGATATTAGAGTTATAAATAACAAACCTATGAATTTTGACAATACTCTAGCTAGACTCTAGATTGTTTTACCTTGTTGAATAGCTAAATAAACGTAGATATATAAAATACTCTATAAATATGTATTTATTTTTTCAACTATCAATCATCTACCCTACGCTACGACACAGTAGTTGTAGAAGTCTACGAATAAGAATAGTCGTGGAAGTAGTTGTTTATTTACCTGCAATTTTGGTTTTAAAAATAATAAAGCAACATTATCTACTGCATAAAGACCGTAAAAAAATACACAAGTAGTAAAATAAGACAAATCAGTCGGCAATTAAATGATGGTAACGACACTCCTTAGACCACTCAAGAAACTAGGTAGACGTAACATCAGCAGTCTTATAGCCATACATAAACCAACTTGTTTTGAAGTTCTTAAAGGGGACTAGCGACCCACCCCGGCTTCGCACGTGTAGTAAACCAGTTTAGAGATCAACTATATTATTAACGCGCGCGGGGCGCCCGCCAGCAGTCTCCCATCCTACTAAAACATTATAGTTTCGAGACAATTTTGTGCAGTATTTTTCAAACTGATTTCAAATGAAGGTTGAGCCCCGTATCACTACGTACTTTTTTCGGTTTCGTTACGTTTTTGTAATTTTTTTGCTAATTTGGCATAATGATCGACGTCGTAGTCGAGTTCCAGACTAAAGTCAGAAGTTTTAAAATGTTACAGGCGAGCGGAAACAGCCGCGTAACTTTTGTGGTTTTCTTAAAGTAACTAGGTAATTTAGTATCTATAAGTTTTTTGTTCATATTATATGTATATTATTAGTAATTTACGATTTACATACATTTTTTGTATTTACTTGATACTGTTTTGAAGTAGGTATGTTTTTGAAACCATGTTTCTCTATGAAGACACCAAATTCAAATTAGGTACTTAGTTTAGTTTAGTTTTAGCGACATTTGAATAGATACCAATAGCTTTTCAAATTGAATAGTTATCTTCTATTTGACATCAAAACTAGCTAAAATAAGGATTTAGTAATTGTTGGGAATCGAATAAGAAAGCCAAATGCATCATTTGACATTCCTAAATCCTAATTTTAGAAATTTCTATAACAACAGAATTAACACCATTTACTAACTTACCAGATTCATACTGTTTCACATTCAGTGTTTCCAAACCAGACTTTAATTCTCATTCTTGTATATTATGTTCTAAGTATTTATTTTACACTAGCTTCTGCTAGCGGCTTCACTCACATAGTACCTAGATAAAAAAGCATTGCTTGCTTATGTCACTCAGAGATAATGTTGCTTTATATTACTAAATCATCTATCAGTGGATTCCTGTCTATGAAGACAGGATACAATAGAAGTTGGTGGGCTAATAGCCCACCAACAGCTATATATTATGTAAAATGTGCTGATGGTTTCCCTAAAAATAAATAAATATTAAATAAAAAGAAGTTTCAAACTAAGACTACTTTTCAAAGAGACAACTCGCTTGCAAACTGGTAAATTGAACAAACACATTTTTACCTCTCTACTATTTCTGTAAACCTTGCTTGGTGCTCCAGATGAACGATGGAAATGGTGGTCAACTGCCCATGCAATATATAGCTTCACTTTAAAGGTCAGTCTATATCGTATCCATTTTGAATGGAGCATAAACGTAAACAAACCACCCATACTTAACCTAAGCTTCACTTTGTTGGTATGTACTTTTATACGTAATTTACATTACTTGTCGATTTTAAATCCTCCCTTCAATAAAAATTGCTTGCAATTATATCTGAAACTCGCGGCCAAGCAAGTGAGATTTTGTTATTTGTGTCGTACTTTGTTAATAACATGCTTCATTCAAAATGGATAAACCATAGGTATATACAGTAGACGTACATGGGTTATTAAGAAACATGCACGCAATACACGGTTTCCACAACATAATAGATTCTTAGACCAGTAATGGTATAATTGGTGTAAACCAATGTAGTGCAGTGGGCAAAGGTCTGTCATTGACACAGGAGATTGTGGAGTTGATTCCTGCCTTGGGACAAATGTTCATTTAACTTGCAAATATTTGATCCAGTTGTTCTAGGTATTATTTATGTATACTGAGTAAATAACCTTTGCAATGAATTGTATATTGTATTGTTTAATATATTGTATTAAGTTTATCAGTAATCTAGTACTCATAACAGAAGCTCTGCATAGCTTGGGGCATGATGATGCTGGATTGTCCAGTATTATTTATTTATTTATATTTAATGTTTTCTCTTTAAGACTTCAGAGATTACTTGTAACTAACACATCTGATCTAGAAATTAGTTATGAGTAAGTATATCTTTGAATTTATCTCATGAATAACATTATCAACGTAGATAAACACACAGGTGGCATTTGTTTATACTATTTTAGGTTATAGGAAAGAAGTTGGTAGGTACGACGTACTAGCAGACGCTAGCAAGTTATGAAAAACACAATAACAAAGAAATACGTTTGTGATAAAAAAAAATGCATTGGAATGTACTTAGAACAAATCTTGCCTACCTTTTACGAAAGCTCGCGGAGACAGGTTTTCAACGAATAACCGTGAAACTTATCACAAAACTGATTATTTTATGGTCACCAAATTCACACTCAGCACTGCAATATGACACAAAAGTTTGTAAAAGTATAAATTTTCCACTGTTTTCAAAAGTTTTCGACAACGAAAAATGCTTCCGTCTTTTTGGGATAGACAGAAACGTCCGTCAGTCAAACGTCAAACAAACAAACATACATTGATACTTCTACGCAAACATACTTGCAGTTGCGTTTTGTTTAAAAAACATCGAAGTTAATCGTTCAGTCGACTGGTAAATTAACTTCTAGCTCTTTCCGTGAATAGGTATTATTATTATTTTATAAATATATAAGTCTTGCTGTCTCACGCAAAACCTAGGAAATATCCTCGGCAATATCTAGTAAAAAAAATACAAGACCATTCCAAAAGTTGAAACGAAACGCAGTGGGTAGGTACTTTTGTTACAATGTTTGATTTGGTATAGGATTTTGAGCATAATAAATTTTTATTTATATAATTATTCGTCTCACAAAATCCCCAGCGAAGAAAGTCATGATCTTCGGATCAAACCTTACCGTACAACGTTAACGCCCGTAATTTTGTAATTTTCTTACTTATATCTTTTTGATTAACATTTTATCGAAGAATTCACTTCGTTTATCTATCTATATTACCGAACAACGTTGCCTTTATTTGAATTATACTCTAATAATACGGACATTGGCGAAATTATGTCAACCCAGACGTAGACGCCATTCTAACCACTTACAACAAAGTTAAATTTAGGTTCTGTGCTGATACATAAAGCCCTCCGCAAACAGCCGCTAATTAGTTAGCGCGTCTTGTAAAGCGCGATTTCGGCGATTTTCCAGCGTGATTCCTTACACACAGCGGCTTATTATTAACTGCGATTTCGCCGCCCCTTACCAGCAGCGCGAACGACGAAGGCCGTCCCTCAATGTTCGAAAAGCTTACATCACAGTAAGCCTATAGTATATGTACCTATAATAATTATCTACAGTCGCTAAATCACGCAGGTTAGCGTGCGATAGTACGGCAGCTAGTAGGTATTTGTACTCCTTAATCCTTATACACCTAGCTTAATCTAGTTCAATGACATGGACAAACATCCCATAAATGGGTGTCTTATTATCACCAAGTAGTGTTAAGCCTGCCTACCTATGCTATGTCGATAACTTGGGTCGGATGTATTCGTCGAATGCTATCCTTCGTGCTTGGACCACACTGCCATGAAAGGTTATTAAATTATCGCGATGTTCGACATTGAACGTTGTTGGTATGGACACGACTTCTCGTGACAATTTTACAACAGCATTCAAATTGCCCTTTGACGTTAGGTGATAGCTAGCTCGAGTGGTGGGCGGTACATCAAAGAGCGGGACGGCCTCGGGGGATTTCCACAATATTCCATAGCAAGCTCGCTCGCTATCAAGGACTCAACTTCAACTTTTTATTTTGTAGGTTGCTGTGTCTGTCTGTGCTTCAGTCGTTACTATTTAAATAAAGCTCAAAGCTCAAAGCGCTTTAGCGTTGGAACAAAGCTGTCACTGTCGGCTAGTATGTCAATGTCTAGTCTAATACTGAGCATCCATCAATCCATCATGTTTGTCATGTCATGTCAGTCAAGAGAAAATAAAGCAAAATAACCTCAGTTTCTATTAGTTTTGATCTAAAATAATAAGTTTTCCACACAACTAAATATGAATACGACTGTTGTAACTAATATAATAAAAAGCGCTGCTTTTCTGTGTTATCGTACCCACAATGTTGTCAATGTTGCCGCTGCGTCTATTTTCAAAAGAAGTGTTCACACGACGAAACCAAATTACGACCTGATGGAGTTCTTCGATGTTAAAAAGAACTGGAGTGAAACAAATATTAAAGTTGGCAGATCATGGAAGTTGGATGAGCTGAGACTCAAGTCAAACACAGATTTACACAAACTTTGGTTTGTATTGTTGAAAGAACGTAACATGCTTTACACAATGGAGCATGAATGTAATGAAAATATGAGGCTGTTTCCAAACGCTGAGAGAGTTGATAAAGTTCAGACTTCGATGGAAAACATAGAAACAGTTATTAGAGAGAGAAATGTTGCTTATTACAAGTTAGAGACAGGAGAGACTGGAGAACGACCCACTGAGGAAGTCATCAGTAAGATAGGTTTGCCTGAAACTTATGAAAAGAGAGAATACTATATTCCAAGGTTTATGAATACAAGATGGGTGAGACCTTATCTAGAAAACGGATACATCAGCAGTAGGGCTGTGAAAAAGTTTCTTCAACTTTACACAGAAAAGCAGAGAAATGAGAAACGAAAAGCTAGGAACAGGGATTTCAGTCATGTTCAACAGTTACTCAAGCGCTTCCCAGATATGGATATGGAGAAGCTAAAGGCAGAATATCCTGATGTTGATATTGACAAAGCTAAGAGGTCTAAAAAAGCTAGAGGACATTGTTTCCCCAAATATTGATAATTTAAGCTCATCAGTAAGTGTGAACTGCCAAATTTGTTTTTGTTTTGTATAGGTACCATATTAAGATTAAATAACAGTTACATCTACTGATTGGTTGAAAGTTATGTTATGATTATGATAGTGTTGCATTGATGTGATAAATTAAAAAACAACCCAGTCAAGTAAAAAATGTTTTATTCTAGGAGACCTGTTGAAATCACAAACTTGAGGTAGGTAGTAATGAAATGTATAGAGCTAATGGAAACAACCAGTTGCGTTGCATACTAGTTTATTACTCAAGACAATGACATGGCCGAGTGTGTGTAGCTATATCGTATCCATTGGGTTGAATGGAGCATAAACATAAACAAACCGCCCATACTTATCCTAAAATTCACTTTGGTGGCGCGGCGCGTCCCTTTATACGTAATTTACATTACTTGATGATTTAAGATCCTCCCTTCAATAAAAATTGCTTACAATTATATCTGAAAATCGACGCCAAGCAAGTGAGATTTTGTTATTTGTGTCGTATTTTGTTTACTAACATGCTGCATTCAACGTGGACAAACCATAGGTGGTTAGTATAGGTTAGCTATGTATACTTACATCATTCCTCCACCATTACTTATTGAATGCATCTGTTGACAATGAAAATAAACGAATAACTAACATTACACTACACATTTCCTTATTTCTAGAAATACTCTTTATAATCTTTTTTGGGCAAACATCTTAAACGGGAGAGTGTGGGTGTCAGCACAGCACTGGCCGAACGTCAGCCAGATCCGACGGCTCCGCGGAGGCGGTCAGTCAAAAACCTGCGGCTGCATGGCATGGGCACATCCAGGCTAGTGGCTGGCGGCGCCGCGCCGCCGTGCCTGCGACCGCAAACGTCCCTCCACTCTTCCGCGGCACAATCTGCCCACTCTTTCCCATCACCCTCGAACTCGGTGACGGTTTCGCCGCTAGGAATAACTGGTGTCTCGTCAGTTTCTGTCACGGCCGGAGTGCATACTATAATTTGAACGTCACCCCCTCTAGTGTTAGTACAATATGGCTATACAACGGCAGATCAAAGTAACTATATCGTATCCATTTTGAATGGAGCATAAACGTAAACATACCGCCCATACTTAACCTAAAATTTACTTTGTTGGCGCGTCCTTTTATACGTAATTTACATTACTTGTCGATTTTAGATCCTCCCTTCAATAAAAATTGCTTACAATTATATCTGAAACTCGACGCCAAGCAAGTGAGAATTTGTTATTTGTGTCGTATTTTGTTTACTAACATGCTTTATTCAAAATGGATAAACATAGGTAGGTGCAATACACGGAACAGAGATTACATTATTCTTGTTCTGTATTCTCTGTTCCGTTATGCAATATAAGTGATCAAAGCATCTTTAGCTGCAAGAAACGCCATCTAGCGACAAGTGGCAAACATAATGTAAACTTTTGTACTCATCTCTACTCTGCGTTATGTACGTAGCTGTTCAGAGCCAAATATCTCATAAACCACAAGAGGTCTAATTCTAAGCTTTGCAGGAGAACTAGGTAGATATCGTATGGGTCAGTTATTTGGCATAGTTCACGATTCATAATTCGCTATAGTTTCGTCGAAATCAGTGGGGCTGCCAGCTTGACGTCAAGTTAGCAGCCACTGTAAAATACCTAAATATCTCCATAAGTACTGGGGGTATCTTTATTTTACTAAGGCATCGAACGAGATGCACTATTTTATGACACATTTATTGGCATTATTGGCATTGCTGGCTTAGAATTTGCACCACCCCAATTCTTCCCGTGGGTGTCGTAAGAGGCGACTAAGGGATATCCAAGTTAAACGCCAAAGAGGCGTTTACCAGGGGGAGGCCTGCGTCCAGCAGTGGACCGATACAGGCTGTTGAGGTTATTGGCATAGTTGAAACCACCAAATTCCATGGTATGGCTGCTTACTTGACGCACACACTTTACGCTCCGCACTTTCTGGACATAGCGTCGTGTTTGACGCTGATGAGATAATTCTGTATCACTACCTCAATTCTTTAAAATTTGGACAAAAAGACGTACCTACCTATACATACACCCCGATTAACATTTAACATCCGATTTCTTTCTTTTGTTTAATTATACCATAACTACCAGGATTCTTTCCGCGCACTGTAGGTACCACCGAACCCAAACAATATCTTCAATTTCTAGTTAAGGTGACGCATTGATAAACAATAATTTCAAATCGGGCGCCACGCCCCCATGAGCTCCACCGCAAGCAGCGCATACCCCGTCATTTCTACGCGGTTTGCGAACTAGCACTCGCCGTCGGGCCGAGCCGCGTCGTAAGTACTAGCGCGCTTCTCGGCCCGGGACATCTAGACGTCATGGACTCGCATTAGCTTTTTTTATTTTTCAACCGACTTCAAAAAAAGGAGTTTCCCAGTTCGACTGTTTTTTTTAATGTTTGTTACCACAGAACTTTTATCTACGTGGTCCGATTTTCTTATTTATTTGAAAGCTGGTGCTTCCTATGTGGTCCCATTTTAATTTTGTCTAGTTTTGACAGTACGACGGATCCATGAAAAAACTATATAATTGAAGTCGGTTTATAGTTTTTAAATCAATTATCGAATATTTTTTGGCGGTACTACACAACTACCGATAGATAATGTTCGAATGGTTTGGTGGTGAGTACTTTAGACTGGCAGGCCTGAGTCGCGGGTTCGATTCCTGCATCAATACAAACTTAGTGTGATGAACATAAGTGAACACACCAACCTACAAACTTATATACAAATACAATACATACAAAGCAAAAGCCGGATTCTTCAATAAGACTGTAATCTTCGCATTACTCGATCAAATATTCACTGCTTCCAACTCTGACTAGATATTTGTTATTGCATCGAGAACCGGGCATATTTTAAAAACCGGTTCTTTAGGTTCCGTATACAACACAAAACCGGGAACCGGGTACTTTGAAGTGTCTTTTCAGAAAATTTATAGTTCCCCAAGTGTAATTAATAGAAAATAAAATCAGATAATCATAAAATTCTATTCACCTTCATTCTTTAGGCGCATGACAAAACCACTATGGAAATCGTCTGGCAGTGCCAAGATAAATATATTTATTTGCAGAAAACATGTGTATAAAAAATGACAAAAATATAGGTGAAACAACATGCTTGACCGGTAACGGTATGCAAATTAGGTAGAGGGATGGCATGCGTTTAATGTAACCATACAAAAGTTAAACAAATAAATAGAATTTATCATTTAAAAATTCGTCAAGACTAATAACATTTTGTACTTAACTATTTTTTTTTTAGTTTTAATTTGAACATTTGTAATATTTGTCTCTATATAGTCTAGGTAATTTATTATACATTTTGGATTAAGTAATTAATTCGATTGATAGTTACTTATTAGTTCTATAGATTGATAGTTAATTAATCGTAAATATAAATAAGTATTATCAACATTATCATTTATACCATTACGAATTTGAGATTTGTGTAGGGTTTAGTAGGGCAAAGCCACTATGCAATCTATTTCTCTAACATCCCTATCTATTTCATTATAATTCGTAATAATAATAATTCGTTTGTCCTATCAAATTCATACAAAATCTTTTCAAAATGTTGAGGGATAAGGACATGAAGTTCTGCACAAAGCAGCGCACTGGCAAGAAATCCAAGCTCTTGGATGAGACTCTAGGGCTAATGACAAGAAGACGAGAGAGCACCCAAGCGACTTTGTCAGAGAGGTCAGACCTAAACAAGCGCATTGAGAAGTTGGTACGGTGCGAGCTTCGGAGCTCCAACACACGCTTCGTTGAAGAGACAATAGAGAGAAACTGAGGTTCCAAAATATTTACTCAGCAGCTTGACAGGAGCCACCTGACAAAGCTTAAAACACATGACGGGACCGTATTGTCGAAGATATCCAGATAGAGATATCCACCGAATCGCTCAGCGAGCTATGGAAAGAACTATGCTTGGAGCAGGGATTGCAATCTGGATATCCGGATATCCAAATTATCTGGATATCCGCTAATTTTCATATCCTAATAATGAGAGTACCGTTATCCGGATAATACGAATAATACGGATACCTAGTCGATTTTTCTGATTCACAACACTACAGCGTCCAGCATTTTAGAAATGTTATATTTTATGCAAATCTAAACATACCTACATGTTATCATTCGTGCATATCACTGAGCTGAACATCTCACTCCTGAGCCACGTCTAAGCTGTTCTCACGAGTGATCACGAACCGTCTCGCCAGGAGACTCGACGAGTTCCAGCCACCGGAACAGTAATCCTTACAGCGATGCCAAGTAGACTGTCGTTATATCGAGGTGCTCAGCCTTGGAAGATATGTTTAAGACGCTGGACTGGAAAGGTCAGGGTATTAACATAAACGGCGATTACATAATGGCGTAATGGCGGAGTCGCTGGAGGAGCTGAACCAGACGCTGGACGGCCTAGCTTTAGACACTTACCTCGGACAAATTCTGCAGTTGGGTAAAAACAATTTTGAGAAGGAGGCCAAGAGAAGGATCGAGCCAGGCTGGGCTGCCTTTGGAAAACTACGCAGAGTCTTCTCGTCATCCATACTGCAATGCTTGAAAACGAAAGTTTTCAATCAGTGCGTCCTACCCGTCATGACCTACGGATCTAAGACGTGGACACTGAAGATACGGCGGGC
Source organism: Eupithecia tripunctaria (assembly GCA_955876795.1). NCBI lineage: Eukaryota > Metazoa > Arthropoda > Insecta > Lepidoptera > Geometridae > Eupithecia > Eupithecia tripunctaria. Next base: position 11,625,981 of record OY041604.1, read on the forward strand.
TGGTCCACCAGTTTAAAGTTGCTCAGCGAGCTATGGAAAGAGCTATGCTCGGTGTCTCTCTGAAGAATAGAATTCGTAATCATAACGAATACATCCGACAGAGAACCAAAGTTATCGACATAACTCAAAGAATTAGCAAACTGAAGTGGCAGTCGGCTGGCCATATCTCGCGAAGAACCGACAACAGCTGGGGTAAACGAGTTCTTGAGTAGAGACCGCCACTCAGTAAACGTAGTGTAGGACGCCTTCCGACCAGGTAGGATGACGATCTACGAAAGACTGCAGGCAGATGCTGGATGCGTCGAGCTGAAGACAGGGCGCTAGTAGTAGGCTGAGTAGTATAGGCTGATGATGATAATGAATATGTTTATTTAATTTGAATTTCATTCATACATAACATAAAAGAGATGAGCCTACTCGTAAGTTTGATCTCAAGACTGTGCTGTTTTGTTTCTTTGTTATAATCGTTTTCGAGTCCTTATTAAAATAGGAAGTTGATTTACATTACTAGGCAGGATTCGTAATTATAATAAAAAAAGGCTCACTACTATCCGAATTATCCGGATACGAAAATTTATCGGATAATTCAATCCCTAGCTTGGAGTCTCTCTGAAGGATAGGATTCGTAACGAATACATCAAACATAGTGTAGGAAGCCCTCCAACTAGGAGGGATGACAAAAAAAATGTATGCAGCATCTGTCTGCAAAAGAATGCAGGCAGATGCTGCATACGTCACACTGACTGAAGACAGGGAGCTATGCCGCTCATTAGGGGAGGCCAGCTGTGGACTAGTATAGGTTGATGATGATGATGATGACGGATCCGTATTAAAGCGAGAAAGCGGTAATCCATCCTTTATTTGTTATTTCGAGTATAGAGATACTAGAGATATGTATTATAATTAGTTCATCTGATTTAGATATGGATGTTAAATCCACTCTGAACTGATTTCACGTCTTCATCTGATTTCACTCATCTGTTTTTTAGGTTATTCATGTTTTTATTTTTATGTTTCCGAACGGTATTTTTATGGATCAGTTGAGCTACCTCCATGGTACGTAAGAAATGGCGATCTTCATCGGGTGAGGTCCCGAGATTGAATTTGCCGATAAAATAATACAAAAATACGATTATGTATGATATGATAACAAAAAAAAAATCAGCTACCTCTAGATTGTTTATGTTTCAGACTGGTATTGATATGGATCAGTTGAGCTACCTAGAGATTGTTTACGCTTCCGGCTGGAATAGATGTGGATTTTTATAAATGACCATTATTATAATCAATCATATACGTATTAGACACTTAGCCATTTATTACTTATTATTACTTTCATTGTCTTTGTGATGAAAAGCACAGTGTTTGCCTCTGGGGAAAGTTACTTATTTGATCCTACAAATTATTAGCAAAACCCAGTCTCGGGACAAGATAAGTTACTGTCACCCCTTGGGTAACAATGTACTTTTTTAATGTAAATGTTTAACAGTTGTAAGGATATCCTTTTGAGTATGATATATATATATATGCCTGGGATATATATATGTCCTGCTCTTCCGATCAAATACATAGATAACCGAAAAACCGGTTTTCACCAAATTTGAAAATATTTACCGGTTTTTAAAATAACCCGGTTTTTACATCGATCTCGGCCCCTTTCTAAATAATCGATAGGTACCGTTTCAGTTTTCAAATCCAGAGACGTGTCCTTGCCTTTTCTCCGACTTCTAAAAAGGAGAAGGTTCTCAATTCGACTGTATTTTGTTATGTTTGTTACCTTAGAATTATTGACTGGGTGCTCCGATTTTCATGATTCCTTTTTTATTTGAAAGCTGGTGCTTCCCGTGTGGTTCCATTTTAATTTTGTCGAGAGCTGACAATGGGATCCATATAATTGAAGTCGGTTTATAGTTTTTATAAAACAAAATCAATTACCTCGAACAATTGTTTGCTAGAATATTTATGTTATGTTTTTATTTCTCTTTTCGATGACCGACGTGGCGCCGCAGGCGAAGGTCCGCGACGCGGGAAGTTGCAGGTTCGATTCCCACCTTAGGATAAATGTTTGTACGATGCGATCAGCAAATATTTGTTTCGGCTACTCTGGTTATTTTCTGTACCTACTTATCTATCTAAGTATGTAATGTATTCTATTATGTACTTCAGTCCTCTAGTACCCATAACACTGTGTTAGCTTGAAACTACCTAAGATGATGTTGTGTGGCTTGTCCAGCATTATTATTATTATTTTGTTGGTATTTTTCAATACACAGAGCTTTTATCTTCAAATTAGATGAATTTACGTTCTCTTTTTAATTTTTTAATAATTTATAATATTTTACCTAGAAAATAATGTTCATGATACGGTTATCGATGTCTACTAGGGCGTGGGAGCTCGATTGGCACAGGTCCGACGCTGATAACGCTCAAAAGCGGACTGAAGGGGGCCGCTTGCATACAAATAGATGCGAGACTTAGCTTGAAACGAAAAGTCGAAAGCGCCAAAACAGTTATTCTCGTGTAAAATAAAAACGATTAGTTATTATGTAAAATCCAACTTGAATTTCAAAGAGGGTGTATAGACTTATCTGTACACAAAATTTAAAGGCATAAATCGGTTCCGTTCGTCTGTAAAATGAGAAACCATGTTTTTATAGACCACTTTTTGGGATTTTTTTTTGTGCTATAAAAGTTAATCAATCGTGAAACTACAACTGTACATTTGAAGTAAAAAACATAAAGAATTCAAAACATAAAAAACCTATTCCAAATGTTATGTAATTGCTGAGAAAAATTGAAAACCATGATCCCCGATTCCCCAATGCTTCACCTTAACGCTTACAAGGTACAGGATGACCGGCTGATGCCTGATCAAATCCAGGCGGGATCTTAAATTTCTCCCGAACATTAATCTAGATGGACTCTCTCCGGTGGTAGGTAGGTACAGTAGACTGAATTTCCTGTACTTAATTGAAAACGTGGCCTAATAGTAATTCGTTAATCTCATACAGTGGCAGGTTATCTTCTATGACACATTTAAGCATTTTCTTACATGTTCTGACCGAATTTTCGGCTTGACCATTACTTGGCGGATGATAAATTGGAGAAGTCATTTACTTATTACCATTACTCGAGCTAAAGGTTTCGAATTCAGTTGAATTATATTATTTTGACGTTGGACGTATTTTATCCAATACCAAAAGTTGAAAAAATACCTGGATTTAATGGAAACAACCAGTCGCGGTGCATACTAGTTTATTACTCAAGACAATAATAAGTGCGCGCGGTGCACGGCCGCACGCGTGTAGCTACGTAGGTGGAGCTACATATACATCAAGTAAACTTATTGATCAAGCCATGATTGAAAAACTGCAACAATAAAATTGAGACAAAACTGACAACTATATTTTGCCATTGGTGTGCAAGACTTGAAAACTGCCATTACATGGTTGTAGCTACTCTTATAGATAGGCTTAACGTCTCAAATGCACAGATGGCAAGTGCTGACTGCAAGGCAACTACAGCCCTTGACTACAGTTGACGGGCAACTTGCTATCTGTGTATTAGAGATATACAGTCCATGTGCCCTTAGTCAAATCAATTAGACATTTGTGTAAAATTAACACAATTTTACAATTTTTGACTTTAGTATACCTTATGATAATCTGACTGACATAATATACGCACATGAACATGATACAATAGTACATCCTCTTAATACTCGTATAACCATAATTACAACACTTCAAAAATGCGATTTTCACAGATATAACCTACTTTTATGAGGTATGCATAGGGCGTCTTCTTTCGACTAACCTTATAATAGTAATTTGAACTAAAAAACTGGATCTTTTAGATCAACACATAAAAACATTAATATCCACTAAGAAAATATACTTTGTAGGTGGGATATTTTTGGCATCGAAATAACTTATTTTAGCTGCTCACATCTAGCAGGTCTATCTTCTCAAAAACCTTTAAAACAGCAGGCAATTCACCTTCGCCCTTCACCTCCTGTAATAAAACTACAAGTTCTCTCAAGTTTTGGCAGATAGACCTGTATTTTTTTATAAACTCCTCTGTCACAGAGTAGGAAGTATGCTCAGGCACATAGATATGGGTTGAAGTCTGTTCATTCAAGCTTTCTAGTGTATCTTGAATAGTCTCTACACTGTAAGCATCCAAATACGCTTCAAGTGTTATGTACAATGTGTGAATTTTATAGCTGTCCATATCATCAGCATGGTTATCACTCTTTTCTATTTTTCTGTAGCTGTAATCAGTTTCATCTTTTTGTGTTGGTATCCATTTGGTACATTTTTGTGCCAGGTATTTCAGTTTTCTTTTGATATTTTTTTTCCTTAAAAAGGTGTTTCTTGACCCTTGAATAACAATTTCTGGGTAATCCATCCATTCTTTATCTTTGATAAAATCTATTACATCCTTGATGATACAGCTATGCTCGGTAGAAAATGGTTTTGAAGGTTGTTCTTTAGTTGGCATCCAAAAGCATCGTCTTCCAATGAGATGTCTCATGAATGCAGGTTGGATTCGCTCCAAAACCCTTATAATGGAATCTTGTGGTAGTTCTGTAAATGGCAGTGGTAGGTGAGTTGTAATAGTAGTAATAATTCAATGTATGGTAGTAAAATTGCAAATCAAATGATGTTAATTAAGCTTTACCATATTTTTGCCTGCGGCTTTTCACATGCTGTTTAAGGATATTTCTATACCATGGAAACTGATTTATGGCATTAAGATTGCTATGTTTTATTTCAGGCCTACAACTACCTGTATTCGAAATTTCAGTCTGACCTATCCATTCAGTAGTATTGGCGTGAAGGAGTAACAAACATCCATTCAAGTTTTGCGTTTATAATAATTATGGAGATTTTACCTAATATAATGTTGTGGAGTTCTTTTGCAAATGTCTCACAGTATTTTCCGGTGTTAGGATAGTCGCTGCTTGAATATGGTTCACACGCATAAAGCGTTTGGGTAACAGCATTCAGCCAAGTCTGAAAAAAAAAGTTAGATTTATTGCCATTGAGCATTAAAGCTGCAGAAATTTAAAGGACGCTCGCAGTTCGTAAGTCTGTGATTTATGCCTCCTCCACTATCGCCGATGGTCGCTACGCGGATGGTCGTCTGTCCAAGGTAATTAATTCTTCATTATCTACCCGTAGAAAAAAACTTGACCTCATATTTTGCATAAAGTATACAATGGTAGCGTAGATTGTTCGAATTCGTCAAGTAGGTTTAATATTTAAATTCCCTCTAGATTACCTAGAATCTCAACATTAAGATTTATTTTCCATTCCATTCTCACAAACAAACTTTGGTCAAGATGCTGTTATGTCAAGACTCTGTAAATCCTATAATGCATTATCCAAAAAAGTGATATTGACCTAGTAGGTCAATCATTAAGTGAATACAAAAATGTAGTTTCATCTCTTGGCTCCTCAAAAGATCTGTAAATTCTACAGCAGACATAAATTAATCTCAGAATTTTATAGCAATTAGTTTCAATCTTTTTCTTTAAATAATTGACAATTATTATTATTATAATTTGTCTTTCTTTGTTCCCATGTACTTTAAATAGGTGTCCATTTTTTTATATAATTTTCTTTGAAGTATTAACTAGTATAAGATTAACTGTGTCACCTTAAGTTGTAACATTGTGTAACTATTTTGTGTATTTAACTGGTTCAAATAAATAAATAAATTATTAATAATCATCACTATCATTGTTAAAGCATGCGCAACACACTATTGTGCATTTTCAAGTGATCATTTATTGAGCGACAAGTAGTCAGGATGATTGCGGAATTTATAGCCGCTGCCATTAATTATAATAATAAACTAACAGCGCATAGCGGTTTCACCCGCGTAGTTCTGGTTCCCGTGTGAATTCCGGGTTAAAGTATAGCCTATGTCACTCCCTGAAAGTAAGCTTTTAATGGTGAAATATTTTTTTCACAAATAAGTAGATAAATAAGTAATGCTGGGCAATTCACACAGCAATATCTAGATTAGACCTATTCTAAGCAGAGCTTGTGTTATGGGATTTTTGGGTAGTAGATAACTGGTCTAACACCTTGATGGCCTATGACGCAGGTGCCAGTCTCCACCTCGTGTAGCTGCGGCGCGCCCCTGCGGGTCGCACCGCAGAGGCTGGGCAGTGAATACGTTAATACCTACTACATAGATAGGGCAAGGGTCCGCCTGCGACGCTGGAGGTTGCGGATCCGGATCCCGACTCGGGACAAATTTTTGTACGATCTACAGATATTTGTATATTTGTTTTCTATGTATATAATAAAAAAAAATATCTGATACCCATAACATAAGCTCTGGTTTAGCCTGTGGCTAGATAATGCTGTGTGAATTGTCCAGCTTTATTTATTATATTAAATTATATGGAAAATACCAAGAACAAAAATCTGCTGATCATACAAACATTTGTCCCAAGCCGGGAATCGAACTTGCAACCACCTGTGTCACAGGCGGGCCTTCGCTCGCTCTTTTCAGCAATGATCGGCGATAAAGGACGCACGCAACTAAACGCGGATTCCCTAAAATACGTGCCCTTAAATCGGACATGTCACCGATCGCCGCGATCATGGCGATTATCGACAAAGACGATAGGTACTCGGCGACAACACGCGAGTGAGCGTATACTGACGTGCTCTTGTTAAGTTTGTATCTTTTATTAAACTTACCGTCATTGTTTTAATATGTGCCTCTGGGTACCTCAAATGTATTAAATACACAAACAGCTTGAGTATCTGCCTGCAGTTGCCATTCACAGCGCCTGTGTAGAGTATGTTGTTGGACCACAGGATATGAGCCATCAGAGGCTTATGGGATCCCATCATGTGGGTTCCCAAATTGTTGGTGTATCTGAAAAATTATATTGCAACTTTATAGTAAGCATTTATTTTAATATTTTTTAAACTGAACATGAAACCATATCTGACAATTCTGTAACAAAGAGAATTTAAGACCCACGCTGAATTTGTAAATATCTTTTGAAATGTTCTATTCAGTTTTTCATTTCCATGTAGTGTAGTAGGGCTTAGGTATGTTTTGTAGTGGCTGTAACCACCTTCATTTATTTCAACCAGAGAGACAATGGAACAATTATAATTTTTGTGTCAGAGAATGAAGTGACTATAAATTCCTTCATAGAAGCTTTAAAGGAAGAGTTAACAATACATTATCTGTACTTCAGCACAAAATTACCTGGTATGCCAGATAGCCAGATCAAACTGCAACAGTTCAATGAGGCTTTCCAAAACCGCCATCAATCTATCTATCCTTTCTTTTCTCACAAGACACTCATAAATTTCAAACTTTTCCTTCTGCCAATGCATTCCTTTGACACTCTGCTTCATATCTTCTGGAGTGTTCTCTAACATGTCCACCAGGCTTTCATCTTTGCTCTCCGCACTGAGCTCATACTCAAGTCTATTCATGCAGTATTTTACAATGCCTTTATCATGCTCAAATGTTTTTCTGTTTGTAAATGTCTTTTCTTTCAAATCTAGCGGCGATGTTATGAAGGTAGTGTAGCACTTTTTCAAGGGTTTTGAGAAGCACGGTGGGTGGGTACTGAAGTTTTGCATCAAGATTTGCTGGCATTTATCAATTAGGTCTGGCATAGAGTACCCCGCATACTCATCTTCGTGGGCATTCTGAAAAATACAACAATAAAATAGTTTAAAAGCTTGCACTAAATGTGGATAGAAAAAGGAAATTTATTAAAATTTATTAATGAATTATTATGAATATGATGATAATTATAAGAAAATTCCTTTAATAGCTTAGTTTTGTGCTTGTGAATACCTACCAGCATAATTTCCACAATTTCTTTCATAATTTTTGCTGATAAATATTGGTTAAGGGTGATGCTTATGCTGCAAACTTCTAAAGCTTCCATCCACATATTGGTTCTGGCATCTATCATGAATGCCTCTTCAGCCTTCGATGACATTTCTTTTACCTTATTCTGAAATCATAGTCCACACTACAAATAGCTTATATTAACATAACCCAAGAGAAAGTAATTGAAAAAAAAATGCAAAGTACCATAAAAAGTAAGTAAGCTTATCGCAAAGCATAAAATTTGTCTTTTCATGTGTTTATACTAATTATTTGTTTTAATTTTGACCTGACAGAATGAAAACTTTTAGTTTTCAATAGGCTCATGGCTTTCCTTTTTGCATATTTTATAAATTGTACTGCTTTTATAATTGCTTTTATTTATTGCCAATGAACTCTGTATAAACCAATAAAAAAAAAACAGACATGAAGTCAAATGTTTAAGTGTAAGGGTACACAACCAAATGAAGAAAACAAGCTGTTTTATTTGTTTTTAGAGAAGGTAGACAATTATCTTTTGATCAGAAGATCAGCTCTAATTTTTAGGGTTCCATACCCAAATGATAAAACCATATTACTAAGACTCCGCTGTCCATCTATCTGTCTGTATCTCATGAGCAGTTATAGTTACACAGTTGAAATTTTCACAGAAAATTTTTACATGATGTATTTCTGTTGCATTCAACAAATACTTACTAAAACAACAAACATATAACTACAACACCAAATACTACAGAACAGAAGCAAATTAATATATAAGGAGCACTTGGTCAAGTAGTAGGTACCATTAGAAATATAGAAATTGCACCAACTTACTGTTTGGCTATCGTGATGCCTGCAAACGTTAGTTTTCATGCAAGATGGTAAATACAACAGCAGTAGTCGAGCTCTGTGATCGAAACGGGATTTGTAGGACACTTGTTCGCATGCTATGATAAAGTTTTTCCTTCTTCTAGCTCTAATATCGTCCTCTGGATTGTTTCTAGATTTTGAACGTTTGCTTGCTATCATTGACCCGCTATCATTTTCGTTTGGTCTTTTCTGTGACGAAGACGAAGATTCACTTTTATCGTCAGTTACAGTTAGTTCTACTTCCATTTTCTTCCGACTCATCGCTAAATCAAAGAGAATACAATAACTTGCGCTAAATTAGCTTCTGTCAAATTTCTCAATGAAAACCTCATAAAATTCTTCAAATACAAAAACAGACTCTGACTGTCACATCACATCCTCGCCGCCGCAACTCTCAAAGAGAATACCTACATTAACTGGTAACTCCCATGGTTTATACCATCTACCATGGTAAGGCCCTACTCAGGGGGTATCAACTCGCTATGATTGGCTGGCGGCACAACAGGGTCACAAGTAATGCTGCCATTCACAGTAAACAATATTTATAATTCATTTTATGAAATGGCAACACAACTCGTACAACAACTTTTTATGTCTACACGTAGGTACACCAAAAATATAAAGCGAAAACATCCTTCTATAGATAATGTCTTGGTCTACCTGCAAAAATTTAAAAGTGACCGCTTTACCGTTGATTTGCATTGTAATTTCGATTGCAATACAATTTGTGTTTATTGTGAGATTTGAAATGAAAGACACACCAAGAAGCTGTGCAAAATGCGGAAAATCGACGGCGAAACATACAAATCTCTCTATGAGTTGTTTTCCAAAACCTGGAAGCTGGAACGTTCGCCGGTATGTTTTGGTTTCTTTTTCTCGAAGTGCTTTCACTCCATTTTCATTAGAATTATCTTATTTGCCTATGATATTTGGCATCCTCAAGGAACTACTGACAGATTTTATTTATTTCAGTGTCGAAGAATGGGCTAAATTTATTCAACCTAGTGGAAACTGGAGGAGCAATGATCTTCACCAAAAACTATACAAAAGTCACAAAATGCTATGTGTCAGATCATTTTAAAAAGAGTTCCTTCAAAAAAACTGCATAGATATGCTATTCCTCATGATGATGTTGATCACAATCTAGCGACAATAGCATCCACAGCTGTAAGTATTATTTATTTATTTAATATAATAAATAGCTGGGCTGCCTATGAATGAGAGTTTTAAGTTTAGTCATCGCATCACTTTTTTAAACTTCAGGAAGGAGGTTCTATATTCTCCTGTACCTATGTATTTTTTGAATGTATGTATATCGAATTCAAATTCTCCATCAAGAACCGATTTTGATTTTTTTTTTGCTATTGTGTAGAAAATAATCCTGAATTGGTCAATAGAATCAAATTGCTTGGTAGGTACTAAATTATATTCATATTAAATTTCAGGCAGCATCAAGTTCCATCGAACACAAGGTCCTCAAGGCGCACAACGAGAATTCTGCTAAGGTGCCTCAATTAATGTGTTCGGGTAAACCGACCACGCAGCAGATATGCATTTAGCTGCGCTTGCAGTTGAATACGTATCCGCTCGCGTTTACCTAAATTAACTCAGTTCGCGATCGACCGCCATCGTCGCGGGTTCAAACCATTCCAACCATTTTATACCATTTACCACATTTATACCATAAGTTGGCGGCAGTAGTTTAATTACCATAAATAACCATAAAATACGTGTCTTGTGAATATAGTCAATTCATACCATAACCAGTGACTTTCCTTGACCACCAACCAAATACTTACCAATCACAAAGGGCTGTTTAGGGAACAACCAGCACCACCTACCACAACCCCCACACACAACCCTTTTCATGATATAGGCTGATGATGTTACAACAAGTTACCACATTTAAAAACACTAAGTTACCAAAGAGGCTGCTAACAGTAGTATATTTAAGTACCACCTAAAACGCTGCTATATCAAACTTCTTATAGCTATAATAGTTCATAGGTTATTAATATAAGGAATAAGTACCTATCATTGTAACTAACATACAATAAAGGAATCTACTAACAAACTATGGATCAAGCTATCTAAAAATAATAGATTTTAATTTAATAAATAGGCTCCAAATAGCATATACATATATTGAATTATAAATTGTATTAAATGAATGTTTAATAATTAGTATCATCACTTATGTAAATCATAGAGATATATTTTTATGGTATTTTAGTATGTATTTGCTACAAATATATAACTACACATTATTTGATATTAATTTTGTAATGTTTAGCTAACTTTGTATGTAACACTATTTATTATTATTTATTACTCATAAGTGCGAAAGTTTGGATGGATGGATGTTTGTTACCTCTTCACGCCAAAATTACTCAATGAATTGGGCTGAAATTTTGCATACAGGTAATTCTACTCCTGAAAACATAAGGTGACTTTTATCTGTTCCCATGACATAGATATCACCTTAAAACGATTCCATAGAAACGTGTGCGAAGCTGCGGGCAGAAACTAGTTTTATAGCAATTTACATTGTTTGAAATTTGACTTGTTTTTATTTTGTAAGCCTAGAGTAATAAGTTTTTACCAAAATATAAAATGTGTTGAATTGATTTTGATTAATTGTTTCCTAATTATAATTTATGTGGCGTGGGCTACAAACTTTCGTGTTTCTGGTCCATTCTAGGGTCAGAAATACGTAAGAACGTTTGTAGTTCATTCCATAATAGTCCTGTAGGTACCTAGGTATAGAAATTATTCAAATATCCCGCCATTTGCTCCACCTGTCCAAAAGTTTACAAGAGGGTTACACTGGCGACGCTAGTGTAGTAATTCAACTTCTTTTGCGAACCACTTTTGCGGTATGACGTTGGACTTCTTCGCCTAGTATTTATGTTCCTTGGGCCCTACTCACATCAACGCTAATTTTTAAGCGCGTTTCTGCGTCCTGCGATTTTGCGGGTGGCGGGAGGGGTGGCGGCGGGACGGTAGGACGGACGGACGGCCAGACGCGCTAACTAATTAGCGGCTGTCTGCGGAGGGCTTCACTCCCAGACAGAGAGAACGAAACGAGAGTAAGCAGCTCCTTTGAAAGGAGTCCTTTTCTTCGAAATTTTAGTATGACGATTGACTGACACTATTGACAGAAGGACGATTATATTATAATTTATTATATTGATTGATTGGCGACATGTGATAGATGAATAAATAGATATTATCACTGCGGTCCGTTTACCAGTTAGCGCGTCTACAGTCGACTGAAACGTCATAGATGACGTCATAACCACGCCATCTTTGCGCTCACACCGCCTATGCTACCGAGCATGGTCGCTGTGAGCGATCTGTCAAAATTGACATTATGATATTTGCTAAAACCTAGCTAGCTATCAGATGCAGAAAGTTTATAGGTCAAAAGCTATCAAATAAAAATGTTTAAAGGAGTTGCTAATCCATTTATTTTCCTTAAATCAACCACAAAACGCAAATTTTCAAATCATGTACTATAAAACTTTTGACGTTATAATTTAAGTAAGCGATGTGAGCGCGTCTATAGCGGGTCCGTTGATTATAGCGCGATAACTGTCGATATCGCGCTAACTGAATGCGGACCTACTTTAAGCACTTTTATTTTATGCTGATAGTCCCAAGTCCTATGAACTGTAAACGGACCGTAGCCATAGAGTACAAAGGTTGGTTGTCTCGCCAAAGGTTGAGGCGAGGTGAGGTAAGGGGAGAGGGGTACACAACACAGGTACAATATTTAAATTATTAGGCGCGCAATGTATGTAGTTATAAACTGCCAATGATGTAGATCTATTTATTCTAAAATCATTTTGAGAATCGCTAAATATTTGAAATTTTTCGCAGTATGAATAGAGCCGTCTCGGGCGTCTCGACATAGCACTCTCCAAAATTTTTGAAAAGGTCGGTAGGAGTCATTGATTTATTAATAAGTAGGAGTGCTAATGGGGCGGTAGGTACCTAGTTATTTTGATTAGTTTTATCATCTTTTTTATGAAGTGGTCTTATAATTGAAATCTTGATCGGGTCTGGGACAACACCTTCCATAAAAGATTGGTTTAATATGAATGTTAAAGGTGGGGCTATTTCCTCTGCACACGGTACCTATGCCAGTTATCTATAGTAGGTGGACCTACCTACTACCTACAGTACCTACCCATAACATAACACAAGCTCTGCTTAGCTTAAAATGATGTTTGAATTGTCCAGCAATATATGTATGTATATATATATATCTTATACCTTTATACGAGGAATTCTTGTATAGGTAGGTATATAAATATATACATTATAATCCGGATCTCGGAAACGGCACCAACGATAAATCGATCTAGCTAGGATTCATTTTCAGAAAATGTCGTTTTATTGGTTTACCTAATTATGTTTTCAATAATTAACTTTAACGTAATCAATTGACTCTTCCTGACATCTATTGACGAATAGTAATACTATTTTATTCGTGTTTTAATTAATCAACCTTATTTTCAATAATTTAAGAATAAAACAGAAAAATATGACTCTTCCTGCCATCTATTGGCGAATAGAACTACTATAATTTCTAATACGCACAATTTGAGTCTAGGGTAAAAGAGCACTATCTCTCTCTACAGTAATAGCAGATAAAATATTATATATAAAAATATGTATGTATAGATATATATATTTAGTGTTTTATTTTCTTTTAGTTTATGTTAGTTTTGTATGTAGGTTTTAAAATATTACTACCTGTATAATTTTCTTTTTGTCTTGTACACTATCTATCCACATAAGTTTCATTAATTCTACGTATATTCTCAGGTTTGCTGTTAGAAAACTCTTTTAGGGTTAAGCTCGCCTTTGTACATGTCCAGTACGTATTTGTAACTTTTATGTATGACTTGTGTGTGTGCAATAAAGAATTTAAGAAGAATTTAAGAATTTACAAAAATACCCAGGTACTATTTAAATAAGTATGACAAACTTCTGGTAACCGGTCGATCGACATATTCAATGATCTACTTGTGCTTACACAAAAGCAGCGCCCTTGAATTATTTACAAAATACACAATCCATTGAAATAGAAATTCAATTTACCTATCTACGCAACCTGCGTACCTAGCCCGGCGTCTAAATATTGAAAATATTGATTCATAATGCTGCAATACCGGACTCACGATTGCATTTATTCTATGAGTTAGTAATCAGTATAAAACCACAACGCATACAAATCGCTGTCAGTTCCTCAGGATCATTGAACTTGTCTGCAAGCTTGTGACATTATCTAAAATGGCGTTCCTGTACAAGGTAGGAAGACAAGGAAATTATATGTAAAATCGGTACCTAATTATGAAAAAACTATCTTAGTTTGACGAATTCTAAATGAAAGTTACCGAGTTACCTGCGAACCTTTGCGTTGGAATAACACTAACGTTTCATCCTGTAACGAGGGACTTCATCAGGGTGAGTCTCTTGGTTCATAGTGAACCTGTTTACTTATCAGTATCAGCTGTTGTTTCAGAAAGGACTGGTGAGAAGGTTAAAAACAAATCTAATTTTGAAATGCGAAACACGGCTCTGCTTTGTGTCCCTATTCGTGACCTTTTTGTGCGCAATGGTACCTACATCTGCCGGAGTTTTATTTTGAACTGCGATCCCCTACCCGCATGCCCAGCGTGGGGATTATGGGCATTCCCCAAAGAGATAAAAGCCAATAAGGAACTTATCAGGGGATCCCTGCGTCGTCGTGCGCCAGTAGTGGTCCCCAATACGGCTGTTGAGGTTGAGGTAGGCACACTTTCGTCGCAGCTTTTCATTGTCACGCAGTTGTTGAGTAATGCTACCAAGTAGGTACTTACCCATCGACCGTGAAGGTCGGTGGTTTTTGTACCAAATGAAAAGAAAAGTTTCAAACTAATATAATAATAATAGATTTGAATAGAACTTAAAAGTTTAATGAACGCTGGACAGGATTTTCTATTTGAAATACATATTAATATGGTGAAGCACCGAAGATACAGTGCGTAATTTTTAACCGACTTCAATCAAAAAGGAGATGGTTCTCAATTCGACTGTTTTTTTATGTTTGTTACCTCAGAACTTTTGACTGGTCTGATTTTCATGATTCTTTTTTTATATGAAAGCTGGTGCTTCCCATTTTTATCAAATGTCAAAATGTATATTAAACTTTATACATTTTGACATCTACCCATTCGAACCCTTAAGACATCCCGTCACGTGAACAGCCATGTCCCGGAAGGGTCTATTAAGTCTCAGCCTTTGCAAGGTCACATCAATCGTTAAACTAAGGTTTTGTTCCAGATTCTGATTCCCCTAACATTAGCCAGTGTCACCTGCAGCAAACACGGAGGTTACTCCTACAACCGCTTCAGTGGACCTGTCAGCGGACAAATCGTGGAGGTACAGGTGCCTGCTGCCCAGGGCATCGCGGCCCAGCAACATGCAGACTATGGCTACGACCACAACACTGGGAAGATCCATCCTGATACTGCTAGATATGCGCATTTGAAGACTGTGGACTATGTGGTAAAAAGACGTCGAGAATATTAAGCAAAAAAAAAAATGCTAACAGCTCCTAAAGAAACCTTAACTACTATAGTGGTATGGTCTCGTCCCACCCTACCCCTGGGGCCTTGCTCACGATGGTTAAAATGTGTTAAGCTAGCATTAACCTACACTTTTTGAACAAAAGTGTGCAATTTCCAAGAATGGTGAGAAAACGCCACAGCAAAAGACCGGGACTCTAGTGAAATATCTCTAGGGATCTAAAGTTGTTCGTTTTGCCACATCATCATCATCAGCCAATATAATATATAAATTATGTCAACTGCTGGACATAGGCCTCCTTCTAATATTATAGACACCATTGTGCCCTGTCTTCTGCTTGACGGATCCCCGTAGTGTCATTTGCACCATTGACCAGTACCATTGATGGTGCAAATGATACTATGATGTACCGTTTGCACCATTGCTCCATTGCTACCATTATTGATGGTGCAAATGATACTATGATGTACCGTTTGCACCATTGCTCAATGGGGTCCTTCGAAAATTATATCTGATTTTGAACAATCTTTCATTAGTGCAGTCAAAGTAGTGTTTCCTATGGTTGAACATCACGGTTGTTTTTACCATTTTCAAAACCAATTGCGGAGAAAAGCTAAAAGTCTCAATTTAAAAAAGACTAACGCTACAAAAATTGTTTCTCTTTGCACCATCTTACCTCTTCTGCCAGAATCAAAAATTGAAGATGGATTCAGATACATCATAGCAGAGAGTGATGCTAACGGAAGTAATAAAAATTTGCAGCAATTTATTAATTATGTGGCTAGATTTTGGATGCCGAAAAAAAAACTGTGGTGTTGTTTTGGTGAGAGGCATAGAACAAATAATGTATGTGAAGGATGGAATGGACATATTAATAACTGCTTTAAAAGAAGACCCGCGACAGTGAGTCACTGCTTAAAAGTGCTTAAGGAGGACGCTGCATTTCATGCAGTCAATGCTCTTACACAAGACCCGTACAAAAAGCGATCAAAGGAGGTTAGGGATCGGAATAATTATATACAGTACCTACAGATGCAATTAATTAATAGTGAAATAGATATTCCACTATTCTTGGAAAAATTAAGATAAAATAATTAAGCATTATTTGTCATTGATTAGCTGTCATTGATTCTTTGTTATTAATAATAAAAATATTTTATATTATTAATAAGCGATTCATTCTTCCATTATCATTAGTAAAGTTTTAGGGGATACAGTATTTGTTCATGGGGAGAAAAATTCTGATCCATCTCTTCCCTGAGGGTCTCGGGGCGGGGCGGATGGCCAGTAAACAGAGCGATAGCTCGAGGAAAGCCTTGAGGCAAAATAAATATATTTTTTAATAGTGTCATTTGCACCATTTGCCCCATCAATGGTGTAAACGGTACATGACAGTGTCGTTTGCACCATTTGCCCCATCAATGGTGTAAACGGTACATGACAGTGTCGTTTGCCCAATTAATGGTGCTGGCCAATGGTGCAAATGACACTACGGGGACGGATCCAGCATCTGCCTGCACTATTTCGCAGATCATCATCCTACCTGTCCGGCACTATACATTTGCCACGTCGCGGTCTCCACTCAAGAACACGTTTAGCTACTTACGTTTTGCCGCAGTCTCACCTGATTTATTATAAACTAGCTGCGCCCCGCGGCTTCGCACGCGTTGTTCCTATGGAAACGTTTAAGGGTGATTTTTATCCCACGGGAACAGATTTACGGGATAAAAAGTAGCCTATGTTTTATTCCAGTATTAGAATTATCTGTATTCAAAATTTCAGTCCGATCCGTTCAGTAATTTTAGCGTGAAGAGGTAACAAACATCCATACATCCATACATCCATCCAAACTTTCGCCTTTATAATATTAGTATGATTAGTGTGATCTATTCCTAGGCTAAGCCGGACTATACATACGCCTACGGAGTAGAAGACCCGCACACAGGCAACCAACAGAACCACAAGGAACACAGGGACGGCGATGTTGTCCATGGCGAGTACTCATTGGTAGAACCTGATGGTTCTCTGCGCATTGTGAGATACACTGCTGACCCCAAGAATGGTTTCCAGGTTAGTTTTACTGTGCGATACTCCCTAGCAGTAGGTACCTACCACGGTGTCAATCATTAGTTTTTATACATGAAAAAAATATAAGTACGTTTAAGGTAGTAACTACTTCATTGTACTAGGTCAAAAAAAAAAATGGGGTACCTACCTACCTAATTAAAAATTTCATTCAAAACTAGAAGGTCAGTTTGCTCGGGAGCATGCTCTCTATCAGCATTCCATCCTTCCATGTGGATTAGAATAAGTTTTTTTCATGTAATATAAAAAGTAACATGTAATTTTAGTACTGTCAAATTTGTTTAGTCTAGTTTTGGCAACATCTGAATAGACATTAGACACCATTACCTACTTTTTTTTTTTTGGACTCGCTAGTTGTTAGCATTTGCCACAATCGTTTTTTTTTTTGTTTTTTTTTTTAAATAAAAGATTTGGGAAACATTTTACTTTAATAAAAAACCTACTACGAGAATACACATAAGTGATAAGGCATTACCTACTTAAAATAAAAAAAATTACAGGCAACAGTCACCAAGAAAGGAGGTCAAACGCAGCAGAAGCCCGTCCATTATGGACGCCCTAAAGAGGACGACAACCAATCCAGGGAATATTAACTAGTCTTGTAAAATACCTTGTGTCTAGAGAGTAGAATAAATTTGTTACTTAAATAATTTATTTGTTACTTAGCTAAATAAACGGATTGTTATTTATTTTTAAACTTTATTAAAAAACTAGCCACAAACTTAGGTATAGATAATTTTAGTTAACATAAAAAGTGCTAGGTAGTAAATACAATAAAAAGTAAATAATGAAGTACTTACCTAGCTTAAAAGTCGATATTAAAATACGACAAGTATATAAACTAAACTTAAAACAGGTCAGTGAATATAAAAATACAATAATGATCATCTAACACTATACGTAACCTATCTGCTACCTTCCAAGATAAATAATCTATGAACTCT
This sequence comes from Eupithecia tripunctaria, assembly GCA_955876795.1. Taxonomy (NCBI): domain Eukaryota; kingdom Metazoa; phylum Arthropoda; class Insecta; order Lepidoptera; family Geometridae; genus Eupithecia; species Eupithecia tripunctaria. Next base: position 11,644,325 of record OY041604.1, read on the forward strand.
AACTTAAGCTTCAGGAATTTGTAACATAAGTTACAAATTAGATTACTTTCTAGTAAGATTTATTGTTAATCCCGGCAATACCATAAAGCAAGGCACGTTAGTTTGCCATATGGGTGATTTGGTGATTATAAGATCATGTTAATATTTTCTTAATTGCTGTCACTGAAAAGGGCATCACATACGTATGGGTCTTCTCTCCAGAAATCATGTGTAGAGATTGCAAATACCGCAACTGTAAAAATTATAGATTTATTATTGCTACCCATTATTATGTTTTATATCATTGCTTTAGTTTCTATAGATCAACCAGAAAACAGTTTAGGGTGTAGATTTGTCACCAACCTGCATACAGCAGTGGTTATCCATAAGTATCTCGGTTGCAGCCTTAAGGCTTTTAGTAGATTCTATTTCAGCTTGAGCCACAATAATTTTCGCGTTAGCCATTCTCGTGGACTCTGCTTCAGCAGCCATTGCTTTTTGGAGTGGTCCGGGCAGGCTTATGTCTTTACTAGAATACAATAATCTTATAAACATTCAAATTTAGAAACCTCGTCTCATGCCATAACCAAAGATGTAGAGTTGCCAGTGTTGGGGCTTGTAGGGGTTTGACTCATTAGACCTGAGGGGCGAAGTCTTTTTAACGTTAGTAACGAGACGTGATCGTGACTACTCCTTTTTCTATACAATTCAATACAACAAATCTCTATAGTGCGGACAGGGATCTAACGCAAATCCCCATACAAAAAAGAGACGTGACGATCAAGTCCCCCATGACCCCCATGATATATTTTTATCGGTTATATAAAATTTTGTTAAGCATCCTACATGGAGCTATTTTCAGAAAACTGGTTTATGGACCCTACACTCTGTACGGGTTTGAAAAAATAAGTAACTAGACTGTTCAGCTACTTTTGTTCTATCAAACTTACAGTTCGACTTTGATGATTTGGATCCCCCACTCACGAGCAATGCACTTCATATCCTGGTACATCATGTTGCTGATTGATGATCTGTTGACCAGAAGCGAAGACAAGTTCTGGATTCCGATAGCATTGCGAAGTGTTGTAGCAGCAAGCAATTGCGTTGAACTCCTGCATACAATAAATGTTCTGACAAAAGCACAGGTAGATAATTCTTAAATTCTATTGGGTTTATTTTATTTCTGAAACGAATATTGGCAGCAAACCTTATGGAGTCTACACACCAAAGTGACACAGCCCGATGCGATATTTCAGTGTACAAGTATGACTGTAGCAGTGTTGTCGGCTGTGTTTTGACATTTTTAGTAAGTAAACCATCGATCAAGGCATATGCCGCCCCCCATAGATTCTTAAATTAATGTTTTATCTACGGAAGAAGCGCGCTAGGTGACGATACCGGAAACTCTATTTAGGCTAGGTGCAAAAGGACCACGAGGCATCGCCAAAGGTGGCTGTCGCGCGCTACCGCCGCGTCAAGACACTGCTGGCTCCCGGCAAATCGTGTGCGGCAATTCGTACAAAATGTAAGTGCCTGTAAACAACTTGGCGCTGCCACCGGTGGCTGTGGTCTGTGTTCCCTTTGCGCCTAGCCTACACAACATGGTAGGTATAAATGTGTCTTTTAACCTGAAATCTGTGACATTGATGACAGCCCAAATAGGTCGATATATTTGGTAATAGACCACAGCATCCACTTTTACCGTCAAGGAATCTTTCGTCAAAGCCTGAAATATTAGGTACATACCACATTAAAATTACGTTCACTAACGTCGCGCGTCGAGTCCCACATAATTCTGGTTTCCCCCCCGACCAGCCTATTCGTAAACGGATTTTACCTCGCCGAATAAAAAAAAAGGCTTGGATGTTAGCCATTCATGATGCGATACTGAAAGTGCTTTCCATAAGCCATGAAACAAAAGTGAACAAGCTAAGAAATGACGAAATAATTAAATTATAATCAAAAGGAACTACTAATAAATAGTGCTGGACAATTCAAACAGAATCATCTAGTGACAAGCTAATAAAAGCTTGTGTTATGGGTATAGATGACTGATATGACAATAGTTAATAGGTACACTATGCAGCGACGTACACTGCATTACATTCATTATATTGATATATACATGTATATTTTATTATATTATAGAAATAGGTACCCAGAAGATCCGTTACAATTACAAATATTTGCAAACATTTGCCCTGAACAAATGTCAGCAGATCGTACACAAATTTGTCCCGAGGCGGAAATCGAACCTGCAACCTCCTGCGTCGTAGGCGGACTTCGCCCGCCGCACCACATCGGTCATAAAATCCTGATCGATAAATCCACATGGAGCGCTGAAGTTTGATCGAAGGATCATGTATACTGTACCTCCTGAGGCGGCACAGCATAGCAACTTATCCTCAGATCAATATACTTGACGACATCAACACATGGCAAGTAATGGATAAGTCCTGGCCCAAATGATTTGTTTTTGTAAATTTTGCCATGGCGCAGGATGACCACTCTTTCGAATTGGCGCACTACCTGTAGGAATTGAAATAATGTTAAGTGTCGCTGTGTCTGATCAGTATGTTGACTGTGGTTGATAGGGACCTTAAGGCCTGGCGCAAACGGACCACCGCACCGGTTACAGCCACCAGTGGCTGTGGTGCGCTACCGCCACATTTGCAGCAGTCACGGAAGCGCGCGATTGCCACCGGTGTTCGGAAGCAATATTTCACATTTCAGGCGTAAGTGCGATGCTAAGGATGCCTAGCGGGTAGGTAGATAGTAGGAGGGGGGGGGGGGGGGGGGGGGCGAAGTGGTGAGATTTGCAGCTGCGGCATCAAGCAGCAAGTCATGGACACTGCTGTAGCTGGCCGGCAAATTCGTACAAAATGAATGAAAAAGCGTGAAAACAGCTTATCGCCCAAACATGCCACCGATGGCTGTGGCCGGTGGTCCTATTGCGCCAAGCCTAATACCTAAGTAATCTCTTAGTTAATGAGGGCTGTGGCTGATGCGCTATAGGATTTAATATGTAGGTACAGTACAGTGCCGTTCATTTTAGTCGGTGTATAGCTTTTAAAACAAAATTAATTATTGTTTTCTACCTTAATAATTTAAAATTTTGTAAGTACTTTTTCGGATGTGTAATAATCTAAAAATCTTTTTAAAAAATTCAAATATTCTATGCATATACATTTATTACGAGGCTTGGAACCTGCGATGGGTAAGCTAACGACGAACGCCACTGTACTACTAACTCAAATAAAATATCTTACCAAAAATATACAGCAGAGGGACATAGGAAATAACAGTATAAATATCAAGTATGACATGAATATTAGGAATTTTTCAACGCAACGCGATTCATTCTCTGTAAAAAAACAAAGTATCGACGTTTTTATTTTATTTCAATACAGATCAAAGAATTCCATTTTCCATGAAGTTCTATGTCAGTTTACCTCACGATTTATGATGGGCAAAGGCCTCGTACCATTTTACATACTCTGGTTGTTAAAACCAATAGAAAACAGTAGGTACTTTAGTAGTGGGTAAAAACATTTAAATGTTGGCACAACCTACTGATATTTTTGTTTCAAGCTTATTAAAAATATCTGTATAATATTTCTAGAGATCTCTGTAACTGGGTTCAATTCCTGCCTCGGGACAAATGTTTATACGATCTGCAGATATTTTTTCAGGGTGTTCTGGATGTTTTCTATGTATAGTAAAAAAATATGTATATCTACGTAGTGTATTATATTAAGTATATCAGTTACCTAGACAACCTATAACATGAGCTCTGCTTACTTAATGCTGTGGTAATTGGCGATATAGCTAAGAGGAACCCATGGGGCCGTGTTAACACAGGGCTGACCCCGGGACGGACCATTCGGGTTTTGCGCTCTAAGCCCAGTTAGAGACGGAGTTGGTTGCGGTGTCGTATGGAAGGCAACTGAAGTGGGCAACATGGCCGCAGAGAGGTGGAGGCCGCGGCGGGAGAGGAGTGCCGGTATTGAGGTGCGCTGCTCTCTCTGCCCGTCGGTGGTCATGGCGGAGTCGCTACTGTTCGATGGTAGACGCGTGGAGTCGCAGGGGAGGACCGTGTAGCAAGCGGCAAAGATCCTCTGCGACTATTATGGCAGGCGATGAAGCCACTCGACTGACCCGTAGCAAGATTTCCTAGGGCGTTCGGATACAAACGGTACCTCTGCTCTGCATATTATTATCATGGTATAACTATGATACCTACCTAATTCATAGCAGTAAAGTCCCAACAGCGTAAGGCGCTGCGCCGCGAATTACGTGGCTAGACTGAAGAAACAATGGCGTTACATCAAATACCCTTCTAATCTTATATATTCGCCCCCTTTTAGAAACTTTGCTCACCTCCTGGAATGTTAACTGCTTGTAAGCGTTCAGGAAGATTTCCTTCCGACTGTTTATCATCTACGTCTGTAGGTTCTGAGCCTGTGTTTAGAGCAGGTTCAATTTTTTTTTTACTATACGATTCCTGAGCATCGATTTTCTGAACGTGTTCTTGGTCTCTTGCTGTATTTGCATTATTTGGTGCTATTATTTCATTTCCTCTATTTGAGTTTTCCATTTTTATATTGAATGCAGTATGTAAGTTAAAAATAGTATACGGTTAATAGTATATTTCCTATGAGTAAATGGGCCAACGATTTTGTATGTAGACTATTTTATTCACAGTAAAATTATTTTTTTCTCGTTGGTAAAATTCTGTTATTGTTCCGAGGTTCCGAGCAAAGAGAATACAATAACTTCGTAAGTGGTTCCGAGATTAGTAGGTACTAGCCATAGAAAGTCTATGGCCTGTTCCTCCCAATGCCCAGCGTAGATATGTATGAGAACCTAATTGACAACTGCAATGGATAGGGATGGGTAATTATGCGCGCGTATTATGCGTGAAATAAAATTCAATTCTTGTGAAATTGAGTACATGGTAACTATGGTAGTCTTCTTCCATTCAGACTTTCAGATTTACACTAACTATCTAACTATACAAAAACTAAGCAAAAGCTTTTTCAAAGGAAAATCTAAATTAAAGTCAAGATAAGGGTAAAATATAGCTATTTCTATGAATAGGTAAATGTACCTATTCATAGAAATAGAGCTATTTGTACATCTATTGTGATGTAAAATAATGTTTTATTTCTTACTTCTGTGACTTCAAAGGCACAGCCAATGGCTACGAGTATATTTTATATATAGGTACTTATTCAAATATAAACCTTCCTAAGAAAACATCCCAAAAAATATCGTCAAAAATGCCGACAACATTCCATAACTAGTCAAATTGGCAGGTAGCGGAGATGTATCAGGGACAACTAAATGCTCAGATTGGAATTAAACGGACCTTTGGTTTTAGTTGGGAGAGTCGTCAAGGTTACGATGAAATTAAAGGCTCGGATTGGAATTAAACGGACCTTTAGTTTTAGTTGGAACAAACTCGAGGTTACGATGATAGAGAAGATAACTAAAAGCTCAGATGAGAATTAGACGGACCTTTAGCTTTTGTTGGTAGAGTCATCAAGGTTACGATCATAGAGAGGATAACTAAATGCTCAGATTGGAATTAAACGGACCATTAGTTTTAGAGAGTCATCAAGGTTACGATCATAGTGAGTTTAACTAAAGGCTCAGATTAGAATTAATCGGACCATTAGTTTTAGTTGGTAGAGTCATCAAGGTTACGACCATATAATAACTAAAGGCTCAGATTAGAATTAAACGGGTCTTTAGTTTAGTTGGTACAGTTCGTCAAGGTTACGATAGAGAGGATAATTAAATGCCTAGATTAGAATTAATCAGACCTTTAGTTTTAGTCAAAAGAGTCGTCAAGGCTATAATAGAAAGGATGACACGCCGTAACTGCTTCTACGAAACCATCCAATTGTTAGAAATGAGCAAACCTCACGGTGCCCTTTTAACGAATGGACTATAAGATGTTGTTGACCGCAGATGGTCATGACAGTGTTACCGAACTTTAGGCGTAGACGGAGAGCGCCCGCTAAAAATTAGGTTGGGGATGCCTTACGCAGCGTAGAACTTTATAAACTAGTTTCTGCCCGCGGCTTCGAACGCGTAACTCTATGTCAACTGTTTTATGGGATTAAAAGTAGTATGTTTGATTCCAGGTTTAGAGCTACATCTAGGCAATGTTTCAGTCCGATCCGTGGGCGTGATAGGTAACAAACATCCAAACTTTCGCATTTATAATATTATTGTGACTCTAGATTTTGATTTCAGATTATTCAGGTTGTTGTCAAGAGATGTGTGTAACACACCTCTAAAAATCCGCGCTATAACTTTTCACTTTAAAAGAGTAACTTTAATTTTGCGTGATCTCATGTTTAAGGATTGTTTTTCATCTCCTGTCGGCTTGGTCGCACTCTTAGTCTCCAGACACATTAGAAGACCACACTTCCGACGCTTTTACTCACTAAACCTAATTGGGAGGTCCCTTTTCCAATGTTTTTCTTCCTGAGTTTAATTGGCAGGCTTATCTTCTAATGGTTTTTCTTTTTCTTCCTGAGGTTTTTGACCAGTCTTCTCAGTTAGCGCCTCTTATGATAATTTTTCTTCTTCAATATTCACTCTTCCAATTCGTTTTTGTAGTTCCGTATCTCAAAATAAAAATTTAAAAATCACTTTGTTGTCCACCTGTCAACCCCTTTTCCCAACAACGTGTACGAAATTAGCACCAAATATCCAAATCCTTCTTTGAGCCGTGAAAAATTCAAACCTCTAAATCAACGCAATCAAAAGACAGATGTTTATGCCCACATATTTTGTCATAATGCAAGGCAATCTAAAGCACTCGAAACCTATTGGTTACTTTTCTTTGAATTAGAATTATGGAATTTGGTACTGGCTTATGCACAAGTAGGTAAAAGGAAAAATCCGAAAACAATAATTAATAATAAATTTGAACTGAGATGCTGTTTTTACCTAGTTCGGGCACACGGTTATCTACAGTTTTAAAGTTATTATCACACTAATATTATAAATGCGAAATTTTTTATAGATGGAAGGATGTTTGTTACCTATTCACGCCAAAATTACTCAACGGATCGGGCTGAAATTAAGCATACAGGTAATCCTTGTCCTGGAATCAAACATTGGCTACTTTATTATCCCTTAAAGAACGTTTCCATAGAATCAACGCGTGCGAAGCCGCGAGGCGCAGCTAAGTTATTCTTATGTTGAGAATTTGTCGTAAGAAATTATTGAATCAATTATTTATTTATGTATATATAGTACTTCCTATTGACCTAAAAACATGAAATTTGGCAAGAAGGTTGATCTAGCTGGCTATTTCGACTATACGGAATCCTCAGTACGACTCGTTTCCTTAGTTATTATATTCATCTTCCTAAGGTTCCTTAGGTGGTTCCTCTTTCGGCGTTTGCGGATCCATTAGTGTAGTTTCCGGCGGATCCATAACTGTAGTTTCCGGCGGATCCATAACTGTAGTTTTCGGCGGATTAACTACCGTAGTTTCCGTTGGATTCATTATCGTATGTTTCGAAGAAATCATCACTTTCGGAGGTTCCTCTGCTTTGCTATGGGTGCTCTTGGTCAATAATTTAATCCTAAGTGTCTCCGCACAGTCACAGTATTCTTCTGATTCTGCATCTGAAAAATACTAAAATATGAATACGTCCATTTGGTTTTTAAGTCAAGAATTGGCTACAATTAGTGCCATGGAAAAGATGTACTTAAGCGAAAGGGGGCGATTATAGAAATCAAAGGAGGTCAACGACATTTGTTCTGTGATATTTTAAGCTTCGTATTTGTTCAGTTTTTTGAAAAAAATTATGAGCAGACGTTTTTTCTTCATATTAGTGTTACTTTTACGTGCATTTTACAATTATTATTTTTGTTTTGATATTTATAAAATGTATCATTACATTACTTAGATAAACGCTAGATTTGCTAAAAAATACCAAAAATCATTGTGATATATTTATACCGACTTCAAAAAAGGAGGAGGTTCTCCATTCGACTGTATTTTTTATGTTTATTACCTCAGAACTTTACTCTAATTTGGTCCAGTTCTGACAATGGAATCATTGAAAATCTATAAAAATTTAAGTCGGTTTATAGTTTTTGAAAACAAAATTAATTACTTACATCATATGTAATGTTAGATCAAATCAAAATCAAATATAAGTAAGTATAATTATTTAATATAATTGTAATTATTGAATTGCAAGAGTGTGTGTAAACAACACCAAAAGGAAGAAAAACAATATTTTTTGCAAATGTTAATATTATTTGAAATTTTATAATTCGATATTTACTAGTTGATCCCCTCGAAGTCCAGTATCACCCCTTTCGGCCCAATTTTCCCTTTCTGTGGTACTCTGTACATAATAATATAATTAATAGATTCAAGTGCTGATCTTTGTTTCATCTTGAGTTGTTAGAGGAACAAAGATTTAAGTAATTTTTCTTTTATTAACTTTTATTAAATGTGTTGGAAAAAGGTTGGTAAATAAATAAAGTTAATCCGTTATGATTTAAGCAACACTTTTTGGGCGGCTTTTTGTCTGGATTTAGTAAAAATCCATTCAAACGAATGGTTCCCTTGACGTAGCGTGTCATTTCAAAGCGAACTTATTTAAAGAATTTATGTAATTGAAATATAAATATAATTTCTGGATACTTTTATCTATCTAAAGCTGATTGCTTACCAGAACTGCTCTGTTTTGCGTCCGGTCTTGATGAAGCAGGAACTGGTTTAACTGATTTTGAAGCAATGTTACTCTTTTTAGGCGCAATTTTATCGGTCTGAGTTGCTATGTCTTTACGGTCATAACCAGCTCTATTTTCATTCCTTTGTTTTGAAACTGGTCTACTATATTCTTTAGGTTTTTCTTTATTATAGTTCCTGGGAGTTGCTGTACTACCCAATAAAGTTTTATCTTTATTATCTTGTTTGGAAGGTGTTGCACTGCTTGCAGTTGGTATAACTTTATTCTCTTGTTTGGAAGGCACTGTACTATCTCCCATAGGTTTTACTTTATTGTCTTGTTCAGAAGGTGTTGTACTACTGTCAGTAGGTTTTACTTTATTGCCTAGTTCGGAAGGTATTGCACTACCGTCAGTAGGTTTTACTTTATTGTCTTGTTCAGAAGGTGTTGTACTACTGTCAGTAGGTTTTACTTTATTGCCTAGTTCGGAAGGTATTGCACTACCGTCAGTAGGTTTTACTTTATTGCCTAGTTCGGAAGGTATTGCACTACCGTCAGTAGGTTTTACTTTATTGTCTTGTTCAGAAGGTGTTGTACTGCTGTCAGTAGGTTTTACTTTATTGCCTAGTTCGGAAGGTATTGCACTACCGTCAGTAGGTTTTACTTTATTGTCTTGTTCGGAAGGTGCTGCACTACCTTCAGTAGGTTTAACTTTATTGTCTTGTTCGGAAGGTGTTGTACTACCGTCAGTAGGGTTTACTTTATTGTCTAGTTCGGAAGGTGTTGCACTACTTTCAGTAGGTTTTACTTTATTGTCTTGTTCGGAAGGTGTTGTACTACCGTCAGTAGGTTTTACTTTATTGTCTAGTTCGGAAAGTGATGTAATACCTTCCGTCGCTTTATCTTTATCTTCTCGTTCGGAAGCTAATGCACTTTCTATCGTACCTTTTTGTGTGTTATCTTGTTTGGCAGGCGCTGTACTGCCTTCAGTATCTGTAACCTTATTCTCTTGTTCGGAAGGTGCTGCATTTTGTTCTGTAGCATCGGCTTGTGTAGAAGTAGGCCTACCTTCACTAGATTCAACTGTATCATCTTGTGCAGGAGTTGTTCCACCTTCTGCTTTAGTATCTTTTGGTGGGTCTTTTTCGTTTGCTTCTTTTGACATTTTTATAGTAATCCCTGTTCAAATAAATGACTCGGCTAAGTTTGGTTCAATTCTCATAGTAATAGTAAGAGTAGTTGCGCGTTCTCGTATTAGTAAGCGCTAACTACTTGTTTTAGATTCATATAAAATTTAAGCACTCAGTACTTATAAAAATAGATTATTAAGTTCTTCAGGTAGATAAACCTATGTATAAAAAAACTAAAATGATAAACTAATTTTTTGATAACAGAAAGAGGAATTGACTTAGAATGAGCATTGACATTTGTCATTTTCTATGTAAACTCTATGAGCATGATGAGTATTCTTACCAAAGAAGGTCAACTATGTACTATGTACTAGAGCGACCTTGTTGAAGTTGCGTCATGGAATCCGGAATTTCGATAGGAAATGGAAAGAATATTGATGTTGACTGCTGAGCTGCAATTTGGTTCAATGTTTGAAGATACCTCAGCTGAAAAATGAAAGCCATTATTTCAATACCTATAAATATTTCTTACATAATCCCTACTATCCATAGTTTAGGTCAACTTGCGACGCATATATCCTACTATATGTATAATATTATAAGTAGGAAAGTTAGTAAACATGTTTGTATGTATGTTTGTTGCTCTTTCACGCAAAAACTACTGAACGGAACGGGCTGAAATTTGCATACAGGTAGCTCTAGGCTTGTAATAACACATAGGTTTTATATCAAATAAATCAGATCCCGTAAGCAAGGCGTGCGAAGCCGCGGGGCACAGCTAGTCAGTTACCCCATAACAAGAGTTTTGCATAGCTTTGGGCTAGATAATGTTGTGTGAATTTTCCACCATTATTTATTTTATTTATTTATTTATATGAAACAAAATTTGGCTGCAACCGCGGTAATTTTCGCTGGCAAAGGAACTTAAGAAAACCGGCTAAGTACGAGTCAGACTCGCGCATGAAGGGTTCAGTACCATTATCTTTAAAAGCGGAAAAAAATCATGTCTGTTGAATTTCATTTTGTTTTATTGTATAAGTTTTAGACCTTTAGTACCTTTTTTTACGGTAAATAAACCTTTGTTTGACCGCAATCTCACCTGATGGAAAGCGAAGATGCGGCCGACGGTGTATAACGAAGGTCTAGAAGATACCTATTCACCTTTGTCTTGAAGAGACCCAGGTTGTAATTGGCCGGAAAAACAGAGGCAGGGAGCGAGTTCCATTCCTTTGCGGTGCGAATAATAAAGGTGGAGGAAAACCGCTTAGTGCGAGTAGAGGGTACATCCACCAAGTATGGATGGTATTGCGCTGTGCGTCTGCTTGTCCTGGAGTGGAAGGGGGATGGTAGGATCAGGTCATGTACCTATCTTGATATTCTGGTACCGTAATATTACTATTTTTTTATGTCATATTTTTTATTTATATTTTTTGCTATGTATGTAATGTACTACTAAGTTAATTGTTATGTTGTAGGATATCTGTTAACTTTGCTTGTTCACACTCTTTATGTATCTAATATTCGCAATGATGGCTTATGAATGGGATAAAATATTTTATAATTATGACAATAATACTTTTACGACATTTATGAATAAATTAATTTGGAATTTCAATATTAATTTCCCTAGTAAATTAAGACGAATTAAAAATCAACAAAAATGCCCATGGATAAGTGATAAAATAATAAAATTACAGAATGACATTAATGACTTGTATATAATTCAACGTCAGTACCCTGAATTAATAACTAAAAATGGACTTATCAATACAAAACTTCAAAACAGAAATTTCCCTATTCAAAAAGAAAAAATTTGCCTTTGTAGAAAATCGCATATTGAATTCTAAGAACCCTAAAAAAGAAGTGTGGAATATAGTAAAGCAAGAAACCAACCAAGCTATAAAAGAGTGGGAATGGGACCTAAGGGATGAGATAACAAATAAACAAATCAAATCGGACTACATTGCAGATTATATTAATGACTACTTTATTTCAATTGGCACTGAACTTCAAAAATCAAATAAACCAAGCATACTAAACGCTAAATTGTTTTTAAAAAAACACTTCATAAAATTGAATGACTTGTCTTTCCACTGTATAAATCAAGTGGCATTGATGAAATTAGCAAAAAATAAAATTGACAAATCTAATACGAAAGATCTGTACGACCTAACGGGCACCTTTGTATATAAGATTTTGCCCAACTTGGGTGAACACTTACTTTTCCTAATAAATGGCGTTCTTACATCAAGTTATTATCCGGAATGTCTTAAAAAAGTAAGAATAACACCCCTTTTTAAAGGAAAAGGAGATAAGTCTAACATTCAGAGCTATAGACCTATCGCAATAGTACCCACAATATCAAAACTAATTGAATGTGTATTGTCTGACTCTATCATTAATCATCTAGTCGAAAACAAAATTTTGTCATGTAGTCAACATGCTTATAGAGCTGGCAGATCAACAATATCGGCCACTCAATGCTTTATAGAAAAGGTCGCGAGTCATCTTGGAGCTAATAAAAAAGTAGCAGGAGTTTTCCTCGATTTATCAAAAGCATTTGATTCCGTAAATCATGAACTTCTCATTGAAAAACTAAAGTTGTATGGACTGGTTGGCAAAAGCTTAGATCTTATTAAATCCTTTTTAGAAAATAGACAGCAGATTGTAGGAGTAAAAGTAAAAGGAGAGCGGGTCAGATCAGCCCCTAAATACTCTACTATAGGTATTCCCCAAGGGTCCGCGTTAGGAAATACCCTGTTCTTGGCTTTCCTCAACGACATAGTTCATTTGAAAATTAAGGGTGAAATAATTCAGTACGCGGACGACACCACTGTCATTTTGGCAGCAGAAAGTAGTGACATTCTAATAAGCCACATAAAGGAAACGATCGCTGAATTGAGCAGTTGGTTTCAAATGAATGGCTTGAAATTGAATGAAACTAAAACGGACATATTATTCTTCTCAACGACTATAAAAACAGTACATAGTATAACAATGACTCTATATGACGGTAACTCATTAGTTAGTACGAAATTAGTAAAAATGTTAGGCTTCGAGTTAGATCCATTACTGTCTTGGAAGCAACATATTGACTCTACATGTAAAAAAATGGCTAAAGGAATTTACGCGCTTAAACAGCTACGACAAATTACATCAGCAAAAGCACTAAAAGACATATATTATGCATATATACACTCTATAATGTCCTATGGTATTATTTTATTTGGAAACTCAACTGACTACTAAAGAGTGCTGAAATTGCAAAAGCGTGCCATAAGGGTCCTAATAAAAGCAGAATATAGAGAATCTTGCCGCGACCATTTAAAAAACCTACGAATACTTACATCAGTATCAGTTTATATAATGGAAGTAATTAAGTATGTTAGGCTAAATTTAGGTGATTACACCATAAGAGGGGGATGCAATAAACGCGCCGTGCGAAATAAAATGATGATAGAGCCCATCCAGTATCGACTGAATATTCAAAAAAAGCTGCCTAAAATAATGGGTCAGCAATTATATAACAAGCTCCCTTTAGAGCTGAAACTAATTAAAAACAAAAATAGGTTTAATCTGGAATTAAAAAATCTTTTACTTGATAAAACGCTGTATAGTATCAAAGAGTTTTTTGAAAACGATTACATTCAATATAAGGTACAATCCGTAGTGAAATCATCAAACATCTCCGTAACATCACCTAGCCTAGAGTGATAGATAACTGATAAGTTATGAATAATATAAAATAATTGTATATCTTTTTTAATCGTATAATTGTATATCTTTTTTTAATCGTATATTTGTATATCTTTTTTAACTGTAAATCTTTTTTTGTAAATCTTTAATTGTGTTTTGACGAGTCATAGACTCAGCATTTAATTAAGGTACCTTTTTATTGTACACTTTTTAATATGTTTGATTTATGACAATAAAGAAATCTGAATCTGAATCTGAATCTATTCTTCCTAGCCGTGAAAACCTCATAATAGCCTTCTGTTTCAATCTTTTGAATTTGGATATTTTTGTATGTGCTAGCTACTGGTTTTCTTTAAATAAATAGAAATACATCATCTGTAAAAAAATCAATTGTCTAACTATCACGCTTCATGAGATACAGCCTGGTGACAGGCGTATAGACAGACAGACAGACAGACGGATAGACGGATGGACAGCGTTCTTAGTTCTTAGTTCTTAGGTTCCGTTATACCCTTTGTGTACGGAACCCTAAAAAAGAAAAATGTTGCTTAAAGGAACTGGCAATATAATTAGGATGCTATTAAATATATTTTTAGATGGACTTACTACAATCTATTCAAAAAGAAAAGAGTCGTGGGATATAAGGGCGCTCGTGTGCCAACTTGACCAATTTTATTGCGTTGACAACACTGCTCTGTCATTGCAGTACGACTAAAAGTGTTAGTTCACCAAAACGCCACGACTCTTCTCTTTTTGAACAGATTCTAGGTAGGACGACTTACTAGCATAACTTGAGGATTATCCATAATAATTCTGGAAGCGTCTCTTAAGCTTTCTGCCGTTTTAATTTCTCCTCTGGCTTCAATGATTTTTGCTTTTGCTATACGTGTGCCTTCAGCTTCTGCTGCCATTGCTTTCTGTAGCTCGACTGGTAGGAGAACCTCTTTTCTGTATCCAAATAGTTGAAATTCTAATCACTTTATTTGTTTATCTAAATATCTTATTTGTAAATGATCGCGTTGATAAGGTAAAGCTGTGTGGTGCTAGCTTAGAATTTGCACCACCCCAACTCGTGAGAGGCGAATAAGGGACATCTACCGGGGGCGGGCAGCAGCGCCTCATGTAGATCAATCTACCACCGATCTGCGATCCCTAACCCGCATGACCAGCGGAATTTGGGTGTCACACGGCACCTTAATCCTAATTTTAGCTTATTCTAAAACAACAGAATTGACACGTTCTCTCTGAGCGCTTGAAGCTATGTTTTCACTTATCAGGTCTGGGCAGCCACGACAGGAACTACGACGACGATGACCTCTATGGCGCAGAGGGTGCAGGTCCGCCAGCGTTGCAAGAGGTTGCAGGTTCGATTCCCACATGTCAAATTTCTATCTGAAATATGTGTTCTGAATGTTTTCTATATTTACTGTAAAATATCTATCTATGTAGTATCTATCATTGTATTATGTACGTATATTAGTTTTCTTGTCCCCATAACACAAGCTCTGCTTAGCTTGGGGCTAGATAATGCTTTGGAATTTGTCAGCATTATTGATTATTAAAAAAACAAGCACAAACATTTCAAGACGTTCCAATTGTACACCCCAAGCGCATGTGACTTTGTCTATCTCATTTCTGGTGAAACGGCTGATTGAATCGCGGCTTGTCAGAAGATCCGACAACGTGTGTTGACCGATGACGTTCCTCAGCAAAGCAACTGATATCATCTTTGTTGAGAAGCTGCAAAACATAATATTAAAAAACTAGCTGCGGCTTTATAATAATAGTAGATTTTGCCCGCGGCTTCGCACGCTCTATCCAAGTAGCTATGTCCGTCCCCGAGATACCGTTTACCTCCCTGCCAAATTTCATCAAGATTCGTTTATCCGGGAACGAAATAAAAACTATCCTATGTCCGTCTCCTGGTTCTAAGCTACCTCCTCACCAATTTTCAGCCAAATTGGTTCAGCCGTTCTCGTGTTATAGATAGTGTAACTAACACGACTTTCTTTTATATATATTATTATAGCTGCGCCCCGCGGCTTCGCACGCTCTATTCAAGTAGCTATGTCCGTCCCCGGGATACCGTTTACCTCCCTGCCAAATTTCATCAAGATTCGTTCAGCCGGGAACGAAATAAAAACTATCCTATGTTCGTTTCCTGGCTCTAAGCTACCTCCCCACCAATTTTCAGCCAAATCGGTTCAGCCGTTCTCGATTTATAAGTGTTGTAACAAACACGACTTTCTTTTAATATATAAAAGATATAGAATATAAAAAGCCCAGTCTGTAGACGAAGTGACATTTCAATAGTTCTTAGTAGTCGATTATATAGATTACTATATAATCGACTACTAAGACTGATTTTTTGAATATTTTAGTTTAGTTTATGGCATGGGTTCGACACCAGGAAACATTGCTTTCGTCACCAGCGGCATTTTTGGATTCAATAATTGTCAGACAAATGATATCTATAGAGAGACAATGAGGTAAATGACGAATCTTAAAATAAAAAAGCCGCTGGTGGCAAACGAATCAATGTAGATACCAATTACACTTAGGTACGTACCTAACTGCTATAATAATAAAATGTTTTCAAGAAAAAGAAGTTGTTGGATTTCATTTCCCATAGTTCCCTACCTAATTATTTAGTAAACATCAAGTAAAGTAGAACAAAGCTCAGGAACAGATTTTTCTATAGTTTTTAGACCGAAATATCTCAGAAACCGTATCACTTAGGAGATTTGATCATAGAACACTTTTTATTTGTGATTATTTACTGTCTGTCGATTGACATGCGTTTCATCATTGACCGCTGAATCACATTTTTTTTTCAAAATGGCGGACTAGTTTGTATGCCAACAATGTTCGATTATTAAAAACTTATGTTCAACCTGTAGGATTGCACGTTCATGGAGCTTTTGAGAGGCTTCAACACGTGGTAATAAACCAGCGCGTCCACTCTCACTGTCACAGAGTCCCTGGTCAGGATCTAGAAATACACATGAACGTAGAATTTATTTATTTATTATAAGTATTTAGTTCTTAAACTATCTAGTACAGAAATTCTAGTTCTAATCACACTGCTACTCCGATTCAAAAACCTAGATACTTTTGTAAAAAAGAGGTTACAAAACCTAAGCGGGATGTGAAAAATATATATCGACATGGTATCATCTGAGTACTGAAAGGAAGTTGTTGAATGGGAACATAATTATTTACTTTGTCGCAAAATGAGAGGACATCAGTCTACAAAATGTACTTAGCTATGATAGGAACCATAAAAAAGTCCAGACAAGAATTTATATAGCTCATTGATAAAAATCGAAACCCATCCTCAGCACTTGGTGTGTGATTATGGCTACTTACCTCTTGTAATGGTAAATTCAGCAATTGTGTACGAAGATCAACCTCAAACACATAATCAGTGTATGGTATAACCCAGATAATACCTGGACCAGCTGGACAATCATCCCTCAGCTTGCCGAAGCGCAATATAATCGCTCTTTTGTACTGCTTTACCACCTGAAGAATGAAACAAAATACTCAGATAGACCTAAAGAATGAATCAGGTGATTTAGAACCAGAACGGAAGGGCTGGGAGATCGCCGAGAGAATGGTCAAGCCAAACATCATTGGCTAAAGAAAATCACACAGGCTGCGCTAGCTCGGTCACGTGCTAGTAAAAGAGGAGGATCGGGCAAAACAAAACAGGCGACCAGTAGAGTCGGGCGGCCCTGATATAGGTGCACGGAAGCTATGATACCACAAACAGATAGTCCTCGGTCCCTCGTTAAGGGATGAAACGTTGGTGTTCTTCCAACACAAAATAGGTAACCAACACAAGATAGTTAATCATTTACTACATTCTTAATTGATTCGTAGACACGTTGATGGTATTAGTAGTAACTCTCTGTTTGCTTTAGGGTTTAATATGTCGAAACAGCAAAGCAGCAAACAACAAACAGAACTTGCAACTCTATGATGTAATGATTATGAAGAAAGCTCTCACCCTAAAACACAGCGCAAGAACCAATGGGAACAAAATTATCATTATTATTGCAATTGCTGTTAACAGCTTCTCCATAAAAGTTTGCTTTGGAATCACTAAAACAAATCAACACAAATTTATTAGTCCTATAACTAAAGAAAATGTCAATACTTACTACGGTTAGGTCATAGTCATGCAAATCATGATCAATACCTACTTTATTTACTGAAATGTGAGTATAATAGGTCTTAGTTACACTATTACCTACCTGTGAGGTGTATTTTCGACGTTGCCGCCTTTGGCTCTTCCATGCTGTAAGTAATCTGCACAGCAGATTGAAAACTTTTGAGTCTCACTTAAGTCACAAAGTAAATAGATAAATCCTCGAAAACGCTGTTTACGTCTTTTGTAAGATTATTTTTTATACGATTTTGTTGTATTGTACTTATTTTGGCAGTTGTTTGGCAGAAGAAAATCTATTCTTTTTTTTCTTTATTGGCATTTTTAAAGAGAATACAATAACTACACTGAGGCGTCGACTCTTACATAGTTATTGTGTACTCTTTGGCGTCTACGTTACGGTCGACACACCACTATATAAACTCTATGATAATTATATATTCAAACAGCTTCCGCCGCGTAGCTTCCGCCATCTATCAAAGTTTTCGCCTGGTAGATACCTGGATCAAAGACTTCCGCTGTAAAGTGTATGAGAACCACAGATATCCAAGCTGCGCGCGGCGCCTAAACCATTATATTCAAGTAATGTTTGTTCTTCTTATATTTCTGTGATGGGAAGAGCCTAGAAAATCACCCTCCCTTTCTAATCGTAGGAAAAGAGCCAAGTCAGCTACGATCAGGGAAGTAAGGGGGAGGATGATTTCCTTCGTCTCTGCAAGTCATCCATTTTATAACCTTCGACCTAGTACTGTATAAACTCTATGCCTTCGACAATGAAGGTGTAACTTACACCTAAACTACACCTAAACTCTATGCCTTCGACAATAAAGGTGTAACTTACACCTTCATTGTCGAAGGCATAGAGTTTATATAGTACTAGGTCGAAGGTTATAAAATGGATGACTCCTAAAATTACTAATGAATAAAAAAAATTGAGAATACGACCTTTGAAAATGATCTTTTCACCGTGTAAGTAGTATAGGATAACTTTCGAATAGACAAAGTTACACCGTGTAAGTAGTATAGGCTAACTTTCGAATAGACAAAGTCAAGATCATTGTCAAAGGTCGTAGTCTCAATTTTTGTTATTCATTAGTAATTTTAGGAGTCGGTTAAATACGTTAGGAAGAGCAACTTAAATAATTTTCGGACCGTGCCTGAAAGTTGTTCAAGAAAAGCATAGAGCTACAAGTTAAGTCTATTTCTTTCTTCCGATTACAAATGGGTTTTTAACGAAGCAAATCACTCTCCCTATCTACCGTGGTCCGTGGCCTCTGATAGAGAAGTACGATTGTATTTGAAATAGACGCTTTGATACAAGCTTTGAACTTTGGCTTTCAATTCTTAGGCTAACTACTGAACTCATCTTTGTCTTGTCTTTGTTAAACTACACTAAAACCTATAATAATGTCTGTTGAACATGGACCTTATATTAGCACCCTGTGACCTTATATTAGCACCCCTGTGATTCCAGTTCTTGAAGCCAGATGAGCTTAACTTTTGTTCTAAGTTTTAAGTTCGAAGAAAAGTAAGTCCGAAAGTATTAAAGGTATTATCCGAAGTTTCCAACCACATCAATTATAGGAAAAAAAATTAAAATATTTTTTATGGTACTGATTAAAATAATATATCAATGATTTAATGAAGTTCCTTATAGTCTACAATCTTGACTAGGTATAATATGATGCACGTTATAACTAAACTTGCAAAGAAGGCACTGGGCTACTGCTAGGACCAGGACCAGGGTAGGTTGCTCCAGCTCCAAGAAAGGTCTTCAGGAAGTCCATGGGGAACGGAAAGATAATCGTTGAGTTTTTCTCTGCCGATATTGTGTTCAAGGATTGCAGATACCGAAGCTGCAAGAAACAGAAACAGTGGTTATTAGAAATAAATAAATAAATATGCTGAATATCCACGCAGCATTATCTCGACCTTAACTAAGCAGAATAACCAGAAAAATGAATAATATTGAAAGATGGGCTTCACCAAGGATAGTTAAGAGAATGTTGTCCTGACGAAATCTTTTTTTTTCGTATATCATAACAAAAACCTTAGGAGAATGGTGTATGCAGAAGAGCCTCGTAACATGACCTTATGTAAGTATTGGACGGTTGGATTGCCTAATCCAACCGTCCAATCCTTGTTTTGGCATCAATTTTGTAGGCTGTTTTCTAGCGGCCAAAATAGTTTGCCAAACAAAGTTGTCAGGATTCCCTATTATGATGCGTGAGTACATCCATCAAGCATCATAATTGGATATCCTCAGAACAGTAGGGGTACAAAAGCACTCACCTGTAAAGCCATGGGGTTATCAACCATGACCAACGAGGCTTCCTTCAGAGCCTGTGAGGCTTTGATCTCTCCCTTTGCAGCAATAATCTTGGCTCTGGCTTCCCTGTCTGCTTCTGCTTCCGCTGCCATTGCCCGTTGCAATTGTACCGGCAGACGAACGTCTTTACTGGAAATCGGAAATTGTTGAGAAACCAAACTATTTTAGATGATACATTATTTAAATAATAGAGTAATATGGTTGGTATATGCGTTAAGCTAGATTTCAGAGGATACATTAATTAAATTATATAATTAAATAAATATTTGTTTAGTTACATAGAGTTTCCTATTGAAATGGATATTTGCTAAAACCGCTAAAAAAGCTAAAACCTACATGTTTTGTCTAAATAAACAGTAAAGAATTGAAAAAATACTAAACTATACTATTAAATATTATTTTTTTAGATCACTTGAGCTAAGTCGATTTAAATCTGTCACGTTCTGTATGAACTTTTGCTAGGAGTGAATAAAAACTTGTAATAATTTTATGCAAAAAGACGACAACAGACTAGCTTACCGCTCTCTAAGGTTCAAAGTAGAGGGGTTTGGAAAATTGAGAATTAAATATGTGAAGTAGGCAGCAGTTATCACATCCAGCGTCTTAGGGACGCTTGCGACTGAATATAAGCGGATTGTTTGCAACAGTCTGCAGTTAGCTGTAAATAATAGTCCGAATTCGTATCTTTTATTTGATTGTAATTTTCTTTCTTAATAAAAGTTTTTTAAATACCAGATTAAAGTTCCAATTTCAGTGTTAATAGATCCTTACATTTCAACTCTCTCCACCTCGACTCCCCAAGGGTCCGTTGCCTCATCCAAGTTGGATTGCATCATATGGCTGATGGCTTCCCTGTCGGACAGCAGCTGTGCCAGGTCTCGCATGCCCAGGACGTTGCGAAGGGTCGTCGCAGCCAGGAGTCTGGTAGATGCTCTGCAATGAACAACTGATGCTTTTATTTTATTTTTAAAACTAAACTACGAAGCAGTGCCGTAATTTAAATTAGCATTTTTGCGCTCGGTGCGAGCTGAATGAAATGCGCCCTCTGAACTTTTTTGTTGCTATCTCTTTCTTGCACACACTCTATAGCAGACCATCCTCTAAAAACTCTATCATAGTAGACACTGTACGTACTTTTTTAACGACTGGAACGTAAAGGCGGAACAAAAATCTCTGCAAGTTAGACGTGATTTAACCAAGGAGACCGGGCCCTTTTGTTCTCTTTTACATGTTTAAACTGCTTTCTGCCCACGGGTTCACAAACACTGAATGAAAAGTATTAAACTTTATGTAATTTTTCGTAATATTATTTATCTCAATAAGAAATTTCATCGATCCCCTTTAAGCCGTTTTGTCGAAAAGGTCAGACAGGCAGACAGACACTGTATTACTTTAGAATTTGTAGTTAAATCAGTTTAGATTTTTGGGATTTTTTCAACCTTGTGATAAGTTTCAGTGTTCGCGATCAAATTTTGGCTCGCATCAGAGTGCGTTAATTTAAAAGGACAATAAATAACATAAATGTCAACAGCAAAAGATTATTTTTAAACGGTTCATAATTAAAGGACAAATCGGTGAACATTATATAGAAAAAGACACAAACGAAAATAGAACCTGCTCCTGAAGTTTGTAAAAATGAGAATGCACTATACGACCCACCGGGCTACGTCGGCGACGTTTACTAGTTCGGTATGTTAAGTCTACAATAGGGTATATGCATGTGACTTCAAATAAGCTCATATTTACGTATTCTCTATTGATATAGAAATATATCTGTATATTTATTTTTGTATTTAATGATGTTTTTATTGTGAAATTTAATCATTGAAAACTAGATATTTTAAGTCTCAATAGCAAAATGTCTAAACACAACTCTATTGGCACGTGAAGCGTGACGTCATACTTGGACATTTTTGTATGGGCATGAAGTTTTGACTTAGTGTTTACATATGGAACTCGATGATCCGTGACGTCATAAATGCAATGGCTAACATGGCAGCGTTTTTATCACCCGAAACTGAGTGTATAAAAAAATAGTTTTACTTTTAGTTTTTTGCCTCAATAATTAATTTTTTTTAGGGTGATATATTTTTTTTCGTTTATGTATTAACCGAAATAATCGATTAAAAAAAAAACCATGCATATACCCTATTGAAGTTAACGAAATGGGTTTCCAAATCACTGCACTACACCTACAATAAGTATTAAGTATGTAGTCAGCCATTTCAACTTGTTCTATTCTACGTTGAGATTAAGCAAGTATACAAGATTCATCCTACTTATTAGTTATTTCGAGGCCTAAGGTAAAACCGAGTACTGTCGTTCTACCCATCAAAATCAGTCATAAATTTTCATTTTTTAAAACCAGCAATGTGTTGTGAAAATATTCCTCAGTGGGCGAAACGACGCTAGTCATCCTCGTATCGAGGAGTAGTTTCGTTTCGCCCATTCTGGGGCCGTTGATGATGGGCGAAACGAAACTACTCCAACAAATCAGCCAGAAATAATCTTTGCAGATTGATGTTATGCTTAAAATAGGGATTGTATCGATACATCAAGATGTATTATCGATAAATTAAGATGCAATTTATCAATATCAGTCCATCAATCAGGAATGCATTTGCATTTTATGAACCTACTAGTTTCTGCCCACGGCTTCGCACGCGTTGTTTCTATGGAAGCATTTAAAAGGTGATTTCTATCCTACATGAGCTGATTTATGTGATAAAAAGAAGTAAGTCTACGATATGAATTACCTACATGCAAAACTTCAGCCCGATCTGTTCAGTAGTTTCAGCGTGGAGAGGTAACAAACTTCTATCCATCCATACATCTAAACAGCCAAACTTTCGTATTTATAATATAAATGTGAAATGCATTTCTATCTAATTAATCTATTCGTTGTAATAGCTACCTACTAAAATTATTCGATAGCATCGGACAAATATATCTTCAAAGTTGTCCCTCAATAGGTATTGAATAAAATACACATAAGTCGGAAAGAACAGATGTTTGCTATCATTTCACGACTAAACGAACGGCTTGACAAGAGGATAAAATTGTATCAAGGAAAATTTCTAACGTGTTACAGTGTATCTCGATAGGAAAAAAGTCCCTACGAGTCACACTGTGACCGGATCTGTTGTGACTCGTTGGGAACCCGTCATAAGTAGAATAATAAATGCGGACATAGTTGCGGATATACTAACACTTTTAAGGCTATGTGGTGCTGGCTTAGAATTTGCACCACCCCAACTCTTTCCGTGGGTGTAGTAAGAGGCGACTAAGGGATATATATCAGGGGGCGGGCAGCAGCGCCCCCTGCAGAACAATAGGGTATATGCATGTGACTTTAAAAAAGCAAATTTTTTTACGTATTCTCTAGTGATATAGAAAAATATCTTTATATTTATTTTTGTATTTTATGATGTTTTTATTGTAAAATGTAATCATTGAAAAGTAGATATTATAAGTCTCAACAGCAAAATCTCTAAACGCAACGCTATTGGCACGTGAAGCGTGACGTCATACTTGAACATTTTTGTATGGGCATGAATTTTTGACTTTGAGTTTACATAATGGGACTCGATGATCCGTGACGTCATAAAATGCAATGGCTAACAAGGCAGCGTTTTTATCACCCGAAACTGAGTGTAGTTTTACTTTTAGTTTTTTAACTCAATAATTAAATTTTTTTCTGTGTTTTTTTTTCGTTTATGTATTTAACCTAAATAATCAATAAAAAAAATAAAAAAAATCCATGCATATACCCTATTCTACCACCGAACTGCAATCCCCAACCTGCATGCTCAGCGTGGGGATTATGGGCATTGCCCCCATGAAACAAATGCCAATAAGTCGCTTATCAGGAGGCCTGCGTCCAGCAGTGGACCAATACTGTTGAGGTTGAGGTTGAGGTACTTTCATGGAAGAAGAAGGAGATGTTCTCTTACGGCTCAATGGAGCGGCGCCGGCGCGTTGGCGTGCGCTCGCGTTGTAGATACGTTAACGGCTAAACCAAGGTAAGTGGTAAGGATGGTCGTACCAACCCTGCATCAGCAACCCTGACAATGGCGTTGAGAGGCTCCTTGATTCTGTAGTAGACGACGGCGTCTACGGCCACAGTCACAGAATCCCTCGTCAGAACCTGTGAAAGTTTGAATGGATGTACGTACATATGTTTGAAAGAAAGAAAGAAAATGATTTATTAAACACTTAGTAGTCTTTTATTTTATTAGTAGTGTAGTAACACTACTAATAAAATAAAAGACTACTAAGTAACACGAACAAACACAGTGAACAATTATTGGAAAGCTAAAACTAACAAAAGTAGGTACCTACTAAGTAGGTACCTACCTAAGTATTGGGTCGGTACTAAGTAGCCCCCTCTGCAGAAAAACGAGCGCGTGTGTGTAGGTTTAACTGGTCCTGACTCAGCTTGTTGCTCTACACAATAACCTAGAGTAGGCAATTTGTGAAGGAGCGCTGGTTTTCAGTTTGTTACCTATTCACGCCAAAACTACAGAACGGATCGGGCTGAAATATTGCATACCTATAGATAATTCTAATCCTGGAATCCAACATAGGCTGCTTACTTTTGAATTTGCTGGCTTGCAGATCCCGTGCGATAAAAAGTAGGGGTTATCTCTGTCCTTTTTATCGATTAAAAAAAAAGGAGGAGGTTTTCAATTCGACTGTACTTTTTTATATTTGTTACCCCAGAACTTTTGACTGGGTGATCCGATATTGATGATTCTTTTTTATTTAAAAGCTGGTGCTTTCTGTGTGGTTCCAGTTCAATTTGGTCCAGTTCTGACAATAGCGTCCACGAGAAAACCATATACCTAATAGAAGTCGGTTTATAGTTTTTCAAAACAAACTCAATTATTCTTATATTATTTCAGATGCATTCAGTTACATTTTTCCTGACTGACGTAGGCTAATAATACTATTTTATACGGATGACCGAAGCTAATCATAAATTAAATTAATAGGAGCACCCCTAAGTCTAGACTTACCTTACTTTAAGTATACTTTTTTAGGAACATGGGGAATAAATCTCAGTTGTAATTTAAGTAGGAATGAACTCATGTTAATAAACAACGGATTCAACAGATTACGCATGACCAACTGCTCTTAATTTCGTTTTAAATGATCAAAACATGTGGCCCAAAATAACCATCGAGTCATCAGTGTACAAACAAAAAACTACGTACCTATATGGTACCTAATACAGGTTGGCACATTTAGATCGGTCAGTATGGGAAAGTTGAAGTTTAAGACATACAAAGATCTTTTCTTAGGAACCATGCCATCGATTTTAGTAACAAGAAAAAGTGCATTCATGCATTTAAAAAAAACTAGTAATCAGCTTGGGAATCGAACCCGGACGATTTGAAAAATAAAACTTACACTATTTATATGTAGATACCACTAGCTGCGCCCCGCGGCTTCGCACGCTCTATTCAAGTAGCCTATGTCCGTCCCCGGGATACCGTTTACCTCCCTGCCAAATTTCATCAAGATTCGTTCAGCCGGGAACGAAAAAAAAACTATCCTATGTTCGTTTCCTGGTTTTAAGCTACCTCCCCACCAATTTTCAGCCAAATCGGTTCAGCCGTTCTCGAGTTATAAGTGTTGTAACAAACACGACTTTCTTTTATGTATTAGGTCCTTACATAATTATGAAATTGGCGTTTTGTATGGGAGGAACAAAAAGTCGAATATTTTTTAATATAATATATTTAATTAATCAAAGTATGAACCATTATTTTCTATGCACTTTTGCCATCTTATAGGTAGTTCATTGATCCCTTTACTAAAAAAACGTCGGACGGGAATCAATAAAATCTTTGAAGGCGATTTGGACTGCCCCATCGGAGTTGAATTTTTTCCCTTGCAAGAAGTTATCCAAATTTCGAAAAAAATGGTAATCTGTTGGAGCAAGGTCCGGGGAGTACGGAGGATGTCTTAGACTTTCCAATTGAAGCTCTTCTAATTTAGTAGCCGTCTGTTGCGCAGTGTGTGGTCTAGCGTTGTCGTGAAGCAGCAGTGGCGTGGAGCGATTGACCAGCCTAGGTTGTTTAGCCGCTAGCTTTTCCATCATGGTTTGCAATTGCTGACAATAGACATCAGCCGTAATAGTCTGGCCAGATTTGAGAAAACTGTAATGAACAATACCGGCACTAGTCCACCAAACGCTTACAAGTAACTTTTTTGGGGTTAATTTTCGCTTGGGGCAGGATTTGGCTGGCTGGCCAGGATCCAACCATTGCGCTGAGCGCTTCCGATTATCGTAAAGAACCCATTTTTCATCACAGGTAATGATTCGGTTTAAAATACCTTCATTATTGTGCCGGTTTAGTAATGTAACGCAGCAGTCGACGCGCGTTTGCCGGTTTGCTTCAGTCATTTCGTGAGGTACCCACCTTTCAAGCTTTTTAATCTTCCCAATTTGCTTCAAGTGAATTAAAACAGTTTTATCACTAAAATCGCAGCCTGCAGCTAACTCGGACGTGGTTTGCGATGGATCCGCTTCCACAATAGCCTTCAACTCTTCATTATCAACTTGAGTCTCAGGCCGTCCACGGGGCTTGTTCTGCAGGTCGAAATTTCCAGAACGAAAACGTTGGAACCAAAAACGAACTGTGTTTTCTTTTGCAACACGACCGCCATACACATCATTCACCCTTCGAGTTGTTTCCGCAGCACTAGTGCCACGGCGGAACTCGTACTCGTAAATAATGCGATATTTTAAGTTTTCCATTTTGTAAAATGAGTGACGCAAACAGAAAAAAAGTACGAAAAACGCCAATTTCATATGTAAGGACCTAATATATAGATTTGTGTGGGCAATGATGTCTTAAATGCAATAAAATGCACTGTTTTCATATTCTTTAATTTATTTTAGTAAGTTTTCGAATTGGCAACATTTTTTTTTAAAGATTGTGTTTGGGAAGATTGCATTTTTGCGTACAGGTAATTCTAGGCCTGGAAATAGGCAACTTTTTATCCCATAAATAAGTTCCCATGGAATAAAAATATAGAAACAACTCAACTCACAAAAAATTTAATGTGCTTATTCATTTTCTTCAATAGCTAGATTTTCAGTTCTTTAAACTCTCCTTTTCTGTATTCGATTATAACTGAATTATACTGAATTTAAACTGAATTCGAATTCAGTTTAAACAGATTTATTTATCATAAAACAAAATTATTCACTTATAATAAGATAAAACTTGTAAATCCATCATGGTTATTAATACTAAAGTTATTTACAACGGGATATTTACCATGATTTGAATTTTGAGCTTTCCAATATTTTGGCACAGTTTCATGCGCCATGATCACAGAATAACGAAATATTGGAAAGCTCAAAATTCAAATCATGGTAAATATCCCGTTGTAAATAACTTTAGTATAATAAGATAACCGCTATATTATTAACGCTAAGCATTTAACAATATCCAATAGGTAATCTATAATAAGAAGTCCCTGAATACATGGTCAATATCATAACCGTGCAAAGTTTATACTATCGTGTCCAATGTTCAGCAGTTGTGAACAGATAGCTTGCAGACTGACCTGAATTTGAAGCATTTTGGATCTACCTATAAAATAAATATCTAGCTGAAAGAGTACAGTTTACATGACGCGTAAAATGGGTTTGATTTTCGTTGCGGGACAATTTTTTGTATTGAAAATCAAAAATTAATACATGTTATAAATTGTAATGAGAAGCTCCCATGTCAAGTCCTCGAAAAATGGTGAGACTTGGAATAAGCAACATTTCACCTGATAGGTAAATTGGGAATATTTTTTTGTGTTTAAAAATTATATGTCACAGGTAAATAAGTGAATCGATCGAAGTAAAATAGGTAAATTTGTAATTTGGTAGTCCTTCCTTTCTTCTTATAATGGCGTCTACGTCTGGGTTGACATAATTTCGCCAATGTCCGTAATATTAGAGATTAAAATTAAAATAAAAGCAACGTTGTTCGGTAATAAAGATAGATTCAACAACATTAGCTTAGATGACTTGAGGACAGAGATAAAAATTACCATCGATTAGAATTAGAGCTTCCTGTCACTTCGGTCAATAGTATTTTAGTTCTTTAAAATAAAACTGACCAAGTGCGAGTCGGCCTCGCGCACGAAGGGTTCCGTACCATTATCTATAAAAAAAACAAAAATCAAAAAGTCAACGTGACGCGGTCACCCATCCAAGTCAGTAGGTACTGACCGCGCCTGACGTTGCTTAACCTCGGTGATCGGTTCTCAAGGTGATTATGGACGTTACCCACCTTAAATATAAAAATTTAACTTTTATTATTTGTTGTTATAGCGGCAACAGAAATACATCATCTGTGAAGTTTTCAACTGTCTAGCTATGATGACGATTCATGAGATACAGCCTGGTGACAGACGGACAGACCGACAGGCTTAGTAATAGGGTCCTGTTTTACCCTTTGGGTACGGAACCCTAAAAATGTTTTTTTTTGTTTTAATCCTAGTTGGCACAGTGACCCAAGGAACTTAAACTATCAGTCATCTTGCATGTACCTAGATGACCCAGCTATAACACAAACTCCGCTTACTCTACTATGGCTAGGTAATGCTGTTTTATTGTAACTCCTCTCTATTTCAGTAGAAAATAGGCGATCGTGGGTAAGTTTAAGATCGTATTGCACGCTCATTTGCCAACGTAAATAGAAGTAAACTTTAGTATTTAGTCACGTACCACGTGGTTAAGCATTTTTGCTGCCTGTGGCATTGGTATTGAAAACTGTTAACCTAGTTTCAATTATTTCTTGGAAGCTAATGTTGGGCTAAAGCGTAAAAAAAGTTAAAATCCGGGAATACTTAGAAATACGATACTTAATTTTTAAAGAGTAAAGGACAAATAAATGAAAAAGAGAAGAGTAAAGAAATTAAAGAAGAAGGGTAAAAAATTAAAACATTTTTGAAGAGTAGAAACAATGGGATAGGAGTAATAGTTTCCTATTGTATTGAATTTGTTTGAATTGTATCTTTAGTCTGTAGTGTGTCTGTAGAACTAAATATTTTTTTATCTTTCTCTCTATCTATTGTTGCGTTTTTTTGAGTTTTAAATATAGATGACGTCCTAGCCGAATTTTCAACCACGGTGGAACGTTTCTACGTAGACGATCCATATGGGCAGGAGATATTAAAAATTGTAGTATTGTAATTTTGAAAAATATATGGATAGGATTGGAGAGTCTGAACATGGTATGAAAGCCGGACTTGGTCGGAAAATTTGTGTACCAATATTTAAAGCCGGATCCCATACAAACCTACACAAAAAGCTAGTTTTCCGCCATTCAAACCTGATTAATTGATGTGGCTGTAAACTATCAATCAAAGTTTTACGAGATACTAAACAATCGTTTCATGTTCCCCCATTGTCTGGGATATGGGAAGCTAATAATAGGGATTTGTTTAAACCGAAGAAAAATCGATTTCAGAAAAGTTTGGATGAAAATCTCAATCATTGCACAAATATGTAAACAAATTATTAGAAAACACATAATTGAATTAAAACGACAAACATAGATTAAAAAAAACATCAAAGGTTATTTTCATTATTGTGTATAAGCCCACACACTTCGAGTATTTAATTTCATAAAAAAAACCTCGGTCAAGATTTTCACCTGCGAAATACCTGATCGAAGTAAAAAAATATGATTGTTGTTGTTTTGATATCGCGGATGAAAACAACTACAAATAAAGTACAATCTTATTCATCACTTCACCTTACTTATTTGAGGTGTAAATATAAGACACGAATTGGACAAGTTACCTCTTGTGGCGGCACATCAAACGACACTGTCCTCAGATCCACTTTCCTGTAGCTGTCGATACAAGGCAGCACAAAGAACAGGCCAGGACCTCTAGCGCCGCCTTTCCTGAGCCGCCCTAACCTGAAGATGACGGCGCGTTCAAACTCTGTGACCACCTAAAAGAAGAAGCATGTTAAATCGCCACCTTCAATTCAAGGATCTCGAAAGATACATTTTATAGGCCTTGGAAAGACTCATCTAGGTAATTTATTAAAATTATCATTGGCATATTAACCAATGATTACCGTTAGAAATTGTTTAAATACAATGTAAAGTCAAATACAAAAATGTTATTGATGATCAACCTTGTAATAGGTAAATCTCGAGATATATTTAACAAAATACTAAAAACCAAGCTATATAAAAGCAATGACGCGATCATAACACTTACTAACATATTAAGTTTTTAAAAATGTTTTATGATGTAAGAATAAAACTCGTTAATAACAAAGAAAATTACAATAAGGATAAAAATGATGATGAATAAGATTCCTCCCTACCTTGAAACACTCAAACAATGAGAAAGGAAAAGTGATGATGACCAGCAGGTACGACAGAAGAGTCACACATCTCTCGACACAGGTCACCGAGTCAGGATTCGCTGTCACAAAACACACCAAATTTCAGAATCATCATCAATACATCCTATAAAAAACCTTACAAGTAACTTTTACACAAAGCGCACATAATTCGAAGCCTTCTGCAAGCTTGTATTGTCAAACTACTTACGCATTTGTATTGTGATTGCGCAAGAAGTACCGGTATCGCAATCTAAAATATTTAAATTTACAGGATTAGGATAACAGAATTTTCGTCACTTTTTACAGAACTTTGAAACAATAGTTCAAGTACTCACGACTTGGCACGTTGTCACGCCTAGTACTAGCTGTTCGAGTTTGCAATTCCGTACGCAGCATTTTGAAAGAATACAATATTATATTAGAATTAATTAGATTATAACACATGCGATAACCGAATCACAAACGATAGAAGTATCTAATCCAACACTCGCGGACAGTGCTGACAAACAGACTGACAGTCAGAAAGAGTCCAGCTGTTTACACGACCCAAAAAACTACACTGAATCCTAAAAATATATTACAATGCGATGTTCCACAATAAAGCTGTTCAGTCAAATAGGTATTTACGTATTTCGAGGTAGCACTCCACCTCCCCAGACTCCTTGTCGAGGCAACCGCAATCCATGACGGAAAAGAGTTCGCGGTATTTTAATACCATTGACTGGGTTTTGTCAATGCTTTTTATGTAAAGTGGTCGTGTCTTCAAAGCGGTGTCTAGTGGACTAAGGTGAGTGAGGAGATGCGCGGAAGAGCATGATGGTAAAAATAAATAAATAACGCACTTTCGGACATATTGGCGACCGGCGCGGCCGTTCGGCGGGCGCGAGCTTCCAAATTGCGGGACTCAGTATTTTAGCGTTCGATGCACTGGATCTCAACAGGATGTTTGGATAATAATTTCATGAATATCTTATTGTTTACAATACAGTAATTACCGTTCTCTATTGTAAAAATACTTCTGATGTTAACTGATTTAAAACAATCATTAGATAGGTAAATGAACGGCTTTTATTAGCTTTCTTATAGTAGAATTATAACAAAGGTTTTATAGTTGTAAACAACGAACTAATCTCTGGAATTCAAATCAGTAATACTAACGAGGCTTGAAGATTTGCTTCTCAAACCAACTTCTCGAGTATTTTCATAGCCTGTCGTAACTTCTACAAATGACTACAAGCAATATAAATTTTGATGCGGTAATTTGGCAACAAGAATATTAATTCAGAAAGCAGTAAATCTCGATTTGGGTCGCAGTTTGGGTCTAGATTCGACGTCTTTGATCCAAGATTGTCGGTATCTATAGATAGATTGATCTCCCAAACATTGTTGTCCAGATATTCGTGATGCCTATTGTTAGTTTGGTGGGCATGTGTTTTATCTTCATGTGAACGCACCATTATTCCAAGTTTACATTAGAATAAAAACATCATAAAAACTCGACAGATTTTCGTTGACGCGTTTAATGTTTTCCTAAACTTAAGACTTTGTAATGAAATTCCCATTGACGGTAAATAAGAGGGAACATTTTAAGAAGTAAGGAAAATCATCGACTGTCTAAAAAGGTCAGGCACATTGGAGACCTATAAATTTATATTCCTAAAAGGAATGGCCAAAGCAATGGCCCTAGATGGCAGGATGTAGTTTGAACTTTAAGGAGCCGGTCAAACCACAGTTTTAACCTTTGCCTTTGTCCTTGGCCTCACAATCCCTTTGGGTTTCTTTAACGTATCAATTAATTTTTAGTTCCTTTCCCACATAACCTGAGTGTTAATGCTGCTGGCACGGCATATCCATTATTTTGGACTTGAAGCCGCACACCGGACAGAAACTTAACTTTTGTATTACCTACGATTATTGTAGTTCCACATTTATGACACGCACACCATATGACTCATTTTTAGTAGTGTACAAAATGTATACACTAATATTTGAGTTCGAGTCGGTTAGATTTTTTTTTATTACTTGGAGTAATTATGAGTAATTATGATTATTTATTATTACAATTTCCCAAATGATTTTTGAACCATCGATCAAAAAAAAAAACGTAGACTGAAAATCTAGGCGTACCTACCTAGGGTAGACATGTGAAAGTGAGAAGAAACATTGTCAAAATGTGTATGTATGAGCAGGTCATAGCATAATTTTTCTATTTGTGTATAATTTTGTCTTGGTATTTTTAACCGACTTCAAGGGAGGTGGTCTCAATTCGACTTTTTTATGTTTGTTACCTCAGATCTTTTGACTGGGTGGTTCGATTTTCATGATTCTTTTACTTAAAAGCTGGTGCTTGCCGTGTGATCTCATTTTAATCTGGTTCAATTCTGACAGTGGGATCCAGGATGGCAGACAATTGGCAAATTATCTTTGGTGATAAAAACTGTGTGTGTGTGTGTGTGTGTGTGTGTGTGTGTGTGTAAGTGCGCCATCTCCTACTGTATAAGCTGATGACTAGTCTTTAACATAATAAACAACCACACACACTAAATCCAGACAAAAAAATCTTTGATTTGAAATAATGATTTAATGAAGTTCCAATGCTTTACTCTAAAACTAAACTTGCAAAGAGGTACTGGGCTACTGTTTAAAAAAGGACCAGGGTAGTTTGCTCCAGCTGCAAGAAAGGTCTTCGTAAAGTCAGTGGGAAATTAATAAATAATCATTGAGTTCTTCTCCGCACCGATATTGTGTTCAAGGTTTGCAGATAGCGAAGCTGCAAGAAACAGAAATTGTGATTGTCAACAAAAAAATTATAATGAAGAAGAATAGATTCTGAATCATGAGAATGAGCCTCGTAACTTCATGGAAGATTTGGACTGTGATCAATGATTTTTATAAATACAACAGTTATTATTTTATTTATTATTTTTCTCATGAAAGCCAAAATCCTAGTAGAGCTTTATTTGCGACTTCTGTAGGTAAGTATTTCAATGCTTCTCACCGATTCACCTACCTTACTCTCCGCGATGCGGCTTACAAACCTACATAAAAACCTTGTAGGTATACGTAGAGTTGTAAGTAGTATCGACATTCCTTATGACATGCAGGGACGCATTGTCATTTGGCAAACATTATTTTTATTTCTGTTATGTTAATTTTGTGTGTCTTGCTATGTTTATTTTAAAAATGAGAGTAGCAAAATCACTGTGTGACAAAACTGCATTGTAATAAATCATCGTCATCATAATCATCAACCTGTATTAGTGTACATAGTCCTCCCATAGAGAGCGCCATAGCACCCTGTCTTCAGCTTGATGCATCCAGCATCTGCCTGCAGTCTTTCACCTTGCCAGTTTTGTATTAAAAAAATATTAAAACAAAAGCCTAAATGGGAATGCAGCCGCAGTAGAGTCTGGGCAGCGTTGATTGATTACTCTAAAGTGCAAACAATATTCCTACTTTTCAACTCTTGCGCTGACAGGTTCCGTGGCCACATCGGTGGATTGTAACTGGGTCTGAGCTCTGGCTTCCCTGTCTTTTAGCAGCTGTGCCAGGATTTCCATGCCCAGCACGTTGCAAAGAGTCGTTACTGATAAGAATCTCGTTGATGTTCTGCAAAGAACCACAGCTTAGACTTCGGCTCCAGTCTTTAATCATGGCTAAAATCTAAGTGCGTTTATTTGTATGAACTACTGGGGAGTAATGAACAAAATGGGGGTACCTAGCTAAGCCGCCAGGCTGTGTCTGCGGCGTTCGCGAGTTCGGTGTGTAGAATCAAATATTGATGTTTACAAAATGGATTTCTCAAGCAGTTTTTTTGTGGCTAGGCCAGCCATTTTGAACTTAGTTAAATTTTAAAACATGTAGTTTGAGAATAAGCTTTAGTCATAAGGTTTAGTCATTTTTATACTACTACTAAGGTATGATAAGGACACGACACACAGAAATCGTGAAATTTAACACTTATTACAAATAAAAGAAATCGTCTATATGAATGGAGTGTAAACAGAAATAAAACGAACTTCAGGGCAGCAGCGATGTCAAAAAAATGGGCCTTAGTTGACGTCATAATTATTAGAATCTCTTTGAAACTAAACTGGCAAAGAAGGCATCTGGCTACTGCTGGCAGTGGTTCTAGTGCTAGCACCAGCACCAGTACCACGGTAGCTGGCTTCACCTCCAAGAAACGTCCTCATGAAGTCAAGGGGGAATGGAAAAATAATCGTTGAGTTCTTCTCCGCTGATATTGTGTTCAGAGATTGCAGATAGCGAAGCTGCAAGAAACAGAAACAGGGATTGTTAGCTATAACCAAAATAAGACGAAGTTAAAAAAATAACAAGGACAGCATGACAACGTTCAGAATCAGAGAATGAGGGACAAAAGAGCCTTGTAATCTTATGGAAGGTTTAGACTGATAGCTTACCTCGGCATCATCATGAGTCCACTGTTAGACACAGATCTCCCCTAATGAGCGCCATAGTGCCCTGTCTTGAGCTTGCCGTGTCTAGCATCTGCCTGCAGTCTTTCGCAGGACATCTTTTCACCTGGGCGCAGGTCGTAATAGCCTGCGTCCACTCAAAAACCATTTAACCCCAGCGGTTGTCGGTTTTTCATTGAAATATGGCCGGCCCACTGCCTCTTCAGCTTGCTACTTCAAGCTATGTCAAACTATAGTTTCGGATGTATACAAATACCTGTAGCGCCATAGGGTTATCCACCATGAGCAACGAGGCTTCCTTCAAAGCCTGGGAGGCTTTGATCTCCCCCTTTGCAGCAACAATCTTGGCTCTTGCTTCCCGGTCTGCTTCTGCTTCCGCTGCCATTGCTCGTTGCAATTGCATTGGCAGACGAACGTCTTTACTGGAAAGCAAAAAAAAGTTTAATTAATTTTAAAGGAATCAAATATATCCCAAGATTCGTGACTTGATTCTTCCCTCGGTACGGGCAGCGTAAAAGACTACTAAAGTAGAGAAAATATTCTTACATTTCAACTCTTTCCACCTCGACGCCCCAAGGCTCCGTGGCCTCATCCAAGGTGGACTGCATCGTATGGCTGATGGCTTCCCTGTCTGACAGCAGTTGTGACAAGTTTTTCATGCCCAGCACGTTACGAAGAGTTGTGGCTGCTAGGAATCTTGTTGATGATCTGCAAAGAACAATTGTTTAGTCTGTTCGGAGACGCGGGGCGTGCAGCGGTGCATGCAACGGCCCCTTCATCATACATGCGTAAACATAAACATATCACAATGTACGTTGAAGTTTATGGATAGCCGGTGCGTGAAAAGTGGCGGTGCACGGCGCGTGCGATGCGTCAAATCAAACAAACGCGTGTAAAATCGCTTCTCCGTAAACACACTCTACCAACGTCATATGTTTGAATTCTGTGCGGGCCGCGTCGCTGCACGCGCAGCGTCTCCGTAAACAAGCACTTAGGCTCCAGTCTGAGATCTTGGCTGGAATCTGAGTGCATGTATTTGTTTGAAATATTGAGGAGAAAAGAACAAAATAAGTACCTATCCAAGCATGAATAAGCTGTTGTTGTTCCGATTTCCGGCTTGTTGGCTTCTTAGGCGCAATTGGGTCAAGTTAATTAAAACTACCGGCCATTTGTCATTTATTTACATTTTTGAATACCTTTACTTACTTTTTTAATATTGTTCTTTGCCCAACACAATTAGAATTTACAACACATTTCACCCAACAAAACTGTTTACAATTAAAATAAGATTTATCTGCAATTGAATGTTAATTGTTAATATAAATAATCATCTTATACTTTATCAATAATACAAAAACATAGGCTAAAAACGCGCAACAGGTTAACAGCTAGTAGATAGTGCGTAGTAGTATTAAAATTGTCGTACCAACCCTGCATTAGCGACTCTGATGATGGCGTTGAGAGGGTCTTTGATTCTATAGTAGACGACGGCGTCTACGGTAACTGTCACAGAGTCCCTTGTGAGAATCTGGAAATAATGCACATGCTTTTAATCTAACAAACACGCAATCGATCAACTTAAAGAAAGAGTACTTAATCTAAGCGTAGGTATTATACCTACGTTAATATTAAAACTGTGTACAGTTGACGGACATGGAGGGTGGGTACCAGAAATATTGGAAATAAGAAGTTTTACTGAAAGGAAACATTTTTTTTATTTATAAGTATAACTGCAGGCACAGAATTAAAAAAAACCGGTAATCGAACCCACTAAAATCCAAAATATCATCCTGAATTTTATATGGCAATTGGTAGAGTCGGTCATAAGAATGAAATCTGACGAGGAGATGAAAACCCTAATATGAGCCAAGAACTGGGGAGACAAAGATTTGGCTTCCTTGGAGGTCAGACGCTTGTCCTACTCCAGCCTTTCTATGTATGTATCTATCTAAATTCTTTTTTTTTTTAGTGACTTTACTTATGAAGAACATGTTAAACTGGAAGGATTTACTTTAATTTAATACAAATTTAACTAGTTACCTCCTGTGGGGGCACATCAAACGACACTGTTCTCAGGTCCACTTTTCTGTACGCGTCGATACAAGGCACCACAAAAAACAGGCCAGGGCCTCTAGCGCCACCTTTTCTGATTCGCCCTAACCTGAAGATGATGGCGCGTTCGAACTCTTGTACCACCTTAAACGTGCATTATTTAATACGTGTTCTACTGTTGACTTACTCTACATTTTTGTTTATCATTTGTATAACTTTAGCTTATTTTATATCTGTTAAGTTCTTATTTTGCATGTAACCGCTGTAAATCTGACCATGGTAGACTAGAGATGCTATAGATTGACATAAGACCAATGTAAACATTACCACCTAGTTCCACAGTTATAAATTCATTTATCATTTACCTAGAGAGACATTAACGTTTAAGCGGAACAAGAATCTACCGAATTTTAGTTCTTAGGTATAAAATACTTGTAATTGGAAATGGATTTCTAACTTTGTAAAGTAAGGCAAAAATGTTAAATAGAAAAACAGAGCATATCGATTCTTTTAAAGGGTAGAATAGACACATCGAATCATCATCGAGATTAAGTCCTTCAATTTGAATAAAGTATAGTAAATGTGTAACTATTAATGTATTCTGGCTTGAACAAAACATCGCCGCCCTCCTAACGAAGAAACGTTTTGTGAAGGCTTTAATAAAACGAACGCTTTGGCGTACCATAGCGTTAGTTTTGAAAATTTGTCATGGCATGTCTTGCTGAAAGGATGGCATGCCAAAGCGTTAGTTTTATCAAAACTTTCAGAGAAATTGTACAAAAACTATCCTCTTATCGATGCAAACGATAATAATAATGATTGTCGTTTCAAGCATAAGCTTACAGTGAGTTTCTTACCCTGAAACATACAACCAACGAAAAAGGCAACGTGATGATGACCAACAGATACGAAAGCAGAGTCACACATTTCTCAACGATAGCGGCCCCGGCGTGATGATTCCCTGTCACAAAACACATGAATTTGAGAATCATCATAAATCTACATTATCTATTTTTATTCTATAATATAAAAATAAGTCGGGTTTTCCTTCCTGACGCTATAACTCCAGAACGCACGAACCGATTTCCACGGTTTTGCATTCGTTGGAAAGGTCTTGGGCAACGCAGAAAATAGAAACAACGCGTGCGAAGCCGCGGGGCGCAGGTAGTAAATTTATATAAAAGAAAGTCGTGTTAGTTACACTATTTATAACTCAAGAACGGCTGAACCGAGTTGACTGAAAATTGGTGGGGTGGTAGCTTAGAACCAGGAGACGGACATAGGATACTTTTTATACCGTTCTCGGCTGAACAAATCTTGGTGAAATTTGGCAGGGAGGTAAACGGTATCCCGGGGACGGACATAGCTACTTGAATAGAGCGTGCGAAGCCGCGGGCAAAAGCTAGTACATATATAAAAAGAAAGTTGTGTTAGTTACACTATTTTATAACTCAAGAACAGCTGAAGCGATTTGGTTCAAAATTGGAGGGGAGGTAGCTTCAAACCAGGAGACGGACATATAATACTTTTTATCCCGTTCCCGTGGGACGTGACATAAAGGAAATCGACGGGGGCGCAGCTAATATCATAGAAAAACCTGACGTGTAACTTTTACACAAATCACACACAATTCCAAGCCTTCCTTATGCAAGCTAATGCGGTGCAAATGCGTAGGTAGTTTTTTAAACTACTTACGCATTTGCATCGCGTTAGCGCTAGGAGAACAAGGTAGAGTAAAAGTAATTACTAGCTACTATCAGCTAATTACATTAGCTGAAGTTGTTTTGTTGTAACTTTTTAATTTGAATCTGAATTTACGCTACTCACAATCGATGTATTTTTTAGATCGAAAAGAGGGGGGAATTTTTGAAAATATTTTACATTCATTTTATGACCGAGTATTTCTGAACCAACCCTGTAAATTTGGTCCTGTACATTCCTTTTTTAGGTATTTGAGGGATTTGTTTCGGTATACAGGTAGTTTTAGGCCTGGAATAACACATAGACTATTTTTTTCCCATAAATCAGGTACCTTGGGATAGAAATAAAGTAAAAGGTTACCATAGAAACAACGGGAAACCGTGAACAGCAACTTTATAGTTATTTCATAAATATTTTTTATTAGTTAAATAGCTCTTTGACTAGAGCGTTGTAAGTGGATACTAGCCTTCTGTGAGTTTTGGCTTTTGACTTACATTGTTAGCAAAGTTTAGTAGTTGTTTAAAATACCGTATTACCGTTCTCCATTAGACAATACTTTTGCTTGATAATTTCAAACAATAATTAGATCTTAGACAGCAGTAGGTAAATCTCAATTTGGGTTGCAGTTTGTATCTAGATTCGACGTCCTTTATCCAATATTATCCGTATCTGTAAATAGATTGATTTTCCAAACATGGTTGTCCAGATCATAGATTTAAGAATAAAACTATAAGAATAGAACAAAAGTAATACTAATAAAAGATTTAGATGATTATTTATCGGGTATTTATTGTGTACCTACGTTTTTATTTCCCCTACGTTTCTGCGTTAGGGGAAACGTCCATTCTTTTTAATAAGTTTTAGTTAAGTTTAGTAACATTGGTGAAGGTCCTAAGCCCTCAAAGGTCATCTCGTATTCTCAGAAAGCAGCCAATCAGTAGGTCCTCGGAAGGTCAAGATATTTGTGATTTACGAATATGTTAGTTTGGTGGGCATGTGTTTATCTTCACATGTGGTAAGCATGTAGTTATCATCGTTTTATCACTATCACTCTTTATTTACATAAAATACAAGTACATCCTAAAAGAAAACATAAAAATATTATCCAATGATTTATGCAAAGAGAATACAATAACTCTTACGAAGTTATTGAATTCTCTTTGTCAATAACCAAAGAGAATACAATAACTTCGTAAGATAGGCAAAGGGGATAACGGGGATAACAAAGAGAATACAATAACTTCGGAGAATACCATAACCAAAGAAAATAAAACGCTACGCTGAAGTTATTGAATTCTCTTTGACATTAACTCCGTAAGATAGGCAAATAGAATAGGTACCAAAGAGAATACAATAACTTCGGAGCATTGAGTTTATATGGTACCTTCGGAGAATACAATGACCAAAGAAAATAAAACGGTTTAATCTATAAATAGTATGTAAACCGGGGAGGGGTTCAGCCTATTTGATGATAGTAACGAGGCGTTATCGTGACGTCTCATATTTATATGGGATTTGCGTAGTTCCCAGTCCGCTCGAAAGGGGGTGAGATCGGGCGCTCTACTAAAATGACGTCTCGATACTGTCGTCAAACTCGTGAGTTCAGTTTCAGAAAGTTAAACTCGAGTATTCAAATGCAACTTTCATGCACGGTTCAAGTGAGGAATTTTTGACAGATTTTTATTGAAAACTGCCAAAACCGCGACGTGTTTAAATCTGACTCGCTAAAAATTAATTAATGAAAAGTAAAGTAGAAAATCTCTCAAAAGTTTATAATAAAAACAAATTTAAAATTTTGAAAAACCCACGACGGATATATTAGTAGGTACCTACTTAAAAAAGGACGTTGAAAAAGGAAGAAATATTTTTTTGCAATACGGCTAAATAGGATTGAAAAAGACAATTAAATTATAATTTAATTGTCTTTTTCAATTTATAGCTTCCTAAATTTTTTTCCCTACCCACTAGCGACCCGGCACGCTCCAAGGTTGGGAGCGGTAAAGCAGCGGCTCACAAAATTCTAGAAACTGGTGCACGTGATGGGGCCAGCTGTGTACAATCGCCTTCCAAAAATGATTACCGCTGCCCGATGAACGCAGTCCTTTAAAAACAAGCTGAAGAAATGTACGCCTTATTGGACAATTTATTATTTGTAATTTATTATAACTTAATTCATTTGCGTTATTTAATAAATAATCTGAATCTACAAAGTCAAAAAAATCCGTCGGGGGGCTGGGCGTGGGCGCATTTTTTTGATCACGGTATCTCATCTATTCATGAAAAATGTATTTATTCTAAAGAACTTGGACGTGCCATGGTATTTAGGTAGTCATAATTTTATTAGTGTTAGAAGGTAGTGTATTAGTAGGTAAGTATAGTTAGTATATTTATAAATGGTCCAGATAATTTATTTATTTCGAGAATGGTATTTATCATCATTGCCTTTGAATATTGCCGCGATTTTTATGAATGTGTAGTATAAGAAATTCATAGCATGTCTGTTATAGTTGGTTATTTATCATACATGTCTCGTAGTACCTACCTATATGCCCTACATAGAATTCAGATATTTCGCATTTATGACCACTCTTTTTCCATATAGCTGTTAAGTTTTTTGCTCCGTTATGTATTAAAATTATGTAAATTTAGTTCAGAAATGTAGGGACCTTCCTATGACCTACACACAGCATTATCTAGCTCCAAGCTAAGCAAGGCATATATTATACAATACTATACACTACATAGAAAACATCCAGAACGGCCTAATGAAATATCTGCAGATCGTGCAAACATTTGTCCCGAAGCAGGAATCGAACCCGCAACCTCCTGCGTCGCAGGCGGACCTTCACCCACCGCGCCACTAATTAGCAACTGGGGTCCTCAACAATGACGCAGCAAAGTCAATGAAGTAAGTAAAGTAAAAAATATTTATTGCAGCAATCTATACTAATACCTATTATAAAGAGGAAATATTTTATTGTTTGTTTGTATTGAATAGGCTCTGACACTAATGAATCAATATAAAAAATTCTTTCATCATTAATAAGCTTACTTTTCATGGAGTGACATATTTTATCCCGGAATTCCCACGGGAACGGGAACTACGCGGGTGAAACCGCGAGGTGCAGTTAGTACAAAATAAAGACAGACAAACACGAAAATATATTATGCACGTTAGAGACTCAGTGTAACCGATAAAAATTACATTATTGAGACGCATAATAGAGCATCAACCGAGTTCGAGAAGAGACGAGCGACGTGTGTAGGTACGTATCTTTACATGTTACTTAACATCTTTGTTGGCACAGAAAATTACAATGAAATAATGTGAATATATAAGACATACCTACTTAGTATTTACAATTGAAACAATTGGGATAACTGCAAACTGTTATCCATATCAATACCACTTGGACCCAACCCCCAAGACGCTGACCACTTTGCCCGCTTTATGCTGATGCGCTGCGCTACAAACTCATCAGCTCTCGGGTCACGCGTCGCTTTGACCAGAAACTGATTCTTTTTTTAAACCCGGTGCGGCTTGGTAATACTTCAAAGACCTAGGGTCTCGACTCTAAGGCCTTGTTTACGGAGATGCGGGATTCAAACCAGAATTCAAAAATGTCGCACCGGCGGCATACCGGCGTGCACCACCACTCTTGACGCTCCGCCTATCCAAAAACATCAACAAACATTCCGTTATGTTGTATTTACGCGTGCGATGACGGGCCCGCTGCACGCACCGCTGCACCATTGGTCATATACATCGAAAAAAAAGTGTGGTCAACTACCCTCAATTTGACTACTTAAAACGATTTACCGATAAATAAACGACCATAGAGTATAAATATCCTACCCATTTTATCTAAAATTTACATATTTACAATTTACAAGTTAACACATAATTACGTTACGCTTGCCTTATTGGTAACTCACTAATAGGCATTATCTTTGTGTCGGTGATTTTTCGGATCTTATTATTTATGAGCAGCGCGCTACCCGCGTCTCCGAAATCAAAGCCTAAGGGGAGCAAATGTGCTGGCTCTGTCCACATGTTACTTGCATACATGAATTACTGTCTCTAGGGCGTTGTCTGCCCAAGACAGGTTTCAAGTTTCAGCCCTACCTTGTACTTGTATGTGGTAAGATTTAGGTTATTGCAATATTAGATTTATGGAACAAGATCTGGTGGTGAAATTATAAGAGGTGCCAATTAAACGCGAACCTATAAACATTTTTTTAGTATCTTGAATTGGTATTCGTTTTGGGTGATGTTATATTAGGTTATGGTCCGCTACAAATACATGATAACCAGACCTATCTCCGGTCAATTATGGGAGCCTCTCATATTCTGATAATTCTAGGATAAGAAGTGCACCTGTGTCTGCGCTGTAAAGCATCACATGAGATCACCTTATATAGTAGTAGAGAAGTGTCGCCACGTGCTAACAGATGGCGTTATCGCAAAGAACAAAATTGCCACTTGAGTGAGGTGTTAGTTTTCACTTCTGAGACCTATCTCCGCCCAAGTATGGGAGCCCCTCAATCTGATAGGACTAGGATAAGAAGTGCACCTGTGTCTGCGCTGCGCATACACTAATGCACTGTAATTGTCCTGCGCACATGGCTAGTCTTCGTTGTGACTAGTTGCCGTGCCAAATTTCGGCTAATCATAATTATGACATGTTAACCAAGCTATCACTAATTTAGATGTTTTTTTAAGTGAAAACTTCTTTAGTGGCGTTGTGCACTTTTTTGGCATGGGCAATAAATTGTAAACTGGCGTCAGATGCTGATTCTTAATACTGTTCGTTAGATCGGCGGCGGCGGCGGTGACGTAACACGCTTGCATTAATGTAATTTTAAATTGGTACTACATTGTAAGCTACCTGTGTAAATAGTTTACTAAGTTGAAAGAAGATGTCGCTAGTTCCGGGAGCAACACAGAACCCACAGCGTCAGTTGAGATGACCTTACATGGTAGTAGAGAAGTGTCGCCCCGGGCTAACAGATGGCGCTATCGCAAAGAACAAAATTGCCACTTGTGGTGTTAGTTTTCACTTCTGCCGGCACTCCCGGAGTGCAACCCGTTGTTTTTTTTATTTGCACAAGCTTAAGAGAGTAAAACCTTGATAATTATAACACGGTCGAGCTATTTAAACGAGTTGATTAATATGTCTTCTCCTTTTCGGCCCTAAGCTCATGCGAGCTGGGACCAGCCAGCTTAATATGTAGGCATCTCTTCCATCAGTCGT
The DNA here is from genome assembly GCA_955876795.1 of Eupithecia tripunctaria. Lineage (NCBI taxonomy): Eukaryota > Metazoa > Arthropoda > Insecta > Lepidoptera > Geometridae > Eupithecia > Eupithecia tripunctaria. The sequence continues at coordinate 11,688,169 of OY041604.1, forward strand.
CATCTCCGTATTCACACCATCTTACTATTTACTTTTTCAGAATCCCTCCACATTAACACATACTTCTAGACACATGAACTCGTTCTTATCACATAACATGTTCATTGTTCATAACTTTCTGTCAGTGGCGCCACTTTTGTACTTCTCCTGATGACATTATGACTTTACATACCTCCCGCGGCTTCGCACGCGTATCCTACGGGGACCGATTTATGGGATGAAAAGTATCGTATATATATATATATATATATATATATATATATATATATATCTGAAAAGCTTTTCCATGCCTAGAACTACCTGTTTGCAAAATTTCTACCCGATCCGGTCAGTAGGTCTTGCGTGAACTAACAAACAAACAAAGGTACATGTTTACGCACACGCAAGCTTTCGCGTTTATAAATATTAGTAGGATGAATGTAAGCGAGTTACCTACGAACCTAGTTTGTATAAGAAGAACATGAACGTTTCCCCTATTGTAGTCTATTCAAATCATAATTATATATATTTTCATGAGTAGGAGTAAAATCGTTTATTATTTTAGACTTACAAAATAAGCACATAAACAAGTCATTTTTTACTATATAAACAGCTTGTGATTATGTGTAAAAGAAAGTCTTAGAACAAGTTACCTTTATGGAGAAAATGTAACATCCTCTCGCTTGTTGCTTGACCCGATTCAATTAATACTTGGTCATAGGTATAGGTATTGCAATTGTTATATAACCAGATAACTAGCAATTAGTTAGGGTGTAGACACACTTGCCTGCTTGGGACTTGTAGTATTATTTCGCAAGAGTATATTATTTACTATGCTTTATTTCAAAATGAAATAGATTGTGAGTACCTGCTTTGTAAACCCATCTCTGCGAATAAAAATATTTTATTATTATTATTGTTATTATTTATATTGGTCAATAATGTGGAACTGTTATGGAACATTGCCGTATTCTAAGCTATGTGCAAATGTGCAATGCGTGAATAGTTGGAAATTTTATTTACATGTAGGTACACTAATATTATAATAGTCATAATTTTTTGTTATAATAATGATTTTTTGTATAGATATACATATAGGAAAACCCGAAAATGGGTTACGGTACGAACACCCGTAACTAAAACTCGTCAGGATTTCAGAAAATTATGAATCAAATGTGCGTTGGGTTTGTCAAGAAAATCTACACACCATTTAAAATTCTGCAGGCCTAAAGCTTACGGCTGCTGAAATATAGAGCACTAGCTGTGCCCTTCAGCTTTGCACGCGTTGTTCCTATGGAAACTTTTAAAGGTGATTTCTCTCCTATTTTACGTGATTTATGGCATAAAAAGTATCCTATGTTTGATTTCTCTATAGGTTGAGGTTTAACTGATCCACAGCTCCACGTAGTAAAATGGCGGACTATTCGTCAACCGAAGTAACTACTTGACAATATTATTTGAAAAAACATTTTACATACAATACATCAGCGTACGAAAAAATGGCTATTATACTATTTTGGTTAACTTTTTTTTCCTTAGTATCCAGAAATTTCAATTGATTTATCTTGACTGTCTGAGATTTCCGATCACTGGAAATCAACGGGTGATGCCTATTGCCTACCTCAACCTCAACCTCAACAGCATGTATTGGTCCACTGCTGGACACAGGCCTCTTACGACACCCACGGGAAAAGTTGGGGTGGTGCGAATTTTAAGCCAGCATCATACATCGCCTAGTACAAATAAAACAAGTCATCGTTGATGTATTAGAAGCTTAATAAATTAAGCTTGTAATGAAATTTTGATTGTATGTGAAACTGGGTTTAAGCATTTAGCTAAGGAAGGATCAATGAATCATTCACGGCTTGCAACACAGCGGTTTTCAACTTGACTACCTAACCTACATGCAGGTTCCTTGGTCAGTTTATTTTATAGTGTACGATGCTATTGATTTTATCAATTTGATTATAGTTTGGTTTTTTGTCTATTCTTGATTTGTTATTGATTCTTTGTTAGTATAGAGAATTTTGATCATTGAAGTTAGTTTCAGTTTCTTTATCTACAGTTAGGTAGGTATAAAGCTGTAGCTCCTTTGGCTACAATTATCGTAACAGCAGGGGTATTTTTGACCGACTTTAAAAACAGGAGGAAGTGCTCAATTCGACTGTTTATTTCAATGTTTTTTTTTCAGATCTTTTGACTGGGTATCCGATTTACGTGATTCTTTTTTTATTTAAGACACGGTGCCCGAGTGATCCCCTTTTAATTTGGTCCAGTTCTGACAGTGGTATCCATGAAAAAGGATTTAATTGAAGTCGGTTTATAGTTTTGTGAAACAAAATCAATTATAATTTGTCGGAAAGGCTGCCGGATACGATATCGGAAACTTTTCAAATGCAGAAGTACCTATGCATAAATTACCTACTGGACAACTTTCTTGTTTTATAGGTATTTTTAATAAATTTTAACAATACGGGCATTCTAGTTGGGACAATTTTTTTTCTAGGAGTATCTTCTACAGTTTGGTTAACCTTTTTTTTTACATTACTTAATTAGTGATATTTATTAAGGTAGTTACTTCAAATGTAAAGACCGTCAAACCATCTATGAAAATATAGTTTAAAATATAGACTGTACTTACAGTCTTATTACTTACAAATTTTCTTCACCGATATACAGTATGTTACTTTAATAAATTCACTATTTACGAAAAGTACATTAAATACGTTTTGATGAGAATAACTCAAATAAATGGTGTCATTTACATACCCTTGGATTGGAAGAGAGGAAAATTCAAAATTAGTTGATTTAGCATTTATGGTAGGTAGATCTCATAAACCAACTATATTTTAACAAGATACAGCCATATTTTAAAAATAAAAAATATATGTATATACCTAAAGACTTCACTAATAAATAATTGTATAATATTATGTATATGCAAGGCTTCTGTGGGGCAGCGGGCGAAGTCCGCCTGTAACGCAGGAGGTTGCGGGTTCGATTCCTGCCTCGGAACAAATTTTTGTACGATCTGCAGATATTTGTTCAGGGTGTTGTGGATGTTTTCCAGTGTATTTATTGTATTAAGTTTATCAGTTATCTAGTACCCATATCACAAGCTCTGCTTAGCTTGGGGATAGTGGTGATAATCTGATAATGCGTTGTGAACTGTTTTAGCCAGCATTAAAAAAACACCATCTTTAATAATAATATTTGTTTATTTCCTTCTCACAATAGGGTTTTCTTAAAATTAAGTTATCTTAAGTACAGTAGAACTAAATTAAACCTGTATTGTGAGTGGTAACTGAGGATAACTACATACAAGTTTCCAGGACCCCCACTGGATGGATCGAAAAAGTATAAGGCATGCCTTCAATGTTTGTGCCGAGTGTCCTCACACAGATATTCGTCCTAGGCACTGGAGGGGTCCCATATTTATAAGGTGAATGCGCTTGCGCCGGTCAGCCGGGAGTTGCGTGTGTTGCGGACAATATGCGGGTAAGTGACGCACGAGAAGGTAACGTAATTACGAATGTGAGCCTTTAAATGAATTAAATTTTAAAACTATTTTAAGAGTAAAATTTTGTTTTTCTATTGAAGCTGGAAATTTTCTTCTTCCTGAAATTTCAAGCGGAGGCTTAATTTTCAGGGTCTCGATTTCCCGAATATTAGAACTTTTTTGTCAGAGTCAGAGTCAAATCGTTGAATTCTTTAGACTTATAAAATAAGCACTTTGAAAAGTCATTTTTTTTTAACTATATAAACAGCTTGATTAAAAGTAATTACCAACTATCAAATAAGAAATAAGGTGCAATTAACTCTAATTCAATTAAATTATTTGTCCACTAGCGGAAAAGTTAAAAAGAAACCACGAGCAAGTTTATCGTTTATCAACCTTTACGATCTTTGCATATCTAAGTCTAACACCACTAATGTTTGTTCTTACATTATTATTGTCGGTGTGGAACTGGGCGACATCCGCCGAGCATTAACATCATGAATGTAATCATCTATCGCAGTTATTATATAATACATTATTTTCAATATATAATGCTAGTCCCAAGCTAATCAGAGCTTGTGTTATGGGTACTATATGACTGATACACATAATACAATACATTACATTTTTTATAAAACATATTATAATGATGTTTAGTCTCCATCTCATTTGAGTATGTTATGTCAAAATCGATTAATTGTTACGATTAATTGTTACACAAAACTTTTTACAGTAAATCTACTTAATCTGTTAGAGTTATTTTCCATAAGGCAGGAGCGAAACCCCCTAACACAGGTATCTCTATACTTAAAAGGGGATTTCCAAAGCAATTAAAGATGTATATAGATTAAGTTAAAGAAATAAACAATTTATTATTATTATTATTATTATTATTATTATCGATTATAATGTTAAAATAAGTGATATCATCTTGCAGATGTTACTAGTGCTAGCTTGTGTGTGTGCAGCCAGGGCGGTACCGCTGCCTCAATACCTGGGTGGACTGGTACATGCCCCGGTGTTGCATGCGCCGGTGGTGCATGGTTTGGAGCCTGTTGTACGTTGTGTTCCTATACTCGATTTTAGATCCTACGTATATTATTATTAACGCGAAAGTTTGTAAAAATGTATGTATGTTTATTGCTCTTTCACGCAAAAACTACTGAAAGGATCGGGCTGAAATTGCATACAGGTAGTTCTAGGCCTGGAATAACACGTAGCTTACTTTTTATCCCATTAATCAGTTCCCGTGGAATAGGCGTGCGAAGCCAAGGGGCGCAGCTAGTATAAGATATTTTTGCTATGATTAGCAAAAATATCTTATACTAGCTAATCTTGGACATTAAACGGAAAATAGTACTTACTAGTGGTAGAAAAAAAAACATGACGGACTCGCCAAGCTTACCCCTGGCCCCGGGAGCTTACCCCTGGCCCCGGGACGAAGCCCTACCACTAATAGTGCTGTCCTGGTATCATTTAACATCACAAGATTTACTTAACTAGGTACTAGGGTAGCATAAACGTGATGGAAGTAGGAACTTACATCTGATGTTACCAATGAATCTCCAATCATCTCCCCATCTCTTAACAATCTGCTTTCCTGGTACTTCAATACTAAAAGTACCTACTGTTCAAAAAGGGTCAAAATAATGTTTTCTTACAGGCTTATCCAAAGTACGCCTTTAACTACGGAGTGAAGGACCCACACACGGGCGACATAAAGTCGCAACAAGAGGAAAGGGATGGAGACGTCGTCAGAGGTAAGTTTAATTAATGATAGCTCAACTGTGCTACCTGTAGATTGTTTGCTACAGACTGCAGTAAGCTTAATTGTAAATTCAATTTTGTCTATGATTTGTCAGAAAATAGATACTTAACATTGATATCGATATAATTCTATAGTTTTGAGTTTCTTGATCGTCTTTTGAGTTTATGGTCACAAAATGATGCGGTTTTCATTTTTATGGATGCTCCCTTGATTATTTAGTTATAGCCCTCCTGAAAATGCACGCCGAGTCTATGTTTTGTGGAGGAGGCATGCATTTTTATAAAGGTCTTTTATAAATGCTCTTTTACAAACTTGTAACTTACAAGTTTCGTTCAAGTAACTGAAACAATTGATAGCTCAATTGTACTTGAACTGGAGACTTTTTCAAACTATCTACAGGTAGCAGTTGAGCTAATACTTCAACAATAATTTAAATAACCGGTGGCTAAATGGTTTTTTTCGTGTAGGTATATTACTAACCATGACAATTCTTAAAGGTTTTTATTTATGACACAAACCTGTAATGTTCAATATTCAATTAGAACAAACAAGAGAACTTAAATAATAAAAAAAAAATTACTTATTGATTAAAATATCTATTAAAGTACGGAGTAACCTACCCACTCCACTAGTTCATTGTTTAGAGCTTTTTAGTAGGTTTGTGTGTCTATAGGTAACGTAGCTTTCCTTTAGATACTATCCGCACTTGGGTTGTAGGTAGGTCTTTCTATATTTACATTAGTACATTCACATTGTTTCTCACGGCACTTTACGATAACAACTATACATAAGTTTTAACACTAGGCTTTTGTTTTCCGTCACTTGTGAAGTTGTAAATGCATTGTCTTGTTCCGTTACGTCGTTTTTGCTCGATACATAATACATTAGACTGACTATGTAATAGCTAGAAACAACGGCTTTTCCCGTCACTCCCGACATTATGTCAATGCTATTTAGTTTTTATGTTCTATTTGTGGAGCAGCGGTAGTTCCTGCGATGTAATAGGATTTTTAAGGGTTCGATTTCTGTCCGAGGACAAATTGTTGTTCGATCTGCTGATATTTGTTCCAGGTGTTTTCTACGAGTACATTAATGTATAATTAAATTATATCTGACCTATGTAATAGTGAATTATATTAAGTTTTCCATAACGGATGCTCTGCTTAGCCAGATGATGTTTTGTGATTTGTCTGCATTATTTTTTATTGACCTTTTTATTAACAAAGGAAATTACAATCACACAATAGAAACAAATTAGAACAAGTTTTTACAATAGAAACAATTGAGCTAACTGCAGACTGTTGAACAAAATCAATTTATTTATTGGATCATTGGAATAGTTGAGCTACCTGTAGATTGTTCGCAACAGTCTGCAGTTAGCTCAATTGTTTCAATTATAAAAATTAGTTCTAATTTATTTATTTTATTTGTTTGTAATTTTCTTTGTCAATTAAATATTTGTTTATTTATTTATTTCCCTGTTCTAGGTAGCTACTCTCTAGTAGAACCGGACGGCTCCACTCGCACAGTGAACTACGCAGCAGATGACCACTCCGGGTTCAACGCCGTTGTGCACAAAACACAGGCTTTGCATCCCGTAAGAACCGTTACAAAATTTATATATTCTCTGCAGGCAAACAATCTACAGGTGATCCATATCAATACCAGCCGTGTGGTGCCGGCTTAGAATTTGCACCACCCCAACTCTTCTTCCGTACTTCCCGCGGGTGTCGTAAGAGGCGACTATAGGGATATCCACCCTTCAGTCGCCTCTTAGTCGCGGCAGCAGCGCCTCTTGCAGAACTATTCTACTACCGAACTGCGATCTCCAAGCCGCATGCCCAGAATGGGGATTATGGGCATTACTGATCATGAGTGATGCATCGTGAGATAACAGCCGATAAGGCCTATCAGGGGGAGGCCTGCTTCTAGCAGTGGACCAATATAGGCTGTTGATATTGATGATGACCAGTCGGAAGAGCCAGCGTCAGTCCCCAAGACGCTGGCTGCATTGTCCCGCTGTATGACAATGCTGCTGCGTTGCGCCAGATACTAACCAGCTCATGGTCATGCGTTCAGAATTTCTCTCTGCCTTCCATCGACATATTTTCACAATTTTCGAATTATCTTTGTTCAAAAAGTCACATATTGTCATAAAAACTTACGTTCAAGTTCACTAAAATTCTAATTTTCTGATTCGTTTCCGTTATGCTTATCATATTAAGCAAGTATAAGAGTAGGTTTTGCACGAAACCAAACTTTTTCAATTTTCCTTTTACGAGTAGACCCTCTGAATCACTTTCTTGTTTCAAGACAGTGGCAAACTTAAGAGTCCAGATACGAGTACACTTACCTAGCCAAGACTTAGCAACATAAATGGGCTATGAGCAACGAAAGCAAGTTTGAATTTTATACAAATAAGTGTCGAAAGAACCATTAGGCTTGGAACTACTCGAGCGGAGACTGGACTAGCGGTCAAGGTTGCAGTACAATCGACCGTTGCATTTCGGAATGTTTGTCATGTAGGCTTGGGCCATCGACACTATTTTGTGGTTAAAACCTGGACCTACTAGATGACGACGAAGCGACTTAAAATCAAATTCGAGTTCAAAGGCATCTTCAAAAAATCCCTCCAGTAAAGTTTTTAGTTATTTAGTTTTTTTAGTTTTTATTTATTCGGGGTAACAAACAATTACACCCTCAGCCTAATTTAACAGCTACTTATTCTAAAACGATTATCCTATAAGTGCAATCAGCACCGTTACCCTCTAATAAGTATATATTCAAATTCAAATTATTTATTATTAAAAAAGACGATAACATTACGGTTGTCTCATATAATAATAGACAGGGCAAAAGTTAAATGATCGCTCGCAAATACTTGGGCGTGATTACAATACAAAACAAGAGAATATGTAAAAGGAAAAAGTTGGTACCTACCTTTTGTGTCAGACTCCCACAACACCACCACGCAAGCCAATAGGTATAATAGTTGGAAATCAATGAGGAATTATTTTTAAACTGGGGGGCTTGATTCGGGATGCTGCTTGTAGGAACATATTTTTTTTTATGTATTGATAATATTGATCCCTGTAATGCCGTATAAAACAGGTTCATCTTTATTTAGCCTATTTTCTACTGCCGCGCAAAGGCCTCCTCTCATAAATTATCACCATAGGTGGAGGTAACTGAACTAGAGGGCCTTTAGCTACTTTATACACGATTTTCGACTCCTACGTCACTTGACCTTGTGGTGTAGTTGGATATCATTATCACATTCCCGTAACTAGGGTAGTATGCGGGTTCAAGTCCCATCAGAGTAATTTTTTTTGGGGTGTTAATTGATTTCTTTACCATCACCACCTTTCAAAAAATACACAGTTATTTCACAGTTTCAAAAAATGAATCAGCATTGGCTTAAAAAAAATAGTTTTTTGTATTTTTCCTGTTGCAAATATACAAAAGGTCGAAGGTCGAAGCATCTGTCAAGCCTCGCCATTTCTCTGAACTCTCGCATGGGAATCCTGAGTGATTTATTTGCGCATGTCCTTATAAGCCAACACCATTAGTTTGCGCAAGACCGCCGATGCCGGCGGCATTCCGACAATCTTAGAGAAATCGCGTTTTGTAACGAGCCCTGTGACAAGTTATTAGAGTAAATCTGCGTTAATGTTAAATTGGATAAGCTGTATACGGTTCCTTTTATTGTGCAATGTAGTTTTACAGGTATTCATTCTAAGTTTGATCGTGTATGGGAGAGGTCATCCACATTTACCCCAAAAACTCGCAAAACATTGAGGATATAATTATAATGTTATGCGATTTTTCTAGTTGAGTTAGATCTGTTTGTATTCAATGTTAAACCTTATTTTTATTAGGTAACCATATTGCAGTTATTTTTACAACCTATGACACGACTAATATTATAAACGCGAAGTTTGTAAACATGTATGTAAGATTGTTGCTCTTTCACGCAAAAACTACTGAACGGATTGGGTTGAAATTTTGCATACTCGCTCAAATTTTGTATACAGGCCTGGAATAACACAAAGACTACTTTTATCCCATAAATCAGTTCCCGTGGGATCGGCGTGCGAAGCCGCGGGGCGCAGCTAGTCGTCTGTAATAGTATGATCAGGCTCGTCCGATACTTGATGTACCTATGTCTCATAGCTATAATATGTGAACTCGCTCATTTGGTGCTTCTAGCTCACCTTTTACCAACATCATTTGCCCTGTCTACAATCCTTTTAATTTTTTCTTTATCTGGAACTATAGCAACTGACTGTTTTCTTTTTCGCAGGTTCAACACCGTGTAATATCAGCTCCTATAGCGCAATACGCCGCGGCGCCCATTATCTCACCACACTACGCCTACCACTAGCCTCAAACTGACCACCGATAATTCTACTCGTAGTTTAAGTAACATCAACACAGTTATAGTTACGTACGTCTATGTATCTAAAGCCTGGTACTGATCGGTGTTACGTAGCGTAATGTACCATTCGCAGCGAGCCTGAAACATGACGCCGGCCGTGTGCGAAAGTCCGTTTCGTTGCTCGCTGCGAGCTCCTTCTTTCTCCGTAGATTATTCAGGGTATTTTAATGATTTTTATTTCCCTTTTAATTATATATAATGTTTTCAATACTGAAACATTCTTGTAAACTTCTTTGTCAAAATGTTCTGTTGCACTTAACCCTTGATGCACGACCATAATTCGTGCAGAATTCTGAATCAGAAAACACTGGATTTGCTAACTATTTCGCTGCAAGCTGTCGTTGTGCAATTTTTTATTTAAAGCAAATTGTTGTAATATAAAGTGAAAATTTATGTCTATGAAGTACCTAGTTATAGTTATTTTAATGCACGTTAGTTTTTTCAGGACAGGCAGGGTTACCGACTCACAAGCTACACTAGGCATTGGCCAAGTCGATGCTTTGATATTTTGTTAATCAAAGGTAAAAATATAGCATCTAAAGTACAAGAATTTGAGGATTTTAGTTAGTTTTATATTTAATTGTAGTTAAATGTTGATTTCAGTAACGTTTAAGATCTTAACTCACGCAATGAAGAAAAATTTAAATAAAAACCGTTAGTTTGAAATAATGTTTTTTATTTTCCCTAGATCTTGATTAAAATTACCATCTTTTATGATACGGACTTAATTAATGATATATCGGTATTTATCGGGTACCTTTTGTTATTATTTCCTATACGTCCTAATTACTAGATATAAGCATAATTTATATGATTTATGGTAAAAACATTATTTATATAATGCTTTTAGCATAAGCTAACAAATCGAGAAAGTTTATTTGTTTTATTATATTTTTTATCCATATGTATTGATTTGAAAAGAGCTTTGACTATATCACACCCAAATAATCAGAGTCAAGTCAAATATAAACAGCTTGATAAATAGTAATTATAATTACTATCAAATAAGAAATAAGGTGCAATTGATTCTAATTCACTTAAATTTTTTGTCCACTAGAGGAAGAAGAATTACTACAACAAAGAGAAAAATACATAATAACACCTACCATATTAAATCTTACTCATCTTAAAATTAAATTAACTATTACAATTAAATAAAAAAACGTGTACAGCTTAACTACCTAGCATCTTGGCCTCCGGGGAAAGTAGATCAGCCAAAATGCTATTACACATATTCTAATATATATAATACTAATATATTATATAATACACACTCAACCTCAACCTCAACAACCTGTATTGGTCCACTGCTGGACGCAGGCCTCCCCCTGATAAGCGCCTTATTGGCGTTTATCGTATGGAGGGTAATGCCCATAATCCCTACGCTGGGCATGCGGGTTGGGGGTCGCACTTCGGTGGTGGAGTTTTTCTGCAGGGGGTGCTGCTGCCCCCCTCCCGGTGGAAATCCCTTAGTCGCCTCTTACCCCAGCCGCGGGAATACTCATACTCTATTGTTGGGCCTCGTTCCGGACCTATTCCGTTACCAAAATGATGCACACTTTTTTATTTACCAATAAGTATTTTGACCTATTTTGAAGAGCGACAAAATATGATCAAATATCACCAAAATAATAAATATGTTGCCTTCTCCTAACATTTTGTTAATTAAAAAGGCCAACGACCTATGCCAAATTAAGAAAAAGACTGATGACAGCAATTTAACAAACTGTCCGTACGCACCTACCTCGTGTAAATGTTAATAGATAAAATGATAAATGTTACAAGTCCTCGGTCAAATGACCGGTGTTTTCGTACCTATTTCTTTGAGGTTTTAAAATTATAGCTACAAATGTATGTAGGTACTCTTATTTAGAGTATCTAGGTAACTACCTAGCACATTAATAATAACAGAATAAAACCTTTATAACTATTGGAATCTAAGCCAAAACTATATAAAATCTAAGCCGTAACCAGAAGGCCAAAATGCTGCGTGTTGTGATAATCTGATTGTCTTTTCAAAATAATTGATTTTAATCAAACATAATTTCTTATTATTATTTAATAATAATCTGTTAAAAAATATTATAACAAATTATTATTTTTCTTATTATTATCTAGGTATAATTTGTTAAAAAAATATAACAAATTAATTTTAAATAATAATAAGAAACAAATAATGCTGTGTGAGTTGTCAAAAATTATTTATTTAGCCGTTTGCACAAATAAACAAAGGAAAAACTACCACTGACGGCTAAGATAAGCTAACCTATAGCTATGCTCATATCGGAAAGTTCTAGGGAAAACACCAAAGTTCATCACCCTCATTATAACTTTATTTGGTTTCTATAATTTTATATCTGCTATAAATCCTTTTCGTAGGTTATATACCAACTTGGAAGCCAACCGTTATAAAATGATGTGTCATTTTGTAACTGTTAAATTGGGTTTATTAATTTAACTATTATACTATCGATTAAGTTTACCTAATAAATACTTATACTTATATTACTTATATAAACTTATATTATACAGCACAGAACAATATTTTAAGAAAATAAATATTTTATCTTAATTAAGGTGTTTAAGGTATTTTACATTTACGGGTTCTATAATCCTTAACACTAATATTATATATTATTATAAATGCGAAAGTTTGGATGTAGGTATGTATGGATGTCTCGTTCACGTTAAAACTACTAAACGGATTGGGATATGAATGGATATAAAATTTTGCATACAGGTAATTCTAATTCTGGAATGAAACATAAGGACTATAAAATAACTATCATGACTACATGACATCTGCAGGAGGCCAGCGAGGCTTACCTTGTGGGTCTCTTCGAAGACACCAACCTGTGCGCGATCCACGCCAAGCGCGTCACCATCATGCCCAAGGACATACAGCTGGCCCGCAGGATCAGAGGCGAACGCGCCTAAGAAGCAGCTGCTAAGCTAGCTTTGCGACGTGTGCCCGCCAGCCGGCAGGCGCGCGGCATTGCATCCATTGCATTGCCCGCTTGCAAGTTGGTCCTCGTCATAAACAACAACAAAAAATGACATGAATATGACATGAACATGACATGACATGAATATGACTATAAAATATATATATATATATCCCATAAATCAGTTCCTGGGGGATAGAAATCACCTCTAAAGGTTTAGCTAAAGGTGAAGCCGAGGGGCGTAGCTAGTTTTATCATAAATCTCTCTCATAATTCGTAAAGGTTTATTTTATCCTTCCATACTATAATAACACACATAATAGAAATACGAAACTAGTTATGTCAGTCTGTTACCTTTTTCCGCCCAAATGGCTGAATGGATCTCAATGAAATTTGGCTAGGAGGTAACCACGGACAGACATAGGCAAATTTTTATCCCAGAAAAGATCGTGCAATGCCACGGGCAGGAGCTAGTAAGGCTATAATATAAACACATACTACCTAAGTCCTAAAAGAGGTAAGTTTAGTGGGCGATACACGCCATCGTAAAACCATTTAAGCAATTTTACCGTAACTTCCTACATTGGCATTAAAATTTAGGAGTGAGCATAGACTTACATCAACATTAAGATGAGTTAATTTTTCTAGTTATAATAAATAATGCTGGGCAATCCACACTGCATCAGCTAGCCCCACGCTAAGCAGATCTGTGTAATTCGAAGTTGGAAACCCGTCAAAATAGCGTTCTAAAGAAAAAAGAAATATTATAAGCCACACAGTCATCGAATGAGTAAAATATTGGCAACTCTTTTTTTCAACCTCAACAGTTTTGCGCAATGTATGATGCGATGCGATATTTTTTCTCTATTCTAGACTATCTACGAGTATTTTCAGGGATGATTCAGGGTAATTGGCATAGAGTTATTATAGTAGGTACTACAGTTTCAGTTGTCAATTAGGTTCTCCTGTCTACGCTGGGTATTATAGACTCTCTCTATGGCTAGAACTATATAATCTCTATGAGTACTAGCCATAGAGAGAGTCTATGGCCTGTTCCTTATTGGTAATTAATTGACTCTGTGTGAACCGCCTACCCATCACCACGAGCACGTTAAATCACCTGTGATACAAAATGATGGAATACGCTTATCCTGAACCCTGGAATCATTAAAGACCGATCACTACTGACACATCCACTGTTTTTTTGGGCAGTACTGTTTTACCGACTCCAAAAAAAGGAGCAAGTTCTCAGATCGAGGTATTTTTTTATGTTTCTTACCTCAGAACTTTTGGCTAGGGGACCCGAGTTCGATGTTTTTTTTTATTTGAAAGCTTGTGCTTCCCGTGTGGTCCCATTTTGAATATTGTCCAGTTCTAACTATGGCATCCGTGATAAAACTATATAGTTGAAGTCGGTTTTATTTTAAACAAACTCAATTAATATGTTTAGTTTCAAATAAAGCCATTATCATATTAAAGCCCCTCAATTTTAAGATACCAACATAAAATTGAGGGCCATAATATAATAATCGCTACACTTCTAATACTAAATATATTTACATCATAGACAACAATTTCCGAGCTAGACCTCCAGAAGATAAAATGGTCGTTAATACATCATCGGTTTATAAGTCAATATTCACAGTGCGTTTTATGTATATTTTATCGTACCTACACAACTATATGCGGGTAAAAAGATATAAAAACAATAATCAAAATGCAGTAAATGCAACTGAATTGCAAGTTTTGTCATAAATGGGTTATTATGACTCTATTACTTAAACAATTTTATTGCAAGGAGGTAAATAATTTAAATATTGGAGATAAATGTGTAATAAGTTATTTCTGAAAGAACTTAACTAAAATATCGTAAAATAATATTGGGTGGGATTTCTCGGAAAGATAATAACAAAGAAAAAAAAATTCGTTCTGTGCGATCCGACGTCATTCGTCAGTTTCGTGTTAGTAGACCACTAAGGGTTAAAAAAACATACGAAACTGACAAATGACGTCGGATTGCACAGAACGAAATTCGGTCAATCCGCTCTTTCGATAATGATGGATGAGATACGAAACGAAATGTGTCAGTTGATGACGCCCCAAAGCAACTTGGTGGTAAGGTTTTTCGTTTCGTGCGATTGACGTCATCCCATCCGTCAACGTCGTTCGTTTTTCAAAGTAGACCTCCTCGTCTAGTAGGTACCTACTAATTACTAGCTTTATGAATTTTAATCTAATCTACATCTAGGTTATCAAAAATAATGCATATTGGGAATCCTTGTTCTAAATGAAATCCTAAAAAACCTTCAAGCTTAAACTCAACCTCAACAGCCTGTATTGGTCCACAGCTGGACGCAGGCCTCCCCCTTATAAGCGCCTTATTGGCGTTTATCTATTGGGGGGTAATGCCCATAATCTCCACGCTGGGCATGCGGGTTGGGATCGCAGTTTGGTGGTAGAATTGTTTTCAGGGGGCGCTGCTGCCCGCCCCTTCCAGTGGATATCCCTTAGTCGCCTCTTACGACACCCACGGTAAGAGATGAGGTGGTGCAAATTCTAAGCCAGCACCCCACATATAAAAAAGCCCTTTTATCTCACTATTAATTTAAGGAATATGAAATCCATGAGCTTATGACATCCATATGCATATTAGATACAGGTAGTAGACGTCGTGGATATAAAGAATATGATTGAAAAAGTCATGGTTAAGTAACAGAAAAAAACACTTATAAAAATTATAAAAACTAAACAGATTTAACTTATATACCAAACTAAACTAATTATCTATTTAAATAAATGAGAACATTAAAATCAGCTCCGATCGGTCTCATCGGAGCTGAACTTAATGTTGTACAATTTCACTAGACTTTTTACATTTTCTGAATTTTAGTTTTTAAACAATCGACTTTTTATCTACACGACTTGTATAGATAGGTACGTAGAGTTTTCTAGCTTTCTTGTCATCACAAAAGGCAATACCTTATCCTGTCGCACTAATGGCATGACATCATGCCGCGGATATGGGTGAAATTACCTTCACCCACTTGTTATGTATACAGGGTGATCGCTGTATGTGATACGGTGATTCACTCTCTTTCATCATCATCATCATCATCATCATCGTAAAAAGATAGGTTACGTCGCCATTCAGCCAGATGACCTATGTGACCAACACAACTGTGTATTGTTGCTTTGGTTTTTAGTTGAAGGTTAAAGGTTCCTTATGTAAGGTAGGAACTTAGACTGAGTACCTATGTGATAATAATCTATGTATGGTTTAAGGTATTGGTTAATAAAATCACACTAATATTACAAATGCGATAGTTTGTATGGATGTATGGATGGATGGATGGATGTTTGTTACCTCTTGACACCAAAACTACAGAACGGATCTGGCTGAAATTTTGCACACAGGCTACTTTTGCATTGCTACTTTTTATCCCATAAATCAGTTCCCGACGAACCCAAGATGATGGCGGTTTCGTACCCAAAGGGTAAAACGGGACCCTATTGCTAAGACTTCGCTGGCCGTCTTTCCTTCTGTCCGTCTGTCACCAGGATGTATTATAGTAATCTCATGAACCGTGATAGTTATACAGTTGAAATTTTCACAGATGATGTAGATATTTGCCTTGCCCGTATAACAATAAATGCTCAAAAAAACAGAATAAAATAAATACTGGGGGATCCCATCGACAGACATGATTTTTTTTATCGTTTTTATAGATAATGGGTACGGAACCCCTCCTGCGCACTCGGCCGGTTTAATTTAATATTTAAATTAATAACTGGTCTTCTACCCTATACATTACAAGTGCAGACTAAATCTTACATTGGTCGAAGGTGCAAACTTTTGTGTTTTTTTGACTGATAATGATTGTTATCGTATGGCTGGCTCTACCTCGCCAATTCCCAATTAATTTGGCTGGGTCTTCTGTAATAAAGAATTTACCTTTGAACTTTGTTATAATATAAGAACAATATAAAAAATAAAAAAAAGACGTGTGGCACTCGGGGACTGCCGCGATAAAGCTATTGCATAGCATTTTTTTATCAACTTATGCAATTATAATTATTTATTTATTTTATACCAATGCCACCTAGAGGCGAGTTGCTGAACTAAAGAAACAAGCGTGATATTTCAAAAGGTAATTAAAAGTTCTGCTATTCATTGATAGATGGCAAAACTAAAAAGTATCACCGCTGCTGTGCCGGTCGGAGTGGGGGGTGTTAGGTTATTTTCGTTACGGAATTTCTGGATTCGGTCTCCACGCTCACGGCCCGCGATAGAAGCTATGCAATAGCTTAAAAAAAATATAACTTATTTATAATATTTTATAAAAGTTATTAAAAAATATCAAATACAAAACATGCATAAGCTTGGGACGGGTTTTGCTCCGACTCAAAAAAATATTATTAAAAATATTAAAAATATTAAATTATTTATCCTATTTTGACAGTAGATTTATTGTATTTAAGGAAATAAAGAGATTTGATTTGATTTGAGACACCCTGTATAAACTAAGTTATAAGTTTACGGGCTCGAACTCGTTGTTCTTGCACTATAAGGAGATGTGCCGGTAGGACCACGCGTGCGCACGCTCACACTTCCGTTGAAAGTTCTACAATACCTGTGATAATGGATTTACTATTTAAGGTAGGGTAAAAGCAAATAATACGGGATATTTGCCATATATTTTCGTGTTTAGTTTGTGATTTTAGTGTTAATTGCCATAATTATTTACGAAGTTTTAAGGTAGAGTATGCTTTGTGTTAATTATACTTTGTTTTGCTTGGTGTTTGGTTTGCAGTTTTAATTAGAGAGTGCTACTTTGGAGGTATCATGGTCAACTTGTATTTGCAAGTGACTTAAGTACTTTGGAGTGGTTTAATAGGTTTCAAAAAAAAAATCTATGGAATTTGCGTAAAAGGGGTTCTTTGTTCTTTTCACTGAACTTTACGGGTCAGTGACGAAAAAACGTATCAATAAGCCATTTGCTATGAATATCATAGCAAATGGCTTATCATATGCGCAAAACTTCTTACCCGCTATCGAAACTAAAGTACTTAATCTCGAATACACAAATGCAAGAACGTCTCAAGTTAATTTTTTTGACAACTTTTCACTAAAATCTGTCATAAGTTCGTAATTTAATTAAGACATTCTTAATTCTGAGTTGCATTTGAGTATTTGCCCCTTCTTCCATTACGAAACACGTAGGATACAATACTCAGGTCCAAACCAATAATATACTCGTAATTAGCTTTTTTGATGATTTGTTTTAACGATTAAGAATTAGAAAAAAAATAGAATGTAAATAATTGACATCAAAATTGCACCTCTATTCCGAAAAGTACAACACAAAGTTCAACGAGTTGATCTAATTGGAATTATTTTTCCGATTAGTTCAACTTTGTAACCACTTTGTGAAAGTTGAACAAAATGGAATATTTTTCCAGAAAGTTCAACTGAAACAAAATATGTACCTAATCTCAACAAACTTAAACTATGTTTGTTTTACCTGCGATCGGAGCATGTACTTATTTTAACATATTATATATATATATACATATAGCTATAACTAGATCATAAGCTATGTATAACCTTTTGTAAGCCACTAACATATTGGCAATAATAGAATGAAATGAAAAGGTCGCCTAGCTGAATACTTGTTGGCAACTCGACGTTTGCACATTACGCTCCTGAAAAATAACAAAACCTCTCAATTGTATTGTGCTTTTTTAATGAAGGAAGTTTATGTCGAGCGACTCAATTGACAGAGGTGCTTGCAATACCGACGATACATAGGAGACTCGACGCGTGGGCAACTATTTTTTTTTTTTTTTTTTTTTTTATTGATGATGGATCAGCATTTGGCTACCACCTCACTTTAAAAAAGCGAAGATGTAGCCTAAGATGGAGCACGCTTTTCCAGAAGGAACTTATTTACCCTAGATTTGAAGACTCCAAGATTGTACTCTACTGGGAAGACTGACGCAGGAAGATCATTCCACTCATTGGCTGTGGATATTATGAAAGTAGAGCAGAATTTTTTGGTTCGACACTGTGGTATGTCGACCAGGAATGGGTGGTATGAATTTGTGCGTCTGTTGGTCCTATGATAGACTAACACCGTGAGTCGCCCGATTACGCGTCCGGTCGCGGACATCGCTAAAATGTATTAGAAAATAAAACCGTAACTTTAACGTCGTTTCTGAACGTTGCGCACGAAACTTGAAAATCGGCCATAGACAACGTATCCGTAGCAAGCCAGCCATAATCCAGCCAGAGTTAGGTACCTAGTATTACGAGAAAGAACAAGGCAGCATTAGGCCGTGAACTGACCTGCCTGGAACTTGGATGGTTAATAAAAAGTTTGTATTAGGCCCCCAGTAGCGTAGTGTGCGAGCGTGCATTCAAATGTATGTGAAATACATGGCGGCGACTAGTCTCTGAGACCGGCAGGATACTTTAATGGCCTGTGCGTATCGTAATGGGAGAAAGGCCTTTGGGAGTTAAATAACCTAGAAAATAATAAAAATCCGTTTTTTTTGAGCGTCACTACCTTTTCATTAGTTCACCGATAATTTTAAAACATTAAGGGCCACGTTCACGATCTCCAAGTAAAGTGTTGATTAGTTACTTCTTAAATAACATTAATTGGCAAGTAAAAGTCACGAGTATCTTTTGTCCATTTCACAAACAAAAATTGAGCCTCGAGTAGCAACTTACTGGTTAAGTGAATGACGTATAAAATCATACCCTACCATTCGTTCAATCATCGTTCGATAAACGTCAAACGTCAGGCCGTTGTCAAATGTCTTGTCATTTGTTTGTTTTGTTTTGGTGTTTTCGAGGGAGTTTTTGAAAAGCGTTGTGTCGTGTGCGTGTGATTATTTTGTTTCTTTATTTTCTATCATGAATAAAGTTAAAAGGAAAGAAGTGCAAACTTTCCGATTAATGATAGGAACATTTTAGTAACCTATTAGCAGAAATACCAAGATGTGCTGGAAAATAAACAAAGCGATGCTTCGACGTAGAGGAAGAAAGCCGCTCGGGAAAGCATAGAAAAGGAGTACAATGCTCGATCTGGAGGCACGTTCCGATCGGCCTAAACTTTGAAAGTGAAATAGGAGGGCCATAAACGTATGGTCAGAAAAAAGTCGGCTGCAAAACGCTTGGAACTTTACCGTACCGGAGGTGATAAAAATACAGCGCTGCCGCTAGATAACGTAGAAGAGCAAATCAAAGGAATGATTAGTTTAATAAAATCATCGTTTTTAATAAAATCATTTGATTAATGACAAAAAACCGCGATTGCGATTTAGGGATTATTTTGTGCTTTATTAAGATAAGCACTTTGTTCACTGCATACTTTGATAGACGAAATCTAGCAAAACAATCAGTTTCATCTAGGTCCGTAAAATAATCAATACGGAATTTAAATACACGAATCCTATGTACCTGTCACAACAGATGTTGTGACGAGTAAGTTACTGGTCAGATAATCATATGATTAGTGCTACTCGAACATCGTGAAATTGGCATGTGAAGTTACGTATGAATTTATCTATTTTTTTTATAGTGGTTAGCCGTTAGCCTACTCAACACTTTACTTGAGGGTGGTGAAAGAGGCCCTATAATATCGACGACCTCTGTGGCGCAGCAGCGGATTGTCCGCCTCTGACGCAGGAGGTTGCGGGTTCGATTCCCGCCTCGGGACAAATTTTTGTACGATCTGCAGATACATTATACATTTTATGTATAATAAAAAAAACTATCTATGTAAATCTATCTAATTAGTGTATTATGTATATCAGTTATCTTTACCCATAACACAAGCTCTGCTTAGCTTGGGGCTATATAATGCTGTGTGAATTCTCCAGCATTCATTGTTATTATTTTTATAAGGTTGCAAATGTATTGTAAGGATTTAAATCTGTTTTCAGATAATTTTAGTGACGATCTGCACAAGCCACGCTCAAGTGCATTCATCAAGAATACCTCGGCTTAGCGTGGTTGAGTCTTCGCCTTCAAACTACTTCTACAATAATATTGATGGTAAGAAGCTATCATTATCAATTAATAAATGATCAAACAAACTTACCAAGTGAAGTTCGATCTTGATGAATGAATGAATGAAGCTTGAAAAGACAGACTGTGATGCGTCTCAGGGATATAGAGCTATTTATGAACCTTTACTATCATCATAATCATCACCATCAGCCTATACTAGGCCACAGCTGGACATAGGCCTCCCCTAATGAGCGCCATAGCTCCCTATCTTCTGCTTGACGCATCCAGAATCTGCTTGCAGTCTATCGCTGATCGTCATCCCACCTGGCCGAAGGATGTCTTACACTTCGTTTAGTCGTCGTTGTCAATTGACTTGCGCTGTATTCTTTTTCAATAGGACCACACGGGAAGCACCAGCTTTCATATTAAAAAAACATGAAAATCGGACAACCCCAGTCCAAAGTTCTGAAGTAACAAATGACATTTGCCTTTTAATTTCATTTTAGGCAATCCAGGCGTGTACTCCTTCAACTACGACGTCGCAGATGATTTAACTGGTAACACCCAGTACCGCACCGAGGACCGCCTCGCCAATGGAACCGTCACCGGCGCCTACGGATATATCGATGCATTCGGTATCCCGCAGCGGTTCCGATACGTTGCCGATCACGCGGGGTACAGGTAGGATTGCTATGAATTTTCACGCAGGGTACAGGTAGGATTGCTATGAATTTTTTGATAGGGCTTTAGTAAAACAAATGGTGCGGAGAAAAAAAAACGACTGGGAAAAACAGATGATTCACCTGATGTTAAGTTGAACAACCATGACTTCTCATGTAAGGAGGGTATGGAAGGAGTTGCTGTGGTCTGTCATAATAAAATAAATAATTAATAAATAAGCTGAACAATCGACACAGCATCATCTAGCCCGAAACTTAGCAGATCTTCTGTTATTTATGGGTACGATGACTGGTATCACACTAATATTATAAATGCCAAAGTTTGTATGGATGTATGGATGGATAAAAAGCTCAGTTTGCTGATTCCAAGATTAGAATTACCTGTACGCAAAAGTTCAGCGTTTTTGCGTGAATAGGTATCAAACAAATATCATAATAATCTACAGTTAGAATTATGAAGTTTAAATATAAGTGTGATATCGACAACGACCGAAGTGCCATTTAATATTAAAATTAGAAATAGAAAAAAAAACGTTTATTTGTAACTCAAACACATAATATTTAAAATAAAAAGGAATTAGAAATCAATCAATCAATCAAATATTAATCAAGTAGAAAACTCGTAGAGCGTGCTACGATGCTACGCCGTACACACAACAATGCATACAAAAGATTTCAACGCGCATTTTTTTATCACTGTGGCACAATTGTGTGAAGACTCCTTCTAAATTGCCAAAGCAAATCTTCGTCTTTGCTCTGTAGTATTTTCTCGCGGATTAAGCATCCCTCCAACTCAACCCGCAGATGTCGTAAGACTAACGAAACCTACTAGAGGCAGGGGTTTTCCTTCCTAAGGAGTCGCAATCCATCACAGCTGCTAAGTTGGGATGGATTGTGTTCAAACAAAAGGTCTATAATCTATGAAAAAGCTTCCTTTTGAGTATTTTGACACGGTGATTGTAGTAGCGATCAACAATATGCCAGTGAAGCATCTCTAATCTCTCCTAACCAGATTATAACGAAACCTCCCTTGTTTAAACTAAGCACAATCAGAACTCACCTCTAGATTTTTTAAAGAAGTTATTTATGATGTGTAAATTATTATGTTAATATTAATTCATTTATAACCATTACAGGGTATTCCGGGACACACTTTTCAAGCCTTTCGTTTATGGATTTCAAACGACAACTCTTAGACCGGCCGACAAAATTGTTATTTCAACCGAACCTTCGATAACATGGACGAGACCAAAACGACCAAACAGGAATAAGAACCAAATTGATTCAAATAAAGTAGATTTTGTGAAGGGTACGAGGAGAAAATATAACTTAGTGGGGCCACCTAGTCAGTATGTTGCTTATGACAAGTGAAATTGTAGGATCTAAGCCAATTTTTAGGTGAATTTCAATTTTTTTCCAGCCAAAATATACTGACCGCATTTTGGAAATTAGCGAGTAAGGAGTAACGATTAATTTAAATTTAAATAATAGTATCATCTTGGGTACCTAGGTAAATTATTAAAATCTTAAATAAAATCGATCTAATAAAGACTGCTTTTTATTTATGTCATTTTTTATGTTTACCAAGAAACTTTTTAGTCCATGTCATGCAGAACATTAAAATAAACGCCGGGGAACCTCACTAGCGTTTACATTTTTTATACATACATTTGTTTACATACGTTTTTGATTTCCTTTGTCCAAGTGTTAAGAGTCGTAAAGCATCGATCAAAAATTTCGCCGGGGAAGCCGCGAAATTTTTGATCTTTGATAATTATCTTTGTTAATGAACCTATTGAACCAAAGTTATTGTATACTCTTTGGTATTCTCTTTGCTATTGAACTGAAGTTATTGTATTCTCTTTGGTATTCTCTTTGTATTGAATTCAAAGAGAATACAATAACTTGACAAAGTAACTTGATTGAATTGAACACTGAAAACGAAGTTATTGTATTCTCTTTGACTGAAAACAAAGAGAATACAAACTGAAAAATGATTTCGCAGAAACTCATAATTTTTATATTTATCACTTATGCCCTAATAGTTTTCAAAATGATAACAGGTATGTGTGTATTTCTACGTAATAATAAATAAATACCCGTTAAATACATACCATTATTTTAGTTTAATTTTTTGTCAATATACTTTTTTATTGTACTATATTTTGAGCGATTTATTGTCTGGGTTGTATCACAAGATTTATTTACTAGCATAAATAGTCGTATTAGGTTCTACATTATAATAAGTTGCATTTTGACAATTTCACCTTTGTAAGGTTATGTTGTAGGTATCCTTGAGGTACCTACGTAATATGATAAGTAAGTATGTAGATAAATTGAGATTGTGCCACACTAGATTATTATAGTTAGTATTAAGTTCCCTTTTAATTCTTTTATGTATTGATGGTGCAGTAAACTAATAATCTATCCATCTATAAATAATCTAATACGAATTGACCTAAAATATCATAGTTGCTGCGCCCCGCGGCTTCGCAAGCCTATCCCACGGGAACTGATTTATGGGATAAAAAGTTTGTGTTATTCCAGGTCTAGAACTACCTTTATGCAAAATTTCAGCCAGATCCGTTCTGTAGTTTTCGCGTGAAAAAGTAACAAATACATACAGACATGTTTACAAACGTTCGCGTTATTAATATTAGTAGGATATATATCTATTTCAAGGCTATCCAGTTGAAAATTCAACTTTGACCAACACAAACGATCCATTGGAAGCCAAAAACGAAACTCGATACCCCAACGGAACTGTGGTAGGAGAACTTTCGTATAAGGACGATGAGGGAAATCCGATTAATGTGAAGTACTATGCAGATGAGTTCAACTATGGGTAAGTTAAAAATGTACCATTGTTACAAAAGAAAGTATTGGGTGACGATGAATCGATGATATTGTAGCAGTTGCGGGGAATTGACGGCTCAGGACCAAACACAAACTCAAAAATTATTATCCTTATTACGTAGAAAAACAAAAGTTTTCGATATAGCTCTCAAAATTAGCAAGATGAAGTGATAATGTTCATAGCGGTCACGGAGTAAGAACCGAGCCTTTCAACTCAGACCTTAGATATCGTAAGAGCCAACTAAAAGAACCTACCTGGGGAAGAGCAGCAACTTCTTTCTATGTATTTTTAACACTATCTGCGATTACTAATCCACCTGCAAAGGAATAGTGATTTTGGTAAACCTCTTGTTTGGGAAAGGCACGTTCTGCAGTGGACGTATGGATGCTGATGAGGTAGCAACATGGTCGCAGAACTGATACAGTTGAGAAGTCCTCGGGTGGTGACCCCGACTTAACACAAAAGAGTGTATTGGGAGACAATGAATTGATGACGTTGTTGCAGTTGCAGGGAGTTGATGGGTCAGGACGAAATTCAAACTAAAACATTCCTTATTTCCATAAATAAAATAAATGTTCACTGAGAATGGGTGTCGTAAGAGGCGACTAACGGATATCCACGGGTACTGCTGCCTGGGGGGCGGGCAGCAGCACCCGTGGATATCCGTTTACTCGTTTTTTCCTATAAAATGTATGGGAATTGTTTTTTAATTATTGTCAAAACTTACGATTTGATTTGGTATGTTACTTTGGAAAAAGTGTTCCTGGTTGGAAATAGAGTCGATTAAGACCAACTTGTTTTTTTTTGACAAATGTCATGTTTTGGGCGAACCGTGTATTTTTTCAAAAAACTAAAAATGACAATATTTATTTGTTCAAAATAAAACAGAAAGTTCCTTAGAACAAAACCTTCTAACTACAAAAGAAACGGTAGCTACCCTTAAGGGGCCAAAAATTTGCCCCTGTATTGTATATATTTATTTTTACGGGCTGGGTTTTGAGCTTGTGGTGAATAGTGTAAATATACGTTGTATATTTACAGTATTTACAGATTAAATACTAACTTACCTACTTAAATAGATGCATACATAATATACACGCACGATATTACGGATGAATAAATATGTGAGTTCACCACAAGCTCATAAAATGATTAAGATTTTTAACAATATCCTTACACATTTCAGAGTAGAACTAAAGAGCTCTAAGATTATGGGACCTGAGAAAGCAACGTTTTGGAAAGTCAGTAGTTTTGGGACTATAGAAAAACCAGATGATCAACAAACAACTGTCAAAATCAATAGAGCTCAGTATAAAAAGAAAATGGAATTCAAAAATGAAAAGAAAGCAGCTGATTATGAGACGTTTTATCGTAATGACATCAAAGGTTTAAATCCGTGCGATAATAATAAAGTTCGAGTGTATTTAGATAAGGAAAAGAAAATTATAAAGAGAGCATTAGAAAATTATGAGGCAGCTAAATCTTGTGGAAGATACTAGGATGGTAGGTAATGGTAATTGTTTTTTTTTTGATTATTGAATAAAATGGTTCCCAAGTTACAGATAATTCGCGCCTCGGTTGTTAATTTTTCAGATGTCATTTTAGAAATTGAATTTATTAAACAGACGTACAACTGAATTGTTTCTTCATTTCAAATTAGAATATAAAAATACAGTTAATCGAGTCAAGTACCTATGGACACAATAAACACGAAACAGCAACATTTTGGAAAGTCAGTAGTATTGAGACTATACAAAAACCAGATGATGAACGCACGACTGTGAAAATCAACTTGTCATATTCAGGAAAATGCTAGTTGAAAATAAAATATTTAATATCAATACATACGTTGTAATGCATTCTATGTCGTGTAATATAGTTTGTGTCTGTGTTTGTTGACATGGCGTAGGCAGTGTTGAGAATAGGAGATTAGATTATAAATAATAAGGATTTGTTTGCAAACTTTGCCTAGAAATTTAAATTCAGAATGCCTATGAATATGTATTAAAATTACAACAATATTATGAATGACTCAGGCTACACCATGCCGGATCCGGGCTGAGGCGGAACCGAGTTGTTTCCGATGTCTGTTGCTCGGTTGCCTGCCGCTCAGTAGCGTGAGTGTACCCATACAAAATATATTTAAAACTAGCCGCGTCCCGCAGCCTCACACGCCTTTTCCACGGGAACATATATCAGTTCCCGTGGGATGAACATCACCTTTTAACGTTTCCATAGGAACAAAGCGTGCGAAGCCGCGGGACGCAGCTAGTTTATAATATTAGTAGGATTAGTTGACCGTGCCACGGCCGATACTCGGCTCAGATCCGGCAAAGTACAGCGTGAAACATCCTTTATAGGTACCTATCTAATTTACTAATGTGTTTTATGTAATTCTATTTTTAATATTTACTGTATACTTGTATATCACATTATGATGTATAAAAATGCCGGTGCCAAATTAACCATAACAATACCTGACTAAACGCAAAAACGCAGAAGTGTTTCATTCAGTTAAAATCCATTAGATATTATCTACTTGTGTAATAACTCCGTAACCTAATGGTAGGTAAACGTAATGTGTTACATTTAGTAATTGTCGGTGATTATTTCTAGTAGAGTCGTTTCTATAGGAATTGTCGAATCAGAGTTCTTTGTGAAAAATATAACTGGGAAGCTACCGCCTTATATAAATCAATCAAATAAATAAATAATGCTGGACAATCCACACTTCATCATCTAGTTCCAAGCTAAGTGGACCTTTTGTTATGGGTACTAGATGACTGATATCACATCAAACTAATATTATAAATGCGAAAGTTTGTATGGATGTATGGATGGATGGAAGGATGTTTGTTACCTCTTCACGCCAAAACTACTAAACGGATCTGGCTGAAATTTTTCATACAGGTAATTCTAATACTGGAATAAAACATAGGCTTCTTTTTATCCCGTAAATCTGTTCCCGTGGGATAAAAATCACCTTTAAGCGTTTCCATAGTAAAAACGCATGCAAAGCCGCGAGGCGCAGCTAGTACTTAATATAATGTATTAGATAGGCACAAAGATAGATACGAGTTATATTTTACTCGTATGAAATATATTTGGGTCGCCAGGAATTGCGCTGTCTTTGAGATACGAGAGACAGAGTTTGTGTTTTCTACACACACTGCTTACTCTGTTTTTTGGGATGACAGTATGTAAAAAAATCTATTTTATTTTATGTTTCACTTTTCTGCACACGGCTTCGAATGTTATTTTCCGGGATAAAAGCCTGTAGGTACAGGCCCATAAATGTTCTTTCATGTTATAAATGTATGTAGAAGAAGTGGTTGTCCACTACGAGTAATCTATGCATTTATGATTTCTCCAATCCATCTTAACTTTAGCATTTACCTTAACATACATACTCTACGTAATGTTAGTGTGATAATTTGAAGGTGAATTACATGCTCATTGGAGAAGTTCATAATTTTGGTAAGAACCAAAGTTATTAAAAAAATTATGCCGTCCTTATAGCAGTGACTATTGTATCAGAGGTAAGGAAAGATTATTGCTATTGTATCAGAGGTAAGGAAATATTATTGCTATTGTATAAGAGGTAAGGAAAGATTGCACGTGACCGTTCCGAGTGGAAAGATTTTGGGAAGTGCCGAAGACGAATCAGGCTATTTAAAAAAAAACATCTGTGATAAAAACCAAAACGACTAGACGATAATGAGATAATTTACCAGTAACGCTACATTTTGGTCATTGTCACACAATTAGGCGGAGCAAGGAAAGTGGGTTGCTTGCGCTTACGCAACTCTCACGGGTAAGTGACATATTGTATCGAAAATACAGTAAACGTAACAAAGCTCAGGCGTTGTTTACGGAGACGTGGGGCGTGCAGCGGCGCGTGCAGTTGCACGTCCCGCTTTAAATTCAAACGTATGACATTGGTAGAGTCCGTTTACGGAGAAGCGTTTTACACGCGTTTGTTTGATTTGACGCGTCGCACGCGGCGTGCACCGCCACTCTGCATGAGTCAGAGTCAGAGTCAAATCGTTTAGATCTCTAGACTTACAAAATAAGCACTTAGACAAGTCAAATTTTTGCTATCAAACAAGAAAGGTGCAATTGACTCTAATTAACTTCAATTTTTTGTCCAGTAGTGGAAGAAGTGAAAAAAAAACCACTAGCAAGTTTATCGCTTATCAACTAATACAATCTTAGCATAACTAAGAACATTACATACAATTGATTGTCGGTGTGGAACTAGGCGACATCCGGCCAAGCATTAACATCATTAACGTAATGATCTACGGTGTAATAGACTTTCTTGATAAGATTTCGTTTTATGTACAGTTTAAATTTACAAATAGGGAGCTCAGTTGCTTTGTTGCACGCCCCGCATATCCATAAACATCACCGTATATTGCGATATGTTTGTGTCTACGCGTGCGATGACGGGGCCGCTGCAGGCCCCGCGTCTCGTAAACAGTGCAAAACGCTCAACGCACCGCTCGACGCGAGCGACGCTTCAAGTGCCGATGCACGCTCCGCGTACGTCTCCGTAAACAAGGCCTTAGGCAAAAGCAATTTCATTGTCTGTATTTTACTTTTTCGTCAATTTCATTAATGAGCACTTCTACTACTTTGATGTCTTCTCAACGAGAAATCGTTTGAAGATTTTAGTATGAAAAGTGGCCCTAGCATGAGCTTATAATACTTGTTTTTTTAGAGTTACTATATTCATTTTATTTGATTATGTATTTATGTCTTCTTTTTAAATATATGACTTTTATAGGGCGCGGCGAGATTGAAAATAAAACAATGAGGTAGCATTGTTTTTCTGAGTGTTTTAGAGGTTATACTACAACATACTACATTGATACTTCAATGAAATCTATTCTATACTGTATATTGATTTTGTTTGTAGTCTGTTCAAAAAGAGAAGAGCTCGCGCTCTTGTACCAATTGACAACTTTTGTTGCGTTGACAACACTGCTCTCTCATTGCAGTACGACTAAAGTGTTAGTTCACGGTAACGCCATGACTCTTCTCTTTTTGAACATTCTCTAGGTGGTTACCATAGGTAGTTCTTATGGATCTATGCTACAAACATACGTACAGACATTCTTACAAACTTTCGCGTTTATAATATTAGTAGGATGCAATGTACATTACACGTCAAATTAGTTATTGATTATCTATAAATTATACTCGTAGGTAACATTTATCCCTTACTTTGTCACTTTCGGCTTGTGAGATTATTGAATGTGTAGAATGCCTGCTCGAAAAGCCAGCGTTTTAGTTTTGCTTTGATCCATCAGGGAATAAAGCTGAAGGATCGTTATGACGACCGATGTGGTGCGGTTGGTAAAGGCTCGCCTGCGACGCAGGTGGTTGCGGGTTTGATTCCTGCCTAAGGACTCAGGGTATTCTGAATGTTTTCTGTAATTCTGTTATTCTTTATTTTACACAATAATGTCAAATGTTGTCTATCTAGTTATTAAGTATCTATCTATATATGTAGTGCATTGTATCATGTATATCAGTTATAGTACCATAACACAAGCTCTGCGTAGCTTGGGGCTAGATGATGATGTGTCAATCGTCCAAAACTATTAATTTA
The DNA here is from genome assembly GCA_955876795.1 of Eupithecia tripunctaria. Classification (NCBI taxonomy): domain Eukaryota; kingdom Metazoa; phylum Arthropoda; class Insecta; order Lepidoptera; family Geometridae; genus Eupithecia; species Eupithecia tripunctaria. The sequence goes on from OY041604.1 coordinate 11,717,969, forward strand.
TTTATTTATCTTATCTTAGTGACTTTACTTCTAATTTGTTTAAACACTTCATATACTAAAGTTATTTACAACGGGATATTTACTATGGTTTGAGTAGTATTAATAACCATAATTGAGTTAAAACTTTTATCGCTTCTAATATTAAAGCCAGTACTAACAAGTATTTCAAAGTCTCACCACCACCTCTAACAACCTCATATAAGTCCAGTCAGAGTTTCTCCTCACCCACTCTGAACACGGCTATCGACGGGTGTCGATGCTTCTTTGATAACCAGAACCAATTGGAGTGAAGTGTCCTAATTCGAATCAGTTCACGTTATGACCAAGAAAATGACGATAAAGGTAAGCTCAATTGTCTCAATTGTTTACTAGATTTAAGCGAATCTCATTTTTTCCATAAATATCTACCAAAAATTCGTTAGTTGATAGAGACGTGCTTAAGTCTGAGTTGCGATTGGGTATTCAAGCGTTAGAATCAAATTTTTCATACCTAATACCTACGTCTTATTAATAAAAAAAATAACTAACATGGTACCTTTTATTATGTGACGCTGACGCAGGAGTTGTTGGTATGATTCCTGCCTCGGGACAAATATTTGTACGATCTGCGGATATGTGTTCCGGGTGTTTTCTAAGTATACATACAAACTATTTATCTATCTTTGTTGTGTATCTATTAAGTATATCAGTATCAAGTAGGTACCCATAACCCATAACACAAGCTCTACTTAGCTTGGGACTATTTAATGCTGTGTGAATGGTCCATCATTACTTATTTATTATTAGGGCACATTCGTATGGTAATTTATAGACTAACGTAGGACTGCCAAACCTATTTCGTTTTCAGACAGATGATAATTATTGAAAACAGTTTCTTCTTCAGGTCCTAAGGTCCTAATTTTCGGAAAATACATTTTAATATTCGTAGAGCGGAAAGAAATAACATGCTAAAGCGATATGTATATTATCTGCTAAATGTATAGCTGCAAAAACGTTATGTCTTTTTTAAGTTGAGTCAAAAATTGTAAGTGTATCGGCGATTTTTTTTTGTGGATTGGGTTTCAACTGTTGTCTGTTTCGCTGAACAATATGGCTGAATAAACTTGGCATATAACTCTTTCGTAGGTACTCTACGTTTTTATAGTAATTGAATAGTACCTGAAGAGCCGAACCTGTATTTCGCCCTTCCGGTTATGTAATTTGGCGCCTGTAGTACACAGTCATTTACGATTGTATAGTTAATGTGAGTTCCGAGTTCAGTCTCCTGTGACCACGGGTCAACTATCCGATAACTATATGACAGCAAAGATATTATGGCGTTTTCACATGTTCACGATAATCGGCCGTGTCTTGCATATACATTACTAGCTGCGCCCCGCGGCATCGCACGCATTTTTCCTACGGAAATGTTAAAAGGTGATTTTCATCCCACGGGAAATGATTTATGGAATAAAAAGTACCTATGTTTTATTCCAGGGTTAGAATTACCTGTATGCAAAATTTCAGCCTGATCCGTCCAGAAGTTTTGGCGTGAAGAAGTAACAAACATCCATCCATCCATACATCCATACAAACTTTCGCATTTATAATATTATTGTGATGTATATTAATTTATGAGCACGTAATCGTTTATACGCGAACCGCGAGCATGTGATAATGACCTTATGTAAAGTAAAAAATGTAAAAGTATTTAATATTACAATCCTTTCGTAAAGAGCATTTTATGAGCATAATATGTAGATTAGTTCCAATAAATAGGTTATAATTTAATTTGTCCTACGTATAAACACAGCACGATTTTCCCTCGAAATATTAGTTAATATGAGTATTTTAATAAAAAGTCAATGAGAACAATATACTTATATTCATAAATTTTATCTCGGGTTCATCATTAAATAATGGTAATCTCAATATATATAAATTCAGCATAATTTTCATATTTCAGAGTAGGTAAATATTTTATTTGTAAATTTGTCATTTACCTAAATGTTAATCTGCTCTGGAAATATGAAATTGAGTAGATTCTTCAGGATAAATAATAATAAATTCCAAGGCTAAAAGCAACATTTTCACCTAGAACAATACACATAGGTACATTTGCTATTTTTTTTTATAATACTTACCTAGGAATGTAAAGTAATTATTATAGTGTTGGTATTATATATTTATTAATGAAGATAGAATTTTACAGTTTAAAAACCAAAGCACTCATTAAGTTCTCTAGTTTTGCATCAAGGTGACCCTGATAAACAGTGTTTTCCACTAAAGTTATTTACAACGGGATATTTACCATGATTTGAGTTTTGAGCTTTCCCATATCTATCTATATATATAATAATAATAAATATATATAAAAGAAAGTCGTGTTTGTTACAACACTTATAACTCAAGAACGGCTGAAGCGACTTGCCTGAAAATTGGTCGGGAGGTAGCTTAAAACTAGGAGACTGACATAGGATACTTTTTATTTCGTTCCCGGCTGAACGAATCTTGATGAAATTTGGCTGGGTGGTAAACGGTATCCCGGGGACGGACACAGCTACTTGAATAGAGCGTGCGAAGCCGCGGGCAAAAGCTAGTTATCAATATAATAGTGTTTTCCAGCCTTACTGTCTTACTAGTCTCTACTGCATAATCTAAGTGAAAACAAAAGTGCATATCAGTTCTATAGTTATAGCAGCGGTAGCAAAAACAGAGGTAGCCATTACGAAGATATTGAATGCATGTGGGAAAACTATAAAAAAACAAGCCTTTGTGTCATCAAATGCACATTGAACTTTTTTTAATGCACCTGAGAAATCTTAACAAGATCTATGTGTGTTTGGAAATGTATGTTATTGTTTTTAGGGACGTTGACCTTTCACTCGTTCTTTGATCTTCTATAGATAGCTATGTTATCCGCCAACATTTACCCACTAGAGGTATAAGTCCCCGTCTTGACAAGTCAGGACGTTTCCGCTGTATCCAATTTATCGTTCGACCATCTAAAATATGGATAAAATAACAAAGCTCTTTGACACCAGTCAGCAGTATCTTCTTAGATTGTCCTTACTTAGCTTAATGTTTCCCCTCTGGTATTGGAATTTTGCGCGTCTCTCTCCTCGTTTACGCGTTTCTGTACGTCGATCTATCTATCTTTCGTACCAGCCAGTGGTATTACTGGCTGGTACGAAAGATAGATAGATTTGCTAAGTACCTATAGGCCTCTTTTAAATCAGCCCACATCTGGCGTTCTCGAGCCAGCTGGATCCACTGATTCCTTTGGTGCCCAAAATGGCAAAACTAAACTTCTTCTTCTTCAGGTCCTTATCCCACGCTAGGTAGGGTCGGTACAACATGTCAGTTTCCTCCACTCTGATCTATCAGCTTTTTTTCGGTACTCACACCTTTCTTAGCCATGTCCTCTTTCACACAATCCATCCATGTTTTTATCAGGTTTTCTCTCCCTTTATATCCCTCCACATTCAAACCTAAGACTCTTCTCGTCACATGATATTCTTGCGCATAATATGGCCATACCACGCTAAACTGGTTAACCCTCATTTTTTCCGTCACAGGCGCCACTTTCAAACTTCCTAAAATGCCAAAACTAAACTACTTACATATATTGTTTTAATTTCCAGCTGATAATCGCAAGCATCGCTGTGCTGGCATGCGTGGAAGCCCGCGTGTTTACCTATCTTCGACCAGTGAAGGCTGACCTGCTTCCCGCTTCAACCCTGGTCCACGCGCAGCCTAGGATCGGTTACGAGCACCACATTGCTGATGATCATCACGTCGATTATTACGTACGTTACATTTAACACTCATGCCGTTCCCTCAATATTTTTTTCTCAATAGATCTATTCAGGTAACACAAAGAAAAATGGGTCTTTGTATTACCTGAATCAATGCATTATTTGATTGTCATTTTCTATATCAATGAGTTATAAATATCTGTCATTTTTTTTCTTCCAAAATCAATAGTATCTACTTATCCAATACTAATTCTAATTCATTTTTATTATTTGATTGCAATTTTCTTTTTCAATCCAGCAAGAACAGAACTAGGATTGACCAGATTTTTTTTTTAAATATTTACCTACTCAAATGGTTTTCTTCCAGCAATGAAATTCAATTTCATTGCTTCCTTGCAGTTCCGTCGACTAGCGTTATATTCGCAGTCTATTAAAACATACACGAATCATCACCTGTCTTACTGATTTCTTCATTTTCCGGAAGCTATTCGGTAATCCATTACTGCGAGTATAAAGTACGTCGAAGCGTTATTAGTAGATACCTAATTAATGTGTACATAATCATAGTGTGTAAATAGGTGTATTAGATAATCATGCTTGAGTACTGTAGACACGCTTACTTAGGTTTTTCATGTGAGATAACATTGCTCTGACAGACATGGCCACACCTTCGTTGATCATGATTTTTGTTTTGTAGGTAAATTTACTTGGTATGGCTTAATAGGATTGTTTGCTGTTGGTTGTCGTGTGATTGATACATATGTTCTACCTTATCCTGGGCCTTGGCTGAAACCATAGGTCTAGGACGAAACCATAAGAGAGGCGAAGGAGATTTGACTGGGTGATCCGGTAGTAGTAGGAGTAATTTTTTTTTTTTTTAAAAGCTTGTGCTTCCCGTTTATTCCGATTTAAATTTGGTCCGGTTCTTACAATACATCCATGGGAAAACCATAAAATTAAATTCAGTTTATAGTTTTTTTAAAGAAACCCAATTATCGTTGCTCCAGTGGTTGTCTCCGTGAGCGCAAATAAATAAATTTCTCCCTAAATTTAATTCAAATAAATTAGGTTATGTTCTAGTATTGAAGCCACCATGATATTATTTTACCGTAATGAAATTTTAGGCTGTTCTTTTACACCAAAAAGATAGATGAAGGCATTTTAAACTCGCAGGTTTATTTCCACTAGATGAGTTGAACAATTAACCTGGCTGAACTTTAGCAATGTGTTAAATGTACGTGGATGTACTTGGCTACATAGAAAGCTAGTTAAACACTCTCAGTAGTTCCGTTTACATTCCTAGAACCTATTCAACAATGGATTACATAGGAGTTGATAAAAACGAACACACGGTTACATCTTTACTTTTTACTGGCAGCGGAACCGAGGCGAGGGATTGTGCGTCTGGGACCTTCCGCTTGTTACTTATTATGGATCAGTTTCAGGTTACCTATGAAATCAAGATGATTCAGAACCAGCTTTGACTCCGATCCGGTTCCTCTCCTCCACTCACTTTCTATCGTCATCATTGACTCTATTCACTTTGTTCATTGGTGGTTTTTTTATTTCAGTCTTAGTCATTGATCATTTCATTGGTATGGTCCTTACCGGTCTTAACACTACAAATCTTCATTACACTTAGGTTTGCTAGTTTTTCTTTCACGATCAGAGTTCACCTCGTCGTCTTCTTGCCTTAGAAATTTTAAGCTATCGATAAAACACTCACTCCTTTTCTAGAGAAATTCACTTTTTCTCAGAACCTCTATACACAAAAGGGGCAAACTAAACCAGATACTTACGACTTTAGGCATAATATGGCATAACGTATGGTTTTGTTTGTTTTTCCAGGCTTATCCGAAGTACGTTTTCAAGTACGGGGTGAATGACTTCCACACCGGTGACATCAAGACACACCACGAGAGCCGAGATGGTGATGTCGTTAAAGGTAATTGAATTGTCTATGGCATAGCTTGTCCGTAAAATCTTGTGCTGTCATGTGAAATCACATCACACTAATCATAAATGCGAAAGTTTGTATGGATGGATGAATGGATGTTTGTTACTTCTTCACGCCAAAACTACTGAACGGATCGAGCTGCTTTTGCATACAGGTAATCCAGATCATAGTATAAAACATAGGATACTTTTTATCCCATAAATCAGTTCCCGTGGGACATAAATCACTTTTAAACGTTTCCATAGAACCAACGCGTGCGAAGCCGCGGAGCGCAGCTAGTGTATTAATAATTAAGACCTCTAAATAATTAGTAGGTACTGCTAATGCTGGGATGATGTGGAAATATGGATATAAATATTATTGACGACCTCTGTGGCGCAGCTGGCGAAGGTCCGCCTGTGACGCAGCAGGTTGCTGGTTCGACTCCCGCCTCCAGACTAATGCTTGTACGATCTGTTCAGGTTGTTCTGGATGTTTTTTTATGTATCTATATCTTTGTATGTATTAGTGTATCAGTTATCTAGCATAACACAAGCTCAGCTTAGCTTGGGGTTATTACCTAACCTGACTGAATTGAGTAAAATTAAAAAACAATGAGAACGCTCTAACTAGGGTCATGGTCACACAGATCATAGTAATTTGAACCTGTGATACCCACATTATAATGGTGACTAAGGAATTCCACCCATAGCAACATTCTGTAGAGTTAATGCATGCCTAAATAAGGGATTTAAAATGATAAAGTAATGAGCGGAAAATTGTTAGTCGGGATAGACACCTTTTAAATTAAATAGGTTTAAATTTCTACCATAAACTTGTTAATTTTTACTACAACTGATAAAACCGTTTGGTTTCCACTACAACTGAACCGAGCGAGTTCGTTTGAACACTTTCTACCCGTTCAGTCCTTTCCGCTTGACTATTTGTTGGTGGAAGAGCGTTCTTTCTGTATACGGCCTATGTTTTTACCCCCTTATTCATAATGCTAACTTAGCACACTACTAAATCTCGCTCTGTCTTCTTCTATTGACATAAGTCAGACTGAGAAACAACACAACTTAGCAGCTGTTTTATGTTAGCAGACCATTATGAATAGGGGGGTTAGTGTGTTGTTCTTATGATGAACTTCTTTAATTTTCCAGGCCAATACACGGTAGTAGAGCCAGACGGCTCTCTCCGCACAGTGGACTACACGGCCGACAAACACAACGGGTTCAATGCCGTCGTGCACAAGACAGCACCAATAACACAACATGAAGCGGCTATTCTCCACCATCATCATTAGATATTCTACGTTATTCGTTGAAGAGTAAAGTAGACTTTACAAATTGAAAGACTGGTATAATAGCATAAAAGTATGATTATTATTGAATGAAAAAGATTTGACTTCCTTTGTTATCGTAAGGTAGAAAACTCAGAATCTGATGAGTCCACGACTGTTCAATTTGATAGGTCTACAAAATCTCTAGATTTTCAAACGAATACTAAATGGATGTTACAAAAAATACTCAACAGAAAAATCTCATTATTTTTGTTATTGTTAAGTTTGATCTTAATAAGCGTTAATTTAAGATTAGGATAGGAAAAAGATTTATGTGCGTGGCAAATTTAATATAAAATGTCGAGAAAAATGTTACGCTGAACAACTGAAAGGTTTTTAGCCTCGTGTGACTTCAGTGTACCTGATTGTTGTTATTTGTTATCTTGTTTTGCAAATAGTGATTTGTTATATGGTTGTTGCTTGGAGTCTGTTAATAAAAATGTAAATGAAAGCGAAAATTTTGTTTTTGTCTCGATAAGCTGGATTTCCGAAGCCTATCTTCATAAACTATGAGAATAGCCTTATATGAATTTCTTATTTGCATAGTATTGCATCCAAAACTGGTTTATAAGGACAGGGAAATATTCAATTAGGACTGATGGGCGTAATGGTGGATAAGCACTATTGGTATGCAGATTCCACTCTAGGGAGCACCAAAGCAATCAAATCAAAGCAATCAAAAGTTACGAGGTAACCAACATAAAAATACAGTCAAATTGAGAACCTCCGTCTTTTTTGAAGTCGGTTAAAATGGATTATCTGGGTTCAAACTCTATGACCTCGGAAGAGCACCTAAAACTTCCTCTTGATGATGTACATAGGAATCTATTTCAACAATAGTTATGGCATTGTTTGTTGCTTAATAATACCTGCGTGTGATATGGTGGTTGCCAAGTTGATATTAATTGTGGGAATTTGTATAGAATCTCTTTTGTATGCAAAAATGAGGGCACACCAATTCATCCATCTCAAATAAATGGAATCTACAATTAGCCTTGTTGGTAGGTACTTTCAATCAGGAACAGTTTTATTATGACTTCGCGTCTAAGTTTAAATGAAGTTAAATCACATAATCTATACAAAAACCATATTTTGCACACCAAAAAAAAAAACATTAAATAGATGAAGACAATCACACTAATATGATAAATGTGATAGTTTGGATGGATGAATAAAATGGATGTTTGCTACATCTACACGGGTAAACTACTGAACGGGTGGCTGAAATTTAGCAAATTATGTAATAAAATAAATAATAATAGTAATAATAATGTAGTTCTAGGTCTGGAATAAAACATAGGCTACGTTTTATCCCATACATCAATAAATCAATTTGTATCGTTCTGACCCTTAATGGGTGGAAATAATAGGTGGAACGACAATACACAGATATAAATAAATAATAAATAAATAAATAATACTGGACAATATATACAATATCCCATGGGATAGGTAAATAATAAATAATCTCAGAGATTATTTAGATAAAAAAATATGAATAACCTACACGTCACACTCTTCAGAGTCAGAATCAAATCGTTTATTTCTTTAGACTTACAAAGTAAGTACTTAGACAAGTAAATTTTTTACTATACACTTTAAACAGCTTGATAAGTAGTAATTACTATCAAATAAGAAATAAGGTGCAATTGACTCTAATTCACTTAAATTTTTTGTCCACTAGCGGAAGAAGTGAAAAAGAAACCAGGAGCAAGTTTATCGCTTATCAATCAACTAATACTATCATTGCATAACTAAGGCCCGTATTATGAATACGGCAATTTCCGGCCAAGCATGAACATCGTTAATGTAATCATCCATGGAGTACTAGGTTTTCTTGATAAGATGGCTCAAAGATCCTAGGATCCTACGGGTATACTAATATCCTTGCTTTAGCTAAGTTCCCTTTGATGACTCTATGGCCCGTACTATGGAACCATGCTCAGTCATCTGTCTATGCTTGAGTGATGCAAATGTCATAGAAAAGCGTTACTCATGCATAACTCTATGATTGAGCAGGCTTTTATATTACGGGCATTAGTGTCACTCAAATAAAAATACTCAAAACATTTACCAAGGGCAGAGCCTAGCCTTGCCAAATTCATATAGGTATGTACCTACATAGAGCTACTTGGTCTCAAATGCAGCCCTTTTGTTTCCAGTACCTACTCGGTAGCTAGAGAAGTAACAAAGGACTATTAAATATGCAAATCAACTTGCTAGAAGCCGTTATCTGATTGTTATAAACGTTTAAAAATTGTGTTAATTGCTTTACTTATACTTACATTTAAACAAACTAACATGTAAGAAAAACTGCTCACTTGCAATATAATAATAATAATGTTTAGTGTTCCGAATTAACCGCTGAATTATGTAAACTAATTATAATCATATATAGTTGTAAAATTTAATAATAATAAAGTTCGAACAGTCACACAGCATTATCTAGCCCCAAGAAAAGCAGAGGTTGTGTTATGGGTACTAGATAACTGATATACATACATAATACACTACTCAGATAGTTTTTTTATTATCACACTAATATTATAAATGTGAAAGTTTGTATGGATGTATGGATGGATGGATGGATGTTTGTTACCTCTTCACGCCAAAACTACTGAACACATCTGGCTGAAATTTTGCACACAGGTAATTCCAATCCCGAAATCAAACAAAGGCTACGTTTTATCCCATAAATCAGTTCACGTGGGATAAAAATCCCCTTTAAACGTTTCCATAGGAACAACGCGTGCGAAGCCGCGGGGCACAGCTATGAAATTATCAACTTCCATCACTTTCGTGGGAAACATGGGCAAGTAACAACAATAATATCCATATATCCAGTCATTCGCATATAGATTAGAATGATGTTCTATCAGAATAGAATAGAATAGAAGTTTTTTATTCAGCACACAAGGACAGCACAGAACACAGATTAAAAATAGGTAGGTATAAAAAAACACAGAAAGAAAATAACTAGAACTAGACTTAGGTTAGATGACAATAAAAGTAATCTTAGAATAAAATAAAATTATACCTAATCTACCTACTCTTACTAACTTGAAGTGTCAGTGCTGCCAAGGTGAGCCAAAACGGATCAGTCTCAGCTTTATGCAGGTTTTCAGACTGACCCGGTTTTGGTGACACCAGGAACCGAGACGAGCTATATAAATTTACTTATAACTATAATAGTAATAACAATAATAGGTACATATTAAACAATCTAAGGTACATGGTGCAGGCATGCGGAACACAATTATTACACTACACTATACAAAATGATCATGTCAATGTCCAAAACGTAGTGCCAAAGTGGTTAGTAGCAAGCCATTAAAAAAGAAGTTGAAGGTGAAAGTTATGACATGTGAGATGGGATCAGGAACCACGCTCACTTAAAAGATGTATAGGTACAAATATTGGTTTAGAGGACTCTCATTGTTCTTCGAGGATGTGCAGCTTACAGCCGTAGATGGTGACCGTTAACTGATGGTCACTCGTCTAAGAATGGTGGTGATTCGCTATGCCGAGCTATACGAGGTTTTGTTTGTGGTTGATTTAGTCAGGGTAAATTTGGTATTCAAGGATTTATTATCGCTAATATTATAATGGGATTGAATGTAAGCGTTTTTGTTAAGGTTTTTATGTACTTCTTTATGGCAAAACTACCTACATAGTTTGGACTGGTTGTAGATGCACATCTAGATTTTGTTTTATGTTGAGTTTTGTAAGTACTTAAGCTTATAGCTTATAATACTTAATCTTATACTCAAGCTTATAGCCGCGGCTTCGTACTAAATAAAAAGCTGTTATTCTGGTTCGTTGCCACACAACAGAACATTACGAAACGAAATTAAAAATTCCCTGTAAACGATGGAACTACTGTTGATTTTCACTATACCTTATCCAATATCTATAAAGAAATATCCCTTTTTTGGCATAATGCGCCACTATGAATTTCTTTAATTGTTGACAAGTACTTATGAGAAATTCATAGTGGTGCAATATGTCAAAAAAAAATATACTTGGGATGTAGGGGTTCCATTTTAAAAGATTTTGAGAATGAGAAACTGATCTTGAATTTTATTTTCACTGGTTCCCTAAGAGTGTGAAACTCGAAGTACGAACACTTAGTTAACGCGAGGTACGAAAACTTCAGATTCATGATTTGTGTAAGACTTCAGCCCGATCAATTCAGTAATTTTGACGTTGTCTTCGACCAAACATCTTCACAACGGTATTATATCCATCTCTTATATAGATCCACAGATCCAATTGTTTTTATTGTGTACAAGCACGATAGGACCTATAATACCGTTGTTGAGTACCTACTTCTCATTCTTAAATTAGGTATGCAAAGCAGCGCGCCGAACCAAGTAATAAATTACGGTGATCAGAACCCTGATTCGATATTGATTGGTGATTATAGATTATAGATTCAATACAGTCAACAACCGAATAAAATCGATTGCAGCCGCCCAAGACATATATGAAAATTTACTTTGAGTTAAATTAAATTTTGTTCGCGGAGGAGGGCGCTGACTCTGCTACACAGTTTTTAACTTTTGCGGTAGTCAGCCCACAATAGGGTATATGCATCGATTTTTTTATTGTTTTATCGATTCTTTTGGTCATTATTTAACCGAGAAATGATAAGACGCTCACTGAATTTCGCAATAACAAGGTAAAAAAACCAAATCAAAACTACAATCATTTTCGGGTGATAAAAACGCTGCCATATTGGCGCCATGTTTATTTGACGTCGACGTTCACACTCGATTAAAACCTTTTGTGACGACCTCGGTAGTGATCATCTCAGGAAAGAGGTTTTCCGAAAAAGCTGAAAATAACCGACAATACGAAATGTGAAGTGGGCAGAATAGTCTCAAATCATTGGCTGCTCAATGCCAATGATTTGAATAAAAAAAGAAGAAATGTGAACAGTGATGTCACGTCCGCTCTAGTCAATGGCATAGCGTTTTGAAATTTTGCGATTGAGATTTAATATATCAATTTTTCAATGGTTAAATTCTACTATAAAAACATCTCAAAATGCTAAAATAAATATGTAGATATATTTCTATATCAATAGAGAATACGTATATATTTTTTTTGCCATTTTGAAATCACATGCATATACCCTATTGTACTATATACTCAATGTTTGGTTCCAAATAAAGACTTTTGTATTTGTATTTTGTAGTTTATAACCCTCATCATTATAACGCCGTTTTCACTCAAATATTGCGTTGGCATGGCATGGCATACCTGTGCTAGAATTTCACCAATTTAGGCTAAGCTGCAGCAGTTCACACGTAAATTAGAACTTAATATTGCGCAAGTGGCAATGTTTGGGTAGTTGTAGGACATCCATCATGATCATCATTTTAGCCATTGAACATTAAGGCGCATACACCAGTGGAAGTGGCGCCCCTACCTATTTTATCTTAATAATACGTTAAACACAGGAAGTTTTAAAAATCTATTGTACAGTTTGTGTTATCTATTATAATTTATTAATGCCTGTGTAATAGTTTCATGTTGTAAAACTTAGGCAGAGATACGAAGTTGCGCTTTTTGGCCACCAAACTCTATTTTCGCATTTCCTATGTAAACTATATAAGATAAAACTATTACAGCGTTATAAAAAAAATGCTTATAATAGATACCACAAACCGTAGGTACTATGGATTTTTAAAATTTCCTATGTTAATTATAAAATTATAAAACAGGAGGCGGTGTCATATTAGCTCTGGTATGCGCCTTAACTTGGCATTTTCTGGTGAGTATGGTTTGTTTCGTTCACATAAGTTAGGACTTATTATTGCGAAAGAGTTGTAATGTTTGACTTAGTAGTAGTAGGACATTCATCATGATCATCGTTTCAACCCATTTTGACCATGACTAACTCAAACTTGCTATTTTCTGCTATGGTATGTTTCGCTCTTTTAAATGAAGAAGAAGAACTTATTAGTCTATATTATGACGAAAGAGTGGTTATGTTTGTTAATTTTTTTAGATAGATAGATAACTCTGTATTGTACCACACAAACATAAAAAACAATACAGAAGGAAATGTACAGAATCATGGAAGTACAAAGAGCGGCCTTATCGCTTCGAGCGATCTCTTCCAGGGAACCTTGGGATGGACTGGAGATAAAAGAACAATATAGATATTTTTTATATGTATATTCAAGTTTTTCTTACTTTCAGGCTGATGAAATTGTCCAGCATTATTTTAACCTATTTATTTAAGCGTTGTTGTTAAAACTAAGTTAATATATTTCTTTTAATCCTTGTTGTTCCCCACAAATCCTTTTAAATCCCTTTTTATATGAAATCATCTCGATCTGAGCTCCCATAGTCTGTTGTAACTCAATCTACATGCGATCGCCGTGCCGTGCGAAACTTTTCTCAATTAGCTAGTTTCACCACAGTACCTACATGTATTTGAGCTTGGGCACTTCCAGTGGACAAAGTTTAGTAATCTTCTTGTTTAGTACCAGGTAGTGTTTGCAAAATGATGCCTTTGCAAGCTATTTGCTGTGAACCCATGATAAATCTCAACCTCAACCTCAACAGCCTATATTGGTCCACTGCTGGACGCAGGCTTCCTCTTGATGGGCGCCTTATTGACCTTTATCTCATGGAGAGTAAAGCCCATAATCACCACGCTGGGCATGCGGGTTGGGGATCGCAGTTCGGTGGTAAAATAGTTCTGCAGGGTGCGCTGCTGCCCGCCTTCTGGTGTATATCCCTTAGTCGCCTTTTACGACACCCACGGGAGGTGCAAATTCTAAGCCAAGCACCACTCAGCTGTGCAGCACAAACCCGTGATAAAACAAACTTCGAATATAGTCCTATTTTTAGCCTACCGACATTATGTTACCGTAATAATTTCATGAATACAAAACGACAACTGGTTCGTAAAATTTTTGAATTTCATACCGCTAACGCACGTTCCAATTTATGATATTTACACATCGATCAAAAATTTCGCCGTCCCCGAATCTTATATTTAGACAAATACATCCTCCTGGCTTCTCCTCACATCACGATCCTGAGTAAGCTGGATGCACTCCTGGAGGTATCCAGTTAGATATGTCATAGCTTTCTCGGTCTATCACGATTTTTTACTACATACAAAATATATTTACAAAATATGTTAACAGGAGAATATATGGAATCTATGTATGCAGATCTTTTTATTGTTTTCTTACTGTTATGATAACTTCAACACTTATCTAGTTTGTGTCAGTCATCTAAACAATAATAATGCTAATAGGTAAAAATCTCATCACATCGCACAGAGGTAATAAATAATATCTATTATTACAAGTAAAAGTTTAGACGTTTGCGACGTTTTATTTACGCATACTTCTAAATAGGTAGGTAATCGAAATATTGCATCAAGCTTTGTATTGGTCCACATTCATCCATAAAATCAGAGAGTTAAGACCTAGATTGACATAAATGACTATTTATCTCGGAAAAACGCGAGCAAAGCAGCAGACCTAAGCTAGTTTCCTATAAATGAGCTAGCTTACTATTCATTTACCTACGACCCCGTACTCGGGCAGAAGGAAACTTCATTTTCGGACGGCACTACAGCTCGGCCTCCAAGGCTGCGCGAACAGTACGTGCAAATAAGGACAGATATAAAGTGCCTGTGAACCCTCTGTGGTAGTACTGAGTAACGTGACATACCGACAGACAGTTGTGTGAATTAAAAAATGGAGAGTTGTATGACTTTTGTGGTGTTGATGTGTGCGGTACAAGCGCGAGCGAAACTAACAGTGTTTGGACCTTTGGGACCTGTAATTCAAAATCAAAATGAGTATAACAATTATGATGATATAAAGGTAAATAATAACATTTTCTCGGCAGTAATTTAAGATAGGAAAATTATATTTTTTATTTACAAGAAAATATAATGATAAAAATAATTTAATTATACATACAATTAATTAATAGAATTCATTATTGAAATAGATCAGGTGAAATAGGTAAATCCAAGAATATATTGTGCGCTCCGTGGTCCCAATAGATTTTTTTTTGTAGAAACTAAAAAATGCTTTGTGTTACTAGAATATTTTATAACATTATGTGATTGTTCTGAACCTAAACCTAACTTTAAATTCTTCTGTATTTAAACTGTGTTTTCTGTGTTTTTAGTTTGCGAATACTTTTTTAAGGGATGCCTCGGGATTATTTTGTTGTTATTTAAAGACAATAGTAATACCTTAGTTATACTCACTCTGTGAATAATTCAATAGTTTATCTATTGTGTCAAGATATATGTACAGTAATAAATATAATAAATTACAATAGTCATTGCAAAATAGCTTGTTTTTTCCTATTTGTTAAAAAAGTGAAATTTACAAAGTGGTGACTAGTTTTTTATTTAAGTGGTAAAAGCTATAGGTAATGGAAATAGAAACTTTACGCCAATTTAATATTCAACCTTATCGTTCATGAGACACAGGTCTACTGAGAGACTGACGACAGGATAGACAGACAGCCGCTTAAACTTAGTAGTAGGTTCCAGTTATTAGGTACTTATTATTATTATTATTATTATTATTATAAGTTCCAGCTCTGCAGCACCATTTCGCTATAGTATACTAAAGAAGTCTATAGGGATTATAAAATAATAATATTCACAATACCATCACCGAAAATGTATCGATTATCCGATTCATAGACGATGTTTTCAAAACAGCACAATGATTGCCTTTTTTCAAACCACACTGTGATGTTTGCAAATAGTTTATCCGGTAGTCGACGAGATAAAATTAAGCGTTTCATTCAAATTTCTTAACAGTCAATACAACAGCTGTGAACACACACACAGCTACAATACTTATCTGTGTGCGTTTTGGGTTCCGTTTGAATCGGGCTGAAAACATTTTAGATTCAGGAAGTCATGGTATATTGTATTTTTTGTATTTGTATAACTTATTCTAATGTTATTACCGCGACCCTTTAAACCTATGTACCTATGGTTTGTCTAGTGTTAGGCAGTTACAGCGTTTTACAACACAGGCACAGGCAAGGCATAAAGTTATAGGAAAAATTAATGAAAAACAATAATTTTTTTAAGTAACAAGTGCGGAAAGTAGGTGATTTCCGACGAGTGGCATATTATTCAAGAGCGAGCGCAGCGAGCGAGTGTATAAGCCTACATGAGTAGGAAATCATCTTTACGCACGTGTATCATACAATGTTTTATTATGCATTGTGCTACTAAATAAAAAACTAGTCTCAACAAGACTAATTGTGATTTGTGATTGATGAGAAATTTGCCAAATGACGGGCTTTTTTTAAACACATGTGCATAGGACATGACACGTAGTCATGTCCTATCGCAAAGAGGCTCAGGAATTTTTCTCACGTAGTGAATACTCTTTGTTCAGGGCTGACGGCAAAGTTAAAAAGATAAAGGATAGCGGTGTATAACAATATTAATTCAAATTATTAATACTATTAATATAGTATGCATAATATCTAAGGCCGCATCTTCACTTTCCATCAGGTGAGATCGCGGTCAAACAAAGGTCTATTTACCGTAAAAAAAAAAAAAAAAAAAAATGACGTACAAAAAATAGTAATAACTCTAAATAACTTGATTTGTAGATTGAAGATTCGTAGCTTTTACCTAGTAATGGATAGTGTACCTATACTAATTTATGTTTTTTTTCAGGATTCCCCTCAGTATTCATTTAATTATGGCGTAGCAGACCACTCAACGGGAGATATTAAATCACAACATGAGACGAAACAGGGTGATGTCGTAAAAGGTAACAAAAATCTTGCATCAAGCAAATAGCATCAGACCAGTCTCACGAACGTTTTTTTTTCGGTATCTAGAAGACTTAGAGAAATTTAAACAACAGATTGCACACACCAAAGTATTAATTAACAATGACACAAAAACAATCCTACAACTTGCTACTAAAAAATGTTCATATTAAATGCAATTTTTCTATAAACTTTTTAATGGCAGGGACTTAAAAGACGAATATATTCATTGATTTATAATATTTTTTAAATTTGTTATTTAAACAATTGTTTAATTTTGTATTTCGTTTTTTTTAATTAATCTTTGCATGCCTTTGTTAGGTAGAACGTAGGGTAGAATATATCTGGACGTAGGTATATAGGTTTAAAACCTACCTACATAAATATTCTGGCAAATAAACATCTATAGTCTTTAAACAGTCTGGAGCACATGCAAGTTGCTTATGTGTGGTGGCCTAACGGACGTTACCGACTCATCAAAACAAGTTATATAAAAAAAACAATATATTAAACTTATCAATTTTGATTATAGATATAAAGTTACCCTAAAGTGCTGTGCACATTAATCCAATATCGCTTCCGCACACCGCAATATATGCATTCAAATATGAACTTAATCCTGTTAGATACATTTTACAGTGTCAAATTGGCTTCCCACAAGATTCGCACGAGTCTGACATTGGATGATAACAGTGTGTCTACCACGAGTTGTCACAGTTAAATCACCTGACGTTACTACAGTAATTACGTAAATATGCATATACATATTTACGTAAGTACTATAGTGGATAACTGTGGATAACTATATACTAGGATAACTATATAGTTATCCACAGCGCATTTTAGTACCCAATTATCCGCTAGAGCGCTTTAGAAGTTTCCATACATTTTTTTAACTACAGTCGCTAGCGAGTATTGAGTGTCAAAACTCATGGTAGACATACTGATACCTCGCGATAAAAGATAGCTTCATTCATCAAAACAAAAACCCCGATGACTCAAACACAACTCAGATTTAAGAATATCTCTCTCGTCACAAATGACGAATTTTTGACAGACTTTCATGGAGAACTGTCAGATAATCGCGATATAAGAGTATTCGGGTGTTATTGTTATGAGTTCAATTCACTTATTAAGTGAATGCACATGGTGCTGTGCGATAGTGGTCGTTTTCAGGTGTGTAACTAGCTTAAACATCACGGATTATTATTTCCATTAAGGAACCTGATCTGTCTAGCGAGCCCGATCAGTCCGGCGGGACTGAAATTGGTTTTTTGACTGGTACACACAGCACGGATCCTATTGATGATGTATTAGTACTTAAACCTTGAAAAAATTACTGATCGTTACACTTCAAGCACCCATGACTGGAAAAATACCTTCCTAAAAGAAGGAGCTCATTCACAACACAGCGTTATATCTCTTCCAGGTCAATATTCTCTGGTGGAACCGGACGGTTCAATCAGAACAGTTGATTACACAGCAGATCCAATCCACGGATTCAACGCGGTTGTCTCAAAAAGTGGACCACTTTACCACAGCCATCAAGCACAATACCCGGTGAGATCCAATCCCGTGCTGACAACGCAAGTTCCACAGCCTCAGGTAATACAAGTTAATAAGAAATCTCTCATAATTTTCACCACCCCACTCTTCACGCGGGTGTTGTAAGAGGCTACTAATCGGATATCCAACGCAGGGTGGTAAGTAGCGCCTCCTGCAGAAAAAAAAAATACCACCGAACTGCGAATTCCTCAGCCAATAAGGTGTTTATCAGGGGACGCCTGTGTCCAGCAGTGGAACAATATGGTCTGTTGAGGTGAGGAGATGATTGAGTCTCATAATAAGACGCATGAGGCCTTTGTTTACACACGTTTTTCGTCACCAAAAAAAGAAGGAGGTCCTGTGTTCGGCTAAATGGGCGTATGTATGTTTTTGTAATAGTTAGATGATACCGAATTGATCCCATAAAAACTGTATTCCCGAAGGATTAGTATTTATCTCGCAGAACTGAAAAAATACGTATACAGTTTTGAACAAATGGCTTTGGAGTTTGTGTTTCATCAAATTAAGTAGTAATAGAATATTATCACTTTAAATCTTCCACAGTTAATTCCAACCATACCACGAGGCCCACAGTACGGACCAGATTACAGTGGATTTGAGAAGAGCTCACTAATACCTGTGCCGGTAACAGAAAACAGGGCGTACACGTACGGGACGACTCCATTAAACAACGATAGAATAGATTACGTAATGCCCTTTTACAACCAAGTTTACAGGAAACAGGTCCCTGAAACGGGTTATAGTAAGTATTCACTTTTTATATAACAAAGATTTAAATCGGGCACGTCACGCGCTCAACGCGCGCTCACCCGCAGTGCTCTGCTCGAAGGGATGCGGAACGCGCGCGTCTAGAACCGCATTCGCCCTGAAGATGTCCCTCGTTAAGGGATGAAACGTTGGTGTTCTTCTAACACAAACAAGGTTCGTAGGTAACCCGCTTACATTCATAATGAAGATTTAAATCGTTAGATAAGCTCGGTCACCAAAACTGTAGCATTGCCTTTGAATCTCACTTTGAATGAATGCGTTAACAAAATGCACACGCGCTACGATTTGTTCAAATGAGTGTTTTAGCTAATAAAACTATTGTTATTATAACCATTTATTGAACAATCATATTATTCGAACATTTGTAAAAAAAAAACACAAACACAATACACTGATTACAAATATACGAGCTATCTAGTTTACTTGGCAACAACACGGCGTGGTGTCTCTATGGAATGGGTCTATCTACGGATTTAATTCTTTGATAAATTATCGTTATAAAAATCATTTTTAGTGTGAGAATAATGGACAAAGCACACCTATAAAGCACGACTTCCGCACAATTATGATCCGTTTAGTAGTTTTTGCGTCAAAGAGCAACAAAATTATTAGGATTATGCGTGTGACAGCGAGCAAGCTTGCAGTCCACGGCAGATCGGCAAACAGCCGTGCATATAGCGGGTTATGTGGTTAGTTGTGGGTTACTGTGTGCTGTCAGCTATTTTTTTATGCTGTCATTGTAAGACATGTCTAAGCTTTGCTTAGCTAATGCATCTCTCACGTTTACACGGAATGAATATCTATTGTACTTTTGTTGAGCGATAGTTAGTCGATTACTTGCCGGCCCACCGCCGGCAAGTAATAGACAACTATCAGAAGGAATGTTTTTGAATTTTTTTATTCAGAAAACTTAAGGAGATTTTATCTGTTTCAGCTTTCTCCAGTCCACACCGGTTTCCCGGAGATGAGGTGGTGCCCGGAGACGAGATTGAACAAGCATTCCCAGGGCCCTACGGACCGCAATATTTTGTCTAGATATTTCTCTAATTCTTAAAACATAACTATTTAAATAAATTGGTATAGAAGATAATTCAAACTTGTTCATTACAAAATACTACATCATCGTCAGCCCTTTACCATCTACTGCTGGGCATAGGCCACTCTACGCCATTTGCTTCGGTCCTGCGCCAGTCTAGGCCAGGTGTAGCCCACGGTCTTTCGGATGTCGTCAACATCGCGCCAGCGGACGTCCCCTGCTCCTACAGCCATCTCTCGGCCATCACTCGACCAGTGATTTGGTCCACCTCGTCACTCTGTCTAGCCAAGTGTCCTGTCCAACACCATTTGAGTCCTAATATCCGCTCAATGACGTCATGTATTTAGTCCGTTTACTGATTTCGGTGTTGGGGACTCGGTCTAAGAGTGTAATACCGAGCATGGAACGTTCCATCATCTAAATCATCTAAATAAAATTGTATAAAGAGATCACCCCGGCTTCGAAGCTGGGGTGTTTTTACAATTAGTGCATTCTACCCGTCATGATCTATGGAGCTGAAACGTGGACGGAGACTCACGTTACGTTACGCTCCACTAGTTCAAAGTCGCTCAGCGAGCCATGGAAAAAACTATGCTAGGAGTCTCTCTGAAGTGTAGTATTAGTAAGGAATACATCTGACAGAGAACTAAAGTTATCGGCATAACTCACTGGCTGAAGTGGCACGGGCTGTCCATATCTCGCAAAGAACTGACAACCACTGGGATAAACGAGTTCTTGAGTGGAGACCGCGTTTCAGCAAACGTAGTATTGTATTATATGTAGCGTACCATTAATAACGCATTAGATAAAGCTATCTGTAATGTTATTTTTGTGATTAAATAAAGTGAATTTAAATTTGAATTTGAAATTTGAAAATTTGTAGTGTAGGTCGGCCTTAGGCCAGGTGGGATGACAATTTGCAAAAAAGACTGAAGGCAGATGCTAGATGCCTCAAGCTGAAAACAGGGAGCTATGGCGCTCATTAGGGGAGGCCTATGCAGAGCAGTGGACTTAATGTGTATTATTTGATGAAAATTCCAGCCCATTCGGTTCTGTAGTTTCTACTTGAAAGAGTAACAAACATCCATATACATCCATAAACACAAACTTGTACATTTATAATATTAAATAAGGTAATATATTACGAGTATAATATATTTTAATGTGTGATTTACACAGACCAGATACCAAACACCTGGTTTAAAAACATTTATTAAAAGAACAATAGGTTGAATGCTGTAAGAGCGCGCGATGTAGAGTTTAGAGTGTAGGTAAAGCAAGATTCTGATATTAACGCATATTTACTAAATTAAAAATTGTGAGGAAAATTTACTAACAACATAAGACAAAAACAAAACATTAGGGTTACTTATATTAAACTTCAAATATGTACTATCGTTGATTGACGAACGCATTACGGATGCAAGCGGGTTAACTACGGCGTTGGTGTTCGTTCAACATAAATAAGGTTTGTAGTTAGCCCGCTTACATCTGTACATACATAATGACTTGATTTGATAGTCTCTTCTAAATAGTAGACGCTAGATTACCAAAACGTAACTATAAATGTTTTCGAGCAACTATTCATAATAAATATAATATTTTTATCAGGCGCCGAGTTTCCTCAAGTCTTGCTCAGATAAGCAACTAGGTACCTAAAGCATTTGCTTGTAATCTTTGATCATGAACTTCTTTGTTAGGTAAATTAACGAAAACTAGCGAGGATTTTACTCGGGTAGAGTACTTGAGTATTCATCTCTATAGGGCATAGATCAGTGATACAGGTTGATTGGTTATTGCCTGAAACTGCGTGAAATGCAGGTTTTGCCCATCACCACATCGTGAACAAGTTCGTTGCAGTAAATTTTAGACCGGCTGCCTACCCAGTCTAAAATTTACTGAAACTGAAACTCTGACAGAAAACTCACCTACCATACAAAATAAAAAAAGCTCTTTGGCCCGGAACCCAAGGAAATAATAAGGATTGATCTACTTCTCCCATTTCTCGGTCTCTTCTACTGTTTAATAAGTGAGTATGATACTAGTGTAGACCTTAATACTAAGGCCGAAAAATTACCTACAAACAAAGTACCTACCCGTGACAGATTTTACAGAAATATTCTAATCCACCTTTTGCCATGTTGCCAGGGCCCTTTGAGTCGTAAGTAACGTTTTGTTTCCTGAATTGTTACATTTGTCTGCAAAAGTTACATTATTGTTTATTTTATTAACGTGTTTTTGGGGTCGGAGATTTAAGCCAAACTCTATGATGTCTTATGGTGTATCTAATCTTATGATAAAATAGACTCTACAGTAGTTTCTTTGCATCGCCATCTTCACTGTTGTTACCACAGATTTAAATCGTTAGTTAGGCTCTTTCCGTAGTGACACCGCGCTGTGTTTCGTGCCAAACGAAGAGAATTAGGAGTGTGAACTGTGTGAAGTTATTTCACTAGATAGTTAGGTAGTTACCATAGTTTTACAGTGTTGGGTAGGTCGTGGCCCGACACGCACTTTGCCAGTTTAGTATCGAAAATTCTTCGACTTGTATGTAAGGAATGCATTGTTCAAGAACAAATCGTGAGTGTCAATCTGTAGAATGCCAGACTCATCTTCAAACGTAGGCATTTAAGGCGCATACTCGAGTCAAGCTAGCGCCGCCTCAACCTATTTTACCATACGTTTAGCCTAGTATAGTATCATATTATCTGTGGTTTAGCTTACCTATAGGAAATTTCAAAAATTCATTCCTCAGTTTGTGATACCTATTATGAGCTATTTTGAAATGCCTCTGTAAGAAAGAAAGAATGAAAGATATTAAATGATTTAATAAACACAATTATACACCAGAAATAAAATAAAAAGTAATACGAACAAACACAAATATTAGAAAGGTAAAACTAACACAAGTTGGTCGGTAGGTAACTATCTAAGTATTGGGTTGGTACTAAGTAGCCCCCTCAGCAGGTAAACGAGCGCGTGTGTGAACAAAATTAAAATGGGACCATACGTAAAGCACCAGCTTTCATATAAAAAAGAATCATAAAGATCGGACCACCCAGTCAAAAGGTCTGAGGTAACAAATAATAAAAAAAAAATACAGTCGAATTGAGAACCTCCTCCTTTTTAGAAGTCGGTTAAAAACCTAGAGTAGGTAATTTGTAAAAGAGCGCTGGTTTTCAGTCATAGGGTAGGTGACAGATACGATCTTAGATCCAGCGCACAAAAAGACACAATAATGTATGAATACAAACGAAACAAGGCGGCAACACTGGTAAATAAAAAACAAAAACATATTTTTATAGCAACAAAGAATAACAAATAAATGCTATGGTTTTATTATGTAGTATTCATATCATGTACCTAAGTTTAGGCAGAGATGCAAAAATAGAGTTTGGTGATAAAGGGTAACTTCGTATCTCTATCTAAACTTTACAAAATAAAACTACATTTCACCTAAGTATAAAAATAGCTTATAATAGAAATCACAAACTGTACGATGGATTTATTTAATTTCCTGTGTTAAACGAAATAATAAGATAAATTAGTAATAGTTTGACTCGGGTATACTGCCTTAAATCAAATAGATTTGCGTCCAATACTAGTTGAATCATTGACGGAGGCATAGTTTAAAGTTCAAAGTTTATTTTTTTTTAACGATTACCTATGTTACTAACAGTGTGCTCGCTCAGCCACGAAGCCCGTGTGTGTTAAACAGGATGTTCGAAAGACCGTGTGCCATATCATAACTGTGGGTAGGTGGAACCAAGTGCATTAGAATGGCGGCTTTTTGAACCATATTTTTAAGGAGTATACCCGAGCCAAGATGACAGCACCACCTATTTTATCATATTATTACGGTTTAATTGTAAGTCATATTCATCGTACAGTTTGTGATTTCTATTATACCTAAGCTATTTTTAATACCTTCGAAACCGTTGCATTGCAGCACTGAATATTTCAATTTCTGAAAAACATCAAAAAATCTTAAGGTGCACAGCAGTGAAAGTGGCGCCATCAGGTGGGGGCGCCGCTTTTACTGGTGTATTTATAATAATATAAAATAGGTATTCTATATTATTAGGTTAAACACATGAATTTGTAAAAATCCATCGTACAGTTTGTGGTATCTATTATAGGTAGTAAAAGTGGCGCCCCTACCTGGTAGCGCCACGTTCACTGGTGTATGCGCCCTAAGATTTTTTGATGTTTTTCAGAAATTGAAATATTCAGTGCTGCAATGCAACGGTTTTGAAGGTAATCATATGGCTTACAACTTTATGTTATAAAATCTAGCAGAGAGCGAGAGTTTCCGCTTTGATCATTAATACAATGTACATTCAGCATTTTATTTTTGAAAATCATGGTAAATAAATATAAATTTGTATACAAAGCATTTAAAATTGCATTATTAATTTTAAATAAGCTAACACTATTATCAATATTTACGTAAGTTCTAGATAAATAAAGCATGGGTATTAAAAGTGTTTAAAGGCGAATATTAATGAGTTCACCAACTTATTGCAATTGGTTCCATCTACCCCTGTCTGGTGTCGTTGGCACATGGTCCGCCGGGCATCCTGTATAATAAACAAGATCCGTCAAGTGTAACCCCCATATCTTTAGTCGTTACCTCGACCTCGACTCAACCTCTACTCAACCTCCAAATGCGTTTCGGTATGCTTGATGATAAAAAATTCCTCCACTCGAACAGATCTTAGAAGTTTTTCTCAGCCGAGTGAAGAAATAAACTGTCATCTCAAGGTACCTCGCGACCTACCTTGAATGCTCATTGAAAGCGTTTGTTGAGATTTAACCAAATTATCGACTAAGCATACTGTTGAACTGTTTTGGAGGAATGCTTGAGAAACCCTCAGACAAGTTAGAGTGAAGGTTTAATTGAAGAATTGTCTAAAGATATGAGTGTTAGTGTAACTCGCGTGCCGAGGGTTTCGAACGTAGTTTGTCAATTTTAGGCAGCCCGCAAATTGAGCAGTGGCTCAATTTGCCTCGCAGCCGCTAAACGCGACTACTAGTAGCTTAGTAACGTCACTAGATGCAGCTACAAATCGCAGCCGCCAGTGGTTTAGAGGCGCCCACCTGTGCTGTCGCTTAGCCACTACTTTTGGCTCCATTCCGTTCATTTCCGTGGAGAGCTTCCAGTAGTCCTTTTTTAAATAATACATAATTATGCAAATTTAGATGAAACTATTGGGCAATTATGGTTTATTGTATGTGTAAGCAAAATCTATTAAGCGACATTGATGCTATTGAGAACTAGTAATCTGCCATTACGTCTACACACGTGCCGGAACAATGGTACCTACCGACCTACTTATTTTCGCTACATTACAGCCTACAGAGTCTCTGTCACGAATGTTTTTGTACTCACACTAGTACTATGGGACTTTATTTTAACTGTGGTATTAGTGCCTGCCTATTAGACCAATTACGTCAGTATACACAAGAGTAAAGTTGTAGGCGCCTATACGGCTAGTGGCGTTATCATAGGCCACTTGTTTGGAACGTTTTGGTAATAATGACTATTGAAGCGGCAAAATATATTCTGTAAAAAAAAAAAAAAACAACTATCCTCTTATGGTTCTTGAGCTATGTACATTCCGCTGACAGACAGGCCGACAGCGGAGGCATAGAAAAGTCCCGTTTTCATTTTTTTCAACTGAACTGAACTGAACTGAACATCCTTCGGGTACGGAACCCTAAATTATATAAGTATCGCACATAGTACACACTCGATAATTATCACGATATTTGGATCGTAATCCAGGATCACGATATCGCTGGATTTCTAAAAATAAAGAAATCTTACGATCTGTATATCGAATGTCTAGTCACTGGTTGTTGTTATATGGTATATTTTTATGTTTAAAACAAGCACTGAACAAGCAAAAATAATTTAATAATCATACATAATAGATTCAGGCGTTATTTTGCGGAAATCCATTGTAAATAAATATAAGGATGAAAATATTTATTAACAATTCTGCGAAAAAACCTTCTTCGATAAAATCTAACAAATTATACAAAATTATACATTTATATATGATTCCGTGTGGTGCCGGCGGCATAGAATTTGCATCACCCCAATTCTTCCCGTGGGTGTCGTAAGAGGCGACTAAGGGATATCTTCTGGGGGGCGGGCAGCAGCACCCCCTGCAGAACAAATCTTCCACCAAACTGCTTATCGCAGAAGGTTTTTTTGTGGAATTGTTACTAAATATTTTTATCCTTATATTAAATTTCATAATCATCCATAATATCTTGGTATTCTCGAATCTGATTTAATTAATTCGGGTGTGTATATTAATCTGCGCCAATCTTAGCCAATGGTTTATATATTTTTTTCTCTTTACTCGTCTTTTTAATGATTTAGTCTTTTTAATATAATAGACATTACTGGCTTCGGAGTATGTAAGGTTGACGTCCTTAGTAAACGAAATCTATCATTGCAGCACCCCTACTATGATGAAAATAATCTATTTTTGGATGGAAACTATTCTATTTCGTGTTTATAACTTGATCCTCTTATCTCTTTCTTGTGAGAGCAGAGTAAATGCATGGCGCAGTAACTTCCATTATAGGTGCATGCTATGCTCTTCAGGCCACTTCTAAAGTTTCCTCCATCAAAAATGGAACCACAGCTGATCATTGGAACCCGCTGGTCTTTGTTTTCTTCGAAACCCGCATCATTAGCTCAATCTGAAGGTCGTGGGCGGTGGTCACAATCCATATGGAAGTCCGATAGCGCCTCTGGCGCTAGCGAGTGACATTAAAAAAGTATGAGAACCAGTAGACCTTTCAAAGTATTGCTATGACATCCACTGATTCGTTACTTCTTGCGAATGCTTCATTAGGAAATATTCATCGATTGGTCACATCATAACAGTTCATTATTGGTTCTTGAAATACCTATTGGCGAATTTTAGCTGCATGACTGATTTTATGAATTTGAAAAGATGTTTTTCGAAAATGATGAAACTAAGAATCATACAAAGCCATTGTATGATTTTTGGGCACTATACCTACTCCAGTTTAGTTGAATCTGGAATCAGAATTCACAAACCGCTCATACCCTAAAATTAAAACTTATCTTTAAACTTAGAATTACTTAACTTTACTTGGGAATGTTTTAAATAGTGCTTAATTGTATCTAAAACTCAAGCAAAGTATGTGTTTTTTTTTGTTTTAATTTTAGTATAATCTACGACAACATATTATACTAGCTGCGCCCCGTGGCTTCGCACGCCTATCCCACGGGAACTGATTTATGGGATAAAAAGCCTATGTGTTATTCCAGACTACTAACTATCTGTATGCTAAATTTCAGCCCGATCCGTTCAGAAGTTTATGCGTGAAAGTGCAACAAATATGTTGCACTTTTACAAACATGTTTACAAACTTTCGCGTTTATAAGGCGCCCATTAGGGGAAACCTATGCAGTCCAGCAGTGGACTACTAATAGGGTAATATTAATGAAAATGATGATGATAAGTAAAAGGAAGACCAATAAGTACGCCTTGTATAGGCATATTTGAAAGGGATTCGACGATGCTTGTTCAAGCTCAGTTCGATTCGAAAGGCTACATGATTTGTAGGCTGAAATTACCGTGTTATGACATAACACATCGAAGCTTCCTCTCTTCGATGCTTCCTCCAGTCACTTCCTACAAGGATCCGAGATCATAGCAGCTGCAGACGAGCAATAACACAGATCCAATCTCGTTATACGTGTGGATATTGACGATAGTAGTCGAGATGTCGGGTGTAATTGGCTTGCGCGCAGGCGGCGTGCTCGTGTGTGTGACTAGTTCATGATAGCTACAACAATGCAGGTTCCCGAAAATACACTAGTTTCCATTATAACCATTGATTAATTAAAAAGGGAAGATAGGTTACGTTCTCCCAGCGATAACTCAAAAATTGGCATGTGTTACAACTACACGCAAAAAACATACGCGCACAGTTATATTTCCAGTCCTGTGCAATACAAAGAAATAAAAAGACGGAAAGAAGTATCTAAGACCGAAGTGAGACCGAGACAACAATATTTCACGCGAATCACGACCGCCCGTGCCGCCGGTCCGACGGTGACTGAGGTGGGAGCACACAATTTTACACAATATGACGTTGCCATTTCCGAGAAACTAGTACCTTATCTTGCCTTTTTAATTAATCAATGGTTATAACTATTCTTTTCTAACCATTGAAACACTATAGTTTTTCTAGTGACCTGCCTATGATGGAGAGTGGCTAGTCCCAACGGAAAAACAGAGATAATGCTTACGATTTAATTAGGTCTAGGTCACAGTTGGGTTCGTTGTCTCCGAATATCACGTTACTAAAAAAATATTGCCACTGGCCTTAGCTGGAGCGGGGTCCGACGCAGTAGGGAGACAAGTGGATCCAGTTATAGACTGGCAGCAACAGTAGTGCAGTAGTGAGTCGATAATCCTGCCGGATATTGGTGAATTTCGCCGGATATTGGTGGCGAGCTTGTCGGGAACGGATTCAATCGGTGCAGCCGTGCCGTAGAGGGGCCGACGGGGTAGTGCAGAGGTAGACGGGGATCCCTTCCGGATATCCGCAACCCGTAGAATGGAACCCTGGAATCCACGTCCAGACACTTTAGATTTGCCCGGTTTTACACTATGACTGCAGCATCCTCGACTCAAAGCGTAAGCGCAATGGCAACAAGCATTTGCAGTGATCGATGATGAGGCAGTCATACAAATGGATACTTATGCTAAAGAAAATGGAAGTTAATTAACGGTTACTCACCTCACTAAATCGATTCGATTGTGAGATAAGTATCCGAGTCAAGGTAAGAATTTACATGAGTAGGTATTTAAACAATAGAAGATGAATGATTAGAAGGACAGGACAGAATGATTTGGCAATATACCAATAACAAAGACAGACAGAATTAAGGAATTGAAATTGCAGTAAGTGTTTACTAAAAGGCAGACAAGTATTTGTACGATGAATGATATTGATCCATGAAGCTGATCTATAAATTAATAACGATGACAAATTGGAGTTATTTAGTTAATTAAATAGCATTCATTGTCACAAAAGCGGTTAGATAGGTCATTGACCGTTACCGTTATTTCGACATACCTGGCTCACAACTTCTAGCACTAAGTACACACTAAATACAATAATGCAACACTCACCCGATATGGGGTTCACTGGGATATTAGTTCAATTATATATATTTGGTGTAAGTTTCAATAAAAGTAAAAAATTGGACAGAAACGAAAACAGTTCGCCGTCCGCAAGAAGGTTGCAAGTCACCTCTCCTCGAGTCAGAGACAAGCCAGTCACGCATAGAAACAGTGCCGCCAACATATCGATCGCGTTGGACACGGCGAGTGGCGCGAAGGTTTGAATTAAGAAGCACGAACGGAATCGTTACATACCCCCCTTTTTAGGTTAAGATTTTTCCTAAGAAAAATCGAAAACCAAGAATACTAGGTCAGTTTCAAATCCTTGATGTGCCATGACCCTAAGTTGTGTCCGGACATATCTTCAAGTTCATACACTAGTTTGGACTTTTTTGCTTTAATGCGACACTTAATGAATTTAGGGGCCAATTTTTTTGAGAATTTTTTATCCTTGTCGCTGAGATAGAATGTGCGCTTCCATACTACGTCACCAACGTCAAATTCAATATTCTTACGCCGAAGGTTATAATGAGTACTGTTCCGGGAGTGAGACTTAATGAGGGATAGTTGTACTTTATCAAATATTTTATGGAGAGTCCCTAGGTTTTCAGCGTAACTGTCACGGGGTGAAAATACTATATCACTACCTAAGTCAGAATCAAGGTAGTGAGATCCACAACTAACCAATTCACGACCGAAAACAAGAAATGCAGGAGTAAAACCTGTAACTTCATTAACAGCGCTATTTAGGGCGAATTGAATTTTCGGAACGTTTATATCCCAAGATCGATGGTCGTTCTCTATGAAAGTAGAAATAGAAGTCACAATAGTTTTGTTGTAACGTTCAACTGTGTTCACTTGGGGGGTGTATAGTGGTGTATAGTGAATGTTCGGTATTTTGTAGTTAGCAAGTAAATTTCGCATAATATTGCTGGTAAATTGCCTGCCATTATCCATTAAGAGTGTGCTCGGTATACCGTGCACCAAGAATATTTGTTCTTCAAGAATTCGAACAATGATCTCAGCGGTTGCTCGCCGTATAGGGAAAAGCATACAGTATTTGGAGAAACAACAAGTAACGACCAACAAGAACGTATTTTGCTTCTTAGAGACAGGCAACGGCCCTACCAAGTCCATACTCAACATTTGGAATGGGCGACTACAATCTTTAGGTCGACCCATTGTTCCAAGCGTGGCCTGGGTTGAGTGTTTATGAGACATGCAAATATCACAGCTAGATACAAAGTTCACAACATCTTTGTGCATGTTTGGCCAAAAGTAGTTTAGACTAAGACGCTTATGAGTTTTAAAGATACCAAAATGACCCGAAGTTGGTTCTGAATGATTTTTAGAAATAATTTCTTGACGTTGTTCCATAGGAATAACTTCTTTCCATTCGAATTCCCTTATTAGAGGATTCAAGGACTTCACATACTTATATAACCTACCGTTTTCTATCCGATAGTTCAAAAATGATGTGGGTGATTTAGTACAACCATCGTGTATATTTAAGAACCAAGTATCGTTGGTAATTATGGGAATATGTGCAGCGGAGTCAATGGCAGCAACAGGAACAGCGCGAGACAGACTATCAGGAACGACATTTTCAGAACCTTTCCTATGTTTGATGTCAAAGTTATAGGCCGATAAGCGTACGCCCCATCTAGCTAACCTACCAGTTGGATTGTTTAGATTGAGGAACCATTTTAGAGAAGAATGGTCTGTGAATACAGTAAACGTTAGGCCATTTTCGAGATAGCACCGCCAATGCTCAATAGCGGAAAGGACGGCTAGTGCTTCACGTTCCGTAGCGCTGTAGTTACGTTCCTGTTGTGACAGTGACTTACTCATATAAGCGATGACTCTTTCAGTTCCATCCAAAGTTTGCGTAAGTACGGCTCCAATGCCATAGTCACTCGCATCGGTGTGAACTTCAAAGGCTATGGAGTAATCAGGACACGATAAAATAGGAGCGGATACGAGATGAGATTTAATTTTTTTGAAGGCGTCATCTGCTTCGGGGGACCAAGCAAAGGGAGGTGAATCCTTCTTTTGAGAGGTAAGTTTATTCAAAGGGGAAGCCAAGGAACTAAAGTTTGGAATGAACCTACGATACCAAGAGGCTGTTCCCAGAAATCGTCTGACCTCTTTACGATTCGTTGGAGTTGGATAGCTCAGAATCGATTCAACTTTTTCCGGGTCTGGTTGCAGTCCATTCGAGTCTACAATATAACCCAAATACTTTAATTGCCTCCTAAAAAATTGACTTTTGTTTGAGTTAATTGTCAGATTAGCCATCTTTAGTTTTTGCAAAACACGATGAAGCAAGGACATGTGTTGTTCGAAGTTATTCGAAACAATGATAACATCATCAACAAACACAAACACCCTATGCTCAAATTCAGGCCCGTAAAATAGGGCATCTACCAGTCTTTGCTGCGTAGCGGGGGCATTAGTTAGGCCAAAAGGCATGGATTTAAATTGGAAGGTTCCCCGAGAAGGAACGTAGAAAGCAGTTTTTTTTCTATCCTCCTCTTGAATTAAGATCTGCCAAAAACTTTTTGATAAATCTATGCTCGATAGATATTTGGCGTCGCGCAGATTGTCCAATATCTCTGATATGTAAGGGAGACTATAAGCGTCTTTCTTAGTTATGGAGTTGAGTTTACGGCTATCTAAACAAAAACGCAACTCGCCATTCTTTTTCGGTGTCAGAAGGACCGGGGACGACCAAGGGCTCTCGGTTGCCTCAACGACGTCTTCTTTGAGCATCAGAAGAAAAGCATCACCAGCTGCTCGACTAAGATACGCTGTTTTTCAGGTGACATTCTGTAGTACCGTTGTCGAATAGGCGCGGCGTCACCTGTGTCTATAACATGCGTAATTAGATGTGTACGACCTAAGCCTCGTTTCTCATAAGAGATGTCATGGAAGTGAGACATCATCTGATCGGCTACTACTTTTTCTTCAACCGATAGATGCTCGTACGAACAGAGATTTTGGCTTTCACTGGGCACTACATCAGTAACAGCAAGGATAGTATCAGAGTCCTTGTAATATGCGATGCGATCTAAGTACTTAGGGAAAAGGCCAAAGGTCCTCCAAAAGTCCATACCTAATATAAGTGAGTGCTTGATACCTGGTACCACAAAAAGCTTTAGAGTGTGAGTTTGGTCTTGAAACCTAACTGGGAGATTTAGAACTCCAATAGACTTAAGTTTATTGCCACCTGCAGCAATGAAGTTAGTGTTGTCTACCGTATCTAATTGTAATCCGGCGGCTAAGAGATACTCGTGACTTCCGTTACCTAAGATAGTGGTAGAAGAGCCGGAGTCAAGGAGACCAATCAATTGCTTGTTGTTTAGATTAACTGCAACGTACGGTCGAGATTTATCAACCACTGAATTATCCCGGATTGAAGAGACAGCATTGTAAGTTGAGAAGGAAGAGATAAATTTTAGCCAATCTTCCCATTCGGAAGGATTAAAATTTTTATGCTGTACCTTACAATCCGACCCAATTAGTTTTTTTGGTCCTCTTTATCCGATTTAGTGGGTAATGTTTTGTTGCATTCGGGACAGTCCGCAATACGAAAACCTTTCTTTCCGCATCTAAAACAAATCAAAAAGCGTTCCTGTTTGCAATACCTTAAAGAGTGATCAGTACTTCTGCATCTTGGACAGTATTTAGATGCCTTTGATTCAGACGTCAAGGCCGCTACTGTTTCCTCTTTCTGAATGGAGGAGACACTAGCCTTTTTATTGTTAGTAAATAATTCGTTATTACCTTTATATGCGAACTCAGGAGCGAGGGTACTCGTAGACGCGTTTGGTGGCTCATGGAAATTAGCAAACCGAGCTTGCACGTTTTCGAAGTTGCGACATACGGATTTGAGAGTCTCGATAGTCCTAATATCCGGAAAGGCGGACAGAGTACTAGCATAACATGGTCTAATATTATGGAGTAAAATCTCCAATTTATCATCCTCCGATAGAGGTTTACACAGACGAGAGAACATGCCATGCATTATGGAAAGGTAAATCGTTATGTTTTCTGTCGCGCCTTGAGTTCTAGTTCGGATTTCAGCAGCAAGCCTGTAGTCGTAGTCACTGCTGCTGAAGTCTTCTATCAAAAGCTTAGACAGTTCCTCCCACGATTGAGCTCTGCTTCTGTTACAGCGATACCAATGCAAAGCATCATCAGTGAAGATCTCGTAGCCCAGGGATAAAATTTTCTCATAAGAAATGCCTCTCGATATAACGAACTCTTCTACCCTTAAAATGAAAGAGCGCACACAAGATTTCCCTGTAAATTTCAGTTTACTGATGTCCGCAGCAATATTTCGGTCACATGTTACGGAAAGAACAGGTGCAATTTGTTCAGAGGTTGCACTAAGGTTTGTAAGTGACGAGGCGGCTCCGGGTTGGGGATTATTAGGCCTTAGTGCAGTTAATTCTTTGTAAAGAGTCTCATAACTGGAACGGCATAACTGATATCCACCAGATATCGACTCGATGCTACTTAACCTATTAATCCTGTGGTAAAGGTGGTGCAGTAACGTTTCCGTTCGTGAAAAGAGATTTTTATCAAATTTTTGCCTTAATGTAGTTAGGTTGCCTTGCGCTTTTACTTGAACGTCACTGATTCCCATCAAGTCTCTCTCAGGCTCGAGGTAGGATTCAAGAATGTCCTCAGATGGCGAATCTTGTGCAAGTTTAACGATTTGCTTACGTAATTCTTGGACAGAACCAGTATTGCCTCCGCGCAACTCAACTTCATACTCTAATTCAGGCTTTTGTAGAGATAAGAATTTAATAGCAAACGCCATATTGAGTGTGTGTTGCAATAAAGTTTATAACTACGATGATTAAAAGCTAAATTTTAAAGTCACACCTAGTATGTGGTACATAAAAAAATTATGAATTATTAAAAATTAACAAGTAGCGTAAATTAAACTTAAAACTAAGGTTTTTATAGCCAACACCAAAGAAACCATAAAATGCAGAAAGTAACGTGATTCGGAGACAAAGTTACCTGTATTGGGCGCCAGTGAAACACTATAGTTTTTCTAGTGACCTGCCTATGATGGAGAGTGGCTAGTCCCAACGGAAAAACAGAGATAATGCTTACGATTTAATTAGGTCTAGGTCACAGTTGGGTTCGTTGTCTCCGAATATCACGTTACTAAAAAAATATTGCCACTGGCCTTAGCTGGAGCGGGGTCCGACGCAGTAGGGAGACAAGTGGATCCAGTTATAGACTGGCAGCAACAGTAGTGCAGTAGTGAGTCGATAATCCTGCCGGATATTGGTGAATTTCGCCGGATATTGGTGGCGAGCTTGTCGGGAACGGATTCAATCGGTGCAGCCGTGCCGTAGAGGGGCCGACGGGGTAGTGCAGAGGTAGACGGGGATCCCTTCCGGATATCCGCAACCCGTAGAATGGAACCCTGGAATCCACGTCCAGACACTTTAGATTTGCCCGGTTTTACACTATGACTGCAGCATCCTCGACTCAAAGCGTAAGCGCAATGGCAACAAGCATTTGCAGTGATCGATGATGAGGCAGTCATACAAATGGATACTTATGCTAAAGAAAATGGAAGTTAATTAACGGTTACTCACCTCACTAAATCGATTCGATTGTGAGATAAGTATCCGAGTCAAGGTAAGAATTTACATGAGTAGGTATTTAAACAATAGAAGATGAATGATTAGAAGGACAGGACAGAATGATTTGGCAATATACCAATAACAAAGACAGACAGAATTAAGGAATTGAAATTGCAGTAAGTGTTTACTAAAAGGCAGACAAGTATTTGTACGATGAATGATATTGATCCATGAAGCTGATCTATAAATTAATAACGATGACAAATTGGAGTTATTTAGTTAATTAAATAGCATTCATTGTCACAAAAGCGGTTAGATAGGTCATTGACCGTTACCGTTATTTCGACATACCTGGCTCACAACTTCTAGCACTAAGTACACACTAAATACAATAATGCAACACTCACCCGATATGGGGTTCACTGGGATATTAGTTCAATTATATATATTTGGTGTAAGTTTCAATAAAAGTAAAAAATTGGACAGAAACGAAAACAGTTCGCCGTCCGCAAGAAGGTTGCAAGTCACCTCTCCTCGAGTCAGAGACAAGCCAGTCACGCATAGAAACAGTGCCGCCAACATATCGATCGCGTTGGACACGGCGAGTGGCGCGAAGGTTTGAATTAAGAAGCACGAACGGAATCGTTACACCATAAGTTATAAACAATAAAAATAAATAATAAAAAACGTAATCGCTAACTCTAAAGCTTACGTACGATTTGTAAAACCTTACCTTATTTCTACACAGTTGCCGTGTATTAGAATTTGTCTTGTTTATTTGCATTAACATCATTGCTATAAGTTTTTTTTGTTCAAGTTAAATGCTTGCTAAACGACATAATTTAACATAGTTTGTAGAGCTAGGCTTAAGAAAAAAATATGTACACTAGCTTATACGTTCACATTGCAACCTGATAAAGAAATTTTGAAATTGAAGTCGAAATGTCGGTAAATCTTACAATATGTTGTTCAACATACTTAATCGTTATATTTAATTTATTGAATAAGAAAATTACAAAATAATAAAAAATAAAATTTAAAAATAGTGTTTACAAAAATACAATCTAGAGGTAGCTCAACTGACGCTGGCTGCTTTGCCCCGCTGCTGGCTGTATGATAATGCTGATGCGCTGCGCCAGATACTCACCAGCTCTCGAGTCACGCGTCATTCCGACCATACGCTTAATTAATTTTTTTAAACCCGCTGAGCCTTGGTACCCCACAGAAGAAAATTTACATAATCATTTATCCATGAAAAATATACATAAATAATGACGACCTCTGTAGGGCGGTGGGCGAAGGTCCGCCTGCGACGCAGGAGGTTGCGGGTTCGATTCCCGCCTCGGGACAAATGTGTGTACGATCTGCAGATATTTTTTCAGGGCGTTCTGGATGTTTTCTATGTATAATAAAAAATATCTATCTATGTAGTGTATTGTATTAAAATATCAGTTATCTAGTACCCATAACACAAGCTCTGCTTAGCTTGGGGCTAGATAATGCTGTGTGAATTGTCCAGCATTATTATTACTATTATACAATAATTTTGTTTGAAAATGGTACATCCTTACATCCGTTTTCCTTTAAATTCTTGACCCTCTCTCTTCAATCTCTCTATTTCGTTGAAAAAATCCATCTAAATGAGAGTTTTCATGTTATGTGGCGATCCTTTGGCATATCTTCATTACTGCTGAACTGCTGCCTTCCCTAATAAGCGCCATAGCAGACTTTCTTCAGCCTGCCATGCCTCTTTATCAAAATGTACGGTCATTTTAGCCCCTTTTCAATATTATTTTGGTAAAATAATATTGAAAAGTGGCTCGTTGGTATAAATTTCAAGATTTACAACCGTAGACAAAGTTAACTAGCCAATTACTCGATACCGATCGGTCGAGCTTCGAGAGGGCTCTGTAATTGCATACATGGCTTTGCTTTTTAGTGTTATGACAACAAGTCTTTAGTATTTTACGAGTACATAAATACCTACGTGGTTTTGAGAAAGGAGATTGAGTTATGTTGAGGCCATATTCGAACTGAGGATGGAATTCGTCAACGACTTTAACTTTTGACGTTTAGTCACTAGACGTTATGACTTTTCATTTAAAACGGTATTATCTATGGCTTCCTCGCTGAAATTTGGCACCGTCGTCGTCGGGGTATCTCAACGGAGACTAGCCAGGTGCTCAGGACTTAAAACAGTGCACCAATGCACAAGGGCGCGAGCAATCACAGGTGCACTCTATATTCCCTCATTCTCATAATCTGTTGTGATGGCAGATCGACACGACTGGGGAGAGGTCCTGTGCCTTTAGTGCACCTATTTATTTAAATATATGTCCAGAGATACCAAATCTTATTTCCATAAAATGTCACGTGTGAGTTTTGAACTCTTTTGGAAGAAGTACTTAAAAACAAGCCCTTGAACAAAAATATTTGTGTCAAGAAATAAATTAAAGAATCGTATGACCCTATACCACTATGCAATCTTATCTCATTTATTTTTATTATATTTGACTTTATAAAATAAAAAGCTACATTTTTAACCCTGTTTATAATCCAATTACACAGTGGTTGACTTTTGACATGCAATTTAAAGTAGTACCTACAATTTATACAATAAAGCCTTACCATGACTCACGGGTGATTTTAAACCTGTCACATTAACATCCCTGTGTCCTTAAAACAAAAATACTGATGTTTCGAAAGGCGCCTCTGTCTGAAGTGATATTTAAATAGCACTAGTTAGCATTGGGCGGAGTAAGCCGCGCCCTTGATCTTTATATGCTTCCGATGTACGACAGTTTGATAGATCTCTGGTAGCGTTCATAGCCTAGACAAGTTTTTGTTAGGTTGGATTACAGAAAAAATGCGAACAATGTGGTACAGACAGGGTGTCCAGGAAAAGGTATACCTTAGGATACCGTTTTGGCTATAGTATTGTATTAAGTGTATCTGTTATTTAGTACCCATAACACAAGCTCTGCTTAGCTGGGCGCTAGATAATGCTGTGTGGATTGGCCGACATTATTTATTTATTATCTATTATTATACACTAGGGCGTAAGCGCGGGCCTTGCACAAACGGCAAATGAAATTACATTAAGTAGTGTGGGCAGTATTTTGTATATTTTTAAAGCAGGTGCGATTTTATTATGTTTTTCATACAATTTATCTACGATGACGTCGAATCCAGTCCTTCAGTTTACGAAAAAAAGGTGATCGCGTTTTAAAAGTTTACCTTAATTATTTAGCGAAAATGATAGTTGCAATGGAAGATTCCAGACTATAAATTCATTTGTTAACTGTCTTTAATCTCACCTTGCACCAAGTAACCTAGTTATCTACCTCTTACAGCGAACACCTTTACCCTCTTTTTGTGAGCTAGAAATTAAAATGTGCCAATCATGATATATAAATAACACATGGCACTTACATATATTATAATATACTGCTCATTTTATACAATCGGATCAATGTCAGCTATTTGTATTCTAATTCTAAAAAATGAGGGAATATAGAGTTAAATCAGTTTGTATATATTTTTTTCTATTTTTAGCTATTTCTAACAGAATCCATAAATATCATTATCCACGTAAATTTTCACAACATCATTAACGATTCAGCGCGGTGCGTGTTACAGTGATAAACATGATAAAAATACCTACTTATGAATTTGCATATTTTACAAACGGCCTTACTAACTTATTTAGTAATACCCAAATGGTTGGTTATCATTCGCTCTAATCTACCTTATCTGATCGGTTTTACCGCATAGTTACTTGTGTAAAGATTCTTTGACCTTATTTTGCTATCTCGAATCAATTATTCATCAAGTTCTTTTAGACAATATTAACTTATTATGATAACTTGGAATGACCTGTAATGACAAAAATTGCCCGATTTATTATTTCGCAAAAACTGTATTTATTATAAACAGTTTTTGCGAACATTATACATACAGGCTGGATTTTTTGAACGAGGCAGTAACTTTTCGTAAAATATCTATGACATAGATATTTTACGAAAAGTTATGTGGAGTAAAAAAACTAAATTACTCCTGGACTCAAAATTATAAAACTGACGGATTTATAAAATGTACGGGAAAACGGTTTTTTTACGATTTCTGGCTTTTTTAGTACTCCAAGCTCGCTTGTTCCTTTAGAAGGTTTTGATAAATATAAGATATGGCACCAAAAACTCAACTTTGTATAAACTATATCGGAAGTCGGAAATTTCGTAGTTTTACGTGTATAACAAGAGTCAAAAGTCAAAAGTCAAAAATTATTTATTTCCAAGTAAAAAAAATTACACTCAGAAAAGGTAAAATTATAATAATTACTCTGACACGAAAATAAGTGGTATTCTTGATTGCGGTCGCTTTGGTTTGTAGACTAAAGTAAGGACTGGACCCTCATCGGAAATATCCAATGGAACCTAGAGGCATTTCAAGCCTCGGTAGTAAATTGAACAGTCAATATCCGGAACAAAAATCATGAAAAACGACTCTACCGTTTCTGCTCCCTTCACTGTCGTCAGCAACGCGTCAACAAGCGTCTCGTACCTATCAACCTAAATGCCACAGTGGCCTATTTTTTAATCATTCCATTAGTAACCCGGATTCAATAACTAGCTCTAGTTGTAAATAAGCTTTAAGTAGAGTCAAATGTGATTCTCAACCACATCCTTTAGGGCTCATTTAGACTTCTCACGAATACCTTAGTCATGCTCTTGTTTTGTAGTTTTTACAAGAAAATTACCTAGGCACAGAAACCTTCATAAAAATGTGTATTTTCCACATTTGGTTTTAGTGTTTTTAATAAACTTGCTGCGCCTCGTGGTGTTACCTACTGGTGAACAACTTTTTATTTGAATAATTTGATCATCACACGAGAACCCTAAAATGGATTAAAAAAAAATGTTTTATTATGGTTTAACGTTCAGTTTATGAACGCAACGCGCAAATACGTAGCAAATAATCAACTTTTTCGGGATCAAAAGTCTTACCAAATTTCATCCAAACCTGATCAGCCGCTTGAGCGCTAAGCTGTACAAACAAAGTTTCGTGCGATTTCTAAGATAATATTTTATGCCTACACCTACTACGACATCACCGGAAAACTCGAAGTCCTACCAAATTAAGGCGCATACACCAACGAGTGAAAGTGGCGCCCCCACCTATTTCTTATCTTAAGTTATTTATTAATGCTTCTGTAATACTTTCATTTTGTAAAGCTTAGGCAAAGATACGAAGTTGCGCTTTTTGGCCACCAAACTCTATTTTTGCATCTCTTCATAAACTATACAAGATAAAACTATTAAATATTAAAAATAGCTTATAATAGATACCACAAACTGTACGATGAAAATAGAATAATAATAAAGAAATGAAACATCGGGGTATTGAGTAGAATCAATCGATACCATCATTTGTTTTAATCGGAAGTTTCAGTGCTACGCGGGAACATGAAAATCAGCTACATAAATATATACAACAAACATAGGGTGCCAGTTTCATAACCTTTCTCTGTTGGAAGTCGAATAACAATACTGTTCAAAATGAGTTTGTTAATTTTTCAAGCGCTATTCCGTTAGTTATAAAAATATTTACTCTCAAACAATTCAGGTATAACCGAGTAAGGTAGCTATTTTATTCTATACAGATCAAGTCTCGGAACATCGTGGGTGCCTCGACCATGAGCAGTGATGTACGGCAGACGAGACACTTTTACATGTTATCCTTATACCATCTCACGGCGTGAGGCACAGGACATATAAATTACCTATTATTACTCCATGTATTCGAAGGCTATGTAGCGCATGATGTCAATATCATTCACATCTTGCCGTTCACACTTGGACAGCAAATCCTTTTCTAGAGGGACTTAATCTTATCTTATACCTTTAAACGAGCAATTCTTGTATATATATAATGTATATAAGTATATATATAAAATATATATATAATATATATAATCCGGATCTCGGAAACGGCTTCAACGATTTTCATGAAATTTAGTAAACAGGGGGTTTCGGGGGCGATAAATCGATCTATGCTAAGATTCATTTTCAGAAAATGTCGTTTTATTAGAAAGAAAGAAAGAAAGAAATACATTTATTTATAACAACAGAAGAAACTTAATATACGAATATTGTATCTTACAACTATGAGTAAGTAGAATCAAAATACAATCTTAAAGGATGTAGTTATATAAAAGTTGTTATAAAAAGGCCCTAACTCAGCATAAATGCTTGCTAGGTTCCCGGAAGAGTTCTAGCCTGCGCTGGTCTTCCGTTAGAGCCCGAGATAGTGACGTCAATTAAGAGTTTAATTATGTTTTCAATCATTAGATTTATCGTATTCAACTGACTCTTCCTAATAGTAATACTATTTATTCGCGTTTTCAATAATGAACTTTATCCCAATCACTTTAGGAATTAAAGTGAAAAATATGACTCTTCCTGCCATCTATTGGCGAATATTACTACTAAAATTTCTAATATGCACGATTTACTAAACGCTCGGTCACCCAGCTACTTTGTACTTAATGCTAAGTTTGAAGGGATGAACCCTGGACCCTCAGGCTATATATATTAAAAGCTAGTTGTGCTAGTTGTTTGCCTGTTGCCGCAAAAGAAGCTTCGTCTGTGAAGCGCCTTATTCCAAAAAATAATCCTCGGAATGACACTATTTGGCGTTTTACCCGTTTTACCCGTGGTTTACCCACATTTGATGAAATAATAAATATAAATTAATGAATAATGTGGGACAAATCGCAGAACATCTTGCCCCAAGCTAAGCAGAGCTTGTATTATGGGTACTAGATAACTGATATACATAATACAATACACCACATACATAGATAGATATTTTTTTATTTATCTACATCCAGAATGCCCTGACAAATATCTGCAGATCGACCAAACATTTGTCTCGAGGCGAAGATCGAACCCGCAACCTCCTGCGTCGCAGGCGAATCTTCGCCCACCGTACCACAGAGGTCGTCATGAAAAAAAGTAATAATGCCCTCCTATCCGAATTTCAACGCAGGAGCATCTCTGTGGTAGGTACTCGTATAAGTATAACCTCAAAAGACAATTATTGACACGGAATAAAAACATTGGAGACTTACCCCCTTATTCAAAATAGACTGCTAACTTAGCACACTGCTAAATCTCGCTCCGTCTTCTTCTATTGACATTTGTAAGTCAGACTCAAAAATAACACTACTTAGCAGCTGTTTCATTTTAGCAGACCGATTATGAATACAGATTATGAATAAGGGGGTAAATCAATATGAATTATTCAGTGCGTTTAGCCCGAATACCAAAGTTAATTTTGTTGTTTTTGTTTGGCCCTTTAAACAAATTACTCAAATATTCCTTACTGACTCCACCTATATGACCACTTGACCCTACACTGTTAGCTTTTCCCTTATATTTGTATATCAGCATCATTATTAAAACTGGACAGCCTGTTTCACTAACTGTTGAATAGTCTAAGTAATGACTTAGAGGCCTTTATCAAACAGACGGTGAAATAAGTTTAATAGGCTAGCTAGATAAAAGAAAACCTTTAGAGGGTGGCACAATAATCGTACCACTCTATAATGTTTTTGACCGACTTCAATAAAAGGAGGAGGTTCTCAATTCGACTGGTATTTTCCTCAGAACTTTTTACTGGGTGGTCCGATTTTTATGTTTTTTTTTATATGGAAGCTGGTGTTTCCTGTGTGGTCCCATTTTAATTTCCTTCAGTCCTGTCAATGGGATCCATGAAAATCCATCATCCATCTATCAAGAAAATCTATAAAAATTGAAGTCGGTTCATAGTTTTTTAAAACTAAAATTAATGATTCGCTACTAAATCTGTTCAAAAAACTCTTAGGTACAACCTGACTTAGAGGCCTTTATCAAACAGACGGTGAAATAAGTTAGGCTAGATAAACGAAAACCTTTAGAGGGTGGCACAATAATGGTACCACCCTATACGATGTTCCCCTATTTTCTCTGTTCAAAAAACTCTTAGGTACAACCTATTGTGAAATATCTGTGTGAAGTGCACCCACGGGTTTACTTTACTACGCAGAAATTCTTTAGCCACGAATGCCACTGACCGCATTATGGGCATCCACGCACTTTTTTACGGTCGTAACTATTTGTAAGGCACGACAAAACTGTGAAACAACCATATTCTAGGGAACTCAATGCTCATTAGCTAG
Organism: Eupithecia tripunctaria; assembly: GCA_955876795.1. Lineage (NCBI taxonomy): Eukaryota > Metazoa > Arthropoda > Insecta > Lepidoptera > Geometridae > Eupithecia > Eupithecia tripunctaria. The sequence continues at coordinate 11,761,167 of OY041604.1, forward strand.
GTATGAGAGCAAACGTAACTACCTGCTAGGTTTTATGAGTTTGTGAAGGTTATGTTTTAAGGTGTCTATGTACAATAAAATACTATTAAAGACTTGAAGTACCGCATGTAGCCCACAGTACGTTAGCAATCATCATAAAATTTACCGGACGGAAAACGATGTTTTGTTTGGCGCATCGTGAAACTTTTATGACAAGCTAGATGATTGTATGACCACTGCACTAATAAAATTATAAAAGGTATTTACGGACTTGACCGTAAACCCCAACTCTTACGGTGGGAGTCGTAAGAGGCGACTAAGGGATATCCACCAAACTGGGAACCAAAAACAATTATACCAAACTGCAATCCACAACCCGCTTGCCCTGCGTGAAGATTATGGGCATTGCCCTCCATGAGATTAACGCCACTAAGGCACTTATCAGGAGGAGGCTTGCGTCCAGCAGTGGAGCAATACAGGCTGTTGAGGTTGAGGTTGAGGAGGGCGGGTGCGCCGGCAGATTTGGCCGTGGATCTCAAAAGGCGCAAATAAGGCTCCAAGGGGAGCAAACGTGTAGTAGTATCGTGACAGGCACGATACTACTACACGTTTGCTCCCCTTGGAGCCGAGACCCTAGGTCCGTGGGGTACCGAGGCTCTTCGGGTTTACATAAAATTGTCTGAGCATCTGGGCGAAGCGACTTGCGACCCGAGAGCTGATGAGTGTCTGGTGCAGCACATCAGCATTGCCATACAACGGAGCAATGCAGCGTCTTGGGTACGGTTCCGTGGGGTATTGATACGGATCAGTTGAGCTACCTGTAGATTGCTTGCAACAGTCTGAATTTGCTCAATTGTTTATAGTGTAAATACTAGTTTAGATTTATTTATATGATTTGATTGTAATTTTCTTTTTCTATAAAGATTTAGTAGTCAAGTACGAGTATATAATACGTAGTAGTACTATATAATTTATTCTGTGAATATACCTTTGTTTGGAAAGAGTTTTTATGTTCAGTTTATACCTGCCATTGGCCGTTTGGTGCTGTCTTAGAATTTGTACTACTAAAACTAACTTCCTGCAGGTGTCATAGGTAACCGACTATGGGATATCCACCGGGGGGCGGACGGGTTTTCTGCAGAACTATGGGCATAACGGACAATGTAATCCCATATAGTAAAATTTTTGAAGGCGCTTATCAGGAGCAGGCCCGAGTCGGTTTTCAGATAGGCTGTAGAATGTAGATGCTTGCAAAATATATCTGCTTATTTCGGCGAACTTTGTAAAATAGAGTTATACTTATTTCTTTTTAATGGACTCGTGCGAGCCCATCCATACCGCAATGCTTGAAAACGAAAGTTTTCAATCAGTGCGGCCTACTTGTCATGACCTACGGAGCTGAGACGTGGAGACTCACGATAGGGGTGGTGCATCAGTTTGAAGTCGCTCAGCGAGCTATGGTAAGAGCTATGCTCGGAGTCTCTCTGAATAGGATTCGTAACGAATACATTCGACAGAGAACCAAAGTTATCTGTATCAACAACTTTTCAAAATGGCGTGATTAAGATATTTAAAAGAGGAGTCTACTAAAACTCTGTAGTTGGTGTCGGCGGGCAAAGTTTTAAGGATAATGATCGCGTCTAAACCAACATCCATCCATCCATATATCCATACAAACTTTCGCATTTATAATATTAGTGTGATGATTGTTATAAATAGTTTAGACACATTTGGAGGATAATGATCGCGTCTAAACCATGCCAGTATCAGAAATACAGCCTAGCTCAGTAGGTCTACTTTGAAAAACAAACGAGGTTGACAGATGACTTCAGATCGCAAAAAACGAAGGGCGGCCGATTAGTTATTTTGATGACCTTACTATGAAAATGATTCTGATATTTATCGGAGATGCAAAACGAAAGGTTTCAGTTGGTTACGCACCCGAAGTGACTTTGTTATGTTGTCCATTTTGTGCGATTCGACGTCATCCGTCAAGTTCTTTCGTTTTTCAGAGTAGACCTCCAGGAGACGACTGAGCCGCGAGAAGCCCAGATAACATCTCATAAGACAAACGACGTGTCAGTTCCCATAAAATTCTCAGTACTTATACTGCAGTTCTCAATCCTAATATAGAAAACTAGGTAATTTGTATTCTTGTAAAAAATATTTATGCTTCTAAAGATTTGGTCAAGCTCCTTGTATGTGTAGGCTGAGTTTGTATGATATTCAGGAATGTGTTTATTATACCACAAAATGTAGATAAATCCAGCGATGCTGTGAAGCTAAAATTAATAAGAAGTAGTTTTGAAGTACCTAGTTGTTTTTATGAAAGCGTTTAAGAGTGTGCAATAACACCGCTACGCGATGGATTTCGAGCGCAATGACAAGATATGGTTTTCTTGCGAGTAAAAAGTATAGAGCAGAGACGTGCACCCAAAACAGTTTTAACATAATTACTAGATAATGTAACAACCAATCGAAAAATTTATAGACAAAACTAAAGAAATACTTCTAGGTACCTACCAAAACAACAACCGAAGAAAAAAATGTGCTGTTCCCGAGATAAGTAGCAAAATGTTTACAAAGCACCTATTTTGCAAAAAAGTAAACTTTAGAGAAAGAGTTCACCAAATTGTGTTTTTGAAACAAGAACTAAATTCAAGATAATAGATCGAAGTAACATTTTTTAATTATTATTTATCGGGTATTTGGGGCGACAGTCGCCCCGTGACCACGATCGCTATAATGCGGTAGAAACGTAAGGGAAATAAAAACTAAGACACGCGATAAATACCCGATAAATAATAATTAAATAATGTTAACAAATCGCGAAAGTTTAAGAAGTATCATTTCCCTAAATATAGAGGTGGAAGCTTCCACAGATTCTGAGATAAATAACGAGTTTGAAGTACAATTTTTCAAGTAAATTGCTTATGGCACACTCTTCTAAGCTATAATATCTCTTCGGAACTGATTATTGGAAATGATTGATTAACTTTTTGTGTAAGTTTTTAGATAAACCTAGGTCTGCAATATTTAAGTACAATTCATTTCGTAGTTTTGACGCTCAGAAGTAACAATCATTCATTCATCCAAACTTGCTCCTGTATACTAAAAGTGTGATTTTTTTTTCATTGGAATTTTAGAAAATTACCTATGCATTACTGAAGGCGTAGCTAACCGGTATTCGCTAATGAAGGTAATCGAAAACAATTGAAATATTCGTAGGGAACTATTCGACAGATCACGTGATATATCTAAGGGATGTGTCAAACCCATACATTTTTGACTTTTGTACTACGAGTATCGCTTTCGACATCAATTGTGACATTTTCTAGGCCCTCAATAATGTTTTAACCAATTGAACTTGTTTTGAGATTTACCCACTGATAGCTTCACATTTGAATATGGCCAGAGATTTATTCTAGGACATACAAATAAACACATTTGATTTATGACACACCGACATTTTAAATGTTGGTCGTCATGTCCAGTATTTTTCCCAGACCGTGACATTAACTAAAGTAATACTGACTTTTAATATTGGGATGTGTAAATGTTATCTAAGTACTAATTTGCATTTAAATTAAGCGAGAGAAATGGTAAGTCGTATGTTCTTAACTATTAGTAGATAGCTTTTGCTTGCAACTTTACTTACGTAGTTTTAAGTTCTATTATAAAATACTTCTTAACTATTAGTAGATAGCTTTTGCTTGCAACTTTACTTACGTAGTTTTAAGTTCTATTATAAAATACGTTACACTTATTTATAATGTGGTTCGGATAAATTGCGAGATTATCATAACAATGATACTCACAAATATTTTTAAGAATAATCTTAAAAATAACAAACACAACGACGTCTTATAAACTGTAAATGAATAAAATTGTGTTTTAGTGTTCTCTCGAAGAACACCACCCCCTTTGTTGCTATGGTCTCAATTGAATAACTAAATATATGCACAGTTGTAATGAAAGTGGCAATTTATATAGTTGCCAAACTGCTCTACATTATTTTCCATGTTATTGGGCGTTAAGCATGTAACATTTACAGTTAATATCTTGGTATTCTTTTTCTAGTTTTACTACCGCAATCGACATAATTGCTATGTTATAAAATAATGCTGTAAAAAAGTAATTGAATTACTGATATCACAATATAGGTATTTAATTTATGTACCGATTTAGTTGATTGAAATGTTACGATAGTATAAATACGTCAAGGTTGGTAGAGTAAAGTAATGATGCCTATTAAAAACCGTGATTGAAAATGACATACTTATTTTATTGCATATAATGTGATGTTTTTTCTTCTTTCTTAGTAATATTGGCATGTTACTTGTCTAATTACTATAAAATTTAAGATTACAAGAAGATGATATACGTTTACAACCAGAAAAAGTAACTACTCGTTTTTGTAAGAATCATTGGCTACACCTCAGGCTCGTGATATTGTGAGATCCATCGGTAAAATGTTTGTACCTAAGCATTCACCAAAAAATCCGTTTTATCGGCCATGTAATGTATCTTTTAATAAATAATTAAATAAATAATGGTCATAATAATGTTACCTCTATCTATTCAGTGCCTTATCTATATATATAAAAGAAAGTCGTGTTTGTTACAACACTTATAACTCAAGAACGGCTGAAGAGACTTGGCTGAAAATTGGTCGGGAGGTAGCTTAAAATCAGGAGACTGACATAGAATACTTTTTATCCCGTTCCCGTGGGATGTGAGATAAATTCCACGGGGGCGAAGCCGCGGGGTGCAGCTAGTTTGCTATAAATGAATATATGTTACATATTACGGTTCATGGGACGTTTTAACCCTTAAGGGGGATTTCAAGTGAGAAAACTGGAATACCTATTCCTAGTGATTTGGAGATTGAAGAGTAGAAGAATGCAAAGCTCCCTATTTAAATGCTTCCCGACAGGCTGCTCGTTTAAGCGGTTATGCGACCGAATGTTTAATTAATCTATTTTCACCTAAGACGCTTATCAGGGAGAGACCCGAGTCCAGCAGTGAACCATTATTGGCTGTTGAGGATTAGACACCAGTGATGATTTGGTAACCCTCATTTATTTACCCCAGCTATTTTTCTAAGGGAATTTTCCACAGATTATTGTTATAAGATGTAAGCAAGTAGAATCTTTAAAATTTTAATTTCTTAATGCTATTGTTCGATGGAATGTTCATTTTAGATATTTTATACTAAGTACTTTTTTCTTTTATACTGCTCAGATAGTTGCTTATTCCTTTTTCAATATACAAAACCCGTCTTTGTCAGCGTATCGAAACGTGGGAGTAAAAACTCTATGGTCTCTATATCTCATTTCTCAAGCGTCTAGCGGGAGGGAAAAGTGTATTGAAATTAATTTTTAGAGTGTAATTAATTTAAAATTTTCTTAAATATCAGCCAGTAGCTATGGTTATTTTCATTATAAGTCTGACGTCAAAAAATTTTAACTCAAAACTCGCCTTGATCGGCCTTTTCCGTATTCGGATCAATAAAAAAAGAAGCATGTGCAAATGTGTGTGTGGTGTGTTGTAATAAATACGCGCACGTACAAACGTACGCGTATTCATTACTATTGGAGTTTACAATTTGAATTTACTCGGTGGTTTTGGAGATATTAAACGATGAGTTTCTTCGAAGGTGCAGTATAAAGCACTATGTATCATTATTATAAATATTCACGGGTATTTAACTGATTATCACTATGTATCACTAGGGAGAAAGTGCTATTCCTACCTCGTGTGTACCAAAATAAAGTCTAAATAAAAGACCCTCGGCTGCCCCTCGTGCATCAATAACACACTTGATAGGGATTGGGCCCTTTTTTCAACTTAGTGTACGTACAATGCACTATTCAAGTTTAGTACGTATTAGCCACACATTTTTGCTATTCTAAGAGGTAATTTAGAATTCACATCAAAGCTGAAACCTGCGATTGCATAACGGCATCGTTCTGCTTTTCAATTTATTGATGCAACGAACTCGTGAGGACATTGACGTGACGTGATTACCCCAAACTCTAACGTACTCTTAAGAAACACTTTAGTGGTATTAAATAACATGTAAGAGGTGATGATTTGGTAGGTAAATATTGAGTTTTAGAAATTAAAAAATGAAATGTGGCTAGAAAATGCTGTGTGAATTTGGACAATTCACACAGCATTTTCTAGCCACATGCTAAGCAGAGCTTGTGTTTTTGGTCCTGGATAAATGATAATACTTAATTCAACACACTACATAGGAATATATTTTAATTATACATAGAAAACATCTAGACACCTTTGATGGACGATTCACACAGCATTTTCTAGCCTAGCTTGTTTTATGGGTTCTAGATAACTGATAATACATAATACAACACACTACATAGGAATATGTTGTTTCTATTATACATTGAAAACACCTTGAAATGCGGGAATGGACTCCACACCTCCACACTCCTCTTGCGTCGCAGGCGGACCTTAGCCCACTGCGCCACAGAGGTCGTCGAAACGAGTAAATTATTATAACTTCCTTACCTAGATTGTGTGATTATTTTGGCTGGTTTGTTGTACTCGTCATAAAAAAATATTTGTGTGTTGTGTGTCATTTTAAATATTGACATTTTCGAAGACTCCTGTAGCTTTACCAGATAAAACACTCTGCCTAGCATAAAAAAAATCGTTATATTTTCTTGAATCATCATAACAGAAAAGTTTTTTTAAATTTCGGAATATCGTAAAACCAGCAGTGGACAGCTTTTTTAGCCACTATATATACCCAAGTCTAGACCAAAACCCACGCAGACAAATATTCGTGACCTACGTAACTAAGTACCCACATAAGTTTGCAAGTTTAATAACTCCGTTCAAAGCTGTATTTTATTAGCTGGCTGCCCATAATGTATAGCTAGATAGATATTTATGTAATTAATTACCTTCATTGAATGGAAGTAGAGACTAGAACAGTCAGGAATCACGACTGTGCATCACCACTCAGGTCACGATTCTTATGAGTTGCAACATGAGGAGAACTCGTTAAATCTGGTGTAAAACCCTAATCCCATGGCGAAATTATACGCCAATGATGCATCTGAGTTTTGAAATTACTTGTAGAGCATACCTTGATGATTATCTTTCAAGGTACCCAGCAAAATAGCTAAACCTGATTCTCGAGAATATTCTCGTTCAAAAATCTAAAGTCGAGATTGCTTTGACGATAGTTTTTTTACGTACCCCTTTTTTACGAATAAACTGGTCTGGAGGGACCAGAATTATATGGGACTTAAAGCCCTTAGAACTACGTAATACCCATTAAATACTCTCCGGTGACCCTCTCTCGCCATTTTCGCCGAAACATGGGAGCATTTAAACCTACCGCGGCCTGACTGGCGTCCCCTCTTTCACCCATAAGTGGCCGGCGAGCCCACCATTCCACACAGTCGCCGACCCCGTAACGTTTCTTCTCCCCGTTTGGAACACAGTTGACCTTACCTACTTTATTCAATTCTTAAATCAACGTTAATTTCTGTTCCGCTAAGCACTAGTCTGACACTAGGTAGGTACTTTCTGTTAGTACTATTTTTGTGTATTCGTTCTCCATTTTAACTACAAAATCAAACGTCTAAACCATAAATCACATTCTAAGTAAACTATGCAAGTTTTTTATGAGAATAAATTCTTTAAACCGAAAATCAATTCATCAGTCGCCATTTTGAATTTTCTACAATAATCTACGTCCAAACTATAAGTAGATTCTTTTTTATTAGTATAATATTTTATAGCTAAATTTCTCTAATGAGTTACATCAGATATCTCCAACAATGAGAGTCGTGGTAGATATACATCAGCTTTGTTTTTCTCGTTCTTGTTTGTGCATAAAGCTTCATTGATCTTTAAACAATCATTATCATCTGAGCAATCTTAGCTACCATTATTAGTTTCTAACGATAACCTGCCATTTTCTCTATAAATACAGAGGCTATTCAAGAGACAGTTTGTTGTAAAAACCGTCTTATCTAGATTAATTTACTATTTTTATTTTCAAATTTAACTAAGACACTGTTTCTTTATCCTATTTATGTCGAAGAAATGGTATTGCTGACGTATATTGTATGTAGTATGTATGTTTATATATAATGTATATATTTTTTTTTATTCTTATTTATAAGCGACATTGAGTCAATATAATGTATATTGTAAAACTTTTAAACTTTCGTGATTTGTTAACATAATTTAATGATTATTTATAAAAAAAATGTATGCGATAAATACCCGATAAAATAATCATTAAATTATGTAAATTGTAGATTGCTGTCGCAATTGAAATGTTCTAGAAGAGTCTCAACACAGCCATAGTATATATATCACGACGATTTTGGTGAATAATGGCGCTTATTTACCTTGTAACCGCCAGAAAACAAACCTCAATTTGAATTTTACAATAGGCACGTGCGTTATTTGAAGAAAAAAAACAAATGTTTAGCCGATCCAACCCTGTTCAATACTATGATACAGAATTGCCGATTTCCAAACAAGGCTATTAAATATTGACTGACTAGTGGAATCTTAATTTTGCTAAGTTGTTTCGTATTTTCGAAGCAAACGCTCTACAGGATAATTGCGTGGCTAAACCACCACAATCGATCGTACGCCTTCCAATATTTTAGTAAGAATTTCGCCATATTCTTCATTATAGGCTTGTAAGGTTTTTATAGACGGGGCAAGACCTCTCGTTTATTTAGATACTGTATTCATCTTTTATTATCTATGTTATTTATAAACGTAGGCTTAAAAGAAAAGAAGGTACTTACTATTGCGTTTAAGTTGCAGCAGCCGGCTCGATTTTGCATCGAGTGTTTTTGTGTCTCACCAGATAATTAATAAGCCTTTTGAACAGGTGTTACTTAACCTTTGCGTGGAAAGAACTTTAAAATTTGAATACAAAACAGCTGTAATGTCTCAACTTCACAGTAGTTCGATTTGAACACCAATAATCAACACTGCCTTCAATTTATTTACGACCTAAGGGTTCGGGCGATTGAATAATCATAGACAATTGCCTCGGGATAAAACGAAATGTTGTGAAGTGTTAAATATTGTAGAGTCGATGGGAACGAACTCAAAATATCCAGTCCTTAAATTTTCCCTATAATTTTACGTTTGTTGGTTGAGTTGAGAAATGGGGAACAATGAATGGCACACAAAAGGGAAGCCGCGTTGCTTAATTATTCGTAGTTGAGCAATCTCAGTTGCGCAAAAGGGAACTTGCTGATTAAGCAGCCAATATATCACCGACAAAGTAACAATCAACAACAACATCGTTGAGACTAGCCTCTATCTATATCTTTAGTCATTACCTCGACCTTGACTCAAACTCCAAATGCACAAAGTGGAGGAATTTCGGAGGTAAGAACTAACCCAACCTCAGACAATTTCTTCTTACGAGTGGAGAAATGAACGATCATCTCAAGGTATGTCGAGATAGATCTCGAGATTCCTTTTAATTCAAGTTAGACCTTGAATTCTCCTCAAAAGAGTTTGTTTTTATTTAAATGTAATTTAGGGACTATCCCAATTACATTTACAACGCTTACATTTTCTAGATTCAACCTTTTTTAGTGGAGTTAAGATTTAACCAAATTAACGAGTAAGCATACCGAACTCGAGTATGTTGTGGAAGAATGCACGAGAAACCCTCAGACGAGTTTGAGTGGAGGATTCCTTCAAGAATTTCTAAAGAACCCTCATGGGTTACCTTCATATTTTTAGATAATTCTTAACTGTCGTAGATGATGAACATTTTTGTTATAACCCAGACCTAATGTATAAATTATTTTACAGTGCCCTACAGGGTACACGTACTATTGACCTTGACATTAAGATCTAAGTTGTATACTATGTACATGTAAGTAAAATAAATAAATATAAACCTGTACTCGTAGTATTACCGGTCTATGACGTGCCTCTTCCGCAAAATATAATTTTATGACTATTTTTATTGCACACAACACGGGATTTAAACCTTGATAACTATGTAGTAGTATGTAGCAAATGTATGCCCTAGGTGCGACATTGTATTCCTATTATGGAATTCTTATAATATCTGACAAATAAATTTTTCTAATGAAGAAAAACAACAAATATTTATAGCATTCCAATAGCATTCAGAATCTCTGTTTATATCTATTGTTTGCTAAACCTGTTTTGTTTTATTATTAGTTTTACTGCCAAGAAAAGGCGGAAGTCACCGATTTGCTGATTTGACAGAAAATGATCATTTTCCTTTCATTGAATGGAAGCAATTCTGGTGGCTGCACGGCCAAGTATTCAAGCTGAACTACCTATATACTAGTAGGTACCTACTGTTGCGAGATATAACTGTTTGTATTGACTCTCACACAATGTATGAAGCCCATTCTGACTTACCTCTACATTGAAGGGGAGGTTGAATTCTGGCAGCAATTTGTATTATTAACATACAATAGGCAGGTACCAAAATATAAATGAGGCAGTAATCTAAACTTGATTGTAACTAGTACCTACTACTGCTTTTAAATAAAATGCAGTCCTCCTCTTCCAATACAGGAAGAAAAAACGATGTGCCCTGGAGGAGAAATACCTTAAATCCTTCAGTTAGCTCATTTTACTGAAAGGAAATATAGAAACACAACATAAAGAAACAAATCCCTCCATCTTTTCTAGGCCCAATCTATTTTTTCAACCCTGTATATTATATTATATTGTGTACCTAGGTCTATAGTGATACGTAATTATATTTCACCATTTTTGATATTCTTTCGTACTCTCCGATTCATTTTGAATAAACGACTTCAGAAATATTTTTATTTATTTATAATGTTGAATACATTTAGGATGTTTACAACGCGACAGATTTTCGAATAAAGGTGTCTATCATGCATAAAAATAGCTTGAAAATGACTCGATTTGGTGGTCAAAATATGGCAAATTACTTTCGCTCCCATTTAAAGATCATGTTTTAAAAAAAAATTAAACAGTACAAACATAACTATCGATCGGGGAAGTAGTTTCCAAATGAAGCGGAAAGTACGTTTGTATGGGGGCTAAGGTATCCGCTTTTCTTAAGCCCAAAATTCCCATTTTCCCCATTTTCTTTGAATGCGTGCAAAATGCCGACGCACGCACACTATGAGTAGGTAGATAAAATTAGTGTTTTTTTCAATGAACCCAAATATTGTTATTATTGCTTTTTATTTTGCAATCACATAGCACGAACTTTAGTGATTAAGCACACCACAAAAACAAGGAATTCACTGATTCCAAATGACAAAGACAAGTTTGCGAGCTCACAACGGCGCGGTCTCACAACGGAAAGGGCCTATGATATAGGTATTGAATAAAATTTTTGGTATTAACGCACCTTATGTAAAATGTTCCGAATAAATGATATTTAAAGAGGCAGAACGGATCAGACTGATATTTGACATAGGTAGGTAAAGTTCTGGAATAACATTATAGACCACAGCTTCTGTCCACGGCTTCGCAAGCATTGTTTCTTTGCCAACGTTTTCTATCTCATGGGAACTGATTTATTGCATTAAAGTAGCTTATTTTGATTTCAGGATTAGAATTACTTGTATGCAAAACTTGACTTCGATCCGTTCATTAATTTTTGTGTGAAGAGGTAGGTATCAAATATCCATCAATCCATCCAAACTTTGTGTACCGACTTGTGTGTGTGCAAAAAAGAATATCAAAATTTAAAATCGTATTAGTGTGACATCACACCAATACAATTTTAAATTGGATATCCAAGGGCTAGGAACATAATATTCACATTTAGACATTCAATGATGAAATTAGCAATAATTTTACATCAGCTTGTCACAAAGGCGAAAAATACTTATTCATAAACAAAAATAAAATGAAATAAGCAAAATATGTATGAAATTTACAGTAAGTTTACATCAGCATAATATAAGAGAGGAAAAAACAGCTTCGTTTATAAATAAAATTGAAGACACAGTGGATTGTCATCTGACCATGGCAACATTATTGTGCCAAACACAAAATCAGACTAATATTATAATTGCGAAAGTATGAACGGACGGATGTTTGTTACTTCTTCATGCCAAAACTACTAAATGGATCAGGCGAAAATTTTGCATAGATTAATTTTTAGACCTGGAATAAAACATAAACTACGTTTTATCCCAATAAATCTGTTCCTATGGGATAGAAAAAATTAAATGTTTCCATACAAACAAAGCGTGCGAAGTTTGCACAACATTTTTTAATTATTTACTTTATTAATTAAAATACAGAATATCAAAGTTAATATAATACTGTAACGTCTTCGAAATTCAGCCCTTAGAAATTATTAATGAAAGGAAATCAGGATACCATTTCAGAATCATTTATGATGATACATCAGCAAAGAAATCGAGACCAAAGTCATAAAAATGTTAACAAATCTCAACAAAATCAAAAGTGAGACAGATTACAATCGGCAATAGAAGTGAAGTGTACGATCGATGTCGACAAGTAAAAAGAATCTCGCAATATTATTGTTTTCGATGTATAAATCTGATATTTCAAGTGTTGTTCATTTTATTGATGTAGTAACATGTTCAATATAATAATATTATAATGAGAAAATATTTGATTGTTTGTTTGTATTGAATAGGCTTTTACATTAAAAAGCTTACTTTTCAACGAGTGACGTAAGCTATATTTTATCCCGCAATTTCCAAGGGAACGGGAACTACGCGGGTGAAACTGCGAGGGGTAGCTATTAATATTACAAAGCGGAAAGATTTCATTGTTTGTTTGTATTCAATAGGCTCCGAAACTACAAGACCCATTAAAAAAATCTTTCAACATAAAAAAGCTAACTTTTGAAGGAGTGCTATATTTTATCCTGGAATGCCCACGGGAACGAGAACTACGCGGGTGGAACCGCGAAGCGCTACTAGTGTTCAATAAATCTATAGTGTGTTTGCACACTGCAGCGTTCGATTAGTTACCGTTCGGTCAACCAACATATAATCTATCTTATATAAATATTGTTACAACACTTATAACTCAAGAACGGCTGAACCGATTTGGCTGAAAATTGATGGGAGGGTACCTTAGAACCCAGGAGATTGACATAGGATAATTTTTATCCCGTTCCCGGCTGAACGAATCTTGATGAAATTTGGCAGGGAGGTAAACGGTATCTCGGGGACGGACATAGGGTTCTTGAATAAAGCGTGCGAAGCCGCGGGGAAAAGCTAGTATGTTGTATAAATGTCATGGCACTAGTTTTTGCTCGCGGCTTTGCATTACACACTTCGTTTCCATGGATATATTTTTATAATTATTGTTATACCACGGGAACTGATATATGTGCTTAGCCTATGATTTATTCCAGGTTTAAAACTTAGTTATTTTAGATAAGGCAGGAGCGAAACCCCCTATCACAGGTATCTCTATACTTAAAAGGGGATTTCAAAGAAATTAAAGATGTATATAGATTAAGTTAAAGAAATAAACAATTTTATTTTATTTATGTAACTACTTACGTGCAACATTTTAGTCATTTTGTCAGTCAGACACTGTTTAGCTTAACGCTTGTTAGATGAATGTTTATGTTGGTTTTTTTAATACCGCCATTACAAGTCAGATCACGTAGTCTTTAAAACAAAACCTAATGTGGAAGTGCTTATCTAAATTATAAATCCTGCAAAAAACGTCAACTTAACTATCGCAAATAATGATCAGCCAGACAAAAAACCAGCCCACAGCCAACCCACAGATCAAAATGACAATTATAATCATCAAATAATATGAGGCCGTGAAGCAAAGGCCTACAATTATCTGCATCATAAATAACTGACACGTGATGTCAACGGTCCAAATAATCATATTTCGAAGTCTAGGCATATTAGAATAGTTGGTTCTCTTGAATTATAATTTGATTGTTTTAAAAAACTTTAAAACTTACTTCGAATTCATAAATTAAACCGGTTTTTTATAAGCTTCATGGGATAAATAATTATACTGATAAATAAGGCCGAAAATATGGGACAATCTTCACCTATTTACGTCTATATACTATCTATATACATGGCAAAAAAACCGACAAACGTGACTCATCCATGAAATTATAGTTATCATGGTATAAAGAGAAATCGGGTAGCATTCATAAAAAAGCGCAAACATAGAGGCGACACACACAACTTCATGATTATTTTAAGTCTATTAATATAAGAATGAATGTAAACATTACAAAACTGAATGGCAATAAAACTTTTAATGAAATATTGGAAAGCTCAAAATTCAAATCATGGTAAATATCCCGTTGTAAATAGCTTTTGAATGGCAATAGTTAAATCTACAACTAAAAATAAGAATCCCACTCTTACGCAAATACGCAAGATAAAAACGCTGTAAAACATAAATATGGGGTTATACTAGTGTAGGTCAAATCACCCAAAATAGTTATATGCATTGCAAAAGGTTTGATAAAAAAAAAGACGTGTGGCACTCGGGGACTGCCGCGGTAAAGCTATTGCAATGCCATCTAGAGGCGAGTTGCTGAACTAAAGAGACAAACGTCATATTTTAAAAAAGTCATTAAAAGTTTTACTATTCATCGATAGATGGCAAAACTAAAAAGTATCACCGCTATTCCGGTCGGAGTGGGGAGCGTGAGGTTTTTTCGTTACGGAATTTCTGGATTCGGTCCCCGCGCTCAAGGCCCGCGATAGAAGCTATGCAATAGCTAAAAAAAATAGTTCTACACAATTCACATATTGCTTTATCGTATATCATATTGATGAGTTCGCCAACCGAATTTCTTAAGCTACATAATAAAGGTGAAGAGTTGTTGCATAGCGTGCGTGCAATGATCAATTTGCACGCCAATTTATTTTGATCTCTGAACCCCTCACTTATTTCGAGTGACACTCTAATAATTATAGTTCAGAATAATCTGGCTAGAAGATCGTGTCAAAATTGAATGATTTCTGGCATTCAACGCAATAGGTATTCTCATGTCAACATTTGGATGATGAAGAGTGATAAAGTTGTATGCGCATGCGTGAATGAAGGCATCATGCGTGGATATTGTGAAGCCAACTGTCATTCTGATGAATACGTTAAATATTACATTATGAATAAGTAGAGTATATTTCTATAGGCCTACGATATTGAGTACAATCGTATTCATAAAGAAATGATAAAAACAGAATGGATTTGGATAAGAAGCAATTATTATTAGTGTTGACAAGTTGACAATGAGTGGTATTGTAAAACAATCCATATTAAACGTAATTTCTCTGTTTGTCTATTCATCTATTTCACGTCCAAACGGCTGAATGGATCGTAATGAAATTTGGCAGGGAAGTAGATGGTATCAAATAGAAAGATATTTTACTTATGTTATTTGAATTATATGACCGAGATTCCTGTTCGGTCTGAAGAAATCAAATCACTTTGATTTTAGAAATAAATAGACATACTTAGGTTGTTGTCTGATTCGTTCTGATACTTAGTGAGTACTTAGTACTAAAATAACCCCTATTCAATGGAGGTCAAGGGTTTGTTTATCTTACAGCTGTGCATAATGAACAGCTAGGCTGATTAGCCGACTTCACAACTAGACCTATAATTATGGGATTGAGAACACATGCTAATTTGAAACTACACGCATGCTGCAAATTGTTTATTTAATAGAGTAGGCTAAGCGCCATAAAATTAACTAGTTTTAGCCTTAAACATTTTGATACTATTAATTTGTCTATAATTCCATTTAGAAAACCATTCAAATCATTGTTAGTGTATCAATATATAGTAGCCCACAGCTGGACAAAGATCTCCTCCCATAGCGCCCTGTCTTCAACTTGCTTCATCCTGAATTTTCAGCAGATTTCACTAACCAGAGGGTCTACTCCGAAAAATGAAAATCAAAGTTTCTGATTCATTTTCGTGTAAAAGTTACAAGTGGTATAAGAGTTGGTTTTAGTGATAAAGTAGCGGTCTCAACTCAAAAATACGTGTAAATAATACATGTCTCTGGTTTCAGGACTCCACTGTCGGTTAGTGACAGTTTTTATGGCATCATACCATCGTGCTCCGGGTCTCCATGATCTCCTGTTTTCTACATACACGTGGTGTCTACTCCGTCAGTTTGTTGCTTCATCTGGCCATTGGCAAGGCAACTGTACTGGAGTTGCAATATTCAGGATTCTAATCGAACAAACGTTATATTTATCTACTTTAAATGGTAATTTGTGGTGGTAAGTTAAATAAATAAAAATAAAATAAATCCTGCTGGACAGCTAGCCTTAATGGGTTCTAGATTACTGATGCGAGTATACGTAATACAATACACTACATAGATAGATATTTTTTTATTATTCATAGAAAACATCCAGAACGCCGTGAACAAATCGGGACTCAACGGGAATCGTACCCGCAACCTCTGCGTCGCAGGAGGACCTGCCCACCGCGCCACAGAGGTCGTCAAGTTATATTACATATTGTTTTTAAGTACAAGTTGTTTGTGTATCCGTCGTTGGTATATCAATAAATAAATAGCTTTTTTTATACAAACAAACTGAAGTCGCAGGCCAATCAGACAGAGGAAAATAGAATATTAGAGGAGGCATATCCAGCCACTGGACTTATAGATGCTGACAATTTTGATGATGGCACACCGACAAATACACACGGACACCTTATCTGGACGCACCACCCGTCTTGGTATAAAAAAATCACCTGTGCGATACCAGTCGGTAAAGGGTAAACTGAAAACCAATGCCGCATATGCTTGATTCCATTCGGCCGCGGACGAAACTGCAAGTTCGTAACTATATCGTATCCATTTTCAATGGAGCATAAACGTAAACAAACCGCCCATACTTTATCTAAAATTCACTTTGTTGCCGCGTCCTTTTATACGTAATTGACATTACTTGTCGATTTTAGATCCTCCAATAAAAATTGCTTACAATTATATCTGAAACTCGACGCCAAGCAAGTGAGATTTTGTTATTTGTGTCGTACTTTGTTTACTTACATGCTTCATTCAAAATGGATAAACCATCGTATTTAACGACACGTGTAAGGACAGGACACCTCAGTTCCGAAACGTCGTCATTTTGTCGAGTCTATCCCCATTACCCCAGAAAAGCTACAGCTACTTATTTGTAATATTAGCTTATTTTATTTTATTTTCGAATCTTAGAAAAACTTACAGTAGAGCAAAATATGAAATCTTTATATAAACACATGCAAATCACTTGTACCTCAGGGCTATTTAAAAGTTTCCACTGGTAGCAAAATTCATAATAGTTATACAATGTTTCAAACACAAACCTACTCTTATTACTTACTTAGTTCTTCTTTTATATTGTGTACCTATGAAGGTTTTTATACAAGAGCTGTGAATTATCTGGGCAATAAATGAATTTTATACTTACATAAACTGGCTTGCCAATACATGTATTCATACCAAAGTTCATGCTCTCCTTTGAATGTGCACTGATAACCGCTCCATAATGTCAGTTGTCAGTGAAATTGATAAATAGGTACATGTATCGTGTTTCATTCAAACCAAAGAAAGGGTTTAACTTATGTTAAACCTTTGGACAGTGATGGAGAGGCTTTCTCGGTACCTAATGGTAACAAGTTCTGGTACTCAAGATTATAAGGAAACTGTTCCCTAGTGAATCTTGCAGTGAATTGTTTCTCTAAGGAATATGAACTGGATAGGTAGGCAGTAGGAACGAATTTTCAGGGAGAGGCTTGGGTCCAGCAAAGGAACGATACAGGCTGTTGGAGAAGTGCCAGCTTATGCCGCCTGTGCAGAAAAAGGGTCAACTGTGGTAGCCTGACAGATTGACGTCAGTTTCCTCTCACGCACAGAACTATATACAGGGTCCGTCACTCAAAGTGTTATCAATTGATGTTATTTGGTTAATTGAAGTACGGTTTATTAATTTGAGGTTGAGGTTGAGGAAACTCACCAAAACCACTATTGCTCCGACTCCCGCAGCGCTGTCTGAAGTAAAAAAACACCCCTAATAAAGAGAGATCGAACATGCGTTTTAGTGGGTTATTAGATGGATGATCGGTTTTAGTCATACGTGAGCCTACTAACAAACCAAAAAAAATACGAAAAAAATACAAATGTAAAAGTAAAAATGTAAATGTAATACTAACTTAATAGTAAACTACAGTTAATAAAAGATATGTATATTTTTTTCTCTTGTTACACAGGGGTACCTAATAAAGTAGAAACAAAGTATGAAGTTCATCTACAGTATGATGATAATGGCTACAGACCTCCCTAGACTTGATCATTAACATTCACCTTGAGAATGAGTCGCTCGTTCTTCTCAGCTATCGATGTATGTAATAAACCTGTTCTTTAATTTGATAGGCCTATTCTAAACTGGTGTGTTTAACTTGAAAATGTACTTCTCGAGAGCCAGTTTTTGGACGGGTAAGATGTCCCCTAACATTTTTTCTCCATGGATCTGTGCAAGTGTCTGGGACAGTTTTGATTAAATAATAATCATAAATTAATATTAATAACAGCTTGTTTTAGTTTAAGTCGATGCCAATTGGGCCAAACTTACCAGTAAAAGGAATTTCTCGAAACCAGAAATCTATTATGTTCTTTCTAGATTAGTTTTTCTCAAAGTATTGAAGAATTGATATATATCAGATACAAAGAAATTTCAATGTGGAATTTCGGAGTGAACCTGATTAACGCTATTGTAAACTTGCCCTAAGCCACTCATTACAGTACATAGGTACGTAAAGTACTTGACAGCAAAGATCAACAAGGAAGTAACGTCTGAAACACGACGGCGGACTAGTTTATCACGAAGAATTAAAATGTTAAATCTGTGACATTTTCATTATTTTGTTGTTGGAAATGTTGAGCGAGATATGCGACAAACAACTTTTGTAAATGGGTAAACATTTAACAACAAAAGTTAATTGTCGTTTCCTAGAATTATTGAAGGGTACTAAGGAAAATATAAGGTTGTTAAGGAAAATATAAGGGTAGTAGTTTATAGTAGATTAATGACCAGGTAGTACCTACTTATTATGTATGGACATAAAAATTCCACATGGCGTGTGTTAAAAACAACGTAGATCCTTTTTTTATATCACATGCAATGAGCTGGACTAAACTTAATTAAAACAATTATTTGGATTAATATGATTTTTGGAAAGCTTTCTTTACAATCTCTTCTTGAATTCGTCTAAGCGCATCCATCCACTTGTTCGGCAAATCATGGCAAGCTTGCTTAGGTTTGGACGTTTTTACTGTATGCTGAATGTGTACTGCCTGCCATACTGTTTACTTTAAAATTTGTTTTACTTTATTTTATATGGAAATGTCACATCGCTCCAAGGGGGAAGTTTACATAACTTTCAAGGCGGGACGGGAAAACAAACGGCGTCTGTGATGACTCGACCGAAACCACACATTAGGTACGATATTTAAATCCAAACAAAACAAGGCCAGTTTAATACAAAAGGCATTAATTAAGTAATCAAAGTACCAGTAGATACTGCCTAAAAGCAGAGCCTTTAAATCAAATCAGATCAATTAGAGACGCGGCTACTAAATATTCATTTCCTAGCCATTAGGATGAAGCAGTCCATCGAAGGTTAGCGTGAGCCAAGTAATGACAAGATTGTTGACTGTCGTGGTCGGACAGGCAGCGGTATAATCCTATAATCCTGCCATGGCTGTCTCAAAATAACGTCACTTTGTCATCGAATGCGTAAAATGTTTGATATTCATTCCTTCAACTTCAATAATTTACGCAATGTATGACGATGCGATGTCATTTTTCTTTTTTCTACCTTAGTTAACAATCCCCGTACTAGAACGGCAGATAGCGTTCGAGCCCCGAGTACAGATTAAATACAAAAAATCCTCTTGAATCACAACAACGTTTGAATATTGTATGGGATTTAATACAGAGCCATAGAATGAGACGTCACGATGATGACGGCTTGATACTACTAGCGTTAAATAGAACTTAAGGCTCAGAGTTCACGAGATTCTCTTGATAGTGGTAATTATGGAGACTACACATCAACGTCGGCGGTAGATTATGTTGACAAAACACTGTCGGCTGCCTCCAATATTCATACACTGAGATGTAGCACTGACCCGCTGGGCTATGCAACGACTTTCGTGTGTAACATGTGGTTACGCAACAGGACTACCCGATGCCTAAAGTATTCTACATTTATATGGCTCGAGAGGAAAAACCCAAAGCTTACTTTGTGCTTGAATTCTGATATGCGGCCTCATATGCTTATTGTATTTTATTTTGTGGTTTTAGGTTCTTTCTGGATACCTTTCTTCGGAATTTCGACTGCCGTTATTCCGTAGCACATCCATTTATTTCCAGAGCTAGAACTATCCCAAGAAATTTAAATCAAAATTAAGATTGTTTTGTGACATGCCTTGCACTTTAACTACCAGCCCTAAGAGCTGTTTTCCCCAAAATTATTCTACTTGATGTATTACAAAATTGAATAAATTAATACTTAGGCCTTTAATCATCCATGTGGAGCCTGCATAAAAAACTTCATAAGCTTGACGATATTCCTTCAATGAAGTCTACACGCTATCAAACGCACCACACTGTTTTGAAATGGCACGTCAAGAAGGCAGGCGGGCAGACACAAATTATGTACGCACCTAATTGAGAGCACTCTACATAAGGACTGCCTTGGTAAGTTTGTAAATGCCGTCTAGCTACAGGTGTGGTAGTTTATTACATTTATTTGATAAATTTTCCGTATCGATGATGTTCCCCTGTTACGCAAAAAAAATGTTGACTGATGTTTTTGGACTTATTTTTCCATAGCGATAGATTTTGGTGGGCTACTAAGGTGCTTCATTATAATGCACCTAAGCTGTAAAGTTCAGACATTTGCTACGCGATTATTTAATGATAATTACTACTAAAGATAATTACCAAAAGGTAACCTATTAGTCAACTAAATGCAACCAAAATATAGAACATGATTATCACTTGCAATTAGTTTACAAGTTTATTATACAGTTCCAAATTGCAAAGCGATGCAATATTTGTGATTGAGTAAATTTAATGTACCGTTGCCAAATGTAATCAATTTGTCAGATGTCCATTGCACACTAAATCATCGTAAAGCAAAACTTTGGACATGAATTATACATATGTGTAAGGACCTCTTAAATGATATTGAGATAAACGTCCGAAATATATAAGAGAGACGTTCCATTGACCTGTAAAGCCTTTAAAACCTATTTACTTCTTTTAAATTCTTTGTTTTTCGAGTACAATACTAAAGTCAAAAAACAAATGACATACGCATCGTCTGGCGCCGTCTTTTGTTTCCAATGATAATAAGCCTGACTCAAGAAGTAACATGACTAATTGTCGCCTGACTATTGACTCAGGTGTAGTGGACCCAATTTTACATTGTCGTAAATAATATTACCTATTGGTAATATTACAACAGAATAACATTTGCAGCCAGTTGCCACCTTCCACAAATTGTCAATTAGCTCTGCCCGATGGCGTTCAGCGTTTTCGCTATTAGTTCAAACCTAATGCTAGATATGTTACGAGATAAGTGTTTGTAATAGTAGTGAATTTCTGAGGCCCTAGTGTCTATGGGAAGATTATTATTACATGGGTCAAAAATTTAATCTTCCGGCGTGGCGTAAGATTTTTGTAATAAACATTAGGTATAAGTTTGTTTTGGAGAAATGGCTGGATACCTGTGCTTATCAATAGAATGAAGCTATTGCTAAATAGGATTGGCTAAGCGTTTATCAATCAAATATAAGTAGAGCTTTAACTACCACTGACGGACAATACATTTATTTAGTATCTAAATGTAGTAGTAGACTCCCAGAGCCGGTCATAGTGTGACTCGTTGAAAGTTTTTTTTCCCAATCGAGTTTCACTGAAACACTTTAATTTTATTTTTATAAAAAAAAAATTAAGTGTGACTCAATAATAAAAAGACGATTGAATGCTAAGGCTAACTTATACTCGTACCAATTGATTTTCCAAAAAAAAACAAGATTTTATTTTTTGATTAATTATCATTATTTTTAATTATTTACAATACTAAAGTCAAAAAACAAATGACATACGCATCGTCTGGCGCCGTCTTTTGTTTCCAATGATAATAAGCCTGACTCAAGAAGTAACATGACTAATTGTCGCCTGACTATTGACTCAGGTGTAGTGGACCCAATTTTACATTGTCGTAAATAATATTACCTATTGGTAATATTACAACAGAATAACATTTGCAGCCAGTTGCCACCTTCCACAAATTGTCAATTAGCTCTGCCCGATGGCGTTCAGCGTTTTCGCTATTAGTTCAAACCTAATGCTAGATATGTTACGAGATAAGTGTTTGTAATAGTAGTGAATTTCTGAGGCCCTAGTGTCTATGGGAAGATTATTATTACATGGGTCAAAAATTTAATCTTCCGGCGTGGCGTAAGATTTTTGTAATAAACATTAGGTATAAGTTTGTTTTGGAGAAATGGCTGGATACCTGTGCTTATCAATAGAATGAAGCTATTGCTAAATAGGATTGGCTAAGCGTTTATCAATCAAATATAAGTAGAGCTTTAACTACCACTGACGGACAATACATTTATTTAGTATCTAAATGTAGTAGTAGACTCCCAGAGCCGGTCATAGTGTGACTCGTTGAAAGTTTTTTTTCCCAATCGAGTTTCACTGAAACACTTTAATTTTATTTTTATAAAAAAAAAATTAAGTGTGACTCAATAATAAAAAGACGATTGAATGCTAAGGCTAACTTATACTCGTACCAATTGATTTTCCAAAAAAAAACAAGATTTTATTTTTTGATTAATTATCATTATTTTTAATTATTTAGCAATTAACAAGTAGTACCTACTTGATTAAATTGCTAATGGTAGAAAGAAAAATGTGGTAAAATCAAATACGTATATTTAAATAGCGAAGTGCGTAACTAAGAAATGTTCCATCACCTCGACAAAGTTCACGTTACAAATCAATAAAATAATAATAACTTGTATAGACGTGTCATGTGTTATTCAGTTAGATAAATACCGTGGGAAATTTTGAAGAGTTTGTAAATCATTGATTTTTAAGGGAAAGAAATATATATTGTATAAAGATGTTTGAAACATCTTGAGATCCAAATAATCGAACTAAACTTCAACGTTTAACACAGGAAATTACACCTTACATTTTTCTGATTTTGGTCCATGTTTTAATGGAAAATGGACAACCATTCGTTAAAAATGTTGTAATAGAAATTTTACCTTTATATATAAGAAGCATCTTCCGGTATTCTTTCGTGCCAAAGTTATAATGCATATGGAATCCATCAAGGTTGGAAGGAAGGTGTCTCATCAGGGTTGGAAGGAAGGTGTATATTTTTCACTTTATTCGGTTGCTCCAGTTAAATAAAGTATAAGCAAACTATGATTTACAACCTGGTTTTCAATACGTATTTGTTTTAAGCCCATGTTACTCGAAATTGCGGGGCAAAACGTCAAATTTGCCCTAATTTACCTTAATTGCACCGAATCGTACAGCAATTTGTGTCTGCGATATGGATTAGAAACGGTAGTTTGGAAGTTTTAGCCTCTGTAACGTGTAGTTATGAAGTTAATACATAGCTTATAATACAAATTTCCAGATAATTCAGAATATAAAGTATAAACAGTCTTTTCAAGGCAAGACTGACTGATTGTCTTCTAGAACTTAGTGAACACCATCAGCCACATTGTCACTTCAACATCAGCATCAGGTGCATTTGTAGAATTTTGACAAACGTCATTTTTGATTAAGTTTAAATAAAAAAACAAGTAAATAACTATATTGATTTTTAATCAAAAAAATTAGTAAAAATTTAATTCCTGAGATGCCTTCAAAATTAGCCTACCAACTTAATAAAGTAGTTACATACGAGTTTAAATTAAGAATCATTGAGTGACATTGTTGTTTTCACTTACTCGTTTTTTCAGAGAAAATGTATGGGAATTGTATTTTTTAATTATTGCCTTGATGATTTGGTATGTTATTTTGGGAAAAGTGTTCCTGGTTGGAAATAAAGTCGATTAAGAACAACTTGTTTTTTTTTGACATATGTAATTTTTTGTTCGAACCGTACTTTTGTTCAAAAAACTAAAATGACAATATTTTTTTCTTCCAAATAAAACAGAAGGTTCCTTCTAACTACAAAAGAAACGGTAGCTACCCTGAAGGGGCCAAAAATTGTCTGCCTGTATACAACAGAGAACCAAAGTTATAGACATAGTTCAAAGAATAAGTAAGGTGAAGTGGCAGTGGGCCCGCTGTATCTCGCGAAAGACCGACAACCGCTGGGGCTAATGAGTTCTTGAGTGGAGACGACTAGGCAAACGTAGTGTAGGACGCCCTACGGCCAAGTGCGATGACGATCTGCGAAAGACTGCACGTAGAGATGCTGGATGCGTCAAGCTGAAGACATCAGGGCACTATAGTGCTCATTAGGGGAGCCTTAAGTCCAGCAGTGGACTAATATAGGCTGATGATGACAACCTCTGGGGTAAATGAGTTCTTGAGTGGAGACTACGACTAGGCAAACGTAGTGTAGGACGCCCTCCAGCCAAGTGGGATGATGATCTGCGAAATACTGCAGGTAAAGATGCTGGATGCGTCAAGCTGAAGACAGGGCACTATGGTGCTCATTAGGGGAGGCCTAAGTCGAGAAGTGGACTTATATACAGGCTGATGATAATGATGATGAATTTGAGCCAAGCCTTTCGACTACCTTGTGTTGTGACTACGTCAAAATATTCTTAATAGAAAGGAACCAAATTTCATCAAAAACAACGTAACAGTTTACTCACTCATCTGGCCTTTAGTGTATTGAAACTGATTAAATAATAAAATTTAATTATTCTGATCCGATCGTAATCTGAGGTGCGATAATTGATTGATTGACACCGTGCACTTGACGCTTTATTAAAACTAACTTACTTATGTGCCTAGCAGGTGTACCTATTGAAAATAACAACCTCAACATCAACTGCCTATATATTGGTCCACAACTGGACACAGGCCTTGCTCTGATATGCGCCTTATTGGTTTTTATCTCATGGGGGTAGTGCCCATAATCCCCACGATGGCCATGTGGGTTGGGAATCATAGGTGGGGGTTGTAGTGTTTCGGCCACGGTGGCGGCCATTCTCAACAATTACCAGCCAGGAAATAAATATTACAGTGCACAAGTGTGCGAGCAAACACATGGATCAGGCACTGGACGTGTTTTACGAGGCATGACGGTGTAATACCGCCTATTTCCTGACTCCAAGCTGCTACTGCGAAGTTTTCTTCCTAGAAAAATCCAATAACACAAATTTTGGCCGGACCTAGGAATTGAACCCGGGATCTTACTATCAGTAGTTGAAATCGCGACCACTAGACCAACGAGAAGTGTAATGGTCCACATAGTTGCCTTCCAAAATGTATACATTCATGTACATTTTGGAAGGCAACTATGTTTCACATAATTATGAAGTATACTTTTGATCGACTTCATATATGAAGTAAAATGTACTTATACATACATATAGGAAATATCGACTACCACATGCTAACAGTAACCCCTATTTAGCACGTACCTCAACATCAATAATTATTTAACCATGCAACAACAAACGGAAATGCATTTTATTAATTGTTTCATTGCATAAATAAGACGAATATGATTATAGATGGATAATTCTATTACATGCGTAAATAAGTATAGTATTTTTTAGGTATTGGTATTTAATGTATTGTATTTATTATATTATTTATACTCGTAGTAGTCTATAAGTACATTGAAATTAAATCTATACTCTGATTAAGCACATGTACCCACTTTTATATCTTTGTTTCTCTCTCCCAATAAGTTTTGCTGGAAGAGGACTCTTATTACGGTTAAGGTCGCCTTTGCCATTTTCAATTTAATATTTTACCATATTGTATTATTTTGTGCAATAAAGAATTAAGAATTCTCAAATCAAAATAATCCACTTTAGTGATCGATCTCACAATGACTAGATAAACTACGTATTTGACGTGTATACGTTTTGACGAATAATTGAATTGACGAATCGCGAAAATGATCAATTAAGCTTTTGACTTGAGTAGGATATGATAAATAAAGGATTTGACGAATTGCGAAATTGACAAATTAAGCTTATGACTTGGTATTTGACGACTGTCTGTGACGCTCCATGCAGACACCCACCCGTGATGAGGGCTGGTGCGACGGCAGATTTGGTTGAGGATCTCAAGGGACGCAAATATTCAGGTCAAGACAGAGTCTACTCATTTTCTCCCGTTAGAGTCAAGGCACTAGGTCCGTGAAAAAAGGCTCACCGCGATTGAAACAAAAAACTGAGCGTCGTCTGGTTGAAGCATCGCGTAACCCGAGAGCTATATTCAGTATCTGGCGTAGTGCACCGGCATTGCCATACAGCGGAACAATGCAGAAAGCTGGCTTTGAAAGCTGAGTGACTATGCTGGGTTAGAATTCGCACTACCCCGACTCTTTCCGCAGGTGTCGTAAGAGGCGACTAAGGGATATAGTCGTAGACTAAGGGATATCGTCGTAGTCTGTAGAACAATTATGCTACCAAACTGCAAACCGAACCCGCATGCCTAGCGTGGGGATTATGGGCATTACCTTCCATGAGATAAACGCGAACATGGCGCTTATCATAGGAGGCCTACGTCCAGCAGTGAGCCAATACAGGCTGTTGAGGTTGAGGTTGAGGACTAATGCAGCCAGCGCACTGGGAACGGTTCCAACAGATATGTATCAGCAGGGGTATTTTAATTCATCGGAAAGGTCGTCGGTTTTGATATCGGAACTTTTGAGCGTTTTAAAGTTCCGTCGGAATAGAATTCAAATTCGAATCTAACGTTTTCGCTTCGGAAACGAATCGAATGAATTAAAATACCCCTGCAGCTCAGCTACCTGCACGTTGTTTGCATGTTTCAATAAATACTAGTTCTAATTTGTTTCTGTTATTTGATTATAATTTTCTTTGTGAATGTTTAGGGGTTCCGCCCAGAAAGGGTGCCAACGGAGCTTTCGCTGTCCATACGTATGTCTGTCAGCTTACTGTGCTGTTAATTACTGCAAATGTTATAAAAAATTAGATACACTGATTCTTCTTCCAACTTATTAATCATCATTATTAATATATGGTTTCTGTAGTTAGTTTAGTGTTAGTTTTTCGGTACCTACGAACGTGACGATGACTTAAAAGTAATCATGTATTTACTATAATAAAAAAAAATCATTAAAATTAACATTGGTAATTAACTTATATTCAGGATTAATGTAAAATTGTATAATTATTTATCAGCAGGTTATTAAGTGATGCAATGCTAGCACGATGAGCGTTTCGTGTTTGATTTAATTACATTTTATTTGTAAAAATATACCTACTTGATTAACGTTAATACATTAAAATGAAAAAAGACTGCGAGATGTGTTTTAGAAAGATCTTGATCAGCAGGGATATTTTAATGCGTCGGAAAGGCCGTCGGATTCGATATCGGAAACTTTTGACAAATCAAAACAGCGTTCTAAAGTTCCCAAATTCGAATCTGTCGTCTTCGCTTCGGAAACGAATCGAATGAATTAAAATACCCCAGGAGGTATGAACCTACATTTTCTACTTAACAATTTCTAAAAAGAATACCTATCTTGCAAAATTTCCTCATTCCAAAATCTAAGTATGTTTTTGATGGAACGAGCCATTGTTATACAGATTTCACACTTCTCATTGTTCATTAAAACATTCTGGCTGGTTACCATTCGACAATCTGTTTTTGGTTAATCAGTAAACCTGTGTCAATACGCAGTTTTGTGTTTCCGTAAACATTATCTGGTTTCTGATTGAAATCCGAGTAATAAGGGCATTCAACTTGATTTTCTATAATGTCATTCAAACAAGTAAAGGGAACTTACTTGCTGACCACGAAGCATTGAGCTGCAAAGATAAAAAAACAACTTTACAAACTATAAGTGGGATGCATGTTTGGTGGTAGATCTTTCCCTTATTGTATTTGTCGAAGATACACCACAATGTCTCTGTGACCAAAATATTTTGTTTTATCTTGCATTGCCCCAATGTGTACCTAAAAGTGTTTTCTTAGTTTTTACTTGGGATATAAACAGATAAACAATATTAATAATAATAGTAATAAAAATATTTATTCACAGAAATGGGTTAACAAAGAAGGTACTTACAATCTATTTCATTTTATATAATGTAGTGAGGATATTTTAGTCTTTTATTACATAGATACCTACTTTGTGATAAACCTTTTCGGGTCAGATGACGAGAATGACACCTAGCTCTAACTAAGTCAGTTGATTTGTATTTAGACACGAGGGCTCAGTTCTCTGGCTTCTTGTGTTCATCATTATTTTGTATTATGAGAATTTGGTTACAGCAATGAAAGACAAAGATATTTTGATATTTTGATATAGAATATTTTGTGTCTACCTACTATAAACTTCTTCCAAATCTTAATCAGAACAATTCTCCACTTAATCCTAATTGAAAAAACAAATGATATAGATAATTAGATTTGCCCTGGCTCTGTCGTCAAAACGGTAAAAAATAAAATAGAATTACTAAAGTTATTTACAACGGGATAATATTTACCATGATTCTGAACTCAAATCACAATGCATTCATTTTAGACATCATGTTTCATCGTAACATTTACTGCCTACCACTTACCTGTACAACCGATATCTGAATATAAATTGCGTGACTTTTATTTTTCAAAACGTTCGGGTTCGATTCCCGAGCTGAGAACAAGTTTATGTATGAATGCAGTTTTTCTTGTTACTAAAATCGATGACATGGTTCCTATTTATGAAAAGATCTTCGTATGTCTTAAAGTTTCAGACTTTTGATCGATATAAATGTGCCACCCTGTATATTGCGATAGTCTTATTCAGTAGGTACCTACTACCTACCTACTATTACAGATTATTTTTGTAACCAGGTGGTCTACTTGGAAAACAAAAATCATAGTTTCTGGTTCACTTTTAAGCAAAACAAACTCATTTTTTGCACATGCAGATATAATTCATTTAATTTAATAATGATAGCGTTTCAACGATTACGAATCAGAACATTCATTTTTGTTTTCCGGGTAAGCCCCCTGTGGCACACCCTATAACGATCAACCAAATGAAAGTTAAAAGTTAAAGTTTCTGGTATTACCAATTCAGTTTAAAAAAAAATCATACCCTATTTATTTTAGACACACATACATCTCTTAATAAAGTTTCATTCATGACTAACAACATTTTCATACAAAATCTAAAGCTACTCATGTCGAGGCAATATCACCCGAAGTTTTCATCAGCTCATTTACCCCGAAAGCCGCTTATTGATTATTTGATTCAGCTGAAAAAGTCTCTCGCAATCTAGTGATAGCCGCCTTAAAGCTTTATCCATATCGGTCATCAGTTGACAGAGGCGCGTGCGCACAGTTGATGTTCGCGCGTCGGGGAAGACACATCCGCACTTGGCTTGTCTAGTCGCGCTGTGACCGTGTACGAGAAATAAATCGAGTGCTTTGATAATACTGCACCTGTACTTTGGATACGGGAGCCGGTGGTTATAAAAGGTTCGTTATTTTTATAAAAAAACTTCTAAGGAATTGTTTTTGTAATTTGATGTTTACAGGATGGTTTTGGTTTTACGGGATGTGCTTTAGTGTACTTATTCAATTTTTATTCAAATTTATTTATTAAAAACGTTAATTCAAATTAAATATTTGTATGTTTCCGTAAAGGAAGCTACGTAACGAGGTTACCTTAAAAGAAAAACCAACAAATTAACGCAGACAATATTTTTTGTGCATCAAAAGAAAAGATTGAGAAAAAGAGAAGAGTGGGTATTCTTGTACAAATAAACGTAAACATTTATTGCTTGCCTGTACATCATTTTTCATCCTTTTGCGTAAAGTGGGACATGCATGTCTTAAATTAAACAAGTAGATTCATTACCATTTATTGCCTCGTACGTTCAATGGCAAACGGCAGATGTTTTACCAATGCTATCTTTGGTCATTTATTTACTTCATCCTTACTTACATTATAATGTCACCTATGCGAATCTTTATATCTATGGAATGAAGGTAAAATAATATCCAGTCAAAGGACTATTATCTGTGAGACCAATCAGTTTTATTACTTTATCAGTCATGAGATCTGCATTGCTAATTTTGGTTTTGGCAGCAATTATGGTAAGTTTATCGTTTTTTAATACAAATATTTTTGAATCACTCCTTTATAAACAGGGAGAAGAATGATTGAGGAAGGTAGTCGATTACCGTTTGCCGATTTTTTAATCTCGATCATAAATTCGTGAAGTCAGATAAAAGATCGATGCCCTAATTTTTGTGTCTTTTAAAATTTCCACTTGGCTCTTAATATACTTCACAACATAATATATGAATAAACATTTCTCTGTAAATATTGTTGCTGGCTTAATCTTTTTA
Source organism: Eupithecia tripunctaria (assembly GCA_955876795.1). Classification (NCBI taxonomy): domain Eukaryota; kingdom Metazoa; phylum Arthropoda; class Insecta; order Lepidoptera; family Geometridae; genus Eupithecia; species Eupithecia tripunctaria. Next base: position 11,791,730 of record OY041604.1, read on the forward strand.
TAGAAGACTTTGGATGTTGTGCTAAATTTTTACAACTGTGGCTATATAATTCTAGCAGCCCGTCCCAGCTATTATTTTTAAACTTAAAAAAATGTTGGAGAATTCACACAGCATTATATAGCAATTATAACAAATGAAGGTTACTCAGGGATAATGTTGTAATCGAAATCGGTCCAGTAGTTTTTGAGTTTTTTGGTACATTACAAATATTTCCTACTTATAAAAATATTTCCTATTTATAATTTTATTTATTAGGTAGATTGAGTTGAAAACCTGTACAGCTAGCAAATTCAAACCAGAAATTATTCATTAGGCAGTATTTTATTCTGCATGCAGGTTGGCATCGCAAGCTTCATTATGTGAATAGACTAACAATAAGTGTTATGTAAAGCGACGTGGTAATGACCTGCTCTTGATTTAGCAAGTCTTTGATGACATAGTTTAGTTAAAGGAAACATAATCAATTTTACTATAATTATTTTCGTAGTTTGATTTATCTATATTGATAAAAATGAATTGCTGTTCGTTAGTCTCGCTAAAACTCGAGAACGTCTGAATGGATTTGTCTTATCTTGGTCTTGAAATGTTCGTGGAGGTCTAGGGAAGGTTTAAAAGGTGAGAAAATCAACGAGTGCGAAGCCGCGGGGTGCAGCTAGTTCATTATAAATGTAAGCGGCTAATTATGAACCTTGATAATGTTGGAAGAACAGCAAAGTTTCATCCTTTAACGAGGGACATCAAAACTATGTTGGTGTTCTTCCAACACAAATTAGGTTCGTAGTTAATCCGCTTACATTCATAATGCACATCATCAGTATTATCAGGCTTAACCGACCTGTAGGTACCTGTGCTTTCTCATAATCCTGTGGAACATATATAATTTATCAATTTTTGGATAAATGACAATGTTTCTGTGTCAATACAGAAACAGTGCCATTAATTATTTATGGTCATGATGAAACATTCGTTATCTATAATAATATTATAAGGAGTAAAACTTTAAAAAATATTTCATCATTAAAAAGCTTACTTTTCAGGGAGTGACATAGGCATATTTTATCCCAGAATTCCCACGGGAACGGCAACTATGCGAGTGAAACCGCGGGGCTCTGCTAGTCCTAAATAAAATCAAGCTACAGATAATTTTCGAAAATTTTACCAAGGACATCCCCCTGGTGTCACGTGGTGAGGTTTTAGACAACTCCTCCTTAAATCACAAATATGTTTTTTAGAAACAATACAAAGTATTAGAAAAACTGAATGTGGTCTCCTGTTTACTAATCGCGCGTTTAATGAATAAAACATCGTGATATTCCGTGATTTTTCTGAACTATTTCCATCTTTCATGCGCACGTCACTATAAGAACGATCTCTTTGCTCGGATTTAGAACCCTTGATTTTTAACTATTTTATTTTATATTTTATGGAAACGAATACTTTTATGGATGAAAACATAACAAAAACTAAGAACAATAACAGAAAACAACATGTTTACAGTAAGGGAATCACATCAAATCAAGAACAATAACTTCCAGAACTCACAATTTCGCACGCACTGTTAAAAAGATACTATTTTAAGTTCAAAAATGGACGAGACAAAATGATGAATAATAACTATCGTAACCGATAATTGTTTCAGACGTTCGATTCACTTCGATGGTTTTATATCTATAGATTCCCCTATTATTTCTTTGGTTTTGTCATCGATCAAAGTTTTCGCCGCAAAATACATGATCGATGAGTTTTGTACTCCTTTTGTTCACAAAAAAATATCTAGGATTGTAAATCTAATGAATCTAAGCGGGTTAACTACGACCCTTGCTTGTGTTGGAAGAACACCAACATTTCATTCCTCATAAAAGGACATCTTCAGGGCAGTTCTAGATGCGCGCGTACCGAGTACAATTGTTCAATATTGCATGATACCTTGCATTATCCATAATATCGTTCCATCGTTCATTATAATGGGATTGGGAGAGCAACGAAATCAGTTTACTGAGTTTATATCCGATAAGCCCTTCGTTAACCAGTAACACCTTGATTACCGTTATTGCAGTTACAAACCTGTTCAAAACACTTATAATCTCCATAAACAGCATTACAAAAACATAAACATCATTACAAAAATATGAAAACTATTGTAATAACTGACATCAACCCGTCACGGACAACGATTCCGCATTTAGTACATTTGGTTATTCAGAGAAAGCCATAATACCTTCTTGTAATGTGTTATGCAATTGAGATCGTCGCTGCAACTTAATTTTTATTTACACAATTTCACATACAGAATGTTTTTAAACAAACCAATCTTGTGTAAGTAGTACCTAAATAACATGCAGTAATTATCTGCTAAACGGATGTCGATCGCATTTGCTAGAATTATCAAACCATTGTCAAAATAATAGAGAGAAAGTGGAAGAACTAAACTAAAGCCCGTATTATGAAACCTTACTCAGTCGTCGATCTCTGCTTGAGAAACGCTTTTCTATGGACGTCAAGTCGAGCAGAATAAGTTGGTCAGAAGTCAGTATGAAATTGTAATGAAAGACGATGTGGTACTTAAAGATAAGAAGCAAGAAGAAGAGATAACAAGTCAAAACAGAGTATAGATACTCGTAGATAGAACTGTTGTAGAATAATATTTAGATACACGACGAATGCGTTCAAGTATTTCATCGCCTGATAATCGCATACTACCTAAATAAAGGTTTTTTTTGTAACTTATTTCTGTATAGCAATGAAATTGGCACTCTTATCAGTTAAATATATATTCTTAATTTTTTTATTGCATATAATAATACAATTATGGTAAAACATTAAAAATAATGGCGAAGGCGAGCTTAACCGTAATAAGAGTTCTCTATTGGGATTGGCTAGAGAGAGAGACAAATATATAAAAGTATATATTAGATACATATTTATGTATGAATATATCTTCCAGACTACCAAAAATATTATGAGTTAAGAATGGCAGTGCAACAAAATTTCTGTAGGTAATTGATCGTTACAAAACCGCATCGCGTCGTAAAGTTCATAACTATCAAGATTTAAATCACTATTGCGCGTTAATCAAACGTGTTTGCTGAATCGATTAGCAATGTAAACGAATACACGAGGAATGCGATGTTTTAATTATAACTATAGGCTGGCTCGTTTGTTTCAATGCCATTGTCACAGCTAATAATTAATAGTAAATAAAATAATATATTAGTTTTGTCTCACAAATGGATAGCATAGAATCAAGTTCGTATCGTTAGATAGGCCCTTTCCGTAGTAAGACCGCGCTTAGCTTGTCGCCAAACCAAGTGAGTAAGGTTATTTTGAATCAGTTAATTGTGTGTTTTCTGGGATGCTTGTTTACAAAAAATCACGCAATGTGAATGCAAAATAAAAGGCTAAGTTGGGTTAATTGACAAAAATAACTCATTTTATCTACTCATAAGTGGCATGACAATGCATGAGAACGTGTGTATCTAACGATTTAAATCTTTGCATAGAGTATCATTTATTGTCCAATGTGAAGAGCTACAACAAACTTCTTTAGAATGGTAAAAAAACAAATATACATACGTACGTATAGATGCATACGTCATCCGTAAAAGATTATTTTGGTCTCAGTGAAATCAGTATAGCAGTACTAACCTAAATCATTATAGATAAAATGTATACACGCGTGCGAGACATTATGCATAATGTCCATGTAATTGTTAAAGTCACAATACAACTGTGCAGAGTTTGTCAACCGTAGTATCATTAAAATGATGGAAAATAAACTGGTGAAACTCATATGTGTATTGTACCAATCCCATTATGGATACAGTGATGACTGATGATTATTATCAGAAGATTGTCATTACCTACTGAAAGAAGTGAAAGGTAGGATGTTTTTTTCTAAATAAATAAAAGATAAGATAAAGATAAAAAACATTTATTAACAGCAATAACAAAAGGTACATAAAATCATACCAAATCTTTAAAATATATCATAACAACACGGCATGTGATAGTTTAAATTAAGTTATATAAATTAACCTATTCTATAATTTCAACAAACATTTAAAAATATTTTATAAAACATAGAATGTACTTGCTTAGATTGTTAGTAAAATTTTAGATTTAGTGATAGTCGTTAAAGTAATAAAAAGTAAATCCGTTATTGGAGGTTGCGATAGTATGAGTTTAATTTAGTATTTTTCTCTATGGGCTGTGGATTTTGTTATTCGTAAATAAATAAATCACATTTATTTAAACAAATAATGCTAATCGAACAGCAGTGTTCATAGATCGGCAACCGGGTTCCAAGTTTCATAGTTGCTTCGGTTTTGGTTTAATTACATTAAGTTTGGTGTTTCTAATCCGTTTTTAAAAATAAATAAAAACTCGCTATCAATAATTTCCCGAAAGTTATTAGTTTTTAAATATATAAATTGACTTTAAAGTTAATGGGTATTGCCAATATTGCCGTGCGGTTATATTCATGAACCTCAACCTCAACAGCCTGTATTGGTCCACTGCTGGACGCAGACCTCGCCCTAAATACTAATAAGCGAGTTGGCGTTTATCTTAATGTTAATAATACCCACGCTGGGCAAGCGCGTTCGGAATCGCAGTTCGGTGGTAGAATAGTTCTGCAGGAGGCGCTGCTGCCCGCCTCCCGCTGGATATCCCTTAGTCGCCTCTTACGACATCCACGGGAAGAGATGGGGTCGTGCAAATTCTAAGCCAGCACCACACAGCTGCATTTATCACCCGCATTAATACTAGATACATTTTGTTCGTCTTTTATTGAAATAGGAAACCTTTTATGCATGTAACCTTCCAGTCAAGGTGGCAAGACCATCGTCCCATAACTAGGCTTTTAGTAGCCGGCGACGCGTAGCGCTCAACGCTTACGAACACCACTGATATTATCTTCTAATGATTCGCTAATGTTCCCACTTACCGTGAAATAAAAGGATATAGTTTTCCTTCGGTTCATCCGTTCAAATCATCATGTCAAAATATTCACGCTTCGGTGTATGATTTTGATGAGGAAGTCATTTGTGATGGACCTAAATAGGAAACTGAAATTGCTGAATGAGCGAACTATTATTTGTTTGCTTGCTGGGGTCCAATTCTGTTATACAATCGATTTATTATGGAGTATCTTCGTAGAATCGTCACGTAGAATCTTACTTCTACAGAGGAAACTAATTCTAGAAAGTGCATGTGCGTGCTATTTTGCTATTTGCACGTGACGGTGAAATAGGTATAATTGTTTTAACCTTATGACTTTTGAAGTACGTCTCTCCAACTGTAGTTTTATTTGTCTTAGGTTTCTATCTTACTGTGGTATTCTTAACTTAACGTGTCAATCAATGAATGTACCAGTGTTATACTGAAGCAATTACTTTAGCAGATTAGGGTGCCTGTGTGTTTGTACACATCAATGGTCTTTAGCGACATAACATCAGCTGGCCGATCGATCAGAGATCGGCTCTCGAAAATCACCATGCCTCGTGATGTACCCAAATTCTAGGTTACCTATTTGCTAATTTATACGGTTTAGTCGTCTCATAAAATTAGATAGAAACCTCTCGTTAGATCAAAATTTAGAGGCACAAAACAATGTTCTTAACAATCGTAGTTAGATATCAGACTGCATTTTGTCGTCATGGCATTTAGGACTAATGGGGCCGTCAGCTTTTTATATCATAATTATAGCATTTTTGAAATATGGAATGTTAAAATCATGATACGCGGCCATTTATGGCTCTTGTCTTATAAAGTGTAAATCATTTTCGATCCGTCATTTTATTAATTGGCAGGTACATAATAATATAACTCTTCGAAGCTTTATTATGCGATTTTAATTACCAATGACCTTTGCATTTATTATGCAATGGATTCTCTTCTTGAAAATTCAAGATTGTTTAATCAAATTAACAGCCTGTTTCACATTGATTGCTATTTGGTTAGTTATTTAGAATGTTAAGGTTCTCCTTTTATTATTAGGTGGTTATAGTGTTGCATCAAATTGTGTGTAAACGTTATTTATTCCTTTCCTTGTAAGATTTACTCATAATTGAACAGCTTTGCTTCCTATACTGATAAGCCTATAAGCAATTTTACAGAACACAACCGGTGTTTTGTATTCAATAATGGAAACTAGCCGTAACTTCGCTTTTGTTTCAATAACCAGGCCTAAGATCTCTATCTTTGGTCCAGGAGGTAATAAAATACAAGCCTATTAAAATCTCATAATTTACAAAGAATTATGTTAGTTTTATTTTGTGTAATGTCAATAATAGAATAGATACTTTTAACTTAGTTTAAGTTATTGCACGTCGTCGTTCAGTAAATCTACCAAATCAATTAATTATTTTTAGTAGTTCTTGCTGCGCTGATCGTCATATTGGCGTAAGTCGTGTCTTTGTCAGAAAGTTGGTAGTACACTGGAGGTGCAAAACCCTCTATGGTATTGCTCAGAAAGCATATCACCGGAATTAGAAGTGAGTAACTCTGTTAGTCATTCATAAGGATTTTCCTGGTGGTTAGCAACTGGGACGTGAGAAATGCATTAGACTTTTACAGCTTTAGATTGAATCAGTGGTTCACATTTTATAAGATAGTTCGACTTTAGTATCTTTCTTGCCTAACTCCACTTCAACTCTATCAGATTTGAAACATTAGAATCTGTCCGTGGACCAACCTACCAATCAAAGTACTTGGTTGCAACACAACAAAGACATTTCGCTTACTTAGCAGCATGGGAAGATACTGACGAAATTGAACCAGCCAATGCTAGAATTAGATGAAGCAACCAACCAAACAACTAGATTAGATTAAGGAGTGTCTGACCAGTCCCAAGTACGTACTATGATCCTTGTCATTTCACACAACAAAGTTTTAATCAAACCGCAATGTATTCACAGTAGATTGCATATATTATTGGTGTTTTTTATTTAGAAGATGTGTAGTGCTGGCTTAGTATTGTTCCATTCCACCCCAACTCTTCCCGCGGGTGTCGTAAGAGGTGACTGAGGATATCCACCGGGGGACGGGAAGCATCGCCCCTGCAGAACAATTATACCATCAAACTGCGATCCCCAACCCGCATTGCCCATGATCCCCAGCGTGGGGATTATGGGCAATACCGTCCATGAGATAAATGCCAATAAGACACTTATCAGGAGGAGACCTGCGTCAAGCAGTGGACCAATACAGGTTGTTGAGGTTGAGGTTATTTAAAAACCCATTAAAATATTAGAAATTTTGGATACATTTTACTGTGAGCAACTTTTGTGACGGATCTGCAAGCAAAACTAAAAACATCATCTCGAGCGTTTTGACATTGGTAGTACATTGAGAGAAAACTTTCTTGAATACATTTTTATCTTTAAAAATCAGTCATAAAAGACAGAAAGCAATCAAAGAATCACAATATAATATTTGGGTTGACATGAACTTGAGTTCTTAGTACAACGATCACGAGTAAATAAAATATTTAAGCTAAATCTATCAACTTCACATAAAAACCCAACCCATCTTATGCAACTATTACAAGAAATAACAAATAATTATCGTCGTTGGAATGATCAAACACGACAAGCCATGACAGAGATGATTATCAATCACATTCAGAAGCTGCTAATCAAGTTAGATTTAGCCAGAGTCCTTAGTATGGGTTTTGGATACTTTAGGACCACTATTTTAGTTTTCATTTCCTTCTCATACATATAAGGCCTTTGCCAGGTGGGGCCATTTTTCGTCGTATGACAGCGGTTTCATAGGAATTCTTCTTTTTGTTTTATTACTTTTGCCACTATTTGCTATAGTTCTACCAATTCTATTTTAATTTTTGAATGATTTTGAGTCATCACTATCATCATCTATTCATCTATATTACTCCACTGCTGGATATAGGCCTCTCCTAATGAGCGCCATAGCGCCCTGTCTTCAGCTTGAGGCATCCAGCATCTGCCTGCAGTCTTTCGCAAACTGTCATCCCACCAGGCCGGAGGGCGCCCTGCACTACGTTTGCCGAGTCGCGGTTTCCACTCAAGAACTCATTTACCCCATCGGTTGTCGGTTCTTCGAGATATGGCCGGCCCACTGCCTCCAAAAACCAAAGTTATCAATCAGTGCAGAGAGAGTGAGTGTCCACGTCTCGGCTCCGTAGGTCATGACGGGTAGGCATGACCTACGGAGCCGAGACGTGGACACTCACCATAGGGCTGGTCCACCAGTTTAAAGTCGCAGCGAACTATGGAAAGAGCTATGCTCGGAGTCTCTCTGAAGGATAGAATTCATACAACGAACACATCCGACAGAGAACCAAAGTTACCGACATAGCTCAAAGAATTTAGCAAATTGATTTTGAGTAGTTCGTTGCATTTTCGCTGTTCAACTTTGACAGGTCAGCGGTCGTAAGCGAAAACTTTTCTCGTTTTGTTAGTGTGCAAACCCATACTAGCCATACAGATGTTCTTACGAGCTCCTAATAAGAAAATCGCTTGGTTTACGTACCCTGTTAGCGGTAGCTATTTATGTAATTATATTAATGTAAGGCTCAAAACCATTTAATAGGTAGAACCTTTGGCCTTTAAGTTTTGATGGAAGTAATGCCTATTTCAAGAATGTTGCGAAAATGTAATGGAAGTGGTAATGGAGAAAATGTATTGCATGCTTTGAATCTAATTCATTCATGCTTTTTGATGTTTTAAAATCTCTTGAAATTTTGACCAGAAAGTGAGTTAAACCAACGTTTAACTCTTTTAGGATTACCGTGATGACTAGCTTGATTTTGTACTTAAATTTCTACATAATAAATAATATACGAGGTACCTAAGATACGTAAAATTTCGCTCAAACTGTTTCCAAGATCCTTATTTTAGCTTAGTTTATTGCTAACGAATGCTATCTTGATATCATATCTTGACGACCTCCAAACGTTTTCATAATTTGAATGGACAGATATCAGGTTACGTAATAGCTTGCATCTTGAGGTCACCTTATGTCAGTTTTGCTCTATTTGCTTAGTTAGGTTCAAGTTTCATTGCGACCGTCAATGCCTTAACAAAAAGTTTTAGTTGTACCATATTTTGATATTATTTAAGCATTTATCAGGGTATTATCTGAATAACGCATAATATATAAAAATTAATAGAGATAAAATGTAATAATTGTGAAAAAGTCATAAAGGATGTAAGCGGGTTAACTACGAACCTTATTTGTGTTGGAAGAACTTTGAGCGCCGTGCTCGGAGGGATGCGGTACGCGCGCGTCTAGAACCGCACTCGCCCTGAAGATGTCCAGGGATGAAACGTTGGTGGCTTCTAACATAAATAAGGTTCGTAGTTAACCCGCTTACCCACATATCCGTAATGAGTACTTTATTCTTCATTATGAATGAATGTAGGCGAACCTAGTTTGTGTTGGAAAAAGACCAACGTTTCATCACATAACGAGGGACTTGCAGGCCAGTACACGCAGTGCACGGGACGTAGGCGTCAGGCACGCTGCTTGTCGATGCTACTTTACTGAATTTATTCTTATTAATTAAATTTTATTATTACAACTATTTGTGCCCTAAAAAAAAAAACTCTGCAGTATTTATCTAAACACTAAATCAGTAAAGGAGTTAAAGCAAGACATAAACAAAGCCGACGAGAAATGCTAGTCATCAAGTTAATGTTAAAGTTATTGACATCCAATTAAGTTACATAAACACTTATAAGAGTAACAGATTTATGACATTTTCAATTGAATAATTCACTTTCGTCAACAGCTGTTATTTATTTTTAACGAGCTCTAGGTATATCCCTTAATTTGTGCCTCTACTAGTTGATAATTGAACTAGGTACATAGATATCTATGTTAGCTGATCAAATAAACTTGTGAAGCTCGATCATTATTATTTGTATCAATTCATTTGAATATTAAACCATAGACATCAAAACATAGACAAGTTATGTTTTTTGGCCCAATAAATAGGAAGTTTTGTTTCTAAAGATACGCTAAAAGAATGAGAAATAGGCGACAGTTAGGCATTGACAATCTATCTATAATATAAAATGAATCGCTAAATGTGTTGGTAAGCGTAATTATAAAGATAAAATAAATAATAGATTCAGGCGTTACTTTGCGGAAATCCATTGTAAATATAAGAATGAAAAATATTTAGTAACAATTCCGCGAAAAAATTTTTTCGCGGAATTGTTACTAAATATTTTTCATTCTTATATTTATAAAGATAAAGATAAAAATTTGTTTATTTTACCCAATAGGTACATGACAAAAAGAGTGGTACAATACTTAAATTAACAGGTCATATAAAACGAATAAGTAAATCTAACAATAGGTACATTGGGTAAAATATATAACTCAATAACGCCTGGACCAATTTGGCCAATTCTTTTGCTTTTTTTTAATGTTCGTTGAAGTTCAAGGATGATTTTTACGGCGAGAAAAATTCGAATAACTGCCGGGAAAACACCTTTAAACGTTTCCATAGGAACAACGCTTGCGAAGTCGTGGGGCACAGCAAGTAGTAAATAAAATGAATATCAATGCAACTCGACGTTTTATTAGATTAATATCTCTGACAAGGTGCAATAAAGCCTGTGGAATAAGAGGAACTACGTGGTTATGATACTAAAATTGAAAAATGAATTTGATGGCAATTAAGTTTGTCTTAAAAACTATAAACCGACTTCAATTATATGGTTTTCTCATGAATGCTGTTATCAGAACTAAACCAAATTGAAATGGAAACACACAGGAAGCACCGCTTCAAATAAACTTTCAAATAAAACAGAATTGTCAAAATCGGATTATCCAGCAAAGTTCTGAGGTAGTAGAAATGCTAGATATTTGTTTGGTAAACAAAAGCATAACAAAATAAAAAAAAATGGTAAATTTATTAGGACACTGGGATCATAGAACCAAATTGTAGAATTTACAAACAGTTCTTGGTTAGGTTAGGTTATAGCCTTCATTGATCATTCGTATTTCATCCGTTTACAAACACGAATTTGACCGTTTTTTGTACTTTGTTCAAGTTTTTGTTTTAAGAGATCACATTGCGAGAATTTTTGAAGAGAGCCCCTTTTAATTCTCTGTTATTAGTTTTTGCTTAGAATTCATAAATGTCTTTGTTGACATACATTTTCTTGGATTCTAGAACCGAGAATTTCGATTAGATTCTCGACAAACAAAACTCAGTCAACAGTTACTCATCTGTTTCATGCCTAAGTGCCATTAAATTTGAAAATTATACGCCTACAATAAAGTTTGCTCAAAATTTGATCGAATTGCTTACCTGCTGTGCAATGCTGCCGGAACAGATTATTCAGATCAATGGCACTCGGTGGGTTAACGGTTTGTTTACCAACTGTCATTGAACTCTGACTGATAGTTCAACTTGGTTGGACATGCACAAAGAATTGCCTATACTAGTGGATCGCCGGCAGTTAGCTTGTTAAAGTTTTTAACTTTATCCATAATATAGTACATTCGAAAGTAACCCGGTCTATCAAATGTTCACGTCTAAACGGTTTAATTGATTTTAATGAAATTTGGAAGGGAGATGCTATACCAGGGCCAATTAAGGGACCTGGTTCGAAAAATGCAATGTTGCCAGCGTCTTGGGTACGCTTTCAACTGGTATTGAAATGAATCAGTAGGAGCTACCTGTAGATTGTTTGCAACAGTCTGCAGTTAGCTCAATTGTCTCAATTGTAAATAATAGATTTAATTAATTTATTTTATTTGATTGTAGTTTTCTTTTTAAATACTAATATAATAATAACAAATAACAGGTACCGAGTGCCTATTAGTTCGCAAGGGTAGTAAATGATATGCCAAAGGTATACACCACCAAAGGTAGAAACCCTCCGAGGACAGACATAAGCTACCTACTTGAAAAGTGCATGCAAAGCCTATAAAATGGTTTCCAGAAGAATCCCTACGTGATAAATTCAACGCTAAGTCAATATCTTTATGAAAACTTTTTGTATACTCATAAAATAAATAAATAATGTTTCCACACAGCATTATCTATAACCCCAAGCAAAGCAGAAAATATAAAAATATCAATAGTTTCCCAAAAATAAAAATATATTTAATTTTAACACTAGAAATATGCATAAGCTCGCTGTACTCATAAATAAACTTCATAAAACTATGTGTATAAAACCAGTCCTACTTAGAGAGTATGAACAAAAAAACTGTATGAACGCGAAACTCCTGACATTAGTGTTGTCCTGACATTAGTGTGTATTTGTTTTATAAGCTTCTACAACAAAACCCCTACTTAGTTGCAAAAATGTACAGTCAATAAATTCAAACAAACTGTTAAAACCTTGCTGTGCAAAAAGGCTTACTATAAAATATCAGATTATCTAGCGGATAAAAAAGCTTGGGACGTATTTTGCTCAAACTCGAAAAATAACAACTAATATGGTTCTTCTACGTTTCTTTACTTACTGAAATGAAAAATACCACTTTATTTCTGTGTCAGTGTTATTTTACAATATAATTTGACATGTTCTTAGTGTGCATTTATTGAGTTTGTAGCCGCGGGCACAATACTTATTTTTTTTTCTGTAATGGCCTTTGCTATAATATCCTTGTAAGTTTGCGTAAGTAAGAGTTGTAAATATAATTCGATTAAGATCTCAATATGAAGATCATTGGGATTGATTTTCTGTAACGATATGAATTACTTTATTGATACTATAATTCACGTCTGGCATGCAATAAATAAATCAAATCTTAGAGGTATAAAAACAGACCTACTTAGAGAGTATGAACAAAAAAACTGTATGAACGCGAAACGCCTTTCATCATCATGAACATCGTAATCATATTCATAAACAGTCACGAATTTGAAATTAATTCTCGACCACTGTGCCAAACTTCACATTAATCATATAAATGCGAAAATTTGAACGGATGGATGGATATTGGTTACTTCTTTACGCCAAAGCTACTAAACGGATCAGGCTGAAATTTTTCATAGATGTAGTTCTAGGCCGGGAGTAAAATAACGGCTCCGTTTTTCCCTTAAATTAATATTGATGGGAAATAAATAATCTTTAAAGGTTTCCTTATAAACGCATGCAAAGCCATGGGCAGAAATTAGTATTACTAAAGTAGCGCAAGTAACTATAATAATAATTACAGTCTGTCATAATGTCATATCACATTCACTCATCAGCACATACATGGGTCCACCGCCACACAAACAAGAAAAGTTTCGCCTTAATAAACACGCTTGGTAGGCGGTTTGGTGGTCGTAAAGTTATAAAGAATGTTGTGCCAACTATCAGACTATATGACTTTTCTAATACATATACCGTATACTGTCATAAACATGTGCAATTTAAGCTTTGAATATGTATAGATACTGTTGATGAAACTTATTATTCAATAAATAAACTGCAGAGGTGTAAGTAATTACACAGAAGGAAGCTGCCGAAGTTCCTTTCCTCCTAATGTCCATCAATTATTATTAAGATATAAATTAACATTGTTTGCATTCGCTCGCTCTTGCTCGCGTGATGTACACACCAATAGAGGATTATATCGTCTTCGTAGAGCGAAAAGTCACTAACTCGCTATTTAGTTTTATATCCTTGACAATAAAATAACTGTCGGTGTCGAGCTGTACAGTCGAACGCGCTTCGGAATGTTTATACTCTCATATTATATTTCAATACCAACTTTATCCAGCGCTGATTAAGATCAAATTATCTGCTAATGTAAAAGTGTGAGTATCGTATTGATGGATTTGCTATTCTTCGGTACTCACTTATTGACCAATATACCCTTGCAATTGATTGATGATATGAAAAAATATATGTATGATCTGCAGTTCAGACCGTTCTAGATGTTTTCTATGTTTACTAAAAAAATATCTATGTAGTCTATATCAGTTATCTGGTACGCGTAACCCAAGCTTTGATTAGCTAGATGATAATTTCTCTTAGACATACTAACCAGAAACATTATAAACTGATTAAAAAAAAATGGCCAGTTTCCGGTACCAAAAGCTCCCATACACGGACACTAATATTTCACGGCGCGGCGTCTACATTACCTATACAATCATCTTAATAAAAAATGTTGGCAACACAGTAATATGGTAGAGACTTTTTTTGGCATACAAAAAGTTTGAAGATTAATTTACTCTTTTTCTTATTTTATGCGACGTTAGTTTAGACAACTAACGTCGCATAAGATTAAACTAATTAATATAGAATGGTTAAAAACGAAAAAGAGTAAATTATTCTTCAAACTTTTTGTATGCCAAAAAAAGTCTCTACCATATTACTACCTTATTTAACATGTTTTTATTCTAAGCCATAACATAATCACATATTATTATGATAATTTATTTTAAATAGTATATTAGTGTTGTTATAAGGGTATATTTGCTACTTATTTCATAATTTATCTTTAGAATCCATGTGTAGGAGGAAAGACTGGTATTCATACAGTTTAATATTAAAGTAAAACAGAGCCTATCACTTGTTTTGTACATTTTAGTATGAAATAAATAACTTTGTATAATTTGTACATATTTTATTTCTCCAAAAACAATATTCTAAAAACGCTAGCATATCAAAATCATCATCGTATATATCTTCTAAAACATTTACTAAAATGGCGTCTCGGAGCTGGAAAAAGTCTTTATAATTCATAAGAATTACACTATAATCTAACAAGCGTGTATTATGTAAAGATTGCGTTAAGTGTGAACGCGCGGGGGGGGGGGGGGGGGTGGGCGAGGGGAGTAAATACTGCACGATCATTGAACTTTTTTAGTTCTTCCTGTATTTCATTAAATTAGACATTTTATGATTTTACAACGAACACCACTTATCTGCATTATCGTCATTATGCGAATCACCTTCGTATTTGGCTAAGTGGGTAGATGTTACTGCATTCTGTTTTTTGCGGTTAGAGTTGAATGCGCAATTTGTTAAATAGTAGAGATTTCAGATGGTATTATAGAAGTGATTGCAACGTTGATATTAGGGTACCTATACAAGGTGTCACTTAATATCTACATATTTTAATTTTAAATTTATTGTATTTATCATGATATGTCAAGTCTTAAGTTTTTGTGTTTAATAATAAGATATGGACTGTATTCTGAAATAAATGATTAATAATAATAATAAAGATAACTTAATTATCTTGTGTACAAATTTTTGATTCTTTGAATTCGAATATTTTTTTTCCACATTATTTTTTTAGTGTTCTTTTGGCTTAGTGTTTGTGTTATTTACGTGGCATCAGACCTGTCTATAACTACTTTGTTAGTTATAATCTGTAAACTGGTAATAATAAATTTTACATAAATAAAATGTCGTGACACTCCCCAATACCCTATTTATTTTCAAGAGAAAAAAGCAAAACCCTACTAGGCAAAAACTTACTCAAAATCAGTACAATTGGTTCACACGTCTAAGGTGAAAATGTTACTTTCATTTCAAAACCTATGAGCTCCGTGGTTCATTTTGCGGTTGTTTGATTTGTCGTTGATAACTTGTGGTTCAACACTTTAATATTCACCTTCGACACGTAAATAAATAGCTTACATAAGGTTCATTATACCGTAACCCGGTCAAACTTGTTTTGTCCTCGACCGTATCTCTTCGTTGCGTGAGGTCAGTAATTATTGATGAACCAAGTCTAGTCCTATCATTATTTTTGTTTAACTTTAATATATTGAATCTTTTTTCTCCAATATCATAATATTAATGTCATTAGTATGTTGAAGCTTTTTTATTCGGCAAGGAAATATGTTTACGAATAAACTGGTCCGGGGGACACAAGAATTATGTGGGAGTCGATGCCCTGAGAATGACATAAAATCCACTAAAACTTCTCTTGCCATTCATGCCGAACCACGGGAAACCAACTTACTGAAGCTTAGTAATATGGTTTTGTTTGCACTAAAAATGGGTCAAAAAAAACAAAACAATTGTGCATCACCAACAAAGTCATTCTTTATCTAGATACTTTAACTAGACAACGTTAGTTAGTAAAAAAATTTAGAAAAACAAGGAAATTTTATTGAGATAGGTATTTTAAAATGATTACAAAAATTGATGAAGAAATGGTTGATACTACATAAAAAAAACCATCATATGATTTAATTGAGGTTTGTTTTATTTTTCAGTTTTAATTTAATTTAAAAGATTTAAAAGATTTTTTTAATCATTGCTGAGTTTGTTTTCTAGTAATTAATCGTTTACTTTAAAAGTTACACCGATTAGTATAGAAAGAGGTCTTCGTAGCAAAAAAAATATTTTAAAACATACGATAATATTGGGTGTAGTTTTTTGTTTATATTTTATGAGTTTTTTATTGTTTGTGATTAAGATTTATTAATAATTAAGTGTTTTAGTTGTAAATTATTTGACATTGGGATATTTATATGTAAATTAGATGAGAACCCAGTGCCTAGATAAACCTAACATAGGCTTTAAGGCATTGCTAATAAAATAAAAAATATGTAACAAAGTTTTAATGAATAAATTATCTATTTATCTAACTACACTGTCCTGCAAAACCAAGTATCACACTTTTAAAATTGCAATTACTTTTGAAGTACCTACATAAAATAGTCTGAAATAAAAAGGACTATGAAAAGACACTGCTAGGAAGACTAGTCAGAAGCCGCAGACCACTACCCAGGGCACCAGACCGTATCAGGGCACCCCCAGGGCACTAAAACAAGCCCTGATAGAAGAATAGGAGAATATTCCCCGAAGTCTCCGAAACCTGGTGTTTAGTATGTGAAAAATCTTCAAGGAGGAAAACTGGAATAAGGAAGTCTAGTTTTCCCATTTCAAGGGGAAAACTGGAATCACAATGTCAAACCGGCTCTAAGCTGTAATCAGAGCTCGAAGAAGCGATACTAATTATTAAAATTAAACATAATTAAACATGTAAAACATACCTACTTATTAAAGGTTAATTGAGTTATTTTACACTGAGCTAAAAATATCTCTTTTATTGTTTTATCTTTTTAAAGTTAAATGTTACCTATGTATAGTTTACTATACAAAAAGTTACAAGTAGTTTAAAAGAAATCTGTTTTTATATAAAACTTTTATTTTATTTTAAATCTCTTACTTCTTTAGTTTAGAACGAAATTAAATTTGAAAGTGCGCAGGAGTTTTTGCAGTGATAACGTTTCTACGTTGTTAATTGGTTCGATACGGCATTCTTTACAAATGACATTAATTATCTCTAGAGGACCATCATCGAGAACTTGTTTTTGTTGGATTGTCTTGATTGTCGTAGATTACAGTTGCTTCATTAGCGTGGGTTATTAGCGTGTGCATCCATTGTAAACTTTTTGACAGTTAACGGTTTTACTTCTGTCATATTTTTTTTGCGCAGAATTTAGTAGCAATTAATGTCCTTGACTTTTCGATGTTTTTCTGAAACTCTTCTTAATGCCATTAGCTAGACAGCAAAATAAATTGCATTGATATTGATAAGTCTTTTCGGCTGTGAAACTAATGGTTAGATTGCAAATTTTATTTATTATTGAGGAGCAATGGACCCAACGTCTTAGGGATTCCAATTAGTGTTGGATCTGTTCAGCTACCTCTAATTGTTTGCAACAAAATGAAAATACTGTTTCTAATTTGTTTCTATTCCATTATTTTATTTTATTTTGTTATTTAAGGCATAAATATAGTATACTAGTTTCTACTCACGGCTTTGCACGCGTTTGTTTCTATAAAAAAATCAGGTCGATCCGTTTAGTAGCTTTGGCATGAAAAGATAACAATCATCCATCTATACATCTAATCATCCAAACTTTCGCATTTATATTCTTTTGTAGAGTGGCAAAAGAATCTCCTTTATACTCAGATTGATTACTAATAATATAAAGTGGAAATTTACAAATATTTTTTTATTTATGAGGGTAGCATACCTTATAAACAAACAGCTTCACCTTATAATTCCGAGTGCATTCTAATAAACCATTGCCCAACCATTCTAGTTAATTTCCACGCAATCGATAAACGCACTATGAAGGAAGCTTTTATTGAGCTTTATAGGTTATTTCGCTTTTTGCTTTGAACTGGTATTTACTATTTACGAAGCCCTGCCTTCTTTTCCAACTGGGTTTATATAATTTTGTAAATACTTGCCATCGGTTAGTCATTATGAAGTCTTTATGAATCTTGTTTTGTTGTTATTTCATATAAAATGTGGGTTGTTCTGTTCTATTGTATTTTTGTAATAAGCATGTTTATTGCGTTATGCCTCATTGTCATTACATTTACAAAGGGGTACAAAGAAAATAAATGCCATCTATTGAATCCCAATTGGAGCATTATGGATCGTTACTAATTGTCTACCTGTTTTAAATAAAAACCACATTGTTTACACAATAAACGAACTGCATGACTGACTAAGCCTTAATAGTATTATCTAACTTATTATTCAAGGCTCCATTGATCTCCATATCTGAATGTAAATGATTAATAATGTTACCGCAAGTCACCATTACGTGAGGAAAGTGCAAGACACAAGACAAGCCTATGGGTTATGTAAGAATCTATACAGTACCACCAAATAATCTGTTCAGGAAGACAAAGTAACTTAGAGTTGCTACTAGATAAACGTAGAACTCTTAATTTTTCAAGACGTTTCATAATAGATAGACTAAAAAAAATTCAACAAAATTCGTAAAAAAAATTGTCAATAAAAAATATAAGTTCATATTTTATGTAACTGGATTGTTATTTTTTTATTTTCTAAATAAACCATGTAAACCTTTGACTGTCATAATTTTTGCCCTAGAGTTTTAACAAACGTTTCCGAGTCTCCACAAACCACACCTATCCCAGTCCAAGTTTTCACGAGAAGTCCTTCAAGAATGTTACCGACGCCACCTGTCAACCCTTTCTTTTCTAATTCGATCCGCGCAGCCAAGGAGTTTGGCTTATACGGCCCACCTGATTCCACTAACACAATCGCTTCACTATGACAATATTATCGCTTCATTATCGCGTAACAATCGCCGCCATTGAAACCTTTTGGTATTCTACTAACACGATCTTTTTTTGTTTATGCCATATCTATGACTATTACGATTATGATTATATGCCCCACCACATTATTGACACGATATTATAAGTCATAGAGATTGTAATCTTATGGTATTGGAATACTAAATAAATTTACGACTAAATCTCTATCTTAATCGTATGGCGCCATTATGGCGCCATTATGGCATTTTGTTTAAAAAATAGTGGAATTAGGCCCTTGACAGTGCGCCGTCATCGGCAGCACCATTGAAAGCAGGCAAGCTGGCAGGCTGGCGGCCAGGCAGGTTAGGCAAGCTTAAGTAAGCAGAAGCACTGATGAACAACCAGCAGTCGTACCATCATCGTCATCATTAGGCCAAACAAACTGGTCATTGTCACAAGAGAACTCTGACGCATTAGATGTATGCGTATGCAAGTGGTGAGTGGGGTGAGGACGTGTAACTAAATAAATACTAGTCGATTTAGTATTTTACGACAAATAAATGCACAACCGAAGATGTTAATTTAGTTTTTTTCCAATACCTTCCGCTGGAAGAAACCTAAGGGATCGTATACACTGACGGCAAATTGCTGACTGCAAGGCAACTGCACCCGTCACCGGCAGTCGTCCGTTTACTTAAATTAAATATTAACGAAAAATTTCAATTGAACAATTAACTTGGTGGCACTGTTCCTATATGGAAAATAGGTGGTTGAGTTGAAGAGGCATTTGACATGGGAATACAGGCGCATTTCGCTATATTGCTAAACCGATAGAAGCTTAGATAGTAAAGGGCAAAGCTGGGTCACTTGAAATGGACCCAAGTGACTCATCTTCATACACTTATCCTTACATCATTACACTTTTGACCTACAATGGAGACCAAGGAGACATGCATGATGATGATTGACGATGCCATAATCATGACGTGCTTACGTTGACAGCGAGCGATGCAATTAGCGCTATGATGAGATAGGAGTCCATAGGTACAAAAACTCAAGAGCAAAGTGATTTACTGAATCGGGCACAAAGAATAATTCTAATATCTTACAATATTGGTAGTATTAGTTGGTAGTCCTAATAAATAAATAAATAAATATTTTAAATTTGACTTGAATTCGACTTTCCTGAAACATATAGTATGTCGTCAACCCACCTTGCAACTGGACGACTAACGCATCTTTTGCCCATTGGACAAATATTTGTTGTATCTGCAAATGTTGTGGCGGGTGTTTTGGGTATATTATATTACCTGTATAGAAAAAAAAAGATTTCGAGGATATAGTTAAAGGTGTAAATATAAGTTGTAATTTTATTGAAAAATAAAATTACTCCCCCTGATAAGTGCCTTGTTGACGTTTATCTAATGGGGGGGTAATGCCCATAATCCCCAGTTTGGTGGTAGAGTTGTTCTGCAGGGTGCGCTCCTGCTCGCACCCGGTGGATATCCCTTAGTCGCCTCTTACGACACCCACGCCTTATAATGATTTGTATCAGCCATCTAGTACCCATAACACAAGATCTGCTTAGTTTAGGATTACCTATTTTTTTTTTTTTTTATTTATTATTTTATATGATGTGTGTATTGTCTAGCAATATTTATTTATTATTATTTTAAGACTTAACACCAATCAGTTGCAAAGCAAAGCATCAACTGATTACTGCTATACCTGTCGCATATGCAAGTCTGACCAATAGACAAGACATGTTCATGTCTAGTGTTTTTGAAGTATTTACTTGAGTGCTATTACAATAACATAACTTGCAGAAGTATTATTTGTTTATGGTCAGGTCAAGTAGAAGACTAAGTAAGGTTAGCAAACCCATTACGAACTTTTATGTAACTTCTTTCAAAAGCATAGCGTTCAGATATTCTAGCAAACGCCACTTTCCCACACGTCATCAGTATAATTATAAAATGAGCATGAAATTAAGTCCAGGAGTTTGTGTAATAGCCTGTAGCATCGTGGAAATAACTTTGAAGTGGTTTTGTAATAGTTTTGAAATAATTGGCCTCTGTTTGAAACTTACACTAGCAGATTACGGTTAAAAGGTTACGGTTTGAATAGAGTTGTTGTATGCTGTTGTAATTATAATTGTTTTTCTTGGTTTTATAGATTCTTATCACACTAGTATTATCCATACGAAAGTTTGGATGTCTATATATGAATGGATGGATTCTTGTTATTTTTTCAAGGCTGAACGAATCGGGCTGAAATTTTGCATACGTGTAATTCTAATCCTGTCTTGTTTCCATGGGAAAGAAAACGTTTCCATATGTATAAAAAAAAATTAGTCATCGATCTACGCCTGAGTAACGTTTCTCTTTGGTAAACGTCACTTAAGCTCGAATATTTAACTGAGTAAGCTTCATTAATACGAGCCATAGGGTATCATTTATGAATGAATACTATCTATCGTTAACAAAACCATATTTTAGCTTCCACCCGTGGATGAGCTACCGAATACATAAGGTTCCCGATTTAAGTATCGCTTCTACCTCTAGAAAGCAATTCTTCACATAAAGTTATGAGGTTTTTGCTATCTCTTTCTCCATAATTATCCGTGAACCTTTTTTATCGTCCGTACCCTAAAACCCATGTTTTTTACTCACTCGCATGTTTGACTTACACAAAATCTGATTTCAAACTCTATAATCAAACTCATATTAAATATTCAATGATAGTTATGCATAGCTATGTAGTGCTGGCATAGAATGCACCACCCCAGCTCTTCATCTCTTCCCGTGGGTGACGTAGGAGGCGACTAAGGGATATCCACCAGGCCGGGCAGCAGCAGAACAATTCTACCACCAAACTGCGATCCCCAACCCGCATGCCTAGCGTGGGTATTATGGGCATTACCTCCCTTAGATAAACGCCAATAAGGCGCTTATCACGGGGAGGCCTGCAACCATTGTAGGCTGCTGAGGTTGAGGTTGAGGAGTTATGCATATTTTCTATATCATATTTAATTGATTTGATTTAAGATATATTATGTTGCACCCGAAACAGAAATATCTTGAACTCCTTGCACCACAGACTAGTCCTTTTGGAATGCGTCTGTAGGTTTTTCCGCAATCTCCTTACAAGAATTCATTGCATTATTTTTATTAACCTTTCCAACTCTTTAAATTGCTATAATTTTACCATCATTTACAGTTATAACTCAATGTTCGTTGAAATTGAATTCAATTTGGCCAAAAGTGTCCATTATTCTGATAATAACGTATCAGTAAACATAGCGGCTATTAATAAGACACTTCGGAGAGAGACTTCGAGATACGGAAAAATACATGTCGGTGAAACGAAAATCGTTTTTTTATTGCTTTCGTAAATTTCCTTTCTTTTCTTAGGCACTACAGCTTGGCACTAGTAGAGTGAAGGAAAACGTGGCTCCTACCCATCTCGTAACCTTCCCAACAACCATTTAAAAATATATTATGTTTCATCCATTTCGTGCCGCGTTTTTACTTTCCCGTGACACTACTATTCGTATTGGCTGAACATACAGGATGAATGGACCTTAAAATGTTTAATAACTTCTTTATTATAGAGGAAGCAAATCTCTTATTGAAGGAGGCAAATAGTAGCAAATGGGAATCAATTTTGAGACAGAATTTCAAGTCATTTCAAAGTGAAAAGAGATAGGTCCATCATTCTGACGGTAACTATTAAACGCATGTTATAAAATCAAAAGGAGACTCTACGACACTGCTAATACTATGTAAAGTACTTATATCGAAGCAATTCACAAAATATTTATTTGTTCCAATAATTCTTCTCCGCTGAGCCATTGGCATATCCGTGCATTGTATTACCATATTCGGAGATTTAAAATGAAAGAGCAGTCGATGGATAAAAAGTTTTTAATAGCACTTGCAAATAACCGAAAACACTTGCAAAGTGGGTTGACCTTACTGCGAAGTAGTGTTTATCCCGTGCTTCGACATTGATTGTCTATAGGTTTGTATTTGGAGAATTTTTGCAGCGAGCCTTGTGCGTTTTTGGTGTTGTCATAATATTTCGTCAAATTTTCTACATAAGTTAAACACACGATAGGCCGGTACCTAACATTTATGTTTTAAATATGATATCATTCATCCCTAGTAATTATGAAAATGTTTCGTCCAACCATCATAATGGAAATATAGACTGTATTTTAGGTAGTTGCCTATTTATTATGTTTTGGTAGTAAATGTGTGTATGTACATGTGCTTACCAAAAATATCTGAAAGAAAAAAATACCCTTCTTATGGCCCAGTTCCCCATACGGACGACCTCTGCGACGAGGTTGCGGGTTCGTTTCCCGCTTCCGGACAAATGTTTGTACGATCTGCAGATATTTGTTCAGGGCGTTCTGTATGTTTTCTATGTATAATAAAAATATATACATATGTAGTGTATTATATTATGTATATAAGTTTTCTACTACCCATAACACAAGCTATGCTTAGCCTCTAATGATCGACTATTTATTACCTATTATAAAACATGACCGTGACTTCACCAGTGTGGAACCGACCTAGTAATAGGTAGCCACCTACTTGATAATTGATGCCTTCCTGCGATTGTATGGGGGTAAATTATGTTTTGGATTGTAGCCTGATTTACATATCTGCTAAAAATAACATAGGTAGAGCCAGAGATGGTATGGATTTATTAATCGTTTTTGATTTTGCCATTGTCCCACGCTAAATGTTTTGAATGCCAAGGTATTTTTTTTGTGTGAACGCCTTTCAGATTAGAAGAAGTCTCATAATAACCGTAGGTATCTTCTTAAACTTTGTATATTGTAGGTATGTTACACTGACAAATAATAATTTAGTTGTTTAATTATATAAGATTAAAATGTAATATTATCGTATCATTTTTGATTTTTTCATTTCATTCTCATAATGTTGCAAATAATTCGTGTGCAGTTTTGTTCCTTATAGTTTTTTATTGGTTTTGATTTGAATCAGTACCGCTACATTGTTTACAACAGTCTACAGTTTGTTAGTCCAACTAATTCAACGAGTAGCTACTCGTAGTTGAAATGTATTTCCATTATCAAAATAAAAATAATTTATAATACAATATTTTAACATTACCCAGTCAACAAATACTCATCATCATCATCATCAGCCTATATTAGTCCACTGCTGGACATAGGCCTCCCCTAATGAGCGCCATAGCGCCCTGTCTTCAGCTTGACGCATCCAGCATCTGCCTGCAGTCTTTCGCAGATCGTCATCCCACCTGGCCGGAGGGCGTCCTACACTGCGTTTGCCGAGTCGCGGTCTCCACTCAAGAACTCGTTTACCCCAGCGGTTATCGGTTCTTCGCGAAATATGGCCGGCCCACTGCCACTTCAGCTTGCTAATTCTTTGAGCTATATCGATAACTTTGGTTTTCTGTCGGATGTATTCGTTACGAATTCTATCCTTCAGAGAGACTCCGAGCATAGCTCTTTCCATAGCTCGCTGAGCGACTTTAAACTGGTGGACCAGCCCAATGGTGAGTGTCCACGTCTCAGCTCCGTAGGTCATGACGGGTAGGACGCACTGATTGAAAACTTTCGTTTTCAAGCATTGCGGTATGGATGACGAGAAGACTCGACGTAGCTTTCCAAACGCTGCCCAGCCTAGCTGGATCCTCCTCTTGGCCTCCTTCTCAAAATTGTTTTTCCCTAGCTGCAGGATTTGCCCAAGGTATGTGTACTCAGAAACAATTTCGAGAGGGTGTCCATGTACGACGACCGAACAACAAATACTACTAGTAGCAAAACATAAAGAATGGTTTAAGTAAAACATTTTGGTTAGAATCACTCATTAGAATAAAAAAAATCGACGAAAACATGTCATTTAACAACAAAACTCGTCTATGCCACTATCTTTTCTACATTTTAAGTGTTTCTATGGGTGTGTAAGTTTATGTAAAAAAATATGAAATTGGTTCCTACACTATTTGTAATCTGTTGAACAAATAATACTCAGTGTGTACAAGATCACATAAATCTACTGAAGGCCTCGTTTGCCATAAATACAAACATAACAAGTTTCCTGCAAAAGGCGATTCACATACCGTGTAATTATGAATAAACTACTAATTGCTTCCGTGTTTTTTCACGTTAATCACTTTAAACACTAAAACAATGGCTTGTTGGAAAAACTTTTCCACATAAGCCCCTTATACATCAAGTCAACTCTGACTTTATTTATAGTGTAACAGGAGATGGCGGGACAATTTAGATTATTTATGTCGAATATTGGCCAACTATAATCAAAAATATCTATCTATGTAGTGTATTGTTTTAAGTATATCAGTTACTGTTATGTACCCATAGCCATTGGGCAAGAAAATTATGTGTGAATTGTCCAACATTATTCATTACTTATTTATTATTATTGTTATACTATGTAGCCGAAGATATGATCAAACAGAGCGAGATGAAGCTGTTTGTATTTCAAAAACATTTATTGAAAATACAATTGAAACGTCCCAAGTTTAGAATAATAAGACGCCTTTATAGAAAATAAACGGTATGTTATAAATGTATTTATGTATAAATAAAATTATTAAATTTGAATTTGAATTTTAAACATTCTCTAAATCGGAGATTTGTGAATAATGCAAAATTCCTCAGGTTTTAAATAATTATAGTGGATATTATAGTGCGTTCTTTTAGATGTTTAAGAATCGCTACGGCTTACGGTAATGATCCAGATTTAACAAAGTTTACTGACATTTTATAAAGACTAATATTATGTGTATGACTAACACAATGGTATTATGTTGTCCGTTAAAGTATAAAACCAAAACCATAGAAAACATAGTAAGTGAGCAAGGTCTCTTACATTCCCAATGACATTGTCTTTGAACGAGATTTATTTTCGAATGGATTTCTATAGAAACATACATACAATCGAGTGAGGAATAAAGAGATGTAAGGAAGTAGGTAAAACAATAGAAGAAATAGTACCTGCGTGCATCGGAAGCGTTTTCAATTGTACCACACCTCCATGTTTTGTAAACAAGAGAGGAAATAGAAGTTATGTTACATATACATTATTATACATACATAATTATAACCGTATATTGAGATGAATTAACCTTGGGACTATTACTACTAAAACACATGACATGCCAAAACCATGGCAGTGTGTTAGCTTGCTGAAACAACAGAGATATTACCTACAAGTAAAAGAAATATTGCGTCAAAAACATTCAAATGTTGCGACCTAAGTAAGTTTTTTTTATAGTGCATAGACCTTCGTTTGACCACAATCTCACCAGATGTTAAGTGCCAATGCGATCGATGTATCCCGATGGTCAAGAAGACTATTTATTTACTCCTACTAATTATTGTAAGTATTATACTTTACATATTTTCGTCACAGAGATCCAGTGGCTCTATGCCTCGAACGAATAGTCACGGAGTAGGCCTGTAGTTGGTCCCATTTTGGGTACAGAACCCTAAAACAATTAAACATCTCTAAATTATGAACTATTCTCTAAAAATGCTTTCCTAATTCAACAAGTTGAAGTAGGTAGACCACAATTACTTTCTTGCGATCATTGATTATTCCCACAACGTCGAAGATCATGTGATTGCACAGAAGCGATCAATGCTCTACTTTCCACGATCTACGATTAACTCTGCATAGAAAATTGAGTTTCCTCGAGCTGTCTTATTTAAGAGCATCTAGATACTATTTATTGGCCTGCTAGATATTTCTTATACATTTACTAGAGACTCAACCGATTAGAATCCAAGAAAAGTAAATGAAATGAATATTAAATTTATTGTTGAAACTGTGTATACAAAATCTTATTAAACGAGCTCGAATCAAGAGTTTTTCAATTGATAATGGACGTACAATATTAAAACAAATTAAAATTTAGAGTAACATAATAGTTTTATTTTTATTTCGTCAAAACATTTATGTCAGCCACATGACTGTAGAATTTTGTCAATTGGGATTTATCTCTAGGTATCTAATTAATTATTCTCTAGGTATCTTAATAGATTATTATCTCTAGGATTCTTATTATAAACTGCGACACTATCAAAATGCCTGTGGCAGGATAACGTGGGAAACCGATCGAAATTTTTCACCGCTCATCTGGGGAGCGAAACACATCACTCTCGGGTGGATCGCATCCAGTTTTGGTTAGCCATCGTAATGTTATCGGCTTATCTAGCAAGTATTTTGCCAGCTGCTTTATGCTTCAAAACATGCTAATATTATTATATTACCATGATAGAACATTTTTTAATTCATAAAGTTAAATTTTAAGTTAAGCACGTTAAACAGTTTGACATTATACTCGTATTTGTTTAATTATTTAAATTGTTGTTTTATAAATAATTTGAATGATACGCAACGACCAGATTTATTATTTATTTTCTTATTGCATAAAAATAATTTTTAACTTACAAAACTGAGTGAAACTGATTTCGTTTTATAAAATTATGTATACTAAGAATTTATGTATACCTAGAACAGACATGTTTCGCAACCCTTATTCCCAAAAAAAATCTAGAAAGACAGACAAAATAATTTCCATTTTAAACCAATTTTATTTACTTAATTCAAAAAGGAAACATAACTTAACTTAATGCCCTTATTCCATATAACTTGTATGGAAATATTCATTAGTTTACATCGATAGAGATCTATTTTACATTCAATAATGCAGCTCTAGTTACAACAATGTTGTGTGATAAGTAATGATAATATCCATTGCCTTACAATTTATAAGTACGCATATTAACCTTGTTTATTGAATTACGGTGGTAAAGTGAAGAAAAATAGAGTCGTTATATCTAAACGAGATAATCAATTTAGATTGAATGGTTAGCCATGTCTTTCTGATTAGGAATAGTGCCTTTACTTGATGCCTTAAAGGGCGTGTTAGGAAATAAAACTAGTGATATGATTGTATACCTAAATTTTTGTTCTAGTTTCATGTTGAGAAACAAAAACAGATTAACATTATTATCTTATGATCCGTCCACAAGCGTTTTGTTTGATATTCTGTCATTTATATTATTCATTTATCTATTCAATTAGTAAATAAAGTGGTGATTACAATAACTAATTATAAAGCACTATACAGCAATTTGCCTCAGTAAATTTGGATTATGTACGGCAATATTTAAGAGATACTTTAATAGCTAATTTAGTAAGCTTTATGTCTTATAATTATTTATAAGATGTATAAATAAATAATGGACGAGCTAACCTTGTCCTACAGTCGGTACCTAATGTCGGACTCTAAAATAGTCATTTGACAAATTGATTTTGTATTTACATTACCTAATTCAGTCCTCACACTTAAAATTTATTACTGACGGTAAAATTCCAAGTAGTAGGTAGTTGAGTACAAAAAAAATGTAGCAAACGTACCTTTATGTATGTGTGTTACACACGCATACTCCCTATAAGCATACCCGACCCGTGCACTGTGGCATCTCACTAAAACAAGGGGAGTTTTGCCATATACACAGATACAGATACAGAAGAGGAGATACAGTGTACCACTTTGGTGATTGTGCGCAAGCATTGCACGACCTTATCCCGTCTTCTCCCTTCTATCATAGGATCAGCAGACGCACAAAATCATACCACACATTCCTGGTCGACATACCACTGTGTAGAACCAAAAAATTCTGCTCTTCTTTCATAACATCGACAGCCAAAGAGTGGAATGACCTTCCTGCGTCTATCTTCCCATTAGAGTACAATCTTGGAGTCTTCAAATCTAGGGTAAATAAGTTCCTTCTGGAAAAGCGTGCTCCATCTTAGGCTACATATTCGCTTTCTTAAAGTGAGTTGGTAGCCAAACGCTAATCCGTCAGCAACCAAAAAATAAATAAAAAAAAGTAGAAGAGTTCTTAGGAAACAAACTCGAGTACGCCGAAATCGTTGATTCGCACTTAAAATATTATATTATTTAATGTCTACTTCTGGTAAAAAATATTAATACGTAAAAAAGCAGAAACGAAGCTGTCAGTAACCAAAAGTCCTGCTCAGGTACTTCAAGGAGCTGGTTAGAGGTTAGGCTGGTTAGAGCTTGCTTAGGAAGGGGGATCATGCACGCACAATACACTCATTTTCGATATGAAGGTGCAGATCTCATCATTATAATGAATGAGCCAGAAATCGTTCGCAGACAAACAAAAAACATAGGTACCAATAACTTGATAGACTGAATATACCTAACTCCAACCCAAAAACCTTACCAAGGATAAAAGTTTTTTGCAGTTTTTATAGGTTTATCACAAAAAATAAGCAATAAAGTCCTGAGTTTAGGTAGGTATCTATAATGATTAATGATTTTGCAAAAAGTTTGACTACTGGTTCGACTTTGGCTTATGTTTTATTTTTCAAAATGATACTTGGCCTCGGTTTTTTGGTAAGCATTTGCACCAGAGCAATCTTAGTTTTGTTGCTAAGTGGAAACTAAATTCACACACATACAATCAATAGCCTACTATCCTGGCACATCAGCCCCGATTGTCCAGGAATGGGGCCGAGTGGGTCTTGGCCTTCGACACAATTGATCGCCACCAGCTTTTTAATGCGCCGCCTCCATCCGGTCCAAAGACTTTCCATGAACGGGCTATCCTAGAAACGCCGCCAGTCGACGGCCAGTCGCCGAACTATTTAAAAGCCAAGTAAGAATGTTTGTAAAACAACGGCCCTTATGTACCTAACATTAAATTCACTCAGATGTTGTGTCATGACATTGAATAAACATTACTTTTTGAGCTTTTTAAGCCATCAATAACAATTTTATATCTGAAACACCACATTAGCAAGTAATTTTTTTGTGTCATAAATATCATTATATATGGGTTGTTTACATAAATTCTATATCAAAGTAGGCTAGTGTATAGACATAGGTCGAAGGCTGAAGTGGAGAACGACCTTCGCTCACTAAAAATCACTCCTACCGTAACTTAATATACTTTCAGACGTTTTTCGTAAGTATCTATGTACTACCCACTCCTATGGAAGGTTCTTTGTATGAAAAGTCATTAGAAAGGATTGTTGCGTAGTACGTCAATAGCCACATGACATCAGCTAAAAATAACAAAAGAACAATGAAAAACTTATTTGAAAAATGAAATCACCAAGTGTTCATTCGTCATGAAAGAACCTATGAATCACTTTCCTTTCAACACCGTTTTTAAGTTGGTTGACATCTATTACGAGTATTGTGTGTTTTTAATTAATATTTCTTTATTAACTTCTAAGTTTACTGAATCCGTATTTCTTGAAACCAATCGAAGGTATGTAGTATCATCGACAGTAGGGTTTTGTCCATCTTATTGTTTTCTTAGCATTATAAATAATTTATTTTACAGTGGAGACGAGCCTTACAGGGCGATATTTGCTGATATAAAATAAAACCGGCCAAGTGCTAGCTGGACTCGCGCACGAAGGGATCCGTACCATTATCTATAACAATCTAAAAATACAAATCTTTCCTCATATAAAAGAAAAAGTCAACGTGACGCAGTCACCCATCCAAGTACTGACCACGCCCGACGTTGCTTAACCTCGGTGATCGGTTTTCAAAGTTATATGGACGTTGCCCCCTATAATTATTAAAATTATTTAACTTCTATCATTCGTTGTTATGGCGGCAACAGAAATACATCATATGTAAAAATTTCACTGTCTTGCAATCACGGTTCAAGAAATACAGCCTGGTGACAGACAGACAGTCGGACAGCGGAGGATTAGTTAAAGGGTCACGTTTTACCCCTTGGCTACGGAAACCAAAAAATAGTTGAGAACCTTTGGTGTAAAGAAATACACTAAAATGTAGTCGCAGATCAAAAAATATAATTATGCCAGATTCTATCTTAAAAAAGGTAATTCATGGTAAAGTATGTTCATAAAGAGAAGAGCCCTGGCGTTACGGTGAACTAACACTTTTAGTCGTACTGCAATGACATACTCGTAGCAGTCATCCCAACAAAAGTTGTCAATTGGCACACGAGTACCCTCAATTCCTACGACTCTTCCCTTTTTGAACTGACTTTAAGTATTTAGATTTTATACTATAAAATAATCGGTATATTTGATCTGCCAAAACACAGTAACATAATACTACATATTACAGGGACAGAGAAAGGCCATGTATCAAATGCACTTGCCCTTCCTATTTCCACCAGTTACCGGTGTTATGTACGTTTAAATAAGGTGTCAATGACAGTGATACAGCTTAGAATATTAAGGTATCATTGTTATATAATAATACAATACGCTAGGTAGGCCTTTGACCTGTAGTAAGGCAGCGAGCGTCGCACTAAATCACACAAATGTTATAAGATAGTTAATTCTGCCCGCGGCTTTGCACTCGTTGTTTCTATGGAAACGTTTTCTATCCCATGGGAACTGATTTATGTGATAAAGAGCCTTTGTTTGATTCCAGGATTAGAATTACCTGTGTGCCAAATTTCAGCTTGATCCGTTTAGTAGTTTTGGCATGCAGAGGTAAAAAATATCATCACAAACATCCATCCATCTATCCATTTATCCACCCAAACTTTTGCGTTCATAATATTAGTGTGATGCGAAAGACACAACCAAACATACACAAACTGTGTACACAAACATCCAAAAATATTTAGATGTATGTTTGGATGCATGTTTGTTACATTTTCAGGGTAAAACTACTGAACGGATTAGGCTGAAATCCAGCATACATGTAGTTCTGGGCCAGGCCAATAAAAATATATGGAAAACACTTTAATGCACAAAATATAAAAGATTCCAATAATAATTGAGCAACTTACTAATAATAATTGAGTTTGTTTAAAAAACTGAAAAAACTAAACTAAGCTGACTTCAGTTTAATGGTTTTCTAATGGATCTTGTCCATTGTCAGAATTGGACCAAACTGGACGAAAGTGACTTCACTGGAAGCACCAGCTTTCAAATAAAAAAATAATCATGAAAATCGTATCACCCGGCCAAAAGTTCTGAGATAACAATAATTTGGCCAGTATTTTTTTTTTATTGTTATCTCAGAACTTTTGGCCGGGTCCTCTTTTTTAAAGTCAGTTAAAATCTAAGCGACAATTCGCGGTCACATTAAATTTTGCTTTATTTCACAATGAGCCATAATACTTGATTTGTATGCACCATTTTACATACGCACCGCAATAAGCCCTAATATGACCAAAGCATGAATGTATTCAACGCCACATGCGCCCCAATAAAAGCTCATGAATATTGCAAATGAGATACCTGCATGTCCTTAAGTGTCAGGATTGATTGACTAAACAAAACAGTATGAAATTCAAATAAAGCTCATTTTGTCTGTTTCGTACTTATTTGTCAGGGGTCTGTGATTTATTGCTCTCCTCTTATCAGTCGATAGATGGTGATTTTTCTTATAAGTTGTGACAAATGTTTACTGAGGCCAAGAAAGTTACCAGTAGTATAAGGAATTACGTATTAAGGCGCATTAAGGGCAACCTCGTATCGCTGACTAAACTTTACAAAATAAAACTATTGCAGAGGTATTAAAAATAGGTTATAATCAGTAACACAAACTGTACGATGGATTTTTAAAATTTCTTGTGTTAAACGTAATAATAATATAATAAAATAGGTGGCGGCATCACATTGGCTCGGATATGCACCTTAACTGGGAGCATACCCGAGCCAATGTGACTGGGGTCTTTTTTAGCCGTTTCGCACTGCGAGCGGCTCGAACCGTAGTGCAAATCGATCAATAACTCTTTTTGAATCAAAACTCAAAATTGAACTGGACCAAGGTATCTATTGGAATGGGTTGATTCGGACCACTTGACGAAACGTACCAATGCTCTTTTAGTAGGTAAAATTTGGTCTCAAAAGAGAGCATGAATCGGTTCAGGAGTACTTACTGATGTTACAAGTATACCTAATTAAATTGTGCATGCGGGGATAACCCAAGCGTTGCTTGCATGTGATCTGTACCTACATAGTATTTTAAAAATTGTAGGTAGGTAGGTACCTACGATAATTTCACGTCAGACCGCCGCCGTCTGCCACTGCTAGGTGCCTGCCTGTTTTTAGCGGATGTATAAAAACTCCCTCCCTACACATTAAGGGAGGGTGTTTTTCTCAATCGATAAAAAAGCTTTTATATGAAAAAAAATACTCGGTGAGTGTTACATTTTATTTTATTTATCTATATTTGACTATTCTATAATTTGTCCAGTTCGTATGAGTAAATAAAAATACGTCTTAAGGCGCATAATAATAATAATAATAAAAATATTTATACACGACTGAAAGTGGTGCCGCCAACTATTTTATATTATTGTTAGGTTTAACACAGAATTTTTTAAAAATCCATCATGCAGTTTGTGCTATCTAATAATTAATTTATTAATGCCTCTGTAATAGTTTAATTTAGTAAAGCTTAGGCAGAGATACGAAGTTGCCTCTTTTGGCCACCAAACTCTATTTTCGCATCTCTTCCTAGACCTATAAGATAAAACAATTACAGAGGTATTGAAAAAAAGCTTAGAATTAGATACCACAAACTGTACGATAGATTATTTTTTTTTTTATTTTAAATGTAATAATATGATAAAATAGCTAAGGCTGTCATATTGGCTCAGGTATGCGCCATAAATATGTCTTGAATATTTTCTGTATTGAATTCTATAATCCTTTGAAAGCTGTAATCTAGTCTGTACTTATGTAACTGTGAATATGCTATCTCTATATCAAAGGCTCCCTAACTATTCTGGTTCCCTTAACTTGCTCATAAATTCAAAGCCGATTTCGAATCAAACACCTATTTTTATATCTGATATATAGGTTTTATAAGATGTTAATATAGATAACTGTAAAACTGGCACGCTTTAACTGCGTAAATCTGTTGAAAAATGTATCTTATCTCGAGCATATACATTTTATAGTATGTTTTTTATATATAAAAAATAAATATTTGTATTGGATAATGTAAGCTTTGATTAGATTCAATTTTAAATGTCCAAGAACAGGTTGTTTCTACGATGAATGACTTATTATGGTGTCGAATAATTCATTTTTGTGCCGACGTGATGTTGACTAGATTATTTGATCACGTCACGGGGTGACTCGATGTACTCTGCGTTAGCGATGTTTTAAATTTCTTGTAAATTAGTAGTATAACGTACTGTTTGTACCGTGGTGGATAATAGTTTTGAGGATGGTTTTGTTTGTTTTATTTTGCAGGATAATTTTAATTATAATTTCACGTTTTCCTCGCTACCTATTATGTCATCTATGATGTGATCTTTACTATGTAAATTACTTAGTATAATTCCAACGCTAGCATTGGGTGGGAATTAGCATGACCGGTTTCAAATTAATGTTGACTGTTGTCCTGACACATTGTCAAGGCACTGAATCAAGGAGACAAAGACAAATAAACAGCTTCCTCGCATTTATATAATGTGATTTATATGCACTTATCCTTATATACATATATTACCAAATTTTACGAAACGACTACAAAATGACCTGTATGGTATTTTTCCATGAATTCATTTATCTACCTACTTTGTCTAGGAATTCAATAAAAAATACATGTAGACGTATGTGTTTTTTAGGCAGTAGGAAATAAGGGTTTTTTCATTTTGGTGTCTTCGTAATATAGTAGTTAGTTTTACCTGTGTGGTGCTGGCTTAGAATATGCACCACCCCAACTCTGCTCGCGGGTGTCGTAAGAGGTGACTAAGGGATATCCACCGGGGGGCGGGCAGCAGCGCCCCCTGCAGAACATTTATACCACCGAACTGGGATCCCCAAACCGCGTACCATCCATAAGATAAACGCCAATAAGGCGCTTATCAGGGGGAGGCTTGTGTCCAGCAGTGGACCAATACAGGCTGTTGAGAAGGAGGTTCCTGATTTGATGTATATTTTTTTTACTCGCTCACTTCATACAAATGACTTACATATGTGATGGGTTATTTTTTATCTCTATTAAACATAGTCGTTATTTTTTTAGCACTTTATGGAATCCCTAATAAACACTTCTTATTTTGTATAGGTAATTAGTTGATGCATAGCAATAAGTTTGAAGTATTCGCAACCAGAGCTTCAAAGTACTCATAAGTAGTAATAAGCAAGGAGGCAGTAAAAAAAGTTTTGCAACTATACGCAAGTTAATCACCTCCTAGAAGAATGTTTATGAGAAGAAAAAATGTGTGATGTATGACAAATACTAATAAGGCGCTCACGCATGAGGCGTGGAGATCAGAGAACCGATAAGGGAAAGTACACCAAAAGATTTCATTACTACAAATATTATTTTTGTATGATGCAGGCAGGTCCTGAAGGACTACTTGGAAAAATGAATTACGAAGTTATCAGATCACGGATTGCACAAAACGACGGGAACGAACCGCTCTTTCAATGACCATGATATGAAATCGATTCTGACAGGTCCGAAATGAACAGTGTCACAGTGTTTGTGTTTATTTTATTTATTTTATTTTGATTTGTTAGGGAAACATACAGTTATTATAAACTAAACAAAAAAAAAATACTTAAATAACACTTAAACCAGCAAAGTTTCCACCAGTGTGTGTGAATAGCCTCCGAAGCAACTTAAGTATACTTACCGTAAGATGGTTCGTTTCGTGCTACCCGTCACTCGAAACAATTTCGTGATTCAAAGTAGGCCTCTAAAACCAAAGCCAATGTAATGCCTGTTTGGTAATGATATATTCATTTTCATATGATATATAGTTCCGTTACGATATATTTCAAGTTTGGAATTTAGTTCCAAAAAATCAAAGACGTAACATAAAATGACGGAAGACCATCGTTGGTTGCTAGCTTGCTAGCAACCAGACCATGCTGAGGCAGAAACCATTTTTTGCATTTGGACTTACCTTTATAACTAGGAATTATATTGTTGAAACTGATAAGGGTTCTGTTTGCCCAAATAAATCAATATTATTACTCTATTCGTATATAATTTCTGTCGTATAATGCCCTAGCCCCATTTTTATATGCAATTGATAATTTATCCAACCAACAGGTCCATAATCATATACCACAGTACAACGGGTCTCACAGTAAACAGTGTAAACAAACCTTTACACCGGCACGTACTAGAACTCCCAAGTTAGGTAAAGCTGGCCGTAATTTAATTTATGAGATAGGAGTTCCTGTCTTTGGTGCGACGTTTGACATCGGGCCAAATAGTGAGTAAATCTATGCCCAATCGGTGGTGCAGCTTATTTCTTGTCACTAAATTCTTTGGCTTAGCGCCGCTGTGATGCATAATGTCTGTTGGTGTAAGAGAAGAAATAAGTAAACAGGTTTGTGTAATTTGGACCCTAGGTATTAACGATGAAGGGTGGGTATGGGTTTTGGTATTCGTTTTCGGTAGGTAGCGGGAGGCCATTCATTGAATAAAGCAGTTAAAAAAATTGATCTCGGTGGGTATGCTTTTCGTAAAAAGCTGTCAAAAATATCTTCACCAAAAAACGTACCGTTTTGATGCTAATAATCAACAACCAAAAAGAAGATGAAGAAACTACCAACCGTGCTATGTTTTCCTACAGACCTAAAAAATCGTTAATAAATACGTTCTAAAGGCTGTCAGTGAATCATTATTTATATCTTCGGCCTTGGAATCAATGAACTTATATTCTATTCATTCATACAATTTGTGTAAGGAATCCTCGGTTATTGCAAAAGACGTTTTTATTATGAGAAATTCACTATTCAGTATTTTCAAACAAAGGTTGTTTGATACAAAAGTACGTCGTCATGCTGATGAGATTAGAATAAATCTGGTGAATTTGTCTTAAAACCGATTCAAATTATAAAATTCTAGATTTATGTTCTAGTAAAATTCTAAGTACGATGTTTGTAAACAAAGGATAAAATTGGTGTATTCGTCTTCCAAACGATTAAAATTATGAAATTCTGGATTTATGCTCTAGCCAAATTCTTAGTACGATGTTTGTAAACAAACTTAGCATACCGTAGTGGCAGGTATGGTTAGTTTGCTTACAAACGTACCTTTAACTTACCTTTTACGTTTTAGTTTTTAGTGTCGTGGTTTGTTTACAACGTTTCACATGGTGTTTGGATAGTGTATACACAAGATGTACCACTTAATATAACCATAAAACATATTCATAATGAAGATTGCAGAATCTCTGAAGATACTGACGCTGATACATACTTTTAAATGGACATGGCCAATATGGCCATTTAAAATGTTAATGTTAATGACCACAATTAGTTTAATAAATTGCTGATCGCTCAAATTCAGTAAGTAAAATATATTTTTTGTATATTTACTAACATATAGGTAACACATAAGTATCCCTTATTAATTATTTAAATGTTAATTACACGAAATGAGGCAATGACTTAACTTGACCTTAGTATGAATGGAATGTAATAATAAGCATGAGCGCAATATTGTGTGTAAGAAATGAGGAGTCATGCAAGTTTAATTTCATTGATTTTTTTGATAAGCAAACGAGTTTCATTGCATGCTTTTTTGTGAGGTTTATTCAATTCAATGCATTTTTTTCTGACAATAATAGTAATATTACAAAATTAAGCCATTTCAAGTCGGTTACATAATAACATTTAATTAAAATCACAATAATCGGGATTTTGTATTTAATTTTATGGAAGAATCATCTACTTTGGTGTTCTTCCAACACAAACAAAGTTCGTAGTTAACCCGCTTACATTCATAATGAAAGAATCATCAAAATCAATCTAGCCCCGGGTCCCTATCGAACACGAGCCAAGAGGGCACAATATAGGTCCGTGTTCCTAGGGACAGTCAGTGTTCCTCCGTCCAGTGTGCCTCTGAGCAAACAGAAGGCCTAGACAATGTATAACAATCGATGTCAAAAGCGTAAGTAAAAAAGTCCAAAAATGTGTGGGTTTGACATATACCTCAGATTATGTCACGTGAATTTTTCTCTACGAATCATACAATTGTTTTCAATCCGCTTCATAGCGAATGCCGGTTTTCTACGCCTGTTGATGTGCTGTTATTTTTGAATAGGTAGCTGTTGGAGCTGTCGCGCACCCGGTACATCGGGGACGCAGATCTTTTACGCTTTATCGCCGTGAATCCGTCTACTCGTGCGTCAACAAATACCTATTCCTGATGCGTTGCAGAAGCGCAGTAGGCCCCATTAGCAACTGAACGCGTGGCTGTACTGTATCCGCAAGGCATCCCGTGACTTTTTGGTTGCGTGACCTTAAGGCATAACAGAGGGCATAGCCAACCAACATTAGCTATAATCGGAAACAATTGAAAGATTCGTAGGGTAGTATTCTAAACAGATCACGTGACATATCTAAGACAATGTCAAACCCATACATTTTTGGACTTTTCTACTATCGCTTTCGACATCGATTATTATATTGTCTAGGCCCTCAGGAACATTATGGTATATAGTATTATATAAGTTTATATAGTCTGCTCAATTGTTTCAATTGAAATTACTAGTTTAAATTTGTATCAAGAATCATTTATTTCTTGATTCTTGCAGAATACAATAATTAGGATCATGTGATCTTAAAACTATGTAATGTCAATGTATTCGACCCACAAGCAGGTGTGTAAATATTAAAGTCATTATTAGGTTGTTATACAATACAATAATCATTAATTAATTTATTAATAATTTAAAATTTAGGTATTCATTTACACTATAAAAACAATATGAAAGCAACCAAATATATTTTATAAAATTCCATTAAAATCCTTTAATTCTTCTGATAGCTTGTTATTAACAGTCATATATATTATGTTAAAAACATTTTTCTTGTAGATATCCTTACAACTCTGAGCTTTGTAGACTAAGTTCTAAAACTTGACCCTTATCCCCCCTATCTATTTTTAACATCAAAAACATCTTTATTGAAAAAGTGAATTATAACCACTTGGTTATAATGCTTATAATAAATTCACTTTTTCAACAAAGATGTTTTAGAGTATTATTCATTTTAAACATTATAATTAAAAATAAACAATTGAAATAAGCAATATATTTGTTTAAGATTACGGCTTAAAATATTAAAATAATAATGAATTTTAAAAATAGCCAGCAATACAACGAATCTAGTTACTTTTCTAACCTTTCAGTGTAATCATTATCACTCTATTGATCGTGGGAAAACTTCTTCATCCAATACAATACATCTTCATTGAGAGCTAGACTAGATATCATTTATCTGACATGCCCATCTCTATGAAATGTTGACAAAATTGTGTGAGAAGTTTCTTACATGGTTATCTACTTTCGAGTCTAAATAAAGATTTTAAAAGATGTTTCTATCACAGCATTGTTCAAATAATTGAATTGCCCAAATAAGTAAGCATTGTACCGCAAAGTAATGATGAGAGCAATTTTTTTGTTGAAATATATGAAGTTCGGTAATTTTGTTCAATTCGTTTGATCAAAACGCGTTGGTTTGTGAAATGTTTCCTATATAGGTACTAGCATTGTTAGCTTATGCTCTATATGAAAGTTTACAAAACCCAAACGTGGGAATTACAAATGATAAGAGCCAATATGGCGCTTGTCCAGGGGGATCTAATATCCAACAGTGAGAAGAACTAAAATTAAAACCCCTCTCACCCTGAAGATGTCCCTCGTTAAGGGTGTTGGTAGTGTTCTTCGAACACAAATAAGGTTCGTAGTTACCCCGCTTACATCCGTAATGAATTCTTCAAACTACGATAGTTTTTGTAATAAGATACCTTAAGGTTTTTGATCTGTGATGACTGATGTTCAGACTCCATATTGCATCGCACAAAATTAACTGCACCTTTGCATAGTGAGCAGTGTAGTGCTGGCTTAGAGCACCACCCAATTCTTCCCACGGGTGTCATAAGAGGCGACTTAGGGATATCCACAGGGGGCGGCCGCTCTCTGCAGATTAATTAAACCACCAAACTGCGATCCCCAACCCGCATGCCCAATGTGGGGATTGCGGCCCTTCATGAGATAAACGCCAATAAGGCGCTTATCACGAGGAGGCCTGCGTGAAATAAAGCATTTTTGAGTTTGAGTTCCTGAAATCTCTCGAGGCCGTCGCCCTACGACAATGTTTTAGTTTCGACATACGCTCGCTCACCCTCTAATAAAGTCGTATAACTAATTTCAAAATAGAGCAACTTCCATCTAGTTTGTAATGTTAAGCTCTATTTACTCAGAGCTGTGATGTACGCACAAGATACTGACAACCAGTTCACCTTTCTTCTTTCGACATTTCTCATTTAGGTTTATGTTTCGCTATTACTAAATAGGTTATGAGCATGTCGGATACAGAACTATAGAGAGCAAGGTGTTATTCATCATAGCTCTACCCATAGCCAATAACAATTTAATTTCTAGCTCTACCTATAGAAAACATAGGCATATGTATATGTATATATCTAGCTCGTAGCTCTACCTAGAGAGTACTAGTAGAGCATGATATTTAATTGTAGGGACATTCACAAAAAAAAAAAATGGCGAATCACTACTAATCCCTTAAATACAATTCCACGGGTGAATTTGTCCCTTTTCTGAAATGCTTGTAACATTAAAAGTGACTAAAAATACCTAAGCACTTTTTAACAAAAAAATCTAACTGCTAAAATATTATATGATAATCCTTGATAAAAAAGAAGAAAATCGCGAAATATTTAAATAAGTAACGCTTGCAAGATCGGTGTGAAATACATAACAGATTACGGTCAATAATAATTAATGCCTAAAGTCGGATAAACTTTTAAAATGATAATGGATCACTTGATTTTTACCACTTTCACTACTTGTAAAGGATATTGATGATTTATTAATGATGGCCCAACCTATCAATTTTAAAGACGAGCTATTGTGGTTGATTTTGTTGAAAATTATCATTCGTATATTTTATCGAAATATTTTTCTTTCAACATAATATTATGTATGCCTGCCTAAACTTTTTATACTAACTAGATCATACAGGACTTTCCAAGTTTTGGCATTAGATTTATAGAAATGAAATGAAATGTAATAATGAAATAAATGAAATTAAATAGTATTTATTTGCTTAAATACATATACATATATGTATATAGTTCTTGTACCTATGTATTTTGACTCTTTATTTATTTTGTTCCAGAACAAAAGCGGATGATCACGTAGAAGTTATAAAATCACAGCCAATATGAGTTACTCGGCGAGATTACAAGTAAGTTTCAATGATTTGTTACCCTGGTACCGATTTCCTGCGTATTGACTACCCTTAGTTTCGACTTGGCTTCGAGTACAGTTAATAAAACAAGTTCAGTTCAGTTCAGTTCAGTTATTTATTGATAAGAAAAAAATCTTACAAGTCAAACACATTATAGATATATACTAAACAACTTATTGTACAAAAATAGTTAACACTAAGTACATAATAATATTTCTTATCAAAAGTAAGTATTACATTTTCTTATTATTAGGTCCTTACATATGAAATTGGCGTTTTGTATGGGAGGAACAAAAAGTCGAATATTTTTTAATATAATATATTTAATTAATCAAAGTATGAACCATTATTTTCTATGCACTTTTGCCATCTTATAGGTAGTTCATTGATCCCTTTACTAAAAAAACCAGTCGGACGGGAATCAATAAAATCTTTGAAGGCGATTTGGACTGCCCCATCGGAGTTGAATTTTTTCCGTTGCAAGAAGTTATCCAAATTTCGAAAAAAATGGTAATCTGTTGGAGCAAGGTCCGGGGAGTACGGAGGATGTCTTAGACTTTCCAATTGAAGCTCTTCTAATTTAGTAGCCGTCTGTTGCGCAGTGTGTGGTCTAGCGTTGTCGTGAAGCAGCAGTGGCGTGGAGCGATTGACCAGCCTAGGTTGTTTAGCCGCTAGCTTTTCCATCATGGTTTGCAATTGCTGACAATAGATATCAGCCGTAATAGTCTGGCCAGATTTGAGAAAACTGTAATGAACAATACCGGCACTAGTCCACCAAACGCTTACAAGTAACTTTTTTGGGGTTAATTTTCGCTTGGGGCAGGATTTGGCTGGCTGGCCAGGATCCAACCATTGCGCTGAGCGCTTCCGATTATCGTAAAGAACCCATTTTTCATCACAGGTAATGATTCGGTTTAAAATACCTTCATTATTGTGCCGGTTTAGTAATGTAACGCAGCAGTCGACGCGCGTTTGCCGGTTTGCTTCAGTCAATTCGTGAGGTACCCACCTTTCAAGCTTTTTAATCTTCCCAATTTGCTTCAAGTGAATTAAAACAGTTTTATCACTAACATCGCAGCCTGCAGCTAACTCGGACGTGGTTTGCGATGGATCCGCTTCCACAATAGCCTTCAACTCTTCATTATCAACTTGAGTCTCAGGCCGTCCACGGGGCTTGTTCTGCAGGTCGAAATTTCCAGAACGAAAACGTTGGAACCAAAAACGAACTGTGTTTTCTTTTGCAACACGACCGCCATACACATCATTCACCCTTCGAGTTGTTTCCGCAGCACTAGTGCCACGGCGGAACTCGTACTCGTAAATAATGCGATATTTTAAGTTTTCCATTTCGTAAAATGTGTGACGCAAACAGAAAAAAACAGAAGAAAAAAAACAAATGAATGACGATCATCGAAGCACAAATACATGAGTCTATAGCTGTACAAATTTGAATTTGGAATTCCTTACCAAAGAGGAGATATTTGTGATTAAAGTGGCCAGTACGAAAAACGCCAATTTCATATGTAAGGACCTAATATATTATAATATTTTATTTTTATTTTAAGTTTGGATCAACGATATCGGCGTCCTCGAGTTTGTCTCCTAAGAATTCTTCTATACTATAGTAGGCCCTGTCCACTAGGATTCCCTTCAGTTTTTTAGTGAATATGGCCATCGACGCGGCACTAGTTATAGAGTCTGGCAGATTATTATTTATTTTTTATAAGTGTTTTACGAACTTAGAAAATCAACAAAGTATAAATTAGAACGTTGTAAAAGTTTATTGACAATGTTAATTGAACAATTAATTTAATTAATACAAATTAGCGAGTTTAGAAAAATATTGGACGTGTGAGATAATGACAGGTTATGTCAAAAAGCAAAATCAAAATGGACGCTTATAAATTTTTCATTTCCTGTGGATTAGTTTTGCTAAGAGAATACTTGAATTGAGAGAAGCTCTCAAACATATCTTTAACCACCAGATAATAATAATGACATACAATTATTTAATATTTATCAGATTTTATTCATGCAAATAATCCCCAACACATATAAATAAACATTGATATTCACCAATATAATTTTTTAATAAACAATTCAGGCCATACAAAACAGGACAGGCTTCTAACCAACAACAATATTAAACCCTCTCATTTCCTCCTTCAACAACAAAGTGTAAAAACATTCAAAGAAACAGCTTCCTATAAATAAACACAGATGAGTTATAAAACAAGTTAATCGTAAGGCCTTGAACAAAGCAAATGTTCGTTACTTCACGTCAGGACGTGCTACATTAATCCTCAATTAGAACCGGCTTAAAAGACTTAATAGAATCGTCAGATGGTCAGATAAAACTTGAATTTTAAAATCTTTGGAAACTTGGCATTACAACAATGGATGTGGCTTGTGATGTACTATGGCTACAGTTACACAGAAAACTTATGCGTTTTCATGAGTTGTTGATAAAAATGGTACTTAAGTTTTATCAACAACTGCGGTATATTGGATGTATCACCTTGTTAATAAATTTTAGTAAATTTATTAACAAGGTCGAAGTCAAAAAAATCTTTATTTTCTATAAATACAATACAAATACAGTACACCTAGAAAAGGTCAAATTATGCACTGACATGGAAATAAAACGATATTTCAGTCACTTCGTAAAGAAACCTTTATACAGATAGTTGTTATTTTTCGAGTTGGAGCAAAATCTATCCCAAGCTTTTTTATCCTCAAGATAATCTGATATTTTATAGTAAGCCTTTTTGCACAGCAAGGTTTTACAAATATTGAACACTAAAGATTTTCTACTGGTATCCATCTTATATCCCTAAAAACACTTTAGGATTTGGTAAGTTTACCCTGTACTGATTCTGCCGGAACGTACATAGAATCAGTCCGTTTGTAGAAAGGCTACGATAGCTCAACAATATTTTACGCTACACATCTTCACACAGTTAAACTACTAAGCTAAACAGACAGAGCTTGTGTTTTTATGGGTACTTACTAGTTAACATAATATTTATTACAATACAATGTATTGTATTAATTTTTAAATTATGTTGTTAAATATATACGTTTATTGAGCCGCTAACGGTAATGTATTGGATGCATTACAGTTAGCGGAAAGGAAAATTATCGCTGCCCAATACCTCCAGTTTTCGCTTACCATTTTGTTTCGGTTCTTTAATATACATCATCATCATCATCAGCCTATATAAGTCCACTGCTGGACAGAGGCCTCCCCTAATGAGCGCCATAGCGCCCTACACTACACTACGTTTGCCGAGTCGCGGTCTCCACTCAAGAACTCGTTTACGCCAGCGGTTATCGGTTCTTCGCGAGATATGGCCGGCCTACTGCCACTTCAGTTTGCTAATTCTTTGAGCTATGTCGATAACTTTGGTTCTCTGTCGGATGTATTCGTTACGAATCCTATCCTTCAGAGAGACTCCGAGCATAGCTCTTTCCATAGCTCGCTGAGCGACTTTAAACTGGTGGACCAGCCCTATCGTGAGTGTCCACGTCTCAGCTCCGTAGGTCATTACAGAATTTGCCCAAGGTATGATTGTGTACTCGGAAACAATTTCGAGAAGGTGTCCATGTACGACGACCGGCCCCGGATCAATGAGGCCATTGATCATGACTTTGGTTTTATCCAAATG
This sequence comes from Eupithecia tripunctaria, assembly GCA_955876795.1. Lineage (NCBI taxonomy): Eukaryota > Metazoa > Arthropoda > Insecta > Lepidoptera > Geometridae > Eupithecia > Eupithecia tripunctaria. Next base: position 11,836,661 of record OY041604.1, read on the forward strand.
CATGCCAAGACCGATGCGTCGCGAGGCTGAAGCTAGGCCGTCCAGCATCCGGATCAGCTCCTCCAGCGATTCCGCCATTAAGACTATGTCATCAGCGAATCGCATGTGTGAGATGTAATCGCCGTTGGATGGGTTTGGACTGCTGGTCCTGTAATTGGATACTCATGGTGGCGGCGTTGTAAATACATCTCAGCACCTCGATATAACGATAGTCCACTTGGCATCGCTGTAAGGATTCCAGAACAGCCCAGGTTTCGACAGAGCCAAAGGCCTTCTCATAGTCCACAAAGGCCATAATATCTCTTTTTTGTCCCAAAATTAATGTCATTTTATCCTATATTATTTATTTTGATCCGAGTTAGATGTGATCTAAATAAATAAAACCGGTTGCCTGTTTTCTGAATGAATTCTGCAGTTAATAGACAATGCCATGCAATTGGGACGCACTTTCAACTGATTAAAATAGATTTATTAACACAAAAGATGTTCACGTGGGAAAGTGATTCAAGGTTGATAGATATTATCTTGGTTTACTTGTAAAACAAATGAAAACAATTGTAAAAGAGCGCGCATCTACTTTCTGGTCGAGTCATGGCCACTGGCCAGTCATAGCCTTTTCAAATTATACAAAACAAACGAAGACGATTGAGACTCTGGCAGACCCGTTGTTTACCGTAAGTTTCATCCAATATACCGCTGTTTTGGTACATTGTATACAATTGTTTTTAAAGTCGGAAAGATAAGTAGGAGATATGCAAACCTCTCCATTATAGTTGGGAATATGGGAAACATTAGAATGGTTTCTCATATTTATCCTCTTCAGAAGGTGTATTCCACCGTCGTCGTCGGGTATTTAAAGAGTGCTATTAATTCAAGTCCTTCTTCCTTTACAATTGAATATAGACAAAAATCTTCGAATCTTCGAAAATATTGCAGTCACCTTTTTAACTGACTTCAAAAAAGGAGGAGGTTCTCAATTCGACTGTATATACAGGATGGGGCAAATTTTTGGCCCCTTATGGGTGATATGTCTTCAAAATAGGCCTACCATTTTAAAAAAGTAGTTACATACGAGTTTAAATTAAGAACCATTGAATGAGTGACATTGTTGTTTTCACTTACTCGTTTTTTCATAGAAAATGTATGGGATTTTTTTAATTATTGCTAAAACTTACGATTTGATTTGGTATGTTCCTTTGGGAAAGTGTTCCTGGTGGGAAATAGAGTCGATTAAGACCAACTTGTTTTTTTTGACAAATGTCATTTTTTGGGCGAACCGTACATTTTTTTAAAAAACTAAAAATGGCAATATTCTTTTGTTCAAAATAAAACAGAAAGTTCCTCAGAACAAAACCTTCTAACTACAAAAGAAACGGTTGCTACCCTTAAGGGGCCAAAAATTTGCCACACCCTGTTTATTTTATTTTTGTTACTTCAGAACTTACTACTTTACTGGGTGGTCCGGTTTTCATGACTTTTATATGTAAGCTGGTGCTTTCCATGTGGTCCCATTTTGATTTTGTTCAGTTCATACAATGAGATCCATGAAAATTCATGAAAAAAACTATAAAAATTGAAGCCGGCTTATAGTTTTTTAAAACAAATTTAAATATTATTTCACATTGATTTATCATTCTTCTTACATACTTTTGCGGGTTATCCCAGTTTGTTCCCTTGACTCATCCCCCTTTTTATGCATGTAGTAAAAACATAAGTAAAACGTTTTTTGTGTATGTAATGAAATGATTTGTACTATGGGACTTGGGATAAATGTATGTGTACGATCTGAAAATATATGTTCAGGGTAATCTAGATGTTTTCTATGTATAATAAAAATATATATCTATGTAGTGTATAGGAACTCAGATATCAGTTATCTATTGATATTGACGCTTCCAAGCCGATTTTGGCTACGGCGGATGTATCAGGTCAGGCGTTAAGACATCAATCATTAGGGTGTACGTTTTCTGCCCTTTTGTGCGCTCTCTCGTGGCTGGCGTACAGCTTGTTGGTGAAGGTACGAGCGCACTTTGATCATTTCAAAGTGCGGCTGACATAATGGTAGTTAATGACCACTGGTGGACGGACCTTGAGCTCGTCCCGCTTCTTATCGAGCTCCTCACGACGCTCGGTTTCAATGTTATCAGTTATCTAGTATACGCATTACACACGTTCTGCTTAGCTTGGGGTATTTTTTTAATTCATCCTTTTCCTTCAACAGTTGCTGACTTGCCTGTGCCTGTACGCATCATGCGCACACGGCATCATGGTGAAGTTCGGCACCAACGAGGGGCCTATCGTGCCGCCGACGCCGGAGCCTCAGCTGCCCGTGCCGCAGCCGTTCAGAGCTCCCGCGCCGGTCTGGGAACCACGATCCAACGACTCACCCGATCCCAATGCACAATGGTAAGAGCAGAATTGATTTCTTTCATCTTTAAAACGTCGAAGGTTTTATATTTGCCATAAACGAATATTCTAGTTACCGTGTGGTGACGGCTTAATTTATTTACCACACAGCCAATAAAGTGGTTATCGTGGGGAGGCCTGCGTCCAGCAGTTGACCTATAGCCTATATAGGTCAACTGCTGAACGCAGGCCTTGTTGTTGAAGTTGAAGTACACCCTTGGTCAAACACACTGAGAAAGGACTCAAATAAGACCAGCACTGATTTCTATAAACTGTCGTTGTTTTTATAAAACTCACACTCTGGGTCAATTGCATTGAGAGACAGGACTAAAATAAATAGGTCTAAATTGTGTTTTGAAGACATACGAATTCAAGAATTGGTTTCTTCCACAGGATGTCTGTGGTTTCTTCTGAGTTTGATGCTCAAAGCTTTATAATACTTGATGAAATATATGGTACCAGCTCCGGGCTTTGAACGAATTTCCTCAATAAAATTTAATGTAAGCCCCCTCAGGGTACCATTCCATATTTCCTTGCCAAAAACCGCAAAGTCATAAAGGTATTTGTGTCGGTCTAAACAAGTTTTTATCTGTGAAAGTGACATACCTACGTGATGATGTACCACTAAAATTAACTTAATTTTTTTATCAGGCGGCCCCAACTCTTCAAACCTCAGCCGAGATACACTGACGTAGTCTTCCACCTGCCACATCCAGCTCAACTGCCTTTGAACAACGCTCAACGTTTCGCCAACTCCTACATTCCTGCGAATCCTGCACCAGCCAAGGAACAACCAACACCTTCCCCTGTCTACTTCAAACCATCGCAAATCCTAAGTTCACAAAGCTTGCCAGGCTTTGGACTGAGGTACTTCGTTCCTGAGTATATAAATGATGCACAGAAGAGGGCACAAGAGAATGAAAACTCTATTAATGAGATAGCTAATAATAATGTGAATGGAAATCATCAGGATTCTGGTAGCGATCTCCAGTGGAAGTTTGAGAAGGATTCTACGAGGCGGCTTACTAGACATACGGAAGAGGTGAGCATTTTATGTATTTGTAAGGGCCATCTATACGGTATCGAGCATATAGAATGTTAGTAAACAAACCAAGATACGAATAACAAAAAGTCACTTGCTTGGCGTTGAGTTTCAGATGTAATTAATTGTAAGCAATCACACTACTATTATAAATATGAAAGCTTCTATGGATGTATGGATGGATGTTTGTTACCTTTTCACGCAAAAACGACTAAACGGATCTGGCTGAATTTTTGCACACAGTTAATCCTAACTATCAAACATAGGCTTTTCCCATAAATCAGTTCCCGTGGGATGAAAATAACCTTTTAACGTTTCCATAGAAACAACGCGTGCTAAGCCGCGGGGCGCAGCTAGTATTTAATAAGGAAGCGACAAGTAATGTAAATTACGTATGAAAGGACTTCTACATGCTCGATGGATAGAGTATAGCTATTGCATGTTTTCTGGGTCATCGTAAAAATCTTTTGTAGGTACTGAAAAATTTAACAATGTGTCTTAGTTTGATTCTGTTTTACTGCGTTTTTCTAAACGCAAGTTACGTAGAGTTGTAGATTATAAAACGAAAAATCTTGCGCAAGAAGACATTCACCTAGTCTATAATTGTTACTTTATATAATTTGCATACGGAACATCTAGAATAGTTTGGCTACTTTTCAAGACAAACTCGGTCAATTTTTTTCTGATAACTTGAATGGAATAAAAACACTGTATTTATATTTGTTTCAGGTTGCTGCTCAAAATCCCGTGTATGTGTGGCCAGCGTACTTTGCACCTGCGCATCAATAAATGGATTTTATTAGATAAGTGAAACAGCAGTTTTACTCTAAAGCTAGAGGTGGTCTTTGAGTGAAAAGTCATCCTGTTATAGGCGCGTGGTGATTCGATTTCTAAACAAAACGTTCTTGCACATTGATTAACTAACTTTATACTTATATACATTGATTACTTAAAAAGGGAAGATAGGTTACGTTCTCCCAGCGCTTACTCAAAAATTGGCATGTGTTATTAAAAAAAAAACAAAATTAAAGCTCATTAAGTAAGTTACGTGTTGTTATAGCCAAAAATTAATAAAATTAGTAAACAATAAACAAATAAAATTGTAAGACAATCCACATACCATCAAAATATATACGTGGGGGCCGATAGGCATACATAGTTGTTCCGGCACCAACTTCGTGGGGGTGATTTACGGTGGCAGATAGGAACAAATCATTATAAAGAAGCCTACTAAGAATTTCGGAAAAGTACTACTGTGGAACGCAAAACCGCAACCAAAACCAAATCCGCAAGGAAAAACTCAACCGCACTTAATAGGTTGTATTACAAATAATTTGCACCGTTATCACATATATTGTTACCAGTAATTTAAGTTTCGTGAACTAAATTGAGCTAGTTTACTTGATTTTGTAACAACAAAAAGGTCAAAAAGATGATACTAATTCTGTATGATTTTCATATAATATAGAGTTTTACAAAGTGTGCAAAAACTTTAGCATAGAAATCGTTTCACCTTATATCGGAAACCTCCCATCAAGGGAAGATCCATAATTTTTTTGACTTTAAATATAAAATTTTCGTACCCTGTGCTCTACTTACGGGCTAGCTTTAGAAGAAAACTGTGATGTTCTTAGCTTATAGAGTAAAATGTGCCAGAATTGTATGACTTATAAATAAGACAACACGATATCTTTAAAATTTTACTTTTTGTGATGTCTGTTTCAGTAAAACTCGGTACAACAAGTTCGGACAAAATAGCTTACCCAAAATGAAGTTTCATTTTGGGTACGCTATTTTACCCGAACTTATTCTGATAAACATTAAAATGTTAATCAAATGAATTAATATGTAGACCTTCAGAGAACGACTTGTGAATTCAAAAAAATGCCTTCCTTTCGACATAAATAGAAAAAATTACTTTTCAAGGCAACACATAATAATATTTGTAAATAAACTAGTAGATTAGGGTTTAAAATAGAATGCCATTATTTTGCTATTGTTATATTTAAGTATAGTCACGGTCTTTAGTTTTAAAGACCATATAGTTTAAGTTAAAGTTGTAAAATGAATTACAATTTGTACGATGTTATGATATAGTGTAAAGTTTTCTCGCTACGATTGTTTTAAAATAAATTGTACCTATGACAGGCTTTCAGTAACCACTTTGTACTCGTATACTTACATACCGTGACAAAAGAAGTTATTGTTTTTTTTCTAAATAAGCTATTTTGATTGTTGTATAAATGCTAGAAAAATGAATTTATAATAATCTACATAACTCAATATTTGCCATTGAAAAACAGAGTTAGAACTTTTCATAACAGCACACTAATATGTTAAATATTTCATACAAGCAAGCTGTGTCATTTTTTTTTGAAAGAGTTTCACTTTGTTGAATAATGTTTATTTCTTTCAGTTAAATTACGCTTATGAATATCTAATATAAACCCCTTTATGTGTGAGTTTTAGATGCATTTTTTATTGACCATTCCCTTCCAGTTTTACAGGCACCTCTATAAATGAAAACTAAATTCTTTTTATATTATGTAATATAGTTGTTGTCTTCATCAGATTTGGTGTCTGGTTGGATGTTGGATCTTGATAGATGGGAAAGTACTAGACAAAGTGTGATTTTGTCTAGTACTTTCCCAGGTAGAAATTATCTCTATTGCATTATTCTCGTGACAGTAAGAAGCGTGGCTAATTCGGAGCCATGTTCGTGACTAGCGCGCTTCCTGATGTCTCTATTTTACCTATTTTGGTAAAAAGTTATGACAAAATAGTTGATTTGAGAGAATAGATGTAAAATTCTGTAGATATGTTACGTTCTGCTAGTGCTAATTCAATAAATGGCCTGTGTTTTTTACTACTAAACGCTTTTTTCTTTCTTTTGCAATATACTAATACCTACTTTGAACAACACAGATGGAAAGACGTACCTAGACCGAAGTGTGACCGAAACAACAATTAGCACGCGAAAAACGACCGCAGGCGGCGCCGTTTCGACTATGAGTGAGGTGGGCGGATACAATTAGACACAATTTGAGGTTGCCACTTTCGAGCACCCAGTACCTCCATCCCCTTATTTTTACATCGCTGTTTTTGAGTTAGATTTTTGATCTAGTGAACTTTTTAATTTATCTATAATTTTACCTAATTTCCTAGGGAGAAATATAATAAAATAAAATCCCTTGAACTAGCCTTATCAAGAAAATATGCTTGCAACTTTCGTAACTAAAATTGTAACATTCAGAAATAAAAAATCGAAGACGTAGATCGCTTTATGCACCATTAAAACTTAAGAAAATAACAGAAAATATAATTTCATCAGGAGAAGCACCAATCTGATGTCTCATTAGGTAGGTACTGAAAGTAGTCACTACCGGTCAACCTTTGGGTAAACAGAATAGGCTAGTGTAAAACTTGACGCTGATGTACCAGATATCCCTAGACCTGTGACACTTCATACTTGTTTACCATATTCTATATGTGTATCGCTTAACGTTAGTTTATGTGGATGAAGTCATTTAAGTACTTTATTTTATGAGAGGTTCGCATAAAGTGGATCGATAAATGTTTGTAACCTCTTTACGCCAAAACTACTGAACGTATCGGGCTAAAGTTTGCATAGATGTAGGTTTAGATCTGGAATAAGATGTAGGCTTTTTATTACATAAATCAGTTCCCATGGGATAGAAACAACCACTAAACGTTTCCTCGGAAAAAACAAGACCGAAACCGCGGGTTCTAGTTTCTACAAGACATCTACTAGTTTAGTTACTAATATTATAAATGCGAAAGTTTGTACGAATGCATGTATATAAGTTTGTTACATTTTCACGCAAAAACTACAGAATGTATTGGGTTGAAATGCACACTGGTAATTCTAGTTCCTTAAATCAAACATAGACTACTCTTATCCCATCAGTTCCCATGGGATTACCTTTAAACGTTTCATAGGTACAACGCGTGCGAGCGGGGTGCAGTTAGTGCTAACTAGCCAGAATGTTTAATGGGTATACACAGTGGCGCCACAGAACACCAGCGCAATCCGCTACTTTGAATTGTCTTTTTTTAAATTCACTTTCAAATGACGTATATCAATGCTGACGATTCTCATTTCGTTTACTAAACGTGACGTATTCATTCATTTCACTTTCCGTCCGTTACGTTCACGTTCACTATAATTTCACTTTTAATATGACGCTTAGCTGACGTAGTGTTTTTGGCACTGTCATTTTCACTCTCGATATGACGTCGCGTGACGTAGTTTGTTCACTTTCAATGAATGACGTTCGCACCAAACTTTTCTACTACTTTCGCAGATTCACTTTCGTTGAAAGTGCAAGTGTCCATGACCTATGCTATGTTGATGACGATTTTGACGCTAGACTTACAACCAGCATGACGTGGTTTTTTCACTTTCAATGAATGACGTTACCTGACGTCGGCACCAAACTTTTCTACTACTTTCGCAGATTCACTTTCGTTGAAAGTGCAAGTGGTCATGACCTATGTTATTTTGATGACGATTTTGACGCTACACTTAAAATCAGCACGACGTGGTTTTTTCACTTTCAATGAATGACGTCGGCACCAAACTTTTCTACTACTTTCGCAGATTATCTTTCGTTGTAAGTGCAAGTGACCATGACCTAAGCTATGTTGATGACGATGACAAGACTTTCAATCAGCGTCATGATAAAAGCAAAAGTGGTTTGACGAAAGTAGATTGAAAGTGTATCACCTACTGTAACACTTTTGTTTCTTTCTCTTTTGTTTGGTTCAAAGCATTGTTTACTTTTAGATTTCAATTGTTTTGGCTTATTGTTTTATTTATGCTCTACATTATTACTATTATCAGACTTTGTCGGGTTTTTCTATATTTATAACACCTATAGATTCCTATAAAATGATTGTGATATATGTAACATGCTACTAAAATTGGAATTAAGTAAAGTAGGTACCTACCTTATAAGTTTTTGGTGCAGATTATTTAAATATTTTAAAAGCTACTGGTATTAATCTTATAATCTCTACAATTTAAGTCCGTACGAGGTGTCAACTGCATACAATAGAAAAGAGCACAAGGTCCAGCAAGCGAGAGGTTGCATAATAACTCGACGCAAAGGCTAGCTGATGGGTTGTGAATACATTGATGTGCCAGAAGTGTACAATCCTTTTAGTAACGCAATTATAATCCAAGTTCCAAGTCTGAAGTTCAAGTTTGGAAAATGAAATAGCATTTTGGCCTATGGTCCCTCAGAGGAAAAGAAACTGTTATATAAATTAGCGTAGCATGTGTGTCAAATTATTGTAAACTATGAGGGTGATTCGAATCAAAACTTTCTTTTTAAGATAAATTAAAAGTTTTAAGTTTCTACTTGGAGTTGTCAGAGAGGTATTTTTAAGTTAAAAGCACAGTGGACTCAGGATGCACTTTTTTTAGTAACTCATAACTCAATTACTTTACAATTTAACAATTACAATTTTTATTTAGACAAAAGGAAACTTAAATGAAGGGTCATCGGCTAGGATAGAAGAACCAACCAGGATCTCGGTCTGTGACTTTCAGGCACTGTTTTATTATCTTTTCTGCGCTCTACAAGGAATAAAAATGGCGGAAAAGTAAGAAATTTGCCGCAAACCGTAAATTTTGTTTTATGATCTGTCATAATTAGCCTATGTTACTAATTTCTCAGCTTACGTTAGCGATACCGCTAACTGTTAACCTGAGATATCAGACATTCTTGACCTAGGCTTCTTAGATGAAGCGCCTAGGTCACGAATCTCCGTTCACTGTAATATCTAGAGCACTAGCCATACTTGGATTTAATAATTAAACTAGCTTGAGATTATTTCCTAGATGGAGATAGAACTTATTGACTACCTACTCTGCTAACCTAATGAAAATATTTAAATTTATAAAATTATGTTTTCACATTGTTCGGTTATTTTTGTTTACTATTATTAAAAAACAAACATCATATTCAAATATTTTAATCTATGTTGTCTGATAAACAAATAAATAAACCTATGGTATATAAGATAACAGTAAAAACAAAAATAAAATACTACCTACATATAAAGAGGTCTCCACACACCCAAGGAAGTGCAATAAGATCATTACTGTGTATCTGTGGTCTGATCATAAGTCCATATTCTATCTAAATAACGGTATATCAAAATGTGAATATACTTTAACTTGGACATTGTGGGCCACAAAAGCCTAGGTATGGGCGTTAGTTTGTTGCCACCGCGCATACTTTATAAGAACTTAGCAAATATCACGGGAACTCCGGCCATAAAACGTCTGGTAGATTTAGCCTTTGACAATAAGAACATTATCCATTCTGTTTTTTTTAAGTAAATATAAATTGGTTTGACCACAATGGGTATTAAATTAACCCGATATTTCAATGGAAAAACACCAAGCATCTATGTATATTCATGTAACTCGTCTACTCGAGTAAACTCAATACAGTTTGACATATCGATCGATTAAGCTAATCTATTGGTTGCTTACTATGGACAGTCAACATTCTTATTTCCATACTAAATACTTAGATACCTACCAAGGATTGTGTTCATCAAAGATTATGCTAAGGTTAAACTGCAATGGTCGGTTAACTCGACCGAAAATGACAGATGATGTATGGCCTGAAGTCGATTGGTTCGTAGTAAAAGTCGGCCCAAATGTATCTAAGTTACGTGATTTTTCTTATCCCATAATTAGTATTTAGATTGGCTTCATCGCCTCACCCAACATTATACGAGCGAGACCAATTCAAATGCCTTTCCAATACTGGATCAGATAGGCTCGATTTACGTTTGGCAACAATTAGATCAATTTCCATCAACCAAAAACGGTTCAGACAATTTTAATTCCGATTTTTTTATAAAATGGTGTTAGTAACTTTCGGATAATTTGATAAAGTTTTTTCTTTTACAAGGAAAAAGTGACAGAATAATACAAACAATATCCAAGCAAAGATCAAATAAAAAAATCGCATCTAAATAATTGTCTGAGCCGTTGATCGAAAATGATCAAATAGATGCTAACGGACAGACAGTCAGCGAGGGTTCTATTACTAAGCTTTTGCTGTCTGTCTGTTCATTCGTCCATCTATCCGTCAGTAGTTCGTAGACGGACTGAGTGCGAATCTTGACTCATGATGTTATGATATCGTAAAGAGTCCACCTCTTTACGGTTGCATCTCTTGCAATGTGTGTTGTATTTTGTTGCTCATTGGGTTTTTCTGTATAGTTAAATTGTTTTTTATTACCGTGCTTAGTAAGTTCTGATAAAAACTAGCATCTTTTAAATCCTACTAGGGTAGCTCAATTAGCAAAGCAACAAAAATGTTAATTTGAACATAGACAAAATACGATTATGGTAGTTTTAACCTCTTTTTACGTACTTTGTGGGAAAATTATGACTCCATAAAGAAAACTAAATTATACTAGCTTAACATTTTTGTCCAGCAAAAAGCTGAATATGTAGCTAAATTACTATTTCCTTAGTTTTATAGGAAAGATAATTAGTAGTACCTATAATTGAATAAAAAGCTCATAATTATCTAAGTACTTTACAAACTTCTTGGCATTATAAGAATCCAATAATTTACCTGAATGGTTTGTCTCAGTATTTGTAAATACCTTTCTGGTTTCTGAATTGAATTTGTCTTAATCCTTTAGTTAGTTTATTAGTTAGGCGGTAAGTTTACGGCGCACCTTTTTCAAATCCTTCATTCTCAGACCTACTTGACGGATCCATTTACTTTGTAAATTCAGATTTCCCAATATTGGAAGGATCATAAATAATTTTCATTTATTATTTTGTAAGTGAGTCTTGCCCGAGTTGGTTCATAGCGAGACTAAAACTGTTTTGTAATGCAATAAATAGCTTTTGATAGAGTGAAGCAAGCCGTTTATTATGCGAATAGTCTTCATAATATCGAATGCAGATGAATTCTGAATAATTTTCTATCTCTATTCGCTATTGACCCATTTGAAATGGAGCTTATCTGTTGATAATTCATGGAATAATAAAATTACTTACAATCTGTGAGTTTACATTGGTAGGTAATGCTTCCAATGTATGTAAAATTGGCAAAAGATTAAAGATAAAATACGAAGGTAACGTAAGGTGCCTGTATGTGGTGCCATGTATGTGTATTTAATGTGCCTGTATGTGGTGCCATGTATTTGTATTTGCGTTGCTAAATGCTGGCAAAAGACCAAATGCACCGAGCCAATAAAAGAAAATAGTTATTTGAGCGACGCTTTTTGGAAAATCTACGTAATAATTTTGCTGTAATTTCTTGTTTATTTGAAGTACAGATAGGTCTAGGAGTTCGCAAACCAGCAATTTAAACTGAAAAGGATTCCTTATTTTCACGTTATAAGGTTTAACCAATTTTTTTCTTGTTAATGTGCAGGTACTAGTGACATTGTTACACAGGGCATAAGGGATACCTTGCCTACATGTGGCTTAGCCATGGGACGATTTCTATACACAAAAAGCTTTAAGTTATCAGTTCTAAGGTTCTATCCCGTAAGCACAATTTATCTGTCAACCACGCTTGGTTGTATGCAACTTTGTTTCGCTGCCTGCAAACTTTGAAAAATTACTTCATATTAACTAATACATAAACAATCTAGGCTATTTAAATATATTGTTCTATAGCAGTAATATATATATAGAAGCACTGCAAACAATGAGGTTGTAAGCTCCTTATAAGCAACAATAAAATCTGATCTTGCGCCCATCAAGTATCCCATAAGCGAGCAAAGCTCGTTTACTTTTCAAAAAGGTTATTTTCCTGAATTTGTGCTGCACTTGACCTTGAATAACAAGCTCTGAGGCAATTGGTTCTGATGATTGCATCACCTCGTTTTACCCAAACAGGGATAACTTTTATTTTATGAATGATGGGTGGAGTCAATGACACTTTAGTTGGCAACAAAACAAGGTATTTCTTTTCATCCTCAAATTTTGTTTTCAAACACTAAACAAAATGCTCGGTCTTGTTCCTGTAGACAAAACCCTTTAACTCGAATAATAAGTAGGAACGTACTACTTAGGTACCTACTTATAAGCGAAGTAAGTATGTTTACATGTATGTGTACATCTTTGAATGATAAGAAAAACATTTTTATATCGTGAATAGCTAGCTGTTAAGTGCTATAAAAACAGAGAAGATGTCTACAAGACACCTATTCACTCCTGTCTTGAAGAGACCCAGGTTGTAGTTGGCCGGATTAAAAGAAGCAGGCAAAAAGAGTTTCAAACGTTAGCGGAACGAATGAGATTAGTTTTTTTTTAATTATCATAAAAAAATTATCAAGTTTCACCATTACTAATTTCAGAAATACAATTAGTTCCTACTTATTTTCATCTGATAAATAAACCACGCCATCTTTTGTCAGCAGTCTACACCGATCTTGGTTTATTGGCCAAGTTTTAGTTCGAGCAATGCTAACCGTTCACTTCAACCGCAAAGACAACTCAAGCGCAAGTAAGGTAAAGAGTTTGCTTGTAGCTGCGTGAACATTGCGATAGATGGTGCTATTTTTAATCCAAGATTTTGACTTAAGCATAGTCTGTAATACCACAGGTCTATGCAAGACGATCATCATGATAGTGAAATGATTTATTTAGGTGTGTTTTACGTAGGTAGCAATACTGTAGGCGACAGGAAATAGTTATACACCGGATGCCTCATGTGGCAGTACAATTTATCCTTTTGGTTTCATAGTTTTTAATTACAGGCAGAATAATCCCATATAAGTTTCCATTCAGTTATACATAAAGGTATGACAATGATGATCACAAAAGTATTTTATAATTTAGTAGTTAAAAGTTAGTAAAGTGACCTATCTCAAGAGGTTATTTAGTTTGAATAATACCTAGGTAGAAACTAACAACAAAAAAAAAGTACTTTTATGAACTCTACACACCGAACGCGTCGAGAACCCGACAGGGGCCAAAATTCACTAAATCAATTGCTTCACCATATCAACGGTATCGGCTCATTTTGGTATTTTACTTTTGATGTAAGACGCGTATAAAAAAATGTCAAGGTTGCCACCATTCTTTCAATCTCTTCGTGTAAATCGTACCGCACTTATTTTATCCTATACCACTGTCATAATAAAGTGTTTGGTTAGCATAATTCGGTTGGTTGTTAGCGATTTATGAATATTATAGGCGAACGACTGTGTCTTGTCAAAGTGTCGGCACGCGTCGGCGACTATTTTGTAGGAGACAAGGCCGTATACAGAAAGAAAGCTGGAAACTTATAAGCGCTTACCGGCGCTTGACAGGCTTAAGGCGCATACAGGAGCCAATATGACAGCACCACCTATTTTATCATATTATTACGTTTAACATAGGAAATTTTAAAAAGCCGTCGTACAGTTTTTGGTATCTATTATAAGATATTTTTTGATACTTCTGTAATAATTTTATCTTATACAGTTCAGGAGGAGATGAATTTGGTGGCCAAAAAGCGCAACTTCGTATCTCTGTCTAAGCTTTACAAAATGATACTATTACAGAGGCATTAAAAAATAACATTAAGGCCCATACACCAGCGAAAGTGGCGCCCCCAACTATTATATCTTATTATTACGTTGAACGCAGGAATTTTTAAAAATCCTACGTTCAGTTTGTGGTATCTGTTATAAGCTATTTATTAATGCCTCTGTAATAGTTTCATTTTGTAAAGCTTAGGAAGAGATACGAAGTTGCGCTTTTTGGCCACCAAACTCTATTTTTGCATCTCCTCCTAAACTATATGAGATAAAATTATAAAAGAGGTATTAAAAAATAGCTTATAATAGATACCACAAACTGAACGTAGGATTTTTAAAAATTCCTATGATACACGTAAAAATATGATAAAATAGGAATTGCTGTCAGATTGGCTAGGATATGCGCCTTAAATAGATACCACAAACTGTACGATGGATTTTTAAAACTTCCCGTGTTTATCGAAATAATAAGATAAAATAGATGGGGGCGCCACTTTCACAGGTGTATGCGCCTTGAGGTACTCTGACGTTTTCCTATTTCTATCCTAACCTTCGCTATGGTATTTAGCAAAAACTTTATCCGATGATCTAAACTAAATGAATATTTGGTCGATCAATGAAAGAGGAGCTTGTTTATGGTGTTTATTAACGTGAGAAGAACTTCTTTGTGCGCGTAATGCCCTACTTTCAAATGGTGCTAATAAAAGTGCAACATGTTACAAATTATTTAGAGCTATTTAGCCTGAACTACATATATTAACCACACGCAAGGTATTGTATATTACTTTTTTTTAACAACGAATTGTAGAGAGTCCAAAGTAGTGCTTTTATTTACAGGCAACCTTGGAATAGAATTAACTGGACCTACTCGTAGAAAAAATCTCGTCCCGTAAAAGTACTAAATACCTCAAATACTAAAACAATTTTTTACTTAGTAGTGTCACCAGAAATACAATTTATTACACAATAGGATTATTAGCTTTTCCGTATTATTCTCAAACTCAAACTCAAACTCAAAAATGCTTTATATCCATAAATACTATAAATGTACACTTAGAAAAAGTCAAATCATATTAAAAAATACACTGACACGGAAATAAAGTGGTATTTTTGATTTCGATCGCTTCGCTATGTAGACTTCAGTAAAGAAACGACGAAGAAACCTTTAGCCTGTTAGTTGTTATCTTTCGAGTTGGAGCAAAATCCGACCAAAGCTTTTTTATCCTCTAGATAAACTGATATTTTATAGTAAGCCTTTTTGCATAGAAAAGTTTTGACAGTTTGTTTGAATTTATTTACTGATAATTTTTGCAGCTCAGTAGGGGTTGCCCTTTAAAAGATACATATATTTTATGCAGCCTACTTGTGGGTACAGCGAGTTTTACTTTTATCACCACACCTCAACAGCTTTTATTGGTCCACTGCTGGATGCAGGCCTCCCCTGATAAGCAACAAGTACCTATCACGGGAAAAGCTAATTCATTTGATGCACTATAGATATATTAGCTGGCAAAATCCAAATAGCTCACTCATAATCATGGTTGACGACCTCTGTGGCGCGGCGCGCATAACACAACCTCTGCTTAGCTTGGGGCTAGATAATGCTGTGTGACTTGTCCAGCATTATTATTTATTTATTTATTTATTATGGTGCCAGACATCTACAACCGGATACCTACTTCCATTACTGCAGTTCCCAACTTTAACATTCAAATCAAGTTTAAAAAAGTGGCTTATCGAGCAAGCCTTCTATACAGTTTTGTTTTTTAAAGTTCTTTATTTAACATAAAAGTTTTACATCGTAGATTAACTAACTTCTATACAGTGGAGGAGTTTTTGTGTCTAAAGATTTACCCAATTAATTCTTTATATTTTTTTTACTGTATGTATGACATATTTTTAAACATATTATTAATTTGTTATTTGACCCATTTTTAATTTTGACTGTGTATTTAAGTTTACTTGTGTACCATTATTAGTGTATTGTGTACTTACACCGTTTTGACATATACATACATATATTATCTTATATCAATAAATGAATCTGAAGCTGAATCTATTCTAATAGTGACATTATGTCATAGGGAGATAAGTTTTCTCTATGACATTACTGGTTGTATCAAGCAGTTCCGTTACAGGGTATTGATTCATCTATGCATACTTATAAATATATTTATGTAAATTTTGTATTCAACCTTGGATCTACGTGCACCTAGATAATTCATTTCCTTGGCCTACTGGCATGTCCAATGTAGTTAGTTTTTCAGCTGTTTCTTCTATCAATAAAGATCTCGAAGTTTCTATGTTAAATCATGTGGAAATTTCGTGCTACAATTTTCTATAGACCCTATTTGCGACCGACGGGTGGCCCTTTGAAATAACCGCTCTACTTATAAATTCTTTGTACTTACTTTCGTTTACGCAACGTAATTATTATCAGTTTATATTGTTACATTTTCAACATGCAACAATGTGTTATCAAGACGTAGATAGTTTTTTTAATTATATTTACTGCAAGAAACTTACTTGAACTTTCCGTAGAACAAACTACCCACTTAGGTACATATCAAATAGCAAAGAACACAATTAATAAGAATAACAAATAATTTACACTTACGTAATTTTTTATTATTATATTATACTTATTTATTATTTTTTTATTATTATAAACGGAGTTTGTCAAACCTTTTAGGTAGTTTTGAAATCTCTACAATATTTTTTTTGTGAAACTCGTATAATAATAGTTGGCAAAATTCAAACATTTTCTAAGCATATCAGATTCCTTTTCTATCAATCATAATACGCTTAGCAATAAAGTGATTGCTGCGCTAACAGTTTGATACATCGATCAGCAATTATGGAACCTTTGTTCTTATCATCAGCTGCTCTAATGAAGGGTTTACTGGAATTGCTGCGAGGCTAAGAGACGTACTGCAGATTTCACGAGGGGGCTACTCACTGACAAATTGGTTTAAGTGCCAATAAATTGGCAACTGATCAGTTACCATATTCTTAGATGTTAAAACTAAAACGAAACACCACACTATGTCCATACTATGTCCTTCAATTTAAAGCTTCCAAACATAAAGTGCTTTTTAAAATTTTATTTCAGTAATTAGCATAATGTATATCTATTTGTTTTATTTTTAAATACAATTATGACAGCCTCACTGAAGCAGATTCCCATCTCGGAACAAAAGTTTGTACGATCTGCAAATATTTGTTCAGGGTGTTCTGGTAATTTTCTATGTACATACATCACATCACACTTCACACTTCACACTTTCACACTTTCACACTTTCACACTTTTCACACTTATATTATAAATGCGAAAGTTTGTATGGATGTATGGATGGATGTTTGTTACCTCTTCACGCCAAAACTACTGGACGGATCGGGCTGAAATTTTGCATACAGGTAATTCTAATCCTAGAATAAAACATAGGCTACATTTTATCCCATTAATCTGTTCCCGTGGGAAGGGATGAAAATTACCTTTTAATGTTTCCATATTATCTATGTAACGTCAACTGTATTATGTGTATCAGTCATCCCCATAACAAAAGCTCTGTTTAGCTTGGGGCTAGGTGATACTGTGTGTATTATCGAGCATTATTTGTTTATTAAGCTATTGCATAGCTTCTATCGCGGGCCTTGAGCGCGGGGACCGAATCCAGAAATTCCGTAACGAAAAAACCTTAACGTTTGTCTCTTTAGTTCAGCAACTCGCCTCTAGATGGCATTGCAATAGCTTTACCGCGGCAGTCCCCGAGTGCCACACGTCTTTTTTTATTTATGAATGACCACTTTGAACATTGACAACTTCAAGGATACCAGTATTCGGACATGGATAGGTATATCCGAGAACTACTTTTTAATGAAAACCTTGCTCACCTGAGCATGGTTTTTGCTAAACAGTCACACATTATATACACTATAGGTATATAGCTTTGCAGCTCTCAAATTGCATGCAAGGGGGCAACAGGCCCATACATTACCACCTTCATTATGTCTTTCCGTGCAATGTACGTTACCTTGTTCTATTTCTGCAACCGGAACATCGCCAATTTTGAACTAATTATTAACGTGCCGATGGAATTGGGAAATCATTGTTGGGTGCAGTCGATTTACTGTGAATTACCTATAGGTCTCAATACTCAATCTAGTATACTAATATTATAAAGAGGACACATTTGATTATTTGTTTGTATTAAATAGGCTCTGAAACCACTAGACCTATTTTTTTTTTAAACATTTTAAAGCTTACTTTTCAGGGAGTGATAACACAGGAACGGAAACTACGCGGGTGAAAACGCGAGGTGCTGCCTGCCTATACTCAATATATTATTATGTATTTATTGTTGTCATCACATTGGTAAGTCTTATATTTGTCAGAGGTAAGTGAGTTTGTTTGGATGTAGGCGGTAATCTGCTAGAACCAAACAACGGATGGTTGTCCATTGCTCGTATGATTTTGAAACAAACATAACCTTGCTGCAAGCCATGTAATTTGTTATTACTTATTACAATTACAATTTTAAATATTAACATCTCTTATTGGAAGGTAGAACATAATTGAACATTTATTATTATATAAGATCTATAACAGTTGTACATCTCATATAATAAAAAATGGGTACATTTACGTATTTCATGGAAATAGCCAAGGTCACTTATGCTTGTAAAGATAATGATAAAGATTTTTTTATTTATTTTATAATATCGGTTACAGTAACTGTAACCGATATAATGTTGTATTCAATTAAATAAATAAATCTATATCATTATTTTTATAAGCATAAGTGACCTTGGCTATTTCCATGAAATACGTAAATGTACCCGGCCACTGAGGCTAAGATTACAAAGTGAAAAATAGATATTAGGCCTTACCTGGGAAAGGTAGGCTCAGATTCCATCATGGTCGAAATTTTGTAGAATATTATTAAATTTCTTATAACGTACACAAGCTTACGGTAATAACGGTAACTGTACAACCGACACAACCTACGATCAAATTGTCAAGGCTGAATACCATCACACCCTATACTGGTATTCATTAAGTTGGACCTATGTCCAACAGTGGAGCTCGCTGCATCCACCATCCGCCCGTAGTTTCGCAAGTTGTCATCCCACGTGGTCGAGGAGTGTCTTTTAAATTTGACGAGTCGCGAAAAGACAAGGTAATTGAGTCTGAATATGTAGAGAAAGATAGACCGTGTAGAATACATAGCTTAGAATTTGCACCACCTCAACTCTTCCCGTAGGTTTGAGATGACTAAAGGATGTCCACCGGGGGCGGGCAGCAGCTTCTGCAGAACAATTTTACTACTGAAATGCGACGCCTATTCCGCATGCTCGGCGTGGGGATTATGGGCACTACCCATAGCCATATCATTTTTTTTTTATTATAAGGTTGGACCATTCACACAGCATTATCTAGCCCCAAGTTAAGCAGAGCTTGTGTTATGGGTACTAGATAACTGATATACATAATACAAGACGCTATATAGATTGATATCTTTTGTTATACATAGAAAAAATTCCAGAACGCCCTGAACAAATGTCTGCAGATCGTACACACATTTGTCCCGAGGCGGGAATCGAACCCGCAACCTCCTGCGTCCGGAGTGGTCCGGTGGACCTTCGCCCACCGCGCCACGCAGGTCGTCATGAATCATGAAAACCGTTATCAGAAAGAGGTCAGCGTTCATCGGTTTACCGTTAGATATAGACTTAGTAGTAGGTATGTAGAAAAAAATATAAACATTCTTGAAAACGTATGTGACCATGGCCTTCATGATATTATTATGTTCGGTCATGTAAGCTATTCATATTTGGAGCATTTCTAATTCAAGGAAACTCAAAAGTTAGCCTGTTAACTATCAAATTTTATAACATGACATAAAATAGCATGTTCAATTTGTGTACAAACATAATGCAATGTACGTTATTTTTGGTTACGTATGTAGATTATAACAAACTTTATCACATGCAAAGGAAATCCTGACTTAAAAAAACTCATAAATATGACAAAAAGGCATATTATTAAAGGAAGGAATAAAAGGAAACGGTATTTACACTATAATACGTTACGAGTATAATCTTTTTTCGGTTAAAGTTATTTTGGAATTGGTCCAGCTCGATAAATTACGTTTTCGCTTTTACTTTCTTATTTTATTCTTTCGGATCATTAATTCTAGTTTAACTTTGATCATTCTTCTACATCTCTATATTTACACTGCTGGACGAAGGCCTCCTCTTGTTAAGCACCTTATCTGTTTTTTATATAATATTTTATTTTTATCATAATAAAATTACCTTTATACAGGGTGTGGCAAATTTTTGGCCCCTTAAGGGTAGCTACCGTTTCTTTTGTAGTTAGAAGGTTTTGTTCTGAGGAACTTTAACTTTCAATATTCTTTTCTTCAAAATAAAACAGAAAGTTCCTCAGAACAAAACCTTCTAACTACAAAAGAAACGGTAGCTACCCTTAAGGGGCCAAAAATTTGCCACACCCTGTTTAACCATGGCCAATTTCCAAATCCTCCAATTATAATTGGTATAACTATAAAAAAAATTATAATGAAGGCATGGGGTGTTATAAATAATTTTTATGAATAAATAAATTTAAATAAAAAACTAGGATTAGATACCGTATTATTTTAAAATTAGGCATATAAAAAAGATGTGTTCATATTTTATAGTTAATGATGATTCTATTAGCGAATGCCTATTATTAGCTTTCTGTGACTATTTTAATTATATTGTAATTAGTTAAGCTGATGGCAATCCGAATTAAATAAATAAATTAAATAATATTGGGAATACTGCCCATAAACCCCTCGCGGGACATGCAGGTTGGGTATTGCAGTTTGGTAATAAAAAAAATCTGCGGCTTTGCTGCCCGCTTAAGAGTGTGCAATAATAATAATTTAAAACACGTAATTCAAGATAAAATATAATAACATTTTCTTAAATATAAAGGTGGTAGTTTTCACAGATTCTGAGATAAATAACGATTTTTAAGTACAACTTTGAAGTAAATTGCTTACACTCTTAAGACCCCCGCGAGACGAGTCGGTGTGGTGATAATTCTAAGCCGTACCTTTAAAGCTCCTTGTACCATACCACCTGTTACCATAAACTGTCCAGTTTAGAATATTCATAGCATGGTGAAACCTCATAATAATTGTATCGACTTAAATGAGTGATTTCGATCAACAGGACTGAAATCACTTTTCCTTTGCATAATGTTATATCTAAGCAGGTGTCGGTATGGTGGTATAATGCAATTAACCATTTTATTAATAAAGCAGACTACATCACACGAATATAATCTTTTCACGCCCAACCTACAAGAATATGGGATGTTATTGTTATACAGAGTGTCACATAACATTGTGTTCAGAGCCGAAATAGGCGATTCAGTTTTTTTAAATATCGAATATTTTTATATATATATTTATCAATCAGTCAGTGGTCACATCAATGTCGCTGATAAGATTCTGTATAATAATAATGCTGTAATTGTGCATTTGCTCGCCCTGGATTGCGTCGGCGGCTTTGTCGACTATAGTCTATGCGTAGACTCCATTAGGCTAGCTAAGATTATGTTTCCTCGTTTGTCTTTATTAATAACAAATCTAGTCTAGTTTATTCAACAGGTATAATTTATCAAAAGCCAATTATTTAGTTTTATTGTGATGTAATCAAAAACATAATTCCAAAAATGCACGCACCCTCCACCCTCCACACTCGGCGAGGATTTTTAGAATGGCTTATTTCTATGTATGTATACTATGTATATTATTACTACCTATCTAATATACTGACTAATTTATCATTATATATTTATGATTTAAAGTGGATATAAAGGTGCAAAAATATCTGTCAAAAGGTCTTTAGTTTTGGCGACACCTGAATTAACCTGCAAAGATCTTTGCAATGGATTTAAGTGGACCTAGGAATTTTCTTGAAGGTAGGTGGGCTAGGTAATAAAAGGCTAAGTAAATAATGGTGTTAATTCAGATGTCGGCAAAACTAAACAAAACATAATTAACAGCATCAGAAATTATGCCATTCTTTTTATAGTGATCGCAATAATCATATGCATCATTTTTGGTGCTGTTGATTAAGTTAAGTTTAGTTTTAGTGGCATCTGAATTGACATAATTATTATTATCAAAATGACTTGTTCTTATTTTGACATTTATTAATTATCACCTACTTTCTGCCTTCTAGAATTGATATGACTGATAGTCGTTACTTCATTAATTATAGTAGACCCTTTGGTACCTATTTAAGATCACGCCCAATTCCAGTTTGCCAACCGGCTTGTTCATCATCATCATCAGCCTAAATTAGTCCAAAGCTGGCCTTCCTTAATCAACGACCTCTGTGGCGCGGTGGGCGAAGGTCCGCCTGTGACTCCTACCGATCCGCCTGCGAAACCCACCTCGGGACAAAATTGTTTATACGATCTGCAGATATTTGTTCAGGGCGTTCTGGGTGTTTTATATGTATAATAACGTCTCATACGTCAGGCCACTGCAAAATAAAGTGGGCAAAAAACACTTTTCCTAATTTTAATTTAGATTGTACATAATATTAGATGGTAAATTATATACTAATTGGCATACAATCTGTTAGTATATTTCATTGTCATTGCAACGACATAATTTTTATATATAACTCTTTTAATAAATTTGAGAAATATCGGTGTTTTCATATGACGCGCCGATTTTTCGCAAAGCCATCCGTGAGTGCTCGAACATTTGCGACATTTCACACAAATAGCCGCGACATTTGAGAGGATAAAAAAATATCTATCTATATAGTGTATTGTTTTATGTATCAGTTATCTAGTACCCATAACACAAGCTCTGCTTAGCTTGGGGCTAGATAATGCTGTGTGGTTTGTCCCACATTATTTATTTATTAATCAGCGTTATAAATACATATCGCAGAACAACAGATACACACAAAATATCCATAAGCCGACATAGGTATCCAAATTGCAGTGCCACTAACAACCCTCGACCGATCGTACGTCACAGCGCGTGGAGCAACCAATGCTTGATATAAATACAGTGCATGGCCGAACATGTATCAGTGCCAGGTTAGTTCCACTCCTGTCAGTGACTGAAGAGGAGGAAAGTGACTGTTAAAGGATTACCAGAATGTGTACCTTCCAAGTAAGTGATGTGGATAGTTTCGTTGGAAGTTTTTGTTGAAGATTAAGAAGAGTTTTGTTCAAGATTATTTGATTGTTAATAAAAAACTAAAACCCGACTTTGAATCCTTTAGTTTTTAGGCTTTGCGGGTTAAGCGATTTCTCGGGACTAACTAGGGAACAACAACTCCTCAGGGCCATCCTATAAATGCATGGTAAAAATATATTAATTCCTCGGGAGTAAAATGAGAGTAATTTTGTTCGAGGAATTACTATTTACCCCAAAAGCCTTTAATGTTGACTTTGCCAGGTAAACAGTAATTTCTCGGGAATCAAAAGGGAGTGGATTTTTAAGCATTCGTAAATACAAAATACAAATCCAAAAAATCACCAAATCAAACCAAAATAAATCCAAACAATCAGGAAATGATTAACTAAACTACACACACTATTAAACTACAATGATTAACTACTAAACGGCGAAATCGACGAACATACACCATAAACAAAAACGTTACTTAATATAGATGAAGATAGAACCTCCTCCTTTTACGCAGTCGATTAAAAATAAGTAACATGTTATTCTCGGATTTATTCTTTATCTATTTAAGCAAAATTTAATTTTGTTCTTTTCAGTATTTTTTGGTTACAAATCAATCTTATTTTATTACAGAACGAAATCTACTATCACACGGTACACTAAAAAAGGAGAGCTATACGGAATCTATTAATATAAATACCTATCTCTCCCTAACAACCTATGTTGGTCCACAGCTGGACTCAAATTTTATAAAACCAGCAAATAATATCCGTATTAGTAATTTTGCTCAGATTTAGGCTACGATTCAGTCATGCCACATTCGTCCACTGTTGAACACACGACTTCCTATGATAATAAACAAAAATACGGTAAAATTCGAACACAAAATCAACGAATCAAAAATTACCTCCATAGAGCGTTATATGATTATGTGAGTCATAAATCGATTGTTAATCTCAGTTCAAAAAGCACCACACCTAATCCAATGTAGTGCGTATAGAAAGAAAATAAATATTTAGCAATCGTTAGAAAACAATATTACGCCCATAACAATAAATTGCAATAACTTGCTCGTAACTAGGGATACCTATCATTTGCTGATGTTACCTAACCCAATATTTAACTATTGCCTAATGTATAATTGTTGAAAAGCATCGGAAAATTCACTAGTACACACGCACGAAAGCATAAACGCATATCGAATTAAAATAGGTTCGTACTACATAGATCTGTTTTTTTTATGAACACCAATATAGCAAATTATAAGTTACATTACAAGCAGTTTGAAATTGACCCGTTCAAATCAAATCATTAAAAAAAATTGCGTATCAACCATCTGTAGTAATATTTAGCTACGGATCGAGTCTTTGTCAACAATGCAAAAACACCAAAAACTTAT
This sequence comes from Eupithecia tripunctaria, assembly GCA_955876795.1. Lineage (NCBI taxonomy): Eukaryota > Metazoa > Arthropoda > Insecta > Lepidoptera > Geometridae > Eupithecia > Eupithecia tripunctaria. The sequence continues at coordinate 11,861,260 of OY041604.1, forward strand.
TGATTTTTTCAACATCTTGTTAGGTATTACTCGTAATATTGTCACGTTCAGTTGCGTTCAATTTATTGTCAGCGGGTGATATAACTTACATACTAAACGACTATAACTAAAATGATAATTGATATGGCATTAGGTAAATAAGGATACAAAGAGACGCTTTTTTGAAAAAATGTGTAGGTTTTGGATAGAATTATTTTTTACTTGCGTCTTTTGCGAACCGCTTAATGATGATGTTTTTCGTGAAGGGTTGAGACGTTGGTGTTCTTCAAAGACTTAACAAAGACCATTCATAATGGAGCATTAAATAAATAAATAAATAATAAATAAATAACTAATGCTGGACAATTCACACAGCATTATCTAGCTATGATAACTTGGTTTTTCATTTTCATATTTTTATAACATAGCATTTTTGACGCAACTGAACAGTTCAAAATTGAATAGCTACCAACTGCTCTACTTGGTCAACTGTCGCAAATAGGTATACGCAACATAAATTCCGATGAAATTATGATAGATTGGTACGTAAAGTAGATGTGGAAAATCGCTTTAACTATGCTTGAGTTGGTACTTAGGATTACTTTAAGTTGGTTATCTATTTTTAACTTCTGTCTGGATAATCACATCAGAGGTAAAACCCCTGTGTTAAAAATCCTACCGTCTGAGAACTTCAGTTTTATGTAGCTTAAATTTGCTACATTTAGAACCAAGAAATACTTTGCGATTAACAGAAATAAGTATTTTTGGCAATGGGGTACATCCCGTATCTCTATTGAGGCGACTCTCTAGACCTCAACCTCAACAACCGGGGTGCCGGCTAGACGCAGGTCTCACCTAATAAGCGCCTTGTTGGCGTTTATCACATGGGGAGTAATGCCTATAATCCCCACACTAGGTAGGCGGGTTGGGGATTGCAGTTTGGTAGTACAATTGTTCTACAGGGGGCATTGCTGCCCACCCTCCAGACCAGACGCTACCTATATCTATCAAATTTTGAATTATCGCAACAAATGACAAAACGTTAGGGGTAGATCGTTAATAACTGCCAATAAAACGTCACTCACAATGACTTTAGTTAATACGTGATCATGTTGCATGCAACTGTTCCAAGATAATGGAAAACCCAAAACAAAACAGTATTATTTTATATTAAAATCTAAAAAAATGTTTTAAAAGTTAGGTTTATTGTTTTCATTTAGTTCAGTTTTATTGTTTTCACCTTAGGTTAATTGTTTTTTGCTATTCGACCTTTTACTATCTTCAAAATAGATTAACCTACTCAACAATGGGAGATAATGAGATAGATAATGCGTTAATTACAAAAATATTGAGCTGATACTTCCTACGTTTGTTCTTTGTTTTAGATCTGATATGTAGTGGAATATTATCGGATAAACTATTGTATTTTAGAGCGACGTTAATTGATCGACCCCTCCAATTCCCCTCCGTTTCCCCCTCGGGCCGTGGATGTCGTGAGAGGCGGTTAACGGAACCAACCAGAGGAAGGGCATCAGCTTTCTTGTATTTTTAATACAAAAAACTGCGACCACCAATCCGCCTGCCAATAGTGTTGATTATGGCAAAACTCCTTTTGTTTGGAGGAGGCACGCTAAGCAGCTGACTTGTTTGCCAAGTGAATAAAAATATATTGATTTAGTTCGAAATATAAAGAGATTTTGTAGGGAACTCGTGATAACTTTAAATTATAGAGAGGTTCGAAGTATCGCAAGTTTGAATTAACGTAAGTCGACTATATTATACTCGTATTTATGTATTAATATATACTAAATATTTTATTGATCCTGAAGTGATCCATTATTGTTGGGACTGGTATTTTCAAAGGCTTAGTATTATTGAGTAATTTAAAAAACTTAAAAACAGGTTTGTACAATGGCGAAAACTGAAAACTATGAACTATTGATCTACATACCCCATTTAAACCTGTTCACAACTAAGGAATTCGGAGTCAGTTGTTAGTTTTTTCAAAACAATCAAATTATTATTCCCGCGCTCTGTCATGCTGATCGATTACTATCTTTTTCATTTGATTGACCTGAAACTAATATTTTTGCAGGTTTTAGTACTGGTGGCCGTGTGCGCAGCAGCGAGCGGAGGTTACATTGGCCAAGGGTACGGCGGTTACAGTGGATACTCTGGTGACGGTGGCTATGGTGGATACGGGGGCTACAGTGAACATGGCGGTGGAATAGGCCATGGAGACTATTACGTAAGTATATACTTCGTTACGTACCTACATTATCGAGATCATATTAACAAAATAATGGCCATGTCCCTAGCTGAAGATCAAATTAAGGCACATACACCAGTGAAAGTGGCGCCCCCACCACCACAGGTGGCACCTATTTTATCATATTATTACGTTAAACATAGGATTTTTTAAAAATCCATCGTACAGTTTGTAGTATCTTTTATAAGTTATTTATCTCTTTATATGTATATACCTCTGTAATAGTTTCATTTTGTATAGCTTAGGCAGAGATACGAAGTTGAGCTTTTTAGCCACCAAACTGTTTTTTTAACATCACTTCCTAAACTTTGAATGATAGCTTTTAATGGAAACCACAAAATGTACGATGGATTTTTAAAAAATCCTTGAGACAGTCGATCCTGTATGCTTCGAGCTGCTTGTCTCAACCTCAACCTCAACAGCCTGTATTGGTCCACTGTAGGATGCAGGCCTCCCCTTGATAAGCTCCGTTTATTTAGTCTTAAAGAAATAATATTGAGAATTTTTTAAAGGATCAGAAGATAACCTAGTGTTTTGCGCACAATAGGCCTGACGACTCCAATTTTTTTATGACGGACTCATTAAAATTTTAATGAGTCCGTCAGTCAGATTATCAGAAGATATTGGAAACGTATTTTTTCTTCTTTTGATTAATCAAAAAACTATTCTAGTAGTGTCACACTTTTTACTGAGCCGTGATATCACTACCGTCAAAGTTTGGGGGGGGGGGGGGGGGGGGAGCAAACTTTGACGCGCTTTATTAATGTAATTATTTGTTTTATTGACAAAAGAAAAAATACGTTTCCAATATCTTTTGATAACTTAACTTGGTAGTTTTGAGTCTACTATAAGTCTGATTAAAAAAAAACTGTGGAGCATTCTTTTGTTTAAAGAGTAGCAAGCATCAAGAAATAATTTTGAGAAATTCAATAAAGAACCCGGAAATAAAGTGACATTTCGTAACATTGATTAAATTAGGTATTAAATTGTTAGATTCTTGATTGATTTTTAGTGTAGTTATTTATTATTTAGTCCTTGAGATAATGATGAAGACATTTGTATTATTTCCAAAAGACAATGTTCATGCGAAGGTTGACAATAAGCAATAGAAAACAGCCGTCCGTAACGGTTATGGTGGATAGGCACCATAACCCCATATTACGACATATTGGTAAGCAAACATTAGTATCTGTTTCTTACCTGCAATGCTGCACTGCTCACGTAAAATCTTTCGCAATCATTGGTACATAGGTAATTTTGACATATCGACACCGATACAAATCAACCAACCGAGTTTATTTAATATTGGGGGCTGTTTAAGATTGGAGTGGATGGCCAAATCCAAAACCATGAGAGTTCGAGTTATGACGGCTTCGGTCTATTAGGTCTTATTCCCCGAATGTTCAGTCTTTGAAAGTGTTTTATCTGCAAAACAATTTCCCAAATGTTTTATTCCCCGAACGTCTACTTACCGGCAGGTCTATTCTCCAAATGTCCATTACCCGTTTTATAAGAAAAAAAAACTTAACTGGTATTTTTTTTTATCTTAGACTTTTGCAAATTAAACTCAAATATTATTTATTTCCTTAAATAAAACAAATGTACACGTAGAAAAATAAAACTAACACGGAAATCACACTAATATTATAAAGGCGAAAGTTTGGATGGATGTATGGATGGATGTTTGTTACCTCTTCACGCCAAAACTACTGAACGGATCTTGCTGAAATTTTGCATACAGGTAATTCTAATACTGGAATAAAACATAGGCCACTTTTTATCCCATAAATCTGTTCCCGTGGGATGAAAATCGCCTTTTAATGTTTTCATAGGAACAACGCGTGCGAAGCTGCGGGGCGCAGCTAGTTAAGTGATAATTTTGATATTTGCAGGAAATTTATGTTCAAAATAATAGGATCTAATATTTTTGACTAAGTTCCAAAGTGGATTCTCTTTAACAAATCATATTATTATATTTTGGGCTAAAGGCTTGTGTCGATTGTCTATCATTATTTTTGTTAGGAAATCCTGTAACACCAAGAATTTCAATATCAACTTTAATCGTCGTAGATTAAGCATTTTTAATCCATACTCGTACATCCAATATAGGACTAATTATTAAGCAGACGTGAAGCGCGTTGAAGTCTTTTATACTACTTGATTGACACTTTTAGAATAGAAGGAATAGAAAAGAATATTACTTTATTTGTAACTTAATCAACAAAAAAATATATTATGTGGCTTAAAATAAAAGACAAAGCATTTGTTGATTAGAGTCACAAAACGGTCTCTGTCTCAGCAAGAGCTGGTTGGAAGCACGTTACAATCAACGCTGGTCTTCCGACAGAGCCATTTGGTGGTGTCACGGATGATCTACTAAGACACAAAAAAATCAAAGAATATAACGATAAAAACATACAAAAACATAAAAACAAGCAACGGTTGACAAATTCTTTTGTTCTTACAAATTCTTCTCTTGGTATAATGTTTTATGTATATGTGATTAATTCGTTTGTTTTCTATTTTTTTCAGGCACATCCTAAATACTCTTTCGATTATTCAGTGAAAGACCCGCACACTGGCGACCATAAATCGCAATGGGAGACCCGTGATGGTGATGTCGTAAAAGGTAAAAATATTATTCTAATTTCTATAGAAATAAAGTAGTGCTTCTGCAGTTACTGTCTGTAGAGTTTGTTCAAAAAGAGAAGAATCGTGGCGTTTCGGTGAACTAACACTTTTAGTCGTACTGCAATGACAGAGCAGTGTTGTCAACCCAACAAAAGTTGTTAATTGGCACATGCGCGAACTTCATTCCAACGATCCTTCTCTTTTTGAACAGACTCTAAGAGCACTATCGACCTGTCTCTAATATCGTTTAAATTACCAACGCCATCTAGGCGTCCCTACTAAAACTCTTTCACTTTCAGGTTCATACTCTCTGCTCGAGCCTGACGGCACGACGCGTATTGTCGAGTACACAGCCGATAAGCACAACGGATTCAACGCTGTCGTAAAACGCATCGGCCACGCTCACCACCCACAAGTCTACGGAAACCATGGAGGTTACTACGGGCACCACTAGATGGCGCTTTTATAAACTTACAGTTACCAAACAAAGATGGCGCTGCCAGCCAATCGAAACGGAATCACTATGGATCTGTGATATTAACTTTGTTAGCAAGGCATCTCAAAATAGGCAAATCATTGCAAAACAGATTAGATTTTAGATACTTATACGTTAATTAATTATTATTATTAGGTTGTAACACGATTTTTGTTTTGATACCGAGCTGAAATAAAGCGCTTTAAGTATTATTTTATTTTTATTTTTGACTCACCCCCGTGGAAATTTTTATGTCACATCCACGAACGAACCGAACGGGTAACATAAAAAGTATTCTATATTCGTCTCCTGGTGCAAAACTAACTCCCCACCAATTTTTAGCCTAATCGGCTAGCCGTTCTTGAGTTATATAGAAACACGACTTATTTTATAAATATTGTAGATGAGCGTTATAAAGATCAAAATTTATCTCAATTTACAATCCGAGCTACGTATACGGGCTATATAATTGACAAATAGTCCATTAGTGCCAACATTTTAGAATACATTTACGACTTTATTAATTTAAGTTAATAACTTTCATAAATTGAAAGTGTGAAGTAGTAAGTTGCAGATAGGGAGTTTGAAGCATTTATATTAACATTTTATACGTTTTGATGTATGTTTTAGTTCCTGCTAAAATGTATCATCGTTACAGTAGTAGTTCAAGCATAAAATTCGCAATATTGTTGATAGCTCATTAATAAAAATTAAAGATACATGATGCGTTAATATTTAAAAAAAAATTCGCTACAATTTATTTAAAATTAACCTACCAACTTAAAAAAGTAGTTACATACGAGTTTAAATTAAGAACCATTGAATGAGTGACATTGTTGTTTTCACTTACTCGTTTTTTTCATAGAAAATGTATGGGAATTGTTTTTTTAATTATTGCTAAAACTTACGATTTGATTTGGTATGTTCCTTTGGGAAAAGTGTTCCTGGTTGGAAATAGAGATGATTAAGACCAACTTGTTTTTTTTGACAAATGTCACTTTTTGGGCGATCCGTACATTTTTTCAAAAAACTAAAAATGGCAATATTTTTTTCTTCAAAATAAAATGGAAAGTTCCTCAGAACAAAACCTTCTAACTACAAAAGAAACGGTAGCTACCCTTAAGGGGCCAAAAATTTGCCACACCCTGTATACATATGAACAAATATCTTTACAGTACCTTTCTAAAAAACACAACCTCTGTTAGGGTAAGGCCTTCTTTTAGTTTTGGCCGCCACCCATGTCCATTCATAAATCAAAATCAAAAATTTCTGATATCCGTTGATTACTTAGAAAAAGTAAAACTCTTTTCACCCATGCATTTATTTGAATCGGCAGACTGATTAGGGTAATAAAACCTTCCATCCATTATTTGATATTAAAAGCCCCATTGATGGCCTTGAAAACCATTTGGTTGGTGTGTGGTTTCCGCCATACAATTGCAAATAACAAAAACCATCCAACGGGTTTCAAATGTCAATGTAGGTTGTAAGTTTTAATTAATAAGCCTATAGGTGTCCTGAAGGTAAAAAAGACCTTTATAAAATTTTCTTCTATTATTTTACCTCATTTTACTGTTACTGATACTGTTGTGTATGTAATCATTATAGATATCAAGTTAAAACTGACGTTTATGTACATACATTCTCCATGTCCATTGTAATGATGTTACATTGTTATGCTCTCATTTCCTCAATTTCGTTCCCACTTATCTTAATTTTCATTCCGGAATACGTTTATCAGCAAGCACTGTAACTGCCAAAGAGACACTTAACATGGTAGGCTTATTTCCATCGGTGGACTGGTAAAGGTTGATGATGATAATGAATACGTTCGTAACGTTTTAAACAACGTTACATACTACATAGTTACGTTAAGTAAAAGGAAAGGGAATAAAAAACTAAATCTATAAAAATTATTATAATCACGGAAGATATTTATGTCTACATAATCTGTCTGTAAAATTTAAACAACTAAAAGACTGTACGGCCGATTCGTAAGGAGTCAATTGATTTCTCTGGGACATATGTATATAAACCTTTTTTTAGAAAAATTAGCACGGAAAGCCGACGCCAAGAGCTAGTTATTGTACCATGTAACTAAATCTTATTATGTACTAGATTGTTGACTATAATAAAATATCCATCTACAGAATATTTGAGTTATGTACCCAACAGGAGAGTTTATTTTTATTCTCATGCTACACAGATGTAGAATATTATTTGAATAATCATTTATATTCAAATGATCGTGTAATAAAAGGCATCTCTGTCACATTATCTCCTACAATTTACGGAGCTATCAAATTACATAGCGTGAAACAAGAAATTAATACCCAACACTGAAACTTTCCTTGATTTGCATATTTTCTTGCATATAACCAGTAATAGCAAACTGATTAACGTATTTGATAGATTGGTGTAGCTTAGTTCTGTTATTTGGGAAGAAGAGTAAACTGACAGAGAGGGTCTATGATTTTACTATTTTTAGAGTACGAGTAAACCCAAAAAATTTTGTTGAGCCCTGGCTGGGTTTGTATGCATTGAGTAGACTACCTATACCTTAGTTATGTATGTATGTAGTCTACCAACCTGTATGAATCTTATAATCATAAATCACTCTATATGATATGAAAATCTTCAGCAGATTTTATTGTAATAAATAGAACTTTATTCTTCTATAGCTTCAGTTTTAAAAGGAACTAATGTACAATAGTTAAGATAACCACAATCTGAAAAAGGGATCTAAAGTATATCCTAGTAGATTTGAAATCAAGTGATTGTTCGTAAGGGTAGACGTGTGCGTGTAGTGTACACACATAAGGGGTGGTGTGCGTTTATAAATAGCAAAGTGGTGGTCGTGCGACGTGTCTTCAACCTTGGAGATGGCCTAGCTGGGGTTTTTCACGCTTTTCTACTAGTGTTTCAGTATAGTGCAACACGTATGGCCGTGGAGTGACCATGACGAAACAGTTTACTTTATTGGTATGTATTTAAAGTACATTTTTGCATGCAGGTTCTTAGTTTTAATACAATTTTAACTCATGGTTCAATTTTTAAGTCATATTATTCGTTTCTTAGCGACGAGGTCTTTTCAATTTAGAGGAAGAGAAAATATGTAGAAGAAACCAAGTTTCAACGTTCTTGTTTTGAATGTGCGTTGATTCTAATAAAAGCACAGCAGATTCCAGCTTTCCCCTTTTTCAAAATTCCATTTTAAGGGGGAAAAGTGAAAATTACACCTTATCCATTTTAAAATTATTAGACCTTAAAAGTGTCCTGTACGGTCATTTTGAAATTAATAATTTTTGATCCCAAGAGAAACTCATTTTTTTAACAAATTGTTTTTGATTGCAGATCCTTTTGGCACATCTATTGGCATTAAATTGTCAAGAGCAAATTATAGATGTAATAGCTGAACAACAAACAGAAGAACAGGTAAGTAATTTTTTTTAGTCTATCCTACCGCGCTGGGCAGAAGGCCTTCTCTTTTTCTACTCTTATCAACATAATCATCACCAAGTTCTGCTTCGATATGGGCCCTCAGTTTCTTTTGTTTAATCTAAAACATATAGTAAAACGCCTATTAAAATTTTGGAGCAGTTTCATTTATAAAACCTAGTTATGACGAAAGTTTGTGAAGAGAAGATGTTTAATAGCTAAAATCATCAAAACTATAAAACTTTTAAATCCATCATGGTTATTCCTATCCACCATATTTACACCGGGATAAATCAAATCATGGTAAATATCCCTGTTTAAATATCTATAGATTACATACATACATATAGATGATATTCGCATATTCGTCACACATCTAGATACACAAAATAACTCCCGGTACTTTTCATTTTCTTATTATGCATCTACAATCAGATAAACATTTAAATTTTCTTACTGATATACTATATTGTAATAGCGATGTTTTAATCACTTTAACCTGTTTTAGTACTTTTCTGTCTCTCGGTTACTTTTGAATTAATAATGCGAGCAAAACCGCGAGATGAAGCAAGTAATGAAACATTAGAACAGAGCGAATTATACATTTAATGTATAATTCGCTCTGTTAAATGTAAGTGGTTTAACTACGAAACTAGTTTCATCCCTCGAAAGACATCTTCAGAGCATGTGCGGTTCTAGACGCGGGCGTACCGCATCCCTTCGAGCACTGGTTTGTAGTTAACCCGCTTAAATTTATAATGAATTCGTCAAACTACGAAAGTTTCTGTAGAAAAATAACGTATTAAATTATCTAAATCATGCGATTTTCTCTGTCATACTCGCACGATTGCCGGTCTGATGAATTAGTGCTGAAAACATAATTGTAGGATAGGTAGTTTGTCAATTAATATTCAATGTTATGCAATAAAAAAATATTTAGACACGTAAATCAAGATACTAATCGATCATAGAAAATTAATCAATCTTTTGAATTAATACCTATGATTAGAGACTACCTTTTTCCATCGGCTTTTTGTACAGTTTATGCTGGTTTACAGGAAGAACGGAAACGCAACTGATGCAACTCCGACTAAAAAACGTCTAAAAACACATTTTTTTGACATATTTTTTTGGAAAACTGTCCAATTCGCTACTTGGAGTTGCATTTGATTGTTTGGGGGATAGCCTTCTCTGTACACATACGTAAAAGTTCGTACTCTTATGGTTTGGAACTCGCTGCCTGCTTCGGTTTTCCCGGTCAACTACAACATCTCTTCATGGCAAGTTTTCTAGACCTTCGTGATACATGTTTGGTCACATCGTCACTTATAATTAGGTGAGATTGTGATCAAACAACTATTCACGGGGAAAAAGTTTACTCAGTAGTAAAAATGTTCAGGTGATACAAACATAGCATTTAAATACATACAAACTAAGCATCTAATAATAAAATAAAATGAAATACTATTTTAGATTATATTTTTGAGATAGATTATAAAAAAAATGTCCGACATTGTTTTATTTATTACGAACGGTACTACATGTAGTGAAATCTTTCAAAGTACGTAACAGTAACCTATTTGTAAACCTTTCTGAGTTCATTTTAGAAAGAAACCAAAGTATTGGTTGCCTGTTACACGGTAATATGTGTGGTCTCGAGCTGTTTAAGCTGATAAACTTCAAACAAAAATAATGTTTTAGATTTGTACTACTTTATAAACTCAAATGACTACTTTAATACAACTTCTATATATCAATCACGATTACAAAATGTCACTGCCGAGTGCCGAACTACAAGATCATTAGTGGGCTTTTTCGAAGAAATCGGTTGTATAGAAGCGGTCGAGCTCCAGTCACTGCTTTTTTATTAATGGTTCGGCGACCCGGGTCGCGGCGGCGGGGCGTTTGTTTTGAGAGGTCACCATTTTTGTACAGTTTTGCCCCAGTCAGCTCAGTTTACGAATTTGTTTAAAATATTTCATCTAGCTGCAGCCCTCTACTTTAGGCAAGTTTTAGCGGGATAAAAATAAGCCTATATGTTCATTCAGATCTAAACATGAACTATGAAAAGTTTCAGCCTGATCAGTTCGGTACTTTTTCTGTTCGGTGACTTTTCACATTATAACATTCAAACTAAAAGTTAGTAACAAACATCCATCTTTATTAATTATTTTTTCGGATATTTATTTACCGCGTGACAACGATAGTCGCCCCCGTGATGCCATAGAAACGTAGAGGAAATAATAACTTAAGGTACACGATAAATACCCGATAAAAACAATAATAATGTAAACATTCAAATAAACTCTGCGTTTTAAATAAGTGTGATGTGGTGCAAATCAACTTAGTGGTTAATTCTATAACAAAACCATACTTCAAAGTAATTAAGTTTTTCTTAGAGAAAAAAAGGAAATTATAAAAAAATCTTTGTATAAAATACAACTTCAAAACAAAAACTATTTTGGAGTTGTACTCTTAATGCCAACACTATCTTTTATTTTTGTAAGAATACAATACAATACAATACTTCTTTTTGGGACACCAAATAAAACCTCATCGCCAGTGACCCTCCGCCATCTTGAATATGCACGTTCTGCTGCTGTCACATCGTGACAAGTCCACAGACGGGACTTTTTTTTCTCCGTGTGATCCCCTGTTTCCCCTAAAATTATCTGATTTTAATTTTTGTATGAGGAGACCTATGTTTTGTTGGTTTGTTTTGAAAAATAATATGTCTCTTCTGTTTGGCAAGTATTTGATAAAAGATAAAGATAAAAATTTGATAGGTACATGACAAAATGAGTGGTACAATACATAAGTTAACAGGACATATAAAACGGTTTGGTTGGTTTGTCGACAGTTTATAGTTAGTACAAAAATCTAAATGCGTTTAAACTGGCTGCAAATGTGGCTTTGCCTTAACATAAAACCATAATGAAACTGAGAGTGTTGTAACTGGTACATAATACGGTGGTCTAACAGCTGTGAGTATCTCGTTCACCCACTTCTCTCTGCCAGCCGTTATGTTACAGTATTCAGAATAAGCATATTAAAATTAAAGGTAAAAGTATTGCAGCCGTTTTAGGCTATTACCCTAAATGATAAATAAATAAAGCTACAATCTACACAGCATTGTTAGCCCTAAAGTAAGCAGGGTTTGTGTTTTTATTTATTTATTTATTTATTAAAAAGGAACGCCAACAGCGTATACATAAAGCATTTTGTTTTAACTTAATATCTAGGCAGGTTCTAATATATACGTGTTATTGGTGTTTACGTCACTCGTTTGACAATGAGCGGTTTTGATGTACATTATTTAGAAAAAAATATAGTTCCAAATATCTCGATAGGTGGCAGAGCGTCAACTGGTAATTAGGGTATGCCAATTTCAAGTGAAAGGAAAACCACCTACGTCAAAATGGACCCATATGGAAGAATGAAAAAAAAAACTACTTGAAAAAATTTGTTTTTTTTTCATTTGACATTGACATCAAAAATTTACCTGCCACCTGCCGAGATATTTATTTAAAGGAGTTTTGTCAACCTGACTATGTCACTCCCGAGTAGATAATCTCGCTCGTTAAAAAATTATAGCTTATGTGTATGTATTTGTTTATTTATAAAAGACTAATCTAATCTTAAATTTTAACATTCTCTAAACCCAAATTGTGCAGATTTGTGCAGATTTGTGCAGAATTTTACATTCCTCGGGTTAGGTACAATTATCTAATATAATATATTGTATTATGTACATCAGTCATCTAGTACCCATATCACAAGCTTAGCTTGGGGCTGGATGATGCAGGGTGGATTGCTAAGAACTCAAATAGTTTCTGCTGCGAGCGCGTTTATGTCTTTTGAATGAAGAATATGGCGTTCTCTTACTTTTCTATAAAATTAACAATATTTACATAGTTACGTCCACTGATACTTATGTGAGCTGATGAGGAACTCTTAGTATCTAGAAAGGCATTTCAATAGCAAGATATATTATTTAAATTACTTTCCAGATACCTAGAGTTCCTCATCAGTTTTGCCATAATCATCACGCTGACAGGCGGATTTGTGAACGAATAGAGATGTTCTTCCTCTTAAAGGTTCCCTTGCGGTTACGACATACAGGCCTTAGTTGGAAAGGTCATTTCTTTCGTCGTGACCGCCACACTCATAATGAGGTACTTAGAGTTATGTAAATGATAATTGTATGAGTCCGCGCCTACCTAATTGCAACTTTTAACTTTTTCAATAATATCTTGGAATCTGAATTGCGTGTCCATATCGTAACAATGTTTATTTTTTATTGTTTCGACGTAATAGTCGGTATGCGGAATCATGCGAAAGCGACGTCTGAATTTACACAGGAAACAGGGCCATCGGCACCTGTTTCTTAAGTTTTATTTTACGTGTCGCTAATCAGTGATTAAGATTACTGTCGAAGTGTCTGATTTGTATTCAGATGTACATATATGTTCTGTACTTTAAATTTATATTTTAAAACGCGTTAATACTCATTTTACATTATGATTAACCAGTTGAATTCAAGAGATTGAATGCAACTTGTTAAAGGTATCTAAATAAATTGTTTTACTTCGAACACCTGCTTTCGTCTGTTTTCGACATATACTCAAGTTCATAAAGTGCCAACTGCTCCGGTTATAAGGTACTCCGAAGTCGGCCAAACGTCCAACAGTTCGGCTGAGATTATAATGATGAAACATTTCAACGGGTTTCTGTGTAAATGTATCGTGTCATTGACATTGAGTAACGGCACGGCGGCATTGACTCTTCTCGAACTTGGGATGGAACAGCTGACATTTTGACGAAATCCGCACATAAATGAAAACCTGCTCAATCTGATTCAAAATACAGTTTATTTTAGATTTCGCTTAATGTTATTCTGGGACGTATACTTGTGATTTAGAAACCTTATTGGGATAACATAAGTGAAGTTTTTTAAGTGTATTATGAAAGTGAATGTTTATTCATTTGAAATAGTGATCGAGAGTTAACTGTACGTTACACCTGGTGGTTTGACAGACAGACTGACATTTATGTCACTAATAATTAAGTAGGGTTGCTAAAAACCTTTTTATTTATTTTTTACTCACATTAACTGTGTATAAAGTAATCAAGTTCTGATTTTAATAATTTTTATTTGCAAAGATAGCTTGATCTAATTGTGGTCGTTTTTCTTTTAGTAACAATTAATTTGGTTGTAAAGGTGGGGTACTGGTTAGAGTTAACATTGAGAAGATCACCAATATAATATTTTCAAAAGTTTTAAGGTCTCAAAAGTTCCTGTACATAATTTATTATCATTTTGTCGAAATGACACGGGTTTTGAAGCCTCAACGAGTAGCCAAACGGCATTTAGCTATGAAGCGAATCAAAAACAATTGCAAGATTCGTAGAGAAAAAATCGAAACAGATCACGTGACATATCTAAGGCATTATCTCAAACCCATATTATTTTTGGACTTTTCTGCTGTCGCTTTCGACATCAATTGTTACATTGTCTAGGCCCTCAGTTCTGAAACTCTCAAACTCTCAGCTTATTTGCTATCTAGAGCAATAGTGGTATCTCAGTATTCCGCCAAGTAGATACCTTAGTCACAGTAGTATAACTGCATACTCAGATTTCGCAACCGCTCTGAATAGAGAATGCCTTGAACACGTCTTTAGACTAAAATCAAAAGTAAATCATACCTATATGGCGCGACGACCTCTGTGGCGCGGTGGGTGAAGGTCCGCCTGCGACGCAGGAGGTTGTGGGTTCGATTCCCGCCTCGGGACAAATGTGTGTACGATCTGCAGACATTTGTTCAGGGCGTTCTGGATGTTTTCTATTTATAATAAAAAATATCTATCTATGTAGTGTATTGTATTAATTATATCAGTTATCTAGTACCCATAACACAAGCACTGCTTAGCTTGGAGCTAGATAATGCTGTGTGAATTGTCCAGCATTATTTATTTATTTATTTATATCCCCCAATTATCACCACCATTCAAGCATCTAACATTAATTATTCATTATTTTTCACCTAATTTCCGGTAATTGACATCCCTGCTACATTCTTCACTCATGGAAACGATTATTAGACCTCATTTCTTATTCTGCATACTAAACTATAATCGTTGAGCGTGCACGTTTGTCATAGCGAGTAATATACCGAATTACTTCACGCGATGCCTCGTAAACTCTCCTTTCGTTTTTGTTCTGCTTGTTAATAGGTAGAAAAGTGATCGATGATTTAATAGGTTGTTTGTGACGCTTTGTTGTAAGGAAATGATGTATGTAGTTAGGTATTTGATTAGATACTGGTATAAAGACCTGTCTAATTAACCATGTATTTTGGCAATACATACTCGAAGTATACAATTTTTAACCTCGATGCGAATAGAGAGGTGTTTATTCATGTTTATCTGTGTTATCAGTGACAACAGACAGATTACATATTAACAGATGTTTCTGGCATAAGATGATCTAGTAGCTTTCAAAACGGATGAAATTATTTTTCATAATCTTTTTTATTGTACACAAGTTATCTCATACATAAAACGTTCCAGAAAATGATCTATTTTTTTTCTAAAATCATACAAAAACATAAAGAATGGGCATGTAAACAGAACAATAATATTAAATACGCCTTTAGCGAGCATAATAATAATATTTAGTTTGAAAAGTGACTTTACCAGTAGTAAAATGATTGGTAATGTTAGATAAAAATTAATGGTGCCTAAGGCTTGAGTAAAATATTAATATTTGCACCCGGGTTTCTACGTAAATCCGACTAAAGCTTTTAGAATTTTCATAAGCTAAACATAATAAACAATTTTATTTAAAATACCACTTAACTGAACCAGTAAAATAAACCGTTTCTCTTCGGTAATAAAGTTGATACTTGAATGTTATGAATTTTTCATTGATCCGATTTAATTTTTATTTCAGACCAAACCAAGCTACTCGTTCAGCTATGGGGTCTCCGATGCCAATACAGGAGACATTAAAACCGTGTGGGAGTCGAAGGAAGGTGACACTGTAAAAGGTTAGTATTTGTAATACAATCCATTTTGATTTAAATTCAGCGTATTAGTTTCCACTGCATGATCCGGTAACCATTTAGACATAATAAAGTAGAAAGTTGGATTTTACTCACTTAGGATTTTACGACAATTTTACTGCCCAAGTCAGGTATTCTTAGGTTATTTAGGAACTGCAACTACATTATTACGATAAAAACTCACGAAAACAGTAGCAGTGTTAATATTTATGTTTTACGCATGCCACTTATTTACGTACTTTTTTATTTCCAGGTCACTACAGTGTTCTAGAGCCAGACGGCACAGTTCGGTCAGTGGAGTACACGGCTGGTCCAAAAACAGGCTTTACTGCAGTAGTCAACAATGACGGCATCCCGTCACCACCACCAGACACTGAACCAGAGACTGGACGCAGCTTCATGGAAGACAAAACGATGAGAGACTACGGAAAGTACTACGACTTCGCAGACGACATCGAAGATGATTACTATGACAGGAAAAGAGGCAAACGTCCTTACGATCCGTTTAGAGAAGCACCGCCAAGGAAAAGACCAAACTTTGATCAAGAACCCAGTGAATACACCCACAGCGTAACAATCAAGCATCCTCGTGATGACGCGTCACAAGACAGTTCACCACACAGTCACGTAGGATACAGCTTCGACCCAAATTGCAAAACTAAAACGAAAAAGGAAAGCAACGACGGAGATTCGTATGCAAACATCGTATACCTCGATCAAAATAAACAGAAATACTCAAATTACCCACCTGAGCCGTATCGAGACTCATACGACAAATACAGCGAATCGTCTAACTACGCATTCGATAGGGTGAAACCTTACGAAAGTCATAAGATACCCAAGTATGAAGATCATAGATCGGAAACTTCAATGAAGTATCACTACCAAACAGTAGCAGACATACCACGCCCCGAGAAATATTATCCTGAAGATAATATTCCATCTCGGCCAAAGAAGAACCGAAGACCACCTAAGGTTCCAGAGTTTGTTGGTGAAGATATGGATGACTACATTTTAGTTCCTAAGAAGAAGTATAAGCCGTCTCGGAGACCTAGTGAAACGATCGAATATCGTCCAGAATTTGACGATGAATTTGATCGTCCCTACGGATATGACGATGAAGATCGTTATAGACCAGTCAGAGACAGCACTGGTCCAGAAGTGGTACGAAAAGTGGTAAAGAAAAAGAAAAAGCCCGTTGTTAATTTGTTAGACATATTTGATATTTAAGCGTTAACACAAATTAGTTTATTATTCGATTTTGTTCTTCAATCGGAAAAATACAAAAACACTATCTATACTTTTGCCTAGATTTCTTTCCGTTCAAACTTTTTGGTGACAAATAAACGGTGTTTGTGATGATTGAATTACCTATACCTAATAAAATGAAAAATTCAAGACTAAAGTAATTCCAAGGCATTAATTAGTATTGTATAAATTCTAGCATTTTATTAATTAAAGCTAAGTTTGAAATCAGTGGTCTATTTTTACACGCCATGTTTTTAGATCTTTCTATGTGATTTGCATCGATCAAAGTTTTTGCCGGCCGACCCAGCGAAATACCTGATCGATGGTGATTAGCTATTACATTAATAGCTTTAAAGCACCGACACTGCTTCAGCCGTAGATTAGTGTGTAGTGATTTTGAGGTATCAAAATACCAATCTGGAGTCTCAGATTATGTTTCTTACCTGTTCTGAACATTTCCTGTATTCATTTATGAAAAAAAATTAAAAGTGAAGAAAAATGAAAGTACCTACTTACCAAAACATTAAAAAACCTTACTTACCTAGGTACGGATGTTAAATGGTGTTCGATTACTTAATTATTTATTCTTTTGATACAGAATATTTGTGTATCAAAAGAATGTTTAGTTTCATAGAAATTTCCCTAAGAGGGTCACAAACTAATATATTAAAGAACCTCTCTAGTTATTGATCCAACTTCAAACATATTATTAAACTAGCAAGGATTTCTGAAATTTGAAAGTTACCAGACAGACTAAAGTAAAAATAAACTTTTTCAAGCTTTTATTAACCTACTGACTGGTATCTATTTGATAAGACATGTACCACACTGTAATGCATTGCGAAACCTACAATGATAGTGAAAGTAAAACGGCAAACTGGAGCGGTGGGTTACCTCACAAGGACGCGAGAGATTATTATTTTTAATGTTATGCCTTTGACGATTGATTGGAACCGGCAAAATGTGAATATCTTATAATTTACAAGATAGTTTATTTAAAACAACTTAGGACTAAATGAATAAAATAAGTTATTCTTAAGGTTAGTATGAAATAATACATTAAAAGACATAAGTAGAATTTCCGCTACTGCATAATTGAGAGCTTTAACGTTGTCATTATGTATACGATATGAAAAAACCAAAACAATAAAGAAAAGTACTTTTATGTTTAAGCTGTGTGAGCTGTCCAGCATTTCAAAATGAAGTAGTGTTGTTTTTTGTATAAAAAACTCAGAAGGCATATTAAATCTAACGCCAAGCAACGCTGGAAATCTCACATTGAAAAGAAAAAAGAAGAACTAGAGATTCGGTACAAAAAGATGTACTAAATTCTTCTCTAGCAGTAAACAATAAAATTTTATTTAACAAACAAGTCCTTAAACCAATTTGACCTATGGCATACAGATCTGGGGCTGTACCAAAAAGACAAAGGTAGCAATCATACAGAGATTCCAGAATAAAGTACTCAGGTCGATTGCTCCTTGGTATGTAAGAAATGCTTCATGTGAACGTCGAGGCTATCCAGCTCCTCGACAACACGGACATAGTGAGAAGGCTCAAAAAAACTAAACCTTTTGAGCTAGTGTAGTGATAGTTATAGTTTAAGGCACCGATATTATAATATTATAGTATAGTGGCTATGTAGTATGGTCAATTGGGGTCAAATCATAGGTAGACTGAAATCATCATCATCCTTATCATCAATAAATATCCACAGCTGGACATACCTTATGACCACAACAGTGTCTTCAAATTGCTACATCCAGCATCTTAATCCTGCAGGTTTCCGCTGGTAATCATCCTACCAGGTTGGAAGTGTCCTAATCAATACGCTTGTCAAGTCGCGGTCTCCACTAAAGAACTTTATTACTTGCGTTGTCGGTTCTTCGTAAGATATGGCCAGCCAATTGCCACTTCAGCTTGCTAGTTAAGAAGATTTTAATCCCACTGGAACAGATTTATGGATTAAAAAGTAGCCTATGTTTGATTCCAGGATTAGAATTACCTGTGAGCAATATTTCAACCAGATCCGTTTAGTAGTTTTGGCGTGAAGAAGTATCAAACATCCATCCATCCATCAATACATCCATACAAACTGTCGCATTTATAATATTAATCTGATGATAAAACAGAGAGAAAAGAGTTCGTCCAAGGATTTGCTCTTGAAGTCGCAAAATAACTGATGTAAGTACTTGATTGAGTTATTCTTGCCTTTCTCCAGGACAATTCAACCGCGTGGCGTTGTGACGACTGTGTCACGGCCAGCAGTGAATGTCTTGTCTCGATTTACTGAATAATACATCGTATCGTGGGATAAGGTCTGTCTGTGGTCTGGTCTGGCCGCAGACTTGATTTCGAGACAATGAATTCGGAACCTTTAGTAAAAACAAGAATTTTAACTTGAGTAGTAGGTACAACCAGCTTAGAATTTGCACCACCCTAACTATTTCCGTGGAGGTCGTAGGCGACTAAGGGATATTACCGAGGGGCGTGCAGCAGCGCCCCCTGCAGATAAAGTTGTTGAGTTTGAGGCTGAGGTGTTGGTGAGAAACTATGACAATATTAGGTACATTGTAATAGTTTCTCTACTTGCTCCCTAGTTATACCACGTATGTAATTTTTGTAAAGCGCAAATTCTGTACACAGACTTTACTTTGGTCGGTACCGGTACGGTTACGCATTCATAAAAAGGAAAGCCAAAAACACTTGTTCACCTAAAAGTTAAAGTGCTTTTTCAATAAAATAAACGTTATCAGAGCCTGATTATTGTCACTTAATGTGCATAACAATTTTACAATTCTTGAACACGTTTATTTCTGGAGTGGGTTATACAAACGTTTATCGCTACTTCGTTTATTCCTAAAAATAGTACCCATCTGTGCCTTGAACTTTGTAGTCAATTTAGGATTTCTTAAGCGAGGGACGAAATACATTATTGTTTAGCTAGTTGATTTACTGCCACAGGATCCATGAGGCAAGATTAGAAGTAAAATGGGATTAGAAGTAAAATCTTTAGAAAGAAGCATTGTCCCAGCAGTGACTCTATACTAAATAGAATAATAAGGGCCTCCAAGTTTCTGTGCCACTTTCTACAATCCTGGGCCTGGGTGGGTAGGTTACGTACCTACCTTGAAATTAAGTAGTAGGTGGTTACAAGCGCAGTTTTGGCTACAATACCGACCACCAAAACCACTAAAACCTAAGTAGGTTTTAGTCTGGTGGGAACGTTTACGCAAATTTAACTTCTCAATCAATAAGCCTAATGTAGTTTTAGACACGTTCATCAAAATACAAATTAGTACTACAGACATGTACCAAATTTGAGATTAATGAACAAACTTATAAATTAGTCGGCTTTAATATTAGCATGTGCTAACATGTGCGTTATAAATGTAGACATGCGTTAGCTGTTGCTAATTTTATCGTCGAACATGATTAATGGTTGATACTTACACTACTCGTATATTACTTGGTTCTTGTGTGGCCATTTCTTATTTTAGATTGTAAAAACCGATACCGAGGTCTAGATGGTCTAGATACCTAGTAGGCTAGGGCGTAAGTTCTCACTCTAACGCTCAGGCTTATTAATAAATCAAATAACATTAATTGGAACAGAATGTGATAAACTTTAATGTTTTCCCTTTAGGTGGAGCTAACGGCTGTAGAATCCGAAGAAATTCCGAAGGGAATTCGACTCTTACGTCAGTTTTGACCTTGTGACGCAGTTAGTTAGTACATTCCCGTACTAAGGGAAGGTGGCGGGTACATGTTATTTTTTTTAGTATTCTTCGAGACCTAATTGTTTTTCAATTACTTTCTTTTCCCAAAAATACTGATGGGACATATGAGTAGATGACCTGTCATTGAAGCAGCTTCTTTTGTACAATCTGTGGTACATGTATACCACGGCTCTCTTTTATTTTGAAATTATTAGCTAAATGCTTCTCATATATTGCTATTTAAGAATGTCCTTTAGTAAATCCCAAAAAAATACGATTCATATAGAGATTTGATCCAGCAATCTTTCACACTCTACGGCCAATTACATCAACAATCTGACTAACATGTTGATGTCTAATGTTATTCGGTATCTCTGTTCTACTTTTCTAGTTACGGTGACTTATTTGAGGTATTCCCAGGGCTTGCAAATAATTTCCTCATGAGACGGTGAGACTGCCGCCTAAAAGATCAAGCAGGTCATGATGGTAAAGTCTTCCTAGCCGAATTTAGACTACGGTGGCCGGTTACAAATAGACTAACCTGGTGTGTAAGACAAATTATTGTATACAAATTTGTGCGCAAACACAGGTGCACTCTTTAATCTCGTTTTTTCCTACAAATGTTATACGAGGAAAAACAGTCCGATGGTTGAGTTGTCAGAGGTGCCAAGAGTATACTTTTGTGTCTCGCGTAGCTTTCATTCTAAGTGCGCGATGTTCCTTTGCATCTCAATCAGAAAAAATAATAAGGAATTACAATATATTCCTACTTCCAATTGATTGCTGCAAAACTAGGCAGTGAGGAGGACACCACGACGCCGCGGGCACGGAGCGAGCTCACCGCACACTTGAAATCGCTCGCAAATCGCCAGTGTGATAAGGCTTTAGGACTCTACTATGGAGTACCGGAAGTTAAAATAATAGAGAATACTGAAAGTACATGAGGCTGCTTGCTTGAGAAGGAGGTAGGTTTTATAACTGGTTTCCTCCTCCATATAGAACCAGCCATGTCACGAATGAAAATCTCAGGTTAATGTACTTCGCTCAATATATAATAATAATAATAATGCTGGACAATTCACAGAGCATTATCTAGCCCCAAGCTAAGCAGAGCTTGTGTTATGGGGACTAGATAACTGATATACATAATACAATACACTACATAAAATTTCCCTTTTCGAGTCTTTTATCTTCAGTTTGTTTATAACGGATAGGTACTGAAAGTACCGAAAAACTGTAGACCGAATGATCACTATCTCGATTGAACGTTGTATCGAAAGATAAACATGATCAAAAAACCAGCTTTTGGAACTCCTTCACGTGTCGATTTTGTAATAAGCCATTTAGTTTAGAATTATTAACTTTTATCGGAAATTCTATAGACGATAATCCAAACTAAGCTTCAATGTAATGTAAGTTCGATTTCCATCAAAATTCTAACCTACGCCGTTGATCAACGAACTTGCTACATTGCTCACAAGTCCTACATAGTTTTTAATACACACCGAACCACATATTTCTGTTAATTGTAAAATGGGTGTGTAAATACCGTTCGATACTCAAGACCAAATTGCTTATAAAATTTATATTTGCCTCACATGGTACCCACTTCTTGTTATCAGAGATTGTAATCTATGTACCCAGTTATTTGATTTTAATAAATTAAAAATCAAAGAAAATTATAAAAAAGCAAAAATTAGAAATTACGAGTACCTATTTATATTACAATTGAATCAGTTGAGCTGACACTAAATGATAACTGAATGCGAAACTGAAAAGGATCCATTTTTTTATATCCAGTGCACATTGATTAGTTACTGCTAAAGAATGAGCCCTAGTATGATTACAATCTAGCCACAACGTGGGCTAATGAGTAATCTGAAATTAACTTAAATTGCTAGCATAGCTTATTTTAAGAACGTGTTCATTAACACCTTTCTTATTGTCTCTGTATATGTATAAGATTTATGGGAAGACCTAAGTTGATGAGCTTCTGCATATTTTTGGATAGCTTCAGCGACGAACTCGATGTTAAGGTCCCGGTACAGCCCCAGAGCTGAATACCATTGTTCCATACTGGCATAAGGACTTGTTTGTAGAGTAAGATTTTGTTGCGTACTGTTACAGGGGAGTAAGCACTGATAAACCCTTTACAGCTATATAACACCCTTGGGAGCAATATTCAAAGTTAATATTACTGTTTCGCGCCCGATTACTATTATTTATTGTGTATTATTTATTGATTAGCTGAATCAATTGCCTGAAGCGACTACCCACTTTTTGAAATTGCGTTCGATACTGAAACCATCAGTAGGTAGCGGCCATTTTCATAGAAAAAGATGAGGGTAGATCGGCATTTCAGCCAATAAAAACTCTGACTTCAGTTATTTCGTGATCATGCATTTCGTCATCAGCAACTGTGCCAAAATGTTTGAAAACTCAAACATATACCTTATCCATCGAGCTTGTAGGATGTTAGTAAATAAACCACGACACAAATAACTAACACTTACTTGCTTGGCGTCACGTTTCAGATGTAATTGTAAGCAAAATGTATTAAAAGAAGGATCTTAAATTAAGTATTCTTACTTATGTATAAAAGTACGCGCCAACAAATTGAATTTTAGGTTAAGTATGGACGGTTTGTTGTGGTAGAAATCGCGTGTGTGTGTGTATAGTGTTTAGTGTGATAATGCCTAAATTAATAAAATGTACATTAAAAGGTGTGAAGTTTTACATTACTGGAAAATTCACTGAGCTCTTAATGTTATGAAAATTATGGTACGCTAAATGAAGTTTTGGCAAGGATGTGTATCTGTGTACCTGTCGCTGCCGCATCGTAGAATCAGCTAGTTTTTAGAATGGCTAGACCACTTACAAACAAAACGAACGCTGACAAATGTCTAAGTGACGTATAAACATCACAATAATTGTAAGTGTTATGTATTTGAAATGTATGAATTTAATTAAAGTACGATGAGTATTCAGTTATTTACCGTGTTCTGTTAAGTAGCTATCCTTCTAGCCGACTACGACTGTAATCAAATACGCTATTTCTTGAAAAGGTTTTGAAGCGCCAAAATGTATAAACATTTAATTAGTTGTTTTAAAATGGTTACGAGATGGATAGGAGCCACTATAAATGCGGTAATTTGGATGGAAATAATGGATGGATACATGGATGTCGTTACATCTTCACGCCAAGATTACTCAATGCATCCAGCAGTAGAGTTTATAGACAGATTTTGCATCGATGTAGTTCTACGCTGGAATAAAACAAAGATTACGTTTTATCCTATAAATCAGTAACCATTTAAAAGCAACAGAGTGCGAAGCCGCGGGCAGAAACTAACACAATCTACATATATTTGAACGCGAGCCGTTTTGTAAACCACTTAGCCATTCTACGAACGGCCTGATACAACGAAACTTTCAGCGACATATCTCTACATTGTTATAAGACAATCTGTCTATTCAAGTGTTAAGTCGAAGAATTTATAATAGCTCATTGATTTACGAGAACGTGGCGGGTTATTCAATATTCTTCTGATTCACGCATATATTGAATTGAAAACAACTGTGGGTGGAAGTTTCGACACATTTAATAAATTTAGATGAGGTATTGGTATACCTCAACTGGGATAAGTTAAGCAATTCGTAAGAAATATTGAATGTAAACTACAGTACAAAAATCCAAAAGACTAGTTTTGGTACCATTTTAAAACATAATTTTCGTCGTAGGAGAGAGCTTAAATTAAGCTCAAATTGTCAAAAAACGGACTTGATTTGTAGGCAATGGGAATGCGGGAAAGAAATGGGGACAGTCTTTGAAAACATTTTCTAATGAACCTTATTTGTGTTGGAAGAACACCAACGTTTCACCCCTTGACTAGGGACATCTTCAGGGCGAGTGCGGTAGTTAACCCGCTTACATTCATAATGAATTCGCCAAACTACGAAAGTTTCTATGGTAAAATTTTATCTTGAGTTTGACTGGATTTTAGTTAAAGCATACGTGGAAGCGGTTCTGTAGATGTTTTAGCATATAATGATAATGATGATGGAAATGAATGAGACCTTATTAACAATAAATAACATACAAGAAGCTCATCGCATTACACGACGACCTCTGTGGCGCGGTGGCCGAAGGTCTGCCTGCGACGCAGGAGGTTGCGGGTTCGATTCCCGCCTCGGGATAAATGTGTGTACGATCTGCAGACATTTGTTCAGGGCGTTCTGGATGTTTTTCTATGTATAGTAAAAAATATCTATCTATGTAGTGTATTGTATTATGTATATCAGTTATCTAGTACCCATAACACGAGCTCTGCTTAGCTTGGGGCTAGATAATGCTGTGTAAATTGTCCAGCATTATTTATTTATTTATTTAATAATAATATATAACTAAGATACTAAGACTTTTATTTCCTAAAGCTTACAAAAAGGACACATAGACTTTAATGTACCTGGAACAAAATAAGAAGTAAATTGTTAATTGATTCTCTTTGCATCATTTTTTGGCCCTAGCGGAAGTAGCAACTTGTATTTACGATTAATCAAATTGCTTTTTTATTCTATGACTGTATTAGATACCTAAGGGTTTCTATGGATACCCTTAGGTATCTATGACTACAGTGGTCGAAGTAAGGGGTAATATATTCATGACTGAATATCTTACCCCTTACTTCGACCACTGTATCCATAGATACCTAAGGGTATCCGTAGATACCCTTAGGTATCTAATACAGTGGTCTAGGACCTCGTAATACTATAGTTCCTAAATGGATATCTAATAGCTTAACTATAGCCCGCTCGATAGGCGTGGTGCATAATAAGCGAATCGAAAATAACGGCTTTTATGAGTCATAACTGTGTCAAGGTTGTCGAATCAATTTAACAATACTAGATCTATTTTTAGAATATTCAAATTCAAGTTGAATAGACGATATAATGACATAGTTTTAAACCAGTTTCGGATAAAAGATCGAGTGGTTGATAGATGAGCCATTGAGAAGTTTGCGACCTTGTATGGCACGTAAATCTTGAATGTATTGATTATGCATATAATATTATCTTTACAGTAAAACCTGTTTTTTTTTCATATGTATACGTAAGCAGAATTCTGTAGATATGGTTCGTACGTTTTCCCAGCGCTAACTCAACAAATGGCCTGTCTTTAGTTACAATTAAATTATAAGAAAGTAAATGTATAATATAATATAATAGAATTATAAGAAGAAAAAAACAATATGGAATTGTGTCTTCCAACACAAATAAGGTTCGTAGTTAACCCACTTACATGCGTAATGAAATATGGAATTGATTGTTACTCCTTCAGGAATTTATGTAAATAAAACTTTCTCTGAGCTTAATCAATCTACAAGAATATTACAACTATAATAATATTATTATATGAGCATCGTCTTAGTAGGTATGTTTTAGTGTGCATGCTAGCTATCGATCAATTACTTTTTACGTGGACGTAGACTCATAAAGTATTGCATACTTTTTGGCAGTAAATCATAAGGAAAACCACAATTCAACGATACTTTAGGTGGGCACTTAAAAGGACAATCGAGCCCATAAAACCCTAAAAACACGTTCATATAAGACTTAAGACAATAATCATAAAACATACAATGTGCATTTTGTACGAACAAAATGGATTTATTTAGCTAAACGTAAAATGTCAACTAATTTATTTAGTACTACACAGCAGTTTAATATCAATTCTTGGTTTTAACTTGTGACCGCGTTAGACTAACATGGATAACTCTTAGCGTATTTTCTATTAACAAAATTATAAAAGGGTGTAGTTTGTATATTAAGTTATCTACGGTGACGACGGCACAAAACCGCTCTGTCGGAAGATTAGCGTTGATTGTAAATACCTAGGTTAAGTCGGTTTGGTCACTCAAACAAGTGGTCTTTTTTTACCGACGTCAAATGAAAGCTGGTGCTTCCCGTGTGGTTCTATTTAAATTTGGTCCAGTTCTGACAGTGGAATCTATGAAAAAAACTGTATAACTAAAGTCGGTTTATAGTAAAAAAAACAACAATTATGTGTTTCGTTGCTCGAAAATATGTATTAAGTACCTAATTTATTTCACTTTGTGGCACAATTTAGGGTAAATTCACTAATGTTCGATACGAGTTATTCTTCATTCGGTCGGAAGATCGCGACGACACAAACATTTTTGGTGATTCTTTATAATTAATGAATGTGTCGTTTAATTTATGTAATAATAGGTTAACATTTCGCAAAAATCCTTCTATGGTGGCAAGTTTAGTGTGCTTAATATATATTATCTACTATATACTATAGACTATATAAACTAAAGACTACTATACCAAAATAATAAATGAAAAAATATATATAATATTTGACAATTTACACAGCATTATCTAGCCCCAAGCTAAGCAGAGCTTGTGTTATGGGTACTAGATAACTAATATACATAATACAATATACTTACCTACATAGATAGATATTTTTATTATACATAGAAAAAATCCAAAACACCCTACACAATTATCTGCAGATCGAACACACATTTGTCGCGAGGCGGGAATCGCAATCACCTGCGTCGCAGGTGGACCTTCGCCCACCGCGCCACAGAAGTCGCCGGAGGAGAACACGAGTAAACGGTCGAACTTTTCGAAGCAATCACGTAATTTTCACCAACAAAATGTTAAAAACACAGAAAACCTATGCAAAGCAAAATAACCACAGCAAAAGACCACCAAGAGAGACATATCCTTATAATTCCACTGGTTTTAAGCTTGCGGCCAGCGCCCACTGTAAACCTAACTATATGTAGGCTATATGTAGGCTTTCCTGCGACACACCCCAGTAGGACCTAACCTATAGGACACTGAGTTTGTATAGGACACACAAGCTCTATATAAGCACCGGTTATCTTAGAATTGGGCACACAACCAGCCCTACAGCAGAGTAACACACTAGAGTTAGACAAATTAGAGAAAATGTACACTAAGGTAAATAAATTTGGTTTTGTTTCGCATTTGAAATGGTTTCATGTGAAGTGTTGAGTTTCAATTGTTATTTGTTATCAGATTTAGTCAGTGTTTATATAAAATGTTAACAGATTTGAAAACTTGCTTTTTATTAGGTACTAGGTTATTAGGTAGGTAAAGTTGTGGCAAATCGTTTAATTATAAAACAGTCTGCAAGATTATTTGTAATTTGTGCCACCCAACGGTATAAAATTGATAGCTCACATATTTTATCATTTCTTACAATTACATATCCCTTAGTAAAATGTGTCTAACCGTCCTTTAAATTTACCTGACAGCACCTGATTAAGGGCTTTTTCATTGAGCTTCTTTCTGGCGTAGCGCATCAGTATTGTCACACAGCGGGGCAATGCACTCAGCGTCTTGGGGACGCTTTTGACTGGTATTGATAAGGATCAGTTCACTGTACATTGTTTGAAACAATCTGCAGTTAGCTCAATTGCTTCAAATGTTAATACTAGTTCTATTTTATTTATATTATTTGATTGAAATATCTTTTCTTAAAATAATATTGTAATGTCTACGTTTCAGGTTATCACATTATGCGCTCTGATAAGCATGGCCAGCGCAGGCCTGATCGGAGCCCCTGGACTGGGACTCCTCGGACATGGCTTGGGTCACGGAGGACCTGTCCTGGCCGCCCCTTCCTATGGTCTCGGAGGTCTAGGTCTTGGCTTAGGTATGGTATGCACTACTCCATCAACATCACTGTTCCTAGATGTGTTCTAAGTGCTTATTTTGTAAGTCTAAAGAAATAAACGATTTAACAACATAATTTAATGATTATTCATCGGGTATTTATCGGCCCGGTATTTATCAGTCGCCCCGTGACCACGATCGCTGTAATGCGGTAGAAACGTAGAGGAAATAAAAACAAAGGTACGCGATAAATACCCGATAAATAATTATTAAATTAAGCATCATCAGATATTATCAACGTTATCATTTAAGTTGATAGGATCTATTGCAGTTTTTGAGTCAGCGATATCCGCTCTTAACTTTATTTCTAAGATAAGATCTCGATAAAGACACAGATGACTATTGGTTTCGATTATATATAATAAAGAACAAACTTTATTGGTTTGTCAGGTCACGGATCAGTGGTTGCACACTCAGCTCCCTTGGTCCATGCTCCCGTCGTCGGCGTCGCGTCCTACGCGCATGCCCCTGTTGAAGTATATGTAAGTACCAAGATCACTAAGGCTCGTATTATGAAAGCTGGCTCAGTCATAAGTCTTTGCTTGAGTAACGTTTATTCCATAGAAAAGCGTTACTCAATCATAGATCGATGACTGAGTAAGCTTCCATAATACGGGCCTAAGTGTTCATGTTAAACCAGTCATCTTTTGTAAACGCAAAATATGTCGGTTATAACTCGGCCAAAGTGTTGCACCATTAAATATCTACTGTACATTTACAACAGTTGAAGCAAGGCTGATGTTGGATAAAAGCTAATTTATTTATTATAAACTATAGGACAATTGAGATAGACTGAATTAAAATAAAGTAGATTATGTGCCGTGTGGTGCCGGCCTAGAATTGCAGCACCCCAACCAAACCCCAACTCATCCCGTGGGTGTCGTAACCGGTGCCAATGCAGACAAGCCATGTTTATGGCTTCATCAGAATAGTGTCTGAAAAAAAAAACTCTTTTGCAGTGCCCTACCAAGGTTAATCAATCTGCGAAAGACAGCAGAGAGATGCTGAATGCGGCAAGCTAAATATAGGTAGCTATGACACTCATTAGGGGAGCCTAGTCTAGCAGTGGACTGATATGAGCTGATGATTATGTTCTTGTACATACATTTGAATAGATAAATTAATAAATAAAATAAAAAATAAGTTTCACAGGTTACCCTCATTCATTTCACATGATTATAATAGTAAAAATAATAATTATCCATTTACTTCAGATAATAGAAAAGTTACAAATCTCATTTGACTTATTCTATAGTCCGAAACGCGAACCTTCGAAATTTGACACCCTTCGGCCAAAATTTATGAAATTAAATTTCTATGCACAGTCGCACCCCCGCTACCAGTTCAACTACGGAGTCACTGACGGCCACACCGGCGACCAGAAGAGCCAGTGGGAATCTCGTGATGGTGACGTCGTGAAGGGACAATACTCTCTGGTTGAACCTGATGGTACCGTGCGTACTGTCAACTACTCCGCTGATGACCACAATGGGTAAGGAAGTTTGGGTTATTACAGTTTTCCCCTTGAAAAAAATAAAACTCCCGTTTCCCGTCCCTCCCGTCCGTCCCTTGAAGATTTTTTGGAAGGGGGGAAACTGTTATTAAAAAAAAACTGTTTTCTCCTTGACGATCCTCCTAAGAGGAGAAAACTGGAAATTTAATGATCCTTAAAATGGAACACTTTGCTATTCATAATTCAAACAGGAAGCGCACATTGACGCACATTCTCATTGCATCGACAGCTATGTGAGCCTTTTCTAGCAATAGGAAAGTGTTGGATATAAATAATATGAAGTATTCTGCAAATTCTTAAGTCTACTACAATTTTTTTGAGTTACCATGTAAATATTTATATTAAAATCTACAATATATAACCCGTTCGGTTTCGCACCGTAGAGACTGGGCAGTGAATTTGTACAACTTATGCGTGGCACGCACGGTTAGGTACGTAATAAGTGTAATATAGTACATCAATCTAAATATCTTGTTATTAGATCTTATATTTTAAGTTAGTACCTTTTGTTAAATTATTACTTTATTTACCCAAAAGAAATCACAATCATAGAAAATTACCGAACTAGAACTCGTAATAACCAGACTAACTCAGCACGAAAGCTATTGTGTTAAAAAATAACCTTGGATTCTGTGCGATTTAACCGAAAGCTTTCATTGATGTTTAGATTCTGTGCGATTTGAATTATAAAAAACTAGCTGTATTTTTGTTCACAGTTTGAATACTGTTGAACGATTCGATATTTATAGGTACATCTCCTTCTCTTAAATCTAGTTTCCATAAAATATTTTTTTTTCAGGTTCAACGCGGTGGTCAGTAGAACAGGCCATGCAGCGCATCCAGCCAGAGCAGTCATTGCAGCCCCTGCCTACGGCCATGGCCTCATCCACGGATAAACAGACAAATTGACCCGCACCTACGACTTATTTATTAATACATAGACTAAGCACGGACGGACGACAACGACAGGCTTTGGGATAACTCCAAAAAGCTAAGCGTTTCATAATCTGTAAGGCACTTCAGGCCCAAATTAGAATAGGCGAGGTATAATTACTTTTGTACTATATTTTCTTGTAGTTAGTAGGTGTCATTCCCGTTTTCGATTTGATTTACATTTTGTGAAACGTTATACGAGCTTACGGGGTGGTGTAAAGAAACTAAGGTTTTTGTGAGACTTTGTGAATATATTATTTTCATACAATATTTTGTGAATTTTATTTATTTCTTGCCTAAATTGAATTGCCCCAGTCTGCTCCTGAGAGCCAAACTTAAACTATTATAGCAAGTAGGTAGAATCCAAAAAAAACTAGCTAGTGACACATTTGATCCTAAAATACAAAATGCATGTGACTTCAAAAAAGCTAATTATTTTTTACCTATTCTCTATTGATATATAAATGTATCTGTATTATTTATTTTTGTATCTTTTGAATTTTCTATTGTTTTATGTTTGTGAAATTTAATCATTGAATGGTAGATATTTTTAATTGCAACCCTAATTTCTAAACGCAACGCTATTGGCAGCCGAACCGCGACGTCACACACAAACATTTTCGTATGCTCATGCAATGAAGCTTTGACTTTGAGTAGACATAGGTGATCCGATGATCCGTGACGTCACAGAATGCAAGGGCTAACATGGCAGCGTTTTTATCACCCAAAATAATTTAAATATTTGTGAATGCTATGTATATTATTTCGGGTTATGTATTAACCTAAAAAATTTAATTAAAATATTAAAAAAAACCATGCATATTGATAACAGACAGATACGTATTTAAGTGTCATAAAAGTTATAAGACATGAAATAGGTATAGAACGTTTTCGAGAGTAATTTGACTTTCCATAAATGTGGAGTCGAACGCAATCGCCCTGAACTTGAAAGCTCAATTTTTGGTATAAAAAGTGAACTTACTTTTGCATTGATATCATTCAGTTTCTGAATACCGATCAAACCCACACAGTCAAAAATGTTCACCAAAGTAAGAAACATTTGAGTGATTTGGAGGAATAGTGATTTAAATTATTAAAAGCGGTTTAAGATACTTATTGCTAAAGAAAATATGTTCAACTATAATCAATTCCCACGTAAAAACTCATCAAAGAGTGAAATTTAAAATTTGTGTTCACTAGTTCATAATTTTCTGCTTAAATTTGATATGTTCCGAAACAAAACTAAAATAGCTATCACTGATCACTCTAGATCAAAAAAGTTACTACTACATTTTATTTGCCCCCGTGTTTGCAGTTCATCATCCTCGCCATCACCCTCTCGGCCGCCGCCGCCCAGCACGAGCACGGCCATGCCATCTCCTCCCAATCCATCGTCCGTCACGAGGTGAAGCACGAGCAGCCGATCCACCACCATCAACCCACCTACCACCACGTGCCAGTCCACCACGCTCCCATCGTCCACCAGGCGCCGCTTGTCCATGCTTCTCCGGTGTACGTCCACCAGGGTCATCATGAGGAACAGCACCATGATTACTATGTATGTTTAGTACTTTTATAGTATGGCTACATTTATTGACCATTACCTTGGTCATTAACCACTTGAATGGTCATTAATAGCTTATATAGAGTCCTCACACCAAAGCAGGCAGGCCACCGACCTTTTGAAAAAACCCTGTCTGCTACCTAAAATATTTATACACCAAAGCTAAATAATATTCATGCCACACCTTGCCCCACTTGAATTAACTTATCAAGAAACACATCTCTATTTTTCCCAGGCTCACCCCAAATACCAGTTCGAGTACAAAGTAGAGGATCCCCACACCAAAGACAACAAGTACCAGCACGAGACGCGCGACGGAGACAAGGTGGAGGGCGTGTACAGCCTGCACGAGGCTGATGGCTCCATCCGCACCGTCAAATACACCGCAGACAAACACAGCGGGTAAGTCTCAGGAGACTTTGATAGTCAATAATGCGATATTAGTCTCGTAAATCGGGGCCTCATATCATTGATAAGATTATGTCTAAGATCTTATGTTAGCTTGAATTGTTTAAAAAACTAGATTAGCAGCAGGTAAAAAACCTCTGAAGACATTATTATACTTGTCTTGGCCTCATGGTATGTCTCTTATTGTTTCTTCTCATGTCAAGCTTTAGTTTCTCTAAATGCACAATATAATCTGCACTCATAAAAATGGTAACTACCACTCCTAGCAATTAATTATATATTTGAGTACCCTACATACTATAGGTGCTTCCAATCATCTAATGGTATCCCTTTTTTCTCAGAATTACCTACTAACGTAAATTTTATTCAGACTACGTTCTTAATTTGACAAATGCATATAAAAATTGATTGATTGTCTGGAGTAGTTATCTGTCTAATTTATTTTTTGCCTTTATTTAGTTTTCCTTGTTTCTTGTTTCAGTTTCAACGCCGAAGTCCACCACTCCGAGCCTTCCAAGCATGTCCAACCCCAGCAGCACTACCATCATTAACTTCTTTCTTTAAATAACTCTTCAATCGACTGAAACCTTCGCTATTGTTATGTTGTTGACTATTGAAATAAAGACTAGTGTAACTATTATATTATAAATTACATTTATTTCTTTAACACATTGCAAAATTAGGTAAAAGTATGTAATACAAACATTCTCTACACGCACTTTTAGATATTTGCCTACAACATTTTTGTAGGGTTGCATTGGGTCTTTATAGACGTGTTCGAATGATGGACAAAACCAGTTCCAGTAGTATTATTGAATTACCATTTACAACAACATATAATATGGGTTGAGGGATCTTACTGATTAACGTGACGCAGTCACACATTCAGGTACATACTGACCGCGCCCGACGTTTTAACCTCGGTGATCGGTTCTCAAGGTGATAAGGAAACGTCCTTAACACCCCCGCATAATTTTTTTTTCGTTGTTTTAGCGGCAACAAAAATACATCATCTGTAAAAATTTCAACTGTCTTCAACGGTTCATGAGATACAGGCGGACCGCGAAGGCTTAGTAATAGGGTCCCGTTTTACCCTATGGGTACGGAACCCTAAATAGAACCGTTTTTGCAGATACAAAGGACCCATTACACACAAGAATACAGTTTACAGCATATACTAAAATATAAGATTAAAACTTACATAGGTCCCTATTTTCTAATCTATTTTCTTTTTCCATCCATGTGGACAGAAATACAGTGTCTGCTTCGGATTGACCAGATAGTCGAAAACACCCCTCAAAATGGTATTGTTGGAGCAACTCAGCTATTCCGATTCCAGAAGTATTCCAGAAGGCTGCTCGTCCTTATAGCAAAGAAGTCAGAACTCTCGCCACAGAAAACATGGTCGACGTACTGCAGTGTCTTGGCAGTCTCTTAAGGTGGAATCAGACGGATCATTTTTCCTTAATTTTAAGTTTTCATTCGAAATGAAACTTTTGATTATAAAATGAAACAATAGTGCCGAATGAATTTGTTTTGAGTTCATTAATGAACCGATCCAACGATGTCGGATATTTACATTCCCATCTTTCACTTCCACTTCGAATGAACGAAACATTAACAATCTGAATAAAAAGTGAATGTTAACTCGCATTCGGTCATTTCATCTTTAACTAACAATTTAACTAATTCCAAGACAAACGACTTCATTCAATGAAATCTTAAATGAAAAGAGGAGGTGAATGTTCTTTTCTAAGTCATTCCAGCTGAGCCGTGTGAACATGACGTGAAAGAAAAATGAAGCATTCACTCGAGTGAATATTCATTCGAGTGACCCGTCTGATATCACCTTTAAGGCCCCCCAAGCGCCTTATGACCCGTAAGCACATAAGAAAAAGGCCCCGAGCGGCTTACGTGTATATGGTGCTCGTAAGGCGCTCGGCGCCATTGTTTGGCTCTTTACCATAAATGTCAGAATGAAGCTTGACATTAGTCCAGCGGTTCCATCATTCGTTCGCTCGCGTTCGCGCGGGCAACATGTACCGTCCGTCCGTTAGAGCTCCCCGTAGCTCCAACCCGGCCATTGTCCGCCTCGCCCTCGCTTGCGCAGGTAGCTAGCCTGCTTCTATTGTTTTGCTCACACAAAACAATTAAACCAGTTCTTCACAGAACTAACCTTTCTGTTTCTCGAAGTATTTAGTTCGCTATAGAATTGAATATCTTCAAGACTTTTAACAGCAAACGTTAGCGTCCCGCTCTTTTCAGAGCGACGCTTTTTGTGAGGTTCTCGCTTTTTTCAAAGCGGTCTCCTCTGTCTTGTTTCTAGGACTTATCAAACAGTAAATCCACGCCTTCAGTGGTCGACCAAGGGATACGTAACCGT
Source organism: Eupithecia tripunctaria (assembly GCA_955876795.1). Lineage (NCBI taxonomy): Eukaryota > Metazoa > Arthropoda > Insecta > Lepidoptera > Geometridae > Eupithecia > Eupithecia tripunctaria. The sequence goes on from OY041604.1 coordinate 11,896,621, forward strand.
GCCAACGAACTTGGTTGGGCGCTGACCCGAAGCGCCTACTTTACTTCTTCCAAGTAAAGTAGAATTCGGCTGGGCCTGGGACCACCGGCCTTGGGGGAGCACCCTCGCCGACCCCAGGTAGCGCTAGGTAGTTACTCACCCCTTTAGCCCCGCAAGAGTGGCATAAGGGACACACAATTAGGTAGGACACGCAGGTACACACCCCCCCCCTGTCTAACCCGACAGGGAGGGATCACTCACATCTCCCGGGTGTCCCCCCCGGGCATAGGGACCTTCCCCCGTGCTCTTAAAGCATTTCCCCTGTCCACTATGGACATTACCGGTATGTCAGTGGAGAACCTGCGTGGATTACTCCACGCAATCTTCACGCAGCACCCCTCTCTGTTGCAAGACGTTTTGCACTCTCTCCGCCCCCTCCCCGCCTCCACCCTTAAACCGGCGATTCCGGACTCCCCGGATTCGCCGGATGCGTCCCCGCGGGCTCCCTCTCGCTCGCCCTCTCCCGAGGTCGACGAGATGGAGGTCGCCGACGACGACTCCCACACGTCCGATGAGGCATCGGCTTCAGACTCTGAGCCCGAACACGCTTCTCCCCCTCCCTCCTCCTCTTCTGACGACGGCTTTGTCACCGTAGACAGCCGTAAGAGGAAACTGGGGAAGAAAGGGAAGAGCGATCCCCCCGCCAAGACACTAAATCTTGGCGCTTCCTCTCCCCCTCCCGCGGCGCCCGCGACCGCCACTACTCCCGTGGCCCCCGCGCCCCTGTCCTCTCCCCGCAAGGAGAGACCACCCCCACCTATTTTTCTCCGCGAGAAGGCCAAATGGGCTAACGTGGAGAAATTACTCCAACTTAAGGGCATACATTTTGTCAAAGCCCAATCCGTTAAGGAGTCTATAAAACTCCAATTACAGACGTCCACCGACGTCTCACCACCCTTCTCCGCTCCGAGAGCATAGGCTTTCATACCTATACTCTCGAGAGCGAGAAATCCTTGCGGATCGTCATTCGCGGCGTTCCCGCCGAATTTGACGCCGCTAAGATTAAAGCCGACCTAGACTCCCAAGGCTTCCCCATCAAGGAAGTCCACCGGATGTATAGCGGCAAAGACAAACGCCCATTTGACCTAGTATTGGTCATTCTAGACCTTTCGCCCGAAGGGAAAAAGATATTCGGCCTTAAGACCGTATGTCGCCTCTCCGGCCTTTCAGTAGAGGCTCCCTTCCGTTTAGGCCCCCCCGGACAGTGCCACAGATGCCAACTCTATGGCCACTCTGCGCGCAACTGCAATGCGCGTCCGCGTCGCCCCTAAGGCTAAAACTTGGTCTCCCCCTCTCCCCCGCCCACAGGAGCCAACTCGCGCCCCTGCTCCCACCCCCATACCCCAGCCCCGACCCTCAAAGCCCGGTCAATCAGCACCCGCTGCTGCTTCGGCCGGCTTTGGGGGACCCGCCCCCGCCGTGGACTTTGGAAAAGTCACTGCGCTCCTGCGCAAACTTAGCCAAGCCCAAACGGCATTTGAAAAACTGATGATCCTCTCGGATCATCAGGAAGTCATGTCTTCTCTCGACAATCTCTCTTTTAATTCTCAATAATGGTTTCACAACCTGAGAGACTTAAACCCCGCTCCATCTCGTTAGCGTTTTCCAATGCTAACGGACTCAAATCCCAGAGAGAACTCGTTCATTAATTTCTGGTTAATCACCAAATCGATATTTTCCTTGTGCAGGAGACCTTCTTAAAACAGGGCACTAAACTATCAAATAGTCCGAAATGACAGAACGAACGCCCCCAAAGGTGGTACTGCCATTTATTTCAAGAGGTCCCTGCACTGCATAGCCCTTGATCCCCCTCCCCTCCAAGACTTAGAAGTCTCTGTCTGCAGGCTTGCGATGACCGGTCATCAATATTGCATCCTGCTATCTCAGTCCAAATAAGAAGCTTCTTAAAAGCGATCTGGAATCAGTCCTCAGTCTCGGAAGCTCAGTCATTCTGGCTGGCGACTTCAATTCCAAAGACCCGATGTGGAACTGCCGCATTCGTAACGGAAACGGCCGCAGCCTTTCCCGGTGTCTTGGCTCCCTCGATCTAGACCTGATCGTCCTCATGTGCCCTACGCGGTACTCTCCCAACCCCCGTTTTGGTAACGAGTACTTGGACCTGGCACTGCTACTGAATGTATCCCTCCGGATGCAATCCATAACGGTGATGCAGGAACTTGACTCGGACCACCGCCCGGTCGTGATGAGGCTTGGCCCCCCTCCCAATGACACCCCTCCCACCAAGACAGTGGTGCAATGGTATAAGCTTGAGAACGCTCTCAAGAATATTCATTCACCCGCCTTGGAAAAAATCCCCGACGATATTAGCTCCCTAGACGACATCGCAATTGCGGTTGACTCTTTGACTAGTCACGTCCAATCCGCTATTAGCGAATCATCGAAACAGGTGCCGGCGACGAACGATCGCCGCTGGGACCTGCCAGATGATATCAGACGGCTGATCACTGAGAAGAACGCAGCGACTCGCTGCTTTAGTTCCTATCCTACCTATCTCAATCGCTTTAGAATGAACTCGCTTCGCCGTAAGGTTAAGAGAGCCATTCAAGAGCACCGAAACTCCTCATGGGACGAACTACTTTCTAAGATCAAACCGGGTCACCAGGCATACTGGGACTTGGCGCGATCAATGAAAGCAGATGGCGTCTCTATTATGCCCCCGCTATTACGTCCGAATCATCAAACGCCAGCGTTTGAAGATAAGGATAAAGTCGACACTCTGGCCGAAAGCCTGGAAGCCCAGTGCTCCCCCAGTCTCGAACCTGTCGACCCTGTCCACCTCGATACGGTGAACAGTGTAGTCGAGCGCTTAGCGTCCCTACCCCCTTCTGCCACCCTTGACCACGTCAAGGCGGCTGAGGTCGCAGCGATCATTAAAGATCTCCGACCGAAAAAGTCCCCCGGCTCGGATGGCATCAGCAACAGGCTCCTTAAGAGATTCCCTGTTGCCCTCATCTACCTCCTCGTAAGCATCTTCAATGCAGCCATATCCACTTGTTCTTTCCCTGATGTCTGGAAGGAGGCCAATGTCATTGGCATCCACGAACCAGGCAAAAAGGCGAACGAACCTTCCTCCTACCGTCCTATCAGCCTCCTCAGCTCCCTGGGGAAGATCTACGAGCGACTCCTTCTGAGTCGTCTCTGGGCCCACGTCAATGAGCACAAGCTCTTACCCGATGAGCAGTTCGGCTTCCGAGCTCATCATTCTTGTCCCCAACAGGTGCTCCGCATCACGGAGAACATCTATTCCATGTGGCTTCACACATGGCCAGCAGATACGGGAGCTGTCTTCCTCGACGTAGCGAAAGCCTTCGACAAAGTCTGGCACAATGGCTTAATTTACAAGCTTTCCACTCTTGGTGTGCCCGACAGACTCGTACTCATCCTGCGAGACTACTTGTCGAATCGAAGCTTTCGTTACCGCGTGGAGGGCACTCTCTCTGAACCCAGACCCGTCCGAGCCGGAGTTCCCCAGGGATCCATTTTAGCCCCACTCCTCTTTACGCTGTATACCAGCGATATCCCCCGCCACCATAAAGTGGAGCTCGCCCTCTTCGCGGACGACACAGCACTATACGCATCCGACTCGAATTCGAGTCGGGTGAGTATGAGGCTGCAAGCCGCACTAGACAAACTAGGTGCCTGGTTTAGAAAATGGCGCATAGAAGTAAATCCGACGAAGAGTGCAGCAGTGTACTTTTCGCGGAATTACCCTAAGCCCAGGACCCTCTCCCTATTTGGCAAACCCATTCCCTGGGTTAAATCAGCTAAATACTTAGGGGTGATCTTAGACCGCCGCCTTAATTATAAACCCCATCTCCACCCTGTAGCCAATCGCGCATACTTGGCCGATTGAATAGCCTCCTTAGAGCGAAGAGAAAATGTCCCTTAGAAATAAGGTGACACTTTACAAATCGGTCATACGCCCAGTCATGACGTACTCCTCTGTAGTATTCGGCCACTCAGCCAATATTTACGCCCTTCAGGTTGTCCAAAATAGATTCCTGCGCAAAGCCTCGGGCTGTCCGTGGTACATGCGCAATAACGATCTCCATCGCGACTTTAATCTCGAGTCCATCGCCCATTTCATAAAGACCGCCTCCCAGCGGCATTATGAATCGGCCCCGGATCATTACAATCCCTTGATCTCCACAATACCCGACTATCCCATTGACAATCCTCCCACAAGTTCTCTCCTCCGTAGACCGAGACACGTTCTTGGTGACCCCGTTGACCCACTCACCGCCGCTAACCCGGAGGTGACGTCAACCGATTCGTTACCGCACACTACACAGCCGACCAAAAACCGACCCCGCCGGAAGCGGGGTCGAAGAATTCCCTCCTTCCGCCCGCAGATGCATTCGTGCACCTAAGGCGTAACCTTCATGCCCTCTCGTAGCATCTGGCGACAGCCCAAGCCGAGGCTCGCACCTAAGTGGTGGCCCTTGTGCGTGTCGCCCCAACCTAAAATTTACCGGCGAGGCGCCATCTGCGCTCGCCAAAAGTCCGGTAACGCTGTCATGGCCATCTGCGGTCAACAGCATCATAGTCCATTCAAAAAAAAAAAAAGACATTAGTCCAGCCAATGGAAGTCCATTCCATTGGCTGGACTAATGTCAAGCTTCATTCAATACGAAACGAAATACAGCCAATAAAATCAAATTGAGACCGGAAATTGTTACCATTTGAGCAAAATTGCCAAGCACCCCTCGAACGGATCAGTAGGCCGCCATCTTTTAAAAATTTGCGCAACAGCAAAATTTTTTTAAAATATCCCTAGAACGACTCATTGAATATTCCTCGTTGATTATTCCTTGTATTTACTGGGAGGATACTGTAGATTATGTGTAAATTTATAGAATCACCAAAAACGGTAAAATTTTAATGAAAAAACGTGACTAAATTTTGCATCGTGCTTTTTTGCAAATCCAAGTTCCATGTTCGCTTTGTTTATGAATGATTTTCTTTAGAATTATGGGGTTTTATGGTTTTTTTATGTTGATGAATAAGCTAGGTAATCTATCAAGGAATATTTAGATACCTACCAAGAAGTATGTACCTGCTTAAAGCAAAAGCAGGTAGAAATCATTTTGCGTAAAGTTTGTCAACCCACAACGGCGGGACAAACAAAGGCCGCCCGGCCGTTGTATGAAGTTTTGCAAGGTGATTCATCAGTGACGCGCGCGCGCGGTACGCGGCGCACGCCTAAAATGGCGTCTGTGTTTTGTTTTAGTTTGTGAACAGTACTTATTGTGGTGTAATTATTGTGTTATAAAGTGATGTGAATACATTATACAGGGTTATTTTTAAAAGACCGGCAACCTTCGGTGACCAGCTTCCCAGCATCATCAGCAACAACTTTTGTTCTACGACTTTTGATAATTAGCTACTTTTTATTTCCATACAAAAATTATTATTCATTGAAATATCTGTCTAAATGTTCTCTAACTCTATGGGTTGGGACGGCGCGCTGCGCTAGCGCCTTTGATCTTGCCGCTCAAACGCCAGTCGCCGCGCCGCCTGCCCACTCGGCGCTCAGTCATCAAAGCGGATGCGCGCGCGGCACACGTCTTTGTGCGCGTGGCGGACCTCGTGCATGGCCTCCAAGGTCACCAGACATTACACCCTGGATTTTTATTTATGGGGACACATAAAAACAATGGTGTACAGTGGTGGCGAAATCACAAGCCGAGACTTGTTAAAAGAAAAATAATGTGGGCCTTTGGTCAAGTGCAATCAAATTCAGAGGTGTTAGCTCGTGTTAACGAACAGCTGATTTTTAGGTGTGGTCTTTGCGTTGGTTGTGAAGGTGACTATTTTGAACGCTATGTGCGCGATACTCACCGCTTCCCGCAAGATTTGAACCTGCGAGGTAATGTCTAATTTGTAAATATGATTTTAATCGTTTAATTATTGTAAATACGCTGATTCCACTTTTTAAATACGCCTTCATTAAACAATGAAAGTGAATATCTAAACGCTTTCTAGCTACCTAGTGACCAATTGATATTACCTACCTGCTTACCTATTTAAACATTAAGACGTTATGTTATGAATGATTACCTACGTTAAACATAGTGGGTACCTAACCTACCTTCCAGATCTACATAGGTACCGATATCTGTGGTACCGACCTATCTACATACCACTTAGGTATTTGATTTTAATTGTTTAATGTAGCCAGTCCTAAGCCTGGTCAAGTATGAAGGGATTGTGGACTTAGTGCATACCTACAGCCTACAAACCCCGCGAGTAATTAATATCAACTAGGTAGGTAGGTAAATAACTGAGGGTTAGGTAGTTATTATTATCACCAGTGAAAGCGCGCGCAAATGTGCGTCGTGTTTGATACAACATAGATCTACAAGGACAATAAAAAAAGATGTGTGGCACTCGGGGACTGCCGCGGTAAAGCTATTGCAATGCCATCTAGAGGCGAGTTGCTGAACTAAAGAGACAAACGTCAAGGTTTTTTCGTTACGGAATTTCTGGATTCGGTCCCCGCGCTCAAGGCCCGCGATAGAAGCTATGCAATAGCTTAAAAACTTAAATAATTCCTATTAATGTACCTATTGAGTTATTTTAAAAGTCGTAGAACAAACATTGTTGCTGATGATGCTGGGAAGTTGATCACCAAAGGTTGCCGGTCTTTTAATAGTAACCCTGTATAATTATGCGTAAATACCTATGCTATCTACTAAAAGTGTTAGTTTTGGTGAATATCTATTGTGAAATATGATGCAAATTGTGCCACGATTTTGACTCAAAATCTCAACCTGGGAAAGAAATTAAATAATTTCTGTATCATGTAAGTTTTATTAAATTAATATAATAGCATTTGCTATTAGGAAATTTCAGGACGAACACAATGATGTATGATTTATAACATATAATTATACCATACTCCCGTAAAATTGCTTTTTCTGATGACGTCACGTAAAAATTATCGCCGTTAAAAAAGGGCTGGCACCCAAGCTAAGGGTGGCAAGGGGTGGCTGGCGTTAGGCGGGTTAAGAGCCCCGATATGCATTTTTATATTATACTTTACCCTTATGGCGCTGAAAAATTTCCTGGTGAAGTTGTACCATAGTTAATATTTGTACAAAGCTAGGCAGTACGACTTCATGGCCCAAGACGCAGGTGCCGGTCTCCAGCTTCGTGTAGCTGTGGCGCGCCCCCGCCGCGGGTCGCTTCGCAGAGCTGGGCAGTGAATGCGTTATACACTAAACAGGGTTTTCTTCACATCGGCCCTGCAATTAGCAAATCAAAGACGTATGAAATTTAAAATTGATTGGAACTCCGTACAAAATTAATGCGTATATAATATATTTGCGATTTCTGACTTTTCTAGTACTCACCTCACACCTTTATTGGTCCCAAAAAACGTCTTAATCAGATTAAGAAACAGGATTGATTGGAACCAAAAAAATATTTTATGAAATTCGACCATTTTCTATTGAAATTATGACCTAAACTGCTATAAATACTCAAATAATAAGAAAGTGTCCATTAACACGTTTCTTAATGTCTCTATTTAAGGCGAAGACACTTTGTTCATTTGTTCTTTTTATAGCACTCGCTATTTTTAACTTACACATCACTAGACCAACTCAAAAGGTTTTGTCCTTTTCAGTCGTCTTAATATGTATGTATTATCGAGGAGCTGGATAGTTTCGACATTCACGTGGTGTAGACGTCTCCGTTCGTCAGCTTCGGCAAACGTTTTAATAACACTAACAACAAGTTCCACTTTAAGGTCCCTGTGGAGGTTGCCGTTTCTTATGTACCAGGGGCATTAACGATGCCCCCAGTTCTTTAATTTAAATGTTCGTCTGAGCGGTACAACCCCACAGCTGTATACCATAAGTCCAGATCGGCATAAGGATTTGTTTGTAAATCAATAGTTTATTGGACACTCATAGTGACGAATGTCTTCCGAGCAGCCAGTAGGCATGTTTTTGTACAGAAGGTTCAGTTCATTCTGTTTTTTTTTTGACATGAGCTTTCGAGCGGAGCTTAGCATCCAATGTCATCCCTAAGTATTTCGCTGTATTCTCATATGGTATAACAACACCATTAATTGCACCGGATGGTAGTTCTCTTTTTTTTTGGTAAAGTCGATATCGACTGATTTACTTTCATTTAATTTGATTCTCCACCGCTTAGTCGAATCAATGAAAGTGTTTAGAGCGGCTTGTATTTTTTCTCTTGCTACTTCATGAGTGACTCCAGTAGCCATAATTGCTGTGTCATCTGCGAAGGTCGCAATAGCGCACCGCCTACAACAATTTTTGATCCCCTAGATCTTTCTTTGCCAATATTTACTTTTTGGACTAGAATGAATCAAAACCATCGGCAATATCTTTATTGTGTATACGTATTGAATAATTTATAATTTTTTAACCTTATTTCTAGATTTCGTGACTTTGATTTACCAGTTTCGTTATTTATAAGTCTCCATGTTGCTTTGCTATTATCAGATGAGTTTACAATTTTTTCATCAAAAACAGGCAATTCGCTGTGTTACAAACCATTTTTAAATGTTTTTGAGTGGTTCGTTAAATACAAACGAAACGCAAAATCATGTAACATAGCTTCTCTAGCACCATAAATATCATAATAGTCCATTCCTACTTCTATAAATACCGGGAGCGACCCAATTAGGAAATCCGACCCTGTCCCTAACTGTGCATGTTTTAAGTTTAAATACTTCGCTGTGTTCTTTGTTTATAACACTAAAAAGTAGATAGATCATTAGGGTTATCGGAACAAAATATGTATATTACCTACTGCTAGTTCCACTTGACTTTAAAAAATCTTAAGTTTTTTTAATTCTTAATACATACGGCTCTCTTTAATAGGTTTTTTCTCAACTTTGTTTTTATTGTTAAGATTATAACTAAAATGAAAACTCTGACGATAGTCGTCTGATTGGAAATGTTTGATTACTGCTTTGTTGGTTGCATTGGCGATAGACTGCAGTATATATTATATGCAAACAAGTGGCAGATGTAAGGGTTACCCTAGTAGGATCATGAAAAAGATGTCGTAAAATTAAGCAGCCTATCGGCGAGGGGATTCGCTAAAATATCTATATTAAAGTCGCCACAAACAATGAGATTCTTTCTACATGAAAATAATTTCAGCAAACTTCTTCCATAGTACATTCAAAAGCTACCTAATTTGCGTCAGGAGGGATTGACCAATGACCTCGATAGCTTTGTGATTTTAATTAACCTGACGCCTTAAGAAAATTAATCACCACCTAGACAATCTGATTTAAATTTACTTGTACTTGCAATAACTATATAAAACCTTACTTTTTTAATATTATTTTTGGCATTTTGTTTGTATAAATTTCTTTCTCATGCCCTACAGAGTGCTTATACTGTTGACCTAAGCCTACATTAAGACCTAAGTTATATGTGTATAACATGTATATGTGAGCAAAATAAATAAATCTAAATCCAATTGAGTATTATAATTTTATTAATGATACATGAGTCATTATACTTTCCATAAATGTGGGGTCGAACGCAATCACCCGAACTTGAAAGCTCAGTTTTTTTGTATAAAAAGTGAACTTACTTTTGCTTTGATATCATTCAGTTTCTGAACACCGATCAACCCCACACATTCAACAATGTTCTACAAAGTAAGGAATATTTGAGTGATTTTTGGCAATAGTGATTTAAATTATTATATTTATTTTAATATACCTCCTTATTATTGAAGGAAATAAGTTAATATATAATAAATTCTTACATAAAAAATATCAAAAAGTTAAATTGATAACTTGAGTTTCCTGTGTTATGATTTTCTGTAAAATGTAATGTGTTGCAAAACAATACCTTAATAGCTAACACTGATCATCACTCGAGATCAAAAAACTGATACTGTATCTCATCCTCACCTGTGTTTTAAGGTGAATCTCAAAGCAAAGGAATTTTATTTGCCCCTGTGTTACCAGGTCATCATCCTCGCCGTCGCCCTCTCGGCCGCCGCCGCCCAGCACGAGCACGGCCATGCCATCTCCTCCCAATCCATCGTCCGTCACGAGGTGAAGCACGAGCAGCCGATCCACCACCATCAGCCAACCTACCACCACGTACCAGTCCACCACGCTCCCATCGTCCACCAGGCGCCGCTTGTCCATGCTTCTCCGGTGTACGTCCACCAGGGTCATCATGAGGAACAGCACCATGATTACTATGTAAGATTAGTACCTGTTTATTATTCTTCCAAGAAAGTCCACACACCAAAGCAGGCAGGCCACCGACATTTTGACAAAACACTGTCTTCTACCTAACAAATTCATACATCAAAGCGAAATAATAATTATTCTCATGTTGTACTAGAATATATCAGTGACTTTGACGAGTAGACTCATCACTGAATAGCATCATCATGCCTGATTTTTATATGCACTTTTTCTCGATGTAATAGTTTTCCTGATATTTTAGCAGAAATTAAAATTATGTCAATTTCATTTATTTGGCTTTCTTTGAATTTCTGCATACTTTAAACATCTTGAAAAATAACCCTGTTCCACTCTGATCCATTGAACTCATCCTTTGATGGTTTAGATTCCCCATTTTGTTCCACTTAAATACATCAATGGATATCATTCCACACCTTGCCCTACTTGCATTAACTTAGCTGGGAATTTAAACACTGCTCTTTTTTTCCCAGTCTCACCCTAAATACCAGTTCGAGTACAAAGTAGAGGACCCCCACACCAAAGACAACAAGTACCAGCACGAGACGCGTGACGGAGACAAGGTGGAGGGCGTGTACAGCCTGCACGAGGCCGATGGCTCCATCCGCACCGTCAAGTACACCGCAGACAAACACAGCGGGTAAGTCTCAGGAGACTTTGATAAACAATAATGCGATATTAGTCTCGTAAATCAGGGCCTCGTATCATCGATACGATTATATCTAAGATCTTATATGAACTTGATTTGTTTTAACAACTGCATTAGCAGCAGGTAAAAACCTCGGATGACATCATTTTACTTGGCCCCATTGTATGTCTCTCATTGTTTTTTCTTATGTCAAGCCTTAGTTTCTCTGAAGGCTCAATATAATCTGAACTCATAATAAAATAAATATTGTACGATAGTAAATTATATTTTTGAGTAACCTCCATACTATAGGTGCTTTCAATTATCTATTTGTATCCCTTGTTTTCTCAGAATGTGCTTAATTTGCCAAATGCATATAAAAAATTATTGAATGTCTCGATTTAATATCTGTCTCTTCTAATTTTGGCCTTCATTAAGTTTTCCTTGTTACTTGTTTCAGTTTCAACGCCAAAGTCCACCACTCCGAGCCTTCCAAGCACGTCCAGACCCAGCAACACTACCATCATTAACTTTAACTCTTCAATCGACTGAAACCCTTCTTATTGTTATGTTGTTGACTATTGTAATAAAGACTAGTGTAGAACATTATACATTACATTTATTTCCTTAACACATTGCATAATTAAGTTAAAAAATTAGGTTAAAGTATGTAATACAAACATTTTCTTTACGCACTTTTAGATGCGTGAAGAAAATGTTTGTATTCGGTTTGTATTCGGCCTATACCAGAGGTAATTAAACACGTTTTTTAAAAAGAAATAATGACATTGCGTATTTACAAACGTGTTTGTAATGATGAGCAGTACCTGCTGGTCACGCAGTTTAAGTGAATGTGTTCGTATCAGAAGGACAATTTAGCCCTTAAGGGATGAACGGCATCAAAGTTCAATGACCTAGTAAAACGTGTGGAAATTATTTCGTCATAATGGGTACTACAAATAATGCAATTAAAATACGAACTGGCTTGAGGCCTTACCTTTGTGCTCACAACAAATTATAATAATTAGTCATGTAAAAGAGACATATTTACATTATCAAACTTGCAATTTATGAAATAATAAGTTAACTATAGAAACGAAAGATACAACCAAAATAAACTAAAACTTGAAAAAAAAATCCAAAGCACACTGCTACTTAACTAATTAATAATTACATTTACAGTGTCTAGGTTGCTCTCACGAGTATCATCGCCCCTGCTGTTTTAACCCTTAACTGTAGTTGTGGGTCCAATGGACCCAGGTTCAATCTTCGAACTCGTGTAAAAATCACAGCGCGTGCCCGAGCGCCTCCCGCGCCTAGGTACCTTCCGACAGTAGGCCGAAGCGCGCGTAAGTGGACGGACGCGTTTCGCTCGCTATTCCTAAGGTGAGTATTGGTGTGCGAGTGGGTCCATGGGACCCACGACTATAGATGCGTAACTTTTTTCATTGATGTTATATATTCCTTTTACCGTTTTTTTCAGGTTTTTGAGATGGCAAACCGAAGGAATGTTTCCTCAAACAGAGATGACATATTAGAGCAGTGGTTGAACGCTGAAGTAGACAGCGATGAAGATGAAATTATCTAACGATAAAAACCTGAAATTGGAGAGGAGTAAGAGAAAGAGATGCTCTTTTTGTCCGCCAAACAAAAGGGCGAAGACTGTACATTTATGTCCTAAGTGTAGACTGCCTATTTGCATGACTTGTGCTAAAACAGTGTGTAATTCATGCTTATAACTTGGCTCATCATTTGGTGATGTCAAAATTTTTATAGAAGAAGTATATTTGTTTTTGTTTTAGTTATCTTAAAAATTGTTATCTTATGTGTACGAAAAGAGTTGATTTTAATTTTTTTATCGTGTGTTTCCATTTAATGTGATTTTTTTTCGTAAGCATGTTTTTAGGTTAAGTAAATAACGACTGATTATAAGAAGTGCCATTAAAGATAAGAATAAAAGTTCCTATAGTTGATTTTTTGTAAAACTATGATTGTTAAATATATAAATGAATAATAAAAGAGTGTAAAAATATAATTGGTTTTTGTTTTTTACACAAAAAGTACAATCTAAAATAGGTGGGTCCCATGGACCCACGACTATAGATAAGTGACTATCTTTGACCACTACAGCCAATATGCCAATTAATAGAGTAAAACAGTGTATGAAATAGTGTAAAAGTTGGCATATCAATAAACGTAATATCGCTTATTTGTACGCTACCTTGACGGACACTGTGGTATCGCGTCCTTAATCCCTTTGAGAACTTTTGGTATCCTACTAGCACAATTTTCTTTAAGTATCGATTGAGCCGTAGCTTGGACAGTTAAGATTACTGGCAAGTTCCATATTATCGTATATTCCACTCGATCTTCCATCGGATGAACAGCAAACAAAGGGATTATACGGGTTTCATTATTCTACTAATTTTAAAACACATTCAAAATAGTTTATCACACTAATATTATGAATGCGAAAGTTTGTATGGATAGTATGGATGGATGGATGGATGATTGTTACCTCTTCACGCCAAAACTACTAAACGGATCTGGCTGAATTTTGCATACAGGTAATTTTAATATTAGAATAAAACAAAGGCTACATTTTTTTCTGTAAATCTGTTCCCGTGGGATAAAAATGGGCCTTTATTTGACACCATTAAACGTTTACAACGCGTGCGAAGCTCAGCTAGTAAGTTCATATTTAATTTGAACGTTGAACGTTGTCCAGGCTTTGTATGCTTTATAGATCATAAGCACTGAAGCTGTAAAAACAAAAATATAAATTGAAATAAATAAACATACACGCGAAGACCATAGTAAATACAAAAGAAAAAATATCATGCTGATTACTTTGGTATTTAATAATATTTGTATAATATGGGCATCATTATATACACTTTTATTTTGCTCCTCCACATTCACACTTTTATTTGCACCAGAACATTTACTCTCTTATTAGGTATTTCGAAACTCAAATTTTCAATTCAACCAAGTATTTTGTCCACCCAACCTACGCACGGTTACAAAGGTTTTATGAATTAAAAATGAAACACTCTCTTGCAGGCACAAAAGGACCCATACTACACAAGAACACAGTGCACAGATTAAAGGTATAAGATGAAAACTTACATAGGTTAACTTTTTTCTATTTCCATCCATGAGGACAGAAATTCAGTGTTTGTAAATGGGATTAGCCAGATAGTCGAAAACAGCCCTCATTGTGGTGTTGTTGGAGAGACTTCGCTATCCTCTTACGTAAATATATATAATATATACATATCGTTGGCTTAAAATAACAATGTTCTATGTTACAATTTTAGCACTATTAAGGTTATGAATGTAACAAGGTTCTATGTGTCATTCGCTACACTTTTAGCTAAAATATATCACTAGATGGCGGTTCTATACTTCACAACATTCAATATTACATAGTCCTATGTTGTATTTTATTACGAAAAGAAAATAACAAGGTTCTATGTTAAACATAGGACTTTGCTTAGAAAAAAAACATGGACTTGGAAATACCAAAGTCCTATGTTTCACTTAGAGAATAAAACATGGACTTGTAAATAACAAGGTTCTATGCTAACTATATTCTGGATGAAGATATTAACTTAGTCATGGCGGGTAATGCTCATAATCCCTCGCGTTTTGAGGATCGCAGTTCGGTGGTAGAATTGTTCTGCAGCGGGCGCTACTGCCCGCCCCCGATGGATATCCTTTACCCGCCTCTTACTTCACCCGTGGGAAGAGTTGAGGTGGTGAAAATTCTAAGCACCACACACCTTGCACAACACATTGATTTAACTATCCCAATAAATTGTAAAGACGGCTTGGACGCATAAAGATAACAGGACCTTTGTCCCTAATGGTACATTTGGGTATAGGGTAGGTAATTAACACGCAATAGACGGTGAACCTTTGTAACAATTTAGACTATTTAAAACAGTAGGTTTAAACCTACTGTTTTAAATAGTCTAAATTGTTACAAACTACTGGAAGAATAGGCCATAAATACCTACCGTTAGGCGAGCGAAAGCTTCGTGAGAACCTTATCTGGATTGAAGAAAAGAACAAGCTTCCAGTTAAAGAAGCAGTATATCGACGAATATTCTGCAATGATTTCAACATTTAATTCCAAAAACCGAAAAAAGATAGATGTGATTTGTGCGAGGAGGTTGAAATAAATGATCGAGAAGGAAATACTTTAACATCAGATCTATAAGAGAAGATAACCAGGCACAAAATGGAAAAGATAGCTGCAAGGGAAAACCGTGACAAAGACAGGAAAGGTACAATTCCAGTAGTGTGCTTTGATCTAGAGAATGTGTTATCCTGTCCCAAGGCAGAAGTAAGCAATTTTTTCTACAAGAGTAAATATTCTACTTACAACATGACTGGTCATCTTTCGACTAATAATAAAGTGTACTGTGCCATTTGTAGTGAAAACACTGCTGGAAGAAGTGGAAATGATATAGCAAGTGCAGTATATAAAATCTTGGAACAGGTTTTGCTTGAAAACCCCCGTTTCAGGTCAATTATATTATGGAGTGATAGTTGTGTTCCACAGAAGCGCAACAGCATCATGAGCTTTGCTTTAAGACAGCTTATGGATAAGTTTCCTACATTGGAACAAATTACCTTAAAATTTTCAACACCTGGACATTCTTGCATTCAAGAAATTGACAATGTACATAGCTGTATAGATAGAGTCTAATGGGTAATTTTGTTTGAACTAGGGCTTGCAAATATTCGAAATTTTTTGATTCGATTCGATTCGATTCTCGATAAGATTCGATTCCATTCTCGATTCGATTAGATTAGATTCGGTTTAAAGATTCTTTATTTTCTCAAAGAACATAAATACAGTTCACTTAAAATGAGAAAAAACAAAACTTGTACTTAAATTTAAGTATCTACCTGCTTACATTTATATTTTAGCTCGTGTGTGCTAACTAATTAACATAATCGTACATCCACTTACTTAGTATAATAAACAAAAGAAAAATAACAATAGATTCGATTCTCGATTCGATTCTCTCGATTCGATTCTCGATTCGATTCTCTCGATTTTATTCTCTCGATTCGATTTCGATTCTCTCGATTCGATCTCGATTCTCTCGATTCGATCTCGAATCTCTCGATTCGATCTCGATTCTCTTGATTCGATCTCGATTCTCTCGATTCGATCTCGATTCTCTCGATTCGATTCTCGATTATCTCGATTCGCTTCTCGATTATCTCGATTCGATTCTCGATTATCTTGATTATCTCGATTATCTCGATTATCTCGATCATCTCGATTATGCTCGATTATCTCGATTATCTCGATTATTTCGATTATTTCGATTCTTGATTATCTCGATTCGATTCTTGATTATCTCGATTATCTCGATTATTTCGATTCTCGATTATCTCGATTATCTCGATTATCTCGATTATCTCGATTATCTCGATTATCTCGATTATCTCGATTATCTCGATTATCTCAATTATCTCGATTCTCTCGATTCGATCTCGATTATTTCGATTCTCGATTATCTCGATTATCTCGATTATCTAGATTATCTCAATTATCTCGATTCTCTCGATTCGATCTCGATTATCTCGATTCGATTCTCGATTCGATTAGATTCGATTCTCGATTCGATTAGATTCGATTCTCGATTCGATTAAATTCGATTCTCGATTAGATTCGATTCGATTCTCGATTATCTTGATTATTTCGATTCTAGATTATCTCGATTATCTCGATTATCTCGATTATCTCGATCATCTCGATTATGCTCGATTATCTCGATTATCTCGATTATTTCGATTATTTCGATTCTTGATTATCTCGATTCGATTCTTGATTATCTCGATTATCTCGATTATTTCGATTCTCGATTATCTCGATTATCTCGATTATCTCGATTATCTCGATTATCTCGATTATTTCGATTCTCGATTATCTCGATTATCTCGATTATCTCGATTATATCGATTATTTCGATTCTCGATTATCTCGATTATCTCGATTATCTCGATTATCTCGATTATCTCGATTATCTCGATTATCTCGATTATCTCGATTATCTCGATTATCTCGATTATCTCGATTATCTCGATTATCTCGATTATCTCAATTATCTCGATTCTCTCGATTCGATCTCGATTATTTCGATTCTCGATTATCTCGATTATCTCGATTATCTCGATTATCTCGATTATCTCGATTATCTCGATTATCTCAATTATCTCGATTCTCTCGATTCGATCTCGATTATTTCGATTCTCGATTATCTCGATTATCTCGATTATCTAGATTATCTCAATTATCTCGATTCTCTCGATTCGATCTCGATTATCTCGATTCGATTCTCGATTCGATTAGATTCGATTCTCGATTCGATTAGATTCGATTCTCGATTATCTCGATTATCTCGATTCGATTCTCGATTATCTCGATTCGATTCTCGATTATCTCGATTATCTCGATTATCTCGATTATCTCGATTATCTCGATTATCTCGATTATCTCGATTATCTCGATTATCTCGATTATCTCGATTATCTCGATTATCTCGATTATCTCGATTATCTCGATTATCTAGATTATCTCAGTTATCTAGATTATCTCAATTATCTCGATTCTCTCGATTCGATCTCGATTATCTCGATTCGATTCTCGATTCGATTAGATTCGATTCTCGATTCGATTAGATTCGATTCTCGATTCGATTAGATTCGATTCTCGATTCGATTAGATTCGATTCTCGATTCGATTAAATTCGATTCTCGATTAGATTCGATTCGATTCTCGATTATCTCGATTATTTCGATTCTAGATTATCTCGATTATCTCGATTATCTCGATTATCCCGATTATTTCGATTCTCGATTATCTCGATTATCTCGATTATCTCGATTATCTCGACTATCCCGATTATTTCGATTCTCGATTATCTCGATTCGATCTCGATTCTCTCGATTCGATCTCGATTATCTCGATTCGATTCTCGGTTATCTCGATTATCTCGATTATTTCGATGCTCGATTCTCTCGATTCGATCTCGATTATCTCGATTCGATCTCGATTATCTCGATTCGATTCTCGATTATCTCGCGTCGATTCTCGATTATCTCGATTCGATTCTCAATAATCTCGATTCGATTCTTGATTATCTCGATTATCTCGATTATTTCCATTCTCGATTATCTCGATTATCTCGATTATCTCGATTCTCTCCATTCGATCTCGATTATTTCGATTCTCGATTATCTCGATTCGATCTCGATTCTCTCGATTCGATCTCGATTATCTCGATTCTATTCTCGGTTATCTCGATTATCTCGATTATCTCGATTATTTCGATTCTCGATTATCTCGATTATCTCGATTATCTCGATTATATCGATTCGATCTCGATTATTTCGATTCTCGATTATCTCGATTATCTCGATTATCTAGATTATCTCAATTATCTCGATTCTCTCGATTCGATCTCGATTATCTCGATTCGATTCTCGATTCGATTAGATTCGATTCTCGATTCGATTAGATTCGATTCTCGATTCGATTAAATTCGATTCTCGATTAGATTCGATTCGATTCTCGATTATCTCGATTATTTCGATTCTAGATTATCTCGATTATCTCGATTATCTCGATTATCCCGATTATTTCGATTCTCGATTATCTCGATTATCTCGATTCGATTCGATTCTCGATTATCTCGATTATCTCGATTATCTCGATTATCTCGATTATCTCGATTATCTCGATTATCTCGATTATCTCGATTATCTCGATTATCTCGATTATCTCGATTATCTCGATTATCTCGATTATCTTGATTATTTCGATTCTCGATTATCTCGATTATCTCGATTCGATTCTCGATTATCTCGATTCGATTCTCGATTATCTCGATTATCTCGATTATCTCGATTATCTCGATTATCTCGATTATCTCGATTATCTCGATTATCTCGATTATCTCGATTATCTCGATTATCTCGATTATCTCGATTATCTCGATTATCTAGATTATCTCAGTTATCTAGATTATCTCAATTATCTCGATTCTCTCGATTCGATCTCGATTATCTCGATTCGATTCTCGATTCGATTAGATTCGATTCTCGATTCGATTAGATTCGATTCTCGATTCGATTAGATTCGATTCTCGATTCGATTAGATTCGATTCTCGATTCGATTAAATTCGATTCTCGATTAGATTCGATTCGATTCTCGATTATCTCGATTATTTCGATTCTAGATTATCTCGATTATCTCGATTATCTCGATTATCCCGATTATTTCGATTCTCGATTATCTCGATTATCTCGATTATCTCGATTATCTCGATTATCTCGACTATCCCGATTATTTCGATTCTCGATTATCTCGATTCGATCTCGATTCTCTCGATTCGATCTCGATTATCTCGATTCGATTCTCGGTTATCTCGATTATCTCGATTATTTCGATGCTCGATTCTCTCGATTCGATCTCGATTATCTCGATTCGATCTCGATTATCTCGATTCGATTCTCGATTATCTCGCGTCGATTCTCGATTATCTCGATTCGATTCTCAATAATCTCGATTCGATTCTTGATTATCTCGATTATCTCGATTATTTCCATTCTCGATTATCTCGATTATCTCGATTATCTCGATTCTCTCCATTCGATCTCGATTATTTCGATTATCTCGATTATCTCGATTATCTCGATTATCTCGATTCTTGATTATCTCGATTATCTCGATTATCTCGATTATTTCGATTCTTGATTATCTCGATTCGATTCTTGATTATCTCGATTATTTCGATTCTCGATTATCTCGATTATCTCGATTATCCCGATTATTTCGATTCTCGATTATCTCGATTCGATCTCGATTATCTCGATTATCTCGATTATCTCGATTATCTCGATTATATCGATTATCTCGATTATCTCGATTATTTCGATTCTCGATTATCTCGATTATCTCGATTATCTCGATTATCTCGATTATCTCGATTATCTCGATTATTTCGATTATGTCGATTATGTCGATTATCTCGATTATCTCGATTATCTCGATTATCTCGATTATCTCGATTCTTGATTATCTCGATTATCTCGATTATCTCGATTCCATTCTCGATTATGTCGATTCGATTCTCGACTATCTCGCGTCGATTCTCGATTATCTCGATTCGATTCTCGATAATCTTGATTCGATTCTCGATAATCTCGATTCGATTCTTGATCGCTTATCTCGATTGTCTCGATTATCTCGATTTTGTCGATTATCTCGATTATCTCGATTATTTTGATTATCTCGATTATTTCGATTATCTCGATTATCTCGATTATCTCGATTATCTCGATTATTTCGATTCTCGATTATTTTGATTATCTCGATTATCTCGATTATCTCGATTATCTCGATTATCTCGATTATCTCGATTATGTCGATTATCTCGATTATCTCGATTATTTCGATTATCTCGATTATCTCGATTATCTCGATTCGATTCTCGATTCGATTAGATTCGATTCTCGATTCGATTAGATTCGATTCTCGATTAGATTCGATTCGATTCTCGATTATCTCGATTATCTCGATTCTCTCGATTCGATCTCGATTATCTCGATTCGATTCTCGATTCGATTAGATTCGATTAAATTCGATTCTCGATTAGATTCGATTCGATTCTCGATTCGATTAAATTCGATTCTCGATTAGATTCGATTCGATTCTCGATTATCTTGATTATTTCGATTCTAGATTATCTCGATTATCTCGATTATCTCGATTATCTCGATCATCTCGATTATGCTCGATTATCTCGATTATCTCGATTATTTCGATTATTTCGATTCTTGATTATCTCGATTCGATTCTTGATTATCTCGATTATCTCGATTATTTCGATTCTCGATTATCTCGATTATCTCGATTATCTCGATTATCTCGATTATCTCGATTATCTCGATTATTTCGATTCTCGATTATCTCGATTATCTCGATTATCTCGATTATATCGATTATTTCGATTCTCGATTATCTCGATTATCTCGATTATCTCGATTATCTCGATTATCTCGATTATCTCGATTATCTCGATTATCTCGATTATCTCGATTATCTCGATTATCTCGATTATCTCAATTATCTCGATTCTCTCGATTCGATCTCGATTATTTCGATTCTCGATTATCTCGATTATCTCGATTATCTCGATTATCTCGATTATCTCGATTATCTCGATTATCTCAATTATCTCGATTCTCTCGATTCGATCTCGATTATTTCGATTCTCGATTATCTCGATTATCTCGATTATCTAGATTATCTCAATTATCTCGATTCTCTCGATTCGATCTCGATTATCTCGATTCGATTCTCGATTCGATTAGATTCGATTCTCGATTCGATTAAATTCGATTCTCGATTAGATTCGATTCGATTCTCGATTATCTCGATTATTTCGATTCTAGATTATCTCGATTATCTCGATTATCTCGATTATCCCGATTATTTCGATTCTCGATTATCTCGATTATCTCGATTCGATTCTCGATTATCTCGATTCGATTCTCGATTATCTCGATTATCTCGATTATCTCGATTATCTCGATTATCTCGATTATCTCGATTATCTCGATTATCTCGATTATCTCGATTATCTCGATTATATCGATTATCTCGATTATCTCGATTATCTCGATTATCTCGATTATCTAGATTATCTCAGTTATCTAGATTATCTCAATTATCTCGATTCTCTCGATTCGATCTCGATTATCTCGATTCGATTCTCGATTCGATTAGATTCGATTCTCGATTCGATTAGATTCGATTCTCGATTCGATTAGATTCGATTCTCGATTCGATTAGATTCGATTCTCGATTCGATTAAATTCGATTCTCGATTAGATTCGATTCGATTCTCGATTATCTCGATTATTTCGATTCTAGATTATCTCGATTATCTCGATTATCTCGATTATCCCGATTATTTCGATTCTCGATTATCTCGATTATCTCGATTATCTCGATTATCTCGACTATCCCGATTATTTCGATTCTCGATTATCTCGATTCGATCTCGATTCTCTCGATTCGATCTCGATTATCTCGATTCGATTCTCGGTTATCTCGATTATCTCGATTATTTCGATGCTCGATTCTCTCGATTCGATCTCGATTATCTCGATTCGATCTCGATTATCTCGATTCGATTCTCGATTATCTCGCGTCGATTCTCGATTATCTCGATTCGATTCTCAATAATCTCGATTCGATTCTTGATTATCTCGATTATCTCGATTATTTCCATTCTCGATTATCTCGATTATCTCGATTATCTCGATTATCTCGATTTTGTCGATTATCTCGATTATCTCGATTATTTTGATTATCTCGATTATTTCGATTATCTCGATTATCTCGATTATTTCGATTCTCGATTATTTTGATTATCTCGATTATCTCGATTATCTCGATTATGTCGATTATCTCGATTATCTCGATTATTTCGATTATCTCGATTATCTCGATTATCTCGATTCTCTCCATTCGATCTCGATTATCTCGATTCGATTCTCGATTCGATTAGATTCGATTCTCGATTCGATTAAATTCGATTCTCGATTAGATTCGATTCGATTCTCGATTATCTCGATTATTTCGATTCTCGATTATCTCGATTATCTCGATTATCCCGATTATTTCGATTCTCGATTATCTCGATTCGATCTCGATTATCTCGATTATCTCGATTATCTCGATTATCTCGATTATATCGATTATCTCGATTATCTCGATTATTTCGATTCTCGATTATCTCGATTATCTCGATTATCTCGATTATCTCGATTATCTCGATTATCTCGATTATTTCGATTATGTCGATTATGTCGATTATCTCGATTATCTCGATTATCTCGATTATCTCGATTATCTCGATTCTTGATTATCTCGATTATCTCGATTATCTCGATTCCATTCTCGATTATGTCGATTCGATTCTCGACTATCTCGCGTCGATTCTCGATTATCTCGATTCGATTCTCGATAATCTTGATTCGATTCTCGATAATCTCGATTCGATTCTTGATCGCTTATCTCGATTGTCTCGATTATCTCGATTTTGTCGATTATCTCGATTATCTCGATTATTTTGATTATCTCGATTATTTCGATTATCTCGATTATCTCGATTATCTCGATTATCTCGATTATTTCGATTCTCGATTATTTTGATTATCTCGATTATCTCGATTATCTCGATTATCTCGATTATCTCGATTATCTCGATTATGTCGATTATCTCGATTATCTCGATTATTTCGATTATCTCGATTATCTCGATTATCTCGATTCGATTCTCGATTCGATTAGATTCGATTCTCGATTCGATTAGATTCGATTCTCGATTAGATTCGATTCGATTCTCGATTATCTCGATTATCTCGATTCTCTCGATTCGATCTCGATTATCTCGATTCGATTCTCGATTCGATTAGATTCGATTAAATTCGATTCTCGATTAGATTCGATTCGATTCTCGATTCGATTAAATTCGATTCTCGATTAGATTCGATTCGATTCTCGATTATCTTGATTATTTCGATTCTAGATTATCTCGATTATCTCGATTATCTCGATTATCTCGATCATCTCGATTATGCTCGATTATCTCGATTATCTCGATTATTTCGATTATTTCGATTCTTGATTATCTCGATTCGATTCTTGATTATCTCGATTATCTCGATTATTTCGATTCTCGATTATCTCGATTATCTCGATTATCTCGATTATCTCGATTATCTCGATTATCTCGATTATTTCGATTCTCGATTATCTCGATTATCTCGATTATCTCGATTATATCGATTATTTCGATTCTCGATTATCTCGATTATCTCGATTATCTCGATTATCTCGATTATCTCGATTATCTCGATTATCTCGATTATCTCGATTATCTCGATTATCTCGATTATCTCGATTATCTCAATTATCTCGATTCTCTCGATTCGATCTCGATTATTTCGATTCTCGATTATCTCGATTATCTCGATTATCTCGATTATCTCGATTATCTCGATTATCTCGATTATCTCAATTATCTCGATTCTCTCGATTCGATCTCGATTATTTCGATTCTCGATTATCTCGATTATCTCGATTATCTAGATTATCTCAATTATCTCGATTCTCTCGATTCGATCTCGATTATCTCGATTCGATTCTCGATTCGATTAGATTCGATTCTCGATTCGATTAGATTCGATTCTCGATTCGATTAAATTCGATTCTCGATAAGATTCGATTCGATTCTCGATTATCTCGATTATTTCGATTCTAGATTATCTCGATTATCTCGATTATCTCGATTATCCCGATTATTTCGATTCTCGATTATCTCGATTATCTCGATTCGATTCTCGATTATCTCGATTCGATTCTCGATTATCTCGATTATCTCGATTATCTCGATTATCTCGATTATCTCGATTATCTCGATTATCTCGATTATCTCGATTATCTCGATTATATCGATTATCTCGATTATCTCGATTATCTCGATTATCTCGATTATCTCGATTATCTCGATTCGATTCTCGATTATCTCGATTCGATTCTCGATTATCTCGATTATCTCGATTATCTCGATTATCTCGATTATTTCGATGCTCGATTCTCTCGATTCGATCTCGATTATCTCGATTCGATCTCGATTATCTCGATTCGATTCTCGATTATCTCGCGTCGATTCTCGATTATCTCGATTCGATTCTCAATAATCTCGATTCGATTCTTGATTATCTCGATTATCTCGATTATTTCCATTCTCGATTATCTCGATTATCTCGATTATCTCGATTCTCTCCATTCGATCTCGATTATTTCGATTCTCGATTATCTCGATTCGATCTCGATTCTCTCGATTCGATCTCGATTATCTCGATTCTATTCTCGGTTATCTCGATTATCTCGATTATCTCGATTATTTCGATTCTCGATTATCTCGATTATCTCGATTATCTCGATTATATCGATTATTTCGATTCTCGATTATCTCGATTATCTCGATTATCTCGATTATCTCGATTATCTCGATTATCTCGATTATCTCGATTATCTCGATTATCTCGATTATCTCGATTATCTCGATTATCTCGATTATCTCAATTATCTCGATTCTCTCGATTCGATCTCGATTATTTCGATTCTCGATTATCTCGATTATCTCGATTATCTAGATTATCTCAATTATCTCGATTCTCTCGATTCGATCTCGATTATCTCGATTCGATTCTCGATTCGATTAGATTCGATTCTCGATTCGATTAGATTCGATTCTCGATTCGATTAAATTCGATTCTCGATTAGATTCGATTCGATTCTCGATTATCTCGATTATTTCGATTCTAGATTATCTCGATTATCTCGATTATCTCGATTATCCCGATTATTTCGATTCTCGATTATCTCGATTATCTCGATTCGATTCGATTCTCGATTATCTCGATTATCTCGATTATCTCGATTATCTCGATTATCTCGATTATCTCGATTATCTCGATTATCTCGATTATCTCGATTATCTCGATTATCTCGATTATCTCGATTATCTCGATTATCTTGATTATTTCGATTCTCGATTATCTCGATTATCTCGATTCGATTCTCGATTATCTCGATTCGATTCTCGATTATCTCGATTATCTCGATTATCTCGATTATCTCGATTATCTCGATTATCTCGATTATCTCGATTATCTCGATTATCTCGATTATCTCGATTATCTCGATTATCTCGATTATCTCGATTATCTAGATTATCTCAGTTATCTAGATTATCTCAATTATCTCGATTCTCTCGATTCGATCTCGATTATCTCGATTCGATTCTCGATTCGATTAGATTCGATTCTCGATTCGATTAGATTCGATTCTCGATTCGATTAGATTCGATTCTCGATTCGATTAGATTCGATTCTCGATTCGATTAAATTCGATTCTCGATTAGATTCGATTCGATTCTCGATTATCTCGATTATTTCGATTCTAGATTATCTCGATTATCTCGATTATCTCGATTATCCCGATTATTTCGATTCTCGATTATCTCGATTATCTCGATTATCTCGATTATCTCGATTATCTCGACTATCCCGATTATTTCGATTCTCGATTATCTCGATTCGATCTCGATTCTCTCGATTCGATCTCGATTATCTCGATTCGATTCTCGGTTATCTCGATTATCTCGATTATTTCGATGCTCGATTCTCTCGATTCGATCTCGATTATCTCGATTCGATTCTCGATTATCTCGCGTCGATTCTCGATTATCTCGATTCGATTCTCAATAATCTCGATTCGATTCTTGATTATCTCGATTATCTCGATTATTTCCATTCTCGATTATCTCGATTATCTCGATTATCTCGATTCTCTCCATTCGATCTCGATTATTTCGATTATCTCGATTATCTCGATTATCTCGATTATCTCGATTCTTGATTATCTCGATTATCTCGATTATCTCGATTATTTCGATTCTTGATTATCTCGATTCGATTCTTGATTATCTCGATTATTTCGATTCTCGATTATCTCGATTATCTCGATTATCTCGATTATCTCGATTATATCGATTATTTTGGTTCTCGATTATTTCGATTATCTCGATTATCTCGACTATCTCGATTCTCTCCATTCGATTCTCGATTCGATTAGATTCTCGATAATCTCGATTCGATTCTTGATACTCGATTGTCTCGATCATCTCGATTATCTCGATTATCTCGATGTTCTCGATTATTTCGATTATCTCGATTATTTCGATTATCTCGATTATCTCGATTATCTCGATTCTTGATTATCTCGATTATCTCGATAATCTCGATTCCATTCTCGATTATGTCGATTCGATTCTCGACTATCTCGCGTCGATTCTCGATTATCTCGATTCGATTCTCGATAATCTTGATTCGATTCTCGATAATCTCGATTCGATTCTTGATCGATTATCTCGATTATCTCGATTATCTCGATTTTGTCGATTATCTCGATTATCTCGATTATTTTGATTATCTCGATTATTTCGATTATCTCGATTATCTCGATTATTTCGATTCTCGATTATTTTGATTATCTCGATTATCTCGATTATCTCGATTATGTCGATTATCTCGATTATCTCGATTATTTCGATTATCTCGATTATCTCGATTATCTCGATTCTCTCCATTCGATCTCGATTATCTCGATTCGATTCTCGATTCGATTAGATTCGATTCTCGATTCGATTAAATTCGATTCTCGATTAGATTCGATTCGATTCTCGATTATCTCGATTATTTCGATTCTCGATTATCTCGATTATCTCGATTATCCCGATTATTTCGATTCTCGATTATCTCGATTCGATCTCGATTATCTCGATTATCTCGATTATCTCGATTATCTCGATTATATCGATTATCTCGATTATCTCGATTATTTCGATTCTCGATTATCTCGATTATCTCGATTATCTCGATTATCTCGATTATCTCGATTATCTCGATTATTTCGATTATGTCGATTATGTCGATTATCTCGATTATCTCGATTATCTCGATTATCTCGATTATCTCGATTCTTGATTATCTCGATTATCTCGATTATCTCGATTCCATTCTCGATTATGTCGATTCGATTCTCGACTATCTCGCGTCGATTCTCGATTATCTCGATTCGATTCTCGATAATCTTGATTCGATTCTCGATAATCTCGATTCGATTCTTGATCGCTTATCTCGATTGTCTCGATTATCTCGATTTTGTCGATTATCTCGATTATCTCGATTATTTTGATTATCTCGATTATTTCGATTATCTCGATTATCTCGATTATCTCGATTATCTCGATTATTTCGATTCTCGATTATTTTGATTATCTCGATTATCTCGATTATCTCGATTATCTCGATTATCTCGATTATCTCGATTATGTCGATTATCTCGATTATCTCGATTATTTCGATTATCTCGATTATCTCGATTATCTCGATTCGATTCTCGATTCGATTAGATTCGATTCTCGATTCGATTAGATTCGATTCTCGATTAGATTCGATTCGATTCTCGATTATCTCGATTATCTCGATTCTCTCGATTCGATCTCGATTATCTCGATTCGATTCTCGATTCGATTAGATTCGATTAAATTCGATTCTCGATTAGATTCGATTCGATTCTCGATTCGATTAAATTCGATTCTCGATTAGATTCGATTCGATTCTCGATTATCTTGATTATTTCGATTCTAGATTATCTCGATTATCTCGATTATCTCGATTATCTCGATCATCTCGATTATGCTCGATTATCTCGATTATCTCGATTATTTCGATTATTTCGATTCTTGATTATCTCGATTCGATTCTTGATTATCTCGATTATCTCGATTATTTCGATTCTCGATTATCTCGATTATCTCGATTATCTCGATTATCTCGATTATCTCGATTATCTCGATTATTTCGATTCTCGATTATCTCGATTATCTCGATTATCTCGATTATATCGATTATTTCGATTCTCGATTATCTCGATTATCTCGATTATCTCGATTATCTCGATTATCTCGATTATCTCGATTATCTCGATTATCTCGATTATCTCGATTATCTCGATTATCTCGATTATCTCAATTATCTCGATTCTCTCGATTCGATCTCGATTATTTCGATTCTCGATTATCTCGATTATCTCGATTATCTCGATTATCTCGATTATCTCGATTATCTCGATTATCTCAATTATCTCGATTCTCTCGATTCGATCTCGATTATTTCGATTCTCGATTATCTCGATTATCTCGATTATCTAGATTATCTCAATTATCTCGATTCTCTCGATTCGATCTCGATTATCTCGATTCGATTCTCGATTCGATTAGATTCGATTCTCGATTCGATTAAATTCGATTCTCGATTAGATTCGATTCGATTCTCGATTATCTCGATTATTTCGATTCTAGATTATCTCGATTATCTCGATTATCTCGATTATCCCGATTATTTCGATTCTCGATTATCTCGATTATCTCGATTCGATTCTCGATTATCTCGATTCGATTCTCGATTATCTCGATTATCTCGATTCGATTCTCGATTATCTCGATTATCTCGATTATCTCGATTATCTCGATTATCTCGATTATCTCGATTATCTCGATTATCTCGATTATCTCGATTATCTCGATTATATCGATTATCTCGATTATCTCGATTATCTCGATTATCTCGATTATCTAGATTATCTCAGTTATCTAGATTATCTCAATTATCTCGATTCTCTCGATTCGATCTCGATTATCTCGATTCGATTCTCGATTCGATTAGATTCGATTCTCGATTCGATTAGATTCGATTCTCGATTCGATTAGATTCGATTCTCGATTCGATTAGATTCGATTCTCGATTCGATTAAATTCGATTCTCGATTAGATTCGATTCGATTCTCGATTATCTCGATTATTTCGATTCTAGATTATCTCGATTATCTCGATTATCTCGATTATCCCGATTATTTCGATTCTCGATTATCTCGATTATCTCGATTATCTCGATTATCTCGACTATCCCGATTATTTCGATTCTCGATTATCTCGATTCGATCTCGATTCTCTCGATTCGATCTCGATTATCTCGATTCGATTCTCGGTTATCTCGATTATCTCGATTATTTCGATGCTCGATTCTCTCGATTCGATCTCGATTATCTCGATTCGATCTCGATTATCTCGATTCGATTCTCGATTATCTCGCGTCGATTCTCGATTATCTCGATTCGATTCTCAATAATCTCGATTCGATTCTTGATTATCTCGATTATCTCGATTATTTCCATTCTCGATTATCTCGATTATCTCGATTATCTCGATTATCTCGATTTTGTCGATTATCTCGATTATCTCGATTATTTTGATTATCTCGATTATTTCGATTATCTCGATTATCTCGATTATTTCGATTCTCGATTATTTTGATTATCTCGATTATCTCGATTATCTCGATTATGTCGATTATCTCGATTATCTCGATTATTTCGATTATCTCGATTATCTCGATTATCTCGATTCTCTCCATTCGATCTCGATTATCTCGATTCGATTCTCGATTCGATTAGATTCGATTCTCGATTCGATTAAATTCGATTCTCGATTAGATTCGATTCGATTCTCGATTATCTCGATTATTTCGATTCTCGATTATCTCGATTATCTCGATTATCCCGATTATTTCGATTCTCGATTATCTCGATTCGATCTCGATTATCTCGATTATCTCGATTATCTCGATTATCTCGATTATATCGATTATCTCGATTATCTCGATTATTTCGATTCTCGATTATCTCGATTATCTCGATTATCTCGATTATCTCGATTATCTCGATTATCTCGATTATTTCGATTATGTCGATTATGTCGATTATCTCGATTATCTCGATTATCTCGATTATCTCGATTATCTCGATTCTTGATTATCTCGATTATCTCGATTATCTCGATTCCATTCTCGATTATGTCGATTCGATTCTCGACTATCTCGCGTCGATTCTCGATTATCTCGATTCGATTCTCGATAATCTTGATTCGATTCTCGATAATCTCGATTCGATTCTTGATCGCTTATCTCGATTGTCTCGATTATCTCGATTTTGTCGATTATCTCGATTATCTCGATTATTTTGATTATCTCGATTATTTCGATTATCTCGATTATCTCGATTATCTCGATTATCTCGATTATTTCGATTCTCGATTATTTTGATTATCTCGATTATCTCGATTATCTCGATTATCTCGATTATCTCGATTATCTCGATTATGTCGATTATCTCGATTATCTCGATTATTTCGATTATCTCGATTATCTCGATTATCTCGATTCGATTCTCGATTCGATTAGATTCGATTCTCGATTCGATTAGATTCGATTCTCGATTAGATTCGATTCGATTCTCGATTATCTCGATTATCTCGATTCTCTCGATTCGATCTCGATTATCTCGATTCGATTCTCGATTCGATTAGATTCGATTAAATTCGATTCTCGATTAGATTCGATTCGATTCTCGATTCGATTAAATTCGATTCTCGATTAGATTCGATTCGATTCTCGATTATCTTGATTATTTCGATTCTAGATTATCTCGATTATCTCGATTATCTCGATTATCTCGATCATCTCGATTATGCTCGATTATCTCGATTATCTCGATTATTTCGATTATTTCGATTCTTGATTATCTCGATTCGATTCTTGATTATCTCGATTATCTCGATTATTTCGATTCTCGATTATCTCGATTATCTCGATTATCTCGATTATCTCGATTATCTCGATTATCTCGATTATTTCGATTCTCGATTATCTCGATTATCTCGATTATCTCGATTATATCGATTATTTCGATTCTCGATTATCTCGATTATCTCGATTATCTCGATTATCTCGATTATCTCGATTATCTCGATTATCTCGATTATCTCGATTATCTCGATTATCTCGATTATCTCGATTATCTCAATTATCTCGATTCTCTCGATTCGATCTCGATTATTTCGATTCTCGATTATCTCGATTATCTCGATTATCTCGATTATCTCGATTATCTCGATTATCTCGATTATCTCAATTATCTCGATTCTCTCGATTCGATCTCGATTATTTCGATTCTCGATTATCTCGATTATCTCGATTATCTAGATTATCTCAATTATCTCGATTCTCTCGATTCGATCTCGATTATCTCGATTCGATTCTCGATTCGATTAGATTCGATTCTCGATTCGATTAGATTCGATTCTCGATTCGATTAAATTCGATTCTCGATAAGATTCGATTCGATTCTCGATTATCTCGATTATTTCGATTCTAGATTATCTCGATTATCTCGATTATCTCGATTATCCCGATTATTTCGATTCTCGATTATCTCGATTATCTCGATTCGATTCTCGATTATCTCGATTCGATTCTCGATTATCTCGATTATCTCGATTATCTCGATTATCTCGATTATCTCGATTATCTCGATTATCTCGATTATCTCGATTATCTCGATTATCTCGATTATATCGATTATCTCGATTATCTCGATTATCTCGATTATCTCGATTATCTAGATTATCTCAGTTATCTAGATTATCTCAATTATCTCGATTCTCTCGATTCGATCTCGATTATCTCGATTCGATTCTCGATTCGATTAGATTCGATTCTCGATTCGATTAGATTCGATTCTCGATTCGATTAGATTCGATTCTCGATTCGATTAGATTCGATTCTCGATTCGATTAAATTCGATTCTCGATTAGATTCGATTCGATTCTCGATTATCTCGATTATTTCGATTCTAGATTATCTCGATTATCTCGATTATCTCGATTATCCCGATTATTTCGATTCTCGATTATCTCGATTATCTCGATTATCTCGATTATCTCGACTATCCCGATTATTTCGATTCTCGATTATCTCGATTCGATCTCGATTCTCTCGATTCGATCTCGATTATCTCGATTCGATTCTCGGTTATCTCGATTATCTCGATTATTTCGATGCTCGATTCTCTCGATTCGATCTCGATTATCTCGATTCGATCTCGATTATCTCGATTCGATTCTCGATTATCTCGCGTCGATTCTCGATTATCTCGATTCGATTCTCAATAATCTCGATTCGATTCTTGATTATCTCGATTATCTCGATTATTTCCATTCTCGATTATCTCGATTATCTCGATTATCTCGATTCTCTCCATTCGATCTCGATTATTTCGATTCTCGATTATCTCGATTCGATCTCGATTCTCTCGATTCGATCTCGATTATCTCGATTCTATTCTCGGTTATCTCGATTATCTCGATTATCTCGATTATTTCGATTCTCGATTATCTCGATTATCTCGATTATCTCGATTATATCGATTATTTCGATTCTCGATTATCTCGATTATCTCGATTATCTCGATTATCTCGATTATCTCGATTATCTCGATTATCTCGATTATCTCGATTATCTCGATTATCTCGATTATCTCGATTATCTCAATTATCTCGATTCTCTCGATTCGATCTCGATTATTTCGATTCTCGATTATCTCGATTATCTCGATTATCTAGATTATCTCAATTATCTCGATTCTCTCGATTCGATCTCGATTATCTCGATTCGATTCTCGATTCGATTAGATTCGATTCTCGATTCGATTAGATTCGATTCTCGATTCGATTAGATTCGATTCTCGATTCGATTAAATTCGATTCTCGATTAGATTCGATTCGATTCTCGATTATCTCGATTATTTCGATTCTAGATTATCTCGATTATCTCGATTATCTCGATTATCCCGATTATTTCGATTCTCGATTATCTCGATTATCTCGATTCGATTCGATTCTCGATTATCTCGATTATCTCGATTATCTCGATTATCTCGATTATCTCGATTATCTCGATTATCTCGATTATCTCGATTATCTCGATTATCTCGATTATCTCGATTATCTCGATTATCTCGATTATCTTGATTATTTCGATTCTCGATTATCTCGATTATCTCGATTATCTCGATTCGATTCTCGATTATCTCGATTCGATTCTCGATTATCTCGATTATCTCGATTATCTCGATTATCTCGATTATCTCGATTATCTCGATTATCTCGATTATCTCGATTATCTCGATTATCTCGATTATCTCGATTATCTCGATTATCTCGATTATCTCGATTATCTCGATTATCTCGATTATCTCGATTATCTCGATTATCTAGATTATCTCAGTTATCTAGATTATCTCAATTATCTCGATTCTCTCGATTCGATCTCGATTATCTCGATTCGATTCTCGATTCGATTAGATTCGATTCTCGATTCGATTAGATTCGATTCTCGATTCGATTAGATTCGATTCTCGATTCGATTAGATTCGATTCTCGATTCGATTAAATTCGATTCTCGATTAGATTCGATTCGATTCTCGATTATCTTGATTATTTCGATTCTAGATTATCTCGATTATCTCGATTATCTCGATTATCTCGATCATCTCGATTATGCTCGATTATCTCGATTATCTCGATTATTTCGATTATTTCGATTCTTGATTATCTCGATTCGATTCTTGATTATCTCGATTATCTCGATTATTTCGATTCTCGATTATCTCGATTATCTCGATTATCTCGATTATCTCGATTATCTCGATTATCTCGATTATTTCGATTCTCGATTATCTCGATTATCTCGATTATCTCGATTATATCGATTATTTCGATTCTCGATTATCTCGATTATCTCGATTATCTCGATTATCTCGATTATCTCGATTATCTCGATTATCTCGATTATCTCGATTATCTCGATTATCTCGATTATCTCGATTATCTCAATTATCTCGATTCTCTCGATTCGATCTCGATTATTTCGATTCTCGATTATCTCGATTATCTCGATTATCTCGATTATCTCGATTATCTCGATTATCTCGATTATCTCAATTATCTCGATTCTCTCGATTCGATCTCGATTATTTCGATTCTCGATTATCTCGATTATCTCGATTATCTAGATTATCTCAATTATCTCGATTCTCTCGATTCGATCTCGATTATCTCGATTCGATTCTCGATTCGATTAGATTCGATTCTCGATTCGATTAGATTCGATTCTCGATTCGATTAAATTCGATTCTCGATTAGATTCGATTCGATTCTCGATTATCTCGATTATTTCGATTCTAGATTATCTCGATTATCTCGATTATCTCGATTATCCCGATTATTTCGATTCTCGATTATCTCGATTATCTCGATTCGATTCTCGATTATCTCGATTCGATTCTCGATTATCTCGATTATCTCGATTATCTCGATTATCTCGATTATCTCGATTATCTCGATTATCTCGATTATCTCGATTATCTCGATTATCTCGATTATATCGATTATCTCGATTATCTCGATTATCTCGATTATCTCGATTATCTAGATTATCTCAGTTATCTAGATTATCTCAATTATCTCGATTCTCTCGATTCGATCTCGATTATCTCGATTCGATTCTCGATTCGATTAGATTCGATTCTCGATTCGATTAGATTCGATTCTCGATTCGATTAGATTCGATTCTCGATTCGATTAGATTCGATTCTCGATTCGATTAAATTCGATTCTCGATTAGATTCGATTCGATTCTCGATTATCTCGATTATTTCGATTCTAGATTATCTCGATTATCTCGATTATCTCGATTATCCCGATTATTTCGATTCTCGATTATCTCGATTATCTCGATTATCTCGATTATCTCGACTATCCCGATTATTTCGATTCTCGATTATCTCGATTCGATCTCGATTCTCTCGATTCGATCTCGATTATCTCGATTCGATTCTCGGTTATCTCGATTATCTCGATTATTTCGATGCTCGATTCTCTCGATTCGATCTCGATTATCTCGATTCGATCTCGATTATCTCGATTCGATCTCGATTATCTCGATTCTATTCTCGGTTATCTCGATTATCTCGATTATCTCGATTATTTCGATTCTCGATTATCTCGATTATCTCGATTATCTCGATTATATCGATTATTTCGATTCTCGATTATCTCGATTATCTCGATTATCTCGATTATCTCGATTATCTCGATTATCTCGATTATCTCGATTATCTCGATTATCTCGATTATCTCGATTATCTCGATTATCTCAATTATCTCGATTCTCTCGATTCGATCTCGATTATTTCGATTCTCGATTATCTCGATTATCTCGATTATCTAGATTATCTCAATTATCTCGATTCTCTCGATTCGATCTCGATTATCTCGATTCGATTCTCGATTCGATTAGATTCGATTCTCGATTCGATTAGATTCGATTCTCGATTCGATTAAATTCGATTCTCGATTAGATTCGATTCGATTCTCGATTATCTCGATTATTTCGATTCTAGATTATCTCGATTATCTCGATTATCTCGATTATCCCGATTATTTCGATTCTCGATTATCTCGATTATCTCGATTCGATTCGATTCTCGATTATCTCGATTATCTCGATTATCTCGATTATCTCGATTATCTCGATTATCTCGATTATCTCGATTATCTCGATTATCTCGATTATCTCGATTATCTCGATTATCTCGATTATCTCGATTATCTTGATTATTTCGATTCTCGATTATCTCGATTATCTCGATTATCTCGATTCGATTCTCGATTATCTCGATTCGATTCTCGATTATCTCGATTATCTCGATTATCTCGATTATCTCGATTATCTCGATTATCTCGATTATCTCGATTATCTCGATTATCTCGATTATCTCGATTATCTCGATTATCTCGATTATCTCGATTATCTCGATTATCTCGATTATCTAGATTATCTCAGTTATCTAGATTATCTCAATTATCTCGATTCTCTCGATTCGATCTCGATTATCTCGATTCGATTCTCGATTCGATTAGATTCGATTCTCGATTCGATTAGATTCGATTCTCGATTCGATTAGATTCGATTCTCGATTCGATTAGATTCGATTCTCGATTCGATTAAATTCGATTCTCGATTAGATTCGATTCGATTCTCGATTATCTCGATTATTTCGATTCTAGATTATCTCGATTATCTCGATTATCTCGATTATCCCGATTATTTCGATTCTCGATTATCTCGATTATCTCGATTATCTCGATTATCTCGATTATCTCGACTATCCCGATTATTTCGATTCTCGATTATCTCGATTCGATCTCGATTCTCTCGATTCGATCTCGATTATCTCGATTCGATTCTCGGTTATCTCGATTATCTCGATTATTTCGATGCTCGATTCTCTCGATTCGATCTCGATTATCTCGATTCGATCTCGATTATCTCGATTCGATTCTCGATTATCTCGCGTCGATTCTCGATTATCTCGATTCGATTCTTGATTATCTCGATTATCTCGATTATTTCCATTCTCGATTATCTCGATTATCTCGATTATCTCGATTCTCTCCATTCGATCTCGATTATTTCGATTATCTCGATTATCTCGATTATCTCGATTATCTCGATTCTTGATTATCTCGATTATCTCGATTATCTCGATTATTTCGATTCTTGATTATCTCGATTCGATTCTTGATTATCTCGATTATTTCGATTCTCGATTATCTCGATTATCTCGATTATCTCGATTATCTCGATTATATCGATTATTTTGGTTCTCGATTATTTCGATTATCTCGATTATCTCGACTATCTCGATTCTCTCCATTCGATTCTCGATTCGATTAGATTCTCGATAATCTCGATTCGATTCTTGATACTCGATTGTCTCGATCATCTCGATTATCTCGATTATCTCGATGTTCTCGATTATTTCGATTATCTCGATTATTTCGATTATCTCGATTATCTCGATTATCTCGATTCTTGATTATCTCGATTATCTCGATTATCTCGATTCCATTCTCGATTATGTCGATTCGATTCTCGACTATCTCGCGTCGATTCTCGATTATCTCGATTCGATTCTCGATAATCTTGATTCGATTCTCGATAATCTCGATTCGATTCTTGATCGATTATCTCGATTATCTCGATTATCTCGATTTTGTCGATTATCTCGATTATCTCGATTATTTTGATTATCTCGATTATTTCGATTATCTCGATTATCTCGATTATTTCGATTCTCGATTATTTTGATTATCTCGATTATCTCGATTATCTCGATTATGTCGATTATCTCGATTATCTCGATTATTTCGATTATCTCGATTATCTCGATTATCTCGATTCTCTCCATTCGATCTCGATTATCTCGATTCGATTCTCGATTCGATTAGATTCGATTCTCGATTCGATTAAATTCGATTCTCGATTAGATTCGATTCGATTCTCGATTATCTCGATTATTTCGATTCTCGATTATCTCGATTATCTCGATTATCCCGATTATTTCGATTCTCGATTATCTCGATTCGATCTCGATTATCTCGATTATCTCGATTATCTCGATTATCTCGATTATATCGATTATCTCGATTATCTCGATTATTTCGATTCTCGATTATCTCGATTATCTCGATTATCTCGATTATCTCGATTATCTCGATTATCTCGATTATTTCGATTATGTCGATTATGTCGATTATCTCGATTATCTCGATTATCTCGATTATCTCGATTATCTCGATTATCTCGATTCTTGATTATCTCGATTATCTCGATTATCTCGATTCCATTCTCGATTATGTCGATTCGATTCTCGACTATCTCGCGTCGATTCTCGATTATCTCGATTCGATTCTCGATAATCTTGATTCGATTCTCGATAATCTCGATTCGATTCTTGATCGCTTATCTCGATTGTCTCGATTATCTCGATTTTGTCGATTATCTCGATTATCTCGATTATTTTGATTATCTCGATTATTTCGATTATCTCGATTATCTCGATTATCTCGATTATCTCGATTATTTCGATTCTCGATTATTTTGATTATCTCGATTATCTCGATTATCTCGATTATCTCGATTATCTCGATTATCTCGATTATGTCGATTATCTCGATTATCTCGATTATTTCGATTATCTCGATTATCTCGATTATCTCGATTCGATTCTCGATTCGATTAGATTCGATTCTCGATTCGATTAGATTCGATTCTCGATTAGATTCGATTCGATTCTCGATTATCTCGATTATCTCGATTCTCTCGATTCGATCTCGATTATCTCGATTCGATTCTCGATTCGATTAGATTCGATTAAATTCGATTCTCGATTAGATTCGATTCGATTCTCGATTATCTCGATTATTTCGATTCTCGATTATCTCGATTATCCCGATTATTTCGATTCTCGATTATTTCGATTCGATCTCGATTATCTCGATTATCTCGATTATCTCGATTATATCGATTATCTCGATTATCTCGATTATTTCGATTCTCGATTATCTCGATTATCTCGATTATCTCGATTATCTCGATTATCTCGATTATTTCGATTCTTGATTATCTCGATTCGATTCTTGATTATCTCGATTATCTCGATTATCTCGATTATTTCGATTCTCGATTATCTCGATTATCTCGATTATCTCGATTATATCGATTATTTCGATTCTCGATTATCTCGATTATCTCGATTATTTCGATTCTCGATTATTTTGATTATCTCGATTATCTCGATTATCTCGATTATCTCGATTATCTCGATTATCTATTATATCGATTATCTCGATTATCCCGATTATTTCGATTCTCGATTATCTCGATTCGATTCTCGATAATCTCGATTCGATTCTTGATAATCTCGATTCGATTCTTGATTATCTCGATTATCTCAATTATCTCGATTATCTCGATTATCTCGATAATCTCGATTATCTCGATAATCTCGATTATCTCGATTATGTCGATTATCTCGATTATCTCGATTATTTCGATTCTCGATTATCTCGATTCTCTCGATTCGATCTCGATTATCTCGATTCGATTCTTGATTATCTCGATTATATTCTCGATTATCTCGATTCGATTCTCGATTATGTCGATATTAGTCTCGTAAATCAGGGCCTCGTATCATCGATACGATTATATCTAAGATCTTATATGAACTTGATTTGTTTTAACAACTGCATTAGCAGCAGGTAAAAACCTCGGATGACATCATTTTACTTGGCCCCATTGTATGTCTCTCATTGTTTTTTCTTATGTCAAGCCTTAGTTTCTCTGAAGGCTCAATATAATCTGAACTCATAATAAAATAAATATTGTACGATAGTAAATTATATTTTTGAGTAACCTCCATACTATAGGTGCTTTCAATTATCTATTTGTATCCCTTGTTTTCTCAGAATGTGCTTAATTTGCCAAATGCATATAAAAAATTATTGAATGTCTCGATTTAATATCTGTCTCTTCTAATTTTGGCCTTCATTAAGTTTTCCTTGTTACTTGTTTCAGTTTCAACGCCAAATTCCACCACTCCGAGCCTTCCAAGCACGTCCAGACCCAGCAACACTACCATCATTAACTTTAACTCTTCAATCGACTGAAACCCTTCTTATTGTTATGTTGTTGACTATTGTAATAAAGACTAGTGTAGAACATTATACATTACATTTATTTCCTTAACACATTGCATAATTAAGTTAAAAAATTAGGTTAAATTATGTAATACAAACATTTTCTTTACGCACTTTTAGATGCGTGAAGAAAATGTTTGTATTCGGTTTTATGAACGTGTTTAATTACCTCTGGCCTATACCAGAGGTAATTAAACACGTTTTTTAAAAAGAAATAATGACATTGCGTATTTACAAACGTGTTTGTAATGATGAGCAGTACCTGCTGGTCACGCAGTTTAAGTGAATGTGTTCGTATCAGAAGGACAATTTAGCCCTTAAGGGATGAACGGCATCAAAGTTCAATGACCTAGTAAAACGTGTGGAAATTATTTCGTCATAATGGGTACTACAAATAATGCAATTAAAATACGAACTGGCTTGAGGCCTTACCTTTGTGCTCACAACAAATTATAATAATTAGTCATGTAAAAGAGACATATTTACATTATCAAACTTGCAATTTATGAAATAATAAGTTAACTATAGAAACGAAAGATACAACCAAAATAAACTAAAACTTGAAAAAAAAAACAAAGCACACTACTACTTAACTAATTAATAATTACATTTACAGTGTCTAGGTTGCTCTCACGAGTATCATCGCCCCTGCTGTTTTAACCCTTAACTGTAGTTGTGGGTCCAATGGATCCAGGTTCAATCTTCGAACTCGTGTAAAAATCACAGCGCGTGCCCGAACGCCTCCCGCGCCTAGGTACCTTCCGACAGTAGGCCGAAGCGCGCGTAAGTGGACGGACGCGTTTCGCTCGCTATTCCTAAGGTGAGTATTGGTGTGCGAGTGGGTCCATGGGACCCACGACTATAGATGCGTAACTTTTTTCATTGATGTTATATATTCCTTTTACCGTTTTTTTCAGGTTTTTGAGATGGCAAACCGAAGGAATGTTTCCTCAAACAGAGATGACATATTAGAGCAGTGGTTGAACGATTATCTCGATTATCTCGATTATCTCGATTATCTCGATTATCTTGATTATCTCGATTATTTCGATTCTCGATTATCTCGATTCTCTCGATTCGATTCTCGATTATCTTGATTCGATTCTCGATGATCTCGATTCGATTCTCGATTATGTCGATTCGATTCTCGACTATCTCGCGTCGATTCTCGATTATCTCGATTCGATTCTCGATAATCTCGATTATCTCGATTATCTCGATTATCTCGATTATCTCGATTATCTCGATTATCTCGATTCGATTCTCGATTATGTCGATTCGATTCTCGACTATCTCGCGTCGATTCTCGATTATCTCGATTCGATTCTCGATAATCTTGATTCGATTCTCGATCGATTATCTCGATTATCTCGATTTTGTCGATTATCTCAGCGGAAATATTTGCGGTTCATGAATTATAGATGTCGTCGCCCCCGTTGCTCATACACTGACTCACTTGATGACCTTAAACTTCTTACTCTCGAGTCCAGACGTAAATATCTTGAAGCTGCTAACCTTTACAAAATCGTGCATAATAAATTTGACTGTTTAGAACTCGTCAGAAAGCTATGCTACGCAGTCCCGAGAACTTGCACCCCGCGAGCTACGCGCTCGCGTTCTCTGTTTGCCCTTTCCTCCTGCCGCACAAATTCCGGACTTCGTGCCCCCATCCGTCGTATGGTTGAGTCCTATAATAATAACTTTATAGACATAGACATATTTATTTGCAATTTACATAAATTTAAAAAGTTGTTACATAGTTTACTTTTTCAAGTAAGAGTAAATTTGAGTAATAACCCAACATAAAATAGTATTGTAATTTTCAGTCAGAATCTTTTAATTACCTTCTAGCATTTCCTTTTTTCTCTAAACTTAGTTGTTGATTTGGAGCCCAGCTCTCGCTTAGCTTAGTTTTCGTTAGGCCTTTTTGTTGCATGTTTTTTTTTATTCTGTATGTATTAAAAAATATGTGGATAGCGCTGTGGGCTACATTATGAATAAAACTCTTATCTTTACCTACAAAGTAAAGTACTAACACAAATGTATTATAAGTTTAATGTAGTCGTTAGTTATTCCTTAATAAATAAATAAATAAATAAATAAATCTCGATTATCTCGATTATTTTGACTATCTCGATTATCTCGATTATCTCGATTATCTCGATTATCTCGATTATTTCGATATCTCGATGTTCTCGATTATTTCGATTATCTCGATTATCTCGATTATCTCGATTATTTCGATTCTCGATTCGATCTCGATTCTCTCGATTCGATTCTCGATTATCTCGATTCGATTCTCGATTATCTCGATTCAATTCTCGATTATTTTGATTAACTCGATTATCTCGATTATTTCCATTCTCGATTATCTCGATTATCTCGATTATCTCGATTCTCTCCATTCGATCTCGATTATTTCGATTATCTCGATTATCTCGATTATCTCGATTATCTCGATTCTTGATTATCTCGATTATCTCGATTATCTCGATTATTTCGATTCTTGATTATCTCGATTCGATTCTTGATTATCTCGATTATTTCGATTCTCGATTATCTCGATTATCTCGATTATCTCGATTATATCGATTATTTTGGTTCTCGATTATCTCGATTATCTCGATTATCTCGACTATCT
Organism: Eupithecia tripunctaria; assembly: GCA_955876795.1. Classification (NCBI taxonomy): domain Eukaryota; kingdom Metazoa; phylum Arthropoda; class Insecta; order Lepidoptera; family Geometridae; genus Eupithecia; species Eupithecia tripunctaria. The sequence continues at coordinate 11,939,335 of OY041604.1, forward strand.
CGATTCTCTCCATTCGATTCTCGATTCGATTAGATTCTCGATAATCTCGATTCGATTCTTGATACTCGATTGTCTCGATCATCTCGATTATCTCGATTATCTCGATGTTCTCGATTATTTCGATTATCTCGATTATTTCGATTATCTCGATTATCTCGATTATCTCGATTCTTGATTATCTCGATTATCTCGATTATCTCGATTCCATTCTCGATTATGTCGATTCGATTCTCGACTATCTCGCGTCGATTCTCGATTATCTCGATTCGATTCTCGATAATCTTGATTCGATTCTCGATAATCTCGATTCGATTCTTGATCGATTATCTCGATTATCTCGATTATCTCGATTTTGTCGATTATCTCGATTATCTCGATTATTTTGATTATCTCGATTATTTCGATTATCTCGATTATCTCGATTATTTCGATTCTCGATTATTTTGATTATCTCGATTATCTCGATTATCTCGATTATGTCGATTATCTCGATTATCTCGATTATTTCGATTATCTCGATTATCTCGATTATCTCGATTCTCTCCATTCGATCTCGATTATCTCGATTCGATTCTCGATTCGATTAAATTCGATTCTCGATTAGATTCGATTCGATTCTCGATTATCTCGATTATTTCGATTCTCGATTATCTCGATTATCTCGATTATCCCGATTATTTCGATTCTCGATTATCTCGATTCGATCTCGATTATCTCGATTATCTCGATTATCTCGATTATCTCGATTATATCGATTATCTCGATTATCTCGATTATTTCGATTCTCGATTATCTCGATTATCTCGATTATCTCGATTATCTCGATTATCTCGATTATCTCGATTATTTCGATTATGTCGATTATGTCGATTATCTCGATTATCTCGATTATCTCGATTATCTCGATTATCTCGATTATCTCGATTATCTCGATTATCTCGATTCTTGATTATCTCGATTATCTCGATTATCTCGATTCCATTCTCGATTATGTCGATTCGATTCTCGACTATCTCGCGTCGATTCTCGATTATCTCGATTCGATTCTCGATAATCTTGATTCGATTCTCGATAATCTCGATTCGATTCTTGATCGCTTATCTCGATTGTCTCGATTATCTCGATTTTGTCGATTATCTCGATTATCTCGATTATTTTGATTATCTCGATTATTTCGATTATCTCGATTATCTCGATTATCTCGATTATCTCGATTATTTCGATTCTCGATTATTTTGATTATCTCGATTATCTCGATTATCTCGATTATCTCGATTATCTCGATTATCTCGATTATCTCGATTATCTCGATTATCTCGATTATCTCGATTATCTCGATTATCTCAATTATCTCGATTCTCTCGATTCGATCTCGATTATTTCGATTCTCGATTATCTCGATTATCTCGATTATCTCGATTATCTCGATTATCTCGATTATCTCGATTATCTCAATTATCTCGATTCTCTCGATTCGATCTCGATTATTTCGATTCTCGATTATCTCGATTATCTCGATTATCTAGATTATCTCAATTATCTCGATTCTCTCGATTCGATCTCGATTATCTCGATTCGATTCTCGATTCGATTAGATTCGATTCTCGATTCGATTAGATTCGATTCTCGATTCGATTAAATTCGATTCTCGATTAGATTCGATTCGATTCTCGATTATCTCGATTATTTCGATTCTAGATTATCTCGATTATCTCGATTATCTCGATTATCCCGATTATTTCGATTCTCGATTATCTCGATTATCTCGATTCGATTCTCGATTATCTCGATTCGATTCTCGATTATCTCGATTATCTCGATTATCTCGATTATCTCGATTATCTCGATTATCTCGATTATCTCGATTATCTCGATTATCTCGATTATCTCGATTATCTCGATTATTTCGATTATCTCGATTATCTCGATTATCTCGATTATCTAGATTATCTCAGTTATCTAGATTATCTCAATTATCTCGATTCTCTCGATTCGATCTCGATTATCTCGATTCGATTCTCGATTCGATTAGATTCGATTCTCGATTCGATTAGATTCGATTCTCGATTCGATTAGATTCGATTCTCGATTCGATTAGATTCGATTCTCGATTCGATTAGATTCGATTCTCGATTAGATTCGATTCGATTCTCGATTATCTCGATTATTTCGATTCTAGATTATCTCGATTATCTCGATTATCTCGATTATCCCGATTATTTCGATTCTCGATTATCTCGATTATCTCGATTATCTCGATTATCTCGACTATCCCGATTATTTCGATTCTCGATTATCTCGATTCGATCTCGATTCTCTCGATTCGATCTCGATTATCTCGATTCGATTATCGGTTATCTCGATTATCTCGATTATTTCGATGCTCGATTCTCTCGATTCGATCTCGATTATCTCGATTCGATCTCGATTATCTCGATTCGATTCTCGATTATCTCGCGTCGATTCTCGATTATCTCGATTCGATTCTCAATAATCTCGATTCGATTCTTGATTATCTCGATTATCTCGATTATTTCCATTCTCGATTATCTCGATTATCTCGATTATCTCGATTATCTCGATTCTCTCCATTCGATCTCGATTATTTCGATTCTCGATTATCTCGATTCGATCTCGATTCTCTCGATTCGATCTCGATTATCTCGATTCGATTCTCGGTTATCTCGATTATCTCGATTATCTCGATTATTTCGATTCTCGATTATCTCGATTATCTCGATTATCTCGATTATATCGATTATTTCGATTCTCGATTATCTCGATTATCTCGATTATCTCGATTATCTCGATTATCTCGATTATCTCGATTATCTCGATTATCTCGATTATCTCGATTATCTCGATTATCTCGATTATCTCAATTATCTCGATTCTCTCGATTCGATCTCGATTATTTCGATTCTCGATTATCTCGATTATCTCGATTATCTCGATTATCTAGATTATCTCAATTATCTCGATTCTCTCGATTCGATCTCGATTATCTCGATTCGATTCTCGATTCGATTAGATTCGATTCTCGATTCGATTAGATTCGATTCTCGATTCGATTAAATTCGATTCTCGATTAGATTCGATTCGATTCTCGATTATCTCGATTATTTCGATTCTAGATTATCTCGATTATCTCGATTATTTCGATTCTCGATTATCTCGATTCTCTCGATTCGATCTCGATTATCTCGATTCGATTCTTGATTATCTCGATTATATTCTCGATTATCTCGATTCGATTCTCGATTATGTCGATATTAGTCTCGTAAATCAGGGCCTCGTATCATCGATACGATTATATCTAAGATCTTATATGAACTTGATTTGTTTTAACAACTGCATTAGCAGCAGGTAAAAACCTCGGATGACATCATTTTACTTGGCCCCATTGTATGTCTCTCATTGTTTTTTCTTATGTCAAGCCTTAGTTTCTCTGAAGGCTCAATATAATCTGAACTCATAATAAAATAAATATTGTACGATAGTAAATTATATTTTTGAGTAACCTCCATACTATAGGTGCTTTCAATTATCTATTTGTATCCCTTGTTTTCTCAGAATGTGCTTAATTTGCCAAATGCATATAAAAAATTATTGAATGTCTCGATTTAATATCTGTCTCTTCTAATTTTGGCCTTCATTAAGTTTTCCTTGTTACTTGTTTCAGTTTCAACGCCAAATTCCACCACTCCGAGCCTTCCAAGCACGTCCAGACCCAGCAACACTACCATCATTAACTTTAACTCTTCAATCGACTGAAACCCTTCTTATTGTTATGTTGTTGACTATTGTAATAAAGACTAGTGTAGAACATTATACATTACATTTATTTCCTTAACACATTGCATAATTAAGTTAAAAAATTAGGTTAAATTATGTAATACAAACATTTTCTTTACGCACTTTTAGATGCGTGAAGAAAATGTTTGTATTCGGTTTTATGAACGTGTTTAATTACCTCTGGCCTATACCAGAGGTAATTAAACACGTTTTTTAAAAAGAAATAATGACATTGCGTATTTACAAACGTGTTTGTAATGATGAGCAGTACCTGCTGGTCACGCAGTTTAAGTGAATGTGTTCGTATCAGAAGGACAATTTAGCCCTTAAGGGATGAACGGCATCAAAGTTCAATGACCTAGTAAAACGTGTGGAAATTATTTCGTCATAATGGGTACTACAAATAATGCAATTAAAATACGAACTGGCTTGAGGCCTTACCTTTGTGCTCACAACAAATTATAATAATTAGTCATGTAAAAGAGACATATTTACATTATCAAACTTGCAATTTATGAAATAATAAGTTAACTATAGAAACGAAAGATACAACCAAAATAAACTAAAACTTGAAAAAAAAAAACAAAGCACACTACTACTTAACTAATTAATAATTACATTTACAGTGTCTAGGTTGCTCTCACGAGTATCATCGCCCCTGCTGTTTTAACCCTTAACTGTAGTTGTGGGTCCAATGGATCCAGGTTCAATCTTCGAACTCGTGTAAAAATCACAGCGCGTGCCCGAACGCCTCCCGCGCCTAGGTACCTTCCGACAGTAGGCCGAAGCGCGCGTAAGTGGACGGACGCGTTTCGCTCGCTATTCCTAAGGTGAGTATTGGTGTGCGAGTGGGTCCATGGGACCCACGACTATAGATGCGTAACTTTTTTCATTGATGTTATATATTCCTTTTACCGTTTTTTTCAGGTTTTTGAGATGGCAAACCGAAGGAATGTTTCCTCAAACAGAGATGACATATTAGAGCAGTGGTTGAACGATTATCTCGATTATCTCGATTATCTCGATTATCTCGATTATCTTGATTATCTCGATTATTTCGATTCTCGATTATCTCGATTCTCTCGATTCGATTCTCGATTATCTTGATTCGATTCTCGATGATCTCGATTCGATTCTCGATTATGTCGATTCGATTCTCGACTATCTCGCGTCGATTCTCGATTATCTCGATTCGATTCTCGATAATCTCGATTATCTCGATTATCTCGATTATCTCGATTATCTCGATTATCTCGATTATCTCGATTCGATTCTCGATTATGTCGATTCGATTCTCGACTATCTCGCGTCGATTCTCGATTATCTCGATTCGATTCTCGATAATCTTGATTCGATTCTCGATCGATTATCTCGATTATCTCGATTTTGTCGATTATCTCAGCGGAAATATTTGCGGTTCATGAATTATAGATGTCGTCGCCCCCGTTGCTCATACACTGACTCACTTGATGACCTTAAACTTCTTACTCTCGAGTCCAGACGTAAATATCTTGAAGCTGCTAACCTTTACAAAATCGTGCATAATAAATTTGACTGTTTAGAACTCGTCAGAAAGCTATGCTACGCAGTCCCGAGAACTTGCACCCCGCGAGCTACGCGCTCGCGTTCTCTGTTTGCCCTTTCCTCCTGCCGCACAAATTCCGGACTTCGTGCCCCCATCCGTCGTATGGTTGAGTCCTATAATAATAACTTTATAGACATAGACATATTTATTTGCAATTTACATAAATTTAAAAAGTTGTTACATAGTTTACTTTTTCAAGTAAGAGTAAATTTGAGTAATAACCCAACATAAAATAGTATTGTAATTTTCAGTCAGAATCTTTTAATTACCTTCTAGCATTTCCTTTTTTCTCTAAACTTAGTTGTTGATTTGGAGCCCAGCTCTCGCTTAGCTTAGTTTTCGTTAGGCCTTTTTGTTGCATGTTTTTTTTTATTCTGTATGTATTAAAAAATATGTGGATAGCGCTGTGGGCTACATTATGAATAAAACTCTTATCTTTACCTACAAAGTAAAGTACTAACACAAATGTATTATAAGTTTAATGTAGTCGTTAGTTATTCCTTAATAAATAAATAAATAAATAAATAAATCTCGATTATCTCGATTATTTTGACTATCTCGATTATCTCGATTATCTCGATTATCTCGATTATCTCGATTATCTCGATTATTTCGATATCTCGATGTTCTCGATTATTTCGATTATCTCGATTATCTCGATTATCTCGATTATTTCGATTCTCGATTCGATCTCGATTCTCTCGATTCGATTCTCGATTATCTCGATTCGATTCTCGATTATCTCGATTCAATTCTCGATTATTTTGATTAACTCGATTATCTCGATTATTTCCATTCTCGATTATCTCGATTATCTCGATTATCTCGATTCTCTCCATTCGATCTCGATTATTTCGATTATCTCGATTATCTCGATTATCTCGATTATCTCGATTCTTGATTATCTCGATTATCTCGATTATCTCGATTATTTCGATTCTTGATTATCTCGATTCGATTCTTGATTATCTCGATTATTTCGATTCTCGATTATCTCGATTATCTCGATTATCTCGATTATATCGATTATTTTGGTTCTCGATTATCTCGATTATCTCGATTATCTCGACTATCTCGATTCTCTCCATTCGATTCTCGATTCGATTAGATTCTCGATAATCTCGATTCGATTCTTGATACTCGATTGTCTCGATCATCTCGATTATCTCGATTATCTCGATGTTCTCGATTATTTCGATTATCTCGATTATTTCGATTATCTCGATTATCTCGATTATCTCGATTCTTGATTATCTCGATTATCTCGATTATCTCGATTCCATTCTCGATTATGTCGATTCGATTCTCGACTATCTCGCGTCGATTCTCGATTATCTCGATTCGATTCTCGATAATCTTGATTCGATTCTCGATAATCTCGATTCGATTCTTGATCGATTATCTCGATTATCTCGATTATCTCGATTTTGTCGATTATCTCGATTATCTCGATTATTTTGATTATCTCGATTATTTCGATTATCTCGATTATCTCGATTATTTCGATTCTCGATTATTTTGATTATCTCGATTATCTCGATTATCTCGATTATGTCGATTATCTCGATTATCTCGATTATTTCGATTATCTCGATTATCTCGATTATCTCGATTCTCTCCATTCGATCTCGATTATCTCGATTCGATTCTCGATTCGATTAAATTCGATTCTCGATTAGATTCGATTCGATTCTCGATTATCTCGATTATTTCGATTCTCGATTATCTCGATTATCTCGATTATCCCGATTATTTCGATTCTCGATTATCTCGATTCGATCTCGATTATCTCGATTATCTCGATTATCTCGATTATCTCGATTATATCGATTATCTCGATTATCTCGATTATTTCGATTCTCGATTATCTCGATTATCTCGATTATCTCGATTATCTCGATTATCTCGATTATCTCGATTATTTCGATTATGTCGATTATGTCGATTATCTCGATTATCTCGATTATCTCGATTATCTCGATTATCTCGATTATCTCGATTATCTCGATTATCTCGATTCTTGATTATCTCGATTATCTCGATTATCTCGATTCCATTCTCGATTATGTCGATTCGATTCTCGACTATCTCGCGTCGATTCTCGATTATCTCGATTCGATTCTCGATAATCTTGATTCGATTCTCGATAATCTCGATTCGATTCTTGATCGCTTATCTCGATTGTCTCGATTATCTCGATTTTGTCGATTATCTCGATTATCTCGATTATTTTGATTATCTCGATTATTTCGATTATCTCGATTATCTCGATTATCTCGATTATCTCGATTATTTCGATTCTCGATTATTTTGATTATCTCGATTATCTCGATTATCTCGATTATCTCGATTATCTCGATTATCTCGATTATCTCGATTATCTCGATTATCTCGATTATCTCGATTATCTCGATTATCTCAATTATCTCGATTCTCTCGATTCGATCTCGATTATTTCGATTCTCGATTATCTCGATTATCTCGATTATCTCGATTATCTCGATTATCTCGATTATCTCGATTATCTCAATTATCTCGATTCTCTCGATTCGATCTCGATTATTTCGATTCTCGATTATCTCGATTATCTCGATTATCTAGATTATCTCAATTATCTCGATTCTCTCGATTCGATCTCGATTATCTCGATTCGATTCTCGATTCGATTAGATTCGATTCTCGATTCGATTAGATTCGATTCTCGATTCGATTAAATTCGATTCTCGATTAGATTCGATTCGATTCTCGATTATCTCGATTATTTCGATTCTAGATTATCTCGATTATCTCGATTATCTCGATTATCCCGATTATTTCGATTCTCGATTATCTCGATTATCTCGATTCGATTCTCGATTATCTCGATTCGATTCTCGATTATCTCGATTATCTCGATTATCTCGATTATCTCGATTATCTCGATTATCTCGATTATCTCGATTATCTCGATTATCTCGATTATCTCGATTATCTCGATTATTTCGATTATCTCGATTATCTCGATTATCTCGATTATCTAGATTATCTCAGTTATCTAGATTATCTCAATTATCTCGATTCTCTCGATTCGATCTCGATTATCTCGATTCGATTCTCGATTCGATTAGATTCGATTCTCGATTCGATTAGATTCGATTCTCGATTCGATTAGATTCGATTCTCGATTCGATTAGATTCGATTCTCGATTCGATTAGATTCGATTCTCGATTAGATTCGATTCGATTCTCGATTATCTCGATTATTTCGATTCTAGATTATCTCGATTATCTCGATTATCTCGATTATCCCGATTATTTCGATTCTCGATTATCTCGATTATCTCGATTATCTCGATTATCTCGACTATCCCGATTATTTCGATTCTCGATTATCTCGATTCGATCTCGATTCTCTCGATTCGATCTCGATTATCTCGATTCGATTATCGGTTATCTCGATTATCTCGATTATTTCGATGCTCGATTCTCTCGATTCGATCTCGATTATCTCGATTCGATCTCGATTATCTCGATTCGATTCTCGATTATCTCGCGTCGATTCTCGATTATCTCGATTCGATTCTCAATAATCTCGATTCGATTCTTGATTATCTCGATTATCTCGATTATTTCCATTCTCGATTATCTCGATTATCTCGATTATCTCGATTATCTCGATTCTCTCCATTCGATCTCGATTATTTCGATTCTCGATTATCTCGATTCGATCTCGATTCTCTCGATTCGATCTCGATTATCTCGATTCGATTCTCGGTTATCTCGATTATCTCGATTATCTCGATTATTTCGATTCTCGATTATCTCGATTATCTCGATTATCTCGATTATATCGATTATTTCGATTCTCGATTATCTCGATTATCTCGATTATCTCGATTATCTCGATTATCTCGATTATCTCGATTATCTCGATTATCTCGATTATCTCGATTATCTCGATTATCTCGATTATCTCAATTATCTCGATTCTCTCGATTCGATCTCGATTATTTCGATTCTCGATTATCTCGATTATCTCGATTATCTCGATTATCTAGATTATCTCAATTATCTCGATTCTCTCGATTCGATCTCGATTATCTCGATTCGATTCTCGATTCGATTAGATTCGATTCTCGATTCGATTAGATTCGATTCTCGATTCGATTAAATTCGATTCTCGATTAGATTCGATTCGATTCTCGATTATCTCGATTATTTCGATTCTAGATTATCTCGATTATCTCGATTATCTCGATTATCCCGATTATTTCGATTCTCGATTATCTCGATTATCTCGATTCGATTCTCGATTATCTCGATTCGATTCTCGATTATCTCGATTATCTCGATTATCTCGATTATCTCGATTATCTCGATTATCTCGATTATCTCGATTATCTCGATTATCTCGATTATCTCGATTATCTCGATTATCTCGATTATCTAGATTATCTCAGTTATCTAGATTATCTCAATTATCTCGATTCTCTCGATTCGATCTCGATTATCTCGATTCGATTCTCGATTCGATTAGATTCGATTCTCGATTCGATTAGATTCGATTCTCGATTCGATTAGATTCGATTCTCGATTCGATTAGATTCGATTCTCGATTCGATTAAATTCGATTCTCGATTAGATTCGATTCGATTCTCGATTATCTCGATTATTTCGATTCTAGATTATCTCGATTATCTCGATTATCTCGATTATCTCGATTATCCCGATTATTTCGATTCTCGATTATCTCGATTATCTCGATTATCTCGATTATCTCGATTATCTCGACTATCCCGATTATTTCGATTCTCGATTATCTCGATTCGATCTCGATTCTCTCGATTCGATCTCGATTATCTCGATTCGATTCTCGGTTATCTCGATTATCTCGATTATTTCGATGCTCGATTCTCTCGATTCGATCTCGATTATCTCGATTCGATCTCGATTATCTCGATTCGATTCTCGATTATCTCGCGTCGATTCTCGATTATCTCGATTCGATTCTCAATAATCTCGATTCGATTCTTGATTATCTCGATTATCTCGATTATTTCCATTCTCGATTATCTCGATTATCTCGATTATCTCGATTCTCTCCATTCGATCTCGATTATTTCGATTATCTCGATTATCTCGATTATCTCGATTATCTCGATTCTTGATTATCTCGATTATCTCGATTATCTCGATTATTTCGATTCTTGATTATCTCGATTCGATTCTTGATTATCTCGATTATTTCGATTCTCGATTATCTCGATTCGATCTCGATTATCTCGATTATCTCGATTATCTCGATTATATCGATTATCTCGATTATCTCGATTATTTCGATTCTCGATTATCTCGATTATCTCGATTATCTCGATTATCTCGATTATCTCGATTATTTCGATTCTTGATTATCTCGATTCGATTCTTGATTATCTCGATTATCTCGATTATCTCGATTATTTCGATTCTCGATTATCTCGATTATCTCGATTATCTCGATTATATCGATTATTTCGATTCTCGATTATCTCGATTATCTCGATTATTTCGATTCTCGATTATTTTGATTATCTCGATTATCTCGATTATCTCGATTATCTATTATATCGATTATCTCGATTATCCCGATTATTTCGATTCTCGATTATCTCGATTCGATTCTCGATAATCTCGATTCGATTCTTGATAATCTCGATTCGATTCTTGATTATCTCGATTATCTCAATTATCTCGATTATCTCGATTATCTCGATAATCTCGATTATCTCGATAATCTCGATTATCTCGATTATGTCGATTATCTCGATTATCTCGATTATTTCGATTCTCGATTATCTCGATTCTCTCGATTCGATCTCGATTATCTCGATTCGATTCTTGATTATCTCGATTATATTCTCGATTATCTCGATTCGATTCTCGATTATGTCGATATTAGTCTCGTAAATCAGGGCCTCGTATCATCGATACGATTATATCTAAGATCTTATATGAACTTGATTTGTTTTAACAACTGCATTAGCAGCAGGTAAAAACCTCGGATGACATCATTTTACTTGGCCCCATTGTATGTCTCTCATTGTTTTTTCTTATGTCAAGCCTTAGTTTCTCTGAAGGCTCAATATAATCTGAACTCATAATAAAATAAATATTGTACGATAGTAAATTATATTTTTGAGTAACCTCCATACTATAGGTGCTTTCAATTATCTATTTGTATCCCTTGTTTTCTCAGAATGTGCTTAATTTGCCAAATGCATATAAAAAATTATTGAATGTCTCGATTTAATATCTGTCTCTTCTAATTTTGGCCTTCATTAAGTTTTCCTTGTTACTTGTTTCAGTTTCAACGCCAAATTCCACCACTCCGAGCCTTCCAAGCACGTCCAGACCCAGCAACACTACCATCATTAACTTTAACTCTTCAATCGACTGAAACCCTTCTTATTGTTATGTTGTTGACTATTGTAATAAAGACTAGTGTAGAACATTATACATTACATTTATTTCCTTAACACATTGCATAATTAAGTTAAAAAATTAGGTTAAATTATGTAATACAAACATTTTCTTTACGCACTTTTAGATGCGTGAAGAAAATGTTTGTATTCGGTTTTATGAACGTGTTTAATTACCTCTGGCCTATACCAGAGGTAATTAAACACGTTTTTTAAAAAGAAATAATGACATTGCGTATTTACAAACGTGTTTGTAATGATGAGCAGTACCTGCTGGTCACGCAGTTTAAGTGAATGTGTTCGTATCAGAAGGACAATTTAGCCCTTAAGGGATGAACGGCATCAAAGTTCAATGACCTAGTAAAACGTGTGGAAATTATTTCGTCATAATGGGTACTACAAATAATGCAATTAAAATACGAACTGGCTTGAGGCCTTACCTTTGTGCTCACAACAAATTATAATAATTAGTCATGTAAAAGAGACATATTTACATTATCAAACTTGCAATTTATGAAATAATAAGTTAACTATAGAAACGAAAGATACAACCAAAATAAACTAAAACTTGAAAAAAAAAACAAAGCACACTACTACTTAACTAATTAATAATTACATTTACAGTGTCTAGGTTGCTCTCACGAGTATCATCGCCCCTGCTGTTTTAACCCTTAACTGTAGTTGTGGGTCCAATGGATCCAGGTTCAATCTTCGAACTCGTGTAAAAATCACAGCGCGTGCCCGAACGCCTCCCGCGCCTAGGTACCTTCCGACAGTAGGCCGAAGCGCGCGTAAGTGGACGGACGCGTTTCGCTCGCTATTCCTAAGGTGAGTATTGGTGTGCGAGTGGGTCCATGGGACCCACGACTATAGATGCGTAACTTTTTTCATTGATGTTATATATTCCTTTTACCGTTTTTTTCAGGTTTTTGAGATGGCAAACCGAAGGAATGTTTCCTCAAACAGAGATGACATATTAGAGCAGTGGTTGAACGATTATCTCGATTATCTCGATTATCTCGATTATCTCGATTATCTTGATTATCTCGATTATTTCGATTCTCGATTATCTCGATTCTCTCGATTCGATTCTCGATTATCTTGATTCGATTCTCGATGATCTCGATTCGATTCTCGATTATGTCGATTCGATTCTCGACTATCTCGCGTCGATTCTCGATTATCTCGATTCGATTCTCGATAATCTCGATTATCTCGATTATCTCGATTATCTCGATTATCTCGATTATCTCGATTATCTCGATTCGATTCTCGATTATGTCGATTCGATTCTCGACTATCTCGCGTCGATTCTCGATTATCTCGATTCGATTCTCGATAATCTTGATTCGATTCTTGATCGATTATCTCGATTATCTCGATTTTGTCGATTATCTCAGCGGAAATATTTGCGGTTCATGAATTATAGATGTCGTCGCCCCCGTTGCTCATACACTGACTCACTTGATGACCTTAAACTTCTTACTCTCGAGTCCAGACGTAAATATCTTGAAGCTGCTAACCTTTACAAAATCGTGCATAATAAATTTGACTGTTTAGAACTCGTCAGAAAGCTATGCTACGCAGTCCCGAGAACTTGCACCCCGCGAGCTACGCGCTCGCGTTCTCTGTTTGCCCTTTCCTCCTGCCGCACAAATTCCGGACTTCGTGCCCCCATCCGTCGTATGGTTGAGTCCTATAATAATAACTTTATAGACATAGACATATTTATTTGCAATTTACATAAATTTAAAAAGTTGTTACATAGTTTACTTTTTCAAGTAAGAGTAAATTTGAGTAATAACCCAACATAAAATAGTATTGTAATTTTCAGTCAGAATCTTTTAATTACCTTCTAGCATTTCCTTTTTTCTCTAAACTTAGTTGTTGATTTGGAGCCCAGCTCTCGCTTAGCTTAGTTTTCGTTAGGCCTTTTTGTTGCATGTTTTTTTTTATTCTGTATGTATTAAAAAATATGTGGATAGCGCTGTGGGCTACATTATGAATAAAACTCTTATCTTTACCTACAAAGTAAAGTACTAACACAAATGTATTATAAGTTTAATGTAGTCGTTAGTTATTCCTTAATAAATAAATAAATAAATAAATAAATCTCGATTATCTCGATTATTTTGACTATCTCGATTATCTCGATTATCTCGATTATCTCGATTATCTCGATTATCTCGATTATTTCGATATCTCGATGTTCTCGATTATTTCGATTATCTCGATTATCTCGATTATCTCGATTATTTCGATTCTCGATTCGATCTCGATTCTCTCGATTCGATTCTCGATTATCTCGATTCGATTCTCGATTATCTCGATTCAATTCTCGATTATTTTGATTAACTCGATTATCTCGATTATCTATTATATCGATTATCTCGATTATCTCGATTATCTCGATTCTCTCCATTCGACCTCGATTATTTCGATTATCTCGATTATCTCGATTATCTCGATTATCTCGATTCTTGATTATCTCGATTATCTCGATTATCTCGATTATTTCGATTCTTGATTATCTCGATTCGATTCTTGATTATCTCGATTGTTTCGATTCTCGATTATCTCGATTATCTCGATTATCTCGATTATATCGATTATTTTGGTTCTCGATTATCTCGATTATATCGATTATTTTGGTTCTCGATTATCTCGATTATCTCGATTATCTCGACTATCTCGATTCTCTCCATTCGATTCTCGATTCGATTAGATTCTCGATAATCTCGATTCGATTCTTGATACTCGATTGTCTCGATCATCTCGATTATCTCGATTATCTCGATGTTCTCGATTATTTCGATTATCTCGATTATTTCGATTATCTCGATTATCTCGATTATCTCGATTCTTGATTATCTCGATTATCTCGATTATCTCGATTCCATTCTCGATTATGTCGATTCGATTCTCGACTATCTCGCGTCGATTCTCGATTATCTCGATTCGATTCTCGATAATCTTGATTCGATTCTCGATAATCTCGATTCGATTCTTGATCGATTATCTCGATTATCTCGATTATCTCGATTTTGTCGATTATCTCGATTATCTCGATTATTTTGATTATCTCGATTATTTCGATTATCTCGATTATCTCGATTATTTCGATTCTCGATTATTTTGATTATCTCGATTATCTCGATTATCTCGATTATGTCGATTATCTCGATTATCTCGATTATTTCGATTATCTCGATTATCTCGATTATCTCGATTCTCTCCATTCGATCTCGATTATCTCGATTCGATTCTCGATTCGATTAGATTCGATTCTCGATTCGATTAAATTCGATTCTCGATTAGATTCGATTCGATTCTCGATTATCTCGATTATTTCGATTCTCGATTATCTCGATTATCTCGATTATCCCGATTATTTCGATTCTCGATTATCTCGATTCGATCTCGATTATCTCGATTATCTCGATTATCTCGATTATCTCGATTATATCGATTATCTCGATTATCTCGATTATTTCGATTCTCGATTATCTCGATTATCTCGATTATCTCGATTATCTCGATTATCTCGATTATCTCGATTATTTCGATTATGTCGATTATGTCGATTATCTCGATTATCTCGATTATCTCGATTATCTCGATTATCTCGATTATCTCGATTATCTCGATTCTTGATTATCTCGATTATCTCGATTATCTCGATTCCATTCTCGATTATGTCGATTCGATTCTCGACTATCTCGCGTCGATTCTCGATTATCTCGATTCGATTCTCGATAATCTTGATTCGATTCTCGATAATCTCGATTCGATTCTTGATCGCTTATCTCGATTGTCTCGATTATCTCGATTTTGTCGATTATCTCGATTATCTCGATTATTTTGATTATCTCGATTATTTCGATTATCTCGATTATCTCGATTATCTCGATTATCTCGATTATTTCGATTCTCGATTATTTTGATTATCTCGATTATCTCGATTATCTCGATTATCTCGATTATCTCGATTATCTCGATTATCTCGATTATCTCGATTATCTCGATTATCTCGATTATCTCGATTATTTCGATTCTCGATTATCTCGATTATCTCGATTATATCGATTTTTTCGATTCTCGATTATCTCGATTATCTCGATTATCTCGATTATCTCGATTATCTCGATTATCTCGATTATCTCGATTATCTCGATTATCTCGATTATCTCGATTATCTCGATTATCTCGATTATCTCGATTATCTCAATTATCTCGATTCTCTCGATTCGATCTCGATTATTTCGATTCTCGATTATCTCGATTATCTCGATTATCTCGATTATCTCGATTATCTCGATTATCTCGATTATCTCAATTATCTCGATTCTCTCGATTCGATCTCGATTATTTCGATTCTCGATTATCTCGATTATCTCGATTATCTAGATTATCTCAATTATCTCGATTCTCTCGATTCGATCTCGATTATCTCGATTCGATTCTCGATTCGATTAGATTCGATTCTCGATTCGATTAGATTCGATTCTCGATTCGATTAAATTCGATTCTCGATTAGATTCGATTCGATTCTCGATTATCTCGATTATTTCGATTCTAGATTATCTCGATTATCTCGATTATCTCGATTATCCCGATTATTTCGATTCTCGATTATCTCGATTATCTCGATTCGATTCTCGATTATCTCGATTCGATTCTCGATTATCTCGATTATCTCGATTATCTCGATTATCTCGATTATCTCGATTATCTCGATTATCTCGATTATCTCGATTATCTCGATTATCTCGATTATCTCGATTATTTCGATTATCTCGATTATCTCGATTATCTCGATTATCTAGATTATCTCAGTTATCTAGATTATCTCAATTATCTCGATTCTCTCGATTCGATCTCGATTATCTCGATTCGATTCTCGATTCGATTAGATTCGATTCTCGATTCGATTAGATTCGATTCTCGATTCGATTAGATTCGATTCTCGATTCGATTAGATTCGATTCTCGATTCGATTAGATTCGATTCTCGATTAGATTCGATTCGATTCTCGATTATCTCGATTATTTCGATTCTAGATTATCTCGATTATCTCGATTATCTCGATTATCCCGATTATTTCGATTCTCGATTATCTCGATTATCTCGATTATCTCGATTATCTCGACTATCCCGATTATTTCGATTCTCGATTATCTCGATTCGATCTCGATTCTCTCGATTCGATCTCGATTATCTCGATTCGATTCTCGGTTATCTCGATTATCTCGATTATTTCGATGCTCGATTCTCTCGATTCGATCTCGATTATCTCGATTCGATCTCGATTATCTCGATTCGATTCTCGATTATCTCGCGTCGATTCTCGATTATCTCGATTCGATTCTCAATAATCTCGATTCGATTCTTGATTATCTCGATTATCTCGATTATTTCCATTCTCGATTATCTCGATTATCTCGATTATCTCGATTATCTCGATTCTCTCCATTCGATCTCGATTATTTCGATTCTCGATTATCTCGATTCGATCTCGATTCTCTCGATTCGATCTCGATTATCTCGATTCGATTCTCGGTTATCTCGATTATCTCGATTATCTCGATTATTTCGATTCTCGATTATCTCGATTATCTCGATTATCTCGATTATATCGATTATTTCGATTCTCGATTATCTCGATTATCTCGATTATCTCGATTATCTCGATTATCTCGATTATCTCGATTATCTCGATTATCTCGATTATTTCGATTCTCGATTATCTCGATTATCCCGATTATTTCGATTCTCGATTATCTCGATTCGATCTCGATTATTTCGATTATCTCGATTATCTCGATTATCTCGATTATCTCGATTATTTCGATTCTCGATTATTTTGATTATCTCGATTATCTCGATTATCTCGATTATCTCGATTATCTCGATTATGTCGATTATCTCGATTATCTCGATTATTTCGATTATCTCGATTATCTCGATTATCTCGATTCGATTCTCGATTCGATTAGATTCGATTCTCGATTCGATTAGATTCGATTCTCGATTAGATTCGATTCGATTCTCGATTATCTCGATTATCTCGATTCTCTCGATTCGATCTCGATTATCTCGATTCGATTCTCGATTCGATTAGATTCGATTCTCGATTCGATTAAATTCGATTCTCGATTAGATTCGATTCGATTCTCGATTATCTCGATTATCTCGATTATTTCGATTCTCGATTATCTCGATTATCTCGATTATCTCGATTATCTCGATTATCTCGATTATCTCGATTATTTCGATTCTTGATTATCTCGATTCGATTCTTGATTATCTCGATTATCTCGATTATCTCGATTATTTCGATTCTCGATTATCTCGATTATCTCGATTATCTCGATTATATCGATTATTTCGATTCTCGATTATCTCGATTATCTCGATTATTTCGATTCTCGATTATTTTGATTATCTCGATTATCTCGATTATCTCGATTATCTCGATTATCTCGATTATCTATTATATCGATTATCTCGATTATCCCGATTATTTCGATTCTCGATTATCTCGATTCGATTCTCGATAATCTCGATTCGATTCTTGATAATCTCGATTCGATTCTTGATTATCTCGATTATCTCAATTATCTCGATTATCTCGATTATCTCGATAATCTCGATTATCTCGATAATCTCGATTATCTCGATTATGTCGATTATCTCGATTATCTCGATTATTTCGATTCTCGATTATCTCGATTCTCTCGATTCGATCTCGATTATCTCGATTCGATTCTTGATTATCTCGATTATATTCTCGATTATCTCGATTCGATTCTCGATTATGTCGATATTAGTCTCGTAAATCAGGGCCTCGTATCATCGATACGATTATATCTAAGATCTTATATGAACTTGATTTGTTTTAACAACTGCATTAGCAGCAGGTAAAAACCTCGGATGACATCATTTTACTTGGCCCCATTGTATGTCTCTCATTGTTTTTTCTTATGTCAAGCCTTAGTTTCTCTGAAGGCTCAATATAATCTGAACTCATAATAAAATAAATATTGTACGATAGTAAATTATATTTTTGAGTAACCTCCATACTATAGGTGCTTTCAATTATCTATTTGTATCCCTTGTTTTCTCAGAATGTGCTTAATTTGCCAAATGCATATAAAAAATTATTGAATGTCTCGATTTAATATCTGTCTCTTCTAATTTTGGCCTTCATTAAGTTTTCCTTGTTACTTGTTTCAGTTTCAACGCCAAATTCCACCACTCCGAGCCTTCCAAGCACGTCCAGACCCAGCAACACTACCATCATTAACTTTAACTCTTCAATCGACTGAAACCCTTCTTATTGTTATGTTGTTGACTATTGTAATAAAGACTAGTGTAGAACATTATACATTACATTTATTTCCTTAACACATTGCATAATTAAGTTAAAAAATTAGGTTAAATTATGTAATACAAACATTTTCTTTACGCACTTTTAGATGCGTGAAGAAAATGTTTGTATTCGGTTTTATGAACGTGTTTAATTACCTCTGGCCTATACCAGAGGTAATTAAACACGTTTTTTAAAAAGAAATAATGACATTGCGTATTTACAAACGTGTTTGTAATGATGAGCAGTACCTGCTGGTCACGCAGTTTAAGTGAATGTGTTCGTATCAGAAGGACAATTTAGCCCTTAAGGGATGAACGGCATCAAAGTTCAATGACCTAGTAAAACGTGTGGAAATTATTTCGTCATAATGGGTACTACAAATAATGCAATTAAAATACGAACTGGCTTGAGGCCTTACCTTTGTGCTCACAACAAATTATAATAATTAGTCATGTAAAAGAGACATATTTACATTATCAAACTTGCAATTTATGAAATAATAAGTTAACTATAGAAACGAAAGATACAACCAAAATAAACTAAAACTTGAAAAAAAAAACAAAGCACACTGCTACTTAACTAATTAATAATTACATTTACAGTGTCTAGGTTGCTCTCACGAGTATCATCGCCCCTGCTGTTTTAACCCTTAACTGTAGTTGTGGGTCCAATGGATCCAGGTTCAATCTTCGAACTCGTGTAAAAATCACAGCGCGTGCCCGAGCGCCTCCCGCGCCTAGGTACCTTCCGACAGTAGGCCGAAGCGCGCGTAAGTGGACGGACGCGTTTCGCTCGCTATTCCTAAGGTGAGTATTGGTGTGCGAGTGGGTCCATGGGACCCACGACTATAGATGCGTAACTTTTTTCATTGATGTTATATATTCCTTTTACCGTTTTTTTCAGGTTTTTGAGATGGCAAACCGAAGGAATGTTTCCTCAAACAGAGATGACATATTAGAGCAGTGGTTGAACGATTATCTCGATTATCTCGATTATCTCGATTATCTCGATTATCTCGATTCTCTCCATTCGATCTCGATTATCTCGATTCGATTCTCGATTCGATTAGATTCGATTCTCGATTCGATTAAATTCGATTCTCGATTAGATTCGATTCGATTCTCGATTATCTCGATTATTTCGATTCTCGATTATCTCGATTATCTCGATTATCCCGATTATTTCGATTCTCGATTATCTCGATTCGATCTCGATTATCTCGATTATCTCGATTATCTCGATTATCTCGATTATATCGATTATCTCGATTATCTCGATTATTTCGATTCTCGATTATCTCGATTATCTCGATTATCTCGATTATCTCGATTATCTCGATTATCTCGATTATTTCGATTATGTCGATTATGTCGATTATCTCGATTATCTCGATTATCTCGATTATCTCGATTATCTCGATTATCTCGATTATCTCGATTCTTGATTATCTCGATTATCTCGATTATCTCGATTCCATTCTCGATTATGTCGATTCGATTCTCGACTATCTCGCGTCGATTCTCGATTATCTCGATTCGATTCTCGATAATCTTGATTCGATTCTCGATAATCTCGATTCGATTCTTGATCGCTTATCTCGATTGTCTCGATTATCTCGATTTTGTCGATTATCTCGATTATCTCGATTATTTTGATTATCTCGATTATTTCGATTATCTCGATTATCTCGATTATCTCGATTATCTCGATTATTTCGATTCTCGATTATTTTGATTATCTCGATTATCTCGATTATCTCGATTATCTCGATTATCTCGATTATCTCGATTATCTCGATTATCTCGATTATCTCGATTATCTCGATTATCTCGATTATTTCGATTCTCGATTATCTCGATTATCTCGATTATATCGATTTTTTCGATTCTCGATTATCTCGATTATCTCGATTATCTCGATTATCTCGATTATCTCGATTATCTCGATTATCTCGATTATCTCGATTATCTCGATTATCTCGATTATCTCGATTATCTCGATTATCTCGATTATCTCAATTATCTCGATTCTCTCGATTCGATCTCGATTATTTCGATTCTCGATTATCTCGATTATCTCGATTATCTCGATTATCTCGATTATCTCGATTATCTCGATTATCTCAATTATCTCGATTCTCTCGATTCGATCTCGATTATTTCGATTCTCGATTATCTCGATTATCTCGATTATCTAGATTATCTCAATTATCTCGATTCTCTCGATTCGATCTCGATTATCTCGATTCGATTCTCGATTCGATTAGATTCGATTCTCGATTCGATTAGATTCGATTCTCGATTCGATTAAATTCGATTCTCGATTAGATTCGATTCGATTCTCGATTATCTCGATTATTTCGATTCTAGATTATCTCGATTATCTCGATTATCTCGATTATCCCGATTATTTCGATTCTCGATTATCTCGATTATCTCGATTCGATTCTCGATTATCTCGATTCGATTCTCGATTATCTCGATTATCTCGATTATCTCGATTATCTCGATTATCTCGATTATCTCGATTATCTCGATTATCTCGATTATCTCGATTATCTCGATTATCTCGATTATTTCGATTATCTCGATTATCTCGATTATCTCGATTATCTAGATTATCTCAGTTATCTAGATTATCTCAATTATCTCGATTCTCTCGATTCGATCTCGATTATCTCGATTCGATTCTCGATTCGATTAGATTCGATTCTCGATTCGATTAGATTCGATTCTCGATTCGATTAGATTCGATTCTCGATTCGATTAGATTCGATTCTCGATTCGATTAGATTCGATTCTCGATTAGATTCGATTCGATTCTCGATTATCTCGATTATTTCGATTCTAGATTATCTCGATTATCTCGATTATCTCGATTATCCCGATTATTTCGATTCTCGATTATCTCGATTATCTCGATTATCTCGATTATCTCGACTATCCCGATTATTTCGATTCTCGATTATCTCGATTCGATCTCGATTCTCTCGATTCGATCTCGATTATCTCGATTCGATTCTCGGTTATCTCGATTATCTCGATTATTTCGATGCTCGATTCTCTCGATTCGATCTCGATTATCTCGATTCGATCTCGATTATCTCGATTCGATTCTCGATTATCTCGCGTCGATTCTCGATTATCTCGATTCGATTCTCAATAATCTCGATTCGATTCTTGATTATCTCGATTATCTCGATTATTTCCATTCTCGATTATCTCGATTATCTCGATTATCTCGATTATCTCGATTCTCTCCATTCGATCTCGATTATTTCGATTCTCGATTATCTCGATTCGATCTCGATTCTCTCGATTCGATCTCGATTATCTCGATTCGATTCTCGGTTATCTCGATTATCTCGATTATCTCGATTATTTCGATTCTCGATTATCTCGATTATCTCGATTATCTCGATTATATCGATTATTTCGATTCTCGATTATCTCGATTATCTCGATTATCTCGATTATCTCGATTATCTCGATTATCTCGATTATCTCGATTATCTCGATTATTTCGATTCTCGATTATCTCGATTATCCCGATTATTTCGATTCTCGATTATCTCGATTCGATCTCGATTATTTCGATTATCTCGATTATCTCGATTATCTCGATTATCTCGATTATTTCGATTCTCGATTATTTTGATTATCTCGATTATCTCGATTATCTCGATTATCTCGATTATCTCGATTATGTCGATTATCTCGATTATCTCGATTATTTCGATTATCTCGATTATCTCGATTATCTCGATTCGATTCTCGATTCGATTAGATTCGATTCTCGATTCGATTAGATTCGATTCTCGATTAGATTCGATTCGATTCTCGATTATCTCGATTATCTCGATTCTCTCGATTCGATCTCGATTATCTCGATTCGATTCTCGATTCGATTAGATTCGATTCTCGATTCGATTAAATTCGATTCTCGATTAGATTCGATTCGATTCTCGATTATCTCGATTATCTCGATTATTTCGATTCTCGATTATCTCGATTATCTCGATTATCTCGATTATCTCGATTATCTCGATTATCTCGATTATTTCGATTCTTGATTATCTCGATTCGATTCTTGATTATCTCGATTATCTCGATTATCTCGATTATTTCGATTCTCGATTATCTCGATTATCTCGATTATCTCGATTATATCGATTATTTCGATTCTCGATTATCTCGATTATCTCGATTATTTCGATTCTCGATTATTTTGATTATCTCGATTATCTCGATTATCTCGATTATCTCGATTATCTCGATTATCTATTATATCGATTATCTCGATTATCCCGATTATTTCGATTCTCGATTATCTCGATTCGATTCTCGATAATCTCGATTCGATTCTTGATAATCTCGATTCGATTCTTGATTATCTCGATTATCTCAATTATCTCGATTATCTCGATTATCTCGATAATCTCGATTATCTCGATAATCTCGATTATCTCGATTATGTCGATTATCTCGATTATCTCGATTATTTCGATTCTCGATTATCTCGATTCTCTCGATTCGATCTCGATTATCTCGATTCGATTCTTGATTATCTCGATTATATTCTCGATTATCTCGATTCGATTCTCGATTATGTCGATATTAGTCTCGTAAATCAGGGCCTCGTATCATCGATACGATTATATCTAAGATCTTATATGAACTTGATTTGTTTTAACAACTGCATTAGCAGCAGGTAAAAACCTCGGATGACATCATTTTACTTGGCCCCATTGTATGTCTCTCATTGTTTTTTCTTATGTCAAGCCTTAGTTTCTCTGAAGGCTCAATATAATCTGAACTCATAATAAAATAAATATTGTACGATAGTAAATTATATTTTTGAGTAACCTCCATACTATAGGTGCTTTCAATTATCTATTTGTATCCCTTGTTTTCTCAGAATGTGCTTAATTTGCCAAATGCATATAAAAAATTATTGAATGTCTCGATTTAATATCTGTCTCTTCTAATTTTGGCCTTCATTAAGTTTTCCTTGTTACTTGTTTCAGTTTCAACGCCAAATTCCACCACTCCGAGCCTTCCAAGCACGTCCAGACCCAGCAACACTACCATCATTAACTTTAACTCTTCAATCGACTGAAACCCTTCTTATTGTTATGTTGTTGACTATTGTAATAAAGACTAGTGTAGAACATTATACATTACATTTATTTCCTTAACACATTGCATAATTAAGTTAAAAAATTAGGTTAAATTATGTAATACAAACATTTTCTTTACGCACTTTTAGATGCGTGAAGAAAATGTTTGTATTCGGTTTTATGAACGTGTTTAATTACCTCTGGCCTATACCAGAGGTAATTAAACACGTTTTTTAAAAAGAAATAATGACATTGCGTATTTACAAACGTGTTTGTAATGATGAGCAGTACCTGCTGGTCACGCAGTTTAAGTGAATGTGTTCGTATCAGAAGGACAATTTAGCCCTTAAGGGATGAACGGCATCAAAGTTCAATGACCTAGTAAAACGTGTGGAAATTATTTCGTCATAATGGGTACTACAAATAATGCAATTAAAATACGAACTGGCTTGAGGCCTTACCTTTGTGCTCACAACAAATTATAATAATTAGTCATGTAAAAGAGACATATTTACATTATCAAACTTGCAATTTATGAAATAATAAGTTAACTATAGAAACGAAAGATACAACCAAAATAAACTAAAACTTGAAAAAAAAAACAAAGCACACTGCTACTTAACTAATTAATAATTACATTTACAGTGTCTAGGTTGCTCTCACGAGTATCATCGCCCCTGCTGTTTTAACCCTTAACTGTAGTTGTGGGTCCAATGGATCCAGGTTCAATCTTCGAACTCGTGTAAAAATCACAGCGCGTGCCCGAGCGCCTCCCGCGCCTAGGTACCTTCCGACAGTAGGCCGAAGCGCGCGTAAGTGGACGGACGCGTTTCGCTCGCTATTCCTAAGGTGAGTATTGGTGTGCGAGTGGGTCCATGGGACCCACGACTATAGATGCGTAACTTTTTTCATTGATGTTATATATTCCTTTTACCGTTTTTTTCAGGTTTTTGAGATGGCAAACCGAAGGAATGTTTCCTCAAACAGAGATGACATATTAGAGCAGTGGTTGAACGATTATCTCGATTATCTCGATTATCTCGATTATCTCGATTATCTTGATTATCTCGATTATTTCGATTCTCGATTATCTCGATTCTCTCGATTCGATTCTCGATTATCTTGATTCGATTCTCGATGATCTCGATTCGATTCTCGATTATGTCGATTCGATTCTCGACTATCTCGCGTCGATTCTCGATTATCTCGATTCGATTCTCGATAATCTCGATTATCTCGATTATCTCGATTATCTCGATTATCTCGATTATCTCGATTATCTCGATTCGATTCTCGATTATGTCGATTCGATTCTCGACTATCTCGCGTCGATTCTCGATTATCTCGATTCGATTCTCGATAATCTTGATTCGATTCTTGATCGATTATCTCGATTATCTCGATTTTGTCGATTATCTCAGCGGAAATATTTGCGGTTCATGAATTATAGATGTCGTCGCCCCCGTTGCTCATACACTGACTCACTTGATGACCTTAAACTTCTTACTCTCGAGTCCAGACGTAAATATCTTGAAGCTGCTAACCTTTACAAAATCGTGCATAATAAATTTGACTGTTTAGAACTCGTCAGAAAGCTATGCTACGCAGTCCCGAGAACTTGCACCCCGCGAGCTACGCGCTCGCGTTCTCTGTTTGCCCTTTCCTCCTGCCGCACAAATTCCGGACTTCGTGCCCCCATCCGTCGTATGGTTGAGTCCTATAATAATAACTTTATAGACATAGACATATTTATTTGCAATTTACATAAATTTAAAAAGTTGTTACATAGTTTACTTTTTCAAGTAAGAGTAAATTTGAGTAATAACCCAACATAAAATAGTATTGTAATTTTCAGTCAGAATCTTTTAATTACCTTCTAGCATTTCCTTTTTTCTCTAAACTTAGTTGTTGATTTGGAGCCCAGCTCTCGCTTAGCTTAGTTTTCGTTAGGCCTTTTTGTTGCATGTTTTTTTTTATTCTGTATGTATTAAAAAATATGTGGATAGCGCTGTGGGCTACATTATGAATAAAACTCTTATCTTTACCTACAAAGTAAAGTACTAACACAAATGTATTATAAGTTTAATGTAGTCGTTAGTTATTCCTTAATAAATAAATAAATAAATAAATAAATCTCGATTATCTCGATTATTTTGACTATCTCGATTATCTCGATTATCTCGATTATCTCGATTATCTCGATTATCTCGATTATTTCGATATCTCGATGTTCTCGATTATTTCGATTATCTCGATTATCTCGATTATCTCGATTATTTCGATTCTCGATTCGATCTCGATTCTCTCGATTCGATTCTCGATTATCTCGATTCGATTCTCGATTATCTCGATTCAATTCTCGATTATTTTGATTAACTCGATTATCTCGATTATTTCCATTCTCGATTATCTCGATTATCTCGATTCTCTCCATTCGATCTCGATTATTTCGATTATCTCGATTATCTCGATTATCTCGATTATCTCGATTCTTGATTATCTCGATTATCTCGATTATCTCGATTATTTCGATTCTTGATTATCTCGATTCGATTCTTGATTATCTCGATTATTTCGATTCTCGATTATCTCGATTATCTCGATTATCTCGATTATATCGATTATTTTGGTTCTCGATTATCTCGATTATCTCGATTATCTCGACTATCTCGATTCTCTCCATTCGATTCTCGATTCGATTAGATTCTCGATAATCTCGATTCGATTCTTGATACTCGATTGTCTCGATCATCTCGATTATCTCGATTATCTCGATGTTCTCGATTATTTCGATTATCTCGATTATTTCGATTATCTCGATTATCTCGATTATCTCGATTCTTGATGATCTCGATTATCTCGATTATCTCGATTCCATTCTCGATTATGTCGATTCGATTCTCGACTATCTCGCGTCGATTCTCGATTATCTCGATTCGATTCTCGATAATCTTGATTCGATTCTCGATAATCTCGATTCGATTCTTGATCGATTATCTCGATTATCTCGATTATCTCGATTTTGTCGATTATCTCGATTATCTCGATTATTTTGATTATCTCGATTATTTCGATTATCTCGATTATCTCGATTATTTCGATTCTCGATTATTTTGATTATCTCGATTATCTCGATTATCTCGATTATGTCGATTATCTCGATTATCTCGATTATTTCGATTATCTCGATTATCTCGATTATCTCGATTCTCTCCATTCGATCTCGATTATCTCGATTCGATTCTCGATTCGAGTAGATTCGATTCTCGATTCGATTAAATTCGATTCTCGATTAGATTCGATTCGATTCTCGATTATCTCGATTATTTCGATTCTCGATTATCTCGATTATCTCGATTATCCCGATTATTTCGATTCTCGATTCGATCTCGATTATCTCGATTATCTCGATTATCTCGATTATCTCGATTATCTCGATTATATCGATTATCTCGATTATCTCGATTATTTCGATTCTCGATTATCTCGATTATCTCGATTATCTCGATTATCTCGATTATCTCGATTATCTCGATTATTTCGATTATGTCGATTATGTCGATTATCTCGATTATCTCGATTATCTCGATTATCTCGATTATCTCGATTATCTCGATTATCTCGATTCTTGATTATCTCGATTATCTCGATTATCTCGATTCCATTCTCGATTATGTCGATTCGATTCTCGACTATCTCGCGTCGATTCTCGATTATCTCGATTCGATTCTCGATAATCTTGATTCGATTCTCGATAATCTCGATTCGATTCTTGATCGCTTATCTCGATTGTCTCGATTATCTCGATTTTGTCGATTATCTCGATTATCTCGATTATTTTGATTATCTCGATTATTTCGATTATCTCGATTATCTCGATTATCTCGATTATCTCGATTATTTCGATTCTCGATTATTTTGATTATCTCGATTATCTCGATTATCTCGATTATCTCGATTATCTCGATTATCTCGATTATCTCGATTATCTCGATTATCTCGATTATCTCGATTATCTCGATTATTTCGATTCTCGATTATCTCGATTATCTCGATTATATCGATTATTTCGATTCTCGATTATCTCGATTATCTCGATTATCTCGATTATCTCGATTATCTCGATTATCTCGATTATCTCGATTATCTCGATTATCTCGATTATCTCGATTATCTCGATTATCTCAATTATCTCGATTCTCTCGATTCGATCTCGATTATTTCGATTCTCGATTATCTCGATTATCTCGATTATCTCGATTATCTCGATTATCTCGATTATCTCGATTATCTCGATTATCTCGATTATCTCGATTATCTCAATTATCTCGATTCTCTCGATTCGATCTCGATTATTTCGATTCTCGATTATCTCGATTATCTCGATTATCTAGATTATCTCAATTATCTCGATTCTCTCGATTCGATCTCGATTATCTCGATTCGATTCTCGATTCGATTAGATTCGATTCTCGATTCGATTAGATTCGATTCTCGATTCGATTAAATTCGATTCTCGATTAGATTCGATTCGATTCTCGATTATCTCGATTATTTCGATTCTAGATTATCTCGATTATCTCGATTATCTCGATTATCCCGATTATTTCGATTCTCGATTATCTCGATTATCTCGATTCGATTCTCGATTATCTCGATTCGATTCTCGATTATCTCGATTATCTCGATTATCTCGATTATCTCGATTATCTCGATTATCTCGATTATCTCGATTATCTCGATTATCTCGATTATCTCGATTATCTCGATTATCTCGATTATCTCGATTATCTCGATTATCTCGATTATCTCGATTATCTAGATTATCTCAGTTATCTAGATTATCTCAATTATCTCGATTCTCTCGATTCGATCTCGATTATCTCGATTCGATTCTCGATTCGATTAGATTCGATTCTCGATTCGATTAGATTCGATTCTCGATTCGATTAGATTCGATTCTCGATTCGATTAGATTCGATTCTCGATTCGATTAAATTCGATTCTCGATTAGATTCGATTCGATTCTCGATTATCTCGATTATTTCGATTCTAGATTATCTCGATTATCTCGATTATCTCGATTATCTCGATTATCCCGATTATTTCGATTCTCGATTATCTCGATTATCTCGATTATCTCGATTATCTCGACTATCCCGATTATTTCGATTCTCGATTATCTCGATTCGATCTCGATTCTCTCGATTCGATCTCGATTATCTCGATTCGATTCTCGGTTATCTCGATTATCTCGATTATTTCGATGCTCGATTCTCTCGATTCGATCTCGATTATCTCGATTCGATCTCGATTATCTCGATTCGATTCTCGATTATCTCGCGTCGATTCTCGATTATCTCGATTCGATTCTCAATAATCTCGATTCGATTCTTGATTATCTCGATTATCTCGATTATTTCCATTCTCGATTATCTCGATTATCTCGATTATCTCGATTCTCTCCATTCGATCTCGATTATTTCGATTCTCGATTATCTCGATTCGATCTCGATTCTCTCGATTCGATCTCGATTATCTCGATTCGATTCTCGGTTATCTCGATTATCTCGATTATCTCGATTATTTCGATTCTCGATTATCTCGATTATCTCGATTATCTCGATTATATCGATTATTTCGATTCTCGATTATCTCGATTATCTCGATTATCTCGATTATCTCGATTATCTCGATTATCTCGATTATCTCGATTATCTCGATTATCTCGATTATCTCGATTATCTCGATTATCTCGATTATCTCGATTATCTCAATTATCTCGATTCTCTCGATTCGATCTCGATTATTTCGATTCTCGATTATCTCGATTATCTCGATTATCTAGATTATCTCAATTATCTCGATTCTCTCGATTCGATCTCGATTATCTCGATTCGATTCTCGATTCGATTAGATTCGATTCTCGATTCGATTAGATTCGATTCTCGATTCGATTAAATTCGATTCTCGATTAGATTCGATTCGATTCTCGATTATCTCGATTATTTCGATTCTAGATTATCTCGATTATCTCGATTATCTCGATTATCTCGATTATCCCGATTATTTCGATTCTCGATTATCTCGATTATCTCGATTCGATTCTCGATTATCTCGATTCGATTCTCGATTATCTCGATTATCTCGATTATCTCGATTATCTCGATTATCTCGATTATCTCGATTATCTCGATTATCTCGATTATCTCGATTATCTCGATTATCTAGATTATCTCAGTTATCTAGATTATCTCAATTATCTCGATTCTCTCGATTCGATCTCGATTATCTCGATTCGATTCTCGATTCGATTAGATTCGATTCTCGATTCGATTAGATTCGATTCTCGATTCGATTAGATTCGATTCTCGATTCGATTAGATTCGATTCTCGATTCGATTAAATTCGATTCTCGATTAGATTCGATTCGATTCTCGATTATCTCGATTATTTCGATTCTAGATTATCTCGATTATCTCGATTATCTCGATTATCCCGATTATTTCGATTCTCGATTATCTCGATTCGATTCTCAATAATCTCGATTCGATTCTTGATTATCTCGATTATCTCGATTATTTCGATTATCTCGATTATTTCGATTATCTCGATTATCTCGATTATCTCGATTCTTGATTATCTCGATTATCTCGATTATCTCGATTCCATTCTCGATTATGTCGATTCGATTCTCGACTATCTCGCGTCGATTCTCGATTATCTCGATTCGATTCTCGATAATCTTGATTCGATTCTCGATAATCTCGATTCGATTCTTGATCGATTATCTCGATTATCTCGATTATCTCGATTTTGTCGATTATCTCGATTATCTCGATTATCTCGATTCTTGATTATCTCGATTATCTCGATTATCTCGATTCCATTCTCGATTATGTCGATTCGATTCTCGACTATCTCGCGTCGATTCTCGATTATCTCGATTCGATTCTCGATAATCTTGATTCGATTCTCGATAATCTCGATTCGATTCTTGATCGATTATCTCGATTATCTCGATTATCTCGATTTTGTCGATTATCTCGATTATCTCGATTATCTCGATTATCTCGATTATTTCGATTCTCGATTATTTTGATTATCTCGATTATCTCGATTATCTCGATTATGTCGATTATCTCGATTATCTCGATTATTTCGATTATCTCGATTATCTCGATTATCTCGATTCTCTCCATTCGATCTCGATTATCTCGATTCGATTCTCGATTCGATTAGATTCGATTCTCGATTCGATTAAATTCGATTCTCGATTAGATTCGATTCGATTCTCGATTATCTCGATTATTTCGATTCTCGATTATCTCGATTATCTCGATTATCCCGATTATTTCGATTCTCGATTATCTCGATTCGATCTCGATTATCTCGATTATCTCGATTATCTCGATTATCTCGATTATATCGATTATCTCGATTATCTCGATTATTTCGATTCTCGATTATCTCGATTATCTCGATTATCTCGATTATCTCGATTATCTCGATTATCTCGATTATTTCGATTATGTCGATTATGTCGATTATCTCGATTATCTCGATTATCTCGATTATCTCGATTATCTCGATTCTTGATTATCTCGATTATCTCGATTATCTCGATTCCATTCTCGATTATGTCGATTCGATTCTCGACTATCTCGCGTCGATTCTCGATTATCTCGATTCGATTCTCGATAATCTTGATTCGATTCTCGATAATCTCGATTCGATTCTTGATCGCTTATCTCGATTGTCTCGATTATCTCGATTTTGTCGATTATCTCGATTATCTCGATTATCTCGATTATCTCGATTATTTCGATTATCTCGATTATCTCGATTATCTCGATTCGATTCTCGATTCGATTAGATTCGATTCTCGATTCGATTAGATTCGATTCTCGATTAGATTCGATTCGATTCTCGATTATCTCGATTATCTCGATTCTCTCGATTCGATCTCGATTATCTCGATTCGATTCTCGATTCGATTAGATTCGATTCTCGATTCGATTAAATTCGATTCTCGATTAGATTCGATTCGATTCTCGATTATCTCGATTATTTCGATTCTCGATTATCTCGATTATCCCGATTATTTCGATTCTCGATTATCTCGATTCGATCTCGATTATCTCGATTATCTCGATTATCTCGATTATATCGATTATCTCGATTATCTCGATTATTTCGATTCTCGATTATCTCGATTATCTCGATTATCACGATTATCTCGATTATCTCGATTATCTCGATTATTTCGATTCTTGATTATCTCGATTCGATTCTTGATTATCTCGATTATCTCGATTATCTCGATTATTTCGATTCTCGATTATCTCGATTATCTCGATTATCTCGATTATATCGATTATTTCGATTCTCGATTATCTCGATTATCTCGATTATTTCGATTCTCGATTATTTTGATTATCTCGATTATCTCGATTATCTCGATTATCTATTATATCGATTATCTCGATTATCCCGATTATTTCGATTCTCGATTATCTCGATTCGATTCTCGATAATCTCGATTCGATTCTTGATAATCTCGATTCGATTCTTGATTATCTCGATTATCTCAATTATCTCGATTATCTCGATTATCTCGATAATCTCGATTATCTCGATAATCTCGATTATCTCGATTATGTCGATTATCTCGATTATCTCGATTATTTCGATTCTCGATTATCTCGATTCTCTCGATTCGATCTCGATTATCTCGATTCGATTCTTGATTATCTCGATTATATTCTCGATTATCTCGATTCGATTCTCGATTATGTCGATATTAGTCTCGTAAATCAGGGCCTCGTATCATCGATACGATTATATCTAAGATCTTATATGAACTTGATTTGTTTTAACAACTGCATTAGCAGCAGGTAAAAACCTCGGATGACATCATTTTACTTGGCCCCATTGTATGTCTCTCATTGTTTTTTCTTATGTCAAGCCTTAGTTTCTCTGAAGGCTCAATATAATCTGAACTCATAATAAAATAAATATTGTACGATAGTAAATTATATTTTTGAGTAACCTCCATACTATAGGTGCTTTCAATTATCTATTTGTATCCCTTGTTTTCTCAGAATGTGCTTAATTTGCCAAATGCATATAAAAAATTATTGAATGTCTCGATTTAATATCTGTCTCTTCTAATTTTGGCCTTCATTAAGTTTTCCTTGTTACTTGTTTCAGTTTCAACGCCAAATTCCACCACTCCGAGCCTTCCAAGCACGTCCAGACCCAGCAACACTACCATCATTAACTTTAACTCTTCAATCGACTGAAACCCTTCTTATTGTTATGTTGTTGACTATTGTAATAAAGACTAGTGTAGAACATTATACATTACATTTATTTCCTTAACACATTGCATAATTAAGTTAAAAAATTAGGTTAAATTATGTAATACAAACATTTTCTTTACGCACTTTTAGATGCGTGAAGAAAATGTTTGTATTCGGTTTTATGAACGTGTTTAATTACCTCTGGCCTATACCAGAGGTAATTAAACACGTTTTTTAAAAAGAAATAATGACATTGCGTATTTACAAACGTGTTTGTAATGATGAGCAGTACCTGCTGGTCACGCAGTTTAAGTGAATGTGTTCGTATCAGAAGGACAATTTAGCCCTTAAGGGATGAACGGCATCAAAGTTCAATGACCTAGTAAAACGTGTGGAAATTATTTCGTCATAATGGGTACTACAAATAATGCAATTAAAATACGAACTGGCTTGAGGCCTTACCTTTGTGCTCACAACAAATTATAATAATTAGTCATGTAAAAGAGACATATTTACATTATCAAACTTGCAATTTATGAAATAATAAGTTAACTATAGAAACGAAAGATACAACCAAAATAAACTAAAACTTGAAAAAAAAAACAAAGCACACTACTACTTAACTAATTAATAATTACATTTACAGTGTCTAGGTTGCTCTCACGAGTATCATCGCCCCTGCTGTTTTAACCCTTAACTGTAGTTGTGGGTCCAATGGATCCAGGTTCAATCTTCGAACTCGTGTAAAAATCACAGCGCGTGCCCGAACGCCTCCCGCGCCTAGGTACCTTCCGACAGTAGGCCGAAGCGCGCGTAAGTGGACGGACGCGTTTCGCTCGCTATTCCTAAGGTGAGTATTGGTGTGCGAGTGGGTCCATGGGACCCACGACTATAGATGCGTAACTTTTTTCATTGATGTTATATATTCCTTTTACCGTTTTTTTCAGGTTTTTGAGATGGCAAACCGAAGGAATGTTTCCTCAAACAGAGATGACATATTAGAGCAGTGGTTGAACGATTATCTCGATTATCTCGATTATCTCGATTATCTCGATTATCTTGATTATCTCGATTATTTCGATTCTCGATTATCTCGATTCTCTCGATTCGATTCTCGATTATCTTGATTCGATTCTCGATGATCTCGATTCGATTCTCGATTATGTCGATTCGATTCTCGACTATCTCGCGTCGATTCTCGATTATCTCGATTCGATTCTCGATAATCTCGATTATCTCGATTATCTCGATTATCTCGATTATCTCGATTATCTCGATTATCTCGATTCGATTCTCGATTATGTCGATTCGATTCTCGACTATCTCGCGTCGATTCTCGATTATCTCGATTCGATTCTCGATAATCTTGATTCGATTCTTGATCGATTATCTCGATTATCTCGATTTTGTCGATTATCTCAGCGGAAATATTTGCGGTTCATGAATTATAGATGTCGTCGCCCCCGTTGCTCATACACTGACTCACTTGATGACCTTAAACTTCTTACTCTCGAGTCCAGACGTAAATATCTTGAAGCTGCTAACCTTTACAAAATCGTGCATAATAAATTTGACTGTTTAGAACTCGTCAGAAAGCTATGCTACGCAGTCCCGAGAACTTGCACCCCGCGAGCTACGCGCTCGCGTTCTCTGTTTGCCCTTTCCTCCTGCCGCACAAATTCCGGACTTCGTGCCCCCATCCGTCGTATGGTTGAGTCCTATAATAATAACTTTATAGACATAGACATATTTATTTGCAATTTACATAAATTTAAAAAGTTGTTACATAGTTTACTTTTTCAAGTAAGAGTAAATTTGAGTAATAACCCAACATAAAATAGTATTGTAATTTTCAGTCAGAATCTTTTAATTACCTTCTAGCATTTCCTTTTTTCTCTAAACTTAGTTGTTGATTTGGAGCCCAGCTCTCGCTTAGCTTAGTTTTCGTTAGGCCTTTTTGTTGCATGTTTTTTTTTATTCTGTATGTATTAAAAAATATGTGGATAGCGCTGTGGGCTACATTATGAATAAAACTCTTATCTTTACCTACAAAGTAAAGTACTAACACAAATGTATTATAAGTTTAATGTAGTCGTTAGTTATTCCTTAATAAATAAATAAATAAATAAATAAATCTCGATTATCTCGATTATTTTGACTATCTCGATTATCTCGATTATCTCGATTATCTCGATTATCTCGATTATCTCGATTATTTCGATATCTCGATGTTCTCGATTATTTCGATTATCTCGATTATCTCGATTATCTCGATTATTTCGATTCTCGATTCGATCTCGATTCTCTCGATTCGATTCTCGATTATCTCGATTCGATTCTCGATTATCTCGATTCAATTCTCGATTATTTTGATTAACTCGATTATCTCGATTATCTCGATTATGTCGATTATCTCGATTATCTCGATTATTTCGATTATCTCGATTATCTCGATTATCTCGATTATCTTGATTATCTCGATTATTTCGATTCTCGATTATCTCGATTCGATATCGATTCTCTCGATTCGATCTCGATTATCTCGATTCGATTCTCGATTATCTCGATTCGATTCTCGATTATTTCGATTCGATTCTCGATTATCTCGATTATCTCGGTTATCTCGATTATCTCGATTATCTCAATTATCTCGATTATCTCGATTATCGGTTCTCTCGATTCGATTCGATTATCTCAGATTATCTCAGATTATCTCAAATTAGATTAGATTATCTCAGATTATCTCAGATTAGATTAGATTATCTCAGATTATCTCAGATTAGATTAGATTATCTCAGATTCGATTCTCGATTAGATTCGAATCGAATCTAATCGAGAATCGAATCTAATCGAATCGAGAATCGAATCTAATCGAATCGAGAATCGAATCTAATCGAATCGAGAATCGAATCTAATCAAATCGAGAATCGAATCTAATCGAATCGAGAATCGAATCTAATCGAATCGAGAATCGAATCTAATCGAATCTAATCGAATCTAATCGAATCTAATCGAATCTAATCAAATCTGAGAGAATCTAATCTAATCTGAGATAATCTAATCTAATCTGAGGTAATCTGAGATAATCTAATCTAATCTGAGATAATCTGAGATAATCTGAGATAATCTGAGATAATCTGAGATAATCTGAGACAATCTGAGATAATCTGAGATAATCTGAGATAATCTGAGATAATCTGAGATAATCTGAGATAATCTGAGATAATCTGAGATAATCTGAGATAATCTGAGATAATCTGAGATAATCTGAGATAATCTGAGATAATCGAGATAATCGAGAGAATCGAGATAATCGAGAATCGAATCGAGAGAATCGAATCGAGAATAGAATCAAGAATCGAATCGAGAATCGAATCGAGAATCAAATCGAGAATCTAGTCTAATCTAATCGAATCGAGAATCGAATCTTATCTAATCGAATCGAGAATCGAGAATCGAGAATCGAATCGAATCGAATCGAATCAAAAAATTTCGATTCGAACATTAGTAGGATTTGACATGATATTTAAAACCCCGCGGCTTCGCACGCGTTTCCCTATGGAATCGTTTAAAGATGATTTCTATCCCACGAGAACTGTTTTATAAGATAAAAAGTAGCCTTAGTTTGATTCCAGGATTAGAATTACCTGTATGTAAAATTCATACATTCTTACAAACCTATTATTATTATATGTATAGGAAGGATATAAGTAGTAAGTAAGATAATACCTACCTCTTCGATCAATACTGCAAGTCTATCGGCAGTAACAGTGTCTCCAGATAAATAATACGCAATGGGCTGTTTAAATCGCTTATGAATTCCAACAATCATGAATACAAGAGCATGGCTTGCAATTTGCGGATCGCGCCCTTGGGTTTCACCATGGTCTTGAAATCCTTCAATTTTATCTTTTCTATTGTTATAGTTTAAATGTTTCCTTATAGGCATTTTATCAAACAACAACATGCATTCATTATTTGGAGAAGTTTGACTTGCAGTTTTCTCTTTTAAAACATCAAATATCTGACTATTGATGCCACAAGTTAGTGGCAAAAGATTTAACAAGTTCTTGAGTGTTTTTTGACATGGTAAACAGAACAGTCTTCTGAGTAGTCTATAACATGCAGGTGAACGTTTGTATAGCTGCAAAGCGATCAGTTTTTGTTGAATATTCCATTTTCTGACCTTCTTTTGGTTTTTGCAGTTTACTAGCTGACCTTGTAATAAAACTGCGAAGTGACTTGTTATTTTGTTGGAAAGCTCTTTAATCGCTTCATCTGTGGCTAAATATTTCAGTATATGAGTTTTGTTCTTAGTTCTGATGTTCTTTTTTAATTTACAAATTTGTGTCATAAGGTGCCAGCACTTAGTGTAAAGAATAGCGTCCGATTTCGTTAAATGTTGCTTCCTTCTCTGAAAATAATAATACTCCATGTTTTAAGGAAATCTTACCATGTGCTTTAAACACACATATTAGATCTGGACCTACTCTATCCAAATGAGCTGTGGTTTTATTTATTGTTTTTAAGCTTGACAGGCATTTGACAGGATAATAAATAATCCCGAATTGGTCCTAAGTAATCCTAATTATAGGACCAATTCAGGATTATTTATTGGGCCTTTACACTATCCAAATGAGGTGTGATTTTATTTATTACTTACAGAAGTGGAAGACTGCGGTACCTCAGCAGTACTCACATCATGAACTTCAAGGTCCTCATGTTCGGTATAACTTGATGTTGCCTGGAATTTAGGATGAATATAATTTATTACCATGCAATTTGATTCTCGAACAATGAAAGAATCATCAATATCTATTAGGAAGATATCATCAAAATTGTTGAACCTAATTGTGATTTTCAATAGAATTTTGTTGTTTTTTAAGCTTGACAGGATAATAAATAATTCCAAATTGGTCCTAAGTAATCCTAATCCTAATTATAGGACCAATTCGGGATTACTTATTGAACCTATACACTATAGCGAACCTAGCACTATATATTTCGAATCGAATTGAGTAGCAATGACTTCTTTAATTTTCAAGAAACCTGTTCGGGGCTAAAATATTCCCTTCGTCACAGAGCTTCGATTTACAAAGTCACAATTTGAAGTGAGCTTTAAATGTTCACAAACTGCTGAATCATATACAGTAGTTAATACGAGACCTCAGAAAACCAGAAGAAATGCTAACACAAATTATTTGACTGCACCAAAACTATTAAAAAAACCTGTATTGTGCAAGACCAAAATTGACAATGTGCGGTCTATGTATCGATGGATACCTACAGTGGATAAGGTGTACTATGAGGCAATATTCAAGTAATAAAATAATTAAGAATGTAATTTTTTTTAATTTAGTTATTTAAGAAAAATGATCCCTAATAAAGATATTTCATGTACCTACGATGGTTTTTATTGTTACTTCTTCATCATATCGAGTGGGTGTAAGGTTTTGCCACTGAAACATGATAACTTAAACAAATTTTATTAGCTCATAATATAAATATAAAAAATAGTTAGAAATAAACTTTTTCTTTTATTTATTACACAGGAACAAAGTTCTAAGTTTTGGTTTGAAACAAGTAAATTATTATTTTGGGAATCACAAAGTCCTATGTTTTTTTATTTTTGATTATATCTTAAGATATAACAATAGATATTTATTTTATTATTATTAGAAAGTACTATTTAGTCCTAAATTATGATATAATAATTTCACTTAAGCATTAGGGCCACTAATAGCAATTTAACAAAAGTCAAAAATTTTAAACTCAAATTACCACACTTCGTATAATTTGACATGGAACCTTGTTATTTTGAGCCAGCGATATATATAGTCCTCTTCGTCGGAAAACATGGTCGACGCACTGCAGTATCTTAGCAGTCTCTTAAGGGCCCGGTATGCATTATTATATTGTATTGTATCCTTATGGTGCTAAACAGGTTCGATTATCATCAAAATAACTGTTATTCAAATAAATTCAAAATTGCCCTTATTCTCCAATTTTGTAACATTTTTTGAAAATTGTTGCGATCTGCGACACGACGATATCTGGCATAATATACACGAAATTCACTTATGGCGCATACCCGAGCCAATCTGACAGCAATTCCTATTTTATCATATTTTTACGTTTATCATAGGAATTTTTAAAAATCCTACGTTCAGTTTGTGGTATCTATTATAAGCTATTTTTTAATACCTCTTTTATAATTTTATCTCATATAGTTTAGGAGGAGATGCAAAAATAGAGTTTGGTGGCCAAAAAGCGCAACTTCGTATCTCTTCCTAAGCTTTACAAAATGAAACTATTACAGAGGCATTAATAAATAGCTTATGATAGATACCACAAACTGAACGTAGGATTTTTGAAAATTCCTGCGTTCAACGTAATAATAAGATATAATAGTTGGGGGCGCCACTTTCGCTGGTGTATGGGCCTTAAGGCCCATACTCATTATTACAGAGGTATTAAAAAATAGCTTATAATAGATACCACAAACTGAACGTAGGATTTTTAAAAATTACGTAAAATTATGATAAAATAGGTATCGCTGTCATATTGGCTCGGGTATGCGCCTTTATATGTATATTTTCATGAAAGACGCATTTGATTTGTAACCAATGTCAACAATATACAAAATAAAACTAAAATCATTTACAACGTTTATCTAACATGATTTAAATTTTAAACTTTACAATATATCGGCACAGTTTCTTGCGCCATGATCGAGGAATAACTAGTACCTACTCTACTTTTGTGTTCTTAACCATGAAAGATTAAAAAAAAGACGTGTGGCACTCGGGGACTGCCGCGGTACAGCTATTGCAATGCCATCTAGAGGCGAGTTGCTGAACTAAAGAGACAAACGTCAAGGTTTTTTTCGTTACGGAATTTCTGGATTCGGTCCCCGCGCTCAAGGCCCGCGATAGAAGCTATGCAATAGCTTAAAAAAAAACGTTATCAAGCAACAATGTTGTGTGTACCAGATGACTTATATTCTTACATTATTGTAAATTTAGAAAACACCCAGATCTAAAACTAATTGTATTTGAAGCATAAATAATGTTGGACAATTCACACAGCATTATCTGGCCCCAAGCTAAGCAAAGCTTATGGGTACTAGATATCTGAGAAATTTATTACAATACACAACATAAATAGATATATTTTAGTATGCCTAGAAAACACCCACTTTTATTTGCTCATCAGAAGAAGTTTGAAAGTGGCTCCCGTGACGGAAAAATGAGGGGTAACAGGTTAGCGTGGTATAGATATGTTATGCGCAGGGAATAATATCATGTGACGAGAACAGTGTTAGGTTTGAGTGTAGAGGCATATAAGGGGAGAGGAAGACCGAAAAGATAGATGGATTGTGTGAAAGAGGGCATGGTTATGAAAGGTGTGAGTACAGAAATGACGGCTGATAGAGCAGAGTGGAGGAAACTGACGAACTGATGATGAATTACTGCATAACATAAAATTAGATCAATAACCTCGATATCTTAACTTTGTGATTTAAATTAACCTGACGCCTTCGGAAGTTGAATCACCTCCTAGACAATCTGATTTAAATTTACTTGAAATAACGATCTAATACTTAACCTTTATAATTTTATTTTTGCCATTTAAATGTATAAATTCTTTTGCAGTGCCCTACAGGGTGCGTGTATTGTATTCTGTATTGACCTAAGCCTACATTAAGACCTAACATATACGTGTGAGCAAAATAAATAAAACTAAATCCAATAGTGCTACATACTTAATGATACAAGAGTAATTAGACTTTCCATAAATGTGCGGTCGACCGCAATCACCCGAACTTGAAAGCTCAGTTTTTTGTATAAAAGTGAACTTACTTTTGCTTTGATATCATTCAGTTTCTGAACACCGATCAACCCCACACATTCAAGAATGTTCTGCAAAGTAAGGAATATTTGAGTGATTTTTGGCAATAGTGATTTACATAATTATATTTATTTTAATATACCTCCTTATTATTGAAGGAAATAAGTTGAAATATAATAAATTCTTACACAAAAAATTATCAAAGAGTTAAATTGAAAATTTGATATTTTATTTTATTTAATAATTTTCTACGTAAATATGATGTGTTGCGAAACAATACTTTAATAGCTATCACTGAAGATCTAGATCAAAGAAGCTAATACCATATCTCATCCTCACCGGTGTTTTAAAGCGAATATCAAAGCAAAGTAATTTTATTTGCCCCTGTGTTACCAGGTCATCATCCTCGCCGTCGCCCTCTCGGCCGCCGCCGCCCAGCACGAGCACGGCCATGCCATCTCCTCCCAATCCATCGTCCGTCACGAGGTGAAGCACGAGCAGCCGATCCAACACCATCAGCCAACCTACCACCATGTACCAGTCCACCACGCTCCCATCGTCCACCAGGCGCCGCTTGTCCATGCTTCTCCGGTGTACGTCCACCAGGGTCA
The DNA here is from genome assembly GCA_955876795.1 of Eupithecia tripunctaria. Taxonomy (NCBI): domain Eukaryota; kingdom Metazoa; phylum Arthropoda; class Insecta; order Lepidoptera; family Geometridae; genus Eupithecia; species Eupithecia tripunctaria. The sequence goes on from OY041604.1 coordinate 11,981,410, forward strand.
TCATGAGGAACAGCACCATGATTACCATGTAAGTTTAGTACCTTTTTTGTATAGGTGATTTATTGACCATGCGTTATCTATGTGTCGGTAAACCCGGGTAATATAATGTAACATGCGCAGAGAGCATGTTACTTTACGCTGTGTGAATTGTATTTCCTTCACAGTACTTACAATTACACGTTACATTATGCCCTGTAACACCGGTCAATACCCACTTTAATGGTTATTCTCCCAATAGAGTCCACACATCAAAGTTGGTAGGCCACCGACAATTTGACAAAATTCTATCGGCTTCCTAAAATATTCATACATCAAAGCTAATAAATGACAAAAACTCATGGCCTGCATCGGTGATTTTGATGTGTAGACTTCATAATATCTTCAACATGCCTAAAGGCTATGTAACTAGCTCTCAATGCTATAGTTTTCCTGATTTTTTTGCAATTACATTCTTGGCGAGTCTTATTATTTCACTTTCATTGAATTTCTACATTATGAATCTTAAAAATAGCCTTGTTCCACTATGATTCACTGATCCCTTTGACGGTTTAGATTCCACATTTTGGTCCACTTTAATCCATTGATAGATTTCAATCCACACGTAGTCCCACTCAAATTAGCTTATCCCAAAAATTTACATCCCACTTTTTTCCCAGGCTCACCCCAAATACCAGTTTGAGTACAAAGTAGAGGACCCCCACACCGGAGACAACAAGTACCAGCACGAGACGCGCGACGGAGACAAGGTGGAGGGCGTGTACAGCCTGCACGAGGCCGATGGCTCCATCCGCACTGTCAAGTACACCGCAGACAAACACATCGGGTAAGTCTCAGGAGACATTGATAGTCAATAATGCGATATTAGTCTCTTAAATCGGGGCCTCATATCATCGAAAAGATTATAATCTAAGATCTTATAGTGAGCTCGAATTGTTTTAAAAACTCTATTAGCTGTAAGCAAAAAAACCTCTGAAGACTTTGGTTTTGAGAATTTACGTTTTTTATTAAGTTTACCTTATTTCTTGTTTCAGTTTCAACGCCGAAGTCCACCACTCCGAGCCTTCCAAGCATGTCCAGCCCCAGCAGCACTACCATCATTAACTTCAACTCTTCAATCGACTGAAACCTTTCCTATTGTTATATTGTTGACTATTGTAATAAAGACTTATGTAGAATATTATACCTTACATTTATTTTTTTAGATTAGAACATTGCATAATTACGAAAATTATTGAAACAAAATTACGTTAAAGTAACCAAGAAAAAGTAACGTATGATGTAGATTGATTAGATTTTTAGTGTAATATAATCAAATCAACTTGTGATTCTTCTTGATGACCGTGCACTTCTACGCAGCTACGGCTCGAACCTACAATAAATTGAAAATAGCAGTGATAAATTTCTAATTAAATATTTTATTACTTTTTTAGTAAAAATTATCAAAATATTTTGTACGATGTATTCCTAGTGGATTACACAATAATATTAATAATAAGTTTATACTTGGATTCAAAGATTCAAAGGTTGTACTCCGGGACTCAGCGCGCATCGTCACGAAGTTCTTCTCTTTCTAGCCCTAGTCACCTATATATTTTTTCGTTTTGAATAGTTTTTAAATATTTAATATTTTTATGCAGAAGAAAGTTTATTTTATAACAAGATTTGCAAATAAATTAGTGTAAGTATAGTAATAACAAAAATATTATTTTTTCAATTATCTTCTATCACGCAAAATTAGTTTTTGTTTTCATGTTCGTTCGTATGACGGCTTTTAATATGAACGTGTTGTCCAGGTGCTGAATGCTTTACGATGACACTAAAGGTACAGAAAATAAGATAAAAGTTGAAGTACAGAAAACTTTCACACCGAGAATTAAATTATAATAATATTGTATTTCTGTCAATATATCACGGAGCCCAAAAGTAAGCGGTTTTTTTCTAATTATTTCCTTTTTTCTTTCAAAGGAAAATGTTTAATAATACAAAATTACAATCAAAGAATATAAACAAATTAGAACTGTTATTTAACATTGTAATAGTTGAGCTTACTGCAGATTGTTGCAATCAATCTAGTGGAAATTAAACTGTTCCATATCAATACCAGTCGAAAGTGTTCCCAAGACGCTGCTGGCTGTGGTTCTTTGTTATTATTTTGTTCACATATAAAACATGGATAGATATGTCAATGGGCCACTCGTAGTACGGTATATCCAGCCAGTTTTCGTTTAGAAGTCGGTCAAGTGTCACGTGACCGCTGGCTTGTATTAGCAGTTCATATTACAAAAATGCCGGGCAGTTCAGTTTAAGGCGTATATTGCCGGGAATTAAGGGTTATATTATATATAGTAAGGCCCCCGAAACTGTTAGACGTAACCTTACAAAGACCATTCGTATTTCATAGTGTCCAAAATTCGTAAACTCAGTAATTTATGCAAATTTTCATAATGTCTCTCAAATAGCTGAGCTATTTGAGAGACTATTTGTTTATGTAATTTTTTATCTATTTACTTAACTGATTTTGTTTTTTGTTGTCAAATCCTAAAATTTCGGGTCCTGGGTCCCAAGAGCAAGTTTATCAAGACAAAATGCCGAAAGAGCTTCGCTTGAGTATCAGAAGAATTTTCGGTGACGATTTGCCTCCCCGCCCTGAAACTCCCTCTCCATCTGGACCATCTGGAAGAAATCTGTTCAGCGTATGCCCCAAGCAGACTTAGAAGGCAGACCAGGTGTAGCTGCAGCGCTCGTAAGAAAGAAAAGCGTAAGAAACAATAAAAAAAAAACCGTAAAAATATGGGTTAAACTTTGCGTCTACCTTGTGCCTTACCTCACATTACGATTTTGTTGATATTTTTTTACTTGTTAGTGATTGTTTATATAAATAAATTTTGGCCAATTTTATGACAAAAAGCAGTAAAATGTTTATTTTTTTACATTATTTGTCTGTTACGTAATGTTTAATGAAACCGATTCTATACTCACTAATATATTGTTTTATTTCAATAGATATTTAATAATTTCGAAGATTAATAAACCAATTTAACATATAAATAGGTATTTATAAATGAACTTTTATGTTATGGTAATTCACGCTGGTTAAGTTGACGCCTGATAAATAGACATCACTTCAGTAGAATGTTCAACAAGTTGAAAAAGCACCTAAATATCATGATGGACCAAATATTTGAACGCACCGCGACTAAAAAGTGACATGAACCTAATAATTTTTTCTCGAGGTGAAAAGTTGTATGTTTAACTCGAGAGCAAATGTTTTTTTGTTTCATGCCTTTTAAATCCCTCGCTAGCTCAGCAGTCTACTTTAGAGCCACTTGCTACGCTCCAGACTGCTTCGCTAGCTCAGGATTTAAAATCGGCACGTGCAACAAAAAACTGATTTGCTCACTTGTTGAACAAATAACTATAGTGGGTAAAATGTGTTGTTGAATGAGCTAAATTAACCCTGCAGCTCAGGTGAAAATAATGTTAACATTCTACTGAAGTGGTATCTATCAGGTATCAACTTAAAATTCATTTATACGAGTAAATACTTATTTATTTGTTAAGTTGGTTTATTAACCTTCGAAATTATTAAATATCTATTGAAATAAAACAATATTATTAGTGAGTATATAATCGAATCACTGGTTTTGAGCAGCAAAGTCACTGTTTTCGAGCGAGAGAGGTGAAAAAGACTATTGTAGGTACTCCAATTTCTTGTAGTTGGTAAGTATTTTTTTTTTTTAATTTAACCTAGATGTCGTGAAATGTTAAAAGAGCTTATAGAGTGGTTTGCCTGAATGAATGATGAGAAACTAAGTTTTTTGTGACTTCTATGTGAATATTGTTTTTTTACAATATTTTGTAAAAATAATATTTCCCATCAAACTACTCCACTCTGGAGACCCGACCCTAATTTAATAAAATAACTGTAATAGAAGGAACACACCACAGTGTATTCCACCGGCTACCTAGAATAACATACAAATTTACTGGCTCAAAATAAATTATGCGCACATTAGGTTATTAAACATAGTTTAAAATGTGTCGAATGTTTTCGAGAGCCTACTGTTATCAAGCAACAACCCACTTGGTTGTATGCTTGATAACAAGTTTTTCAGTTAATGTAAGCTTAAAGAATTTGTAACTGCCCCCAACTTGAAATCAGGTTTTTTGGTATAAAAAGTGAGCTTACTCTTGAATCAATATCATTCAGTTTCTGAATATCGATCAACCCCACACACTCAACCATGTTCTCTAAAGTAAGAATTATTCAATTTTATTATCTTCGACAATACTTTTCATTTGAAAACTATTTAAATATTTTATGCAATGATTTAATAAAAACCTAGTGCCGTGTTTTTATTCAAATATTTTTAATTAATTGATAAAATAAAACACTCAATAATTAATTAATTCGCGGATTTCTTAATAAAATATCTTACATGTCATATAAGCAGTCATTATAGCTAGTTGAAGCCGCAAACAAATCCAAAATAGTGTTTAAACCCATACTAAAGCATTTTATGATTTTTATTGATAGATCATCATCCTCGCCGCCGCCCTCTCGGCCGCCGCCGCTTAGCACGAGCACGGCCATGCCATCTCCTCCCAATCCATCGTCCGTCACGAGGTGAAGCACGAGCAGCCGATCCAACACCATCAGCCAATCTACCACCATGTACCAGTCCACCACGCTCCCATTGTCCACCAGGCGCCGCTTGTCCATGCTTCTCCGGTGTACGTCCACCAGGGTCATCATGAGGAACAGCACCATGATTACCATGTAAGTTTAGTACCTTTTTAGTATGGCTAGATTTATTGAGCATTATGTATTTGTTGGTAAAGCCGGGTGATGACTGGTAATGTGCCATTCGCAGCGAATATGATACATAACGCTGAGTGAATTGCACCGGACATTATCGGTGACTTCAATGGGTAGATTCCTTAATAGCTTCAACAGAGTCAGAATCAGAGTCTGAGTCAAATCGTTTATTTCTCTAAATAAAATAAGCACTTAGACAAGACAATTTTTTTTCTATAAAAACATAAAAACATTTCCATAAATAGTTATTACTATCAAATATGAAATAAATCAAATATGATTGTTATCAACATGCCTGAATACTATTAGCTTTTTTTATTAAGATGGCATATTTTTCCTGATATTTTTGTAATATCATTCTTGTAGATTTTTTTTATTTCACTTTCTTTGATTATACAGAAAATCAAAGAAATTAAAATAAAAAAAAATGTGATGAATCTTAAAAAAATGTCCTGTTCCACTAAACTCATCCCTTGATAGTTGAGTATTCACATTTTGTTCGACTTTAATCCATCTATCAATTCTATTCCACTCGAATTGATTTATCAAGTAATTTACCATCTATTTTTTTCCCAGTCTCACCCTAAATACCAGTTCGAGTACAAAGTGCAGGATCCTCACACCGGAGACAACAAGTACCAGCACGAGGCACGCGACGGAGACAAGGTGGAGGGCGTGTACAGCCTGCACGAGGCCGATGGCTCCATCCGTACTGTCAAGTACACCGCAGACAAACACAGCGGGTATGTCTTGAGTCCATATTTGCTTTCTTAGAGTAGCACCAGCACTACTAATTGTAAGACATTCTAACCACATACTTCCTACTTAACTTGACATATCCGTCGCTATTTAGTAATCGATCTTTTGTTTAGTTTTCCTTATTTCTTGTTTCAGTTTCAACGCCGAAGTCCACCACTCCGAGCCTTCCAAGCACGTCCAGCCCCAGCAGCACTACCATCATTAACTTCAACTCTTCAATCGACTGAAACCTTTCCTATTGTTATGTTGTTGATTATTGTAATAAAGACTAGTATAGAATATTGAACATAATTTTATTTCTTCAGAACTTTGCCTAATTAAGTACAATTTCTTTAAAATTTTAAACCAAATTAGCTAACAGCTGCACAAAACTAATTGTTCATTTAGTTATACGCCTTTTGAGGCTACTGCGTAAACTGCTGGTTTTAAAACCACGAACCCATTTGTTGGGCAGAACCAGGTATCTTTGCCAGGTAAAACTTTGAAAACTTTGTTTTAGTCAATTTTTTTTTGTTTAGCAAAACTTTGAATTGGTTTGTACCTACAACTATACTGTTTTACCAATATACTGTTTTGTTTTAATTCAATAAATAAATCATTAATCATTTTTATTAGAAACTTATATCAGCTCAAACCACTGTTAATTCAGGGGAACTAACAGTGGGTTTGTAAATGACTAGTTCATTGGGTGCCGAACAAACGCTTTGTTGTTATTTTGTATCATAGGTGATTTACAAAAAGAAATAAGGAACTGTTCATAATCATGAGCAGAATCAGTTCACACAGTCATTCAATTACCAATAACACTGTATAATTTACAAATACATTGATATAGGTTGAGTTTATAAATCTTACAGATTTTAAATGTTTTTTTTTTGTACGAGACCATCTTATCAACGTGACTACTTCGATTGGGTTAAAGAGCGATGGCGCAACCCTACCAGCTAAAACAGAGGGTGGGCAATGAGTTGAGTTCTCTTTAAGAATGCTTTAAAGTGGTACCGACAATCTTTTTTTTTGTTTGATAATTTTTGTTGGTCACATAAAACCACTTCCAGTAACTAATTCAAATTAGATAGTACAAATAACTATTTAAATTTACATAAAATACAATCAAACAAATTTCTAATAAAGATTACTAAATGAAATAGTTTTAAAAAACATATATAATATATTTAATTAAAAATAATGTTTAAATTTAAGATCAAGAATAGGGTAAAAAGTACAATCGATTATGTCAAATCTAAAGCCGAATAAAATTACCAAAATATTTCACTAAATAATGTCAAATGTCAAAACACAGCCAAGTTCATCCGTGAATCTCACAAAATCTCATGCATTCACTAATAAATTACTTCATCATCAAATCTGTGGATAGGTAGTTACAAGCTTGTTGAGAGAGTTCAGAATGCGAGGCAGCCACACACTCAGTAGTGTGGCAAAAATAATTAAGATAACACTAGGTACAGAATATTTACTTAGTTGGATGTTGTTTAAAAGTAGCATAATTAGTATGTAGGTTATATATTATTCTAAATATACATACCTAATTATTTTTAGAAAGAGATTAAAAACGGAAAGGATTTAAATGTATTTTATACAGTTTGAGAATAATTTTAAATATCAATAAAATATCTATCTATGTAGTGTATAGTATAACAGTTCTCTTATCTAGTATCCACAACACAAGATCTGATTAGCTTAGGGCTAAATAATGCTGTGTGAATTGTCCAACATGATGCGAAGATGCGGCCGACGGTGTATCACGAAGATCTAGAAGACCTATTCACCCTTGTCTTGAAGAGACCTAGGTTTAATTGGCTGGAAAAACAGAGGCAGGGAGCGAGTTCCTTTCCTTTACGGTGCGAATAATAAAGGTGGAGGAAAACTTTTGACCGCATTTTAGGGATACGAAAATATTGAAATAACACTTAACAAATTAAAAATATTGGTTGGAAAAAATCACATCTTTCCAAAATTTAAGATTTTGGAGTTAGTTTAATGAATATCGCAAAAAATACTTGTCTTTCTATAAAAAGCTTAAAAACCAGCTTGCTGTAAAATGATATTACTCTGTTGACGAATTCTAATCCGATAAATTATTGGTGTCGATTCTGTTGTTTTAGGATTCCTAACCTAAATATTACGACTTTTAAATTTTTTATGCTAGGTTGTGCTAGCTAAATTATGATAATCTCTATACAGTTCCTAAAATACCTATATTAGAACGTTTTTGAAAACCCCAAAACCTCTCTGAGTTGAGTAGTGAGGTATTGCTCTGAGCTAAATATGTTTTTTTTCTAAAATGTTTTTTCAAAATAATTCTTTATATGGGTCAAACAGTTAACTTATATGCATGAGAAACAGTTTAGAAATTCAATTCGATAGCAGTTTAAAATCGATAAATTTTAATCATGACCTAATAAGATGCCTCCTTAAAATTAGGTAAACGTTTCTAACCATTGCTAAAATGTAATGCAAAGAATAGGGTTATAGCTATTTTTACTAAGTTCTGTTGTTTTAGGTCTGTCAGATTAATTTTAGAGCTGTCATCCTAATTTTAAACGTGTCAGTCTAATTTTTCGACCATAGAATAGCTTCCATCTAATTGAAATTCCTAAATCCTAATTATAGCTTATCCTAAAACAACAGAATCGACACCACTGTTTATCATAACATTAGATCAATGACCTCGATACCTTACCTTTGTGACTTTCATTAACCTGACGCCTTTAAGAAATTAAATCACCGTCTTGACATTCAGATTTTTTTGAAATTCGACCTTGACTTTGAAATAACCATCTAATAACTACCTTCTAAATTTTTCAATTTTGAATACATCATACATTAAATAACTAACCTTTTTAATGTTGCAATTAAAAAAATATTTTTTATTGACTTATAAAAAATGCAGTGTCCTACATACCATGTACATGTAAGCAAAATAAATAAATCAAAATCAAATTGAGCATCTTAATTATGATTATTTATCGGGTTCCATTCCAGCTGCGCTCCGCAGATTCCAACTTTCCTAATTTATTCTTGCTAAATAACCTTCTCCTGACAGTAAGAACACTTCTTAAAAAATAACTAAGGAAATTGGTCTATCTGTTAACGCGTGATGCCGTGACTAAGGGAAAAAGGGATTAATTTATATATATATATATATATATATATATATATATATATAGTAGTTAAATGGTAGTTACTAAACTACTCTGCTCCATAGAACTTAACTTAATAAAATAACTGTAAAAACACGTACATTCAATGATTTATCCCACCTGCTATGTATAAATAGTTGATTAATTTGATCGTGCCATAAAAGTTATTAAAGATAATATAAAAGGTATCAAATGATTTCGAGAGCAAGTATGCTGTCTGCTGGTAAACAAGTTTTTCAGTTTATGGGCTTAAAGACTACGTAATCACGCCGAACTAGAAATCTTAATTTTTGCTATAAAAAGTGAACTTACTTTTGAATCAATATCATTCAGTTTCTGAATACCGATCAACCCCACACAATAAACCATGTTCTCCAAAGTAAGAAATAATTTTATCATTTTCGGATAAACATTTTTACTATTTTTTATATTGATTTCCATGATACAACACGTTGAATATTGTATTCCAAAATTTAATTTAAACAAATAATATCTAGTGCCGCGTTTTTATTCTAATTTTATTTTTAATAATTTGATCAAACAAGAACACTTAATACTTAAAAAAATCACGGGTTTCTGAATAAAATCTCTTTAAAGCTATAATTAAAGCTAGTAAAAACCACAGACAAATAAAATCCAAAATTGTGTTTTTAAAACCATACCAAAGCTTTTTGTCTTTTGTATTACTAGATCATCATCCTCGCCGCCGCCCTCTCGGCCGCCGCCGCCCAGCACGAGCACGGCCATGCCATCTCCTCCCAATCCATCGTCCGTCACGAGGTGAAGCACGAGCAGCCGATCCAACACCATCAGCCAACCTACCACCACGTGCCAGTCCACCACGCTCCCATCGTCCACCAGGCGCCGCTTGTCCATGCTTCTCCGGTGTACGTCCACCAGGGTCATCATGAGGAACAGCACCATGATTACCATGTAAGTTTAGTACCTTTTTAGTATGGCTTGATTCATTGAGTGATGATTACCTATATGTTGGTAAAGCCGGATAATGACCGGTAATGTAGCATTAGCAGCAAGCGTGTTTTGATTTCCTTCGCGGCACTTACAATACTAACATGTTACATTATGCCTTGTCACGCCCGTCAATACCCAGTTTAATGGTTGTTCTCCCAATAGACACCACCGACGTGACGAAATACCATCCGCTACCTAATATATTCCCACACGAATTAGCTTAGCAAGGAATTTAACATCTCTTTTATTCCCAGTCGAATTCCGAGTCAGAATTAGAGTCAGAGTTGAATCGTTTATTTCCTTACACTAACAAAATAAACACTTGGACAAGACAATATTTTTACCAAAAAAAACAGCTTGATAAATAGTTATTACTATCAAATATGAAATAAATCAGTCAACACTAAAAAACCTCATTTATTTTTCGCAGCTAAAAATAAAACCATCCCACAATTTCCGTCACTCACTATAGGTGGTTCGATAATACATCGCTCGCGCCAAGAGAAGTACCTAGGTCTCATACTCGACGACCGCCTAAATTGGCAATCTCATATTGAACATGTGAGAAATAAACTAGTCTCACTAACGGGTGCACTGCGTAGATCCGTGGGGTGTAAAGTTCGAATGACTATATATAATTCCCTGGTTGAGTCTCATTTACAATATAATAAATAATTATATTAATACAATATAAATATCTACTGGAAGTATGGGGTACGGCGGCAGGGTTAATTCTAAAATCACTACAAATATCTCAAAATAAATAAATTAAAGTGCTATACAAATATGACTACCTAACTAACACACATACTGTCTACAAGGAAATCAAAATCTTTAATATCAACCAGCTTTATACTTACCTCACGTGCATTCTTGTGCGGAAAATAGTGACTAATAAAATACATACGCAAATCATACTAACAAAGAAAACCTATACCTACAATTTAAGAAATAAAAATAAGCTTAAACTAAAGAGTCCACGGACCAACTATGGAAAACGAACCATCCTGTATGAAGGTGCACAGATTTATAATAACTTACCTGATAATATTAAAAACTGCTTATCAATACACATATTTGAGAAAAAATTAAAAAATCATATTTATGACATTGTTAGCAAGCGGTACCAAATATGACTCTAAAATAACAAAACAAAACAGTTAAGATTATAGGCTTAAGAATAATGTATAGACATTCTCATTTAAGTGAACTGTGTTCTGTTGAGAAATACAATTGTTTAAACTGAATAAGGTGCAACTTGACTGTTATCAACATGCCTGAATAATATTAGCTTTTTATTTAGATGGTATATTTTTCCTGATATTTTTGTAATATCATTCGTGTAGAGTTTTTTTGACTTCACTTTCTTTGATTTTCTGTATCACACTAATATTATAAAAATGCGAAAGTTTGTATGGATGTATGGATGGATGTTTGTTACCTCTTCACGCCAAAACTACTGAACGGATCTGGCTGAAATTTTGCATACAGGTAATTCTAATACTGGAATAAAACATAGACTTTTTATCCCGTAAATATTTTCCCGTGGGATAAAAATCACCTTTAAAAGTGTCCATAGAAACAACGCGTGCGAAGCCGCGGGGCGCAGCTAGTATTGTAATGAATCTTAAAAAAAATCCTGTTCGACTCTGATCCACTGAACTCATCCTTTGATGGTTGAGTATTCACATTTTGTTCCACTTTAATCCATCGATGGATTCCATTCTACACTATGTCTCACTCGAATTAATTTACCATCAATTTTTTCCCAGTCTCACCCTAAATACCAGTTCGAGTACAAAGTGCAGGACCCTCACACCGGAGACAACAAGTACCAGCACGAGACGCGCGACGGAGACAAGGTGGAGGGCGTGTACAGCCTGCACGAGGCTGATGGTTCCATCCGCACTGTCAAGTACACCGCAGACAAACACAGCGGGTAAGTCTTGAGTCCATATTTGCTTTCTTAGAGTAAGCAACACTACTATTGTCAGATAGCCCAACTACATACTCCCTACTTAGCATAACATATATGTCGCTATTTAGTAATCCTTTTTCTTTTATTAAGTTCTCCTTGTTTCTTGTTTCAGTTTCAACGCCGAAGTCCACCACTCCGAGCCTTCCAAGCACGTCCAGCCCCAGCAGCACTACCATCATTAACTTCAACCCTTCAATCGACTGAAACCTTTCCTATTGTTATGTTATTGACTATTGTAATAAAGACTTGAGTAGAATATGATATTTTTTTTTATTTAATTAGAATTTTGCATTGATTACATATGACATAAATTGCAATGCCTGCAATTTATAATTTTAACACAATTTCTTCATTTTCGAAACAATAATACATTCAATATTGTGATTCGATGACACTGCTTGAACAACAGATTCTCGCACATCATCATTAGCACGTTTGTGAAGACACCAGGTAAAACAAACATTGTATTAGTACTTACTTATGTAAGTTAACCCTTCCATCCAATAATCTTGTCGGAACGAAACTTCAACACGGCTCTGCCCTGATTTAACAGTGGTTGTGGGAGTGCCATCTGGTGCCTGTTTAAAATTTGCACCATCCTTACTGTTCCCGCGCGAGTCGTTAAAGACGACTATGAGATATCTGTCGGGGGCGGGCAACAGCGCCCCCTGCAAAACAATTCTATACAATACCACCTGCGATCCCCAATCTGCATGGGGATTATAAGGCAATAAGGCGCTTATCAGGGGGAGGCCTGCGTCCAGCAGTGGACCAATATAGTCTGTTGAGGTGAGGTTGAGGTTGAGGTGGGAGTGGGAGATCTGTCATCACTAGACTAGGTAATTCATTAGTTTTCGAATAAACATGTGCTTACATTTTGTATCACAGGTAATTTGCAAAAAGAAGATTTAGAAGAATTACTTTAATCTGGCTGACATCTTCACGAACTGTCCGTGATTATGGGCAACCAGATCACACGGTCAGAGAATTACAAATAACATTGCATAATTTACAAAAACTGATTTAATACCTATCTATGTTTTTTATGACATAATGTTATCAACTCATGAGTAATTAGGTTAAAAGTAATGGCGCGCCCCTGCGGCTCATACAAAGGCTGGGTAATGAGTATATGAGGTACCTGTATAACTGATATAATAAAGAAAATTGTTAAAATTCAAATTAAATATTTTATTAAACTACTATTAGGAATACACATCTAGCAACAACAATATAAATTCAATACGGCACAACTTCAGTCTTCTAACACGGTAAATTAGTTTTCTTGTTCATGTTCTTTAGGATGATGGCTTTCAATATGAACGTGTTGTCCAGGTGCTGAATGCTTCACAATCGCACTAAAGCTATAAAAAGAAACAAATAATTAAATTTATCACATAATCATTTTTAAGTGCGTCCTACGCACGCACTATTTGGTTTATTTTCATCTAAAGAATACTGCCTAGGTACGTGACGATTTTGTGATTATATCATTGTCATAGTAAAACGAATTGTTTTCACAATTAGGGTAATTCATGTCCCCACCCCCACTGAAAAACGAGGGAAAACTGGAATTCAAAAAATTAAACCTCCCAAAAATTAATCTGCCAAAAATTAAATTTGCCCACTGAAAAAAATTTATTAAGGTGCACTACCATCATCAACTGAGCAACAATGAATTCTCGTTTTCCCGCTAAGAGGGCAATAGAATGAGTTAAAAGCCAATAAGGCGCTTATCAGGGGGAGGCCTGCGTCCACCAGTTGTCATCTGTATTGCAGCGGGAATCGAACCCACCGCCTAACGTGTCTCTTGCCTTCGTCAACTGCGCTACGTCAATACAATTACCTTAATTTCTTTACTTTAGTGGATGATCCAAATCCGGAACTCTATCGTTACGCTTACGATTCTACCGCCTTGTCTATTGTTATGATAACCAGTTCCTGATAGTATATGATAGATAGAAAAAAGACGTCAATTATAAAAGTAACTTTCCATGATTGACAACCTCCGTTGCGCTATGGGCCGAGGCACAGGAAGTTTCGGTTTCGATTCCCAATGCGGAACCATTATTTGCATTATATTATGAATAATTTGTTCTAAGTCTGTGAGATAGTACAAAGTTATTTAATGTTCTAATGTTGTTTTTTATATTGACTGAAAACCTAGATTCATTCAAGCGTCTTAGGAAACTAAGGGGAATAGAATATTACAATTGGTTTCTAAATTTTATATAGGAACTCGACGTTACCAACTCGCTAGTGACAGTTTGGAACCAAAACGCTCGCGGAAGTCTTGAGCCAATATTGAGTTGCTGGGTCACAGAAGTGAGTAAGTGAATAAGGTGTAAATCTCACCCGTGATGTTTGTCGGAGCTGTACTCCACGGTCCTGAAGGAGCCATCAGCATCTTGGAGACCGTAGATACCCTTGACGACGTCACCATCGCGGATTTCATGCTGGAACTTGTTGTCTCCCGTGTGGGGGTCTTCTACTTTGTACTCGTACTGGTATTTGGGGTATGCCTGTAAAATTAAACATTATTAAGGAAGGATGGTTTTCTGATCATTTGACACATAAGGCTTGATCGATAACCTGATCATTGTGCGGAAATACCATACTAAAAGGTACGTGTCCATAAAAATAATATTTGCAAGATTAATAATATTTCTAGCAATGTAGTTTCCTGATAATAATGTCAACATTTTGATTGAAGTGTTACGTGATTCCACATGAGAACATCACAATAGATGGCAGTTGACAAAGTTAATGCTAATCCACCGTAACACCTTTGTGTTACGGATAGTAAAAGTGTATCATCTAAATGCTACACAACACATGCGTGATTTAAACTATCATAGTTGTGACATGAATAAATGAATGGAAAGTTGCTATAAATTGTATTACGGAAATAAAGCGTTTATATACGTAAGGAGGAAACTCACGTAATAGTCAATTGGCTCATCATGCGCGTGGGGTTCGGAGTGAGATGGTGCGTGGGAAATGTGGTAGGCAGGAGATTCGTGGGATTCAGGCCGGAAGTTGACTTTCTGGTGTTGAGCTTCGTGGGTCTCCGATTGGTAGTAAGGGGCTTTGTATTCATGAGATTCAGAATGATAAACGGGCACTTGGTGGACTCCGTGAGGTTCAGAATAGTAAGCTGGCTTGTGGTGGGCAGGGATTCTGACTGCCTGGACCTCATGTTGAGGATAGCGTGGCTGGTACTTGTGTTGCACTGGAGCTTTGTGGACTGGAGCCGCATCTTCGCTTTGCTCATCCACTTGGTATTGATATACTGGTACGTCATGATCCGCGTTTGCTCCATGAGACTCCTCGTAAGCTACAGTATGTCCTTCGTGAACTAAACTTTGTGAGGAATAAGCATGTCCTTGGCTTTCTGGTTTGTATTCTTCACTGGATGGTTCCTGCACTGGTATACGATGCTCGTATGGAAGTCTGTATTCCGAGTGCGATTTTTGCGGGTAGTGGTAACCTGATCCCGAGACAATGGTCACTGAAACGGCTAGAATTAGAATCTGGAAAAATAAAGGTATAAATTACTTTAAAATGTCTCATACTTGTTTCCAAGTAAAAAAATAAACTGTATCTCTTATAGCTCATAAGGAATCAATCATAGCAGAACAAGTGCTCCCAAAGGACACAATAAATGTTTTTTAACGTACTTTGGTAAACATTTTGATCGTTTGATCTTTCTCCTATGACTTCCGTAGTTGAACTGATGAATTAACATAGTCATTAGCTCAATATATACCGGAGACGTTACGAGAGAGTATTGAATAGATTTGTATCCGGCGTCATGTTAACACGCCGCGCAAACTGAGTGACGTAATTTATATAACCAATGTGAAGGCTCTAAAGCACAATGTCCACCAAAATTTCAAAACTTAGACCCCTGAAACTAGATCACCAAAGTAGTAAAAGTTTCAAAACGACCAGTGGCCTGCTCGCCATCAAATGTTATAGCAACAATAGGTCGGGTTCAAAAGATCTCTAGTCACGAAGACAATGTAGGTGAAAGAAGTTTTAGTGGATGGTAGGCCTAAAGAACTGCTCTAGATGCTCTGATTAATAACAATGAGCTGGGCTGGAATTCTAAATAGGATCTAAGCAGACATTTGTAAGGCGGTTTAGGACTTGAAGAAATCTGTGTTTGTTACTGTTTATTAATTTGCTGCTGTAATTTTATTTTCTAGATATGAAAGGATTCTATTAAATTGTAATAAGCTTATCACTTTTTTAGCCCGTATCATTCCAGTGCAGGAAAAGGCATTCCTTATTCCTTTTAAATTTTTAATACTTTCAATATTTATTTAACCCCGCTGCGAGTCTCACAATTGAACTTACAAACAACTTAACCTGAATACAGTCATTTTGTCGTGTTTTTTATTTCACCCAGTCACTTTGCCGATCACCTCGCAAATCAATCAAAATCGAGAAAAACTGTATTTTTTTCTTTGACCTTAAATAACGACACGAGATTATATGAGATTTTTGAGAAAGCTTTAACTCGCAAGTTTTGAAAAGCTTTTATTTAGATTTACATAAAATCATCGATTATGGTAAGTAAGGATCAAATTTTCAAATTGATAAAGTCTTAAAATAGTATTCAACTAAAATGAAGGTCCAATTTCATCATCAATTTGTTTACAACGGTGACAGCAAAAACGTTTCTCTCGGATTAGCATAATAATAAGTTGATCCACTTTGATGTAATAACTGCCTGCCTATTATCCCTTTTACTATACATAACAAATGATAGATTTGCATAATTTACTCTTGCTTTTTTATATATTTTGTCACATTTCCATACCAAAGCATAATCACACTAATATTAAAAATGCGAAAGTTTGTATGGATATATAGATGTATGGATGGATGGATGGATGGATGTTTGTTACCTCTTCACGCCAAAACTACGAAATAGATCGGGCTGAAATTTTGCATACATGTGATTCTTAGGCTACTTACTCGAATCGTCCCATAAGTCCGTTCCCATGGTATAAAAATCACCTTTAAACGTTTCCATATGCATAACGCGTGCGAAGCCGCGGGGCGCAGCTAGTGTGGTCATAATGCTCAACTTTTCTTAGTAATTTTGTGATCCCAATTCACTTAGAATCGAAACTGAATAAGCATATTACAGGACATAAAATATTTTACATGAACATAACAGGAAAAAAACAAAAATACCATAATTTTTTAAGGTGTAAGGTGGCGGTAGTTACATATTAATCTTCATTTGTTGATTGTTTTTAAATGATATGGGAAAGCGTTTATTAAATTTTATACTTTGACAAATTCTCGCCCACTGCACTCTTCACTTCACAACCACGATTAAAGTAAAGATACAAATAAAATTGTCAGTGATTGACAGAATGTTTTTTTTGTTTAGGTCGATCTAAATCGTTATTCACGGATTATGTTTGAAAGTAACGGAACCATGTCATTGTCACGTTTTTGTGGTTATTCGGGCGATTAACGTCTATCGAACTATCTTCGCCATGAACCACATTTGCTTAGATGTTTTATTGAGTTTGTTGTGTAAATGTCCACTAGGCTAGACCTTTTGGTAAGTACCTACTACTTAGTACCTATGATTATATCTTCGTAAATAAACCAGCAGAAACCTTGTAATGTACACTTTCATAGTGAATAGTCGTAGTCTCTAAAAGAAAAAATAACATAAAATTTGATGGGTAAGGTAGTTTTATTGATTATGTACATTTATATATCTAAGCAACAAGCAACGAGTCGGTTATAAATAAATCAATGATGGGACTGGACTTCAATGTGCTTGGACACACCGGAGTTGTGAACTTCAGCGTTGAACCTGGAAAGACAAAAAACAAATGAAGGAAAACAAAACAACGAAACCTACATGCTAGCATTAATTCAGTGGTAAAGATATACCTACCTCTCAATGAAGTGTAGAACGATACTGATGATCGTATTCTTGCCTGGCAAAAAACGAGAGACTTACCCGCTGTGTTTGTCTGCGGTGTACTTGACAGTACGGATGGAGCCATCAGCCTCGTGCAGGCTGTACACGCCCTCCACCTTGTCTCCGTCGCGTGCCTCGTGCTGGTACTTGTTGTCTCCGGTGTGAGGGTCCTGCACTTTGTACTCGAACTGGTATTTGGGGTGAGCCTAGAGGTAAATAGAAATTCATAGATTTGAAAAGTTTCTCAAAGCGAAAGTAAAGTTCAAAACTGAGTCAAGTAAAACTAAACGGATGACACGGTTTTAATTTTCAGTTGACTGAATAGATTTATTTTATTTATTTATTTATTGATGTAATTAGAACGGCTTTGGGCCAATTATACTAGATGAAACTGATATGTGTGAAACTTACGTAGTAATCCTGGTGAGACTCCTCTTGGTGTCCAGAATGAACGTAGTGTTGCTGGATGGGAGCGGAGTGCAAGCTCACAGTCTGGTGCTGGACGTAGTGTCCTTGAGAGCCCTGGTTGGACTGACCTAGAGATCCAAGAGAGAGGCCGAGAGAACCTTGGTTAGAGTGGCCGAGAGATCCCAGAGAAAGGCCATGAGAACCTTGGTTAGATTGGCCAATGGACCCGAGGGAGTAGCCGAGAGAACCTTGGTTAGAGTGGCCGAGAGATCCCAGAGAAAGGCCATGAGAACCTTGGTTAGATTGGCCAATGGACCCGAGGGAGTAGCCGAGAGAACCTTGGTTGGAGTGGGCAATGGATCCTAGAGAGAGACCAAGGGAACCTTGGTTTGAGTGGCCAATGGATCCGAGTGAGAGACCAAGAGAGCCATGAGACTGCTTGTCATCGTGACGGATAATAGATTGGGAGGAAACAGCGTGACCATGCCCATGGGACTGGATGTTCTGGATAGGAGCGTGGAGGCTGACAGACTGCACGGGGGCAACGACGTAGTGACCGTTGGATTGGTGTTGGTTGTCGTGGCGAATGATGCTCTGAGAGGAAACAGCTTGACCGTGTCCGTGGCCGCTGGATTGGATCTGGTGGATGGGTTCTGACTGGATGATTTCATGAACAGGGGCGGGCGCATGGTGAATGGGAAGCACTAGTTGAGCGCCACCGTATGACTGCTGCTGGTGACCGTCATCATGACGGATGATGCTTTGGGAGGATACAGCGTGTCCTTGAGACTGGTGAATGGGAGCCTGGATCTGATGGTAGGACTGGATGGGAATGGAGTGGTAGCTTTGAATCCTTTGGGGTTCTTGGTGCTTGATGATAGAGTTTAGGGAGTAAGAGTGCTCCTGGCAGTAAGCAACTGCCAGTAGAAGAGCAAGTCCGAGTACCTGTAAGAAAAATAATATTTTTAGAGAGAATTTAACTTCACTTTTCGACTTTGTGTTTAGACAACACCAGCTCGACTAAATAATATTGGAATAATAGTGCACCTTTTGGAACATTTTGGTTGTTTTCCTCACAAAAGCTGTTGGAACTGTGGTACTGAATGCATCAGAAGCTTCGGGTTTTATACATCGAAAATAATCAGGGCCAAAACAAGTTTTGCATTAATTTTGGACTCATTACTTGAATGTGTGCTTTTTAAACGCACACTACTGAAAATTATTTAGCTCAAGAATGTAATTTGAGTTCAAAGTTATACGAGACTTTACGTAATTGTACTCCGTATGGTATTATTACCGATCTGTCATTATGAAAGTAAAGGGACATTCTTGGATCATGATCTTGAAATAACGATTCCACCTCGTTATTAACACTTAAAGCTCTACTTACATAATCTTATTAAGACAAACGACGTTATTGGTTCTTGTTTCTTAGTCGAATTGCTCAAAAATAACAGTTACAACAAGATAATTGCATTAGTATAAAATGCTTGGTTATCTATTTTTATATACAACTGTTTATCTTTTGATCTATGGTATTCGTCATCGTCATGCCCAAGATATCATACTACTGCGAATATTAATCCTTTGTTATGACCAGAGAGCCTAGACCATGTATCAATCAATCTCGAAAGCTATATTAGAAAAGTTCAAAAATTTATGTAATGGGTTTGACATATACCTTATGTAATATATATGTCTCGTGATCTGTTTCGATTTTTTCCATACGAATCTTTCAATTGTTTTCGCTTTATGGCGAATGCCGGTTGGCTACGCCCTCAATTACGAGCTCGTAACTATCAAGACTAATAATAGGTATTCATAATAATTAACGACACAAGTAAAATACTTATGGAAGCGTTTACACAAAAAGTGTAATTTAACCTTTCAGATAGCTACAATGAATACTCTTTTAATTCTCATTAAAAGAATACTTGAAAGTATGTATCAATCTGTGTTAGACTAACTTGTGTTTGCCGTGTGGTGCCGGCTCAGAATTTACACCACCCCAACTCATCCCACGGGTGTCATAAGAGGCCAGTGAGGTATATTTACTAGGGCCGGGCAGCAGCGCCACCTGCAGAACAACTTCTACCACACCGACTCTACAACCCGATCACCAAACCGCATGTCCAGCATGAGGATAATAGGCACTATCCTCCCTTGAAATGACATCCATAGATATATAAGTCACTTATCAGGGCGGGGTCTGCGTCCAGCAGTGGGCAAATATGGGATTTGAGGTGAGGTGATATGAGGAGTTTGATTTTGCTTTGAGGAATCTATTGGTCACGCAAATCGTCACGCAAATCGATCGTAGCATTTCGTGCTCCTCACAACAGCTATTTATCTACCACAAATTTTACCATTAAACCCAGTGTTAAAAGTTTATAGAATGCGGAACACCTATTAATACTTTAACAGTTAATTAACCTACTGATCTCAGTAGCAATAAGTATTTGAGATGTAATTACATCTGCTGCAACATTAGCGCTTATTGTTTTTTACTTATTTAGATTCGTGTCAATACTACTTGCATAATTTGCAATACCTACAGAATAAGTGTAACAGTACGTTGAGTAAATATTACAAACACTGCATACACCGTACAATTTTAATTGACAATAACTTAGTGAAATCAATATTACCTTGGTACTGCATTTTAACAATATAAAAGTCGATCGTTTTAGATAATTTGTATCAGTCAGCATCTGTTCTTGTAACAAAGCAAACAAATTAAATTCGACAAAATGATCTTTAAGGTAAATAATAAAAGTTTAATAAAGTGATCGAACGTCTTTCAATAAAAAAGTTAAAAGAAAATAAGTAATTAGCTGTGTGGTGTTGGGTTAGAATTTGTACCACCCCATCTCTTCTTTGGGTGTCGTAAGAGGCGGCTAAGGAATATCCGCCTGGGGCGGGCAGAGTCTTTAGAAGTGATGCGTAGAGATAGGATTCTAGTGATAACATTTACATCTGTGACCACGGTACTAGCACGTATAGCATATTACCCCTTTCTCGAACCATCTCGAGGTACTTTTTAACCGTCTTCACGGAGGAAGGAGTAGGTCATCTCATCCACTTAATTTCATCCAGTTTGGTTGAGTCGGTTAATCCAAAATGTTTAGTTGTCAACTTATCCATAACTTTTACATAACAGTTTTTTTACCAGTATTTTCAACAAGTAATATCAACCAAAAAAAAAGATCCGTTAAAATTAAATAATATATATTTTGTATTGTGCAATAGTTTTAAGTGCTTTCAAAAAGTTACATATATATTCCGCGACTGCCCTTTTGCTCAACTCAGTTGAGCACATTGAGGGGTTATTCACAATGTCTTACAAAAGTAGGACCATCGTGATTTCTCAACTCGGCTTTTTGATTATTTTAGCTATCATAGAAAACAGTGGAAATGATTATTTGCAAAACAAACACTGTTATGTACATCTGTGACATCGTGACAGTCATCGTGAAGTTGAAAAACAACTCTTTATTCATAAATTTTGCTTTAGTGTAAGTTTATTACTGACTGCATAGAAATAGAGATTGGGAGGCGTAAGCCGTGTGGGATAAATGGGAAAACCGCTAAAATAAAAATAATAGCTTTTAATTCTTTTTCAGGTACTTTGCCTAGTCGCATTAGTAGGCGCTGTGGTGGCTGAATACGGCCATGGTCATGGCCATGCCTTCTCCTCCCAGCACATCCACCGCCACGACGGGCCTGCTGAGGTAGTCCAGGTGAAAGACGATGGACATGGTCATGGTCATGGTCATGGTCATGCTATTGACTATTACGTAAGTTTTGGTTATTTACGTTTTTATGCATCTGCTGTAAAGTGACTTGTAGAGCCACGTTTGCAATTGTTAAAGGCTGTGGTTATTTTATTTATTTAACTATAAATTAACAACTACGATAACTTAAGTAGATTAACGTCATAAAAATAGGAGGCGAATATTTGATTTTCATGTATTTCTGATCAAAAGTATAAAAAATGGTGAGTTTGCTCTAGAATAAAATTAGGTGTCTTTAAA
The DNA here is from genome assembly GCA_955876795.1 of Eupithecia tripunctaria. Taxonomy (NCBI): domain Eukaryota; kingdom Metazoa; phylum Arthropoda; class Insecta; order Lepidoptera; family Geometridae; genus Eupithecia; species Eupithecia tripunctaria. Next base: position 12,003,503 of record OY041604.1, read on the forward strand.
GTAAATTGAGTGTGAATATTATTTTTATGGTACATTTAAACTGGAAATTCATGATAGGTACTCTTCAGTAAAAAATGTCTAGTTAAGCGAAAGGTCCTTAATGTACTAAATTGAGATTTATTGTCATTTTATTCAAAATAAATAAAGCAGCTAGATTGAACATCTTAAACCAACCCCGTGTAGTGTGATAAAGCATGATTTACTTAAAAATCACCGTAAATGATATGAAAATGGTACAAGTTTGTCTGGTAAAAATAGATAAATAAATAAATAATGCCGGACAAATCACACAGCATTATCTAGCCCCAAGTTAAGCAAAGCTTGTGTTATGGATATAACAGTGTTAAGACCGCTCTGTACTTCCACTATTCTTAGCATTTATTTCTGTTTAGTTTTTTTGTCTTTATGTAGAACAATAAAGATTTATCTATCTATTTAAGAAAATAAAACCACAAGCCACTTTTCTTACAATCACAACTGTTATTTTGAACAGGCGCACCCCAAATACGACTTTGCGTACAAAGTGGAAGACCCCCACACTGGCGACTTCAAGACACAGCACGAGTCTCGCGATGGTGATGTCGTGAAGGGCTTTTATTCCCTGCACGAGCCCGATGGTTCCATCAGGGAGGTCCATTACCATGGGGACAAGCACAGCGGGTAAGAACAATTGATATTACTGACAGCCGTACATGCATTTGTTTCGTTGAATTTCAAGTATAACAATAAAATTACATCTGCGGCTGAGTCTGCTTTGAAATTAAGTAACTAAATGTTCTCACAAAAATGTTGGACCACTTTTACAGAATCGGGAATGTGTCAGAAATAATTAACAGTAAACACTACTGTTCTGTAAATAATTAATTTTGTTTTAAAAAACTATAAATCGACTTCAATTTTTACGGTTTTGTTCATGAATTTTCATGGATCCCATTGTCAGAACTGAACAAAATTAAAATGGGACCACATGGGAAGCACCAGCTTTCATATAAAAAAAGAATCATGAAGATCGGACCACCCAGTCAAAAGTTCTGAGGTAACAAACATAAAAAAAAAAAAAAAAAAAATACAGACAAATTGAGAACCTCCTCCTTTTTGAAGTCGGTTAAAAAATGATTTGATTTGATTAAAATATGATTAGAAAATAATAAATAAGTAATAAACAGGGTGTCACGAAAGCACGTGTGCACTAAGATGAAAGAGGGATGTGATCTACTTTTGTTATACTATTTTTTAAATTTCGAATATTTTTTTAATCTATTTAAAACTAATAACCTTATTCTTCATATTCGTGCGCTTTATCTTTGCGCGCACTTTTTTTGGGTGAAAAGATTTATATTAATATTATGGATCATCATCATCATCAATGGCCTTTACATCCACGAAGGATGGTTTATGTAGTGTTCGATTTTTGGCACTTACGTAGATGACTTGTAAGGCCTACGGGAACGACAGATGCGGCCGCAGTATTGGCATCCCTGTACCCCGGTAGATAATGGTGGGTCTGCGGCAGCCGCTACAACCCGTTGGTGCCTCAGTAATCGCTTGTCATTCAGCTTTTGGTACCACGCTTTGTCATGAGCAACAACTCCTTCCGCTACTATTTTGCGCCACCGATCACGGTCTTCCGATTCCTTTTCCCAATTTGGCAGGTCTATTTTAAAAGCAAGCATATCACGCTTAGCGCTGTATATAATATTATGGAAAGGTGTTGCTAAAATAAAAGTAGACTTGATAAATGAAATAGATCTCAGATATCAAAAGACTAATAATAAAAATGTTTATTTGTCAAGTTTTTTAGCCATTAGAATTATAAGTAAGTATTATAAGTATGTGTTTTAAATATGTAATGAAGTAAGATGTTTCAATTAAGTGTCCGCTAACGGCATCAAAAGACATTTTAATAGAGCACGTAACATTGAAATTGATTGAAAAATAACCGTTTCGCAACCAACGCAACACTATTCAAATCGAAAACTTAATTATGTTTGCATTGGCGACCTAGGTGGCGTAGTAAGCAAAGTCCACCTGAGATATATACTGTTGTGCGTTCGATCTCGATTCGATCTTTTAGAGAAATAACCCAGATATGTTAAGAATTTATTATATGATTAAGAATATTATAAATCAACAATGTTGGACAATTTACACAGCATTATCTAGCCCCCCAACTCAGATTTAAGTATGTCTCAAGTCGCGGTTTTTAGACTCTCATTGAAAAGTGTAAAAATATTATATAAGAGACGTGCTTTAATTTGAGTTGCGATTGAGTATTTGGCCGTTAGTCATCTCGACCCAAATACATGCCCAATCTCAACAACACAAGCAAGCAATGCTGCGCAGCGGGAGAAGGTCCCCCTGCGAGGTTGCAGGTTCGATTCCCGCCTCGGGACTAATGTTTGTACGATCTGCAGATATTTGTTCAAGGTGTTCTGGATGTTTCCTATGTATTAATACAAAATATCTATCTATGCAATATATTGTATTTAGTATATCAGTTATCTGGTACCCATAACACAAGCTCTGCTTAGCTTGGAACTAGATGACACTGTTTGAAATTGTCCAGCATTATTTACAAAGTAAACACAGTTGAGCTTGTCAACACAAGCTTTTGTTTACTTCGGGGCTTATGTGTGAATGTCTTACAAGAGTATTGAGTTTCATATATTTCCCGTTTCAGTTTCCACGCTGATGTGAAGCACAGCACCCACCACCAGGTCCCAGAGAAACACCATGGCTACTAATCTTTGATCTCAAATATTTAAAAAAATGTTCTGTGATTTTTGTTACCTATGTTTTGTATCTTTTTGTATGAATAAAATATTTAATTTGTCTTAAAATTATTTATTTATTTACTTCGGATTTCCATCAGCTTAACTAATTACAATAGAAATAAAAATAGTCACAGAAAGCTACTAATATGTATTCACTAATAGAAGTTATATTTTTTTATCATTTTAACGAGCCAACATAGTACCTAATAATTAAAATTATTATAATCTGGTGACGTTAAAATTAGTATTAACAGAAAACATAATATATATATTACTCGTATCACCTGAATAAGAATAGAAGACAGTATAAAACTATATAAATAAATAAATTATGTCTTTAAAGGTATAAATAAATTTAGTATAGTGTAATTCGCAGCGAAGCAAAGGATTATAATGCACTACATAAATAGAATAGATATTCTCTGTTCTATAGTTCTAAAGTAGAGTTCAGCAAGGGTATTTTAATTCATTGGATTCATTTCCGAAGCGAAAACTTCTTTATTACAACGGAACTTTAAAACGCTATTTTGATTTCTCAAAGCTTCCGATATCGAATCCAACGGCCATTCCGACGAAGTATAATTGAATGAAAATGTTTTATTAGTGCTAGCATTATTTTAAAATAAAGGTACCTACCGAAATGTGTAAACCATAAATAGCTCTCTGTAATTCATTGGCTCAGCTGCTGATTACTTCTAGACAGTTCTAGTACATTCGATATGATACAAAACAATGGAAAGATTCGTAGGGAAAAAATCGATACAGATCACGTGACATATCTAAGGCATATGTCAAACCCATACTTAGACTTCTCTACTATCGCTTTCGACATCGATTGGACCGACATCGGTTTTGTACTGACTAATTAATTTTATTATTTGATTGTTATTTTGATTTACGATAGCTAGCTCTGCTACGGTAAAAAAAAAGAAAAGAAAAATAGTTTCATTTAATTATTATTATTTTACATATAATATTTTTCTCTTTCCAATAACTATTAATTATATAATACTAAAAATTTTAGATTGTAGGTATTCGTATTTACCTAACCCACTTCTTTATATTTTTGTAAAAATTAGTTTGTAGTTTTTATAACTCGTTGTTATTTTCCTTCTGTATTCTTTGCACTGTGGCCTAACTGGCTTACAACTCTAGCGCTGGACCATTGTACTTGTATTTTTTTAGATTGCAAAAATAGTCGTAGATAATTATCTTTTGTTGTCAATAATAAATGTTTTACAAGCAATGTATTGTATTGTTTTACAAGCAGTGTATTTAACATTTACGTAAGTTTCATTTTAATTTTAATCACACTACGCACTAGGGCACAATAATTAGACTTAGTTTAAGTTTTGAGTTCTCAGTAAGCGAATGCGAATTGTAAATTCTTTTGGGAATGAAAATTATCTAAAACCGTATTTTAAACAATTATAACTCTGGTTTACCTAAAACTGTTTTAACTTAAATAAACAAAACAAATGTAACGATACAAATGTATGCAATCTCACTTGAAGTTTTATTTTAATGGAATTTTTGTTTCCTAACTTCTATGTTTTTCACTAAGTGGCAACTTGACAGTAACATCACCAATCGTCACTCCCGGAATGCCATAAGTTTGTATAAGGATCAAGGGTAGCAGTGGCATTCCTGTGGAGCGAACTCGAAACGTTGTACTCGCGTCGCTACTCTCGCGTTTTTCGGTATCTAAATGAATTGATACCAAAAAAGTACAGTAGCTAACCAGTACCTTTAAAAAAAAGTACCGGTTTTTTATAGGTACCTGTTACCATAAAAACTGGTATAGGTCTAGGTAGTAGGTCTAGGTATAGGTCAACCTTAATATCAAAACGGTAATGATATAACGATAGAAATATACCGGTTGATAATACTTATTTCAGTAACGTAATTTTTTATCAATAGACAGATAAAATCTTTATTGTACCATCAAAAACTTATAAAATAACTTACGGACACTACAATGACTATTTATTAAATCTAATATGGAACGATCGCAGTAAGTACGAAAACTTCTTATTCTATGGCGAGTTCAATCTTCAGTTCAAAGATCTTAATTTCTCAGTCAGAGAAAATTGAGCTAAGTATATTATGTTGTCATCTTATCATGTTTTGTGGTAAAGAGTTTTCATACTCTATGGTTTTATGACAGAGTCTCGTCCTAAAACCATAGAGCATGGAAACTCTTTACCACAAAACATGATAAGATGACAACATAATATACTTAGCTCAAGTTTCTCTGACTGAGAAATTAAGATCTTTGAACTGAAGATTGAACTCGCCATAGAATAAGAAGTTTTCGTACTTACTGCGATTCAAAGATCTTAATTTCTCAGTCAGAGAAACTTGAGCTAAGTATATTATGTTGTCATCTTATCATGTTTTGTGGTAAAGAGTTTTCATACTCTATGGTTTTATGACAGAGTCTCGTCCTAAAACCATAGAGCATGGAAACTCTATAGAAATTATTTCAGCCTTGATACGTTTGACACGCTTTTCTCCATTGATCAAGATGTTCATCATTATCATCATCATTAGAATTTATTAGTTCACGGCTGGACAAAGGTCTTATCTGCGAAATACTAGAGGAGACATACGCAGACGCGTATCAAAAGTGTCAAGGCTGAACCCATTCTATCAATTTCTCCGTGCAATTAGCTCCGCACGCACTAGTCTATCACGTATACAGCAATCCTGATATCGACAGGTAGTTTGTTCCAAAGACGAACCGCCTGTACACTAAAAGAATTACCATAGAAGGATTGGGAATGCGTGGGAAACTTGAGAAGTAAGTTATTTGATGACCTGAGATTATGAGAGTTAGAAGACTGAAGGAACTAAAACCGCTCTTTAAGATACACTGGGGAAAGGGGATTTAAGAGAATAAAGAAGAGAAGAGAGAAAACATGCATGTCCCGTCGAAGTCGGCTGGGGAGCCACTTGAGCATTGTGCGAAAAGGAGAGACGTGGTCATATTTACGTAAACCAAAACTGATCCTAATGCAGAAGTTTTGGAGACGCTCAAGCTTATCCAACTGACTGATTATATAAGCCAATAAGGGTGAAAGACTGCCCGGTCTCTGGTTCTCATTAGGAGAGATATAATGTAGGTCATTTATCCCGGCCAAGGTCTAAAAGAGATAGCAAAGTTCACTGAACAACTTCAACTATGCTACCTAGCTAGGTAATTAAAATCCTTAAAGAAATATAGAAAGTACTATTTTGATTCAAAGTATATTTGGTACAAAGGTTAAAAATCATTCATGCAAACACAACATTTATCACAGAAAACAGTAGGTTGGAAAGTCTAGTAATGATGATGATGAGGGATGATGTGATGGGTGCTGTGTTTCACGTCAGCGTGGAATCTGAAAAAAGAGATAATTTATTATTATAGATACGCAGAAAAGTTACGGGCACATGGGACTTATCGCACAGTCGCATACTTTCCCGTAGTAGTTTGATAGTACATATAACTCCATACATGCTTATTCTGTCATTCATTGTCATTCACTGTTCTCAGAAAAAAATATTTTGTGACCAAATAGAAAAGTCTATGTACGAGACCACTGAAGCCACTCGATGAGACCGTGCAAAATAGAGTGTAAGGCATCTATGGCTTTAAATTTACACTCTGATATTTTATGGATCGGTATCTATAAAGACAAGATAAATCAATATTTTAGAAGAAAAAAAGATAGTCGTTTTTTTAGCCATGGATCATACTAGAGAATTGGCATACCAGCTTCCTTTTATTCATTATTAACACCCCAAATGCGATCACCATTCTGCCTACCAAGAGTAGTTATTATGAAAAAAACCCTGCTTGTTTGGGGGAGGCACGCTCTGCAGTAAACACTAGAGTGCTCATAGGTTTTCTAGGACCGTATGATGATGATGCCATGAAAGCCTTACCCGGTGTGGTGGTCTCCGTGGTAGTGCACATCTCTGACGGAGCCATCAGGCTGGTGCAGCGAGTAGTAGCCCTTCACGACGTCTCCGTCGCGCGACTCGTGTTGCGACTTGTGGTCGCCGGTGTGCGGGTCCGATACCTTGTACTCAAACTCGTACTTAGGGTAAGCCTGGAAAATCGATAGTATTGCAATGAGGCTAAAAAAAAAGACTATTTTAAAGAGAGAACTTGCAACAGTCATTAGCTTTAATTCGCTGACATAACAAACAAAATATATTTATTAACCAAAATATAGACACCAACAGAAAAACTTACATTTAAACGTTAATTTATGAATGATACAGTGTAGCTCTGGATGTAGAGTAAGTTCTCGAATCCTCGTTCTTACTAAGAAGTACTTTTGTATAAAGATACGATCCCAACTTCGGTTTTAAGGTACCAGTTACAAGTTTTTTTTAATTAGATAATTTCGTTAAAGTTAAGTCTAAATGTTATTTAATAAGTTAGAATATTATGTATAGTTACAAGTATAGTCAGCCAGCCATGTGTGATAGTGAATATGTGTGTTTGGTCTGCTGAGGACACCAGTCTCATCAAAGTCTAGGCAACAGTAGATGGCGCGAATGTAGAGTACGTATTTGTGTTGTATGTAGAGTGTAGTTGAATGTTTACCCAATAAATTTATGACAGGACCTTAAAGAGATCGTCCGTTTCGTTATCATTTTTAAGATTAAGAAATTCCTTGATTATAGTTTGACATTACGAGTCGGAGGATTTACTGATGAGTGAAAGTTTGTTAATTTTATTTTAAAGATATGAAGAGAGGAAGTATGAGTGTTTGTGTGCAAATGCAATCCTAAGGTTACTTACATAGTAGTCATGATGATGTCCGTGTCCGACCACGTGGGCAGGTCCGTCGTGTCGGGAGATGTGTTGCGAGGAGAAGCCGTAATGAGCGGAGACGGCTCCCACCAAAGCAACTAGACAGAACACCTGAAACATCATAAATACATACATAAAGTAGGGTCGTAGAAGATATTGATGTCATCGTGAAAAACCAGAACAGAGCCACAGAATAACTATTATTATAGTACTACATGGTTAATCACATAATATCCCAAAAATTGACTTTGACAGGACTCAAATCCTCAATATGAGGATGCAGATGTGATAACCACCACACCACGCAGTTACCGGTACCATGGAAGTCAAAACTCTATGGAACTTTTATACGGACTGTAACAGCAGTGTGGTGCCGGCCTAGAATTGCACCACCCCAACTCTTCCTGTGGGTGTCGTAAGAGGCGACTAAAGGATATTCACCGATTGGCGGGCAACAGCGCCCTTAGCAGAACAATTCTACCACCGAACTGTGATCCTCAACCCGCATGTCCAGCGTGGGGATTATGGGCAGTACCTCCGATGAGATACGCCAATAAGGCACTTTTTAGGGGGAAGCTTACGTTTAGCAGTGGACCAATACAGGCTGGCGAGGTTGAGGTTGAGGTTGATACGGACTGTAGCGCCGCCGCCATTAAAATAATAATATTTTTTTGGGATATGTTTTGATTTCTTAGAAATTACCCATAGTGTAAAACTATACAATAACCAAAAACTTTACTACATAGAACTTCAACTTTTGCTTTGTTATAGTAAATATATATTTATTATACCAATCCTCTTGCTTCTGTACCACACAGAACAAAGTTCAAGACTATTTTTTTAAAATTATAAATAAGGAGAGCAATGAGCATACTAACAAAACCAAGAATAGGTTGATGTTGTATGAACAATTTCTATTAAAACGTAATAATAGAGCAAGGGTAATATTTTTTTTTTACCTTAGCGAACATTTTGAATAATGGTTCCTTGTTGTCCGTTGTACAAAACAAAGTGCAACTGATACACATTGTTCAGCTCCAAACACTTTTATACAATTAAAGTACCAAGGTGACATTGGTTTCACTTCAAATATTATCTGCCATTAACAATATGCCTATGCTCAGTTTTTGTTATATTTCATAACTCTGATATAAAGTAATAAGTAAATAAACGGAGACAATTATTGGAACATTGTCGATTGGCATGCAAACGAAGGTTTGACAAGGCTATTTGCGTTCTAATTTCACTTCATAACTTTTACTTAGGATTTACCTAAGTTAAAATATAATGTTACAAACAAAGATTTTCTATTCTTATCTAAAACCTTATGTTTTTACAGCAAACTAGGTTTAGAATGCCAATGTAATTAATGAATCATCATGGAATTTTCATGACGAAAGGTATGCCCAACTAGATTTCAATACATGACAAATTTACTTACTTGGTGTATTTATATATTTAGTTTTAAATAATGTAAAGCTAGCATTTATTTCTTTAGAAGTACCAAGCTAGGTTACGAGGAATGCATCTGGACAGAGAGGGCGGTAGAAGCGAAAAAAGCTAATTTTATCTCATAAAATGTTGTTGAAACTTTTAGATAGTCAATCAGGAATAAGGTTTTACATGATGCTTTATTATGTTAAACATTCTAATTGGTACTTACATTAATGAATACTAATCGGTACTTACATTAATGAATTAGCCGTAAGTTACACTTTATTTTAGCAGGCATCTAATTAGGTCATGATTAAAATTTATCGATTTTAAACTAGTATCGATTTGAATTTCTAAACGATTTCTCAAATAATGGATGAACTGTTTGACCCATGTAAAGAAGTATTTTGAAATAACATTTTAGAAAAAAACATATTTTGCTCGCAGCAAAATCCCAACCACTCAACTCAGAGAGCTTTTGCGATTTAGAAAAACGTTCTAATATAGGTATTTTTAGGACCTTTATAGAGAATACAATAATTTTTAGGTCCACCTAGCATAGAAAATTTAGAAATCTTAAAATTTAGGTTAGGAATCCTAAAACACAGAATCGACACAATTTGTTTCAATTATTACCTGCTGTAAATTAATTATTTCTAAATAGTGGTTGACGACCTGAATAAGATGCAGACTGAATGCGTCAAACTGAAGACAAGGTGCTACCGCTCATTAGAGAAGACTTACGTCCGGTGTATAGGCTGATGTAAATGAGGAAACTCAGCAGTATGTGACCACGCTAGGAGTGATCCTAGCGTGGTCACATACTGCACATACATATTGTGGTGACACAATGATAGGTCGCGTATTAAAATCTAGCTTAGCATCCAGCAGTGTTTTTCTGATTCGATCTAAATAGACTGAGATATAAATTGCACGAAATTTGTGTGTAGGCGAACACAATGCTAGGTAGCATTCTCTACTGGTACTACTGATGCGGTTGGACAAAGGCCTCCCTTAACGAGCGCCATAGTGCCCTGCCTTCAGCTTGACGCATCTAGCATCTGCCTGGCAGTCTTTCGCAGATTGTCAACCCACCTGGCCGGAGGGTACCTGATTAGCCTAAGCAATAAATCCATGCTAGTATTATTAGTAAATATTTCAGTCTCTACAAATCACCGTAAAAACTTTATACCGGTCAATGTCCTACGGAAAATAATTGTTTCTGTATGTTTACTTTTACTCAGAGTTTATTATCAGCGTTATGAAACCATTACAGAAACTGCATAGGCATAAAATGTGTTAATAGCAGATAATGTTTAAGTGAAACTAACGTTACCTTGGACCCCTTGGTACCTTATTGTATAAAAGTGTTTGGTTTTAGGCGATATGTATCAGTTGCATTTTGGTTCGTTCAACAATCAACAACAATTAATTTGAAAATGTTCGCTAAGGTAACGTTTCTTTTAAGGTTTGGTTTTCTACGACATATTAATAGTACGACAAGAAAAATATTTGAGTAGTAAAATATTAAGCAAAGCATAACATTTCATAAGAGGAGTAAATATTATTTCATAATATAATGATTAAACGGCACAATCGCACATTTTGCATGCGGTTGTATAATACTTTTACTAAATTAAGCTAATTTATTTATCGGGTGCGCTTTCAACGGTAGTCCCTTATATATTCATAACATCATTTTATCAATTAGCCAAATAAATTGAATGTCATTTTTACTATAAGTGGTGGTATAATACCATATTATTATATTACCTACGTTGAATTAACCTCATCAATCTGTTTCAGGTGCTCTGTCTAGTTGCTTTGGTGGGAGCAGTCTCCGCTCATTACGGCTTCTCCTCGCAACACATCTCCCGACACGACGGACCTGCCCACGTGGTCGGACACGGACATCATCATGACTACTATGTAAGAATCTCACACATTTTACGCAACATTCCATTGCTGTAACAAGTCATTCATTGAAATCTATGAAAACCGAATTGATTGCTATTTTTTTTACACCCTGCACGCTCGACAATCGTAATCTTTGCTGCATTTAGTTAGTGAAAATGATGACGATTTCATAATTTGCTTGTCGTTGACTATTCCCAACTTCTTCATTTTATTAACCCGGTTCATCATCTTGTTAACTACTCTGCCCATAGCTTAGGTTTGCTATATCGTTAGCCCTAACGATATCAAAATTCGTTTTCTAATTGAGTACTATATATACTATTAAATTTCCAGGCTTACCCAAAGTACGAGTTTGAGTACAAGGTATCGGACCCTCATACTGGCGACCACAAGTCGCAACACGAGTCGCGCGACGGAGACGTCGTGAAGGGCTACTACTCGCTGCACCAGCCCGACGGCTCCGTCAGAGATGTGCACTACCACGGAGACCATCACACCGGGTAAAGCTTCATGGCATTTTCGTCTTTACAAATTAAGTCCTAGTCCACAGATGCTAACTGTCTTGAAAAACTATTTATCATCAACCCGGTCCTCAAGGATGTACCTGCGGAAAGCCAGTTTGCAGCAAATATGTGCTAGTTATATGCTTTCATTATATAAAATCCCTGAGCATTGAAACATCAACGGCTTGTAGCTGCTGCCGCAGATCTATCAGCCGCTGCTGTTTATTTTTCAATTAAACCCAGCTCAAAAGAACATTACATTCTTAATCTCTAGAAACTACCCTGTCCTAGAAAGAAATCTTCGGATGTCTTATACCAGGTTTTCTTTTCTTGTTGCAGATTCCACGCTGACGTGAAGCACAGCACCCACCACATCGTCCCTCATCATCATCATTACTAGGCTGTTCAAAGCTACTGTTTTCTGTGATAAATGTTGTGTTTGCATTAATGATTTTTAACCTTTGTACCAAATATACTTTGAAACAAAATAGTACTTTATATATTTCTTAAAGGCTTTTAATTATCTAGGTAGCATAGATCCTTATCTATGCTACCTATGTAAAAGTGATAGAAAAGTGCACAGAATAACCTTTTATTCAGTGCACTTTTCTATCACTTTTAGACCTTGGCCAGTATAAATAACCTACATTATATCTCTCCTAACAAGAACCAGAGACCGAGATTCTTTCCCCTTTTGGCTTAGATAATCTTCTACAGATACTACTTACCAATCGCTTTACTATGGTAATGATATGACAATGGTATCATTGTAGAAATGTAAGAAAACATACCTACAAAAGGTATGTTTTCTTACATTTCTAGCAAATATATTTTCAAACAAAATAACCATTCCTTAAAATTCTAGACTATTCTAGACTGTTTTACGAATACGCCTAAGAAAAAAAATCAACCAACGTCTAAAATACGTGGTTCAATGGTTGGAAATACGTCAGTGAAAGACGTTTATTGACGTATCCAGTTGACTAAAATGATGGACAATAATATTTTTAGTTTGAGGTTTGCGACAGAAGTTTTTAAACATTAAACATCAAAGTTAACCAACAAATCTTCTGCAAAACAAAAAAAACTGTTTGCAAACATAACTGTTCGATCATAATTTATTGCACACCACTCATCGATCAATATCGATGAGTACATGCAAGCCTTAAATACTGATCCAATATAAACCCAATGATTGGGGTGATGCATTCTGTTAAAAATGTGAAAATTAAAACATAATTAAAAGTCAATCACATTAGGTATCACATTTAAAGAAAGATCTAGGGGATCAAAAATCGATTTAGGAGTCCCGCAAGGATCAATATTATCTCTGTGATATAGTCTTATTTGCTGATGATACTTCATTGATTTTTAACCACTTGAACGTCCAGTGGTACTGTAAAAACCCCCCCTATTTTGGTGAGTCCTACCTATAACTTCTAACTACTCTACCTCTAAATTTAACCTTCCTACTTATTTCTTATATTTATGTTTCTAGGATGAACCGAATATAGAATTAATGAGTATTGTGGCCAATGATCGTCTAGTTAGTGGTAGGACTCTACGTTGTGTTGTGGTAGTACCTGGGTTCTTTTAGGTGATAAAGACAAACGAATGAATACTAAAATTAGCTAAATCTCTTACGTTCTCCGTATTAATCTAATATGTCATCTAAAATTTAATGGTGTGAAGTATTTATGTGCTTATATTATATTATAAGTGTACTACTGTAGTTGAAGTTCAGATAAATAGTTTTGTAAATATTAAAGTAATCATCCTTCATTCTTTCTCACTGAATTTAATTACGGCACAGGATAGAAGCCCCTCCTTCCGCTCCTACCAGTAGTTTCCGTCGCCTTACTGGATAACTTCCTCCGTATAAAGTCTACAAACTGAAAGGCTACACTATCAGTTTGTGACTAGGGGACACATCACAAATAATCATAGTCATAATGTTAGTCATCAGTCAGTCTGGGGACAAGAGGACTTTATTTTTTATCAAAATTCCTAAGTCTTGTTATGGTCAGTTATAATTTAATTGCATTCACAGGGAAATTTACTTTGTGATGTTTAATTCAAAACGTTCACTCTAATCAACTTTCACTCTAAACAGTCTCAGTTCTCTAGTTATCTGCGGAACCTAACTCTACTAAGCTAATCTAGCCTAGTACCGAAAGGTCCCTATTTTCACACTCGGAGTGTATACAAAAGCTTCAGTCCACAGCTCTTCATTCGGCTATTTCAAGGCTAATGCCTTCTATTCGTTATAGAATAGATAATGGACTTTAGGTCCTCTAGGAATTTATTCCCATAATTTATAAGGCCTCTTTACATAGAGATTATGCCCAAAAGTCTACAGCTTTTAATAGGTAATGAAATTATAAATTTCAGGTTTTCCTTATTAGGAATCATTTTAATAGAGGCCCTCTTTACATAGAGATTATGCCAAAAGTCTACAGCTTTTAAAAGTAATGAAATTCTAAATTTCAGGTTTTCCTTATTAGGAATTATTTTCATGATAGTAATGTAAAATATAATGATTCATCCAATCGAGATTATTTCTCATAGCTTATTAAGGCTTTTCCCACATTCGGAGATTATTGCCTAGGTGACGTTCGCACCAAGCTATAATTAGATTGATCAAAATAGAATTGTCTCTCTACCGGAGACAACTGTAAATACAGTTATAATTGTAATGTAAATCATAGTCATACCTGAAACCAGAATACACTACTATGCTAGTTATTAGTTAATTTAAACAATCTTATTATAATTAGATTAATCAAATCAATATATTGGACTTAGAGTCCTATAGGAATTAATTCCCATAATTTATCAGGCCTCTTTATCTAGAGATTTTGCCCAAAAGTCTACCGCTTTTAATAGAAATGAAATTCTAAATATTACTATAATCAATATTAGATCAATTATCTCTTTCGTTAAAATAGAATATATCCTGAAATAAATAGGGAAATCACAGTGAAATTCAATAATCGCTCTTAAATATAACATTTCCTGTAAATCACACAATGAAAACATAAAACAGAATACACAGTGAAATTCAATAGTCTTTCTTAAATATAACATTTCCTGTAAACATAATGAAAACATAAAGCAGAAATAAATTCAATAAATAATAAACACAACTCCTTCCATAAGAAACACGTTGATAATACATTAAATAAAGAGTTAAAAAAATACATTTGATTTAAGTCAGCATTATTATGTACTTTTATGTGGGTTATTTTAACCTTTGGTTCAGGTAACAGTATTCTGAAAGTAATTAGAACTTGACAAATATCAGACGTATTTTTAGTAATAAAAACATGCGACTTAGCTTCCGCCGGAACTAGACTTGGTACATGAAACACTGACTCTACTCTACACTCAGTTGATTACTTGAACTAGTGTCAAGAATCCCAACACCGACTCTATTTTAATCAATCAAATTAAAGGTAGAATAATATGTAATAAATTCAATGGAATTGGGTTTTATCAAAATTAACACAGACTTTATAGTTAACACTTATTATATCTTTACATTAATCAACACTGATTTTATTCAATTACTTTTGTTTGACAAAAATACCGTTAATGCCCTTAACGTCAAAAGGTCGTCCTCTCTTTAGGGTCTCCAAAACCGAACTCCCGTATATCCTCCATTCCAAATCCCATCCCTTGGGCGTCGCCCGCGCATTCTTCGTTACACCTACTAGGTCGATATCTCGATTCTTATTGGTCCTTGGTTTTTTATAGTTTGATTTTAAACCTTGACCCTACTCAAAACTGTTCAATATTCTTCTAATAGATGGCGTTAGTTGTAATTTTAATCACTACTTGATATCATTATATGAATGTAATAAGCAGATAATAATAGATATGTACAATTTATAGTCTCGAGCAAAGACTTTCCTAAATTATCCTTAATTCAATACTAAAATTCCATAATAATGGTTATTGTAATTTTCTCCTGAAGTCGAATTCCAGATAGTTTAATGCTATCTTTAATGGGAATTAATATCATTGTTCGTGATTATTCTTGTAATACCTATTTTTCATTTCACATAAAATTGTATCGTTTATAAGGTTCAAATTCACTCTAATTATTTTAGGCATTTTTGTTTATCGTTTTGAAGTGTTAAATTTTTTTGCTTTTAGGAAGGTCTACGTTCCCACATTTGGCGTCTCACATTCCATAAAACCACTTGTCACAAATTGGTTCAAATAAAAAAACTGGCGACACAAAATATCTTATTGTATTTGTAAACGTACTTGAAAACCCATTAATGTCACGTTTAAGTATTTGGTGTTAAAATAGAGCGCTGTTAAAATGTTAACGTTCCCAAAATATAAATAATTTCGAGTGTCGGATAACCAGCCCTGTTGTATTAAATTGCAGTGACTGTAAAAAATCTCATAAATAAGGTTATTTATTATAGTAGATAACACAAACTTGCATTCATACACCTCGTTGACTTATTCGATAACGATTTGTTAGAAACAAATCGACCTGTGAAAAGTTCTAATCGTTGATAGATATTTTTAATCTGTTATGGGATAAAAGTAGCAGTTTCAAATCCTGATATTTTAATCTGTTATTCTTACGAGTACTTAATTCAGTTTATATTTGCAAACAACAGGCTGATTATAATCTGACCTGTTACAGTACTTAAGTACCACAAACGTTTACCCCCTTCAACGTCCATGGTATAAAATGGCCACGGGACGTTTAGCTCTTTTGGATAACCATTTTTGTATTGTCTATGCCTCTAAGTTGTTGCCCGTCGATACTAGATGGCACTATTAACAATTATCTACTAATTTCTATCAAAAGTTCCCATACCTGGCAATAATAATAAAGAAAAAAAAAACTTGACGACAGAGTGAGAGAATATTTTTCGTGAAGTGCCGAGCCGCAAATATGTCGTAAGTTCTTTTGTTTTACTGTTTATTTTTGGGATTGTGATACATGTAATTTTTCCTTAGATTCTACGCGTGAAATATGAGCTAAAACAATATATTCTCCTACACTCCAAAGTTGAATAATTGAGCAAAACAGTCGAATTGGTGTTCTTGTATCAAAATGGTTGTTTCATGTTTTCTTACGTGATATTAAAATAAGTTTTTGGAGAAGTAATGTCTTTATATCGTAAAAAAAACTATCTAGAATAATTCATTATAAAGAACAAACTAATCAAGATCTTATTTTACATAGATTCATCGAATTTGGTAAGTTGAAAATCAGCCATTGCCCGTGTGGCCCAGAAGTGCCATGAACGTTTTTGTTAATGTGAGGTTCGTACAGGCGAGATTGTACTGATGGTTTTTTCGTTTGCGTTGAAGTTTTTTGTTTGCTTGATGTTGGTTTCATTTGCGTTTTTCTTTCACCACGCTGAAGTTTTCACTGCACTGACATCATCATCATCATCATCATAATCTCTATGGCGCGGTGGGAGAAGGTTTGCCTGCGACGCAAGAGGTTGCGGGTTCGATTCCCGTCTCGGGACAAATGTGTATGCAATTTGCAGATATTTGGTAAGTTTCACATTAGATGATATTATTTTTAGGCGATAATACTACGTAGATAACACAATGTAACAAATATTTTTAATTTTATTGGATTTTTTATTGGTGAAATATTTTTTTTATCGGTCCAGTAGTTTCGGAGCCTATAAAAAACAAACAAACAATCAAATTTTTCCTCTTCACAATATTAGATAGTCTTTATTATGTTCACACACAAATAGCACAGGAAAAGTAACAAAAAGAACAGTATTAAAGGCACACATATTAATAAAGTAGGTACCTAGTGAACAAAGTAGGTTTGAAGAAGAGAGTGAAAAACAAAACCAAGATGTATAAAAGGAGCCTACCTACTAACCAGTGCACTCGCCTTATCAACAGGTAGGTAGGTAGTCACCGCCGCCGCCGGCCAGTCAGCTTTATGCTATTCTACACCAGGATAGGCATAAAACAGCGCTGGTTTTCAGACAAATTATATAGGCATAGATTAAAACGAGGTCTCTTATTTCCGCCGTATATAAAAAAAATAAGAAACAAAACGGGATTGTCTCAACTGAGGTCTTACAAAATCAAATGACAATTGTTAATTTTTGCTTCCATTCATATTGGATAAGGTACATACATGTCCTCAATTGAACACTAGGAAAAGCAGTTAAAGATTTAACACATATGTTTCATTGAAATTGAAGAAACATTACAACCTTTACAACAAACATTTGTCATTCCGAACCCAAGGAACCCCTGAAAGATGCCTCTGGGCAAGTACACATAACGTACACAGTAGGTATGTGTATACATTTTATATTTACAAGTTCCCATGAACCCACCAATTGATTAGTGATGGACGAAATTTCTCTAATGCGTGGCCTTATGTAATTTCATGGTTCAGAAATTGCAATTGAATTCATTATTGATGTCTCCTTTTTCGTTTTTTAGAGACTGCATTTGATGTACGCTGAGCCAAAATCTTTCAATGAGTTTATCTAAAGAGGCTCAGAATAACAAACAGAATCATGATGCTTTAATAAGGAAATAGACGGGGTACAGACACTAAATATAAACTATATTAATGGTTTATTAATGTCACGTTGGCTTAACAGATAGAGATATCGATAAAATCCATGTTTCTAGTTAACCCTGCCCTAATTAACCTGGAGTTACCATGGGTCTTCTAAATCTAAGTTACCTTATCACCACCAGGGGTATCATTCAGAGCACAGATCTCAGAAACTAAGCTCTGTGATTCAGAGGTACCATGGGTCTAGAATGCTAACTGTGATGGGTACATGGATATTTATCTCGTATATATCTACTAGCCATGGTCACAGCTTCGCACGTTTTTTAAAGCAAAGTATTACAGTAAACAAAACCAAAGTAACCTAAAAAACCTGGCCCACCGGACCTGAATCAAAGTAACCTACGGCCTATGATGATAAATCGATGTTAAGAAGTTGGTAAAAACTTATGCACCGTTCATAAGTTTTGGGAGGTGACAAAAATTCAAACATACAGGTAAACTTCCGATACGTTCGTATTAACTATAATCAGTAATCTTCCACTAGTGCGCTTGAATGTTGTGCATGGCTCCTAAACAGCTAACCATCTATCTGGACCTACGAATAAGAATAGTCGGGAACAGTAAGTGCTTTAAAAAAATGCCCCAACCAAAGTTGTGCTAAAGTAGGCGGGGCTTAAAAGTCGGGCTCAGCGCGCCATCAGTCGGATATTTATCTTGCAAGCGAACACACGTCCAGTCTGCACAGACGTTTTCGTTGGTATCTTTGTGAAATAGCTGTGAATCATCATGCCAACAGTGTTGTGAAGTGGTGCAGGAGCCATACAAAATTAAAATGCCCAGGATCACTTTTCACTAGTAAGTAGTAGCAAAATTATATTTACATTCATAGATGTTCAAATACGTCATCAAAATGAAATGTTCAATACTATGCAATATGAAGTCAGTAAATTTTTGACTTAGTTTTTTTGTTATTAATACAAAACAATATTATTGTCAATAATACGCAAATTGTTAGTGATTTATTATATTTGAGATACATATTTTTTAATCTTAGAATTTTTTTCTTCTTGTACGATAATGTAACAAATACAATTAAGATATACATATTTATAACACTAATGTATGTATTTATTTTGCTTGTATTTTGTGTTTTAGTTTTCCTGCCGATCCTATTCGGAAAAATAAGTGGATAAGTGCAGTAAAGCTAGAAAGACAAGAGAATGACTAATAAAAACTATGCTACTATATTAATATTTTCACAAGCTAATTAATTTGAAAGATTTCGATGTATTCTCGTATCCATCGGTGGTTTTGTTTAAAATATGCTCACGCACCGAGACACTAATAGGATATAAATAAAAATAAATGACCACGGAAAATAACTTACTCGAGCTAGTAATCTGTCAGTAATATCAACACAGTGTTTTTCTAAAATATTTGATACTGAAGAAAATTATCGTTGAACTTCTGAAAATCCGTCTTCATTACGTTGCGAAGAAAGACTCTTTTTTAATGTCTTCTAGACTAAAACTTAATAAATTAATCATATTTCGCGGAACATAGATTTCATTGATGTGTACAAAGTAAAACACAAATTAATAAAGTACATTGTTAACCATTATATTATTTTATTAATAACTTGGTTTGCTCTACTTATTGCATAACATCATCCACGCCGCCTTGTTTCAGCTGTCATAGCAGACATTGCAGTACGCGCGCGAACCAATCACCGCTTTCATTTAGCAAGCGCCAACCAATCCCTGCTTTCGTTCTGAATTCAACTAATCACGAAGCAATGTCTAATTGGAACTTTGGCTATGATTCGTTTTTTGACTTATACGTCATTTTGGTTTGAGCTAGGCCCACTTTTGTTTGAAGTTTGTTCTGAATTAGACTTCCTGACTATTCTTATTCGTAGATCTGGACCCAGGAGATACCTGATGTTTCGACTTCGTCGGTCGTCTGCAAAATTACCAGAATATAAAAAAATAAAACTTTACTGAGCACACACATAGAACACGGAGGGAAAGTAAAAACTTAACAAAATACACTAAACAACAACAAGGGCTGCTTATAACTTGTAGATATAAACTATTTTGTTATTAAATAGCTCTTTATGTACAGTCTTATGAAAGAAATCGGTACCAGCCAGTCATTGGTGTATACTTCTTCGACAAAACACCATTATTTCACCACATTCACCAACAACTACCAAAAACTAATTTTAATTTCTCCAAAAAGAAAAACCACCCACCCGCCAGCAACCCATCTTAAGATGTTTGTTGAGTGAGTATCGCATATCGAATATCGAATGATGAATATGATGATAGAGATACCACGCACAAAGGTATCTTATTTTATAAAGGTTCTGTTCTACATAATAAATTAGATCAGCTTATGACATTTTGCATTTTTATGAGTGCGTTATGACGACGAAGATGTCGGACATGCAGCTAAATTCAAATTCATTTGTGAGTTACAAGATTACCAACGGTATTTAATTGTATTTTTTCTTGTTCATAAATATACTTTTATGGTGACATGATAGTTTTTATGGTCAAATTGTATGTAGAAATATGGTTTTATTATGATAAAATTCATTACTAAGTAGATTAAAATAATAAAATGAAATAAGAATGCAAAGCCTTGTCAAACCTTCGTTTGCATGCCAATCGACAATTCCCCACTAATTGTATCCGTTTATTTACTTACTTCTTATATCAGAGTTATGAAATATAACAAAAACTGAGCATAGGCACTTTGTTACTGACAGATAATATTTGAAGTGAAACCAATGTCACCTTGGTACTTTAATTGTATAAAAGTATTTGGAGCTGAACAATGTGTATCAGTTGCATTTGTTCAGTACAGAAGACAATAACAAACTATTATTCAAAATGTTCCCTAAGGTGATAACAAAAACCCTATTCATTAGACTCTAATTATTTCATCTATAGAATTTACGTAGGGTCACCCCAACTCCAAATATTGTTTGTAGGATGTGATTTGTTTATATCATAAATTTTAGTTTTCCACTGTTATTGATCATGAGTCTCTTCTTCCCATACGCCTGAACATAACTGAATGATGTTTCAGGTGCTCTGTCTAGTTGCTTTGGTGGGAGCAGTCTCCGCTCATTACGGCTTCTCCTCGCAACACATCTCCCGACACGACGGACCTGCCCACGTGGTCGGACACGGACATCATCATGACTACTATGTAAGGATGTTATTCATTGAACACAACAAGTTCTTAATTGAAAACTATTTAGCCGACATGGTTCCCGTTTAGTCACTTTTTTTCCACCATACAGTCGTAATCCTTGCTGCCGTTTGTTAATTGAAATGTTCTTCATCACTAATCAGATGTAGTAAGCTATCCATATACCTAACTAAGGATCTAAACATCGTTAGCCCTAACTATATCTCAATTATTTTATATAATTTTGATATACTATTATTTTTCCAGGCCTACCCAAAGTACGAGTTTGAGTACAAAGTGTCGGACCCCCACACCGGCGACCACAAGTCGCAACACGAGTCGCGCGACGGAGACGTCGTGAAGGGCTACTACTCGCTGCATCAGCCCGACGGCTCCGTCAGAGACGTGCACTACCACGGAGACCATCACACCGGGTAAGGCTTTCATGGCATTTTCGTCGTTACAGACTAAGTCCTAGTCCACTGATGCTAAGTGTCTTCAAAATCATCAACCTTAATCGATTCCCAATGGAAAGTTAGTTTGCAGCAAATATGTGCTAGTTTTATACTTTAATCGCATAAAATCTCTCAGTATATACATCAACGGTTTTTAGCTGCTGCCGCAGAGCCCATCAACCACGGCTTTTTTTCCGAATAAACCTAGTATGACAAAATAAAACATACTTACTTAATCCCTAGAAAACTACCATGTCCTAGTCTGTCATCATGTCTTTTTTTTGGTTTTATACTAGCTTTTCTATTCTTGTTTCAGATTCCACGCTGACGTGAAGCACAGCACCCACCACATCGTCCCTCATCATCATCATTACTAGACTGATCAAACCTACTGTTTTCTTTGAAAAATGTTGTGTTTATGTATGTTTTCTTACGTGCCAAATATATTTTCAAACAAAATAATTTTCTTTCATCATTCTTTGGAACCTTGTTTAGCCGGTCTATCTTTGAAATTCCAGTTCTGTCTAGTTTCCGACCATGTGCATTAAAAAACAACGTGTGTCGAAAATACGAGTCAATGAATGACATTCATTAATAATAATAATAATAATAATAATAATTTATTCAAAAACTTCTTAAGTCAAATGTATAACATATGAATAATAATAACATTGACTTCGTCGTGTTAATCAAAAAGATAATCGGGCAATTACGCTTTAAATTGAGGTGAATTTTTTATACATATAACGTCAAAAGTTAACCGATGAAGCTGCTAATTGTTTGATTTACCTTTTGGTGCACACTGCACATCAGCCCATCATGTGATAATTAATTTTGTTTTATAGTAAATAAGAATTCACTGTGTTGAAAACATTGATTTAAAAAGGGAAGATAGGTTACGTTCTCCCAGCGCTTACTCAAAAATTGGCATGTGTTACAAGTACACGCAAACACATCGCACGTCCTCTAAAAAACTGTCACAATATAAAAAAAGCAGTTTTGAGAAAAAGACGTTTTAATATTTTTTTCACATTACGTTGACTACTGTCTTGTAATAATATTGAATAATAAGCGTATTTTGTTATTATTGTATGTGAAATTTATTAACCTTTTTTTCGATTATCAAATATTATATTAAATGATAGCAATAATTATGACTTTGAGAAAAAAACTGAAAAAAGTCCCCTGTTATGACCCTTTTTCACATTCAATCTGAATTAAATTTCTATGTAGTAAAACAAAATGTAAGGAATAATGAACACTTTTATAAAATTTTTACAAAACTCTTCAATGTTAACTCACTATTTTAGAACCATATACGAACTATCAAAATCACTTATATTTGCGAGATCACTTATAGAATTAAACATGACCAGACTTTCAGCAAATATGCTTTCATAATTATAATGTAATTTATAGAATTATAGAATCAGACTTTCAGCAAATAAGCTTTCTTTGTAAAAACAGCATACATCTCGTAATGTGCCGCAGGTACCCCTTTCTCCAAACATTGTTTCTTGAAGGCTGCGTGTAGGTCTGATATACATTTACCACCATCGATGAACTCGTTTAAGTACATACCTTTAGTAGTAGTTATTGAATATTTTTCTCTTAAACATTTCGTGTTTTTTGAGGCCTCCATAAGTCCACTATTAGCTCTGTTATCTGTAAAAATAACTAAATAAAATACTTTAACCCTTTCAGGCCCAAATTTTTTTTTCATTATATCACATTTTATTTGCATGGTTTTGGTATGGGGGATGTTTAAAGGTTATGCTAAAACAAATAAAAAAAATCCAAACTACCCCCAGGATCAGTAACTACCCCTGCACGATCGTGACGTTTGGGCTTTATCCATACCAGTGCATGATGGTGACGTTTTTGGGTTTTTCGCTATTTAAGTATGAAATAAAAACATAGTATAAAAATCACTATTTATTCATTTAGTTAACATCACTTTTAGTGACTTACAACTATAGGAACAGTATTTATGAAGGTGCGGTAATACTCCATCGACTGGTCAAGGATATCAACACCGCCCATGTGCTTGTTGTAGTTAGCAATAGTTCTCGGCGCAGTGACATCGGTGAAAGCTGAGATATTTTTATCCCAGCGCTTTACAAACGTTGTTTCGTCTGCAGATGTGCAGTTAGATGCGACTAGCACGGACTTGTTGTCCATCCACTTGACAACTACGACATCGCCACACACGAACTGTTGTGATTCACCACGCTGCATTCGGCGATCAGGTTTGAAATCTATGTTCTTTCGTTCAGGAACACGGTTCATCATAAGTGTCGCTGTGCCGTGTAGTCCAATGGTGTTCAGCTTTTCAAGTAAAGGTATCGACGAGAAATATCGGTCGAAGTAAATACAGCTACCTCTCGGAATTGACTTGGAGAGATGTAAAATCACCGAGGCCCCCAAAGATCTGTCGCCGAACGGAGTGCTGGCACCTCTGTAGACTTCAAAGTCCATCATCAGGCCGTCATGAGTAGTGGCCACGAAAAATTTTAGACCTTGGGGGCGAGGTTTGGTTTTGATTACCTGTCGCAATCCGCGTGGACAAACACCACTGAATGGGAGCATTTGCTCATCAATGGAAAAGAATCCCGGCTGTCTTTCGAGTCGATCACAAGTTTGTTTGACCTGATCCAGTATTGGCTGCACTTTCCAGAGTGCGTTGGTATTCCCTGGTGGAGCTGTATCGCTATCGATCACATGCAATGCTGAACGCAGGGTCTTGAACCTTTCTCTAGGCATGATGTTTGCTATAATGTCCAATCGCATCCCAGCCCGCCAATACATGAATAGCCGTGGGTATGGAATGACTCCCATGATCAAATGAATACCTACTAGCTTCTTTAGTTCAGTGGAATTTGTATTTAGGATCCGGCCAGAGCGACGCATGTAGTAGTTGTTAGTACAGATCGCAGATTGTTCGAAAAACTCATCATTGAAGTAGTCATTAAAATATTCCGTGGGTGCTCTGATTGTACCTGTATGAAAGCGTGGTATGTAGTTATGTTCTTTTTGTTGAAATGGTACCTGCCTCCAAATTCGTCTTCTAACTTCCAATCGACTTCGGCCCACATTTCGACGTTGACGTGTAGGCTGGGGCAGTATTGGGGATGGTGCAGTTGGAATTTCGTAAGCAGCAGGATCCAATGGCGTTTGGAGTGGTAATTCTTCGTTATCATCTAGACCTTCTACCTCGGAATCATTGCCATCTCCAAGCAGATGTAAAACTAAGTCGCTTGTAAGCTCTTGCCCTGTGAAAAATAGTAAAAATAACCATTAAACTTAACAAATGACAGTCCATACCTAAATCAGCCTAAAGTGGAGATAGACCCAAACGTCACGATCGTGAATTTACATTTTCCAAGTGTAATTAAGTTTGAAAAACTGTATTTTTTACGAGTAAAAACAGTTAAATGAATGAATCATGATTACAGCTACTAAATAACAACAAATACTTGATGTTTTAGTTAAAATTTACACAAAATATCAATACTTACGTGCACCGCCTCCATCGTCAAAAAACGCCGCCATCTTTCTCGCTTCACTGACGCCAACTGACTGGCGAACCGCGCGAAAATGATTATTATCTACAACGCGTAGTTCATGCACGATCTTATGCAGTGGGTCTCGGTCTACAAAGTTGATTGAGCGCGGCGCGAGAATTTTGAAAATGAATGTGCACGATCGTTTTGGACGGGCCTGAAAGGGTTAAGGTAAACATTAAATTATGAGGGTAGTCAAACATTTTTTAACAAACCTGTATTGTCATTTCATTTTTCTTGATAAATAAATTCTACCAATTGTACTTACTTCTTGCCGCGACTTCTCAAAATTTGTCTGCCATTTTTTGGATACTACAATAAAAAAAATTAGGTATTTTTTAATGTTTTAACGATATAAATCAAACTAGATAAACTTACAAAACAAGGAATGATTGATATAAATTAGGTCAAAATAAGTCAGATTGCTGTAGCTTTTATTCAGGATTAACCATGGGTTATGAAAACAATGTATAAGTCGTGTATGTATAAGTGAATAAGTCATGGATAGCAATTTATACCTTAAACTTGGAACAAAGAACAAGGTCATAATTGCAGAAAAGTGACAGAACATAGCTTAAAACCATTTACGTTAAAATAAAAACCAAAGCATTACCGTGTTTATTAGTAACATAGTGTCATAATTTGTGTTAATACTGTTTTGTAGATTATGAAATTAAATAATTGAATGTGATGATCATAGAAAATAGTAGTATATTGTCTTACAATAGTTTATCACTCACTCAATCACAGATATTGCAAAATGTCTTACCTAAATTAGGGTCATAACATAATTTATGACGTTTTTTAGCAGCATTAACACTCAAGCACATTACACAAGCAATGATACGACACTGTTGTGGATCGGAGTCAACGTATTGTCGCTCCGTAAAAAACTGACATTTGCGCCACCTTGTTACTTTTTTTCACACTACAGATATGGCGGTTTTATTGAGTAGTAGAAAATAAAAATTGGAATCTTATGGTATACTTAACTCAAATGACACATTTTCTGTGTTACGACAGTTTTTTAGAGGACGTGCGACATATTCTCACAGTTATATTTCCAGTCCTGTGCAATACAAAGAAGAACAAAGACGGAAAGACGTATCTAGGACCGAAGTGAGACTGAGACAACAATATTTCACGCGAATCACGACCGCCCGTGCCGCTGGTCAGACGGTGACTGATGTGGGAGAACACAATTTTACACAATTTAAGGTTGCCACTTTCGAGCAACCAGTGCCTCATCTTCGTTTTTAATAAATCAATGGTTGAAAATCAGAAAATTGAACCATATTATCAAGTCTTACTCAGTAAGTCGGTACATTTTACTGTAAGATTTTAATAAAAAGAATCCGTAAAAACTAAAAATATTTGTTAACTTTTTGACCAGATAATAACCGGGTAGTCATCTTTCAAGAATCCAATCATTTATTACGTATTAGTACCTACATGTACCTACTTCATTGAACACAAGGAAAAGTCTTACTACCTTACTACCCTATCTGTGATAGAGCTGGTACATCTAGATTATTTTATTTACTTGCCATAGTTACAGCTTTGCGCGTGTTTCGATGTTTAGAACTACATCAAATTTAAACCCCATCCAATCATTACATACATACATACACAGCCTGTATCGGTCCACTGCTGGACGCAGGCCTCCCCCTGATAAACGCCTTATTGGCATTTAACTCATGGGGGGTTAATGCCCATAATCCCCATGCTGGGCATGCGGGTTGGGGATCGCAGTTTGGTGAAAGATTTGTTCTGCGGGGGGCGCTGCTGCCCGCCCCCCAGAAGATATCCCTTAGTCGCCTCTTACGACACCCACGAGAAGAATTGGGGTGGTGCAAATTCTATGCCGCCGGCACCACACGGCGAATCGCATAAAATCTCTCAGCATATACATTAACAGTTTGTAGCTGCTGCCGCAGTGACCATCAACCACGGCTTTTTTTCCGAATAAACCTATCCAATCATTAAGTTTGGCCTAAATATCCAATCTTTCGCAATATTTATATGTATAATATTATAAGTTTTGATCGATTCTGTTGATTATTTGAGATCAATTTTACGAGCAGAGCCTTTGAGAAAACTACGAATGGCACAACCACTTTCCATGAAGAGAATTTCTTTTCAATGTACCAACAGAGGTATTAGCAGAATTAATTGTCAGGATGCATAGACGTTCTTACAACAATCAGTGAACATCCGCAAGTGCCCTTGGAATCGTGTTTGACTCCTTTATAGCCAACCATCCAGTTGGATCCTGGACATACCTGATGTCCCTTATGTCGGTTGTATCTTCTGCAAACTATCGCAGAAGAAACGACCGAGAATAAAATGGAAATATTATGGTACCTGGGACTAACTAACTAACATTAATATGATTTGGCCTTTTCTTAGTGTACATTTATTGTATTTATGGAAATAAAGCATTTTTGAGTTTGAGTTTGAGTTTAACCAGGTATCTCAGTGACCATAATATTTTAGGGTTTGATGTTCGATATAAATTAACAGGTAGTGGAATAGAACAGATTATTATTTTATTTGTAACTTAATCAACAAAAACAAACATGGCTTAAAATAAAAGACAAAGCATCTGTCGATTAGAGTCACAAAACGGTCTCTGTCTCAACATGAGCTGGTTGTAAACACGTTACAATCAACGCTAGTCTTCCGAAAGAGCTATTCAATGACGTCACGGATGATAACATAACTATTACGACACAAAATCTCTTATATCTTCTAATAAAACCGATCGAACTAAATTAGTTTGATCGTTTGATCTTCAGTTATTTTTAATATTTGTCTTATTTTATTTTTAAAAAGAAAAGGAAGCATGACGCCAGCAAAATGGTGAATATGATTATGAAAGATGCCTTACACAAGGGCATCTTATGAAGGTTCTGATCTTCCTACTTATATTTACGTAAGCAGGTAGGCAGGTAACTAGGAAGCCTAGATCATTAGGTACATCCCAAAACGAATAGGTAGTCTAAGCTACCTAGCAGTTGAACTAGAAAGTAATTTGAAGTCACCCAGTAAAGATGGCTAATCGGTGGGATAAAAGTAACTTGTTTATAATTCTAAGATCATTCTCTACAGTATAGATTGCTGATTCTTTCACTATTGTATAGAATCTATACAAAAGTGAAAGAATCAGCAAAATCGGTTTACCAAAGGCGAAGATGTAAGTAATATAGTACATAGGTACATACAAAAACATACGCGACGAATTGAGACTTCCTTTTTTGAAGACTGTTAACAAAAAAACATCATTTTTGAATATTCATCCCGATATTTTGGCGTAAATAATTGAGTTTGTTTTAAAAACCGACTTCAATTATATGTTTTTCTGATGGATACCAGTGTCATAACAAGACCAAATGGAAATGAAAACACGCGGGAAGCACCAAGTTTCAAATAAAAAAAGAAATTTCAAAATCGGATCACCCAGTCAAAAGTTTTGTTTCTAAATTCTAATTGAGAGCCTGTTCTTTTTTTTGAAGTCGGTCATAAACTACTTAGACAATATAGTACATAAAAATAATACACTAGCTGAAAGGGACTTTATAATTAATACGCATGTCTGTATATCTGTGCATTTGTCTTCTCTAATGTTCCCTGAGGTTAGCGAAGACAAAGTGTGCGTAATAGTAATGTAATAACAGTAATGTAATAGAAAACTCACGTGATCAAGTGTTTAAGTTTGAATAGAATCGATACAGCTGTTCAAATGGTCCTTCAGAAGCATAAATTTCATAAATCTGGCACAAAAATAACCAAAATTTCATAACTTCAGAAGTATTGCCACACAGTAGGGAAATCCGGCGTCTTGGGCATGCTTCCGAGTAGTATAGTTAAACAACCTGTAGAATGCTTCAACATTCTGCAGCTAGCTCAAATATTTCGATTTTAAATACTAGTTCTAATTTTTTTTATTATTTTATAGTAATTTTTCGTTTATAAATATACTTTGAAAGTGACATTATTATTATAGTTTATACGCTAATTGTATTTTATTTATGGTTTCATTAAGATTTATGATACAAATTATTACCGTGTGGGTTAAAATAATGAAATGAAATAAGAACGCAAAAAGCCTTGTCACACCTCCGTTTGCATGCCAATTGATAATTCTCCAATAACTGTATCCGTTTATTTACTTGCTTCTTATATCAGAGTTATGAAATATTACAAAAACTGACCATAGGCATTTTGTTCATGGCAGATAATATTTGAAGTGAAACCAATGTCACCTTGGTGCTTTAATTGTATAAAAGTGTTTGGAGCTGAACAATGTGTATCAGTTGCATTTTGTTCATTACAACAAGCAAGCAGACAACAACAAACTGTAATTCAAAATGTTCGCTAAGGTAACAACAAAAAAAACCTATTCCTTAGACTCGAATGTCCTACCAAAATCCTACGGCTACTTTTTGGCGTAGTCAAATAGAAAGTTAATGTTCACACTCATTCATTCATCTACAGTAAACACGTAGCCCCAACTCCAATTCTTGCTTGTAGGATGTGCTTTGTTTCTGTGATAAATTTTAATTTTCCATCATAATAATGGTCGTAATCAATAGAGAGTGTCTTCTTCAGTTCCATGAACATTTACCGTATGATGTTTCAGGTGCTCTGTCTAGTTGCTTTGGTGGGAGCAGTCTCCGCTCATTACGGCTTCTCCTCGCAACACATCTCCCGACACGACGGACCTGCCCACGTGGTCGGACACGGACATCATCATGACTATTATGTAAGGACCTTAGCAATGTAAAAAAATGTCTATGTAATGGAGTCATCTCCGGGTCCTGCAGTGGGTAGCGCGAAGGCTGGGCAACGAATACGATATAATGTACTTACGTTTTCATGGCAAACAACGCAATGCGTTAATTCAATAACCCAAAAATAATAGTTTATAAGTTTTTTTGTAAGTATATTATATTATATTATTAAGCTCAGGGAAGGCATCAAAGCTATTGGAAGGTCAAAAATTTCCTAGTTTAATAGAGGTAGACACTACTACATAAAGTTTTAATGACTTCACTTTAAACCATGGCCTAAAGCCCTTTGGTTATGGTACGGATATTTAATTCAAGAGGAAAAACGATGCGATAATTATGTTTTAATTATGTAACTATTTACAGGCTTACCCAAAGTACGAGTTTGAGTACAAAGTTTCGGACCCGCACACCGGCGACCACAAGTCGCAGCACGAGTCGCGCGACGGAGACGTCGTGAAGGGCTACTACTCGCTGCACCAGCCCGATGGCTCCGTCAGAGATGTGCACTACCACGGAGACCATCACACTGGGTAAGGCTTTCATGACATTTTCGTCGTTACACAAAATTTAAGTGTCTCCAAAAAGAAGTAGCTGTTGCCGCAGACCGATCAACCTATAGGTGCGGCCGTTGCTGTTGTTTTCAAATATTCCTAGCCCAACAGAACATAACAAACATTATCCGTAGCATTATCCCTAGATTACCCTATCTTAGAAATAAATCTTCTAATGTTTTTCCGTTTTATACTAGGTTTTCTTTTTTGGTTTCAGATTCCACGCTGACGTGAAGCACAGCACCCACCACATCATCCCTCATCAACACCATTACTAGACTTTTCAAATTAACTGTTTTCTGTTATAAATGTTGTATTTACTTATGTTTTCTTACCTTCGTACGAAATATAATTTCAAACAAAAACTAACATTTTTTTATTTATTATTATAAAACTTTTTGTTAGTCAGTTTAGCTTATTCGTTTTACGAATATGTACAGAAAAAAATCAACCAGCGTCGAAAATACAGTCACTAAAAGACGTTTCTTGACATACCCGTATTCATCAAAAAGATAATCAGGCAATCACTTTTACACGCGTTTGAGTGACGCCGCTACCTATTTTATCATTTTAAAAATTCAGCGTACAGTTTGTGGTATCTATTATAATTATTTATTAAGGTCTCTGTAATAGTTTTATATTGTAATCTGAGGGCACTACGCTCGCTATTGGTTTAAAAATAGTAATACGCATTCAACCAGTGAAAAAACAAGTAAAAAGTGTGTTATAATTTGGTTATAATCTACCAAAGACTAGTGACAACGTCGTCTTGATACAATATCGTTCCAAAATAATAACAAACCAGATAAGTGAAAAACTGTGAATATCACATACTTAAGAATAATTCAATAGTGAACTTGTCCAAACAAAAAGTGTTTAGTTGTACTTTATCATTTTCTTATTTGACGGGCGCCCCAAAACTATTTACCTTACCGTTAGAAAAGCCAAACGATTCTGATATTCGACTGCGTTGCTCACAGGCACGCTAGTGTTAAGGCGCATACCCGAGCCAATCTGACAGTGACACCTATTTTATCATATTTTTACGTTTATCATAGGAATTTTTAAAAATCCTACGTTCAGTTTGTGGTATCTATTATAAGCTATTTTTTAATACCTCTTTCATAATTTTATCTCATATAGTTTAGGAGGAGATGCGAAATTAGAGTTTGGTGGCCAAAAAGCGCAACTTCGTATCTCTTCCTAAGCTTTACAAAATGAAACTATTACAGAGACATTAATAAATAGCTTATAATAGATACCACAAACTGAACGTAGGATTTTTAAAAATACCTGCGTTTACCGTAATAATAAGATAAAATATTTGGGGGCGCCACTTTCGCTGCTGTATGGGCCTTAACGCAAATGCAGATACGCCCTGATCACCAAAAACTGTAGCAATGTTTTGAAATGTGTCGCATCATGTCCAAAACCTGTGCAATCTACACAAACAAAACAAGCGTACTGAGAAAATAGTGTCATCTCTTTTTTCACACATTAGTTGCAAACACTACTTTCTCTTTCGTGCACTCGCCATTTGAATTTGTTATTATAGTCATTTTTGACAATGCGGACGATAAAATAAAAGTTATTTCATTAACTCGCAATACCTAAGAGTAAAATGTTATACCTCTGGCTTTGTTTGTGCTTCTAGAATTGTTGTTGCGCTTTCGAAAGGCACACGTCATTTTGTGACGCTATAAACTGAAGCTTAAACTGCTCGCAAACATCCTTCACAACACGTCCGGCTAACACTGTGCTTAGATATATACTGAGTCCAAGTTTATGCATGCGTAACCTGCTCCGACATCGTAGACACCGTGACCGTTCGATCAAACCCTTCTCATAAAAAAAAACTTTTTGCACACATATTTTTTGTAAAAGCAATAAACAGGATTTGGAGCTTATAAAGGCTTTTACTACAATTGGCCTACAAATCCACGAGACGGACACGAAACTGTCCTCAAAAATAGATGAACTTATTGGAAAAATAAGTGGTCTTTAACCTGAGCTTGACGACTTAAAATTAAACCAATAGAAGCAAGAGGAACATCCAGGAGATACCTGATTTTCCGACTTATCGGTCGTATTAATGTACTAGGTAGGTTGTATTTCCTTCCTCGACATAACACCTTTATTTCACCAAATTCGCCATTTATGTTATTTTTTCATATTATTTCGGCAAAAACTAGTACTAAATAAACCAAATGATCTAAGGATGTTTAGTAATGCAGAATTATGATGAATAAGATGATGCGAAATACCATACACAGGTATCTGGTATAGATTCTGTTCAACCTGCTTAGCCTAGATAAATCCCAAAATGAATAGGTATTTTAAGCTACCTCGTAATTGGATTAGAAAGTAAAATAACGCCAGCAAGCAAAGGTGGTTTAAAGAAACGTTATTCTAAGTCAAAAAAATATGTTATACTAGCTGCGCCCCGCAGCTTCGCACGCGTTGTTCCTATGGAAACGTTTTAAGGGGATTTTTATCCCACGGGAACAGATTTACGGGATAAAAAGTAGCCTATGTTTAATTCCAGTATTATAAACCTGTATGCAATATTTCAGCTAAATCCGTTTAGTAGTTTTGGCGTGAAGAGGTAACAAACATCCAGCCATCCATCCATCCATCCATACATCTATACAAACTTTCGCATTTATAACATTAGTGTAATGTGATGTGATGTGATATGCTATGTTAATTATTATATTGAGTAAGTTTGAGGAGGGGTAAATGATAATAATTATAAAAAAAATCACTTTTACATACAACTTCCTCATCCCGATCAGCTTAGTAATTTTGGCTCTCAAAAGTTCCAACATAACAAATATAATCCATTCCATGCTAACCTTCTCATTTATCATATTAGTGTAATAGCGTTATGAATATGCAGATCAATTTAGATGTATTTCTGAGTTTTAGATACTTCTATTTTCCTCGCTCTTTGATTCTCTTGCTTTTGTTTTTATTCGTCGAAAGTAATAAGGCGCACACCCGAGCTTATATGACAGAGCAACCTATTTTATCATATTATTACTTTTATACAGGAAATTCAAACTCCATCGTATAGTTTGTGGTTTCCATTATAGTCGATACATTATTTGATTTTTACATTATCTTCATACATTATTGAATCGATGATTTGATTTCTTAGAAATTACCCGAGGTGTAAGGGCTTCCGCACTATAATAATCGATACAGCTGTTTATATGATCAATAAGACGTTATATTCGTAACAAGAGGAATAATTACCTTAATCTAGCACAAAAAGAAGTAGCCAAAATTAAACTTAAATAAAAAAACTTCTTTGAATGAATATCAAATGATATTCCAATAATGTTCGGATTCGATGGGATACGAACCCACGTCCTCCTCTAAATATATTAAATTAATTACCCCGGAGTGTGAGGGTTTACGCACCATAGTAACAAAAATCCTACTTTGAAAGCAATTCAAGCAAGCGATTCTTTCTACCGGATTTGAAGCAACAATTTACAGTCGGCAAGACGACAATCTACCTGTAGAAATTTTGCAACAGTGCACAGTTAGTTAAATTTGTAAATATTAGCTTTAATCTCTTTCTATTACTCGTATTATTTTGTTATCAACAAAGAATATCACAATAAAATAATAGAAACAATATTCTGCACAAATTAAGTTTAAATTTCAGATTTTACTCTTATCCCTCTAATCTAGTCTAATTGAAACTTTAACAGAAAAACTATCACATAAATGTCATTTTCATAGTACTTTTATATGAATCAGAATGCAAATAGCCTTGTAAAATAGTCGTTTGCATGCCAATCGACAATTCTCCAATAATTGTATCCGTTTGTTTACTTACTTACTTATATCAGAGTTATGAAATTTTACAAAAACTGACCATAAGCATATATTGTTAATGGCAGATAATATGTGAAGTGAAACCAATGTCACATTGGTACTTCAATTGTATAAAAGTGTTTGGAGCAGAACAATGTGTATCAGTTGCATTTTGTTCAGTACAACAGACAACAACAAACTATTACTAAAAATGATTGCTAAGGTAATACCAAAAAAATTAAACCAATGCGATAGACACTGATGTCCATTCAAAATCCTACGGCAATTTTTTGGTGGAGTCAAGTAGTTTTTTTTTGTTCTGTATCATTCATTCATTTATCTATAGACACGCAGCTCCCAAACTCTTACGTCAGTAATGACTAGTTTGTAGGATGTGGTTATGTCTTAAATTTTAGTTTTCCACGATTATTGATTATGTGACTCTTCTCCCTGACCATATCCTTATGATGTTTCAGGTGCTCTGTCTAGTTGCTTTGGTGGGAGCAGCCTCCGCTCATTATGGCTTCTCCTCGCAACACATCTCCCGACACGACGGACCTGCCCACGTGGTCGGACATGGACATCATCATGACTACTATGTATGGATCTTAACCATCAACAAGTTAAAAATTGAAAACTACCAAAAACCGACTCGGTTTCCGCTTTGCGCGCTCGACGACTGTAACCATGTATCTCTGTAGCTGTAACTTTTGTGCCTTTGGTTAATGTGTACCTTATCACTAATCAGATGATTGGTTCTCTTTACGTAGCGAGTTATACATTCCATGACTATTCCATTATTTTACTTGACGTTGACTATTCCTATTTTCTTTATTTTATTGACCCAGTTCATCATCTAGTAAGCTGTCCTTCCCATTACTATTTGTATTATTTTTATAGTTGAGATACTATCATTTCTCCAGGCTTACCCAAAGTACGAGTTTGAGTACAAAGTATCGGACCCCCGCACCGGTGACCACAAGTCGCAACACGAGTCGCGCGACGGAGACGTCGTAAATGGTTACTACTCGCTGCACCAGCCCGACGGCTCCGTCAGAGATGTGCACTACCACGGAGACCATCAGACCGGGTAAGGCTTTCATGGCATTTTCATCATTACAGATTAAGTCCTAGTCCACACAACCCTAATCGGTTCTAAATCATGTTTCATCGTGCAAACTGACAACTCTCGTAGGTTAGTTTGCAGAAAATGTGTGCTAGTTCGAAGATTTCAACACATAATCTCTCAACATAGTCAATACATCAACGGATTGCAGATGCTGCTGTAGACCCAACAACCAGTTTTAATTTGTTTTGTATATTTTTACAAAGAAATCTTGTCATACGGTTCCCGTTTTATACCAGGTTTTCTATTCTTTCAGATTCCACGCTGACGTGAAGCACAGCACCCACCACATCATCCCTCATCATCATCATTACTAGATTGTTCAAACCTATGGTTTTCTGTGATAAATGTTGTATTTATGTATGTTTTCTTACCTTTGTACCAAATATATTTTCTAAACAAAATCACTTTCTTTAATCATTCTTCTGAGTTTTTTCGTTAGCCAGTCTATGTCTAAAATTCCACTTACTGTCTGTTTTACGAATACACGCGCGAAAGAAACAACCCGCGTTGATATTAATACGAGTCAGTAAATGAGGTTTATTCACAAACCCGTGTTCACCAAAAACATAAAATCGGACAATAACATTGTTAATTGAGGTTTGTGACAGATGTTTTCATGCTTTAAACGTTGAAGTTAACCAACGTAACTGCCAGCTGTCCGGTTATCTTTTGGTGCACACTAGCCTAAAATCTTATTATGTGATAAACGATATTGATTGGGGTGATAAGGTTTGCACACTTGAAAATTTAAAAATTACACTAAAATTCAAATCCAATCTAATGCGTGATTTTTATCCCACAACAAAAACCAGTTCAGTTATTTGTATGGGATAAAAAGGAGCTTATTTTTGATTTCCTGATAAGAATTATGTAAGTAACTGTTTGTAATTAATAGCCCGATCCGTTCTGTAGTTTAGGCGTAAAGAGGTAACAAACATCCATCCGTGCAATTATCCAAACTTTCTCCTTTATTAAAATATTAGTGTGACATTGTAAATAATAATAATTTACAAAATGTACCATTTTATAAAACTTGATTTTACGAAAACTCCCACAAGTTGTCATAAATATGTATACGGTTACGTATCATAATAACTAAACATGATTCAACTATTTTTGAAACATCTACGGTCAATTCGCATTATGTTCATGACGCATATTGGAAGACTCACTGTTTACCTTAGCTAATTTTAATAAAACGAATTTTATTTAGGATACTGGATGTTTTCACCATGTATTTTAAATACCTAATGGACGACTCGCCTACGGTTTCTTCGATATGCCCCCCCGATGCACAGTTTTTCATTCTCCTTTTGTTATATCGTTCATTAGTTAAATCGAAGTTCTGTGAAACAATCTGTAGGTATTTTAAACAGTAGGTGAATCGACCGTAGTTGTTTCAAAAATAATTGAATCAAGTTTAGTTATTATGATATGTAACCATGTATACATTACCGAGACTAAATAATGTATATGTAATAAATTGCCACAATAATGTGTATTATTGTCCCATTTCATAAAACTGATGAAAGCTGTCTGAATTGAAACGGACCTATCTCCTAAACGTTCTCGTGCAAGACTTTCAGTTCTTGGCTAAAACGAAAAGTAGCAACGAATCCTACTTTTTCGATGACAGCTGGAATCACAATCGCACATCAGTTCCAATACGTGCGAAGCCAAGGGGCGTAGCTAGTGAAAAATAAAGTACAAAATGCTGTATACATTTATTTCGCTCTTTATTGTGTTTACTTTATTTGTGAATTGTAATATGTATACTTTTATGATCACATGGTGATACATTTTTATTGCGTTCTATGTTTCATTTGCACAAATTAATGGTGTCAAAACCGCGGTTTTATTTGATGTTATACAATCTTTATACAGGGTGGGGCAAATTTTTGGCCCCTTAAGGGTAGCTACCGTTTTTTTGTACTTAGAAGGTTTTGGTCTTAGGCACCTTCTGTTTTATTTTGAAGAAAAAAATATTGCCATTTTAAGTTTTTTGAAAAAAAGTACCTACGGTTCGCCCAAAAAATGACATTAGTAAAAAAACAAGTTGGTCTTAATCGACTCTATTTCCAACCAGGAACACTTTTTCCAAAGTAACATACCAAATCAAATCGTAAGTTTTGGCAATAATTAATAAAAACAATTCCCTTACATTTTCTATGAAAAAACGAGTAAGTGAAAACTTTTGACAAATGTCATTTTTGGGCGAACCGTACTTTTAAAAAAAAACTTAAAATGGCAATATTTTTTTCTTCAAAATAAAACAGAAGTTCATAAGAACAAAACCTTCTAACGACAAAAGAAACGGTAGCTACCCTTAAGGGGCCAAAAATTTGCCCCACCCTGTATATTTACATATTATATAATCATTTGACAAAATAGTGTATACATTATTATGATAAACTGTATATCGCATTGTGACAAGTTCATGACTACATGAATTTGAATATTGATGCTATATACTTCTATTTGATAAGTTTACGTAAACTTATGTAAAGCTTACGGAGTGTATACAATGTATACATAATAGTGTAGCTAACTGTACCTAGGTTCTGTTCTAGATACCTAGATGTTTACATAATTTTAATTTCTTTTCATTTCTGCAAAAACAAGAACCATCCTCCATCCTAAGATGTTGTTGTAGCCCTCAGAAGAAATATATTTTTCGATACTTTTTATCTGTTAGTGAACGGATTCTGGGATAAATAGTAGCCTTTTTATAATTTTAAGACCCCACTCCCACTGATTGATACCATACCTTCTGATGTAGATGGGTATGGTGTTTTTAGTGAAATATAATAATTATCCTAATTGATATACTTACCATTTTTTTTTTATAATTTTCTTTGTCCTCCATAACTTTATCCCGATCAGCTTAGTAATTTTTGCATTTATTATTAAGTGTGATAGCGTTATGTTATGACGCAGTTGTTACCCATTCAGGACTTGCAAATAAATTCGGATGTACGAGTAAGTATGGATGGATGGATGGATGTTTGTTACCTCTTCACGCCAAAACTACTGAACGGAAACTGAAATTTTGTACACAGGTTATTCTAATTCCGGAATCAAACAAAAGCTATACTATATATCCCATAAATCAGTTCCCGTGGGATAAAAATCACCTTTAAATGTTTCCATAGGAAAAACGCGTGCGAGCGAAGCCGCGGGGCGCAGCTTGTTTACAATATTTTTTCTTTAAATAATTCTTCGCTACTCTTTGGTTCCTTTTCGTGGTTTTTATACGTAATAAAAATATTAATTAATTTTGTTAAAAAAAACTATAAACCGATTTTTTATAGATTTTTCATGGATTTTCATGGATCCCACTGACAAAACTGGAACAAATTAAAATGAGACCACATAAAAAAATAATCATGAAAATCGGACGACCCAGTCAAAAGTTCTCAGGTAACAAGCATAAAAAAAAGACGTGTGGCACTCGGGGACTGCCGCGGATGGCATTGCTATTGCAATGCCATCTATTGCAATGCCATCTAGAGGCGAGTCGCTGAACTAAAGAGACAAGTCATATTTCAAAAAGTCATTAAAAGTTCTACTATTCATCGATAGATGGCAAAACTAAAAAGTATCACCGCTGTTCCGGTCGGAGTGGGGAGCTTGAGGTTTTTTCGTTACGGAATTTCTAGATTCGGTCCCCGCGCTCAAGGCCCGCGATAAAAGCTATGCAATAGCTTAAAAAAAAATACGGTCGAATTGAAAACCTCCTCCTCTTTTTTTAAAGTCGGTTAAAACAGTTAAGGTGTGTTAAAAATGTGTAAGTCATACCCTCACAAAATACACCTGAATGGAATAGTTATAAGACACTCGTATCTCTTATTTGATTGTACAATTAAAAAAAAAACTTTAAAAGTGACATTATTGTGAAAATTTTTATGCTCAAATTGTATTTAAGAATTAAGGTTTTATTATGATTTATTAAGACCAAGTATTGGTCATAATATGATACAAATTATGACCAAGTAAACCAAAATAATACCTACAATGAAATTAGAAAGCAAAAAGCCTTGTCAAACCTTCGTTTGCATGCCAATTGTCATTTTTCCAATAAATATATCCGTTTATTGACTTGTGACGACGACGGTTATATCAGAGTTATGAAATACTACAAAAACTGACCATAGGCATTTTGTTAATGGCAGATAATATTTGAGGTGAAACCAATGTCACCTTGGTACCTTAATTGTATAAAAGTGTTTGGAGCCGAACAATGTCTATCAGTTGCATTTTGTTCAGTACAACAGACAACAACGAACTATTATTCAAAATGTTCGCTAAGGTAACAATAAAAAAACCTATTCGTAAGACTCGAATGTAGAATTTAGGTTCTAACTCATTTATTTATCTATACCTAGAAAACACACAGCTCCAAAACTCTTACGTCATAAGAGACGAGAAGTTTGTAGGATGTGTATAAATATTTCTTAACTTTTAGTTTTCCGCGATTATTGATAACTTATCTCTTATTCCTGACCATGAACGTATGATGTTTCAGGTGTTCTGTCTAGTTGCTTTGGTGGGAGCAGTCTCCGCTCATTACGGCTTCTCCTCGCAACACATCTACCGACACGACGGACCTGCCCAAGTGGTCGGACATGGACATCATCATGACTACTATGTAAGGATCTTATGCATTGAACACAAAAAGTTTAAAATTTAAATCTATAAAAACCCGACTGGGTCTCCGCTTTTTCCCTTTTTACACCCTGTTGTTACCTTTATGCCTTTGGTTAATGGAAATGTACCTAATCACTAATCAGATGATAGTCACAAATAGTTGTCTATTCCCAAATTCTATATTTTATTGATCCAGTTCCTCATGTAGTTATTAATTTTGTTCATAACTAAGGATCAATAGCTCTAACTATATCTCAGCGCTTTTATAATTTACATACTATTAATTTTCCAGGCTTACCCAAAGTACGAGTTTGAGTACAAAGTGTCTGACCCGCACACCGGCGACCACAAGTCGCAGCACGAGTTGCGCGACGGAGATGTCGTGAAGGGCTACTACTCGCTGCATCAGCCCGATGGCTCTGTCAGAGATGTGCACTACCACGGAGACCACCACACCGGGTAAGGCTTTTATGGCATTATCTTCCTTACTTACAGTCGTATGATCGTCAACAACATGACTGATGTGCATCTGGATCAACAGTTTGCAGTAAACATGTGCTTATATCCTTTCATTACTTGTCATCATTGAGCCATCAAACGGGCTGTCCCGGGAGACACGCTAACACCTTGTCCCATACGGGAATACTGCGGCAGCAGATGTTATTCCCGCACAGTACGGCACATAACATTGCAGTCATCTACGTAATTCATAAGCTATCTTACGTGGACGCAAGCCCGCCTGGAATACCTTTATCTACTATTATATCATAATTTATTAAGGTTTTCTATTCTTGTTTCAGATTCCACGCTGACGTGAAATACAGCACCCACCATATCGTCCCTCATCATCATCATTACTAGACTGTTCAAACCTACTGTTTCTGTGATATATTGTGTTTCCGTGAATTATTTTAAACCTTTGTACTAAATAAACATATACATAACAGTAGCGTATGATTTCTTTTTATTCATTGTACTAAATACATTTTCAAATAACATAACTTTCTTATATTCTTCGTCCATATATAAAATTTTGCCATTTGTTTTCTGAATGCACGCAGGAAAAGAACCAACGACCGCGAAAAATAATTGTAATGACACTTATCTTGAAACTTTGGAGTGATTAGAATAGCGCTCATTCGAAAATCACATAAATCGTAAAAATTCAATCATCTTATCAAGTTTAAGTAAGTAGGTAGGCAGTATTTATCTTAGCGGTGCAAGAATCAGATGACATAAATAAAAAATATATTCATTTTCTATATCGATAACGAAGGAACCATTGAAGCAAACTCACCGTAACTATGATAGAGGTGGTATGTAAAATATTTTGTCAGCCACGTTCAGAGCTGTGCACGTGTTTTTTTTATTAAAGTATATTATAAAATCTTATTATAAACGACTTCTAGGTTAATCCATGCTTATGGCAAAGTTTCAGTTCATTAGTTAAGTGGTTATGGTGTGAATGAGGTTATGCAGGTACTTATAATTTTTTTGGGATATAGAGTACAACGCCTTCGGGAAAACTACGTATGGCTCGAACACACACAACCTATTTGCGTGCCGATGAGTGAAGGGAGTTTTATTTTCTTGGTTTTCATCTGAGAAGATAGACGTTCTATCAACGAACTGGCTAGTTCCCTCGTGTGTTAGGTGTCTCAAACAGCCAACAATCTAGCGGAATCCAGGAGATGCCTAAAGTCACTATTTTTTGTTCGGGCGTGTCGCCCACAGATATATCTACCTATACAGTGATGTCGTTCGCCTGAATGTTCAGTACCTGGTAACGTTGATTTATTAAAAACGAAGATGAGGTACTGGTTGCTCGAAAGTGGCAACCTCAAATTGTGTAAAATTGTGTTCTCCCACATCAGTCACCGTCTGACCGGCGGCACGGGAGGTCGTGATTCGCGTAAAATATTGTTGTCTCAGTTTCACTTCGGTCCTTGATTCGTCTTTCCGTCTTTGTTCTTCTTTATATTGCACAGGACTGGAAATATAACTGTGAGCGTATGTGTTTGCGTGTAGTTGTAACACATGCCAATTTTTGAGAAAGCGCTGGGAGAACGTAACCTATCTTCCCTTTTTAAATCAATGCCTGGTAGGGGGCGTTTGCTTCCTCGAAATGGGTAGAATTATAGTTCCTTCACCAT
This sequence comes from Eupithecia tripunctaria, assembly GCA_955876795.1. Classification (NCBI taxonomy): domain Eukaryota; kingdom Metazoa; phylum Arthropoda; class Insecta; order Lepidoptera; family Geometridae; genus Eupithecia; species Eupithecia tripunctaria. Next base: position 12,045,802 of record OY041604.1, read on the forward strand.
TTTATGTAAGTATTTGCTTTCTTAAAATTTATCTAAAACCAAGACACATAAAACTGCTAATTAATTCAATTATCTGAGAGATAAAACTATTAAGAATGTTAAGAATGTTTATGTAATATGGCACAAATCCGATGATGAAAAACACCATACACAAGGTAGACCTAGTAGATTAGCCTGTATACTCATGTTAAGGTAGCTAGTAAGCCTAGACCTAGGTTCAAACAGCGTCAGTATTAGACATACTCAGACAGTCAGTAACTTGTCACAGAATAAGTGTAAAGGTATAAGTACTGCACTTAAGTTTTTAAATAGTATTAAATGAAAAAGCAGGCAATGTGCGGCAAATATGTATGAATGATAGATACACTATTGCTCTGTGGTGCTGGCTTAGAATTCGCACCACCCCGACTCTTCCCGAGGGTGTCGTAAGAGGCAACTGAGGGATATCCACCAGGCGGCAGCGCCCCCTGAAGAACTATTCTGCCACCAAACCGCATGCCCAGCGTGGGGATTATGGGCATTACCCTCGATGAAATAAACGCCAACAAGGCGCTTATCAGGGGGAAGCCTGCGTTCAGCAGTGGACCAAAACAGGCCGTTGAGGTTGAGGTTTATAAATACTCTCACTATAACATCTGAATTGATTTATTGAGATAGGGCGTTATAACGAAAGCCATGTCTGCGTATCAATAATCAACATGTGTAGATCTCAACATGTGTTAGCCTTAGGCTAAATTGGACCAGCTGAAATAATCAATTTAACACTCGTAACTAGATGGATAAACCAACTTTAATAGTTAAAACTCATAAAAATAGCACAAATGAATGAGTTAACAAGCTTGAACGTAATAACTATTTATCAAGCTGATAGTAATAACTATTTATAAAGCTGTTTATATATTAAAAAATTGACTTGTCTAAGTGATTATTTTGTAAGTCTAAAGAAATAAATGATTTGACTCTGACTCTGACTCTGAGCGACTGATCCCTAAGATAAAATATAACACACGGTTCAAGTGATGGATATTTGACAAATCTTTATTGAAAGCTGTCAAAACTTTGCCACTAAAGACGTGCGTAAATCTGAGATGCGTTTGATAATTCGAGAATGAGAGTTAATAATACAAGATACAGGATTGCTTTTTGAGAAGGGCGGTGATAGATCTTATAAATCGAGGGCATCACTCCATTTAAGACTATTCTCTAACTCTTGTGGTTTCGGACTTGGCCATCACCGCCCTTCTCAAAAAACCACCCTGTATAATAATGATGAAGATAATTCTATATTGCGGGTTGTAAAATATTTATAAGATCCTTTACTTTTGTAATTGCAGTGAAGTGAAATTAGAATGCAAATAGCCTTGTCAAACCTTCGTTTGCATGCCAATTGACAATGTTCCAATAATTTTATCCGTTTATTTACTTAATAGTTTATATCAGCCTTATGAAATATTACAACAACTGAGCATATTGTTAATGGCAGATTATATTATATTTGAAGTGAAACCAATGTCACCTTGGTACTTTAATTGTATAAAAGTGTTTGGAGCTGAACAATGTGTATCAGTTGCATTTAGTTTTTCACAACAGACAACAACAAACTATTATTCAAAATGTTCGCTAAGGTACACATAAACCCATTCCTTAGACGTTAATGTCCTACCAAAATCCTACGGCTACTTTTTGGTCTAGTAAAGTGGAAATTTTAAATTCATTCATCAATAGGAAACACGTAGCCTCCAAATTCTACCGTCAGGAATGACTAGTTTGCAGGAAGTGTATTGTTTATATCTTAAATTTTAGTTTACCACGATTACTGATTATCAGCCAATATGTTTATATACAAAAACCTTTACGACAACCTTTATGACAGTTTGAGTAAGCATTCTCAGCTCAGCAGTCACTTCTTCCTGACCATGAACATAACCGTATGATGTTTCAGGTGCTCTGTCTAGTTGCTTTGCTGGGAGCAGTCTCCGCTCATTACGGCTTCTCCTCGCAACACATCTCCCGACACGACGGACCTGCCCAAGTGGTTGGACACGGACATCATCATGACTACTATGTAAGAACCTTAGCTATACATATTACACGCAACTCCCAGAAAATTACGTTATTAAGCTCAGGGAAGGCATTACTTTGTTATTAGTAGTATGGGTTACGGACAATCGTTTTTTTATCAGCCGTCGATCTCAGGGTTAGAGGCATCTTCTTCGGCCGAAAGGGGACCTTTGGCAGTCTTTTGACTTCCTTAGAGACCTTCTTGGAGACATTCAGAACTCAAAGTTTCGTTGACGCTTCCCAACTTCTTTGAATTAGGAATAAGGTTACCCTATTAATGACTTGTTGTGTTGTACATGATTAAAGATTACCAATGATATGATTATTCTGTTTTTAATTGAGATTGTATTGTTTTTCCAGGCTTACCCAAAGTACGAGTTTGAGTACAAAGTGTCGGACCCCCACACCGGCGACCACAAGTCGCAACACGAGTCGCGCGACGGAGACGTCGTGAAGGGCTACTACTCTCTGCACCAGCCCGATGGTTCTGTCAGAGATGTTCACTACCACGGAGACCACCACACCGGGTAAGACTGCCATGGCATATTCGTCCCTACGTAATAAGTCTAGACGTATTAATTCAAACATACTTCATTTTTCATCAACCCTAATTGTCTCTCAGTAAAATAAATCAACAAAAATTAATAAAATAGTGTGAATATATCGCCGCCGTCATATCGTAGAATCAGGCTATTTATAGAATGACTGGGGCGATTGGAAATCGGTGGAATACAATGCCAATTGTCGAACCTATTTCGCACATTAATTTAATGTGCTTTGATATTCACATGCCAGTAATGTGGCAAGATATGAGGATCTACTTTTATAACACCATCTATATAATTACCATGTCTGAAATGAATATTAATAAGCATATATTGAACTGTTAACGTCTAATTATATGGCTAAGCCATGTCGTCAAGTTAAATACGAATGGGAAAAGCCATTCTACAAACAGGCTGATATGTGATTCGGCGGTGACAGATATCTACCTATACCTACTGTTTGCAGCAAATGTGCTTCTTATAATGGTTTCATCTCTCAGCGTTGAGACTTCATCGCACTGCAACTGCTGCTAAAGACGTCCCAGAATAATTACTTCTGCGTAGGTGTTGTTTCCGAATAAGCTTTATCTACACAACAGTTTATAGACATCCTTAGTAAATGCCCTAGACTAGAACAGTATCTTTTCTGACTTTTGAGAATTTTCTTTTCTTATTTCAGTTTCCACGCTGACGTGAAGCACAGCACCCACCACATCGTCCCTCATCATCACCATTACTAGATTGTGAAGCCCGTGTTTTCTGTGATAAATGTTGTGTTTGCTTGTGATTTCTTTTTAAACTTTTGTACCTACCAAACCAAATATATTTTCGAACAAATTATTGACATATTTATTTTCGACGCTTCATATAAGGTGTTTCATCTTATTTTTAGTTTGTCATATTTAATTTTTTATGAAATTAAAATAATATTACAGAGAAAACCAGCAAAGATAAAACTACATTATAATAACACTAAGCCAACAGAGGTTTATTTAAGAGTCAGTCTAGTTACTATCAGCTGGTCTATTTAGAGGGCACAGCAAACCGGCATGCGCTATGAAGCGAATAATCATCGGGAACAATTTGAAACAGATCACGTGACATATCTGAGGCATTATATGTCAAACCCATACATACCATTTTCTGACTTTTCTACTTTCACTTTGGACATCGATTGTGACATTGTCTATCTGGGCCCTCAGATGTACCTACACTTGACTGTATCTACCTCGTATAGTATATTTTTGCCGCTCATCGGCATATTATAGTTCTAAGAGTTTTTTTTCAATTTGATTCGTAGATTGTTGTAGCGATTGTTCATAGAAAATCATGACATGTACGCAAATTTCTTATTTGCTATCTAAATCACAGGATTTGTTTTTCAAGCGTCACTAACCACTTTAAGGTCTTGTTTACGGAGACAGGGCGTGCATACGGCGCGTGCAGTGACCCCGTCATCGCACGCGTAAACACAAACGTATCGTAATGTACAGTGATGTTTATGGATAGGCGGGGCGTGCAGATGACGGTGGCCGCCGCGTGCGACGCTGCGTGTACCGCGTCAAATCAAACAAACGCGTGTAAAATCGCTACTCAGTAAACACATTCTACCAACGCCATATGTGTGAATTCTGTGCGGGCCACGCCGCTGCACGCCCCGCGTCGCCGTCCACAAGGCCTAAGGGCCGATGCCAAAAAAAAAAAATAGAAGCTAGTGGTATAAATATTGTCAGCTTACTGTCAAAACATTTATCCATAAGTGAGATTATGAAATGGATAGTTTCGGATCAAACCTAACCGTACAACGTTGCCCATAATTTTGTAATCTTTTTGATTAACATTTTATCGAAGAATTCACTTTGTTTATCTATCTTTATTACCGAACAACGTTGCTAATATTTTAATTTTACGCTAATATTACGGACATTGGCGAAATTATGTCAACCCAGACGTAGACGCCATTAAAAGAAGAAAGGAAGGAAGGATTATAAAATGTCAAAGGAAGACACAGTCATTGAATGTCCAAGCACTTGTTTTGTTTGTCTTCATGGTACTCGTAAATAGCTTATTCGTTAGTTTTTGTCAATTTAATTAGGTTCTTTTATAAATACTATTCTCTTGCGAAAATATTTGCGATCTTTTGATGATATTAACTGTTCAAGGGCCTTGTGGCTGCTTTTGATCAGTATGTAGTATAGAAATAAAAAGCAACTACATTATGGTTGCACACTGAAGCCTGCCTCTTACCCCCGGATATACAAACTAACAGTTTTCAATGAAAATGTGTCATAAATTTGACACACGAGACTTTTTTTTTAATCTCTATTAAATTATAGGGGAGAGATAGAATTATATATTTCTATAGTAAAATTATAGAGGGTTTAATCAAACACTAGAGACTAGTTCATTATGAATATAAGCGGGTTAACTACGAACCTTATTTGTGTTGGAAGAGAGAGACTTGAGACTCATTAATCTTTGAGTTGCGATTGATTATTTGGATGTAGCATTTTTTTTACAGTCTTGAAAAATAATATAATTTATGACTTACTATGTGAAAAGATTATTTTATTTAGAAAAAGATAACAATGTAACAACAGATACAAAAACAGACTTAAAAATCATATTCGTGATGGTCGCTGTCAAATTCAGAATGTTCTTCGTGATCTGTTCCAGGGTATTCGTAATGACCTTCGTCTTCATGACTCTCTTCATAATGTTTGTAATCACCAAGGATTGCAGATAGATCGTCACTGGCCTTGTGGTCATCGTGGTGATGATGCTTCTTCGGGACGATGTGATGGGTGCCGTGTTTTACATCGGCGTGGAACCTGTAAAATAACAATTCACACTTTAATTTGGTTTTTCATGGAGAATATTGCGAGATACGTGTATTTATATTTAATTCCATTTAGAGTTAAAGGTTGTCAGTAATAATAATCAATACAAATCTTCTTTGGTAGAATTCAGTTAACAAACAAAATTGGAAACGGCCAAAATTGCAGCACATCTCATCCAAATCTTTTGATTTTTGGCATGCAATGGCGTTCCGAAACGGCATTATTTTATAGAAAATGTAAAAGTTAAGGTATTATGTATTTTTGTTCCTAATCAGCGAAGTACGTACACTGCTAAACTTGCACCCCAAAACGTGAAAAATTTTGCTGTAATCTAATCTTGCCATGCGGATTGGAGATCACATTTGGAGGTGTTAAAAATACTCAAAAGAAAGCCAATCCTTTCTCTAGTATAAGTTTCTTCAGTGGGCTCCTGATCTCCTCGAGTTAGAAGTGTCGATTCTTACGCCACGATCGCCACAGCTACACTATTTTAAAAGCAGAATTCAAGTGAATTATAATTACCCAGAATGCTTATCTCCATGGTAGTGAACGTGCCTCTCAGAGCCATCGGGCTGGTGCAGGGAATAGTATCCCTTTACGACGTCACCGTCTCTCTTCTCATGCTGGATCTTATGGTCTCCTGTGTGCTTGTCCTTTACTTTGTACTCGAACTCGTATTTAGGGTGAGTCTGTGAGAATTAGAGGTCGTATTAATGAGGCAATTTTCTAAACTTAACAAAAATCATTTGTATATAGGGCATTTTCCTAAAGTCAAAACATAGTTCAACCAGACTGAAAAGATGGCGTTTTAGTTTTAAATTCAAATGGAATAGACGCTGGACAGGTTGACATGACACTCTATCACAACTTTATTTATAATTAAATACCTACTTTATTAATGATTTATTAATTTATTTCTTCTGCGAGCTTTAATAATTAGGTATCCAGATTATCCCACATTGACAAATGATTTCTACTGGTGTTGTGCAAATTACTTTGCAAAACTACCATTTGGGTATTGAACTTTATTTAATTTTACAAGCAAATCTTTAAGCAACATTTTATTCCAAAAATACTTACATAATAATCGTAATGGTGATGTCCATGCTTGTCCTTGAACTCCACCTTGGTGTGATGACCATCGTGTTTATGCACGTGCTGAGAAGAGTATGCATGTTCCTTGCAGACCACGGCTGCACAGCCCAAAGCTGTTAGCAAGAGCACCTGAAAGGGAATAAATATCTTAGCTTTGAGCATTGGGGATAGTATCAAGACTTAGTCAAGACGTTGTTGGGAGGATGGAGGTTGGAAGATTAGGTTCTATAATTTCTCCATCGTTTATTAGATTATATTTTGTCCAGCAAAACTTAAAAACAAGGGATAATATTACGGGATTCAAATTCGGTGTTTAGTTTTTTCAAATCAATCAAAGTAAATGTTTAAGATTTGGTTCAACAATTTGAACGACACGATGATGCCTCGACACTATCTAGAAACTAAACTAAGGGCTCTAATGATTTCATTGCTTAGTGATAGAGATAGAGATAGATAAAGTAGACAACACTTTTTGAACGACAAAAAGACAGAAAACTTGAGAAACGTAGGTATGTCAAGGATGGCCTATCGCTATGAGCGATCACTACAAGTAAACTAACAAATTTTGATAGGCACTTTTAATTATTTTTGGACTTGTACCTTAGAAAACATTGTTGTAGAAAGTAGTGTGAGTGATTGAATGTCCAGTGGTACACTGATACCAATTGTTCAAATCGCATGTCTTTTATATTCCATTCAAATCCATTAATCTCATAATACAAATGTGAATTTCAATCAAGGTTGCTGTTTTCTCCAATTGTTACAAATCTCACACACTTCTAAATTTTATCACCAATATATGCTTTATCATAACTCAGTTACTTGAAGAAGAAATAATTGTATTTTATGAGTTATATTTAACATCTCCAAAATCATTTGATAGTTTATTGAAACCTAGGTTAAAGCTGGGTTGATGAGCATACTTACTAATGTGCGTGAGCGACTCAAAGTAGATCTCTTAAAAATCCTATTTCCCTTAGTCACGGCATCACGTGTGAAGGACTGGCTGGACCGATTTCGCTAATTCTTTTTTGTTGTGTTTATTATTGTAAAGGAAAGTTTCGTATGACAGATAAAAATAAGAAAGTGTAAATATAAATTAAAAACTTAGTGTAGGGCGCCCTCCGGCCAGGTGGGATGACGATCTGCGAAAGACTGCAGGCAGATGCTGGATGCGTCAAGCTGAAGACAGGGCGCTATGGCGCTCATTAGGGGAGGCCTATGTCCAGCAGTGGACAATTATAGACTGATGATGATGATGCATTTGCCTGTTTCGAATCGTTTTTTTGTGCAAACTTGTAATTTTTTTTATATATAAGAGAACAGAATTTGGCCAAAAAAATACGTAATTGCGTATTGTATTTAGAATTGATATCGTCTTCTGTGCTTGCCGCCTCCATTAACGCGCCATGGTGCATAATATGTCATACACTCCCAAATATAAGTAATTAAGGCGTAAGTACTTAAACTACAATTTTATTAATTATTTGTGAATAAGGCATCGCTCAACAACACTAAAAATAGCGTATCTGTTTTGTTTCGTTCGATATAAATTTATTTCTGCGTTATTTCAATTAAAAACTTAATAAGAAACTGGTTTTAGCCGTAGCGATAAGTCTGAACCATTCTGTTTCCACGTCTTTTTATTTTTATATCATTATCATTAAATAGCAGTATTCCTGGTAAACGGTTCTACATAATGAATTCAGTGAAAACGGTTTGTAAAAACTTTAAATACTGCAAATTAATAAATCGATTTAGATTTTTAACGTTTGTTTTAATTTCGGATGTAAGCGGGTTAACTATGAGTCTTATTCTTCCAACACAAATAAAGTTCCTAGTTAACCCGCTTACATCCGTAATAATTTCGTTAAATTACGATAGTTTTTATAATTAAATACTTTTGTTATATTATTGCAGCTTATATTTCCGGTTTTAATAATTATTTTAATATACCCTGGAGATAAACATGAATCTCAAGCAATTCGTCAAGTACTCGAAGGCGTTAAAAATGTATTAAGACATGACAAAAATCACGAAGAAATTGAAAAACTACCCGAATCAACTATAACCGATCAAATCAAGGACAGCGATTCAGACACCAAAAATGATGAAAACGCCAAAACTATTATCAAAAATGATATTCACAGTCATAGCAATGGATCAAGCATCACTTCCAGCAATCTAGAACCTAAAACGGAAACTACAAATACAGCTGAAATAGTAACTACAGCTGAAAGTAATCATAGTAACCATGGGAATCAAAGTAAACATGATAATCATTGTAAACATGGAAAACATAGTAAACTAGGAAATGCTGAAAGTGGTCATAAAGGTGGCCATATGAGTCATGGGCACTAGAAATAACAAAAAAATACTTATTGTACATTTACGATAATTATTAATTAGATTCTATGTAATGTATTGTATTATGTGTATCAGTTATCTAGTACCCATAACACAAGCTCTGCTTATCTTGGGGCTAGATGATGCTGTGGATTGTCCAGTGTTATTATTATTAATGATTATAATGTAAATCGGGTACCTTTTCATCGCATAGGTGTACAACTAACATAACCAATCATAAAAATAAAAAAGTTCTTCTCCAAATTTGATACCACTCTTTATTTTATTAAAACTTTCATTACCCAATATGTAAGACTGTAACAAATCTGTACCTTTGATACCTAAAACGCATTTCGTAAGTAGACCAACATGCATGTCTTAAAGTTTATAGTTATAGCCCATTAATAACACGATCACATCACTAACAGGTGAAAACTTATCACCTTGGTTGAACGTAAAAAGCAAAAGATATAAAAGTATTGCATGTTTTAAAATGATCCATTCCATTCCTACTATTGTTAGAATATCTACAACTATGATTTTTAAGGTTAGTAACCAACAAGTTTTTTGAAATAACTTATTTCTTTGCTTTTGTATGAAAAGATGACGCGGAATGTTTCGGTTTCACCAAAAACACCAGGATTTGATTTGAGAAAAACTAGTTTCAGAGTAAACAAAAAAATATTTATCTGATACGTCATGATTAAAAGATTTGATAATAGGTACCTAAAACAATTATCAACAGAATGGAAAGTCATGATTTTTGAAAACATCAGGGTTTGATAAAAAAACACGTTTTAGAGTAAATGAGAGATGAATAAAAAGATTATGCTTGCCAAAAAATATTATCAACAGAAAATGGAAAATAAAATCGTGTTAACGTTACAGGTCATCTTACTCTTTGCACTGGTGTACACCACATCAGCAAAGTACGCATTTTCTTCACAACACGTCCACAAGCACGATGGCCACCACCAGAAAGTGGAGTTCGTTGATAAGCACGGACATCACCATTATGATTACTATGTAAGTATAATATATGTAAGTGTAATAAGTACCTTAGTTATATTTTTTATTCCTTCTCAAAATCGTTTCCGAATACATTTACATCGGGCAGATTCAGTAGCAAGAGAAAATCAATTTTGAGAAGGAGTCTAAGAGGAGGATCCAGTTAGGCTGGGCAGCGATTACTTCGAGGGGAAACTACGTCGAGTCTTCTTCTTCGAAAATGAAAGTTTTCAATCAGCTATGACGCTCATCGGCCTATGTCCAGCAGTGGATTCGTATAGGTTGATGATGACATGTTTTTATTAGCCTTCATGTCTTCTACATTCAAAGTACGTAAGACTAAGGCTAATGTGGAACAAATCGTTGCTTGTTAAAGTAAAAACAAAAATAATGAAACGAAAAACTCAAGAAAACAATAGAACCTCAAAATAAATACTCCTTATTCGAATTTTCAACATTTCTCCGATGAGAAATGCAACCTTAAATTTGTATTGCAACCTCTTTGTGAAAAATTATAACTAAAGTGTGAACTTAATCCTCTTTGCAGACGCCTCCGAAGTACGAGTTCGAGTACAAAGTAAAGGACGACCATACAGGCGACCACAAGGCTCAGCATGAGACGCGCTACGGGGACATCGTGAAGGGATTCTATTCGCTGCATCAGCCTGATGGATCCGAGAGACACGTGCATTACCATGGCGATCACCATTCTGGGTAAGTTAAGGCGAAGAGGTACTAAGTTGTGTAGAGATCACTTTTTCATGTTCCGAATGGGGTCTTACAGAATTAAATATTATTATAGTTATTTTGTCATAGTTTCATGAAAAAGTCATAGAACAACAGTTCGTAATTGTATTGAAATGTCTTAATTTTGATGAGAGTGTGTGTGATCTGATCATCCAAATTTTCGCATTTATAAAATTTTTGTGAAGTTATGTGATAGTGTGATAAATACACTGACCTCTATAATACAAGTACGCTGGACTAATGATACCCTTTAAAATGACAGCTTTCTATTGTGCCAATTTGAAGCGCCCCCAATGCGTGGGTAAGGAACTAAATCTGACGTAAACTGCAAATGGCCGTCTCTTCGGTTGGATTGTCTCTGTGTTTATAAAGTGTTTTTGAAGGTGTAACGCGATTAAACTTGTTTGTTGTGTCGTATTAATATAGTTCTTACATAACTAGGTGATAATAGTTAATAAGTAAACCATGAAAGAGTGCGTGTTATGCAAAACTCGTTACCAGAAAGGAAGCGGAGTTACATTCCACAAGTAAGTGAATTTACGTATATTATTCAACAAATTAAACTTCTATTGGTACTAAAGGCACTTAAAAATCTGTCACTAATCTTATTGTACGTGATTTATAACACATTTGTCTTTGTATTAGCGGTTTTTGATAAACAACAAAATTCAATAGTGCTGTCAAAGTTCCTTGTCGATAAAACTTATCGATATTTTATTTACTATCAATATCTATACTTTCAACGACAGATTCTTATTATCTAATACATATTATTTTAAAACAATTAAGTATTACTAATTCACAGGTTTCCGACTGACAATGAAAGACTGGAATTATGGCTGAAAAACATTGAAAAGCCTAGTTGGCGTCCGAAAAAATATGATTACATCTGTTCAAAACACTTCTCTGAAGACTGTTTTATTAGACATAACTTATGCACTACTTTGAAAAAGTGTAGTATACCAACAATTATGGAGGCAACTAATAAAAAAATGCTAAAATATTGTACATATATTTTTATTTTTTATAAATACTTTACCTACTCCATTCCTTCCCAAACAAAACTTCTTAGTTAAAAAACTTTTCTTATTATAGGTATTGTTGGATCTAGCTAATCATTATCACTATTTGCTTAATCTTAGTATAACTGCTCCGACTATTTTGGTCATTAGCCATCATTAAAGGAATGGATCAATTATTTTCATTTTACTGCATGGATTAAGTATAGACATTTTTATCGATGTATTTTATCTCACTGTCCCATCTTTATTATTAGTTCCGTTCCCACCCACTGCTGCTGTCAGCGCCAAAATGGCGAAAATCAAATCGCCTCGCTATGACCCGGCCTATAGTTAGTCCAGCGTACTTGTATTATAGAGGTCAGTGGATAAATATAATTATAATTTTCTAGTCTATGTACAGCCAGTCGACAAGTTGACAAAACTGTTGGCTAACAACATCCTTCTAAAACTTCCTAATTACATAAAAATGGCATCACTAAGTGTTACTTAGTTGTACATTATTTGACTTTTCCAATGACCCCGTGGGTTCTTGTGGAAATAATCTGTAATTGATTTTGATTCCTAGAACCCAGCTCATTAAATCCTTTTCAATATTTGTTTCTTTCAGATTTCATGCCGATGTGAAGCACAGCACTCATCACATACATCATCATTATTAAATTTAATTGTTAATTATTGTTATCAACTGTTTGTATTTGAATAAAATTACCCAAAAAAACCGACTTATTGTTTTAATTGTAGTAGGTACTTGAGACCACTTTGTTTATGGATCCTCACTTTGTTTACACATCGCATCATATAGATTACGAAAGGTAGGGAAAGCATTTGTGGGCAATTGCGTAAGATTCTATAACAAGCTTCCATCTGAACTGAGCTCCCTATTAGTGAATTTAAACTGTACATAAAACGAAATCTTATCAAGAAAGCCTATTACTCCATAGTTGATTACATTAATGATGTTAATGCTTGGCCGGATGTCGCCCAGTTCCACGCCGACAGTAGTATGTAAGAACATAAATTAGTTGACTTGGATATGCAAAGATTGTATTATTTAATAAGCGATAAACTTGCTAGTGGTTTATTTTTTAACATCTTCCGCTAGTAGACAAAAATTGGTGTGAATTATAGTCAATCGCACCTTATTTCTTATTTGATAGTAATTTCTATTTATCAAGCTGTTTATATAGTTAAAAAATTGACTTGTTTAAGTGCTTTTTAATAGGTCTAAAGAAAAAAACAATTTGGCACTGACTCTGACTCTCTTGAATTAGATCAATAATTAATTAGTGTACTTACTTATACATTCAAGGATGTTGTTTATTTTAATGATTTACAATTTAAACAGTCCCAAGATAGCGACAGTTTGTATTATGGGTACCTACTTGAAAACTGTTATACCTAAGACCAATAAATAAATATAAAAATTAATCAAACATTTCTTAAGGCAAATGCATAACATAAGAATAATAATGAATTCGAAAATATACATTACGTACCAATTTATTCAAAACACCAGGAACAAATATCTGCAGTTTGTCCAAACATTTGTTGGACTTTTGCCCGCTGCGCCCCAGAGGTTGGTTGCCTTTGTAGTTCTAAAACGAATAAATGAATATTGTATAATTTAGGAAAATTATTTGTTTTATTGATACAGCGGTCTCAATTGCAACTTATTTCTTATTTGATAATTAATTACTATTTATCAAGCTGTTTATATAGTAAAAAAAAATGACTTGCCTAAGTGCTTATTTTGCAAGTCTAAATAAATAAACGATTTGACTCTGACATAAATAACTAAACAATGGATGATGATGTCATTTTAAATGCACTATACGTAAATTACATGAACAGTGAACACATACTTATTATTATGGTTTTAAATAATTTGAAGAAGCTAATACTTTGCTAGAAGCCACACATAATTTTTACGATAAACGTATCTGGGACTAATTACTGAAAACCACTTAACTTCTGTGTGGCAGTGGGCCGGACATATTTTGGGAAGAACCGGTAACCGCTGGGGTAAACGAGTTCTTGAGTGAGACCGCGGCTCGGCAAACGTAGTGTAGGACGCCCTCCAGCCAGGTGGGATGACGATCTGCAAAAGACTGCAGGCAGATTCTGGATGCGTAGAGCTGAAGACAGGGCGCTATGGCGCTCATTAGGGGAGGCATATGTCCAACGGTGGACTAGTATAGGCTGATGATGACTTAACTTCTAAGCTCAAAAGTAGATAATTACCTATGTAGCTTTGCATTAGCAAGGCTACATAGGTAATTATCTACTTTTACACATACATTTACGAGTATGTCACTGCACAAGTTACGCATTAACAGGTTTTACGGTTTTTGGTATTATTCTTGCGAAAATGCACCGGCTTACTTTACCCTACCTTTGTATAAAAGACAATTTAAAATCAGAGTAAATATCAGTTATCTCATTGTGAGCACAAAGAAAAGGCAGAAAGCAAAATGTTCAAAGTAAGTTTGAAATAATTTAAATTATAATCTTGTTATTATAAATTATTAATTCAATTTATTTTTTTCGATTGTAAATACTCAGACCTTGATTTGATTATCTAGTAAAACTGTAGTTTTCTTTGTTTATTAAGGTTATTACTCACCACATAAAAAAATATTAGTGAATCAATAAATACGCAGTAAAAAACTTAAGTGAAAATCGCACCTTGGTATTGAAAATAGATTATTAATGTGGATTACGATTTAAGTTATTTTAAATTAGTTACATACATGAAAACAACACATGCCTAAATGAATGAAGTATTGAATTTCTAATAAGTATAACAAAAATGCTGTATACGATAATCATCTAAGGTCGTCTTTGATAGTCATTCAACGCAATGATAAGACACAGATCAAATCACGGTACCAATGAAAACGTTCTTTGTACTTCTGAGGCCATCAAATAAATTCGCTCCGAAATGACACGCTATGTAAAGAAACCAATGATGTGTCCTAATATGTCATTCCATTTTCAAACAAATAGATTATTCTGATTGCCGCTATTGCCACGGCCACGTCCGCCCGCCCTCAGGGCCACAAACACGGTCACGCCCTCTCGTCACAAAGCATCGTACTGCATCAGACGCACGGACATGGACAGTCGCACGGACAGTCGCACGACGTGCAATCATACCACCACGAGGAGGAACACCATGTATGTATAATATCACTGCACTGGGTCACCAGGGTCGAGTCCGCCCGCTCTCAGGACCACAAGCAACCTAAAGCATCGAGCTGCATCACAATATGCTCAGGCAGTCACAAGATGTGAAATTGACGACAGTGCCCGCTTATATTTGCTGGCACCTAGTTGTAATTGCGAGTCAATAGGGTTAATATCAAGACCGCCCATTGAGCAACTGCTTTTGTGTTGTATTTTTCTGTACCTTGGTACAAAAACAATACAAAGTATTTGTATTGTATTGTGGTAATATATTTTACATATGAAACAACCATTAAAACATTTTTAATTTAACCTTCGCAGGGACACCCTAAATACGACTTCGAGTATTCA
Organism: Eupithecia tripunctaria; assembly: GCA_955876795.1. NCBI lineage: Eukaryota > Metazoa > Arthropoda > Insecta > Lepidoptera > Geometridae > Eupithecia > Eupithecia tripunctaria. Next base: position 12,061,003 of record OY041604.1, read on the forward strand.
GTGTCGGACCCCCACACCGGCGACCACAAGTCGCAGCACGAGTCGCGCGACGGAGACGTCGTGAAGGGCTACTACTCGCTTCACGAAGCCGATGGAACCGTGCGTCTCGTTAAGTACACTGCTGACAAACACTCAGGGTAAGACAATCTAAAAATTTAAATTTAAAATGTACCTAATAAAATACTATCCATACACACTTCTAGAATAGTTATTTAACCAACTTGTTAAGCGTGTAAAAAGAATCTCAATCACCTAAAGTATAACAGGTCCTTTCCGACAGAAACTCTATTTTGTCATGTAAACATACTTTGCTTTATGCTACTTTGCGAGATGATTCGAACATTTTGTGAATGTGCTCACAAAATATTCGAATCATCTCGTAGACAAGTACTTACGTTTTTCTAGGACAGATGCATACAGGCTGTCGCTAGAATGATCCGGCTAATATTCGAAAGGACCATTGAATTTCGCACGTAACACTGCGTCTTCGTATTTCAGATTCAACGCGGAGGTCAAGCACGAGGGACACGCCAAGCACGTCGTACCCGAGCAGAAACATTACGAATATCATCACTGAAATGTACTTCCTGCGTTATCGAAGAATTTTCGTACCTACCTATCCTACCTATCCTCTAACTTAAATCGTGATGTGATATAATTATTAAGCTGTTATTATGTTATAATACCATTTTTCTGTTAATTTGGTAATTATCTTGTTGCTGTGTTGTTATAGATTATTGTAAATAGACTTTCTTAATAAATGCTTGTGTTCCAATTTTATTGTATATTAATATATTATCCAACTTTTACCCGTATTCCAATTCTAAAACAGCCTTTGACCGAACAAAATCACTGAAACAAAATCCTAGGCAGTTAAAGTAATTTTACATAAAAAAACATTCTGGGTAACATACAGACGAAGAGGTTTTATTATTCTATTCTTTGTTACTAAATATACAAAACTTGGTTCTGATTTTCTTAATGCTATAAATATTTGATTTGTCCAATGGGTGACGATGGAATCAATTATCATTGAATTCCTTCATGTAATTATTGATATTGATTCTGATTCATAGAACTCAGCTCATTGCCGTTAGTTAGGTTTAAAACAATGAATATTCAACAACAGATAGACAATTGCGTGTGCTTCTATTCACTTCCATCTGAAGCTACTGAGCTAATTCGTAAATTTAAACAGTACATAGAACAAAATTTTATCAAGAAGGCTTTTTACTCCATAGTCGATTGATTATAATATGAAGTGTATGCTTAGCCAGATGTTGCTCAGTTCCACACCACCACAACGACAACAGTATGTAAGAAATTCAATGTTGTGCTTAGGTAAATATTAAAACATGTCAATATTTACCTGCAGGGGGCGCTGCTGCCCGCCTCCGATGGATATCCCTTAGTTGCCTCTTACGACGACCATGGGAAGGGTTGGGGTGGTGAAAATTCTAAGCCAGCACCACACAGCTAAAGAATAAAAAATAAAGTTATAACTTAAATAATATAAATCTGAAATCAAGACAAGACAGAAATAGAACATTTTATTTGTTATAATATTCCTTCCGATGTAAAGCACAGCTGTTGTACTTTATATCTGCATTAAAACTGAAACTGCACTCATAATAAATTTTATTGATTATTATTGTTATCAATTGCTTGCTTATATGCCATGCTGTACTGGGGGTACAACTTTATTTTAATGCTTTTTCCTTCGAATACAAGCTATTAACCTACCACACCTACAAAATAATAACGTGAATTGTTCACAAAAACAGAAATAAGCACAGAAAAACGTTGTTACGAAGTTATTGTATTCTCAGTTATCTTATTCTCTTTGAAAAACGTGTCACGTCTAGTCACATGTTATAAGAAAAAATCTCTATAACTTTCAACTTCAACTTCTTTATTCGTGGCTTGCTGCTAACCACTTACAAATTACATTAGTTTTGAACATAGACATAATCAATTTGGGACAACGTGTATATTATTCCACATGCACTGTATATATCATGTTCCTTATCATTGAATGTACCATATACCTTATAATTATATTATGTGTAAGTTCACAGAGCTGAATTTACACATAATAAGTGACCCGAAGATCGGGTCAGTCTGAAACTGGTTTTCAGACTGACCCAGACCAGAAATTTTTGAATTTATCGCAGTGCCAACCCTATCGAATCTAAGTTTTGACGTCCTGGTTGGCAAAAAATTGGTTACTTTTTTACGATTCCGAATTTGAGATAGCACTCTAACCTTACATCATTCATACAGTGGTGACAGTTATTATGAGTAGATTGTCTCAGAAAAGAGACACATGTATTGAAAAATAAAATGATGTCTAATTTATGGAAAAGTACATAAATAAATATTTCCTTTATTTTCCTTTAAAGTCTTATTTCATCTTCCTTTAGCTTTTATTCTATTCTAGATAGAAAATGATTAAAAATTGACATTAGATCACCATCAAAGCTCAAAACAGCAGCCACTACTTACATAATATGGTATAGCTTGATAGGTTATATCACGGAATTGAGAGCCAATTCTGTGGGTTATATAGGCAAGTACTAATTTGATTTTTGCTATCTTTGGATTAATAAAATGTAATTATGACATCAATTATGCATATCCATAATGCCGCAAACAAAGACGCAGTTAAAACTAACCTAAATAATAAAATGTTTTCTACCCCTTCATCAGCTGATTGAACTGTTAGTTGCTTTGTATGTAAACATGCTCTATTGTGAATGGATGGACTATTATGTTATCATATTATTACGTTTGACATGGAAAATTTTAAAAATCCATTGTACAGTTTGTGGTATCTATTAAAAGCTGTTTTAATACCTCTATAATAGTTTTATCTTTTATAGTTAAGGAAGAGATGCGAAAATAGAGTCACACTATTATTATTATTATTATTATTATTATTAATATGTGTATGGATGGATGTTTGTTACCTCTTCACGCCAAAACTACTGAACGGATCTGGCTGAAATTTTAATACAGGTAATTCTAATACTGGAATAAAACATAGGCTACTTTTTATCCCGTAAATCTGTTCCCGTGGGATAAAAATCACCTTTAAACGTTTCCATAGGAACAACGCGTGCGAAGCCGCGGGGCGCAGCTAGTTTGCTTATAAAGAGAGAAGCTATATAGCTTCTCTCTTTCATGAATTTAGAACAAAGTCAAAATCGTAACATTCGCAAACCAAAAAAATATTTTCACTGTCGATTTCTTGAGTTCACGGCTAGTTCACGGCAATAAGCACATCATGGTGCTAATAATATATTAAAACTTTGATGAAAATGGCCCATTTTTCATAATCTCGTCGATTTTTGAGCCTTGGGCGTGTTATTTTTGCATTTTTACTTTTCCTCTCGAGCTAAAATATAAATCGAGATAATCGAGAGAAATAGATTTAAGTACAAGTTCTATTTTTCTCATTTAAGTGAAATATTATTTATATTCTTTGAGAAAATAAAGAATCTTTAAAACGAATTTAGCAAGACCAGCTTTCTGATCGAGCACTAAATAAACTAGTTGATATGTGCCACCATAATATGCCAAAAGGCATATCTTTTAAACATCTAATGTGTTAAGGATCTAGCTTTGGAAAACCACACACATATTTCAACTTAGTATCCTTAAATAAACTCATTACTGCAAGGTTAAATAAGTAATTAACTACTTTTACACGTTAATTTATGTCACTGCACATTACACTGGTAACAAGTTTTACGATATTCGGTATCATTCTTGCGAAAATGCAACGGCTTACTTTACCATACCTTTGTATAAAAGACAATTAAAAATCAGAATAAATATCAGTTATCTCATAGTGAGCAAAAAGAAACAACAGAAAACAAAATGTTCAAAGTAAGTATTTTATTTATCAATATTAATTTTAAATATTAAGTTAGTTCGTTAATACATACGTGGTTAATAAATTGGAGTAAAACGAAGATTAATGAATCCGTGAAAACAACACATGAGTGGATCTAATATTTGTTACTTTAATACAAGGAGTTCTAATGTAACTAATAACGTATTAAAAAGTCATCCAAGACCGTCTTGGATCTTAGTTGCTTGCCTTAGATATTTAATATTGATGACTCCTAATACATTATTCCAATTTCAAACATATAGATCATCGTGATTGCCGCTATTGCCACAGTCGTGTCCGCCCGCCCTCAGGACCACAAACATGGCCACGCCCTCTCGTCACAAAGCATCGTACTGCATCAGACGCACGGACAGTCGCACGACGTGCAATCATACCACCACGAGGAGGATCACCATGTATGTATTCCATTAAAATTATTAAAATTCCAGGTTACGTCAACGGTTTATTTTTGTTATTTCTGGCTTCAATGGTAGGTTCGCTCGCCACACGTAGTAGTTTCTTTGCTGATAATGATTCAATATTCGCAGGGACATCCCAAATACCACTTCGAGTACTCAGTGTCGGACCCTCACACCGGCGACCACAAGTCACAGCACGAGTCTCGCGACGGAGACGTCGTCAAAGGCCACTACTCGCTGCACGAGGCTGATGGAACTGTGCGTCTTGTCGAGTACACCGCCGACAAGCACTCAGGGTAAGGCCATTTTAAAAAAAGTTGTCTAAATTCAGGGCGTAGTACATAGTAACTATATTATTAACTTGCTATGACAGAAGTGTACAGGCTGATCCGGTAAGATATACCGGTAAGATCCGGCTTATATTTAAACGGACCATTAAATTTCGCACTACTATAATGCTGTGTCTTCGTATTTTAGATTCAACGCGGTGGTCAAGCACGAGGGACACGCGAAGCACGTCGTGCCTGAGAAGAGACATTACGAATATCATCACTGAAATGTATTTCCTGCTATACTGAAGAATACTCGTACCTATCCTCTTACTTAAATCGTGATGTGATATAAGTTTTAAGTTGTTATAATGTTAATACCTTTTTTGTTGTTGTTAATTTGGTACTTATCTAGTTGCTATCGTGTTCTTGTAGATTAATGTAAATAGACTTCAATAAATGCTTGTGTTCCAATTTTATTGCTCACAAATATTTTATATTTTATACATCCTGTACCTGTTTTCTTATCCCAACTACTTTGCCAGAATAATTCACAGAAACGTAATCCCAGATAGCTAAAGTACTTTGTTATAAAAAAGTCATTCCGAGTAACGTATAAATGTAGAGGTGTTATTATTCTAGACTCTTACAATTTAATTTACAATTAGGTACTGAGTTTTGTCAATTCTAACTTGTTTTATTGACGAAGGAATGAAATGATTCTGATTTATAGAACTCAACCCCTTGATTGTCATTCAATAGGTTGTATTGTAAATTATAATTATCAGTGGTAGGAAGCAAAGTTGTATGTTATTGATTCATTTACTCATAATAATATTTCACTTTGTATGAAATCCTGTATGATGTTGTTCACTTTGTATGATGTTGATTTAGTAAATACAATCGCACTTGAGCCATCCGTACCTAGCAACACTGCATTTTTCTAACATTTGTGCCGGGTAGACGATTGTCTTCTTATTTATCTCCTACGTTAGGTTATATGGTTCTGAGTCTCTTGCGGATCCGAGTCGTGCCAATATCTTATAATTAATAAGAAGTGCTCTTAAGGCGCATACCCGAGCCAAAATGGCATCGCTACCTATTTCCTACTGTCAAAATAGGTGGCGCTGCCGAACACGAAATTTTATAAGCGGTTTTTTAATACGTCTACGTCTCACGTAATAGTCTTTTATAGTTTAGGCAGAGATGCGGAAACAGAGTTTGGTGGTCAAAAGGGAAAATTCGTATCTCTGCCTAAGCTTTACAAAACAAAACTACATCAGAGGCATTAATTAATAAATAACTTAAAAAAGCTACAACAAAATGTACGATTGATTTTTGATAGATAAAATAGATAGCGGCGCCACTTTCACTAGCCTTAAAGATTTTTGTTATGAAGTAAGCTAAAATTATGTCCGTGTTACCAGTGTAATGTACAGTGACATAAATATATGTGTAAAAGTAGATAATTACCTAACATTACAGTAATGAGTTTATATAAGTTGAAATACATATATGTATGGAGTTTTCCAAAGTTTGATCCAAATAACATTAGTTGATAAGATACGTTTATCGCAATAACTTAAAAAATTAAGTATGATTTTAAGTCTGATATTCCTAAAAAAAAATACCTGTAGTGTAGCATTGATCAAGCCATTTTGCCGGCTTCCTATAGATTCACAATGCGCACATAAAACGCATCAGACGTCCAAGGATTTACTAATTTCAGCAAAGTTTTAATGCGTATAAATGCGTGTAATAGTTTAAGTTACGACTTTGACTTTATTCTAAATTCATGACTATAGAGGCATTTTAATTTTATCGATGTTGAGCTGGTTTTTTAATTATAAAAATTCTTAATTCATAGTCAATTAGAAATTATCGGCATAATCAAATATGGTAAGAAGTTTCTTGTATATCATTTTATCCGACTATATTCAAATATTATACATATGTAGATTTCAGTTAATAATTGTCGATATGAATAACAAAACAGTGTTATAACACAAATTTATTTAGGTAAGTATTAGTTGTGTGTTATGTGATACTGCATTCAAAAAATTAAATAGGAATCAAATTTAAAAACTTGGTAATTACGATGGCAGCGATGCCACAGACGACGCGCCGGTACAACACTTTTGTTCCAACAAGTTGTACAATCATGTCGAATTCTATTTTTATACCAACCTTTGTAAGGTAGGTATATATAGAGATACCTCAAATTATAGGTATAAAATTATCCGTTCTATGAGTATAAAGGCGACCTCAGAGGCGCAGTGGACGTAAGTCACTTGCGACGCAGGAACTCGTGGGCTCGATTCCCGTGGAGAATTTATGGATAATCACCATTGATTAATTAAAAAGGGAACATAGGTTACGTTCTCCCAACGCTTACTCTAAAATTGGCATGTGTTACAACTACACGCAAACACATACGCTCACAGTTATATTTCCAGTCCTGTGCAATACAAAGAAAAACAAATACGGAAAGACGTACCTAAGACCGAAGTGAGACCGAGACAACAATATTTCTCGCTAGTACGACCGCCCATGCCGCCGCCGGTCAGACGGTGACTGAGGTGGGAGCACACAATCATACACAATTTGAGGTTGCCACTTTCGAGAAACCAGTACCTCGTCTTCCCTTATAAATAAATCAATGATAATCACCAGATATTTGTTCCGGGTGTTCTGGATGGACTTATGGTTTATCCATTTTGAATGAAGCATGTTAGTAATCAAAGTACGACACAAATAACAAAATCTCACTTGCTTGGCGTCGAGTTTCAGATATAATTGTAAGCAATTTTTATTGAAGGGAGGATCTAAAATCGACAAGTAATGTAAATTACGTATAGAAGGACGCACCAACAAAGTGAATTTTAGGTTAAGTATGGGCGGTTAATTTACGTTTATGCTCCATTCAAAATGGATACGATATAGGTAAAATGTTGTGTTGTGTTGTATCTATATCAGTTATCTAGTGCCCATCATAAAAGCTCTGGGTCTTCGATATTGCTACTGATGCGGTGTAAAGAATTATGCATTAAAATAAGAAACTCATTCAGGTTCTACACTTATTGATCTACTTCATTAATTACTCAGTGGTTTTAAGTACGTACAATAACGATGAGTCGGTTTTAAGTAATTTTATTTCAATAGAAGACATTAGTCATAATAATTAACAAAAAATAAAAAATATTATTGGTGATGAATGTGATGTACCTATGCAGTTTTAGTTTTCATATAGATATAAAGCACAACAGCTGTGCTTCACATCCATCGGCATGAAAACTAAAACAAACAAAAAGACGTGTGGCACTCGGGGACTGCCGCGGTACAGCTATTGCAATGCCATCTAGAGGCGAGTTGCTGAACTAAAGAGACAAACGTCAAGGTTTTTTCGTTACGGAATTTCTGGATTCGGTCCCCGCGCTCAAGGCCCGCGATAGAAGCTATGCAATAGCTTAAAAACAAAAGTTACAAATCAGTGAAAAGAATGAGTCTTGATTCTTGATTTCATATTTCAATAACTTTGTGATTCAGATTTTAATAAAATGGTTACATACGTAAGCTCTAACACAAGTCAAATTTTGTACCATAAATCAATTTATGTCTAGGACATGTTTTTCTTTTTTGCCTCAACCTCAACAGCCTGTATCGGTCCACTGCTGGATGCAGGCCTCACACTGATGAACGCCTTATTGTCGTTCATCTCATGGAGCCCATATTCCCAACGCTGGGAATGCGGGTTGGGGATCGCAGTTTGGTGGAAGATTTGTTCTGCAGGGGGCGCTGCTGCTCGCTCCCCGGTGGATATCCCTTAGTTGCCTTAGAATTGGGGTGGTGCCAATTCTAAGCCGGCACCGCACAGCTTTTTTTGGCTATCTAGTTATATTATATGACAAAATTCAATTAACTTAATACTTACATTACTGCAAGGTTAGATAAGTAATTATCTACTTTTACATATTCATTTATGTCAGTGCACAAGTTACACTGCAAACAGGTTTTATTATTTTTGGTATCAATCTTGCGAAAATGCACCGGCTTACTTTACCCTACCTTTGTATAAAAGACAATATAAAATCAGGGCAAATATCAGTTAACTCATTGTGAGCACAAAGAAAAGACAGAAAACAAAATGTTCAAAGTAAGTTTGCACTTATTATATTTATCACTTAGGATTATTACTCAAAAGATAATATTGGATAAGTTAGTAAATAAATACGTTGATAAATTGGAGTAAAAAGAACAGCACTTTTGTGTAAAAAATATGTAATAGATTAATAAAAGATTTGAATAAACATACAACACCAAACAAGTCTGGACATAATATTTGTTGCTATAAGACAAGTAGAACGAATGTAACTAATACTGTCTCAGATGGTCATCAATATTTGTTATAAAACTTTCTTGCCTTTCATATATAACTATTTACTTTGATGACTCATAATCATAATACATCATTTCATTTTCAAACAAATAGATCATCCTGATTGCCGCTATTGCCACGGCCACGTCCGCCCGCCCTCAGGACCACAAACATGGCCACGCCCTCTCGTCACAAAGCATCGTTCTGCATCAGACGCACGGACAGTCGCACGACGTGCAATCATACCACCACGAGGAGGAACACCATGTATGTACTTCATTGCCACGTTTTACAGGCAGTTCCGATAGATAGATAGATAAATAATACTTTATTTCACACTTAAAACTATAATTAAGCAAGAAAAATTAAAATTAAGCGACAACTGGCGGTCATATCGTTCAAGCGTGATCTCTAGGTGAAGCAGTCTCGACATAGATGGCAACCGACATCGGTCGCAAAGTTTTAACGGTCATATTTTAAATAATTTTGATTGTTATTACAAGAATCATATTTAAAATGATTAAAAAACATTATACTTCCATAAATACAGTTAATTATCATAGAGAAAAAAGTCATATTTCTAAAATTCATATTGATTTACCATCGAAACTATTAATTTTTGTCGCAAAAGACCGTCAACTTTACGATTTCGGTGAAGGTAACTGCGAACAAATTAGATAGCCCGATAAGTTTCTAGCGATCGGTCAGTAGTCTTTATCTATTTTCTTTTGTAACCTCCTTCTATAAATAGGAACAAAGAAAATTTCCCCATGTGTATCTCTCTCAGATCGAGCGGAACTGACAAAACATGTGATTACTAGCCTTGCAGATAGGATATGTTTTTGACAAGGTACTGCCACCCGTTCCCCTCGTGCCCCTATAATTAAAGCGATCGGTACTTTACGATCTCTATCTCGGGACTGCATCCCCTGACAACCATGGATGGATAGGATCATGGGACATTACACGGGGATATGTGTGCTTCTGTAGTAAATACATACTTATCGTTAAATATAGTTACGTTCACGTCTTATATGAAGAGTTTTTGAAAATTATTTAAATCCTAGGTTTAGTCAATGGTTTCATTTACTGATTTTATATTTTCATGGTAGGTTTGCTCGCCACACGTGGTAGTTTCTTTGCTGATTATGATTCAACATTCGCAGAGTCATCCCAAATACCACTTCGAGTACTCAGTGTCGGACCCTCACACCGGCGACCACAAGTCACAGCACGAGTCTCGCGACGGAGACGTCGTCAAAGGCCACTACTCGCTGCACGAGGCTGATGGAACTGTGCGTCTTGTCGAGTACACCGCTGACAAGCACTCAGGGTAAGCTAATTATAAACATAATACGTTTTCGAACTAAAACCAAAAAAAAAAACTGCAGTTGGATGCGGCAAGCTGAAAACAACGTAGTTTTTATTGGAGACGTTTAGAGACACTGTGTAATGTACCAATGACAAAATCGGTAAAGTCGACTAGGTTAGTGTTGACTATATCAAAGCAAACGATTCTCGCAAATTAAGCAGCCAGCAGCTTTGGTGTACTGAGTGCTTAAATATTACAGCACTTCTTCTTGAAAAGTTATCGGACCTACTTGTCAGCTATTTGGCTTAGAATTTACACCACCCCATGGTGTCGAACGTACATAAGAGGCAACTAAGGGATATCCATGGGGGGCGGTCAGAAGCGCCCCCTGCAGAAGAACTCTATCACTGAACTGCTATCCCCAACCCGCATGCCCAGCGTGGGAATTATAGGCACTACCCCCCAAGAGATGAACGCTAATAACGCTCTTATCACGGGGACGCCTGCGTCCAGCAGTGGACCAATACAGGCTGTTGAGCTTTACGTTATAGTTACTTGTTAGCCGCGTAAAATTTCATGCTACTCTATATGATATTCAAATAATCTTAAAGATATTTAGGTAGAAATAAACCATGAACGCATCTCCGAGTTTATCAGTTTATTTCTCTTTTGTGAGCAAAGAGCAGACTTTTTCTTCTTTGTCTTAGTAGTATTCTACCAACCAAGCAGACTTATTAAAAGTTATATTTCAACGCCTCTCGCTAAAGAGTTATAAACTGGTATAATTCTGTGAAGACGCAAGAATGGTTTATCTCTCTGGCTATGACAGACGCGCACAGGCTAACGCCGCCGCCGCCGCTTGATCTGCTAATATAAAAAAACGGTCTCATCTCGCACTTTAATAAAACTGCATCTTCGTATTTCAGATTCAACGCGGTGGTCAAGCACGAGGGACACGCCAAGCACGTCGTGCCCGAGCAGAAACATTACGAATACCATCACTGAAAAGTACTTCCTGCGTTATCAATGAATTCTCGTACCTTCTAAACTTAAATCGTGATGTGATATAATTTTAAGCTTGTTTTTGTTGTTGTTAATTTGGTAATTAAATATTTTGTTGCTGTGTCGATATAGATTAATGTAAATAGGCTTTTTAAATAAATATGTGTGTTCAAATTGAACTGTTTACAAAAATTTAACCCTTCACTTTTCCGTATTTCCAATCCTGGAGACTTCAAATCTAGGGTAAATAAGTTCCTTCTGGAAAAGCGTGCTCCATCTAATACTACATCTTCACTTTCTTAAAGTGAGGTAGCCAAACGCTAGTCCATTACCAATAAAAAAAAACCAAATCCTTTTTGACAGATCGATTCACAGATATGAAATCCCGAGAAAAAAAAAAAAAGACGTGTGGCACTCGGGGACTGCCGCGGTAAAGCTATTGCAATGCCATCTAGAGGCGAGTTGCTGAACTAAAGAGACAAACGTCAAGGTTTTTTCGTTACGGAATTTCTGGATTCGGTCCCCGCGCTCAAGGCTTGCGATAGAAGCTATGCAATAGCTTAAAAAGTGGTTGTATCCAAAATCAAAACCCTGAATGCCCAGCCGGTCTATTTGAATAATTTAAAAAGTAATCTACAATAACCTACCTTTTGGTTTTTATCTATACTCGTATTATAATGAGGAAAAAAATTATTGTTTGTTTGTTTGCATGGAATAGGCTCCGAAACTACTGAACCGATTAAAAAATATACTTTTTAGGAACACTTACAGACAGGGCTATATTTTATCTCAGAATTCCCACAGGAAAGGAAACTATGCGGGTAAAACTGCGAGGCACTCCTAGTTCCAGATAAATTTTGTTAAAACGTGTCACACAACACGTATTGTTCACTTCAGAAGTTAAAATTAATAATGAAATGTATAAAATTACTCAATAAGCACAATTCAGACGCAGGAAAAGTTAGCCAGCTTAGAATTTACATCACCTCAACTCGTCCCGTATGTATCTTAAGAGGCGACTAAGGGATATCCGCCGGGGGTGGGCAGTATCGCCTTTTGTTGGAAAATTCTACCATTGTTATTTCTGGATATCCGATATGAGAAGATTGTGACAAAAGTGTTCTTTCGTTCCCCATTTTAATATCCACAAAACATGCAATTTTTAGTAGTAGGCATAGTTTCAAAATTGCGATTTCTCTTATACCGCATGATATAAAAAGCGTGAACATAGACAATAATCTATCATTCATAGGTGAACGGTATAAAGAAAATATCACAATGTATTTTAAGGTAAAATCAATGGATTCGGTATATTAGGTCTAATTCCCTGATCATCCAGTCTGTCCGTTTCATCTAATTCCCTGAATGTCTATTCCCCGAATACCTAACTCTCCAGATTCACCTACTGAATCCCATTTTGACGTATAGAAGTTTAAACCAATTATTTATGAATTTTTCACCTTCGTCACCACAAAAAAATATGTGGTACTCAGAAACTAGCTCAACTTACTTTAAGGCTAATTATTTTTTGTGGAATTTCCAGCATTATTTACTTGTCTATTAAACTGTAGTAATTTCAGATTCTCCTGCTAATTGCATTTGCCGGGGCCGTTGCTGCAAAACATGCGTTTTCTTCCCAGCACATTCACAAGCATGATGGCCACCACACTAAAGTAGAATTTAAGGATAAACATGGTCACCACCATTATGATTATTACGTAAGTAATTCGGCGTCTATGATGATCATCAATACATTGAGTTCTGTGATCAAAAAGTTTTACTCCCTTAAAACCTATTGTTAGCTTAGATTGGGGTAAATGATGCTGTATGAATGGTCCAGCATTATTTATGTATTTATTTTATTTAATTTTTCTCATTATGTTTTATTTTTGCACCGTAGATACCTCCTGCATGTACTCTCTAAGGACTTTGAATAATAATAATCTACACATTTATTTGTATCTCTTTGCTAGACCAATTTTTCCATGTCAGATCTTTTACGCATAGAAATGATGTGTTCTGGATGTTGTGTTTAAACTAGGTCTCATCTACCTCACATATTGACTACAGCTGATAGACTAGATTACACGGCAGGAAGCTGCCATCTTTCCTTTGTTCGTGTACCTTTGTTAGCTCTCACGACATTCACCGCCTGAGTTTAAGGGATTAAGGGAATATAAGATACATCAAAGTCCCCTCTATACCGTGTCTATTTTGAATGAAGCATAAACGTAAACAAACCGCCCATACTTAACCTAAAATGCACTTTGTTGGCGCGTCCTTTTATACGTAATTTACATTACTTGTCGATTTTAGATCCTCCCTTCAACAAAAATTGCTTACAATTATATCTGAAACTCGACGCCATGCAAGTGAGATTTTGTTATTTGTGTCGTATTTTCTTTACTAACATGCTTCATTCAAAATGGATAAACCATAGGTTCTCTTATAACTCCTATTAAATTATGGTTATTCGAGGTTATTCGATTTTAGTAGCTCAATTTTTTCCTGATATTTTCAGACTCACCCAAAGTACGAGTTCGAGTACAAAGTAAAGGATCCTCACACACACGACCACAAGATCCAGAACGAGCATCGTCACGGGGACGTTGTGAAGGGTTCCTACGCATTACACGACCACCACGCAGAGAGACACGTTCATTACCACGGCGACCACCATTCTGGGTATGAGCTCTCTACAGCCTCTATTGCTGGACGCAGGCCTCCCCCTGATAAGCGTCTTTAATGGCTGTTATTTCATGGGGGACGGGAGGGGGGGGTAATGCCCATAATCCCCGCGCTGAGCATGCGGGTTGGGGATTGCAGTTTAGTGACAGAATTGTTCGCCTCCCGGTAAATAATTGGGCGACTAAGAAATATTTACCAGGGGTATGAGCTATTATAATGTTATTCGGAGTCAGGAAGTTGGAGATGTTATTCCCCCGTGTCTGGGCCGTTGATCCTGCACCTGACCTCTCGGACGTGATAGAGGGTGTACATTTGAGAACTATGAAATCCTGCGCATTTGACTAGTCTCCGATGATACAGGCCGCCGTGGTCAAAATTTGGTTAGGAGGACACATCATCATCACATCATGTTATTTTTAACCGACTTCAAAAAAGGAGGAGGTTCTCAATTCGTCTGTATTTTTTTTTTATGTTTGTTACCTCCTAACATTTGACTGGGTGGTCCGATTTGCATGATTCTTTTTTTATATGAAAGTTTGTGCTTCCCGTGTGGTTCCATTTTAATTTTGTTCAGTTCTGACAATGGGATCCATGAAAATTCATGAAAAAACTGTAAAAATTTAAATTATAGTTTTTTAAAACAAAATTAATTATAGAGGATTCTAAAGATTATAAATTATCAGTTTAGCGACCGAATTCTCAAATGCATCTCAGTTGATAGGCAGGCACGTATTAAGTGACTATTATTTGACAGATTTTTATTGAAATCTGTCACCATAATCATGACTTAAACGTCCTTATATTGTAGTTGCGTTTGTGTATTCAAGGATTATTATTTAAATACTAATTTAGTGGTGCAGTAGGACCTTATTGTTTTTGGCGAACTAGTATGATATTTGATTTTTTTGATCTGACAGCTGAAGTAGGTATCATAATTATTTGAGTACTTTCAAGGCGTACCTAATAGATTACATAGGACCACATATATTTATGCAATTATAATGGATGGTATCTTTTTTTTCAGATTCCATGCTAACTTCAAGCACAGCACTCACCATGTTTACAAGCACTAAATTGTTACCTCTTTTGTTATTATATTGTTATGGCGATTTACGTTAGTTATTGAAATTGTTACTGATGCTTTTAATAAAAAAATATTGTATGAAAATCATTTTATTTCTTTCGTAGCCGTTTTTATGGAGGACTAGCTGCGCCCCACGGCTTCGCACGCGTTGTTCCTATGGAAACATTAAAAGGTGATTTTCATCCCACGGGAACAGATTTATGGGATAAAAAGTAGCTTATGTTTTATTCCAAAATTAGAATTACCTGTATGCAAAATTTCAGCCAGATCCGTTCAGTAGTTTTGGCGTGAAAAAGTAACAAACATCCATCCATACATCCATACAAACTTTCGCCTTTATAATATTAGTGTGATGCGCCCAGGTTTATTCTTATCAGACTATATTGGTCTACTACTAGACTCGGGCCTCCTTCTGATAAGCGCCTTATTGGCTTATCTCATGGGGGGTAATACCCATAATCCTCACGCTGGGCATGCGGGTTGGGGATACCAGTATGATGATAAAATAGTTCTGCAGGAGGCGCTGCTGCCCGTCCCCTGTGGATATCCCTAAGTCGCCTCTTACAGCACCCGCGGGAAGAATTGGAGTGCACATTCTAAGCTTGTACCACACGGTCATTACCTTAGAGGATAAAGACATACTCGTATAATGAGATATAAAAAACCTAATACGTAAATTATCTTTATTGACAAAGAAAATTATAAGACTAAGAAAATGATAGGAATTAACTTGTGAAGTCAGTATTTACAATTGAAAAATTGAGTTAACAGCAGACAATCTAATAAGTAAATTAGTGAGATTCTAAAACTTGCGACCTCTCGTCGTCGGCGTCGTCATCTTCGTCACTCTCAGGCTCTTGATGTCTAGTCTTAACTTCCTTAAATGGAAACGGATTAATCCGTTGGAAAAAGTGAGGAGCCGTAAAGGTAGGTGCTACGTTTGGGTTGCATGTTATTGGCGTCATTTCTGCCTTATCTGGAACATATTTACGATGTTGATGAAATTTTAGCAATGGAGTGCTTTGCTTCTTATTCTTTCTTAAATCTGAGCCATAACCCTGTTTGTAAGATTTGTGGGAATTTTCCCAGTATGAAACCCCTTCTTTACTGTGAGAGGCATCGTCTAGTTGGTAGGCTTTTTTAGGTTGATATTTGAAGAATTTCGGTGAAATGCGATACGGGCTTTCCAACATCTTATTAATTTTTTGTATTCGTTCCCTGTGGTAATCTTTCAACTTGCTTGGGACATACCGATATCGTGTAGGACCTTTTACTTCGATCAAATTGTGAAATCTGAAACATGATTAAAATTCAGATCTATTTGTAATCTATACTAATATAATAAAGAGGATAGATTTTATTGTTTGTTTATTTGTACCTATTGAATAGGCTCCGAAACTACTATCCGATTTAAAATTATTTCATCATTAAAAAGCTCACTTTTCAGGGAGCGACATAGGCTATTAAATATATTTAATCCCGGAATTGCTACACTACTTAGAAAGATATTTTAGTATACATAGAATAACATCCATCTGGAGATCACACAAACATTTGCCCCGAGACGTGAATTGTACCCGCAACCTCCTGCGTTGCAAACAAGCTTTCGCCTACCACGCCACAGAGGTCTCGTCCCATTGATAAAACTTCCTAGAACATAATGTCGGTTGCAATACTAAACAGTCTATACTATGTCCTATTTTTTTTGTATAGGTCAGGGTTTTTTGTTTTACCAGTGATAATTCTTACCCAGGGAAGCTAAGTAATTTAAAGCTTCGAGGTTGTTCTTCAGTATATTTCAGTCCGTAATCAGGTGTGCTCCTTATTAAGTTCATGACCTCAGAGAAAAGCGACTTGTGGTGTGTATTCTGATGACTGATATGATGGTTGTTGCCGAAAAAATTATTAAAAACTCCGAATTGACGAGCCTGAGGAAAAAAAGCGGTTAAAAATAATTTTGTATCTTTACAAAATTATTTGAAATGTTTAATAAATAAAATTAATAAAAAAAAAATCATTTTTTCAGACCTCTAGTTAATCCACATTAGAATACAAAAATACAATTTTTAAAATTAAATAAAATAACTTGGTAAATACGCAATCAAATTAAAGTAAATAAATCTAGCAATCAATCTGACACTGTGACCTTCGGCCTAGACAGATCAGACAGACAGAGCCACCAGGGATGATACCGATTTCAGCATCATCATCCAGTGGCCCATGATACTGGAGCGGAGGTTCTCCGGGTACTTCCATCCATCCATCCACAGCCTGTATCGGTCCACTGCTGGACACAGGCCTCCCCCTCCTAAACGCCTTATTGGCGTTTAACTCATGGGGGTGGGAGTGCCCATAATCCCCACGCTGGGCATGCGGGTTGGGGATCGCAGTTTGGTGGAAGATTTGTTCTGCAGGAGGCGCTGCTGCCCGCCCCCCCAGAAGATATCCCTTAGTCGCCTCTTACGACACCCACGGGAAGAATTGGGGTGGTGCAAATTCTAAGCCACCGGCACCTCCGGGTACTTGCTTGCGCATAATTACGATTTTGCAAGTTCGATTCGCTCACAAAGGTTTCGTATATGACAATGATACCTCCATGGGTTTTTTTTTACTTTCTGAGGAAAACTTGCGCTCCTGTTCTCCACAAAACGCCTCTTTTGGCATATCTACCCACCTGGTTAACCATCCCTACAGGGTGGCCTATAGCTATAAGTGTAACCGTCTATTATATAGTTTGTGGGGCAGACGGTAATCAATCCACGTGAAATAGGAGTATCGAATATTAGTAATCAGTTTCCCATTTCTACGGATTTTTATAATTTCTTAAATATTCATTGGCTTAGTAAAATACATAATTTACATAAACTAAAGGAGCGAACCGGGTTTGATTGCCAAATGAAACCTAAATTTAAGTACTCACGGGATCCTCAATTCCCCATGGTAAATATCTCGAATTCCATAAAATTCTTCATATAGCTGTGCCTTGAATTTGATTCTCAAAAATTATGAATAACGATTGAAAAATAACAATAAAAAAAACAGGAGAGTGCACTGTTTTGCACATAATTAGGTCTTGATCTCAGGAACCAATGCGGTCTTTTGAAATGACTAAGTTTTGATAAGTAAGTTATTTCTTATTATTTTGTTCCTTTGACCAGTTTCTTCATAAGTTGTGAAGTTTCCTTCATAATAAGCTAAAACTTGAAAGACGCCGTTCCAAAAACGTCGGCTCCATCCCGCTCCTATGAACGCATAATCCTATGACTATCCTTTTCATAAAATAGCTTGCACTCTCTGAATGTAGCATGTCGTGCTACTTTAAGAATACCTTCTTGGTTCTACTGGCATAGCTTATGACAACAGCTAATACTCACTTTTCGACTATTCTCCTGTCCAATGGAATTATTTGGTTGATAAGAGATATCATGCATCACGTCCCTCTTTTTCATAAGTTTGCCTTCACAAGTTATTTGAAGCATTAGAACGAGTGTAAGAACCTGTGATGATGTAAACACGTTATAATGAGAACAAATAGGTACCTACCTACCCAAATAAGAATTGACTGTAACATAAATAAAAGGTGTCGAAGATTTTCCCCTAATCATTTATTTTTCTAATCGCGGCTCTCAATAAAAAATATCTAATTGGATTAAAGTACTAAAACAAATAAAAATTCCCAATGAAATAATGTCCTAAGGTGCCAAGTTTCTGAGTTATTGATTTGCCAATGAATAATATAACTATATGTTCTCTTCTTATGTGAATATCTCAAAGACCTGATGCTTTGGGAAAGATAAGGAACACTTGTTATTTGTTTTAGTGCCTTATACCCATATATTATGACTTTTATTATGCGCGGCGATTTCGTACAAAAAATGAATGGCGACCCGATGTTAAGCCCAAATTCAACATGGTGAAATATTTTTGGAAGGGCTCGCAGTTATTAGGACTTAGCATCAATAGGCATGTATTAAGCCTATTTCTGAATTCAAATTTTAGTGCGGTGCGGTTTAGATTTGTGACAGACTGGAATATTTGTATTATATTCAATTGCTTAGGTTTTGTGAATACATTAAAATAAGGTTTTAGCAGTTGCACAATTAAAACTTACCTTATGAATCATTTTTATGACTCTCAAATTTATATATTGCAGATCCTGGCTAAAAATATGTTTTATTGAGAAAAATAACTTTTTTACTGGTATCAGAATGGAGTACGTGCTTCGATAACGATAGCCACTTGTGTTATGGTTAAGATTGAGGGTCGTGTGCCACGCACGGTCCTCTCTGGGCAAGGAACAAACAATAAGCGTATTGTTTCTATTAGAAACTGATATCTATTCATATTTACCAATAACGTGACGACCGTGACGACCTAAGTTATGATGTCTATTGTTATTACCATAGAACTTATTGAAAAGTTAACTAGGCGCGAAAATATCGTTGTTTTTATATTTTTGTAGTATTTATTTACTATCAACCCCAGTTGGGCAAAACCTCACTTATAGTTAGTTTAACTTTAT
Organism: Eupithecia tripunctaria; assembly: GCA_955876795.1. Lineage (NCBI taxonomy): Eukaryota > Metazoa > Arthropoda > Insecta > Lepidoptera > Geometridae > Eupithecia > Eupithecia tripunctaria. The sequence continues at coordinate 12,080,572 of OY041604.1, forward strand.
TAAACAACTTTGAAGAATATTAGGTTCATTATGCAATATGTATTTTTTGACAAAATAAACACGAGACAAACGATTAAATATTATATTTTCAGCCTTATCTTAAAATAGTACCTTAAAATTACATTAAGTCAATAACTTCAACACTATCACCATCTTCGTCGCTTTCAATATGAGTGGCATCATAGAAAGATACTGGATCAAAATTAGGAGCACTCTCAATATGTGGCACCGATTCCATGTTCGCAACGTGATGATCAAAAGCATTAAAGCCAGGGGCGTAGTCATAATTAGGACCTTCATCAAAATTTGGGACACGATCAAAATCTGGAGCATTGTACTCTGAATTGAAAGGAACTTTTTGTATTCGAGGGAGTTTTTCATGCGGCAGCTGATGAGGTCTAACTTTTAATTTATCATCATGGGCGTAATCTTGTTTGTGGGATTTGTGGTGTTTTTTGTGTTTCTTCGGAATCACATGCTTAGCCTTGCCTTCATGTTCGACTGATGCGTGGAATCTGTAACATAGTATATATTCCTAATTAAGTTTACTGGAATTCATATTATTTAACATTGTGAAACTACAATTGCGAAAACGGACTAAACCAACATTTCATCACCATCAATAACCTTCTTCTTCTCAAACTTCTTAGACTTAATTTTTTTGCCACTCCTAAGGTCCTGCGCGGTACCTATAACAACTTCGCCCAACAAGGTTCGCGATGTCATCCATCGATGACGCAAAACTCACTTACAGATTTATAAATTTTTGAGTAGGTATCCATGCTCGCCTCTACCACTTCAGGTCCCTAGGTTAACGCTAATCCAGTTCTTACCCAGTATGTTTATCAGCAGTGTACTTTACGACCCTGAGTCTACCATCAGCTTCGTGGAATGTGTAGGAACCTTTGACAACGTCACCATGTCTAGTCTCATGATGCGACTTCTCGTCGCCCGTATGCTTGTCTTTCACTTTGTACTCGTATTTGTACTTTGGATGAGCCTGCAAAATTAAATATAAAGAATGTATTTTAGAAGTCATAACGAAAATACATTTGCTCCTCTCATGCTCATTATTAGACCCAGTTATTTGCACTAACGCGCTAAATGTGTATTCTTCAGGCCTTTAGCAAATAAGAGTTTAAACAAAGAGATTTATCTTATTGAATGTAACCATCAATAATTATATCCTTTCCTCTATGTAGAGGTAATTTGTTAAAGGCATCTGTTGCACCTGGTGTTAATATGGCATGGGCAGGTCACAGATGGAATCGTTAACATCCCTCCGAGACTAAAAATCATGATTTCTCTAAATTTTTATATTTTTTTCTCTTTATTTTTGTATGCGAAGCCCTGTTTTTTTGTCAATGTCTTATCAAATGGACATAAATGAAATCAATGTCCAAGTGAAAGAGACTATAGTCGTTTTCAAAAATCTCTTTGAAGTTATAAAGCGTTTTGTCAAATAAAAGATTTCTTAATTCTGAATTAAACCTATGTTCATTTTTTATCAGTTTCAAAACCAAATAGTTACACTAGCTACTTACATAAAAGTCATGATGATGTTTTTTCCCGTGCTTGTAGTAAACTGGAACGTGTTTACCGTGATGCATTGAGATGTGCTGTGACGAGTAGCCGTGACCATGGCCTTCGTGCGCCAGCGCAGCGAAGAACGCTAGAGTGATGACCTGCGATTATAGGGGAACGACCTTTGTGAATGAAACTAAAAGTGTAACTGTATATTCGTTGAGCGAAATTTATTGTTGGAGGTCATTTGATTTGCTTATTTTTATCAGATAAGGATTCACCACACTAATATTATAAATGCGAAAGTTTGGATTCACATCAAAACGACTGATTGGATCGGAATGAAATTTTGCATATAGGTAATTTCTTATCCTGGAATCAAACATAGGCTACTTATCCCATAAATCAGTTCCCAATGGATAGAAAACGATAACTCGTGCAAAGCCGCGGGCAGAAACTGATATTAAATATTTTGAATTGGTTTTTTTGCGTGTTGATAAATTTAACTCACCTTGAAAATCATTGTTTCTTTAAAAATACTACTACACTTGCTTTTCTAACGACTGTTGATAGTCTGATTGATATGAAATCCGATATTTATTAGATTTTATACAAATGCTTAGGAAATATTTTCGCAAGATTAAACTAGAGTTTTGCATGTGGGAACATATTAATTTGTGCTCTATGGATTTGGTGAAAGCCATAAAAGTACTATTCGGTACCTACTACCTACACAGTTCTTAACATTAAGAAAACCTTTTTTTTAATCCCTTTTTGTAATAGTTCAAAATCCACTTAAGTATACCTTTTTCACGGTCTTATGTCTGTGTACACTATAAACTTTACCATCTTCATCTTGTCGTATAAGAGTACCAATCTATTTAAAAAAAATCGTATTTTGATGTGTATATTATTGTTATTGTATTGAAAATTCCATATATTTTTGTTGCACCCTGTAGGTATTATACTTGCAAGAAAGGGGAAGGACAACCTTTTAAAAGGGTCTTGTGCCTTCAATATAATTGTTCAGATTAACATCATTATTCTAGTAAGCACGAGTATATTTTATGTTAGTACAACGGTGGCGTTAGCTGACCCCCTTGTTACGTTTAAAGTCGATTCCTATGATTATAGATTCGATTTGTTAGTAGAAGAGTATTTTGGTGAAATGAAGATGGCAAGCCATATTTTATATAAAGACTCGCGCCCCGCGGCTTCGCACGCGTTGAAACTACAAACTGAACTATTGATAACGAACAAACTGATTTATGGGATAAAAAATTACCTATGAGTTATTCCAGGCCTAGAAATAACTGTATGCAAAATTGCCTGTAGTAACCATACATAGGTCTAAATACCAGTAGACTCATTCTGTAAAAATCTAGACTTCGAACTAGAATTCACTCAAGTGACCGAACTCACTTCGAACGCAAAATCACTTTACCTTGAAATGGTATTCTGTGTAGGTATATTTAAATGAACAAGTGAAGTGAAGCAAGTATCGAAATGAGTTAGGGATTGTACCTACGCGTATAAGCTATAATGGACAAATGGATTTATCTTTTTTTGGGTTTTATACAATAAAACGAAAGAAAATTAAAGTATTTCGTAATATTATGTCAATAAAAAGTCGAAGTCTACAAATGTCAAAATCTCACTTAACTTAGTTCATTTCATTAGCACGCTCGTCACTGAGGCGCTACAAGCATTATCGAGTTTTACAGAATACAAAACTAATATCTCACCGCGGATTCAGCTGAGTGAGGTTCGAAATGAGTTTATAGAATGAGCCTACAGGTTTGAAACCTCTCTCGGAATCAAACCCTACAGTAATAAAATAATTTCAGATATTACCGTTTTTAAATAGTAGCTAACAACGCTATCTATTATACGAAATTAGAACCTTAATCTTCAGTGCTTTCAGTCGTCATGACAACATCATCAACAACTGACACTTTTTGGACGTTATTACGTCGCCACCACAGCACACTCACAATAAATTTAAATACGTTCCTAGTCTCTATTGCGATAACAATAGCACAATAATTATTATAAGCTTTTATTAGTAGTTCTTAGAATGCAAAGAATTAGCAGAGATATTGTGCATCTACATCATTATCATCAGCCTGTATTAGTCCACGTCCTGTCCACGGCTGGACATAGGTCTCTCCTAATGTGCGCCATAGCGGCTGTCTTCAGCTTGACGCATCACACCTGGTCGACAATACGTTTGCCGAGTCGCGGTCTTCACTCAAGAACTCGTTTACCCCAATGGTTGTCGGTTGTTCGCGAGATATGGCCGGCCCACTGCCACTTCAGCTTGCTTATTTTTTGAGCTATGTCGAAAACTTTGGTTCTCTGTCGGATGATTCTATACGAACCCTCTCCTTCAGAGAGACTCCTCTATGACGTCGTACGTCTACATGCAATCCTAAATCATTTTAATTTAGGGATATAAATTGTGTGCCTTCAGCCTTATTGATAGCAAAAATAAGGTAGAGTTCGAATTTATTGCTCACCTTTTTGTTCATAATTTAGGCGAAACTTTACAAAGAGTTTAACGTGTTGCTATTAGATTAATATTAGAAAAATATCCATGTTATGGCTCTTAAATCAGCTTCTTTAAAATTATATTTTGTAAATCTCAAAATGACTACATAGCTTCTTACTTTTAAAACCCGTGAAGAGATTTCTTTTACGGTGTCTTTACCTATACGTTTTCATGATGATACACAGCTGTTTGCTCATAAAGCTCTTAAAGGCGAACAGAACAACTGGTGAAAAAGAGTCTTCTTGCTAATTCACAAATTATGTTCGCAAGTAGGTAGTACCAGTACAAAATAGTAAGAAATAAGAAAAATATATAAAAAAAGATATTTTACTTTGACCTGTATTTTAGGTACACAGGGGGACCAATTCAATAATTAGACTTGGAAGTTCATGAAATTATTAACGCACTAGAATTTATTTAACTTTTCTTTGTTGTTGATAATATTGGTTACTGATAACTAGCTGCGCCCCACGGCTTCGCCCGCTAGAAAATTTTTGTTTCCATCTTTGTAATTTTTTCCTTTCATAAGAACCTGCTCCTTACAATAACAAACTTTTTAAACATAAATTAAAACAATTATTAATTCATCTCTCTATCTATCTAGATATATCTCCCTATCAATTAATAAATGTCATATGGGTACTAGATAACTAATATACATAATACAATTATTATGTGTATCAGTTATCTAGTACCCATAACAGAGCCAAGCTCTGCTTAGCTTGGGGCTAGATAATGCTGTGTGAATTGTCCAGCATTATTTATTTTTGTATTTATCTTATGGACACATTCTATATTATTCTTTGATTATTAATAACTAATTTAGATATTGACATTGTATTGATTTGAACACTGTATTTATTAGAAGATTGTATTACATGCACTTACTGTGACATAGCATGCTTTAAAGCTTATCATGGTTGTGCTCATTCGACTTTAATCTAACATTTCTGTTACCCATGTTTCGCAAAATAAATGAATTTGATTTGATTGGATTTGCGATACGGCGTCGATAATTCCGAAATAGTTGAGGTGCCTATTATCTACCCACTCAATTTATTAAATTATATGAAAGAGTTGAAATCAAATTAAGATTTAATAATTAAATTTAGAGCAATATGCAGATTAAAATGCCTCAAGTGAAATTAAGTAAGTTGTTCATAGAACAACTTTGACCCGTTGGCCTTGTCTTAGCCGAAATTCGATCACTATAAAAAGCTCTTATTACTTGACCAATGTATTAGTGTGAATCAATAATCATACAAACATGTTCTCCAAAGTAAGTTCTAAATAAATTATTAAATCAAGTCTGTATGAAAGAAATTGTGATTCAGAACTCAATAGTGTTATAAATATTATTCCATTCCTTAGAGACTCATCCAAGTGATTTGACCAGTTTTGTAGTAATTAATAAATCATACATCGTTTGATTAGGTATGAGCGAAATACTACCGCAAAGAATCTCGTCATAAATTTCATCCAGAACAATATCGAGCCTGGAGCTGCAGAATCTATTGGATATTTATTATTTTGTTTGTTGCCCTTTCTTTTCCTGAAAAACGGCTTTTATGGTTATGTTTTATGGTCCCTTTGTTATCATTTTGGTCGATAATTTAAATAAATTATTTTTTAAATTATTTTTAAACAGAGCTTGTAAATAGATCGTTCGGAAAATATAATATCGTCAGAAGTCACGATTCATAAAAATATAGAAGAAAGATCTTTCGAACTGAGCATCCATTATTTTGATCAATTTTTTGTCTATTATTTTCTAACTCCATTATTTTCTCTACAGGTTCTTGCTCTGAGCGCAGTCCTTGCGGTTTCATCCGCTGGTCTATTGCCCCAAGCTCACTACTCCTCTGCGGCCGCAGTCTCCTCCCAAAGTATCGTCCGTCACGATGAGGGTCATGGACAACAGCTGATTGCTGCCCCCCTGGCCAAGATCGCTGTAGCTGCCCCGGCTTACCACGCTGCCCCTGCCTACCACGCTGCTCCGGCCTACCACGCCGCTCCTGCCCACTACTCTTCAGCTGCTGCTGTCTCATCCCAGAACATCGTCCGTCACGATGAGGGCCATGGACAGAAACTGATCGCTGCTGCCCCTCTCCACTACGCCGCCCCTGCCCCCGTCCACTATGCAGCTGCCCCTGCCCCCGTCCACTACGCAGCTGCCCCTGCCCATTACGCTGCAGCCCCCGCTCACTACGCTCCCGCTCCCGTGTACCACGCTGCTCCCATCGCTAAGGTTATCGCTCCCGCTCACAAGCTGATCGCTCATGCTGAGGAATACGTAAGTATAGATTTTAAATATGTTACTGATCAGTTTGCTAAAGGTTTTAAAATGTGCGTTTATATTGAAGAATAGTGAAAGAAACTAAAACGTGTCAATTACGTTGAATCGCATATGCTTTCCTCCTTAGCGCAAGTCAGCATATCAGTCATTCATATCGTGTGGTCATAAACAAACCCTATTTTTGTTTAATATGATACGGTCAACTCACTGATGTAATAGTGTTACCCAATAGGTACCTTAACGAAGTACGATGCTGTAATAAACACAAACAATGGATGATAAAGCAAATTAACAATTGATTGTTGTTGCAGGCTCACCCCAAATACGACTTCTCTTACTCCGTTGCTGATGGCCACACCGGCGACAACAAGTCCCAGCAAGAGTCCCGCGACGGCGACGCCGTCCACGGCCAGTACTCTCTCCAGGAAGCCGACGGCTCCATCCGCACCGTGCAGTACACCGCTGACGACCACCACGGCTTCAACGCTGTCGTCTCCAACTCCGCACCCCAGCATCATGCCAGTCATGCTCTTCTGGCACATCATTAAGGCCCTTATTTAGTACAGTTTGGTAGTAGTTAAGGATTATTTATTAAATATACCAAGCAAATCATAGTTTGTATATTTTATTTGCCTAGTTACCTACCAATTTTAAGATGGATAAAGTTAGATACAACATTCATAATATTGTTAAGTGCTCACTGGGACGCCACGACGCGACTTTGTCGGTCGTCACTGACACGTATCCAAACTATTGTATAGCGTGAAGGGCCCTTCATTGAGGAATCAACCCCATCCACACCCACAGAAAAGCTGAAACGAAGCTGTCAGTCACCTAAAGTCCTGCTCCGATACTTCAAGGAGCTGGGCTGGTTAGGGCCTGCTTAGGCAGGGGGATAATGCACAATACACTCCTATGCGAGACGTCCGTGCAGATCTTAGTTCCCCCACTTAGAATTAGAATTAGAATTAAAAGGGCCCTTAGGCTCCAAATCAAAGAAGTTGATAAGGTAAACAAAGAAATTGAAATTTACATAATAGACACATTAGAACTTGTGTTTGCAAGTGAAAAAAATGAGCTTACTCTGTAGTTAGCTCATTTTTTCTCATTTTTTTCACTGCAGGTAGTTCAACTGGTCCATATTAAAAAACTAATCGGACTTAAATTTCATCCACCATGTGCAGCCTATGCTAGTCCACCGCTGGACATAAGCTTTCCATAATAACCATGGAGACTTTAAATACTATTTACTGTTCTATAATAATTTATATTATATTAATAATTTATATTATATTATAGTTTTGCTTCCTTTGCGGTTAGATGATGTTGTTCGGATAGTCAAGCATTATAATTTTTTAGATTCCGTACCTCAAAAGGCAAAAAAGAACTCGTGTAGGTACATTTTCTCGTCTGTTTGTCTGTCCGTCCGTACGTCTATCAATCCTATTGGCTCAGGGACGTGTGGGGGCTTGTAATTAATATCAAGTCCGTTACCCCTTTGAGCCGTCATATAAATAAGATTTCTCAGTAAACACATTCAAAAGTTACAGCCGTTTATATCTGAAAAAATTCCATGTTGAAATTTTGTGCATTGCACACAAAACTTATAAGGTTACAAGCATTTCAATTCAGAAAACGAAGACATATATAAGACATATTTAAATTTTATTACATATAAGACATATTTCAATTCAGAAAACGAAGTATACAAGCATTTCAATTCAAAAAACGAAGTTTCCATCAACGTCTATCTGTTTGTCCGCTGATTGTTTTTACTACGCAACGGATTATAATATGATTTTCAATGGATATTTTTCTGAACGGCGGCATGTATAGGTATGTATAAGGTACCCACACAACGCACCTGATAAAACTTGGTCGCTATAAATCAATAAACGCGGTTCTCCCATTCACATTCATTCCAGTTCAGTAAAATAAACAAAACATTCATATGGTTTCATAACTTCGGTATTGTTTGAGAAACTAGTCACCACATTAATTATTAAGTTACTTAGTTATTTAGGCAACGTCTGCGTAAATAACCTGAGTTATGCTGATGACATGGTGTAGTGGTACGCTAGTGACCCTTGACTTATCTTCATAACCCATAAACAAAATTTTAAAAGGCAACGATTTTTTTTTGTTTTTAAAGCGGTTTCTACGTCTGCAAGTCATTAAAATTCATCTCACACCGATGGATAAACGTAGCCATAAAAAAATAGGCAACACTTCAAAACAATAAACTCTCCCAGCAAAATATCGATTCTAAATAGGCTTTTTTGTTGAATAAGAAGGAATTCGGTCTCCACACGTGCAGTTTTAGACAAAAGTGGAACCATGGCTATTCAAATACACTTAAGCGCAAAGCAATAAAGTATATTTTTTATTGCTTTGTTTTCTTTTAACTCGGTGCGTCGAGGTTTCTAAGCGTCGCACATGGTCAACGATAAGTATTGTTGCTATTAAAGTTTTAGTTTTAATGAATGGTAATTTATATGGAATGCCTAGTATTAAGGCCTGATCAGAAATGCATGTATCATTATTCATTCTCGTTGGAGACGTCACAGCGAAAATGAATAAACTAATTAAGATCTCTCATCTGTATTACTGAATTAACATGCCATACAATTGGCGATATTGAAGGTTAATTGTCACAAAAAGACAATGGTAATGACTCTCTATGTTGTTATAAGTTAAAACTAATGTTTCTTTTATTTTCATTATTTTAAGAGAGACGGACTTTGCGACGTGTAACGACATCTCGCGAACAGACGTCGAATCATTCGAAAAGGGAGTGACAATTACGCCCCCATAAGGTCCCGAAAGCTGATGGCGAACCAATAGAGACGCGGCACGATAGCGTGTTTCTTGGAATTTCTAACATGCGTCCACGCCGAAGGGAAGGTAGCAGGGGAAACGTAAATAGGCTCGCAGCAAGGAGCTCGGGATAGTCGGCACAATATTTTAGCGAGATACAAAGGTCACAATGGCTGAGCGCCATTGTTACCTTTTAGTTTGGTTAAAGAAGTACTTTTAAAATTAGAGTTAGAATCTGTGGTGAACGTGCGTTCCTGTTTCGAGTATAAAAGCTAAGTTTGATATATAATTGTTGTATACATACGATTGATGTTGGTGACTCTAATATATAGCATACTGAGAGCCCGAGAGGCCCATTTGGATAACATAATCAGAACTCACTGTTACTGAAATCAATCGTGTTATTTACTGTTCATTATTGTGCTCTCCACAGAGAAATCCCGCCCATCTTTGAGGCCATTTCCCCGTAAAACTCTACTGAGTTCATAGAGCGACTGTGTTTCGCAATTTACATAACTATTCTCTGATTGATTCTGGGTACAAGGTTAGTGTAAGCCTTCAGCTTTCAATAGCCTTGGAGGCGCTGTTATTGAGACAGAACGGGTCGCCTATTAACTTAAAACCTTGGTTTCGTGCTTACACAGCTACGTAACAAAGCTCTAAGTTACAGCACCAGGGTGGCGGAATCAATCAAAACCTATAATTGTTTAATAGTCTTATTGTAATGTTTCCTTGTGCATCCTAGGATTAAGTTCTGTCTATTTTATTGCCCATTTACTGTATTTGTGTGTGTGTGTTATATGTATTAAACAATACTAAATTCCTGTCAATCAGCTTGTTTACATTTCATATTAATTTGCCCTACAAGTTAGAGATTTCGTAAAGCTTACGCTACTCAATTAAAGTCTAGGTTAATTTAAAGCCTTAATCGAAAGACAGATCACTATTAAGGAAAAATAAGCCTTCCTCACAGCCAAGTCACTCAGAGTTACAGAGATGGATTGATATTTGTTCGAATACTTACTTACTACGTCAATAAGAGCATTATCTATACTAAAATTGATTTGGTCTATTCTAGTAGAATGTAACACATGCGTAGCCCACATAGCGGTGCGTATGTAGCAGCAGGAGGCCTCCTCATAATTAAAAATATAAATCCACATACACATCATATTGATGTAAGGCTGCCCTCTGGTAAAGTCCATAAATCGAGAGACACAGGCATATCGAACGAATTAAGAACCAATCAAAAGGCCATTAATCTACCTGAGGCTCAGCTTAATTGACTGGGGCCTTCCTTTTACATGGGTAAGAACTGTGCCGCACAACTTAAAACACACTGCTCTATACGGTATCAATCCATAAACTGTACGTGTCTAAAAGTTCAATAAGGTCATTGATATAAGCTCTCAACAAATAGATGAGCTGTACATGCTATTAATAAATTTAATCTGGTGTTCCTACAAGCACATAGGCCCGGGTCCGTTACATTTGGTGCTCGTGAGCAAGGATCTAGTGAAGTGCGAAGCGGTAGCCTCGCTGCTAGATAGAATCTGGTGAATTAAAAACATAAAAACACAACGTAGACTTTAATTTTGACGATCACAAACCCAGATTCATTTTATCAACTTATGATAAATTGTTGCAAGCATAATAATATGCTATATTTAGCTAAAAGGCAAATAAATAGCTTGCCGCTAAACCAGTTGATGACCATTAAAAGAAAATGAAAAATAATAAATTTTGACGATTGTAAACCCAAATTTATTTTAACAATTAACGATCATTTGTCGCAAGCATAATAATATGCTATGTTTAGCTAAAAGGCAAATAAATAGCTTGCCGCTAAACCAATTGATGGCCATTATGCATAAAAAAAATATCAGACCTAATTTTATGACCAAAGACTTTATATTGAAGCGATGGCGGCGTGTTATTTTATTTGTTGGGCAAAATAATAACACAGTTATTCAAAATAACGAAACCAAGTACGAAACAGAAATTTAGTACTTGTCGATACATTTAAGGCTTACAGTGCATGATGGTTGTGGTGTCATTTTAACGTGTCAAGCAGATGTAAAACAAAGTTGCGCTACAAAGAACTATATTTTGATAAACGACTTTTCTAGATCTCGAAAAGATAAAAGTGAAATACATAAATACACACCGTTATAACAGAGAAAATAGAAATTACAATATCAAACGTAATTTTACGTCAGGATTTAAGAAAAAATATATTATTAAGAATCCGACCTGCCGTGTCAATCAATTGCATTTGATTCAAAAAATAAAATAAACTGCCACGAGCAATAAAATTATAAGATGCCAATTAAATGTTTAAATAGACAAAAGCACAAGGTACATAAAAGGATTTGTATAATCTGCCTCGAATCATAATCACAGTTAATAATAAACTTGCGCTAGCGAAAATATTAATAAACCTAGAACCTATATCTAGTATCAATCGAGCACGGTTCAGCTTAAACAAGCAGTGGTCATGAAAATATTGCCTTAATTGAGAGTGGTTACAACTGTATGAAACAAATCCTAACAGTGATGATAATGGTTTTTAAGGATAAAATCCTAGATACTCGAAATAAAATAGGTCATAAACGGTACGAATGAAAGAAAAGCTCAGTTGTTTAGAAATGGTTCACGAAACTGATTTGTGGGATAACTTCCTTAAGGTTTTATACAAAACCGATAGTTTACGCCAGGTGTTAGTAGAGCAATATATTCAGGTAGGTACACATTAGTTACGAAAAGGAATGTCGACATTGCAAAACAATAGTTTGGTAATCCCTCTCATACCTGGAAGGGCACAACGTACAATGCAATACAATACAAATATTCTTCATTGCACACCAGTAATCAAGAAATACGGAAAACAAAAACAAATATCGATAATGTACAATAGGCAACCTTATCGCTCAAAGTGATGGTGGCGTGTATACATAAATAATATAAATAATATAGTCACAGAATGTATAAAATAATACATCAAAAATAAATACGTGAAGGCATAAAACTACGGTATAAAGCTGAGGAAATGTTCATTGAACGTACTACGCTGTAAAAATAAAAAAAATAAAAATACACAAAATGATAATATTTAACAGCCTAGACTCCTCCTATACATATGTATATAATTTAAAGTAAATATAATTATAAATAATACTTTATTGTCTAGTACTCTTTAAATCTAGGCTAGGCTAGATTATTTGGAATTGGACTGAGATGGTGTGACACAGTGAGTGGCCTATCCGAGAGACTGAATGCGACGGGTTCGACTCCCAACACTCGGCTAGTGGCTGAATTAACATTATTGATGATGAAGGCCCTTTTAATACATAATAAAGCGGGTTAGACTCCCAACATTCCGTTAAGTTGTAAGTGTAGCTGCTAAGTTAAATTAATAATTATAATTTATATTGGTCAGCCTCAGACCCCTCATTTGATTAAAAGACTATAAAAAATGGATAACTTTTGTAAAAAGAAGGTATGGTTCGACTCCTACCATATTACAAAAGGCTGTAGTATTCTGCCTACTAGATAAGTGATTTTATGAAGGCTTAATTAAGATGTAAGACACAAGAGTTCGATCCTCTTGCCGAAATAATGTTATATAATCATATTTCTATAAACAAAATTAACAAAGGTTAGCTTAATGCTTAGAAGACCACTAGTCCCATTGGAAAAGGCAATCCGAATGGATAATTTATATGAAAAAAAAAGGTATTGGTTCGATTCCTACCATAGTATATAAGGCTGTATTGATATACTTTGATAAATGGATTGATTAAGGTTTAATTGAAAAGTAGCATTGGAAAAAGCAATCCGAAAGGATAATTTATATGAAAAAAAAGGTATTGGTTCGATTTCTACCATAGTACATTAAGGCTGTATTGATATACTTTGATAAAAGGATTGATTAAGGTTTAATTGAAAAGTAAAGGACAAGAGTTCGATCCTCTTGCGGAAAAGATGTTTCTATAAACATGATTATTCTTATGAACACGATTGGTAGAAAAAAATTTAAAAAATTGGTAAAAAGTATTGCCTAAAACCTAATATATTCAACTTCTATCACAGTATGAAGGCTTATATTGTATAAATAACTGATAATCATCAGTACTACTGCATAAGTAGATTTTAATTAGGTTACAACCCGTGAGAACGCCTGATTTAAGCAATTGTTTTAGAATGGTTGAACAGACGAAAGTCAAATAAAATCAAATGCTAGCATTTTATGGTACCATAATACTGGTTATAATATAAGAGTATACCCAAACATACCGAAAACTATAAAGCAATTAGCCACGTCCGTAAAGTGATAGTCATAACGAGGGTTACTATGGCTTACAAATACAGTTCTAGTTTAATAAAACTATCGTAGAAAGGGATGTATTGATGCATTATTGAATTTAATTGATCAATTATTGATCTAATTGATGATATTTTTAGTATTGTCTGGTGCATTACAAACAAGTACGAGTAAGTTAGATTGTAAGTTTTACTCAGAGGCACGATAAGCAGTATAGTTATTTAAGTACCGTAGGAAGGTCATTATTAGTCATTATTAATAATAATAGTTTATAATAAAAATTAAGATTGGGTCCAATCAAAGGTGTGGAAAAACAAATAATGTTTACAAAGAATTGTGGTCTTATAAATATTGATATGAAACTTGAATTTTAATTGTATTCATAACAAGAATGGAGGATACTCCAAATTAGTTAATTGCACATTAATCACACAAAAGCTAGTGTGTTGGAACAAATTGATAATTATTATAGTAGTTTTATGAGACGTGTTGCAAACTATACACTTATTGCATCGATGAGGGAAAGTTCGATTATTATGACGATGTTCGATGACTTAATTTGTCTTTAAGTGTTATGATAGCGTTGAAATTCATGTGCAAGCAAGCTATGACAGTTATTATAAGTCATTAAAATCCTAGACCCGTTCAATTAAATATCAGAAATGGTGCAAATTAAGGATGTTATAATATGATAATAATAAAGGATGATGTTACTTGGGCCACAATAAAATTAAAGGCTGACTTGCAATACTGCCACAATTATTTTAAATACGATATAATGTAATACATATACTGTATACAATATATTCGAAAAAGTATCTAACGAAGGTGGGAAGATGAAATACAATTCTATTGCTGTCATTATTTTTAAAAGTTATTTTGATAAAAATGTTCATAGCTGGTTAGGTAGGAACTAAGGCAGTTATTTGTTTAGGTAGGTGTATAGGTATATACTACGGGCGATAATAACATTAAATGAAAGTATTTAGGAGAAAGGTGGATAAATAGTTTTTTTAAGTGCGTTTAGATGTTAAGTGTAGCTTAAGGATAACGAAGGTTTGAGGGTGGTCAGTTAAAGAAGATAGAAGAAAAATCTATCTTTCATGGATGAAAAGGGATGATGATGTTTAGTGATCAGCTTCAGTACGTCCAGTCTGAGGGTGGACTAAGGTCATATTATAATGCCGCAGCATAGATGTTAAATTGACGATGATTTGATAGGAACACAAATACCTACAATATGATTAAGAATAAAATAAAAAGACAGACGTTAACAAAACTAATTATATTGATGGGTTTGAATATAGAGTCAGATGCGTGAATGGTCTAATGAAAACTTCAGCACTCGCATTCTCTGCGTGTTTAATTTTCAGAGGGTGGAATGTAGTGGTACGCTAGTGACCCTTGACTTATCTTCATAACCCATAAACAAAATTTTAAAAGGCAACGATTTTTTTTTGTTTTTAAAGCGGTTTCTACGTCTGCAAGTCATTAAAATTCATCTCACACCGATGGATAAACGTAGCCATAAAAAAATAGGCAACACTTCAAAACAATAAACTCTCCCAGCAAAATATCGATTCTAAATAGGCTTTTTTGTTGAATAAGAAGGAATTCGGTCTCCACACGTGCAGTTTTAGACAAAAGTGGAACCATGGCTATTCAAATACACTTAAGCGCAAAGCAATAAAGTATATTTTTTATTGCTTTGTTTTCTTTTAACTCGGTGCGTCGAGGTTTCTAAGCGTCGCACATGGTCAACGATAAGTATTGTTGCTATTAAAGTTTTAGTTTTAATGAATGGTAATTTATATGGAATGCCTAGTATTAAGGCCTGATCAGAAATGCATGTATCATTATTCATTCTCGTTGGAGACGTCACAGCGAAAATGAATAAACTAATTAAGATCTCTCATCTGTATTACTGAATTAACATGCCATACAATTGGCGATATTGAAGGTTAATTGTCACAAAAAGACAATGGTAATGACTCTCTATGTTGTTATAAGTTAAAACTAATGTTTCTTTTATTTTCATTATTTTAAGAGAGACGGACTTTGCGACGTGTAACGACATCTCGCGAACAGACGTCGAATCATTCGAAAAGGGAGTGACAATTACGCCCCCATAAGGTCCCGAAAGCTGATGGCGAACCAATAGAGACGCGGCACGATAGCGTGTTTCTTGGAATTTCTAACATGCGTCCACGCCGAAGGGAAGGTAGCAGGGGAAACGTAAATAGGCTCGCAGCAAGGAGCTCGGGATAGTCGGCACAATATTTTAGCGAGATACAAAGGTCACAATGGCTGAGCGCCATTGTTACCTTTTAGTTTGGTTAAAGAAGTACTTTTAAAATTAGAGTTAGAATCTGTGGTGAACGTGCGTTCCTGTTTCGAGTATAAAAGCTAAGTTTGATATATAATTGTTGTATACATACGATTGATGTTGGTGACTCTAATATATAGCATACTGAGAGCCCGAGAGGCCCATTTGGATAACATAATCAGAACTCACTGTTACTGAAATCAATCGTGTTATTTACTGTTCATTATTGTGCTCTCCACAGAGAAATCCCGCCCATCTTTGAGGCCATTTCCCCGTAAAACTCTACTGAGTTCATAGAGCGACTGTGTTTCGCAATTTACATAACTATTCTCTGATTGATTCTGGGTACAAGGTTAGTGTAAGCCTTCAGCTTTCAATAGCCTTGGAGGCGCTGTTATTGAGACAGAACGGGTCGCCTATTAACTTAAAACCTTGGTTTCGTGCTTACACAGCTACGTAACAAAGCTCTAAGTTACAGCACCAGGGTGGCGGAATCAATCAAAACCTATAATTGTTTAATAGTCTTATTGTAATGTTTCCTTGTGCATCCTAGGATTAAGTTCTGTCTATTTTATTGCCCATTTACTGTATTTGTGTGTGTGTGTTATATGTATTAAACAATACTAAATTCCTGTCAATCAGCTTGTTTACATTTCATATTAATTTGCCCTACAAGTTAGAGATTTCGTAAAGCTTACGCTACTCAATTAAAGTCTAGGTTAATTTAAAGCCTTAATCGAAAGACAGATCACTATTAAGGAAAAATAAGCCTTCCTCACAGCCAAGTCACTCAGAGTTACAGAGATGGATTGATATTTGTTCGAATACTTACTTACTACGTCAATAAGAGCATTATCTATACTAAAATTGATTTGGTCTATTCTAGTAGAATGTAACACATGCGTAGCCCACATAGCGGTGCGTATGTAGCAGCAGGAGGCCTCCTCATAATTAAAAATATAAATCCACATACACATCATATTGATGTAAGGCTGCCCTCTGGTAAAGTCCATAAATCGAGAGACACAGGCATATCGAACGAATTAAGAACCAATCAAAAGGCCATTAATCTACCTGAGGCTCAGCTTAATTGACTGGGGCCTTCCTTTTACATGGGTAAGAACTGTGCCGCACAACTTAAAACACACTGCTCTATACGGTATCAATCCATAAACTGTACGTGTCTAAAAGTTCAATAAGGTCATTGATATAAGCTCTCAACAAATAGATGAGCTGTACATGCTATTAATAAATTTAATCTGGTGTTCCTACAAGCACATAGGCCCGGGTCCGTTACAATGGTGCTCCTCAGCCCCTCGGTTAAAGGGCTAAGGAAGCTGTTGTTAACCTGTGAGCAATATGCTATTGGTCACGGGTTAAAATAAAACGTAACCAAGACCGAAATGATGGTATTTAGGTCGGGTCGAGGTCCGGATAGAGTGCCAGAGGTTCGCATGAGCGGCTCTGCCATTAAGGTGGTGGAGCGGTTCAAGTACCTAGGGCATCTGCTGACGGGGACGCTGAGGGACGACGAGGACATTGAGCGGGAACGAAGGGCGCTCGCGGTGAGGAGTAACATGCTCGCACGCCGCTTCACGAACTGCAGCGCGGACGTCAAGAACACCTTGTTCCGTGCGTATTGTTTGGGCATGTACACATGCCAGTTGTGGTCAAATTTCAGCAGGAAGGCCATAAGCACCATCAGAGTCCAATACAATAACGCGTACCGGGCACTCATGAGGTTACCGAGATGCTGCAGTGCGTCGAGCATGTTCTCCGAAGCGGGAGTTCCCGACTTTTTCGCCATCGTCCGTTCGCGCGTCGCGTCGTTCTGGAGTAGATTGGTCCGCTCCAAAAATAGCATTTTGAAGGCTGTCTCTGACCAGGTTTACAAAAACCCTATTTATACACACTGGATCTCCCTTCATATGGAGGGAAACAGAAAGTGACGTGCGGCAGCTTTTTGCACCGTGTTATTTATATTTTTGTTTTGTTTATTTTAATAATTGTTCTTTAAGACTGTGTGTTTTTAATGTGATATGGGTTTTTTTTTTTGCCTGAAATAAACGAATTTTATTTATTTATTAATCATACGTCTAAACATAGAAAAAGATTTTAAAGTTTTATAGTAGTAAGTTTATAAAAGTTGAAATTGAATATACTATTTAGCGATTGAAAGGATTTAACTCAGTTACAAATAATTAATTTGGTTTTATAGAGGTATAATATAAACCGACTTAAATTTTTATAGTTCTGATTTCTTGATTTTCATGGACTCCATTGTCAGAACTAAACCAAATTAAAATGGAACCACACAAAAGCACCAACTTGCATAAATATTATAAAAGGATCATGAAAATCGGACCACCCAGTCAAAAGTTCTGAGGTAATAAACATAAAAAAATACTTTCGAATTGAGAACCTTCTCCTTTTTCGATCGGTTAAAAAATGAACCATGGTCTGCTAACTTTGCGTAGTAGACCATACCAGCACCAAACCAGCAGACCGTGCCTACCTTACCAGGCCTCTATTACTGTAAAATACTTAGTTTCCTAGCGTCCGTATGCATAACAACCAACGCTACGGTGCGATTACTGTATTGAATACAGTTTTAACCCCTTACCCAAAAAAGGAGACAGTGGGACGTTAATAGACCTTCATATGACCACACGCAATATCTTACCTGATGGAAAATTACGATAATGTTTGGAAGATCTACCCACCTCTATATTTAACAATTGTATGTGTTGTATGGCTTTCTCGATCAGATAAACAAATTTGGATATAGTTTTTTTGTGATTTGTTCCAAATTTTGTCAATACAAAAAACAAGTTCATGGACAGAAGCTGTTCAGCTATGTTTCAAAAAGTC
Source organism: Eupithecia tripunctaria (assembly GCA_955876795.1). Lineage (NCBI taxonomy): Eukaryota > Metazoa > Arthropoda > Insecta > Lepidoptera > Geometridae > Eupithecia > Eupithecia tripunctaria. The sequence goes on from OY041604.1 coordinate 12,099,281, forward strand.
GGTGTAATGTTATTTTAGTCGTCAAAATTAGCTTGTTTCTAGTGTGTATTTATCGAAGGCCAGAATGAAGAATATAAATAAATAAATTTATTAAAAAGGTAGAAAACAACAGCTAGCCCCCAGCTGGGCAGAGCTTGTAGGTGTAGCTAGTAGAATTGTAGATCATTCTTGGTGCAGCATGCACTAGACAACATCGTTCACGAAGTGAGGCTCGCTTTGCTCGCCGTGCTCATAGATATAAATCGTGTGTAGTCTTACTGTACGAATACCAAACATGGTAATACATGCATACACGCCGAAACGAATGAACGAATACCTTCAGGAAGAGAGTTGAATAATTTGAAAAAACATTTCACCTTCATGTGCAGATAACTCAGAAAGATCTAAATGTATGGGCTATTAAATTACTTAGAAACAATGATTTAGATTTATTCAGAGGCGCTATATTAACATCGTTTGGGTGAGGCCTATGTTCAGTATAAACTTATGTGGGCTGATTGTAATGATCTCGAGGAACTAACTCTAGGAAATAACTCTGCATCTCTCTTTCCGTGTCGTTTAGAACTCCTGCAAAAGCCTTACCTATCCAGTGGTTAATTGATGCGCAAGTCACGCTTAAAACGGTATCGGTTACTGAAAACGGGAACAACAATATTATATTAAGTCGTTTATTGCTATAATAAATTATTAACAGTTATATGGAATAAGAGTGACTTAAAATCAGTGGTGGTAGTACTGGAGAGCAGGCGCGGCCTTAACTAGGACGGGCGCAGCCTTCACGACGTGGTGAGCGGGTGCGGAGTTGGAGACGACAGCGTTGAAGCCGTGGTGGTCGTCAGCGGTGTACTGCACAGTGCGGATGGAGCCGTCGGCTTCCTGGAGAGAGTACTGGCCGTGGACGGCGTCGCCGTCGCGGGACTCCTGCTGGGACTTGTTGTCGCCGGTGTGCCCGTCGGACACGGAGTAAGAGAAGTCGTATTTGGGGTGCGCCTAAGACAAGAACACATTCCATACAATCATTTTCATCAATAAAACAAGCTGTTCATACTTTAGGGCTATAAGATGCTCTGAGCTATGTCTATCTAGAAAGCTAAAAAGTTACTTACGTATTCTTCCTCGTGGGAGGCAACGACCAGCTTGTGAGCGGGTGCGATGACCTTAGCAACGGGAGCGGAATGGTAGACTGGGGCAGATTGGTAGACTTGAGCGGGTGCGTGGTAGACGGGGGCAGTTTGGTAGATTTGAGCAGATTGGTAGACGGGAGCGGCTACAGCGAGCTTGGTAGCGTGCGCCTGGGTCTCATCGTGACGTACGATGCTTTGAGAAGAGACGGCTCCGTGGGAGTAGTGGGGCTCAGGTAGAAGTCCAGCGGCGGACACGGCCAGGATGGCGCTCAGAGCTACGATCTAAAACAAAAAATATTTTAGAGGCAAATACATTCAGGTCTCTCGACAGCAGCTGTTGCCCTGTACCCTGTGGGTTATTGGCTGCTAATGAAAACAGTTCCAGTCAGGAAGAATTTATTCCACTTTCATAAGAATTTATTGTATTATTCTCTAGTAACAGGACACTGTGATAATATCTATAGTAAATAATAATTAAGTGACTGAGTTATGTGACCCATTTTAAACAAAATAAAACTCAATTGTATTGAATTCTCAGAAAGTAATTTTTTATTTCACCCACCTTGGAGAACATTTTGATTTGTTTGTGAGGAAACAACTGATTAACCAAATGAATCAGATCGCTATTTATACCTCGCAATAACGGTTTGGGCGCGTCAAGGTCAACAGGTCATGAAGTTGCCCAGTGCACCATGCAATTAGAGGTTTTACGTGTAATGCTTCTGGAAGGGTAAGTTCATTGGAAAGTTGAAAGTTTGTTTCGCTTCGGTGCCGCGTCGTGCCGGCTTATAATATTCACAACCCCAACTTTTCCCGCGGGACCGATATCCGATGGGAGCGGGCACCAGCTCCGCTCCTTCTGCAAGACAATTCTACCACCGAACCGCGATCCCCTACTCATATGCCCAGCGTGGGAATTATGAGCATTACCCCTGTGACTTAAAAGCAAAGCCAATTTGGGGTCTGCTTGGACGAATATATGAAATGATATAGTGGTTGAGGTTGAGGATAGGGATTAGATATAATTAATTCCATAATATAGCAACAATATTGTAATCGAAATGGAAACGATGCGTCCCATTCCAATTTTGTATTTGTAAGTTAGTACAATGGACCCATATGTCGACGTAACTTCGAAAGGTAACTATTTAAATATTTTGACCTAGTTTTAAGGTCACGGTTAACCAGCAGTTGAATGACTTGTCATATCTGATTTTGTTGCCATATCAATCATTCTTAACTGGTTATATTATTTGTAACGTACCTACGTTTTAATATTATAGGTACATAGGTAAGGATGAAAAATATAACGCAAAAGCACTTATTTTCTACAACGAGATATGTAGCTACTTATTTTGCGTAGCATTTGACTGTAGTATACTTAGTTTCAAATGTTCTATAGGCTATGTTATGAGTCTGATATTGTCGTAACAGCTTTAAAGGGCTTTGTTGTCCTGACATAAAGTTTCGTCATGTCCGTCTTTCTGTCTGTCTGTCCGAGGTTTTGCTAAGAGACCGTAAGTACTAGAAAGCTGTAATTTTGTAGGGGTGTGTATATCAATTACGCATACAAAGTTATAAAATAAAATTCTGGAAAATATAATTTTATTTGTAGTCTACATGTAAAGTGGGGATGAATATTTTCAGACCCCTACAACTACAACCGTTTATCTCTACTAAAGAAACAAAGGTAGTCAGCAGCATCATTCTGTGTATTATTAACACACCCAGTGAGTGTCATATTAGGATTGGACAAACTTAAATTTATTCCCTTAGTTAGTTAATTTATCCCTATTAGCTCCACCTTTATTGGAGCTAAGAACGGCCTTCCTGTTTCTATCCAACAAGCTTAATTCCTTCTCATCTTCAAAAGTATGCTTCATCAAAACTATCTGTCCACTTTTGATAAGTCTTCCTAAAATCCTTTTTATGCTTTTGTTAATTACTATTCCTTTTTCTGTGTCTTTTTGCCCTCTGTTTATAAATAGTTGAATTTCTGTTTTAAAAGTAATTTTATGTTGTAAAAAGATTTACTACTTTGTTAATACGTCATCAATTACACCACAGTCAGCTTCTATACCTACGTACCAATACTATCCTTCTAAAGGTTGCCTTGAAGAGATCGCTGTTAGCGATAAAGCTGCCGATTGTGCCACACTAGATTAGCATTTAGTACTATTTTAATTCTTATTTTGTATTGATGGTGCAATAAAGTCATAATCTATCCACATATATTTTCTATCTATCTAGAGTACGTAAGAAGTCCCAGAGATTTTCGACTCGTACGTTGACCTAGCGGTAAGTACATTCCCGTACTGGGGGTTTTAGTCCCGTCGATGTTAATTTGTGATGGGATATTTTTTAGCTATTGCATAGCTTCTATCGCGGGCCTTGAGCGCGGGGACCGAATCCAGAAATTCCGTAACGAAAAAACCTCACGCTCCCCACTCCGACCGGAACAGCGGTGATACTTTTCAGTTTTGCCATCTATCGATGAATAGTAGAACTTTTAATGACTTTTTGAAATATGACGTTTGTCTCTTTAGTTCAGCAACTCGCCTCTAGATGGCATTGCAATAGCTTTACCGCGGCAGTCCCCGAGTGCCACACGTCTTTTTTTATTTCTCAGAATTTACGCTGAGTGCGATACACTATAATAACATAAACCTAAAATACCTGTTTAAACAGCCGCTGTTGGACGTTCAGCGTATGTGTGCAGAGAAGGTATGGAGCAGTAAAAAAAATGTCTTATTACTTTCTTAAAACATCGATGAGCTATTACTTCATCTGAGCATTGCGAACAATAGAAGGTAGAGAGTATATTTTAATAACAACGTTGATATCATGATCGAGAAACCTATTGCGTCTCATATTCATTCCGCTAGAGTGCCGGATGGAGTACACTGGTTTAAGACAAAAAAAATCTATGCCGTTGGGCTTACTATCAAAGTTTTGTAGTTTACTATCTATGTTACAGGACATCGTACCTATGTCAAAAAGTTTTATAAAATTGTAACAATTACTGTTATGTATTTGTCTTTTCTTAATGATAAATCGCCGTGAATAGTGTAAATGGTAACAGCTGTTTTTCAATGAGAAGATAGATCCGTGGAAGATGAAAATGTTAATCAAAGTAAGTCTGTGAAGTGTTGTGATGATTATTGCGCTTTTTTTACGGTGATTGTGCCATTTTTAACTGAATAGAAAAAAAAGAGGAGGTTCTATGATCGGCTGTATGTATGTTTTTTATGTATGTACGTTGATTTCTTACTCAATAATGATTGGATATTAAAAATTATCGCGCAATGGTAGATAAAACAGTTTATTGCCGAGGGATTATTCCAAGATTATATATGGACATTAGTATTCAAAACAATCAAATGACATCAATACAAGGTTCAAGTTAGGGTCTTAAATTCCAACGCAAGTAAATAATTCGCCGCTTAGCTTAACTTTATACCCGTACGTAAAACTCAGTTTGTTAGTTTAGTCAGTTAACATAATTATGTCAGTAATCAGCAGTTAGGTTAAACCAACGTTCACCAAATGTCCTTATCATTTTCTTTTAACAGGTTTCGAATCTACTTCTTTCCTATTTATATTAGGAGTGGGTGCTTGCAACTACTTATCTCCCAAAAGAAAACGATAAAGACAAGTGAACGTTTATTGACTTTTACGTAGTCGGGTTTTAGTTTTTAACTATATTTTTTAGTTCTTATAGTGTATGTACTTAACGTTCTTTTTTCCTTGCATTTGGGTAATTAAAAAAATCTGACCTACACGAATAATAACTAAGTCTGTGTTTAGAGCTTGTAAATTTGAGTAATTTTGTTTTCAGGTATTACTCATCCTGCATATAGTAACAAATTATTATATAGAATGTCTCGAGCCAAAGGATACGCAAAAAAATATGGAGCAAGCGTTCTTATCACGCGTAAATGAAGTTATTAACAATTATGATTACGAATTTGATTCTATGCCAATCTACTCTACACCGAATCCTATTGTACATCCTAATACGGCCGTACATACGGCCGCAGAACGAATAGCCATTCAATATGCGCCTCTAGAAGTCACTGACAGTAATAACCATAAACATACTCACGCACCAAACCGAACAGAGCCACCAAATACCGAACACAAGGAAAATAAACTTCAAGAACTAGAAGAGCAAGACAATATTCAGCCAGAGTGGTCTACGGTACAAATGATAGACCATCAACAAAAAGCTCGATCCTTCTTTTCTGGACATGACGTTGCATTGCTTCAGTCAAACTCCAACGTCGGAAACCTCGTCGGAAACCATGGACGCCATGATCTTTACAGAACTTATCATAATCACGTGGATCAATCAAAGGTAACAAACCACTCCGCATTTTTTATACTTATATTATAATGAGGCAAGATTTGTATTTTTGGATGTTTGTTACGAATAAACTCAAAATTTACTCGACAGATTTCAAAAATATTTTACCATTAGAAGTAAATCTGCGTTACATATATCATAACTTCGTATGTCTTATAGTTTCAGACTTTCCCATACGGACCGATCTAAATGTGCCACCCTGTATATACTTGAGTATAATATTTTGTATATATAAATGAGCCTATTTGACGATAGTAACGAGACGTGATCGTGTCGTCTCATATTTGTATGGGAATTGCGTAGTTCCCTGTCACCGATAAAATTAAAATTAAATTCTTATTATTACCACAGACACTACAAACGGATAAATAGATGTAAAAAACAATATTGGTTGAGCTTGGTAGGGCTCCCTCATATATATTATATCATCTGTGTCGAAACCAATTCAAACAAATCATAACCAGAGTCGCCACTAGAAAAATTAAAAGGCGCTTACGAAGCGTTTCGGGTTCACCAAGACTCCACGAATCTATTTCTTATGTAGTTACATAGCCTGGGTGGAATGATCCTACAATTATTCTAGTTTTTGATTATCATCAGTATATTGTAGCACATTTTTGTGCTGTGCGGCAGAGGTGCTGTATTCATTTGGAACTTAATGCAGAAGGTGAACGGATCTTCACGAAATGTATGTTGAAGATTCTTATAAAGTGACCCAGCAAACTACAGGTAATTTTATTCCGACAAAACACGTGCAAAGCCGTGGGCAATAGCTTAATATCATTGAAATAAAATTAAAATTAAATTCTTAATATTATACCACAGACCACAGACACTACAAACGGATAAATAGATGGTAAAAACAATATTGATTGAGCTTGGTAGAGCTCCCCCATATATATTATATCATCTGTGTCGAAACAAATTCAAACGAATCATAACTATACCGTGTCCATTTTGAATGAGGCATAAACGTTTACAAACCGCCCATACTTAACCTAAAATTCACTTTGTTGGCGCGTCCTTTTATACGTAATTTACATTACTTGTGGATTTCAGATAAAACTATTACAGAGGTATTAAAAAATAGGTTACAATAGATTAGATACCACAAACTTGGCGATGGATTTTTCAAATGTCCTGTTTTAAACATAATAATATTATATAATTGATTTTGTTTTAAAATAATTAATTTTGTTTTAAAAAACTATAAACCGACTTAAATTTTTACTGTTTTTTCATAAATTTTCATTGTTCCCATCGTCAGAACTGAACAAAAATAAAAAAGGACCACACGGGAAGCACCAGCTTTCATATTAAAAAAGAATCATGCATATCGGACCACCCAGTCAAAAGTTCAGAGGTAACAAACATAAAACAAAAAAAACAGACGAATTGAGAACCCCTCCTTTTTTTGAAGTCAGTTAAAAAGGCGATAAACCGACTCCAATTATATGGATCCCATTGTCAGAACTGGACCAAATTAAAATGGGACCACAAGGGAAGCACCAGCTTTCAAATAAAAAAAATTATGGAAACGGACCACCCAGTCAAAAGTTCTGAGGTGACAAACATGAAAAAATAAAGTCGTTTTGATAACCTCCTTTTTTGAAGACGGTTAAAAATACCAATTACGCCTGACGACTAAAATATTCTTATTAGTCCGTTTTTATCAAAATATATTATACACAGATTTTTTATTTTGACGATTAAACAAAAAAAATATGAATTAGAATTATTTATTTATTTAGGTAAAATAAGTTTTAATATTTTAAAAATCTGTTTTAAAAACAAGAAAAGCTTTTATGGTAAAATATAATATTAAAGTGCTTGGAAAAACAAATCCAACGAACCCATTCTCGACGGGGTTAAGTCTTTTCGTATAGGAGTTCTTATGGCCACCTAGTGTATCCATCATCAGATCACCTCGATGGTAACATGACATTACATTGTCACCGAACCTTAATTAATTACGTATACAATATTTCAGCTCAATCGGTTCAAGATATCTACTTCAAAATTGAGTTGCAAGATTCCACCCGAACAAACTACATACATACATTGCGAATTAAATAAAAGCTTTAAAAAAAACAATGTAACATTTTGGTTATTAGTGCTTAGGTTTATCTAGACAAAGAGTTCTCACCTCTCACCTGAAGACGTAGCCAGTTAATTTTCCGAGTGACATCACAGCTCAGTAAAAAGTGTGTCAATTTTTACTGAGCCTTGACGTCACTATGGCCGTGTGGTGCCGCCCTAGAATTGCACCACCCCAACTCTTCCCATGCGTGTCGTAAGAGGCGACTAAGAGACATACACCAGGGGGAAGCGTCTCCTGCAGAAAGGTTCCAACACCGAACTGTGATCTCCAACCCGCATGCCCAGCGTGGGGACTATGAGCAATACCCCCCATTAAAAGAAAAGCCTAAAAAAAATATTTTCAAAGGGTGCTCTGAAACCCCGGGCTACGGCAGGCTACCATTCAAATTAAAAAAATTAGACAAGGCCCATACAGCAGCGAAAGTGGCGCCCCCAACTATTTTATCTTATTATTACGTTAAACGCAGCAAGTTTTAAAAATTCTACGTTCAGTTTGTGGTATCTATTATACGCTATTTTTTAATACCTCTTTTATAATTTTATCTCATATAGTTAGGATTTTTAAAAATTCCTATGATAAACGTAAAAATATGATAAAATAGGTATCGCTGTCATATTGGCTCGGGTATGCGCCTTATCTGAGGTTTGACCATCACCTAGCGCATTTGGAAGTGGAGTTAGAGAACATTAAATGGCATGTTCTGGGGTTATGTGAAGTCTGAAGATAGGGGGAGGACACCGTAACCCTAGACTCGGGCCATCTACTCTACTTTCGCGATCGTGATAAAATTATAATTTATTGTCAGTGTTAAAAGTCTACTAATTATTTTTTTTATTTTCAGGTGAGGTATCCTGCTTACTCATCATTCCAAAACTCAAAGGATGGAACTCCTGGAGAAGAACTACTGCCTGATGGGCGAACTGTCCTTTATTTGCCGGGATCAGGAAAAGTTATACCACTACAGGAAAAAAAGTACTTCCGAAAAGTAGTGCCGTTTGTACTCACTCAGCCCTTTTTACAAGAGGCCTATGCGAGGGCTAAAGGATCATTGCAGAAATCTTCAAGTCGGAAAAAGTAAGTTTGCATAGTGGTACAGGGGCCGTATTCTGCTAAGCGATCACCTTTACTATGACACTAGTATCTTCCCTAGATAAAAAAAACCCTAGATAGTGAGTTCGGTGCTATTTGCACGGAAAGTAGGAAATAATGATTTCCTTGACACTTTTGACAAGCTCATCAATCCGTACTTTTTTTTAATCAAAGATAAAATGCCAAAATGTCTAACTTTTAGAAGTCACGATCAGTGTGTGGCATAACATGTCATAATGTATTGTTTAGGTAAAGCGATTAATTTAGTAAAATTAGGATCCTATATGCAAAGTGTCTGTGTTGTGGCTTATTGATCTATTATGTTGAATATGCACTCTATTTTATAAAGTCATACCTGGAAGAATAGATGTTTTGAATAAAGACAAATATAAATATAGATCCTGGACATAGGATGGACATTTACCTAAATTCATGAGAATTACATGTACTTAGACTGAGGGCTATTTTAAAGTTTCCGCTGATAGCAAAATACGTTATTTATGATTGTACATACTCGTTTCAGTAATAACAAAAAAATAAGTTCAGTTTAGTTGTGGTGACATCTGAATTGATAACATTATTTACTTTTATTTCCAGATCCAAAAACTCTACCGAGAAACCCCTGCCAGTGATGATGCAGTCGCTATCTCCCCTGTCACCAGGTCTCCACCTGAACTTAGCTCGTGTCTACGGCATAGCCCACACCGATGATCACAGGCACATCGACGTACCCCACCGCTGGGAAAAACCACCCTTCATGAACAAAAAGTCTGTTGACAAAAAGAAAATAATCCTACACCCTATTCCTAAAAATATTCTACTAATATAAATATTAATAATCTACTAACCTAACATTAACTAAGATTCGTGAGCATCAGGTCAAATATCCTAAAAATGCTAATTAGTTTGTCAGTTAGGTAGCCCGTACATTGAGTCCACTTGTCACAGCCACTAAGCGCGACCACAAATGGTTCAGTCAAGCCACTAGCAGCCACAATCGCAGCCGCTGGTACCTTAGTGGCGGCAACCAGTCGCCGCCACTGGGTTCGGTTGCATTCTTGGAGCAAAACTGACGTGTGTGGCCGAGTGTGCGCACGATGCGAGCGACTAAACGCGGTAAGTAGCGAGCTCGGGCGACTCCCTTGTGGCTCGAGCGCGGCCTAGAGTGGCCGCGACACGTTTTGTTTGCGACGAAAACTAGTTGCTTGTGGTCGCGATTAGTGGCCGCGACTAGTGGCTCAATGTGCGGGCTAAGCTTAGAAGATATTGCACGTATTGTATGTGTACATTTTGTGCGAAAAAAAAAAAAAAAAACAAGACTTTATAGGGGATTTTTTTAAAATAAATAATATAAATTCCTAAAGGGTTTTTTTCATTTCATATTCATAGACAAGATAGTGAATAGAAATAAATAAGTGATTGCCAGCGTTATAACACTTTTCACACAGCAAATTAAGTAAGGCCAATGTTTTATAATCTTTAAATAATTAATGTATTGACAACAACTCCCATGGATGACCTCAACATCAACCTCATCAGCCTGTATCGGATAAACGCCTTATTAGCGTTTAACTCATGGGGGGTAATGCCCATAATCCCCACGCTGGGCATGCGGGTTTGGGATCGCAGTTTGGTGTAAGATTTGTTATGCAGGGGCTCTGCTGCCCGCCCCCCATGGATATTCCTTAATCGCCTCTTACGACACCCACGGAAAGAATATGGGTAGTGCAAATTCTAATCCAGCACTACACAGCTATGGATGACCATTGGGGCCGAATTCTGCTAACCAATCGCTAACCTATGAAAACGATATCTTCACAGAATTTTCCATAAAATTAAAATAATGCGATCCAGATAATAAGTGTGGTGCTATTTGCATGGAGATATTGACAGATTGATTTCAACCTTGACACTTATGACACGGGTCTCTCCATCTGTAGTTTTAATTCAAAGATAAAATGCCGAAATGTATCATTCTGAGAGGATACCATATTTTAAAATATATAAGATAAATAAATAATTCTGGACAATTCGAACGCTGCATGGTAGCGTTGGATCTGCTTAGTTTGGGGCTAGGTAATGTAGCCCCAAACTAAGCAAATCCAAAATGGTTATTAATACTAAAGTTATTTACAACGGTATATATACCACGATTTAAATTTTGAATATTGGAAAGCTTAAAATTCAAATCATGGTAAATATCCCGTTGTAATAACTTTGGATACCACTATTGTTATAATGGAGCGATTAATTTAATGAAATTCGGCCCCGTTTACAGTTTGTTTTGGTAACCACACCACCGTCTGTAATACCGTGTATCCAATAAAGTTCTTATATAAAACTTATAAATCCCCAGTGAGCCCGCCTCATTTCAGACTTTGTTTCAATAAATATGTAAACTTAAATTGTAACTAAGTACCTCTAACAAAGTTAGTCGTCTTACCTTGGGATATATTATATAGGTATTATAGAGGTATATGTACCTGCATCAGAATTTGTGTGTGAATTGTCGAGCATTATTTATGTTTAAGATTATTTTTATGTATAACTAGCTGTGCCCCGCGGCTTCGCACGCGTTGTTCCTATGGAAACGTTTATAGGTGTTTTCCCGGCAATTATTAGATTTTTTCTCGCCGTAAAAACTATCCTTGAACTTCAACGAACATTAAAAAAAAAGAATTGGCCAAATTGGTCCAGGCGTTATTGAGTTATGCGCTTACCACATTTAGCGATTCATTTTTATATGATTTTAACAAATTTAAGAACTTAAGGTATTTATGCTATTGTTTTTTTATATTTAGGTTATAAATTAATAAAATTGTGTGCCAGTGGCCTGTATCGGCACCCCGAAAGGGCGGCAACTACCAACAACTATCTTTCATAGGTGTAAATGTAAAAGGCCCGAAATGATGATCAATGATCATGATGTTTTATGTACTATACCAATATTGGATGCGTCAAGCTGAAGTTAGGGCGCTATGGGGGTCATAAGGCCTATGTCCCTAGGCTGAAAATTATAATGATGATAGTTTAGTTTCATAGTTTAATATGTAGTTTATTAATATTCATTTCAGACATGGTAATTACAAACAGATGGTGAAAAGTACAAATATTCTTGATACAAAAGTTAATCTTTCTGCCTATCGTTTCACGTTGTTGACACTATTTAACGAATTAACGACTGAAATAATGAAAACTGACTTATTCCCAGTTAAATTAATCGTAGCAAGGGCAAGGGCTAACCTCAGTCTGAACAAAATAAATTAGCTAACACATGAAAAAACTCGCTGGCAAAACCTATCTCACTTCACTTCCTTAGCCGCATCCTACGACATCAGTGGGAAGAGTGAGTGGTGCAAATCCGAAGCCGCAAATACTACACGACTTATAAATTAATAAAACTTTATACTACTACTACCATCACTACTACCCACGACGTTTAAGATCAAGGGATAAAACTTAGGCCGAAATACTATGCGTACAAACCAGATATAATTTGACCGGAGGCGAGGTCGTTCGGTTCGCTGCATGTTAAATTTGGTCGAGTATAAAAATGCCAAACAATTACCATTGAGTATCATTCACTGATTGTACAGCAACCAGCATCATGTTCTCTAAAGTAAGTCTAGTAGATCTGTTTTAATATAACAAAAAAATGTTAAATCTACTTCAAACAACCAAGCAATTCATTCATTGAGCCGTGAGATACTCTTTGGTCATAATCAAGTCAATCCTTTTTAGTTTTACTCAAGTAAAGAATCACCCGTGCAAACAAATAACATGCTTACTGCTAAAACCATTTTTCTCAAATACCACTGACGATTTCAGTAGTAGATATCTATCGATCATGGGTGCAAACCCACAGTCAATTTCAATGAGTAGAGTTGTTTCGCACCAAATTTTTCGAACTAGCTAAACGTAACTAGCTAAACAGTTGTTCCGTTTCTCATCGGCTGTTTTTAAGATTTTCGTTTCAACCCACGAATTTATATGAAAGCTTAAGTCAACTAAAAGTATGGAAAGGTACAGTCAGAGAAAAAAACGCAAGATCAAGCTGGAATATTTTAAATCATGCCCTGTGTTGTAAAAATGTTGTCTTTAATCTATATCGCATTTATTAAAGGTTGTAGTCCTTTGCGCGTTCGTGGCGGTGTCCCAGGCTGGTCTCCTGGCTGAGCCCCACTACTCCTCCGCGGCCGCGGTCTCCTCCCAGAGCATCGTGCGTCACGATGAGGGCCATGGACAGCAGCTCATTGCTGCCCCTGTGGCTAAACTAGCCTACGCTGCTCCCGCTCCCTTGGTCTACCACGCTGCCCCTGCTCCTCTGGCTTACCACGCTCCCGCTCCTGTCTACCACTCCGCCCCTGCTCCCGTCGCCTACCACTCCGCTCCCATCGCCTACCACGCCGCTCCCGTCACCAAGGTCCTCGCTCACGCTGAGGAAATCGTAAGTTATCTTATCATTTCACTTTACGTTGTTTTTTCAAATGGCCAGGTTTGAAAAATATTAACCTATTGATTTTCGCAGGCTCACCCTAAATACGACTTCTCTTACTCCGTTGCTGACGGCCACACCGGCGACAACAAGTCCCAGCAGGAGTCCCGCGACGGCGACGCCGTCCACGGCCAGTACTCTCTCCAGGAAGCCGACGGCTCCATCCGCACCGTGCAGTACACCGCTGACGACCACCACGGCTTTAACGCTGTCGTCTCCAACTCCGCACCCGCCCACCACGTCGTCAAGGCCGCGCCCCTCCTCGTCAAGGCCGCCCCCGCCCTCCAGTACTACCACCACTGATTTTTGAATATTCTTGTGCCAAATGATTGTTAATAATTTATTCTAGAAATAAAATGTATAAATCGATAAAACAACTTTTTTGTATTAACAATCATCATTCAGAGCATACATGTCAATAAGGTGACATTATAGGGACGCGGCGGAATACAAAAAATCAGATAATGTGTAAACAATGAGCTATTTACATTATATGTTCACACTAATGCACAGCATACCACAAAACAAGTCTAGACACATTGAAAAACATTAGTAAAAGTAAAAAAAAACCGTGTGCTGTGTGTGTACCGTCATACTGTACCCTACAAAGTGTGCGTTAACTTTATTTTCTGTGGAAATGTGATGTAGATTTCCCGCTTGGAGCGCTATTCACATTTTCATATAAAATTGTAGTAAACAGTACGGCAAACACACTCAGCATACCGCTGTTGTAGCCACAGGTGACACGTCAAAGTCAAACTGACAAGTTCAATGTTGCCCTATTAGGATAATACTGTTCTGTGATGTTGCCATGCATGAAATGACTGGTCGATTATTAACAAACTTGACAAAACGAACAAAACATTTGGCTATACAGGAACAGTGGCTAAGTTGATCATAACCATGTCATATTATCTTATGATTAAATATTTAAATTAATGATAAGATAATAATTTCAAAAAAATATAAAACTTTTTTTACAAGATTATTTACAAAACAAAAGTAAGCTTCTGTAGACTACCAAGAAAAAATCCCGTTGTAATCATAGTACCCATTGGGGTTTCGACCGAAAAAAACCCAATTTTTGTTTATCTAGAAGAAACTATCTTCAGAGTCCATGACAATTTTTTTTCAAATCACATCACTTTCACATCCATCAACAATATACATATACTGGACTTATGCCATCCTCGATAAGCACCATAACAGCTCTTATCAAAAGGAGGTAATGCCATTATTCACCCTGGGCATGAGGGTTAACATCGCAGTGGTGGATCTATTCAGCAGGAGGCGCGCAGCAGCGCCGCAGCGCAGTGGCTATCCCTTAGTCAAGAGACATCTTACTACACCCTCGGGAGAATCAGAGCAATCTTTCCCTGAGGGTTTCGTGAGGTTGGTGCAAATTGTAATCAAATTAATATACGGTGTAACTCCTTCATTCCGAGCCTCCAGAAGTAGCCAGTTTAAGAGGTTTATTGAACTAGTAGTTCAAGCCCGCACAACTATTGGTTCCTATCGAAACGTTCAAAAGTTATATCTTTTCCATACATGGGCACTGATTTATGGTAAAAAAAAGTAGCCTATGTTTTATTTGAGGCCTAGAACTACTCAGATGTAAAATTTCAGACTGATCCGTTCAGTAGTTTTTACTTCAGTTTATTATTTTTCTATCCCGCCTTCCAATTATAATATTTTTTGAAATTATAATATTAGTGTGATTTAAGCTATAAATTCAGTGTGGAGCCGCGTGTGAGATGTCAGTGCAGATCGTGTATTTTTATTTTTATTCTTAATATTGGTGCCGGATCCGGTAAGTGGTGCTACTGGACCTGCCAGATTACTGGATCCTGGTAACCGGTCTTAAACTGGCCTGAGCAGGTCTTAACCAGCCAAACTTCTTGAAGTACCGTCTTATGTCTGGTGTTTCGGCAGTTTGCCTAACAGTAAGTAAGCTGAGATGAGCTAGAGGTAGCTATGAGCTGAGAAGAAGCTAAGGGTTGCTCCCCTATAGCTTCGAGCTGACAAGGGTTGATCTCCAAGGGGAGAATAATACAACCAAACTTGTTGACTTCTAGTTAGAGAGTGTTTAATCGATGTTTAAGCTAGAACTAAGTAAAATATATGATCACGTAACGGACGTGCGTTATCCACTTTCGATGCATTCTTTATAGCTAGCTAAATCTGTACAGCTCGTACATCTTGCCAACCAAAAGAAGGAAAAGAAAGCGGCTAGGTTACAGCTAAACGTAGTTTATAAAAGTTAAAGCTATGATACACCAAGATAAATTGAGTAAATGATTCTTAAATTATACAATGTTTAACGCTACAAGTATGATACACAAAGTGATGTACCTAAAGTTAGAAATTCTTAAATTATACAATGTTAAGCAGAGAAATATAATAGAAACCATGCAGTATTTGGCTCAGTGTTCACTTACAATATTTAGGCTAGACTTAAGATAACTATCGTTCGTGTCCATGATAACTTTGATTAATATCGCTCTTTGTCTTTTTTATTGTCTTCGGTGGGCGATATCTCACCGTACGATTCACAAGGGATAGGAACACTACACTGTGACCGCGAGGGTTTTGAAGGCATGGCGCCTATATTCGCACTCGCATTTACTATTTCACTAGACGGACGCGGAAGCTCGCAGGCGAAGGGGAAGGCGGCAGCGCGGGCACGCGCGAGGGTGCGCGCGCTTTCGTCGCTCGTCGGGGCTCCCCACCCGGGAGAAGCTGCTGGAACGGAAACTTCGCGGCGTCTCTTCGCTCGAAGTGCTGCTAACACGATGCCTATTACCCCCAGTATGACGAGCACGCCGTACATAATGGAGTACTGGTGGACATCATGTATGCTGATGTCGGCGTCTGACTGTTGCTTGAGATCGTTGATTTCCTTCATTATATGCTGGTATATCTGCGCATGGCTCTCCGTAGTGTAGTTGTAGCTGCTGGATCCAGAAGTTTTTAGGACGCTGTTCAGAACAGATACCTCTGGGGCTTCTATCGAAGGCTGTATGCTAACCTTACGCAAAAAATTATTGTGGCCGTGTATTGTAAAGTGATCTCCTTTGACGGTGCAACCCTGACCTATGTCAAGAAGGCCAGTGCCCGATAAAGCATTCATGCTCACGTCAGCTGCGCAATATGTGCGGATATTGCATTTATCGCAGCACGAGTATACCCATGTGTTAGACCGTTGTAATTTGACCCACTTGTTTACACACGGTAGTTGTTCGTAGGTACAAACTGATTTGTAATTACTAGCTTCTAATAAAGTTATATTGCAGATATTTTGTTGTAGATTTAAGCTATAAGTAGGTCTATCGAGTGAACAAAGTATTTTTTCTTCTGATGCGTGTAGACAGGCTTGTAAATCGTAGTCTGTTAGGAATACTACTGCGTCCTTTTGCAAGTTAAAGGCAAGATATGGGTATGTAGGTATGGTAAGGTAAGAAACTCCGTCCTTATTCTGTGGTATGCTTATGATTTTATCGAGCTCGTATATTTCGCTACTGATGAGCGGAATCTTGATTTCAATGATTAGGTATTGTTCGTACGTTTTGGCGAACACCTTTAGAAGCTTATATATGTCTTTTATGTTACCCGTATCTATCGGTACTTTCAAATCGCCATGTAGCTGTGAGGCGATGAAGTTTACTTGCTCTTCCAACTGCTCACTGGAAATAAGATGAGTGTCGATGCGTCCATGCCTCACGTCTGTCACGGTGTTCACGAGGGCATCCTGGATGCGTCTCAGGTCTTCTAGTACGATGTTAGCCGCTAAAGCTGAAGACGTTATGTATAGACCCTTATCGACGTCAGATTGTAGTCGGTTCATACTGGCAGTAAAGCTGAATAAATGTTCGTTTAGTTCCGCAAATCGTTTGTTCATAATCTGTTCGTTGCGTTGCAATATATTCGCTTCGGCTTCCATGACCACCGTTTGATTTTTTATAAGATTTCTCAGATGGTTTTCGTTATTGGAGATTTTTTCTATGTCTTTGGCGTATTTCTGCGCAAAATCGTCATCTAATACGCCGAAAAGGTAATTTGCAACGCTTCCGACGCCGTTTACCAAACCTCTAGTCGGTCGTTTGTGGCTAGGATTTTGTAAAAGTTTGTTGTTGTGCTCAATTTCGGACATTTCGTGCGCTAGCTGATCCGTTATCTGCTGATATTGAGAATTCCTTGTAGCCTTTTTAAGGTGCCTTACGTAAAACTCTAAGTGATTTATGGCTTGCCAGTAGCCTGTAAGATTATAGTACACCACCAGCTTCCACTCATCCCTGACATGCTGTAGGGTTGATATTTTATCGAAGTAGAGTTCTTTTGCATTAAGTGCGGTAGTTTTTATGTGAGAGTTATTTTGCTGTGTTGGAGCTATCATCATCGCCATCAATAAGAGCGCTAATGACAAATAGTTTTTGAAAGGTGTTCTCCACTTGGAGCGTACCTGAAGATGCTGAAGATAGTCAGATGACCAGAGCTTCTGATTTTTAGCTGAGCTGCTTATTATAGCTTGACTTAGCCGACCACCCACTCTTAAAATCCCGTCTTTGTCTAAGAAGGGGTAAAGGTTAGCTATCGGGCTGTTGGATGGGACGTGACCTTTAGTCTTGATACTTTTTAAATCGCTTGCAAAGTATTTATCTTGTTCGTGCTTAGAAATTAAATCGTACGCTTTGTTTATTTCCGCGGTAGACAAAATAGTAGCACGTTCCGATTTTTGACGACGCATCATTGTTATAGCACGTGCCACCCACGCTATTATTTTCACTACGCGCGAGATAGAGCTGTTTCGTAAAAGAAGGTCATCTATAAATGATGACTTAGGTTTAAGTAAAGCTGAGGTTACATTAGTATTTTTAGTTTCGATATTCGGTGATTCGTAAGCTTTGTTCTGTACGTTCCTAGCATCAAAGTTCGCTAACCACTCTGGTCCAGTCCACCAAAGAGAAGTTTTTTGGAGCTTTGAAACTGAAAGTCCTCTAGTAGCACAGTCTGCGCTGTTTTCCTCTGATCGGACATGGTTCCAGTTCGACGCCGGTATTATTTCGGTGATCTTTTGAACACGATTGGCCACGAACTGTTTCCATCGAGCTAAATCACCATGGAGCCAACCCAAGACTACTATAGAGTCGGTCCAAGCATAAGTAACAAAATCGTTATTAGATAACGAAGCTTTTATTACTTTAATAAGCTGAGCTAAAAGTAAAGAACCGCATAGTTCAAGACAAGGCAAAGTTATTTTCTTTTTTATTGGAGCTAGTTTAGTTTTTGCTGCGACCAGTGTTCGTGTGTACTCGCCCTTATCGTCGCACGCAACTAAGTACACGACACAAGCGTAAGCTTTTTCCGAAGCATCGCTGAAGCCGTGAAGCTGAAAAGTTCTTTGTGTATTCCCGAGATATCTAGGAATCTCAAAGTGACTTAAGTTTTGAAGATCGTTATGTAGCTGTATCCATTCTTTTTGGGTTTTTTCCGGGATAGGGTCATCCCAACCAATGCCGGATGCCCATGTTTCCTGGAAAATAAGCTTAGCTCGAATAGTCAGTGCTGAGAGCCACCCCAAAGGGTCATATATCTTGGAGACTTCGGAAAGAAGCTGACGTTTCGTTTTTATTTTCTCAGCCTGTTCTAGTTTGTATGTAAACTTAAATGAATCAGATGAGGGTGTCCACTTGAGTCCTAACGTTTTTCGAGACTCGTGGCATATAAAATCGAAAGGTTTGTCAAGCTGTTCAGTGGACAAGTTATCCAAAAGCTGAGGGTCGTTAGCGGACCACTTGCGCAAATTCATCCCTGCGCCTCTGAGCATCTCTATTAGCTGACGCTGAAGCTCTCTTGTAGTTTCAATAGAGTTTTCACCGCTGAGTAAATCATCCATATAAAAATGGTTTTCTACTGCCTTGGCTGCAAGAGGATACTTAGAGGCATCGTCTTTAGCTAGTTGACGGAGGGTGCGCATAGCTAAGTAAGGTGATGCTGTAATCCCGAATGGGATAGTAGTCAAAAAGTATTCCCGAAGAATATCGCGAGAGGATTCTCTCCAGACAATACCTTGTAGATGCTGATCGCTTTCTCTGACCATGATCTGTAGAAACATTTTTTCTATGTCCGCAGTTATGACATATTTATGCTGCCTCCAGTTTAAGATCAGAGTTGGTAAGTCATGCTGTAAGTTCGGGCCACATTCCATTACTTCATTAAGACTAAGGCCGGAACTAGATTTAGCTGATCCATTGAACACCACTCTCATCCGCGTCGTACTGGACTCAGGTCGAAGTACTCCATGTTGCGGCATATGATATGAGATGTGGTCTCCCTGGCAAGCTGGACGCATGTGACCTTGTCGCAGGTACTCGCGCAAAAACTGTTTATAGCTATCAGAGTAAGCTTCGTTTTTTGCCATCTTACTCTCTAGCTGTTTAAATTGAGCTATAGCTTTAGCTTTAGTAGACCCTAGTTTATCTACGTAATTATCCTTCATTGGTAGGGCTACCTCGTACCTACCGTCTGAAAGTCTCTTAGTAGTAGCTTGATAATGCTCCTCGCAGTACTGCTCCTCTCTAGTCAGGGCAGATGACGAGTTGGGCATATCCTCCATCTCCCAATATTTAGCAATGTCCTCTAAATTATTAACCACTATACTACAATTAAATCTCTTTACGTTGCCAGATAAAATCCAGCCTAGTTTAGTTTGCTGGGCTATGGGTGCGTTGTAAGTACCTTTTAATAGACCGCTCATTATAATTTCCGAGTAAATGCTGGCATCTAGCAATAGATCAATTGGCTTCGATACATTATACTCGGGGTCCGCCAGTTTTATCTGTTGAATGTGAGGCCATGACTGTTTAGTAAACGACACGTGGGGTAGGTCAAAAAGTACCTGAGGGTTATTGTAGCGGTGCACCAGCATCTCCCAGGCCAAGTCATAATTGTCTGCCGATATATTCAAGTGCTGGATCAGACGCTCTGCTTCTCCTTTCAGTTTGCCCTTCAGGTGCTGCATCTTCTGCGCCTTAGAGAGGTATCCGTTGTTGTGAATAGCCTCGCTGAACAAATCAAAGAATGTAGGCCAATGCGAGTATCTTCCTGAAAAAGTAGGGATTTCTAGTATAGGCGTTGATTTTTCCACGTGAGCAGTTGCCGATAGTTTCTGATGGAGAGCTTTCTTAATATCTTTGAATGAGACCTCTTGTCGCGTAAACTCATCCAAGTAAACCTCATCCTCGCCTTCCAAGATGTTGTCAATCTGGAGATGGAGCTGGTCGATCGCCTTCCATCTCTCCTGGACGCTGCGCAACTCGTCTTCCAGTTCCCATTTCTCGCATATCTCACTCACCTTGATGCTTGCCACCAGACGCTTAAAAGCTCTAAAATTTGTCCGTTGTAGGGACAAAAGTTCGTCCACTTTGCTTGAGTTTGCATGAGTTACGGCTGTAATGTCCGCAGGACCAGTACCTATACCTGACCCTGACGCTGACTGTACCTTGGTCGGTACAAACGCTGCAATTTTTGCACGAGTGTTGATGTAGTATTCCTGAATACGGTCGTAAATATCGTCTTGAAAGTACCTTTGCGTTTTGATTGGAAGGTTAGCTAAATTAGTGTTATTCTGACGGAACTCTCCCCAGAGGTTATCTAAAGCGTCTAATCGTAGCTTTATGTACTCCGAGGTCTTCCGGTTGGCGGAATCCTTTTCAAAGTTGGTTCCTATGCGCTGAAGTTCTGTAGATATTTCCGCTTGGCGGTTGAAGATGGCTTCGTAGTCGGCCATGGTAGCTGGGTTTTCAAGTAAATAAAACGATCTTACTTGTAAGCTGGAGCTGCTGATACACGTAGACTGGCGTTGTCACAGTGCACTGGTTGCGCTCGCGGAACCGAAGGAATGCGTATTCCGTAAAGTCCCGCTAACGTTAGCTCGAAGGACCATATATGTCGCTGGTTCAGATCCGGCTCGAAGGACCATATGTGTCGCTGGTTCAGATCCGGCTCGAAGGACCATATGTTTCGGCAGTTTGCCTAACAGTAAGTAAGCTGAGATGAGCTAGAGGTAGCTATGAGCTGAGAAGAAGCTAAGGGTTGCTCCCCTATAGCTTCGAGCTGACAAGGGTTGATCTCCAAGGGGAGAATAATACAACCAAACTTGTTGACTTCTAGTTAGAGAGTGTTTAATCGATGTTTAAGCTAGAACTAAGTAAAATATATGATCACGTAACGGACGTGCGTTATCCACTTTCGATGCATTCTTTATAGCTAGCTAAATCTGTACAGCTCGTACATCTGGCCTATGGGATAATCTCTTCTTACATAATTTGAAATAAAAATATTGTTATTTGATCAATCTCTCCAATCTCTCAATTCTCCGGCTGGGTCCGGCCGGATTGAAAATGTCACTAAGTTGCACTTTCTATAAGGAAGGTCAAAATTATTAATAAACTTAAAGTGGGTTGTCATCTAGACTAAAACAGGATAACTGGCAATCTCTGGTGTGGGAGGACAAGATTAACTTTGAACTAAGTGCGTTAACAATTTTTTTTATTAGAAATAGACCTTCGTTTGACCGTAATCTTACCTGATGGAAAGCGAAGATGCGGCCGACTATGTATCACGAAGGTCTAGAAGATGGCAACTCCAGACCACATTCCGAAACACAACAGAGTTGTTTCACGGAAAGGCCCAGTCCGGAGGGTAGTGACAAGCCACGGCCGAAGCCTACCACTAGAGAGTACCGCTCTTAGCACCACCCATAGGACACATGTACGGTATCAGAGGGTCAACACCTACGGACGTGAGCGATACTGTCCCCCAAAACAAATCAAATAAAATACTTTATTTAAGTAGTAATTAAGACGGTCCGACAAGTGTTCAAATTTGTTGAGGAATCTTCGACAATACTGGTAAACTGGAGAAAAAATTTGATATCACATTATCGTTTATTGCTAAAATAAATTATTAACAATCATTTGGCACAAGAATATTCAAAAATCAGTGGTGGTAGTACTGGAGGGCGGGGGCGGCCTTGACGAGGAGGGGCGCGGCCTTGACGACGTGGTGGGCGGGTGCGGAGTTGGAGACGACAGCGTTGAAGCCGTGGTGGTCGTCAGCGGTGTACTGCACGGTGCGGATGGAGCCGTCGGCTTCCTGGAGAGAGTACTGGCCGTGGACGGCGTCGCCGTCGCGGGACTCCTGCTGGGACTTGTTGTCGCCGGTGTGTCCGTCGGCAACCGAGTAAGAGAAGTCGTATTTGGGGTGCGCCTGCGAAAATCAAAAAGTTACTTTTTTCAAACCTGGCCATGTGAAAATACAACGTGAACTTATGTGTTATGGTAACTTACGATTTCCTCAGCGTGAGCCAGGACCTTGGTGACGGGAGCGGCGTGGTAGGCGATGGGAGCGGAGTGGTAGGCAACGGGAGCGGGGGCGGTGTGGTAGGCTATCGGAGCGGGAGCGGTGTGGTAGGCGATGGGAGCAGGGGCGTGGTAGGCGAGGGGAGCGGCTACCAGCTTCTGTCCGAGTCCCTCATCGTGACGCACGATGCTCTGGGAGGAGACCGCGGCTGCGGAGGAGTATTGGGGCTCGGCCAGGAGACCAGCCTGGGACACCGCCACCAGAGCGCATAGGGCAACCAGCTGGAAAAATATCAAATATGTTAAATATTCAAGTGCGCGTGTCTAATCCTCACACGAACGATCACAAGAACTTAAAAAAAATAAGCAAATAATTAGTGAACTCACTTTGGAGAACATGTTGATCGTGTGTAAATCAAAAATCAAATGATACCTATGTTTTGATAGTTCGCATTTTTATATTAAGGCTCAAAACCTGAAGTGAGCCTGATCGAATGTAGGTAAGTAGTGTAGAGTAGTAGTAGAGCTTACGACCTTGTGCCATGTCAATGTCTCGCGCGCTTTTGGTAATTGATACCTATTCGTTAAAAGTTTCATAGTTTTAATTTAAGGATGTCTTAAATACAAAAAAATAATAAGATAATTTATTAGTTTTAAAAAATCTAGAAACCGACTTCAATTATATAGTTTTTTCATGGACCCATTTTCAGAACTAATAACAGCCTAAATTAAAATGAGACCACACGGAAAACAGCAGCTTTCAAATAAAAACAGACTCATGAAAACAACATAAAAAATACCGTCGGATTTAGAACCTCCTCCTTATTTTGAAGTCAGTTAAAATAAATTCGATTAAACGAAAAAAAAACTATTTACGCTAAAGCAAAACTTATATTGTCCGTTTTTCCATCCAGTCCCGCTAGTAGTTGGTAATATAAACTGGTATTATCTGTAAATGCTTTTTCATCCCCCCATCTCGGAAAGGTTTTTTTTTAATCTTCAATATCTGAGTGGAAAAGCCGTTTTTATTCTCTAGAGGATAAAGTAAATTGAAATTAGAACATCGTGTGCACTAAGTTTGTGAATTAAAAAAAACATTAAACCTATTTACTGCTACCTCTATGGTGCCGAATTTATCATACAACTTTTTTTTAATTTGTTAAAAACTCAGACTTGGAACCTTCTTGGTGTTCTTTTTTCAATTTGCTTTGTACGCGGTTCTTTACGCGGCATTTTTTCACGTCATTGTTAAACCTTATATTAAAAACAAGTGAAAAAAATTAAATGAGTGATTCTAGCGACGAGGAAGTTTGTTTTTGCATTTAGTCATTTCCTCGCTGAGGTGGAATGAAAAGTTACGTGTTGCACTCGAGTGCAAAGATTTTTCACCGTGCTCTTTTGATTCCCTCGCTAACGCTCAGGCTCGCTTGCTCAGTCATCAAAATTGAACACGCGGTTAAAAAGCAACTTTGCACTCTTGTATAACAAATAACTATTATATATTGTGCATTAAACTGGCCTTCCTTTTGTTTCATTGTTTATTTTACATGCCGCCCCTCGGTTGTTTGTGTAGATGCCTTTTGCCAAAGACACACCAAGAATCAATGAACTAATCGTTATTGTATATGATGCCATGGAACACATTTTTTGTCTTTGACCGTAAATAATTTCTTCTGTGCATTGACGTCTAAATTTTTTTTCATAAAATTCCAGCCCAACTCTCAATTTTTTCTTGGAAGTATGGGTAAAACAGCGCATATTCAATGCAACAATCCGTCAGGATTTATTAGTTGGAATTCTTTTCCCTTTCTCCAAACACTATTTCGAAAATTATATATAAAGTGATATGAGATTTAGTTGTGATATCCGGAAATACTGTCAATATGGCATTTATAGAGGATTTCTCGAAATCTCTTGTGAACTTAAAGGGTGACCAATTATACCCATGAAAACTCATGACAAACTACGTGATAAACATGGTGATGAGAACTAATTTATAATTCATATTGATTGTCTTTTATTTGGAGTGGTTCTCTAAACTGGATTGGTATACATATATATATATATATCAATAAAATATCAGGTTATCTACAGAGAGGATTATCTCAATTGGGTTTGGTTCAATAAACTATGAACCGATTTCAACTTTATGGTTTTCTTATGGATGTTATAGTCAGAACTGGATCCAATATAAATGGGACTCTACGGGGAGCTCCAGCTTTCAAATAAAAAAGAACCATCAAAATAAGTTCATTCAGTTAAAAGTTCCGAGGTAACAAACATTAAAACGAGAACCTACTGGACGGATATTTTTCCCTTGTACCGTAATATTCATAGTCTAACAATTTCGCATATTTCTGTCCAAACTGTTATATTTATCGAACTACTAATAGGATCGATCGATATATATGTATGTCGAGACTGCCCGCCCAGGAGCGAGTGGAATAAAATATATTTCCTTACATGGTAGGCGGTTCAAAAATATGTTCATTTGTCACAAACTACTACTTTTTATTCGGTATTTACTTTTGCGTCCACGCCTTTTTTCCTATTGGGTATCTGTCCAAATTCAAAATTCAAAGAGTCCCTATGGAACAAAACCCTACCACGGATTTTAATTTCACCTAATTAATATAAAATCTTAAATAAATATATACCTACTTAAAACTACGTAGTTATTGTTTATCACTTATCAAGTTATCACAGTGAAAAATTTAATAAGCTTACGGTTATATATTTTCGCAATCACTTTATTTTTTTTACTTTTTAGATATTTTTTATGAAAGTTACATATTTGTGTAGTTGAACATCAATCTACCTTGATAAAGCCTTCCCTCTGTTCTCAGTACTCTGACATTTCAAAGACGTAAGTGGGAACAAAATTTTTAATTGCGTTAATGCTGCTGGATGCGATCGGAAATGTTTTTTGGAAATCCAAAAAATATTCCCAATCACATCCATAACGTAATGGGAAGGAGCCGATGACGGCATTTACCCCTTTTGGGAAGAGCCAATAAACGCTTATCAGGGAAGGACACAATATGTCCAGCAATAGACTTGTTAACCCGCCAAGCGCTAAGTGTGTATATGGTGCTCGTAAGGAAAAATGGCCCCCAAGCGGCTTACGTGTATATGGTGCTCGTAAGGCGCTCGGCGCCATAGATATAAATAGTTCTATGCTCGGCGCCATTTTTTGGCTCTTTACCATAAATGTCGGAATGATGGACTTCCATTGGCTGGACTAATGTCAAGCTTCATTCAATACGAAACGAAATATAGCCAATAAAATCAAATTGAGATCGGAAATTGTTACCATTTGAGCAAAATTGCCAAGCACCCTGCGAACGGCTCAGTTGGCCGCCATCTTTTAAAAATTTGCGCAACAGCAAAATTTTTTAAAAATTTCTCAAGAACGACTCATTGAATATTTCTCGTTGATTATTCTTTGTATTTACTGGGAAGATACTGTAGATTATGAGTAAATTTATAGAATCACCAATATAGGTAAAATTTTAATGAAAAAACGTGACTAACTTTTGCATCGTGCATTTTTGCAAATCCAAGTTCCATGTCCGCTTTGTTATGAATGATTTTCTTTAGAATTATGGCGTTTTATGGTTCTTTATGTTTATGAATAAGCTAGGTAATTTATCAAGGAAGATTTAGATACCAAGAAGTAAGTACCTGCTAATAGCAAAAGCAGGTAGAAATCATTTTGTGTAAAGTTTGTCAACCCACAACGGCGCGGCGGGACAAACAAAGGCCGCCCGGCCATTGTATGAAGTTTTGCAAGGTGATTATCAGTGAGGCGCGCGCGCTGTACGCGGCGCACGCCTAAAATGGCGTCCGTGTTTTGTTTTAGTTTGTGAACAGTATTGTGGTGTAATTATTGTGTTATAAAGTGATGTGAATACATATTATTATGCGTAAATACCTATGCTAGGTGCCTACTAAAAGTGTTAGTTTTGGTGAATATCTATTGTGAAATATGATGCAAATTGTGCCACGATTTTGACTCGAAATCTCAACCTGGGAAAGAAATTAAATAATTTCTGTATCATGTAAGTTTTATTAAATTATTATAATAGCATTTGCTATTAGGAAATTTCAGGACGAACACAATGATGTATGATTAATAAAAATCATCGTAAAATTGCTTTTTCTGATGACGTCACGTAAAAATTATCGCCGGTAAAAAAGGGCTGGCACTCAAGCACAGGGGTGGCAAGGGGTGGTTAGCGGTAGACGGGTAGGCTGTTGATGTAATGTGTCATAAAAAATAATGATTTCGACACGTACGGACTCAAAAAATATGGATCCCATGGGTTTTTTGGACTTTGCTAGAATTGTTTTGTTTACATTTACCAGTAAGTTTTCCAATTCTTAATTTTTGTAGCCTCACTAATAAGATGTTAATTCTCGTAGCATGTAAGAAACTAATTTTTACCAATACTCAAACGCTACTTCGATTGCGGACAGGACAGTTTGCAATGAACAATAGGGTTTGTTATAAAAAACTAGGTATTAACCGACTACAATTATATGATTTTTTCATGGATGCCAGTATCATAACTAAACAAGTCAAGTCACAACAGTCAAGAGTTCTGAGGTAACAAACATTAAAAATTATAAAACTCAAAAAAAAAACATTAGGATTGAGAACGAACGTCCTTCTTTTTGGAATTCTGTTAAAAACAGTAAAAAATTCGTCACTTAGGACGTACTGAAATCGAAGATGCGTTTGAGTATTCGGTAACTATCCTAATTATGGCCTTACGGTTGAAATAAATGAAATACTTTACGGATGCGGAATGCGGAGCAAGGCTAGAAAATTTTTACAGATTTTAGTCATATTTTTGATCTGAATAAGTATTCGTTATTAAAACAAGTTGTTTTATCGATTTATACATTTTATTTCTAGAATAAATTATTAACAATCATTTGGCACAAGAATATTCAAAAATCAGTGGTGGTAGTACTGGAGGGCGGGGGCGGCCTTGACGAGGAGGGGCGCGGCCTTGACGACGTGGTGGGCGGGTGCGGAGTTGGAGACGACAGCGTTGAAGCCGTGGTGGTCGTCAGCGGTGTACTGCACGGTGCGGATGGAGCCGTCGGCTTCCTGGAGAGAGTACTGGCCGTGGACGGCGTCGCCGTCGCGGGACTCCTGCTGGGACTTGTTGTCGCCGGTGTGGCCATCAGCAACGGAGTAAGAGAAGTCGTATTTGGGGTGAGCCTGCGATAATCAATAGGTTAATATAACTCAAAACTGGCTATTTAAAAAAACAACGTTAACTTAAATGATGAGGTAACTTACGATTTCTTCAGCGTGAGCCAGGACCTTGGTGACGGGAGCGGCGTGGTAGGCGATGGGAGCGGAGTGGTAGGCGACGGGAGCAGGGGCGGAGTGGTAGACAGGAGCGGGAGCGTGGTAAGCCAGAGGAGCGGGAGCAGCGTAGGCTAGTTTAGCCACAGGGGCAGCAATAAACTGCTGTCCATGGCCCTC
Organism: Eupithecia tripunctaria; assembly: GCA_955876795.1. Lineage (NCBI taxonomy): Eukaryota > Metazoa > Arthropoda > Insecta > Lepidoptera > Geometridae > Eupithecia > Eupithecia tripunctaria. Next base: position 12,127,318 of record OY041604.1, read on the forward strand.
ATCGTGACGCACGATGCTCTGGGAGGAGACCGCGGCCGCGGAGGAGTAGTGCGGCTCGGCCAGGAGACCAGCCTGGGACACCGCCACGAACGCGCACAGGGCTACCAGCTGGAATAATATCAAATGTGTTTAAATATCCAATGTTTATTGAGTTTTGTCTATCGGTGTGTGTGTCTAATCCTCACACGAACGATCACAAGAACTTAAAAAAATAAGCAAATAATTAGTGAACTCACTTTGGAGAACATGTTGATTGTGTGTTAATCAAAGATCAAATGATACCTAAATATTGATAGCGTGGACTTTTATATTAACGCTCAAAACCTGAAGTGAGCCTGATCGAATGTAGGTAAGTAGTGGTAGAGCTTACGACCTTGTACCATGTCAATGTCTCGCGCGTTGGTAATTGATATTCATTGAAAGCTTCATAGTTGTATACTAAAGTCATTTGCAACGGCATATTTACCATGATTTGAGGTTAGAACTTTTCTAAAAATGACTTTAGTGTTAATAACCATGATAGATTATTTTTTTAAATAATTGAATTGTATACTCTAAACAAAAGGATGAGTGGACTCAAAAAATAAAACGGATTCGATAGAACGAAAAAAAAATATTTATACTCATACTCACATTCCTTTTTATTTTATTGCAATCATTGTTTACATTTTGGCTGTCTAGGTCGTATCAAAATAATGTATGAAAGACACAGTAGTACCCAAGTAGGGCGTCTCAATAGGTATTGACAGTAGAAGTGAGCCGGGTTTCTAGACAATTTTTTTTTAGCAGATGAATATAATTCAATAGCAATTTACGCTGATATTTATCATTGAGTAGGATTTTAGTTCGATAGTAGGTAATTATAAAATATTTTATTGGTAGCTTGTAGATATTGTTAGAGCAGGTCCTATGAAATTAGTAGGTGGCCTTATAATTAATTATATTATTTATTGTCCTTAAAAAATTCGTATCATAGTAGCATTTATGTAAAAGGTATCGTTTTATTTTGGTTTCAAACATATACTCCAGCAGACTTAAACCGCCAGACAATTTTATTTTCTTACATGGCAGGCGGTTCAAAAATATGTTAATAAGTCTCAAACTAGCAGATCATAATGTTTCTATCTTATTTTTTTTTATTTAAGGTACTATTTCGATCACGCCTTTTTTCTTATTGGGTATCTCTTCAAATTCAAATTCCAAAGGGATAGTCCCTATAGAAACAGACAAGTGCTTTAAACGCTCTTATCATTAGAGCCACGAGTATATGCCTTAATCTGCTAAGACTAACACGACTAAACCGTCTAAAATGTTTTACGTAAAATCTTGTAAACCTATTCTGGAATTGAGAATGGAGGATATATTTAAAATGATTAACACAAAAACCAAATTTACTCCCCTTTATTCATTTTAAATCTTGAATACGAATATAATTTAAAATACGTAATTATTGATTATCATTTCAAATCTTTACATTACCTATAATATTTAAGACATTTTTATTTAGTTTTATCTTCTGCTTGGTATTTCTTGTAGCGTGATATTTTTCATAAAAATCTGGTTGTCTGCGTAGCACGAGTATCGGCGATAGCGTCCGTTCAGCGTTTTATGACATCCTTCTAAAATATTGGTGGTGCGATGTCGTTCACCGTTGGAATTCCAAATATCAGCATCATTCTACCTTGATCCGAAGCCTTTCTTGTGTTGACTGTACTAAATCATTTCATGGACATGAGTGGGAGTAATAGGAAAGAACTGATAACGGCTTCTTTCTTCAATTTTCGTTTTTTTAGCGGCAAGTGCAGGATATGCATTTAGGCTCTTCGATAGATCATCTGGCCACGTGGCGAAAGCTCGTTCTCAAATTTTGTGGGAAGATTTCCAACTCTGACGATACTTCTTGTCCCGCTATAGAAAGAATGGCGCAGATAATATACATCACGACACTAATGTTCGACACACGGTTTTCTGAAGCTGCGCCGGATGCACTTTGACTTATACCTAAATAGTTCGCCCTTGACTACATTAGTACAGCACATTTTATTTATTTATTTTCAATTATCCAAATATTATATTATGTTGTGTGAATAGTAAAACGTCATTGATCTATTTATCCAATGAATTTTTTTGACGATTTTATTTGACACTGGCAGGTTTCCCTGTAAGGCAGTTGGATGTACTTTTAGGTTTAGGGTCTTACATAATTGAAACGACTGATTGTCGGGAAGTGCATATAATTACTATTTGCAGTACACATCATATAAGACCACAATTACCCCCTTTTGGGACGAGCCATCTGACGCTTATCAGGCACATGTCCAGCAGTAGACTTGTAAAGGCTATTGATTTAATGTGATATAAAAATAACCTTTTAGTTTGACACCTTCGGACTTAAAAAATATGGAAATATGGTAATTTTACCAGTAATGTTAACCAATGTGCTTAGGGTTATTTTGTGGTGTAGATTTTATTATTAGAGCCACGTATAATCCCCTAGCATGTAAATAACCCATTACTCAAACGCTACTTTGGTTGCGGACAGGACAGACTTCTCAATGAAAAACTGTAAAAAAATCGACACTTGGGACGTACTTAAATCTTTGAGTTTTCGGCGGTTAGTGTCCCATTATGTCCCTTTGGTGGAAATAAATGAATGCATACGAAGCAAGGATAGAGAATTTCGCCAATTGTACACCTTAAAACAGTCTTTGCTCTGGATAAGCATCGTTAATTCAAATAAGTTGTTTTATCGATTTATACATTTTATTTCTATAATAAATTATCAACAATCATTTGGCACAAGAATAATCAAATATCAGTGGTGGTAGTACTGGAGAGCGGGGGCGGCCTTGACGAGGAGGGGCGCGGCCTTGACGACGTGGTGGGCGGGTGCGGAGTTGGAGACGACAGCGTTGAAGCCGTGGTGGTCGTCAGCGGTGTACTGCACGGTGCGGATGGAGCCGTCGGCTTCCTGGAGAGAGTACTGGCCGTGGACGGCGTCGCCGTCGCGGGACTCCTGCTGGGACTTGTTGTCGCCGGTGTGGCCATCAGCAACGGAGTAAGAGAAGTCGTATTTGGGGTGAGCCTGCGAAAAATGACAATTAAAATTTCGGTTTTTGGCCGTTCAAAAAACCAACGTCAACTAAAATGATAAGATAACTTACGATTTCTTCAGCGTGAGCCAGAACCTTGGTGACGGGAGCGGAGTGGTATGCGATGGGAGCGGAGTGGTAGGCGACGGGAGCAGGGGCAGAGTGGTAAGCGATGGGGGCGGGAGCGTGGTAGGCGAGGGGAGCAGCTACCAGCTTCTGTCCAAGTCCCTCATCGTGACGGACGATGCTCTGGGAGGAGACCGCGGCCGCGGAGGAGTAGTGGGGCTCGGCCAGAAGACCAGCCTGGGACACCGCCACTAGAGCGCACAGGGCTACCAACTGAAAAAAATATTAAATATTTTAAAATATCTAAATGCAGTGTGTCCAACCGATGATCACAACAACTTTAAACAAATACATCTGTAAATAATTAGTGAACTCACTTTGGAGAACATGTTGATTGTGTGTGAATCAAAGATCAAATGATACCTAAAAATTGATCGCTCGGATTTTTATATTAACGTTTAAAACCTGAAGTGAGCCTGGCGGAATGTAGGTTAGTAGTGGTAAAGCTTACAACGACCTTGTGCCATGTCAATGTACGCTTGTCTCGCGCTTGATAATTCATTGATAGTTTCCATTACTAAATATATTTACTTGGTGTTTTCATTTACACATAGTGTTTTTCAACCAAATTTTCTATCATACAGCGGGAGTAAAAGGGACCCATCCCTACTTGAACTTTAAAGTTGAAATAAAGAACAAACAGAACATGTACGGTCGGGTCGATGAAAAACATGTTTTGTATGTATTTAATTGAAAGACAGTTCGAAAAATCGATTCTGAGAAAACTATCATCTTCTTTACCTCGCCTATTAAATAGCAGTGCGCTTTGTAACCAAAACCCTTAAGTACTAGACACAGTAAAAACGCCTACTTTATAGATTTCCAATTGAAACCAATTGCTTTTAGAATTCCGGGACTACATCAAAAAGTAATCCAAAAATAACAAACATATTATACGGTACGCGTAGGAAAGGGTTATCAAATCACATCGCTTTTCTGACAAGTAAAATAGGTTGTTTATTATACTTTATTTCAATCACCTGTATGTTAGTTGTCTTCGACAACTAAACTGACAACTAACTGAAACTAACTGTCGAAAATATTTTGGATGTTTTATTCAAGATCGGCAACAAACTTTGTAAGATTATGATGAAGATTATATTGATGTATTGTAATGATGGATCCTTATCCTTTATTTAGAATGAACAAATGAATCATTTCGTAAATTAATTTGTTTGCTATTTATAAATAAAAACCAGTATACTAAGCTAATTTTAGCACTTATAGTTAAGAACAACCAAGTAAGTATTGATAAGTGCAGCGCCTTAAATATCCTACTAATATTATAGGTACTTACTTCTAAAATATCCTACTAATATTATACTTAATCATTAAATATCCTACTAATATTATAAACGCGACAGTATGTAAACAAGTCTGTTTGTTGCTCTTTCACGCAAAAAACACTGAACGGATTGGGCTGAAATTTTGCATACAGGTAGTTCTAGACCTGGAATATTACTACATTTTATCCCATAAATCAGTTTCCGTGGGGCCCAGCTAGAAACATTATATACTTAAGATAATATTATGATAAATTATGTCAAGTACACAAGAGAAGTAACTGCTCTTGCTTGTAACAGAGCCACAGAAGACTGCTCTAACTCAAATTAATTTTTACACATTTTTAAAAATAAAAGTTTTGTACTCGTATTTTGTTTTAATATCAATGTTGGTACAATAATATTTGATTTTGTTTCAATACCTTGTGGATGGGTGTGGGCGTAGAAATTATGAATTCAACTTTCGTAACAATCAGTGAATGGGTTCATTTGCAGACTTGACACGATGTAAGGTCATCACTTGCTTGACAACTTCCACTACTCGTACGTATCAGACTAATCCTGCAATGAGCATGTATAAAAAGTAGAGTAATGACACCATTGGTATCATTATCCATTTGATCATTCTGTTGAAATCATCAACATGTTCTCTAAAGTAAGTATCTAGAGCTTTAGGATCTAAAGCGGGCTTATTTAGTGAAGCAATATATTTGTAATCGGCTTTAGACATGCAGACACTAGATCAACTCAATTTGTTTCTTTCCAGTTGGTAGCCCTGTGCGCTTTGGTGGCGGTGTCCCAGGCTGGTCTCCTGGCCGAGCCCCACTACTCCTCCGCCGCCGCGGTCTCCTCCCAGAGCATCGTGCGTCACGATGAGGGACTTGGACAGAAGCTAGTAGCCGCACCCGTTGCCTACCACGCTCCCGCCCCTATTGCTTACCACTCTGCCCCTGCTCCCGTCGCCTACCACTCCGCTCCCATCGCCTACCACGCCGCTCCCGTCACCAAGGTCCTCGCTCACGCCGAGGAAATCGTAAGTTACCATAACACATAAGTTTATGTTGTATTTTTACATGGCCTGGTTTGAAAAAAAAATAACTTTTTGATTTTCGCAGGCGCACCCCAAATACGACTTCTCTTACTCCGTTGCTGATGGCCACACTGGCGACAACAAGTCCCAGCAGGAGTCCCGCGACGGCGACGCCGTCCACGGCCAGTACTCTCTCCAGGAAGCCGACGGCTCCATCCGCACCGTGCAGTACACCGCTGACGACCACCACGGCTTCAACGCTGTCGTCTCCAACTCCGCACCCGCCCACCACGTCGTCAAGGCCGCGCCCCTCCTCGTCAAGGCAGCCCCTGCCCTCCAGTACTACCACCACTGATATGTGATCGTCCTAGTCATCCAAAATGTTATTAGATAATTTATTTTCACAATATACCTGAATATTCCTATATATTTTTTGATTTCAAGCTTATAAGAAACTTACCTAAGCCCTTGTTAGAAAGTATGCTATATTCTCGGATTTCCCGAGTTAAAGCCTAAATTAGTTAAAAGAGAATCTAAAGTGCCTATTGAATTCGCCGGTCTTTTACTGATGGCAATATCGATAAGGGTTTCCATTCTCTTTTAGTACAGTTTGATATCGTTTGCAAAAGGGAAAAGTAGCCAAAACCGTATTGTGAGAAATAGGCGTGATGCATTACTACACATTCTTTAATTTTTTACCAATGCGTCTCATGCTTTAGAAACATTTACAAATTATAAAAAAAAAAGTATATTAATTTAAGACTACATTATTACAGTGTTTGCATATTCAAAAACGGTGGATCCGTTAAACATTACCTACCATTATCTTTTCACTACACCACTCTTTTATGTTTATCTTCTGTGATCTTTCATTATTATTATGATTGTAAGTTTATTTATTATAATATTTAAGGCCATTGCATTAAATAAAAATGTATTAATAATAAATAAATCAATAAAATGTGTCGATTGAGTGCTGATATTTCCTAGTCTCCTCTAGATAGACTACACTTGAGATTGCGATGATACGACAAATTGTATTGTTGACTATATTATTACGGATAAGACTTGAAAGAAATTATAAATTCATCGTTAGATATGAAAGTTTTTTGCAAAAGGCATTCTTTATCATCGTGGGCGCCTGTTTCTCTAACCCCTGTTCCAATTTATACCACACGTATGCAGGTCTTGGTAATAGGTATGGTATCCGAACACAATAATTTTATGTTGTAATGTTCTTCCCTTTTTTTTTCTTTGATAGGGTATAAATTATTTGTTTATAATAATCTGTTTTTAGTTTATGAGCCATAAGGTGGTAGTTACAATGTCAGCCCGTTTTTAACAATACTAACTTATTTTAACTAAATAAAACCGAAAAATATACCTACTAAATAATTTTATTTTCTCATCACTCATTAGTGTGACTTAAATAATTAGGTCAAGCCCGATATAATGTTAAATCCGTATAAATCATTTAATTCTGATCTCATTTTAGGATAGGTTTTGTACGCTGTTTATTTACTTACAAAATTGAGCGATGGATCTTAGTTTGGTTGTATCCATGTTAATCTTTCATAGGTTCGCTTAACAATGGTGTCTCTACAAAAAGATTTTAACCAATTTATGTAATAAATTTTTAGAAAAGTATAAAACGGTATGTGATGACACAATTTATTAACAGTTTGCTAATACATTTCATTGGCATCAGTTCATCCTATGTTTTTAAAAATGGTTCCTAAGGTATGTCTACTAATAAGTAAAATAATCATTTAAATTTTATTTATAACTTTTCTTTATTATTAATTTACGTTTTTTTTCAGTTCTTATTGTCCATATGCTTTGTGAGTATTGGCGGAGCAGTCTTCATAGACACAGGCAACAGTAAAAACACAGAAGATCCACAGAAGAGCTCCTGGCATGAAGTAAAATCATATTATCCTTCAAGCTCGCATTCCTATGGAAATAAATACGAACCCTTTGTAAGTTTAGTTTTACAAGTACTTCTACTTTGTTATTTAAGTTCTTGTTTTTGTCCTTGGCTCCGCACGCGTTGTTTCTCTGGAAATAATGATTCAGGGGGTTTAATGTTTTAGGGGATACAAGGCGATTTCTGGCGTATAGCCCAAAGTTATCATCATCATCACTAGAATAATGTCCAAAACTGCAGTCCGATCCGTTGAGTAATGTGGCGTGAAGAAGTAACAAATATCCTAACATTCGCATTGATAATTTATGTGTGATTAACCTCGTGCTTAATTTATGACTTTTAAGAAAAATAATGACTATTTAGTGCACAAGTGTCGGTCATTGAAGGTTTAATCTTCTCTCTCGTTAAATATTCTTCTCCTGAATGCCTAGCTAAGTGGCACTTTTGACACGTGAAATATCTAAGGTATACATAATGTCAAACTCATATATTTTCTACTATCGCTTTCAATAAATCGATTGATACATTGTCTAGGCCCCCTATACAGCCTCCTTCTTTGTCTTGCAATAGCTGCATTACTACGCAGGCGATCAGCATTATCTATACGGATCGCTAGCATCTATTGTTTGATATTAAAACAATTCTACGAGTTAACAGAAGACAATAATTAGTTAAATGGAGTTCTTATTTATCCATTCCGTAGATGAAAGACGTAGTAGTAGTGTAGAAACGGTCTCGTCGATCCATGTAGTCAGTGGCCCTAGCCTTATGTCTGTGTTTCAAGCTCTATTTTTAACTGACATTATAACCTCATTTAGCCCACAAGTAAACAGATAAAGTACCTACTCCGTTATATAGATAAAAATTGTAATTAAATTGTATTTCTTCAACAGGCTTACCCCAAATACGAGTTTGAATATGTAGTCTCAGACAAGAAAACCGGGGATCACAAAAGACATTATGAAACAAGAGATGGTGATAGAGTCCGTGGACAATACAGCCTGGTTGAGCCTGATGGTTCTCTGAGGAAGGTTGAATATAATGCGGATGATCATAATGGGTATAAACTTTCATAAATTAATGCACCTCAAAACTTACTTATCGTATTTAGCTAGCCAAATCTCAAATTAACTCATCTACAAGCCCTATTAGCTAAGCAAAATATAATAAAATAATATTCACCTTGACCAAGCATTAACATTTGATCTGGCAAGGAAGTTAAAAATTAACAAGGCAGTTAATCTTTACTTGAGAATCATTCAATAAAATTCGAATAATCACCAATTATTAAAACAAATGTTAGAAACGCGTGGTCTAAACAGCCTTGTCTACTATCTTAAAGAATTATAAACACCCGAATCGTAATTATTCAATCAAATCTTTATAACGAATGTCCGTGGTGAATCGCAATCGTAACGCATATAAAAGATCTAAGCAACGATTAAACGTGATCGACCAATAACATTGAATACGTTGATTTACGTACTGTCTGAGAGAAATGTATCTAAACTTCTTTATAATTTTAGTTTTGTTTTCAGTTTCAATGCGGTAGTGAGTAAGACGGTGAACAAACACGGTGACCATGCTTTTTCCGTCACTGATCACACCAGATATTTCTATCCTATCGGACATGGCATCAAGATCAACCATTATTTCCCCAGCAAAAGCTATGAACCTAAACATATTTTCAGTATGTCGTCAAATTCTGCAAAAAATACACATGCAATGCCAGTTGAAGAAGCTGAAATCAATAACGATGAAAATATGATGGTTGTTGATGCTGGTGATAAGGTTATGGTACTTAATCCCGCTAAACAGCAAGATAAGCTTGAAGAAAATGAAGATAAACCGGTAGTTACAGCTGAAGAAAATTCAATTAAGGTAATTCCAGCAGTTGTTTCAATGATTATGCACAAAGCTGAAGAGCCTATTGAAGAAATGTCCACAACAGCAACTATTAATATTAAAGATGGTCAAGAACCAGTTACAGAATCAAATGCTGAAGGATTAAAGGAGACAGAAAATGCAGATCTAAAAAAGGAAGATTCTGAAGTGGCATCCTCATTTTACCATTCACGAATTTACTATGTAGGGTATTAATATATTTATGTATTTCATTAATAATATGAATTTTTGTTATTTAGTTTGTATTGTTTCTGTAAATAGAACATAAACAAATATGACTCTAAATTACTTATTATTTCTAAACATTTTGAAAATTATGACTGAAAACCTGAAATCGAAGAGTCCAAAGAAAATGAAGCATGTGAACAATAAAGTTGTGTTAGAAATATTACGAAGTTTTTTAACTATCTACCCTAGCCTATTTGTAGGTATTCTTTTGAAGCACGTTATTTCACAATTATTTATTTCATTATAAAAGGAATAAATAATGCAATATAACGTACAATTATTCGCGAAATGTTTCTTATTATGCTTTAAACACCGCCGAATCGATTTGAGCCATAATATATCTTCAAAAATATTCCGAAATGAAACGATGATACCATTTACAGGCAGATGGAATGGCATATCTCATTCAACTTTAATCAAACTGAATCATTTAAGAATGAATGGACTGAATTCTGAAGACCTTGTTCATGCAATACGCGCCAAAAACCACTTTGCATTTTATTGATTGTTCCAAAAATGTTAATTTTAACTGCCTACTTTTGATTCTTGACACAAATACAGCTACTATAAAAAGATTTTTTATTAGATAAAAAACACGCCTTAGTAAATATTATGAGAATACAATCGCAAATTCTCACACGTTTTTTTTTTAAATTGAATTTTATTTTATATTATTTTTATTTATTAGGGAAACATACAGTTATTATAAACTAAACAAAATAAAATACTTAAATAACACTAAAACCAGCAAAGTTTCCACCTTTAATAATAATTTTAGATCTAGACTACAATACTATACTATACTATATATCAAAAGGTAACAAACGCATTTATAATATTAGTGTGATGTGATGTGATGTGATAGTAGGATTCATGATAACAAACATTAGCTCGCTTCTGCGATGACCGATGTGGCGTAGTGGGTGGAAATCCGCCTGCGACACATGAGACTGCAGGATCAATCCTCTACCTAGGCAAAAGTCCTTTAGGCGCTCCAAATATTTGTTTCGTGTGTTCTGTGTTCTATATTGTATGTTAAAAATATATATTATTATTATTATCAGTACGCATTACACAAGCTCTGCATAGCATTCTTAGCTGCTTTGCTAGATGAAGAATTATTTAGAAGGATATTAGTAAAATAGGATAGCATATCCATCTAAACTGATTTTACTGCCATAATAAATTTGCAATGATTTATTGTTAAATCTTTAGTTGGAGCAAACATTCCAACGGCATCGTAAATAAACAGTGCGATGGAAAACCTGTTCCATGGCATGGGTATTGAATAATATCGGTCTTAGGAGACATAATTCATAGCGAATGCCCTAGTTTTAGCACGAGGAAGTGCATATACAACTAGACTGTGTAACTCTCGATTTTCATAGACCATTTCAATTATGCGTAAACTAAATATAATTTAAATAATGTAAATAACTACGGTTTTAAATTATTTCAAACTCAATTATTAAAAATACATGGAGAAAAAAAATATATCAATGATTAAAAATAGATTACGGCGAAAAAATATTGCTATATATCTCTAGATCTCAAGCTGGTCATCGTCACCGTTGCGATTGTCTATTGATTTTCTTAAGAGATCACGTTTTTATCAGACCTTTTACGGATAGGTACATAAGCGTGAAATAAGCGATTTTACCTTATTGTTTTCCATAAGAAGCCGGCGTAATATACTAAAGATAGCCTGTGGCCACGTTTATGCCCTATAAGTCAACTGCACTGTCGTCACAGCCTATAAAAGGTATATTATCTGTAATTTTCAAACGATGATGCAATACTAAAATATATTTGTATTCGTGTGCGGATCTTACCCCAGAAACGAGTTTCTAGAAAATAATTATTCATATAGGTACTTGCTTATATTTTATCTTGGATAGCGAGATCGGAAGCAGATGTGGACAGTTTTTAAAAAGAGGTTGGATTGCGTACCTCCATTTCATACATTTTTATATCTCTCTATTCAATATTTCTTTAAGAGGTGTCATTAAACCTGCCAGAAATATTTTCGTATACTAGCTACTTACTTCCGTCGTCTGTTTTCTAATGTTGAGTTATGGAATTAGGGTTATAGGATTAGACAAATCGACGATATCGTTGTCTAGCTTTCCTAGAGCTAATGTACTGAAATTTTACATCTAATTTTATCATTCTCCACCAAAGAAATATTTAACTGACTAATGCGAGGATAATGTAAATAACTACAGTTGATGGAGACTGGTAACGTACGTAAGCGAATGAGTCGGCGTAAGACAAGGAACAGCACTTGGGCCCTTCGTGATTAATGTTAATAGTAATTTACATTCATTTGCATTTTATCTGTTCTGAAATAACTTTTACGTAACAATCTGAACCACTATTACCTAAAAGAATATATTATACGTATTACTGTAGTACTTTATTGCGAAACAATTATTAAATGTCTATGTTTGAGGTACATAATAATGGGAAAAGTTTTAATAACACCTTCGATGTTGAAATATCTCTGAAATTCAAAATAAAACATGTTCATTAAAGTAATAGTAGCTTTAAGTAATTTAGGCATTATGACCATAAATTCAACTGTAGGTACATTTTTGTCACTCCCAACTTTTGAAGAACAAACTAGTAACCGATTTTAACCATGAAACACCATTTCACATTTTCTTAAAATCGGTCTTCTTTATAAGTTGGGAGTGACAAAAAATGTACCTACAGTTGAATTTACAGTAAAAATATATAAATAACAACTTAGAAACAGGAATACATTTTGGAAAATCAGGGAGAAGGTAATTTACAGTCTGACCGTATTTCATGTACAACCAATCAACAATTGGTCCACGGTCCAAAGCTCTCTCACTTATCGATTTTCTATATCGTATCCGTATCGAACATATATTGCGACACCCTATAAGTAAGTAGATTGGTAACACTGCAATTACACTGATCCAAACCGATCGGATATCGCAGGAATAGACCCCCTCCAACACTCTTAAGATTTGTTTGTTATATAAAAACGGGCAGTACTGAACTACGAGCAGTCAAGGCATTTCTGTCTAAAGCAAAATGTTCTCTAAAGTAAGCAAAGTTCCTTTCAAAAATTATGTAACGTTAGGACAACCTGCGGTTTCCCGCGATCTAGATCATATCTTAAAAAAAACTAAAATATAAAACGAAAATGTTATAAAACTCAAAAGCTAATTCAATTTTTTTTAATCTACTATGTAAATTATTGAAATCATTACGATTTTTATCGTCTTTTGTCATATGCAAAGCACTGATTACCTACCTCAGACTATTTTTCGACGCCCTACCATCTGGATATCATCATATCATTAACCTTGCACTGACATCTGACGTCTCTCATAATACGATCTGTAAATCGTGATTTTTCAGATTGTGCTGGCATGCGGTTTTCTGGCGGCTTGTCAGGCTGGTCTAGTCCACCACGCACCCGCCGTCTCTTCACAAAGCATCGTCTACCACGACGTGCCTTCTCACCCGGCACCGGCACCCGTGCATTACGAAGCACCAACTTACCACGCTGCTCCAGTAGCTATCCATGCACCGGTCCACGCCGCTCATGAAGATCATTATGTTGATGAATACGTAAGTGGGGTGGAAAGTTGACATAGTAACATAGGCAGAAAATATTAGGAAAGTCACGAAAGCAGTTGCATATTCGAATGTTTGCTATTCTATTTTTTCCGGCGGCGTCACAAAAGCCATGCTTTTTCATTTACGGTTCACATCAAATATTTTCAAAACAATAATTGTTCAGTAACATGGGAGTCATTGAACCTTGACTCGTGTGATGATTCGGACATAGATAACTGCACTTTATTTAGTACCAAAACCAAATATATATTACCGAAACTTCACATCACACAGAATAACGATTATCAAGGATAAGAAAGAAAAATATGACTGTTATTATTTTTGCAGTAAAACTAATAATATCTTCCACCAGGCCCACCCCAAATACGGTTTCTCGTACTCCGTGGAAGACCCTCACACCGGCGACCACAAGTCGCAGCACGAGTCGCGCGACGGAGACGTCGTGAAAGGAGAGTACTCTCTGCTGCAGCCTGATGGCTCTTTCCGTAAGGTCACCTACACAGCTGATCATCACAATGGGTAAGATGATACCGATCTTTTAAAGACTTATCAAATATTCTATAGCTCCTTAAATAAAATACCTAATAATGTATTATTATTAGCAGCTGAAGTCTTGTTCATAGATGGGACCCATCAAAGAATCACATATTAATTTTCCCATAACTTTCACGTCATTCTAGATAGGTATGTCTTTATGGATTTATTCCATAACAATAATCTTTGTCTCATTATTGTGTTCTAGCTTTCATAACAATTTTACTAGGATATATTTTAAGAATTACATTACAGCAATAAGACACCATGATTGCAACGTGAATGACACTTGACCACCTGACACATTCTAAACCAGTTTCATTGACCTATGTTTTGTCAACAGATTCAACGCTGTCGTACACAACTCCCCGCCGGTCATCCATCATCATTAAGATGACGTCTTTACCCAATCTGTGATATTAGCGTTAATGTTCTAGTTTTTGTAGTCATCTAATCACGAGCCTTTCCACTGTTCTCATTACTCGTATATGCCAATGTTATAAGGTGACGCTCTTACGGACGGCAAAAAGCCACAAGGTCAAATGTTGTAAACGGGAATGACACTTTTTCCTAATTCTACTGAACGCTTTTGCTATTCCTTGTTATTATTTTATCCCTTATTCATTACTTCATTATTTTTCTTGTGACTTTATTATCGTCCATATTTGTTGTCCATATAGTTAGTATTCTCAAATATATTATGTACTGTCGTTTATGTATTCAGATTTGTTATTTCAATAATTATCTAAGTAAATAATCTTTGTATGCTTTTATTATGACAATTTTAGTTTTAATTAGTTGTGTGTATGGGAAGGGGCACATGCCATTGTAAATAGCAAAGCTTTGTGTATGTTAATCGATATGTGTATTTAATATATAAAAAAATAAATGATACCGTGTTTTTTTATCTAATAGATATTAAACAGGTAATGCAGGCAACGTACATAAAATACCAAATTGTTAAAACGATAAATTATCAAAACTATTGTAAATAATTGGAATAATCAAACCGTTGATGTCGGAGTAAATAAAACCATTATCTACAATTGATTTCAGGAAATACACAACAAATACCTTCAAGGGTACGAGGACACACCAAGACCTACTTACAGTAAGCGATTAAACTCAAAACAATGATATACGAAATAACGTTTGGCAACACAAAAATGCATTAGGCTGTATTCATGTTAATTGCACAAACAAGCCCGGTGGACCGTGAGAAACCCGAGATCTCCAAATTGCATATCAGGTACATTACATTACCATACAATGTCCAAGTAACAAGGAGCGAAAGCAAGGACTGCGTACACTTTGTTCGGTGTAACTAGGCCGATGCTAACTTAGCAACAGACAGTGGTAACGCGATTATTGTCTTCCTTATACCAGAATTCCTCTCGCCTAAATAGGACGTTTTGTTTTTTAGCCTTCGTACACTTCGTTAGATGAAACGAGGTCGTTGCAACAGACAGTGATAGTTGTGTTCCTCATCCCAGACTTTACTGATCACTCAGAAATAATGGTCATTGTTTCTGTGCCAACGTAAGATACCTAATGGTCAGACAGGCCAGTTAAAATAACAATCCAAGTGTGATTATGTGATCTATGATTTTTTTCATTAAACGGTTTTATCGCTTCTTATGAATATATAATATATTAAGTGGAGGATAAGCCAAAATAATGTAATTTAATAATAAATGAAATTATATTAAAACTAAGCTTAGGTAGTGTACCTTTGTCCATTCATGTGAACAATTATGTATTAATGACAAGGGAAACTTAATACTTTCGCAAAACGAATGTATTTTTAGATAGATAATTACTACACTACTACGATAGGAGAGATAACTTTAGCTGAAATCCTGGGTATGGTACAATCGTTAACTCTGAATACAAACCGAGCAGGATATAAATAACTTTTAAATGGCAAATGCCTTATACCTACCATTACCATTGGTGACGCATAAATATGTCTGAGATGCAAACTGGGTTAGCAAAATTCGAAAAACTGTTTTTAACTGCCATCGGTTTGTGTTGTGATCTCAAAGACGTGCTAAATTTATTGTCTCCTAGTTTCAGTCTATTCGGCAACTACGACTTCAGTTCCCATTTAAGAGAATATTCTTGTTAGTATTTGTGTTAGTTAAATAAACTGAATTATATAATATTGCCCACAAAACATGTTTTTTAAGGTATAGTAGTCAAATGAATTTACTTTGTTAATTATTAGGTTAAAAGCCTTGTGCGTGAGACTGATGTCACCATGTAGCACAAATGGACATCACCATGGCGGTTAAATTTGTCCACGAAATAAGCCATGTCGAATTTCACAACAATGAAAAGCAAAAAATCGATTTACAATAAATCGAAGCGATTCTCCGTACTTCTTATTAACATAGTGATGGATGTCGCTTACGAAACAAGGACCCAATATCAAGAGGCATCACTTATTTTGCAATGATGACGAAATTGATGATTTACGGAGCCATTTACGGAGAATAATGCTATGGTCATTATCGAATGTAAGATAAATTAGTTATGGTCATCTTGGACCATTTGCCAGCTGTTGGTTTGGTATTTTGATAATAAAGACCACTTTAAAACAAATGAGCACAGGGATTTTCTTATCTTTGAACCTTTAGGGGCTGAATTTTAATTTAGTTAATTTACAGGAACGAGCACTTTGTAGTTCTAATTTTATCAACTCGACTTTCTGTTTTATGGCGCCTCTTACATTCACTCATTTATACCCGTGATATTTGACAGCAGCCGTGCTTCCTTTTGTTTGTTTATTACTACGAATACTTACTAAAACGCAACCCAGATTAGTGAAGGGATTTTTTTTTTTTTTTAAATCCAGTGTTTCCCCTTGTAAAATATCTTCAAGGGGAAAAACTGGTAAACATTTTTGAAGCCAGTTTTCCCCTCGAAGGCTTGAAGCAAGTCTCCCTTAAGGGGGAAAACTGGCTTCAAAAATGTTTTCCAGTTTTCCCCCTTAAGGGAGACTTCAATGGGGAAACTGGAATAACTCGATTTAAAGAAGTCTTACGATGAGTATTTGGCAGACTTTCAGTAAAAACTGTCAAAAAATCTAGTGATATTCTTTAGGCAATTATTATATGTTCCTTGTACTTTATAATGTCCACAATAATTGCTGTTACAGCCAAGCTTAAGATTAATTGTTGCTCAGGACGCTCTCGCATAATTATTTTCACCAATTAAACAAGATGACAATGCGTGCCATGTGCACTCACTGATACAGATAAGATCGTTTCGCTCAGCCACAAGGGTAACACTCCCAGATGTTATTTTGATTGTGTTTATAATTGCTAAAAAGATAATAACTAGCAAAGATGACCTTGTATAGTAGGCAGGCAATTAGAAAACATCAAATATTTCAGGAAAAATAAAACGTAATTAACACATCCACTGTTTTAGTTCAGATAATTTTAATTGTAAGTAGTCTACAAAGTTATGCTAATTAAGAATAGAGCAAACAAGAAATAATAATGAATAATGCTATTAATTCACACAAAAAAATCTAGAATTAACAACAACTTAAAATAAATTAAACCTCTTATTCATAATAGTCTGCTAACTCAGCACACTGCTAAATCTCGCTCTGTCTTCTTCTATTGACATAAGTCAGACTGAGAAATAATACTACTTAGCAGCTGTTTTATGTAAGCAAACCATTATGAATAAGGGGGTAAATATTACAATTAAGTTATAAACATATATGTAGGTATTATTTAATTGTTAGCTTTTGGTAACCAAATTGTTAAGCATATCTTATAGAGATTCGAAGCAAAGAGGAACGAATGTTAAATGCGACTTTATATCAAACAACTGCATACAACACTGACAGCCTTAAAAAAAAATCACTTTCATATAACAGACACATCTGCCCATAAATTCGTTAAAGTAGTCATGAACGAGGTTCGTCGAATTCTCCACATCTCTTATTAAACGCCTGAGAGCAATTTCGGCTGAGTTGTGGTAGGGCGTCATTAAAAATGGCGGGTTATCGTTGCAATTAGTGCAATGACCTTCGAAGGGAAGCTCCGTTGTATACTGGTTCTGGTACTGACAGGGAGATATGTGGTCGCAGGCACCGCCGGCAGTTGCGCGGGCGCTACACTAAGAGCGGAAAAGCTTTGAAAAGTAACTAATGATGAATATTTGCCGGATTATAGAAGATAAAACCACTTTAAATTAATGTCCTCCTAGGCACTTCGGGCGAAGGACCGTCAGTGATGCAGAAGGTTTCGAGTTAGATTCTTGCCTCGGGACAAATATTTATACGATCTGTAGATTGGTTTCCTAGAGCTATCGTTAAAAAACTGTTTGAGTAAAGTAAGTTAGTTAATAACTAATAAGTGGAACAGTCAGCTAGTACTCATAACACAAGGTCGACTCACTTTAGGGATTGTTTTGAAACCACAAACATCGTAAATAGTTGCCAACAACGATGCAATTGGTTTTATAGATAAGGCCGCCCTATTGTGCAACTGTTTTTGTTTTAGTGATTTTATTTTCTGTTTTTCTCTATCTTGGTGTGCAATAAAGAAATTGTTTAATGTATTGCATTGTTGTTTTTCGTTGTTGTTCTTGTATTTTACAAAAACTTCGTGATTGATTCTATGAAAAAAATACAATCCCTTTAATTAGTTGTGTTTTAGAAACTCTGCTAAGAAAATGTCTAAGAATCTAAAATAAAAAGGAAGTTTGCATACAAAAGATATCAACGCGCTCGCTACATTTTGACCATTTTCAAACAAAAGATAATTATGGTAGATATCCTTTGACAAATAAATATACCTATATTTGTCATCGGTGGCTGGTAATGGGGGACCTCAGTATCTACCTATTGATTCAACAACCCTGTATGTTGTGTTAATTTCTTAGTTAATAAATATAAACTATTACATATACACATACAAAATGGTGTACGGTGAGGAACTAACCTTTTGTTTTTGTGATTTTTTACCTGAAAAAGTGTGAAATTGCCCAGTGCATTGAAGAACATTGAATTGCATTGACTACGAAGTATACCAATAATAAAAATCTTCTTGATATTTTATAAATCTCCTCGGATGCAAGGTTAGTAAAATTGAAAAAATATGAACATTTAAAAAAATATAGTCAAAAGTCACAAGGTAAATATATTTGATAAATCAGTGGTAAAGCTTCTTATTCAACTGTTTTACATATTAATTGAATCTAAACCTATAAACTGTATTTATTTTATTTAAGAAATAAGTGCAGCTCGTTAATTAATTTTCAACTGCAGTTTCCTGCCCTCGGTGTGCCTCAGACTCGCGCTTGCGCAATAGTTTACTGGATCACTTGGTGCAACCCAGAGAGCTACTTTCTTACCAGCCGATAATCTAAGGGCTTTTCCATGCTGTAACATTTTAGTACCTATAATTCAAAGGAATATTAGTTTATTTTGGTGTTAGTATTGTAAATGCACACTTCACCTCAATGTCAACAAGAAAAGGCGCCTTGATTTTTTTCTATGTAAATTTAGAATATAATTTATGCAGTAGATACACTTTATTTTAAAATCTTATTATTCTATCTATTTATCTAGTTTTCTATCCATCTAATTTTTATACTTATATTAGATTGAATTAGATTGAACGTATTGCTTATAGCCATAGTTTAATAACACGCACACACACACACACTAATTCATTTTTTTTTATTTATTCATTTTATCTTCATACTGGTAATTCCTTTGATTTAAATTACCGTTTTCCTTCATTTATTGTATTTTTACGGAACTTGCCAAAAAAATTATACACTCTTCAATTCAGAAACAGTTCTCCTACGGTAACTAATGAGAATCATCCTTTTGTTAATTACCTCAAAAAAACAATTAAAAGTAGAGCTAAAATATTAATGAATATTAAAAATATTCCTACCAACAATAAACTTAGCACTGATTTTGCTGCAACAAACCACCTAATAACAAGTTCAAAGCTCCACAAATCATTCGTTATAACCACAACAACCCGTAATAATCTCGATAAGCTATTATTTAAGAATGTCTTTATGTAACTTGTATAAGCCAAGGGATAGAACGAACAAGCTTAACTATGCAATAGGTTCTTGCAACAATGAATTTCACAATTGATGGTGGGAAAACTGGAACTATGATCAACTTTATAATCATCACACAAATTTTATAAATGCGAAAGTTTGGATTACATGTTTGTTGATTAGCACAACAACAAATCCTAAAAAGAGTTACTAGATTTTCCTAGTGAACAGTTTGGGCTGATAGTGCATACAGGTAATTCTAATCCTGGAATCAAACATAACAGTACTTTCTATCCCATAAATCAGTTACCATGGGATAGAAATCCCCGTTAAACGTTTAAATAGAAACAACTCGTGCAAAACGGCGGGCTGAAACTAGTTCTTAAATATGACAAAGTCTAAAATTCTTTATTTCTTATATACGAAAGATGAAATCAAAGACCGAGTGTGACAAAGGAACAAGAATTTGGACAAGGGTTTCTTAAACTTACTAAAATAGTTTGACGATTTTGAAGTCGTGTCGAACCAATCTTGTTCTACTCTGAGAGCTTTGGTTCAGGGCCTGTACGCTTATAAACGAATACGAATTTTCGGATTCCTTTTTGTGCATAATATGCAAGTGACATTATGTATTTGTTCTTCACGACAACCAAAACGAATCATCGATTTTCCATTTCCTAGTAGGCCCCAGGTTTTTTTACTTGTAGCCAGCTCATAAAAGTGCCGTAGCATTTAGAGCAAGGTAGCATTTTACTAACACTTGCATTTGGACCTCTTCCCCTGCTGCAGGTGCGGTGTGTCTCTTCAAGTCACATTGCAGATGCTGGGTAGTATGGTTAAAGCTTTCTTAAGATTCTTAGATTTAGTGCTATTTTGAATTATGCACGTTTGGAAATGCTTTTTTTTCTCAAGTCCACGGAACAGACCCTTACAATAACCTTGACTGAAAATAAAAAAGCGTCGTTTCCATGACGTAAGGCCTGCAAAGGTGATCGTGTGTCAGCCACAGAGTCGCTAACAGTCAGCGGTGTCATGTGTTCAGCCGGTTCTGGGAGCCGTATCGGGTGACCCGGCCGGCTTCCTCTGAAGTATAAAAACTACCATCGGAACAGGAGAGCTATCAATCGACTCCCCAACACAGTATCAACATGTACTTTAAAGTGAGTAGGAAAAGTTGTTGTGATAAAATTATAATTAAGGAAAATCAAGAATTATACAAAGTTTTGTACTATAATTTTAAAATATAGTTTACCAGTGACTATTTCAACGAGAAAAGTTAGACCAACGTGAAAATTTATCATAATCATTGAAATCAAATATATCAGGACAGTTTGGGCATTTTGAGCTTCCCTGATACTCAAAACCAGGCACACTAATTTCTTATCAGGTCCTGATTAGATTCATGGATTCTAAAATACAGATTAATATCATATCAATAATCTTTTCCAGATCGCAGTAATCAGCGCTCTCGTAGCGCTTACCCAAGGAGGGGTGATTAACGAGGGTCACCATGCAGTCTCCTCTCAAAGCATCGTCAGGCACGACGAGCCTTCCCACGATGGACACTACACCCTTGAACACGGCCCTACCCTACTTCAACACTCTGGTCCTTTGATCCAACACGCTGCACCTCTGATCCAATCTGCTCCCTTGATCCAACACTCATCTAATCTACTCCAGCATTCTTCTCCTCTTCTCCAGCACTCTTCTCCCGTTTTCCAACAGTCTTCTCCTCTGATCCAGCATTCGTATTTGCAACACAATGCGCCCATCGTTCAGCATCTTGCTCCCGCCGTCCACCACATTGCCCCAACTGTCCATCACGCCCCGTTGGTGCAACATGTTGGGCAGGTCGCTATCGCTCGCAAAGTTGATCTCGAGGAAGAACATGTAAGTCTACTTAATTTGCTTATTATTACTCTTGGCCATTAATTACTTTATGATTAATTGTGAAAAAGTCATGAGGAAACCCTTAGAATCGCCATGTTTTATATGCACACTTTTATGAGCCTAACAGTACTTTATTACTATACCTTCAGTTGCCAGACTTTGATTTAGCTAGGACGTATGTTGCCAAGGCCAAACTGGCCGCCAGACTTTTTTTACGCCGGGCGCTTAAAACTGAAATTAGGGCTGTTTTTTGTTTAAAATGATACATTAAACTGTATATTTTCGTTATATATGATATATTATGTATCCGTTTGTGTAATTGTAACTCAAATACATCATCCGCAACAATAAGAACATAAATCTCAAGTAAACAGTTCACTTAAATCATAATAGTGGTCTTCGTCTTAGCTTAAGTCAGTTCTACCTTCATACATTACGAGCTTGTCCACTTTAGATTCGTTGTTCGTGTTTAATTGGTGTTTATAAAACATCAATTAAACATCGAACAATAGAAGTGAAAGGAAAAAAACTTTTTCATCTAATATAACCCAATTAAATTGTGTAACCTCAATATTACTAAACTATAGACTAGGCTTTGTATTTCAGCAATATATCATGCTGTGCTATGAGGAACTATTTATCAATAATATCATTAGATGATTATGATTATAGTCTATTATGACGAAAGTAGCAGGTCAACTTTCGTCATAAAATATTAGGTTTATCTGATATATCTGCAGCATAACTTCACTAAGTCAATACTAAGATATATATCGATCTTGTATCCGAGATTCCAAACCATTGTCAGCACGTTTCAAGCAATAATTGGTGAACAATTACAGCTAATTGTACGCGTATACGCAACTTATGTAGATAATAAGATAGTCACTAGGTCCAGTAATTATACTGAGCATTTCACGCTTCGAAAACGTAACATGCTATTCTGATAATAATGCACTCGTGGTATCGATATTTACGAGACTTACTACAACGTTACATCACTAGTTAGATACTTGAACGACGAAAGAAGTTCTACCAGTCTTGATGGAATTCTGCCAAACGTTTCTATTATATTCATGATTCAGGAAACAAAACGTATCAATCACTAATGAACCTTTAAGTTGTTGATACCAAAACACAATTTCCTAGATTATAAACGTTCTGTGTAGAAGCTACCTTTAATTATGAGTTATCAAATCACTATCATCATAAATGTCAAAATATATCGATCAATAAAATCGATCCTAACATTTCGTGAATGACGTCTGACGTTTACAATCACTTTCCTATGGTGCAATCCTCGAAACTTCAGTTATGAGAAGTACTGTTCATAACAGCATTATCATCAGTCTATGCATTTTACAGAAGAATGAACTATCTGCGCCAAAAATGAAAGACAGTGCAGAATTGTTGTTATTCACTAAAATATTGCAACTTTCGACGCCAACTTATCGTTCATCTAGATACCAACAAATATGCCTTATCACCTCTTTTTTCACAAAAAAACAAAATGACAACGCAATTTTTTATTTTTTTATTCAGAACAAAATTTTATTACATAAGCCACACTGTTTGTTTTTAGGGTAGAATCTCGGGGTAGAATAGAAACAAATTAAGTCACAAAATGCGTAAAATATTTGAAAATAATTCCTTCAACTAAATAAAGGCTAGTTTACACGGACTGCACGCTTAAATAAACGGACGGCAAGTTGTCGACATCAAAGCTTGCTGTACAGTGGTGTTACAGTCAACAGATAAACTACCGTCCGTATATTTTAGACGTGCAGTCCGTGTAAACTAGTCCTAACATACAATATGCAATGTATCATGATGCGGTGTCAATTTATCCTTTCTACCCTTGATAACAACCACTTCTAAGCCAACTAGAGATTTAACGAGTACCTACTTATCTCTTCGTATTTTCAGGCTCCAGCGAAGTACGAATTCTCATATTCCGTGGAAGACCCCCACACCGGCGACCACAAGTCGCAGCACGAAACGCGCGACGGAGATGTCGTGAAGGGAGAGTACTCTCTGCTGCAGCCTGATGGTTCCATCCGCAAGGTCGAATACACCGCTGATGATCACAATGGGTAAGATTTTTTTATTAATAGCAAATGAGGTAGTAATCATTATGACAGGAAAGTTTTCTGAAAGTTAGTCTATAAAGGCGCGTAATTGCAAAGTTGGATTATATTTAGGAAAGACAATTTATAATTTATGGAGGATTATTATTTAAAGTTTTTTTAAACTCAGAACACATTATTATATAAATATTCACGGGTCTCTCGTGACCACGACAGAGTGTAAACCTGTTGAAACGTCGAGAAAAATAAGGAAATAAACGCGATAAATACCCGTGAATATTTATATAATAATGGATTATTATTTATTAGTTCACAATTTGCTTATGGAATTATTACGTTATTATTAACAAAACTTTTTTTGAACCTCCATAGACCGTATTACCATATTACAAACCTTCTAACTAAAGACAATCAAAATTATAAAAAAAAACATGACTGAGGCGAATTTCTTTGCCCATAGTGTAAAATATACAATATTTACTTGCTTTTTTCTCCAACCCAAGTCATCAGACATTAGCTTAAACTACAGCCGATCGAATCTTATCAATATCCTAGATCACTTCATTAAACCGTGCGTAAACTGCATAACACTGCGAAAGTAAAAGCGGTGTTTATAGATCAGCTAACTCCATAAAATCAGTATCGAAAGTGAGTTTAAAAGCAGATCAGGTGTAAACGCATATATTAATATCAATGTCTTAAACGTGTTTAGACTCATTCATAAAGAGTGCAAGCTCAGACATATTATTAAGTTACGCAATGAAGGCCAAGCAAAAAGCCAAATGTACACTTGGATAGTAGTTAACTCCATGACAAGTGTTTGAGGACAGTAGTTCTTATTCTTTCCACTTGATCTAGCACACCAGACATATGCCTTTTTTTACTTTTCCTTACGTTAATAATTTTAGATATAATATTTTAGATATTTCAGTAATTTACATAATACACATAGCTGACTTTTAATATTACGAACGAAAAATAAAACTATGGAAATGAGTAAAAAAATCCTGACCAGTTAACGACGATCTCCTCTCTTTCCATACATATTGTGTGTCCAGCAGGGTCTATAGTGGAACCTAATTATATAAAATGCAAATACCTCTGTACACCTATGGAATACAATAAATGATTGAGTATTGAGTATTGAGCATTATGGCCAGATATCGCCAAATGACTGCCAAATAAACAATCGCAATCTTCTCGACAGTTTTTTGATAAGTGCTAGTTTTTATTGCACTTAAAAGCTCCAATTAAAGTATTACTGATACCAAAACCAGTGACGTTAAAGTTTTTTGTTTCTTCAAAGTAATCACTGAGAACTTTGTGTTGACTGATTCTTTAGTTCTTTATTGAAGCTCATCTAACAATATCAACTAGCTTCGTGTATACATAGCCCAAAGCTAGCGAAACTAACGACTAGACTTCAGAAACTGCAATTTATTAAACTTTTAATCTAAGCTGTTGTCTCGGTCGATAACGTAGATAAAATCCGAACCATCCTACAGAATGTTCTGTTTTTTGACTTACGGCCGTCTAGCTTGTTAGTATTGTTATACAACAGTCTGCATAGGTCATTTGAATATTTACGTAGCTTTATGTATAATATGCAACTTGTATCATTATGTTTTGCAATTCAGCAAAAAGCTCCTAATGATCATAAAAGTTTTTGATAGCATCAAGCCGCCCAGTAATTTTGAAATTGACAAATATGTGACATTTAAGATTTGCGGTGATATTTAAATATACTCGAAAAAATTCTTTGAACACCTTGGTACTATTTTCTATTTAACTGCAAAATACTCGTCCAAATCAGTAGTATAAACAAATAACTAAATAAATAATGCTAGACAATTCACACAGCATTATCTAGCCCCAAGCTAAGCAGAGCTTGTGTTATGGGTACTAGATAACTGATATACAAAATACAATACCAGAACCTCCTCCTATTTTCGAAGTCAATCGAAATATATCTTCACATAAAAGTATTCGAATTCTAAGAATTGGTAGTGTTGCCCACATGTATCAGATTTTTGGTTCTGTCATTTATCTGTTCACATTTTGGTTGTGTCATGATTAGCCTAGATTTTCAAAAAGGCTGTCAAATCTATTTTTGATCTTAGTGTAAGAGGTGACTCTTACGTCAAAAATATTTATATCATATAAATTTAACATAAAAATAACATGTCTTTTGTTACAGCTTCAACGCCATCGTCCACAACACGGCCCCCGACGCACACGCGGCTCCCCCCTCCCCCGCACCGCAAGTCCACGCCGTCCACGCCGTCCACGCCCCAGTGGTCCAACAAGTCCAAGCAGTCCACGCGGTCCACGCACCAGTTGTCCACGCAGTCCACTCCGCTCCCCAGTACTTCACCTCTCATCATTAAACCGACTGTTTCAACCGTGTATACCGTTAGCATAAGTTATTTGAATACATTGTTATTTATGTCATAGCTACGTATAGATTTTTATTTAACTCATAAATTCCTTCCTAAGCTTTATCTTTATCTTTCCTTCCTAAGCTTTATAAGTAAAATAGTTTTATAGTAGTATTCTCATTAGCATACGTCCACTGCTGGACATACCTAAAACAAGGGAGGTTATGGCATAATCATCACGCTTGGCCGGCCGATTGGTCAGTAGAGATGTTTATAATACACGGAAGGAGGTTGCTGACCTTCTTCTAGTAGGTGTTTTAGACTCTATAGGACATCTAAGACCTGAACTGGAGAGATCAATTATTACGCTGCGATTCACTATGCAGTACTGTGTAATAAAAAATAGAGCTTTAGGTAGAGCAGAATTATGTAGGTACTAGAACGTGAATCAAAACTTTAAGATTGCTAAGGCTTAACACTCTCTGTTTTTACAGAGGCAAATTAAGCAACTTGTACCTACTTTTCAAGAACTTTACACCGATGGAGATTAACACTAACTAAGATTTAAAAGCAAAGCATAGTTTTCAGGGAAAGCTTTTACGAATTTCACTTAATTATAAACAAAAAATCAATGTTTTGCTAGGTTTACAAATAAACATCGACCAATTGGTAATACCATATCAGAACAACGCCCATTAATGTGCGCATCGGATGTGCTAAGTAACTTAAATAACGCTAATTACAAACTCTGCTGAAGCGAAGACGTACGTAATAAGAAAGAGCGTACCGGTCGATCTGGTTTCTGATAACAATTTGATTTAAATTGAGCAAGGGTTTGAATCATCAGCTGGAAGAAGTCTAATAAAATGTTCACAATTGTAAATAACATTCTTACCTAAAAACTTTTCTAATTTATATTAGAATTGGATATAATTAATGATATAACATAATTAATCATATAATTAGTTATATAAATAATATAAATATTTAATTAATATAATTGATATAATTAATCTTATAATTAATCATTGGATATAATTAATTTTGTTTTAAAAACTAAAAACCGACTTATTTTTTTGGATTGGATTTGACATGGATTTTCCTGAATCTCACTATCAAAACTGAACCAAATTAAAATGGGACCATAAAAGAAGCACCAGCTTTCATATAAAAAAATAATCATGGAAATCGGACCTCCCAGTCAAAAGTTCAGAGGTAACAAACATAAAAAAAAATACAAAAATAGTCGAACTGAGAACCTCCTCCTTTTTTTGAAATCGGTTAAAAATAAGATTCGTTTGTTTTCTTCTTGTGAAATTATGCCAGAATGGGATAAAAGCACTGATTCACACCATAGCTAGTTCACAGATTCCTTTAATTTTTAATCTTCTTCGCTTCTTCGCGCGCGCTGTTTTTATGACAACGTTCTTGGGTTACTTACCTTTATGATTTAAACTGATTTACGAGATAATGCGAAAGCATTAATTTTAATTTTAATTTTAATTTTAATTTTAATTTTAATTTTAATTTTAATTTTAATTTTAATTTTAATTTTAATTTTAATTTTAATTTTAATTTTAATTTTAATTTTAATTTTAATTTTAATTTTAATTTTAATTTTAATTTTAATTTTAATTTTAATTTTAATTTTAATTTTAATTTTAATTTTAATTTTAATTTTAATTTTAATTTTAATTTTAATTTTAATTTTAATTTTAATTTTAATTTTAATTTTAATTTTAATTTTAATTTTAATTTTAATTTTAATTTTAATTTTAATTTTAATTTTAATTTTAATTTTAATTTTAATTTTAATTTTAATTTTAATTTTAATTTTAATTTTAATTTTAATTTTAATTTTAATTTTAATTTTAATTTTAATTTTAATTTTAATTTTAATTTTAATTTTAATTTTAATTTTAATTTTAATTTTAATTTTAATTTTAATTTTAATTTTAATTTTAATTTTAATTTTAATTTTAATTTTAATTTTAATTTTAATTTTAATTTTAATTTTAATTTTAATTTTAATTTTAATTTTAATTTTAATTTTAATCTAGTTAGAGAAGAGATATAAGTTATAGTAGTACCTAGTCAGAATATGATAACTTATGTAATTTTGGAATGATAATTTATTGAATGTGTGACATGAATAATTAAAATCAGTTTTTATGGTAATTAACATAGTATTTTAAGTTATTGTACTACTAACATTTATGGTGAACAACCGAAATAAATGAATTGAATTGAATTGGGTGTCTTAAAGATATCTATTCACTATTGCCTTGAACGGGAGACTGTAAATAGCCGAAAATCGGGTTGTTCCAGTTTTCCCCCTGAAATCCCCCAGGCTATGGGAGAAAACTAGACTTATAGATTTTTTTCCATTTTTCCTGTTGAAGAATATCCTCAAGGTTTATTGACACCTTAGTTCATCAATTTAATACAGGCATGTTATTATTTCACATTTTAATATATTTTTGTATATATTTCTACTTTGAATAATAAGTCAAACTGCACACCGCAGACACATATAGAGCATGTGTCAAACTGGCTCCAGATTCTGATGCAAGGTGGGATAAAGGGGCCTTTGCCCAACAGTGGGACGTTATGGGCTAGTTGTTATTGTATTTCTACATCGAGTCATAAAAGTACGTTGTCTGATTTAATTTAATTTCAAAAAAATTTCGCAAGAAAGTATTTCACATAAGAAGTATTTCAATCTAAATCACATTGTTCATTACATATTGTGACTGATTTATTCAATTAGGCACTTAACTTACTTAAGAATTGTCATATTATACAACCTGCTTAGTTATAATCATATCGTAAAATTTATAATCTAACATAATGACGAATAGGCCCGAAGTATTAACAAACTGGTTACATAACCGAAAACAATACAAGACTGTTAAAAGCATGTTTAGTTCTATAATAAAGCTATTATGTTATCACAACAGTTTGTCAGATGACGGAAAACAGATAGTAGAATACGTAACAAAGGCAACAACTCGGCAACAGTTTTACGTGAAACTTAATCAAATTGTAACACAACAACACAACATGTGGGTTAATAAGTAACTATCAAAAACCTGGCGGGGAACTCTAGCATCACCACCTGGAATTAACGGTAACTCCCATTTGTTCCATAGGACTGTGACGTCATAGAACTTAATGATTTCGTTGAATATTTTGTTAATACTTAGAGTGCCCACGACACAAACACCGAAGTAGAGCTCCTTCTGGCGGGACGGCGGCAGAAACTGGACAGTAAAAGCCTTAAGCTCGTAAAATGTTGAAGTTCATATTTCAACTTCTATAAATCAACGCGTTGTACGACATTTTACGGCTAATTGAGTACTTGTAAAACTTAAGTAACTATCACCATTAATTTAGATTATAATGGGTCATGAAATGAAAATGTTGGTTAAGTAAGTTAAACTTATTTAACCTACATTTTTATTTCATGACCGATGATGATGATTATTAAGTAACGAAGATTTTTGATGATGATTGTTAAATAACTTTGCTTATTTTTTTTCCGTGGAAACTTATAATTAGCCTTAAGTTACCCATTTTTTATTATGTTATACTTACCTACCTGTTTGTTTTCCAAAAATTGAAAAAATAAAATAAAATATTATATATTTAACTGGTCTATTTTAACCTGGTGAAAAAATAGACCAAATACATTCCAAAAGTAAAGAAAAACATTAATTATATTTATCAAGTATTTCATGTGTTAGTTATATGTCCCATGATCAAGGGTCATTATAGTGTCCCAGTTCATAAAAGTTATGCGTAGGGTAGAAGCGAACTGCACAAAGGCCCTTTATGTGAGTAAATCTTAAGTTCAGGGATATACATTTACTATTATTGTTGAATACGTTGACTAGGTTAGCAGTTATTCAAAGTTAAGACTATTAGATTTTTTCTTCTAACCGTAACCATGATTCTATAATTTTTAAAGTTATCATGGCGGGTGTTTGTTTTTTCCAACGATAAGTCTATCCCCCTTGAAAGAGTAAAGACAGAAGGTTTTATGCTCAACCAGTGGGTTTGCGTTCGCTTTTTGTACTAAGTAGTTTTCGTTTTCCGATGGTAAAAGGTAAGTACGACGTTTAGAGTTTTTATATACCAAATATGGAAAACAAGCACCAGCCTGGTGGATGGTGTGGTGTCAGTTTTATTAGCTACCAAGTTAAATGATCTTAATAGGACAGCTACCGCGTCAGTAAATTATCGTTTCCAACACCTTGCGTATGCTCTCTTAGCAGTGGATCTTGCAAAAGAGCTCTAAGATCTAATGGTATTTGACGAATGTGGGTCAATGGCTTTTGGAACACCAGATATAGCTATATTATGGATATTTAGATCCAATGTCTTTTGTTGACGATGTCGCTAGATAAGCAATGAAATTTTCTTTCAATATTGCTGATGCTTCAGTTTGAGTTGTTTAGGACCATCTAAGAAATTTCTAGAAGCGGGTAAGTAATTTGCAGCGGGCTATTAATCATTATTTAAGTTTTGAGCTTTTCAATATTTCGTCACAGTTTAATGCGACATAATCATAGAATAATTATAATAACAGATTTAAACCATTTACAAAATCACCTGCCTATTTCTACAATTGGATCAGGCATCACTCTTATGAAAAAGGCTACAAAAAATTGCGCATATCTATATCCATCATTTCTTCCATAAAACAAAAGACGATTTGACAGCCAACTTTCTTAAAGTGATGATGATTCTAATAGCTGTGTGGTACTGGATTAGGGGGATTAGGGGGGGGGGGGGGGAGGGTAGGCAGCAGTGCCCCCTGCAAAATTATTATACCACCAAACTGCGATCCTTAACCTGCATGCCCAGCTTGGGGATTATGGACATTATCCTCCATTAGATAAACGCTAATAAGGCGCTTATCAGGGGGAGGCCTGCGTTCCGCAGTGACCAATACAGGCTGTTGAGGTTGAGGTTCTAACAGTGATGGTATTTTTCAGAAAGTGAATAGTCTGCTTTCTTTTAAAAAATATAATGCGCGATCATCTCAGTATTTTTTTTTGTGTGAATACATCTAGTCGTGCAAAATGACTTAGGTTTCCTTTTTTTAATGGCCCTAGAGTCGTAAATATGCGCGTGTAATCACATCTAAGCAAGGTCAAATCCAACCCATTATTTTGTCTTTTGGCTGCACTTACTCCATTTTGAAACGCTCTAGTTACCAGCTGATTATATGTACGTATACGCATGTAATTACATACCTTTAACTGACGAGAGCAGGGAATTAAGTAAGTGATAATTTATTTACTGATTTGGCAATCCGTATGAATATGAGACACGGTAACTCGAAAGAAATCCGATAAGCAGATAGAAAAACCTACATGAAATCAAACTTATAAATGCGATTCCCTATCAAAATATTATAAGGTAATTAAAAGAAGTAGAGGCCATCAGTTAACTTATAAAGCTGAGATTCGTCAGCAGTAAATGATTTCCTATTTAAGTAAAATTTAGATCACAGAAATCAATGCAAATTACTGTTGAATACTAATATAGCAGCAGTTATAAAGAAACCTCTAGCTATCAAATATTAAATCGACAGCAAACTATGAAAACAGTTAGTTCTAACGTACTTTAGCATTCAGTTTGATATTAATCCGTTAGGTATTAATGAATAGCAGAAATAAATAATACTAGACATTATAAACAGTATTAAGAAGCAACAAGCTAAGCAGATGTGTTATGATGGGTACTAGATAACATTGTCTTCATATTAAAATATGCCTAGATATGTATAATAACATCAACTTGCACACAACTTTCTTCATTCTTTCTCTAGTCTTTCTACCCTTGAACTACGTAAACCTACGTAATTTACGTAATTGCAACCATTATCAAACTACCGTAGTTGCGTCGAGCCGGGCTTCACATCTCGCCAGGTTCTAATATATAAGCCGAGGTCTGCACACCTCAACACCAGTTGTGTGTGGTCGTGCACTCGAAGCAAACCTAATTCTAGCAAAATGATCTCGAAAGTAAGTGGATCCTGTAGAATAATAGTGAAAGGATTTGTGAACGAAGGCCTAAACGGGAGCTCTAGGCTGCAAGGCTATTTGAAATTGTGTGTCGACTCTGCATGGAAGCTGATGACCTATTTTTATTTGTCCTGAAAACGTGATGTGCTATAATTTATTTGTTTAAAAGTAATATAAGCTGCAAAATTAAAAAGTTCCTCTGCTTAAACAATTTTAATCCCGACATATATGTAGGTACATACTGACATGATCAATACTTTTTTGTCTTTTTTTTCCATTATGTCATCGACGACGAACGTCGTCAATGTTAGTCCTATTTTAGTATCAATCATTACATTTCTTTATTCTTAGTTCACGTAGAAAGCTTTCAGATGAGCGCCATAACCCCGTTTTTTAACATCTGCTAGCAGCCTTTGCAGATGGTCTACTTTAAGCCTTCAAATTTATACTATATCCTTATTCCAGGCCGCAGTAATCCTGTCCGTAGTCGCGGTGGCTACAGCCGGCATCATCCATGGCTACGGCGGCGGAGAATCATACGACCACGAGCAACTGCAGTACGCTGCACCAGTCTACGCAGGGCATGAGGATACGCATGTCGACTACCATGTAAGTACCAGC
This sequence comes from Eupithecia tripunctaria, assembly GCA_955876795.1. Taxonomy (NCBI): domain Eukaryota; kingdom Metazoa; phylum Arthropoda; class Insecta; order Lepidoptera; family Geometridae; genus Eupithecia; species Eupithecia tripunctaria. The sequence continues at coordinate 12,160,114 of OY041604.1, forward strand.
TAGCCAATGGAAGCTCCTTACCACAATAGTCAAGGACGGAGAGAGAGACGGAGATCTAGACTAGAGGCTTTGGAAAGTATCAACAAGCTCTTTGATGGCCTAGTCGTGAGGTATAAATGAACACGAGCTACATTATATCAGACCTCTGAAGATGACTAAAATATCTCACGATTTAAGGCGGAGATTTCAGTATATTTGTGTTGGTTAAGTAGAACCCACGCGTTGATTTACTTCCACGATTTCTGTTCTGCTTAGGTTATAACACAAAATGAAACATGACAGCGTATAATGTCGTTTGTTCTAAAATAGCAACTTGATCCAAATTTAACAAAATCGAACCACGTTACATCACATTATACGAGTTATTTAGATGCTACTTTCCAATATCATCTATTATTGACTCCTCTTCCGTCTTGAATCGAACAGCAAAAGTGTATCACATTCGTATTTATAACCGTCATAAAATATTATGACGAAAATAAGTCACAGTCAAATAAGTCCTTACCACCAAAACGAATGTTGCAGTAATTGCTCTGATACGTATCGTTTTTGTGAATATTGTGATTCTTATAAATAGTTTAAGAAAATAAGACGAACTATGGTCGAACGACCAGTTTTAAATATTTGCGAGAGATGAGGTCGCTAGCTTTTTATTACCTATCAAAGAAACAAATAAAAGTACAGAATTAAACTTTGTCGCTGCATCCTCACATTTTTTTAAATGTCTACGGATTAAGCGACTCGTTTAATCATGTTTAAATACTTTTCTAATAAAAGTAGTCCAGACAAAAGTCTTGGATGTAAGAACTAAAACTCAATAAAATTTTAGAATTTAAGAAATCTTAAAGGCTAGGAAAATTCTAATTTGTATTACTTGAGGTGTGGAATTTCTAGAAGCAACGATTACCCAGAAAGAAAATGAACACTTCCTAAAATTTGTTGTACTAGTTATTGTTCCCGACAAAGTCACAACAATCCTACTAATATTATAAACGCGAAAGTTTGTAAACACGTCTGTATGTACATATGATTGTTGCACTTTTACGCAAAAACTTCTGAACGGTTCAGGTAGTAATAGGCCTGGAATAACACGTAGGCATACTTTTATCCCATAAATCAGTCCCCGTGAGATAGGCGTGCGAAGCCGGGGCCCAACTCTTATAAAGAAGTAGTCATCAAGCCCATTAGTTTTGATAAAGTGATACGGCCAGACACGCTCATTAAGTGCAACACAAAATTAGATTGCCACATATCACATTTACAAAGAACAATGTGGCCAAGGACAAATAAATAAACAATTGAGAACATAGAACGACCGTAACGTTTTGATGATATTTTGTAATGTGCGATTAACATGGTTCGGGCTCTTGATGTTTTAATTTAGATTCTTGTCTTGTCAACTTTATCTTGATCATTCATCGTTATATTTTTACTTTTTGCGCAGTGTTGTGCACAAATTAACATCACTAATTAACGCGCTGTAGAAAGAATACTTACGATCGGTTATAAAATATAAACTAAACACCATTTCCGCCGTTAAGAGCCGAGTTCACCAACAGATGGTTAAATTTGAAACAGTCGTTTTGACTTTATTGACACAAGTTTTCATACGTTAATTGTCAAAGTTAACCGATGACGCCGCCGAAACGTCTGATTATGTTATAGTGAACATCAAGCTAAGCACTTCACACTATAACAGAAAATGATATTTATTTGCAATCTACACACAAAATACGATGGCGATCTAATATCAATTACCTCCTAGGAATGCAACCCTAGGGCATTTACCAGAGAAGCTTTTTTTGTAGTTTACTTCGTACAATTTTGTGCCACACGAGGAGTTGTCATTTCATACGCATTGTAAGGGGCAAGATAATTTAACACAAGTTTACCTTAGTTTGTGTTCACTGTCTGAAATCTCACCATCATCATCACCACGCTCGTTCATTCGACTAAGCGCCAACTGAAGGAAGTATTGCCGCAAGTCATTAACAAATCGCCAAAGCAGGAAATTACAAACTTCTAACAGCATTCAATTAACGCATCTGAGCGCATTCGATCGTAACATGTTTATACTTATTCGATAATAAATGATGTTCGATGAACAAGCAACTAATGGACTGGTTCATGTGCATTGATTATGCATGCTAGAGCGTATCACGCTAAACTGATGAAGCTACGTAAGAAATCGAGTTTAAACTGTTTTTGTTTATATGCGTTTAGGATAATTAAGGTAGATATGCCGTGCCGGGTTAGAATTCGCACCACCTCAACTCTTGCCACGGGTGTAGTAAGTGTGGCGACGGAGGGATTTCCACCAGGAGGAGAGCAGAAGCGAATTTTACCACCAAACTGCGATTCCCAACCAGCATTCTCAGCATGGGGTGTATGGGTACTACCCCCCATGTTACAGAGGCCAATAAAGTGTTCACCAGGGGAGGCCTGCGTTCAGCAGTGGACTGGTATAGGCTGTAGACGTTGAGATGAAGTTAGATGTCCATTCATGGTTATTTCATAATTAATCTAATTACAATTTTTTTAAATTGTTTAGATTATAGTCATGTTTTAAGTACAGACCGTAAGAATGTAAAGATATTTCTCGTAACCACTATACGGTATGTCCTTTGCTGAACGTGCCAAGGCAAATGGCAAAATCCCCCTTGTTAAGCCCCTCAGCAAGAGGATTATTCATAACCACCACGCCTGTTAGGCAAGTTGGTGATTGCAGATGGGAAGCTGTCGCCCTTCATCTGATAGGATGTCGTAAGAGGTGACTAAAGGCACCTCTTACGATATGTTTGAATTGAGAGGCTTGTCACCACCCTCCGGACTGGGCCAGTCCGTAAAGCAACTCTGTTATGTTTCGGAATGTGGTCCGGAGTAGCCATCTTCTAGACCTTCGTGATACATCGTGGGCCGTATCTTCGCTTTCCGTCAGGTGAGATTGCGGTCAAACGAAGGTCTATTTCTGATAAAAAAAAAGAAAAAAAGGGTGTTTGATTCTTACGCCACGACCATCACGTCTCTCAAGGTACAAGTAATTTCTTACGGAAACGTCTTGCATTTGTTTTTACTGTTCAAATTGATGAGTAAAATATTATATGTATACCTACAAAACATTCTGAACGCGCTATGGCTATGGCGTTCATTAGGGGAGGCCTAAGTCAAGCATTGAATAAACATAGGCTGGTAATAATGATCAAGATACGAGATAAAACTGTGCGCAGAATTTGATTACTTTCCGGGAATCATAAAATCCTTACGCTACGATGATTACCGCACGAGAAAACGGTTCAAGTCAATAATTAATTCATTTAGCTGTCACGTAACCATGCAAAGTACGCCAGTTAGTTCATTGACAGTTAGATTAAGATAGCGTCAGCTACCTATATTATACAGGTCTAGTTCTTGATGATTAAGGATAGTTATTAATTGTTTTGAAAACTTTCCTGGGCCTTTATTTTGAAGGAATAGGAGTCATACCTATGTAAGAAAATTATTAAGAATATGTTATTTAAGAATTAATTAGTGAAACCCAAGCTACTACAAATATTAAAACCCCACTTTGGTTCGGTTACAGAATATTACGTATATAAAAACAAACCCACAATTATAAAAGTGTATTATAAAAATTTTATGTTTGTGAGATTATTTATATAATTTTCAACCTATTTATTTATTTATAATTATTTTTTTCAAAGTGAACATGATATGGTACGATTATAATATTATATATAAAATCTTACAAGCGGAAATCGTAACGAGCGCGTTTAGATCTTTCGTTTTAAGAACATTTATCTCTATCTTCTTTTTAGTTGATTTATAAATCGATCCAATAAAAGGCTATTTCCGTCTCTATAATCATTTTTGAAATAAACTTAATCCATTATTGAACTAGTTTATCAAATTAGATATTAGTTGTAGCTATATTGTTATATTTTGAAACTATTGCAAAGTCTTTCATGATGTCACAAAGCGGTTGGTGAAGACAATTTCAGATAATGCACTTTAATGTTACTCAATAAGTAATCAATTTAATCTTAAGTAGAACAATTGAAACAATTCGTTACTTTTGAGATAAGAGTTCATTCGTGTGTGTATATGAGTAGGAGGGGAGAGGCTTTTAGTCAGTTTTAATTTCAATATGCCCTAAGTACACGAATAATGTTTTATTAGAAAGTTCTCACCATTCCGAAAGCTAAGTCTAGATTACGTCACAAAAATAGCTTTAAAATAGCAGTTCATAAGTAGTTGTCATAGAACTGCACATATTAGGTTCCAAAGAGAGAATGAAACCTTCAAACTGATTGCATCCTCAGAAATAGTCGTGACTCGTGACCAAGGGTCGATAACTTCCCAGGGAATAATCTCTTGCAACAGTCACTATTACAACCTACATAAGGTTTCATTTATATTGAAAGCAGGCAGAGCCGGTAACCGGGTTTACTTGTATTTTACGTCGTGTCACAAGTTTTAATAAAAGTTTAGCTACCAATTAACAATGAAACAAAATTAGTGAAAAATTACGTACCAGTATATTTCTCTTCCACACACCACCGTAAAGTTTGACGTACGGGAAGTGACAAAACCTTGTTCTTATTTTATTAACTGACTTCGAAAAAAGGAGGAGATTAACATAGTATACATATAGACATATAAGAGTATGTTAAGTTAATCTGTAGGTTTGTTCGTGTGTCTGAAGTCGATGTCAAACCAAAACATCGATTATAACATTATGAACGCACACAATGTGCGATAATTGATTGAACTAAAAACAAAATATCTTAAATCTGAATCTAAAAAAACAGTACAACAGGCATCCTTATTATTTTAATTCCAGGCACTTGAACATACTACAATCAGGTTAAACCCTGGTGTCTGTACAAATGTGCTAGCTCTTGGGATAATACCGATGCAGATAATACCGTGTTATTTACATAAACTCCGTGGCCTCACGTTTGTCTGACAGCGTTGATGTCGGCATTGCGCTTACGCAAAACATTTGACAGTTTTAGATCATGCTGAAATGCTTGTTAGCTTTTGCAAACGATTGCTCTTTGCTAAGTGACTGTACAGTTTATAAAACGTTTATGTTTTGGTTATTGGGGCACCCGCCTACACTAGCATAGGTTTTCTGTGGTTTTGTATGATATATGCCATTGGTTCGATAGATTCTAGTTATTCGTCAACCTTCAACTTAACGGCCTGTATTGGTCCTCTACTGTAATAAAGCCTCCCCTAAGATGAGAAGAGCTTTATTGGCTTTTATCTCATCGCATTAATCCCCACGCTGGGTATGCGGGTTGGGGATCGCAGTTCGGTGGTAGAACTGTTTTGCAGGTGGCGCTACTGCTCGCCCCCTTATATTAGGTCCTTACATATGAAATTGGCGTTTTTCGTACTGGCCACTTTAATCACAAATTTCTCCTCTTTGGTAAGGAATTCCAAATTCAAATTTGTACAGCTATAGACTCATGTATTTGTGCTTCGATGATCGTCATTCATTTGTTTTTTTTTCTGTTTTTTTCTGTTTGCGTCACTCATTTTACAAAATGGAAAACTTAAAATATCGCATTATTTACGAGTACGAGTTCCGCCGTGGCACTAGTGCTGCGGAAACAACTCGAAGGGTGAATGATGTGTATGGCGGTCGTGTTGCAAAAGAAAACACAGTTCGTTTTTGGTTCCAACGTTTTCGTTCTGGAAATTTCGACCTGCAGAACAAGCCCCGTGGACGGCCTGAGACTCAAGTTGATAATGAAGAGTTGAAGGCTATTGTGGAAGCGGATCCATCGCAAACCACGTCCGAGTTAGCTGCAGGCTGCGATGTTAATGATAAAACTGTTTTAATTCACTTGAAGCAAATTGGGAAGATTAAAAAACTTGAAAGGTGGGTACCTCACGAATTGACTGAAGCAAACCGGCAAACGCGCGTCGACTGCTGCGTTACATTACTAAACCGGCACAATAATGAAGGTATTTTAAACCAAATCATTACCTGTGATGAAAAATGGGTTCTTTACGATAATCGGAAGCGCTCAGCGCAATGGTTGGATCCTGGCCAGCCAGCCAAATCCTGCCCCAAGCGAAAATGAACCCCAAAAAAGTTACTTGTAAGCGTTTGGTGGACTAGTGCCGGTATTGTTCATTACAGTTTTCTCAAATCTGGCCAGACTATTACGGCTGATGTCTATTGTCAGCAATTGCAAACCATGATGGAAAAGCTAGCGGCTAAACAACCTAGGCTGGTCAATCGCTCCACGCCACTGCTGCTTCACGACAACGCTAGACCACATACTGCGCAACAGACGGCTACTAAATTAGAAGAGCTTCAATTGGAAAGTCTAAGACATCCTCCGTACTCCCCGGACCTTGCTCCAACAGATTACCATTTTTTTCGAAATTTGGATAACTTCTTGCAAGGGAAAAAATTCAACTCCGATGGGGCAGTCCAAATCGCCTTCAAAGATTTTATTGATTCCCGTCCGACTGGTTTTTTTAGTAAAGGGATCAATGAACTACCTATAAGATGGCAAAAGTGCATAGAAAATAATGGTTCATACTTTGATTAATTAAATATATTACATTAAAAAATATTCGACTTTTTGTTCCTCCCATACAAAACGCCAATTTCATATGTAAGGACCTAATATTAAGCGTCCACATGTTGGTCAAGTCATGGCGTCAGATGTCAAATCTGGCGTTGCCAATGATACAATATAAATACCTAAGTGGTTACTTGGGCCACATGTGGACGAACCATGTTATGAACGGGTCATGGATAGTCATGACATTACCAACACGAATCATTTTTGTCCCTTACCAAAACAGTTAACACATTCATAGCCCAAGAATCACATCCCAGTCTCCGTTTCCTTGTAACAGCGTCTCTGCGGGTCGCACCGCCGAGGCTGGGCAGTGAATGCGATATACTACCTCTCGTAAACTGAACTTACCTTTCCAACAGACTTTAATAACCTTAACTCTTCGTTCCAGGCTCACCCAAAATACGACTACTCCTACTCAGTGTCAGACCCCCACACTGGAGACCACAAGACCCAGCATGAGGTCCGCGATGGAGACGTTGTGAAGGGAGAGTACTCTCTGCTCCAGCCTGATGGCTCCTTCCGTAAGGTCACTTACACCGCGGATGACCATAATGGGTATGTTAGTCTTTTTATTACAATCGCCATTATTACGCCGATCAGTACTCATATGTTGAATGGCCACTTCCAAACAAAGGTATTGCAATAATCACCATTTGGCAGAAGATTAGTTATCGTAGAAGAGGTACTAAAATAATAATTGTGTGCTGGAAAACGTCATCATTATCAGTACACCATTGTCCGCTGTTAGATCATACACAATGATGGGTTGTGTCCAATGAACTGTAATTATTTTTTTTAACTTATTTGCGGTCACCAATTTTTTACGTTAAAATTACAAAACGAATACGAAGTTACGAACACCAATATTTATATATATATAAACTAGCTGCGCCCCACGGCTTCGCGCGCGTTGTTCCTATGAAAACGTTAAAAAGTTATTATTACGGGAACTGATTGATAGGATAAAAAGTAGCCCTTATTTGATTCCAGGCTTACAATTACTTGTATGCATAATTTCAGCCAGATTCGCCTATTTGTTTTGGCGTACAGAAGTAACAAACATCCATACATCCACACATCCATACAAACTTTCGCATTTATAATATTAGTGTGATATTTTCCGTGATCATTTTCATAACCATTTTCTTTTCTTTTTCAGTTTCAACGCGGTCGTCCACAACACTGCGCCGGTCATCCACGATAGCTACCACTAATCTAAGTTCGGCTCCGAGCCACTCCCTCATGTGATATTAAACCTTACTCTTTCTAGGATATAGTCGACAATGTTATGTTAAAAGACTGCGGCGAAATAAACTGTTGAAAAATATTTTTGTTTCTTTCCACACTTTTCATCTTGGATACTTTTCCTTGCCACCAATATAGGATATAGCGTGCTACGCATGCTTTGCATAGTTTTAGGAAATAGTTTTAAGAAATTGTTTCTCATTTTCTTATTCATGCCATTAGTGCACAATGTAATACAATAATGTAAAACATTAAACCATACGAAAAACATAACCATACCAAAGAGTTCTCTTTCAGCAAACCTTATTGTTATTAGGAGTTACACAAAAAAATATACTTGAAGCTTTCAAACTATTTGGCGTAATATATTTCCGATCTAAAGAAAACTTTTAGATACTAAATAATGAAAGCACATGAAACTTGATTGAATCCAATTAACCATTATCTATCCATCGAAATATGGCTGAACAAGCAGAAACTATGCCAAGCATATTTCTATTGATTTTCGTAAAACATGACCCATGTTTTACGTCTTTTTTATTCAAGTCAATAATAAATAATAGCCTTCGAGTTCGTTTTAGTACCTACCAACTTTTTTTTCTTCAAGTTTATAAAATATATTATAAATATAAATATCTATTTATCATTAAATGATAAATAATTATTCATCATTAACTAGAAGAAAAAAAGACATGATAGGCATGATAAATAAATTAAGTATCATTAACTTGAAGAAAAAAAGACGTAAAACATGGATTATGTTTTACGAAAATCAATATAAACATGCTTGGCACAGGTTTCTGCTTATTAACCCAATACGTTGGATAGATGGTCTTCGAGTACGTGTTAGTAACTAAAGGTTACATTCATAAACCTAACTATAGTAGACAGGATAAGTGGTAATTTAAGAACACTTGCATGAACCACAAGTTCTGTTCATCATCACATATTCATATTCATATTCAATAATTATTCTTTAGGCAGCATTTATTGGAAAACATAAATCAGCTCTGCCCTGATCTAAAAGTGGGTGTGATAGGAGGAGAACAGTCTTTAGTAATTCATTGGGTTCCAGGCAAACGTGTTTTTTTCATAATATTTGTATCAGTAGCTATTTACAAAACAAATGAATCAGGACCTGGGATCTTCGCGAACGTGTTTTTAATGTGAATTCCTTATAATCCTGTACATCGATGTAATTTGTCTACGAAAGCTTAACACTTAGGTACATCCGAAACGACGCACATCTAAAACTTGCAGACGCTGCAACTTGTCGCTGTATGTCGTGCCGCATAGGCTGCGCAAGGAATGCGTTAAATGAAATTTACGAGGGCAGGTACCCAACTCCTTCTGAAAGGGTGTTTCTACACGGTCAACAATTTCCTCAACCGTAGCAATTAAATAAAACTATATTGACTTTATATAAGTTAGCTCATTGGTAAAAAGTTACACCTTTTTACAACTAAGAATTTGACCTTTTTTTGACCTTTTGACCGAATATTCTCCTCACACTGCATAATATTTTGGTGTACCTACTGCTTTTCAAACACAATTCGTAGTTTCTGAATAAAATGATTTATGATCTTATGATTTAGGTGCCTAATTATTATTGTATTTTATGCAAGCAACGCAGATGCTTTGCTCTGTGTCTTTGAACAGGCAAACAGTAGATGCAATTTAAAGCACCGAGACATTACGTTCTTTGATAAAAATAAACCATTCGAATTTTGTGTTAGTTGTGTGTAAGAATTAAATTATATTTATTTATTCATTAATGAAGAAATAAATTACAATCAAATAAAAAAAACTAGTATTTACAATAGAAGCAATTGATCTTTTTTGATCTAACTGCAGACTGATGCATACAATCAACAGGTAGCTCAACTCGAACTAAATTACAATCGTTTGCTTATTCTGGTCTCAAAATATTGAATTTTTTTTTACTCAAAGATATTCAGATAGGTACACGATCGTTTATCGTAAGTACCGTAGAGTCGTTAGCATCCTAGGCTTTATAACTGACTTCAAAATAAGGAGGAGGTTCTGAATTCGAATGTACTTTTTTATGTCTGTTACCTTAGAACTTTTGATTAGGTGGTCCGATTTTCATGATTCTCTTTTATTTGTCAGCCGGTGCTTCCCGTGTTGTCCCATTTTAATTTGGTCCAGATCTGACTTTGGGATCCATGAAAAAACTATATAATTGGAGTTGGTTTAAAGTTTTTTAAAACAAAATCAATTATTCTCAGCTAAATCTCTATCAAATTTTGCAGGCGTAGTTTTAACGAAAGTTTTCATAATTTTCACTGAAAATTACAACATGAATTGCCTACGATAACCATCCTTCTGAGATCACCATAGGCATACCAAATACAATTATGTGAAGTAAACCAATAGAACTAACAGTTCCTACCTAGTAACATTACATTAGTAGGTACGCACTGCTCGCTTTGCTAGAGACAAAACGATTTTCACACTTATTTTCTTTTGTCTCCCACGTGTTTCGAATAGCTAAAAACATCCCGGAGTCTGTCAAATGTTGAATTAGCATATTTAGGTGATCATTGATGTTAAAGTGATGCTATTGATTTTTACTCCTAATATTTCTTATGAGCAACTCTTCTTAGTATGTAATGAGTGGACTGGTAAAAGGAAAAAATTTAAAGTTCGACTTCATTTTTTTTCCCTCTTACCAGTCTACTCATTTTACACCCACGGGAATAGATGGGGTGGTGCAAATTCTAAGCCAGCACCACACAGCTTGAGCATCATCATGGGCCTGTACATCCCAATAGAGGTCGCAAGTCACTTTCTTGTGTGGCTGAAAATAACTACTCGGAAGCGGATTGAAACATTCAATTTACCTATTTGAAATCCTGAAGCAGCAGTGCTTTAACAATATGCATCCAGTTAATTGTTAAGATCTATTCATCTAGTCTGACATTGATGGTTTGTTTCGGTATTACCGAACGGCATATTTTAAGATGAACAATGCGCCTTTTATAAAGCGGTGGCACATTTTCAAAAATATCAGTAGTCCATAGATCACAACGGGAGATGATTGTAAAAGTGAGTTTTCTTACATAATTTATTAATAATTCATAAAGAACAATTAAATAATACCATCTCTTTGTTTCTTGTTACAGATTCCTTTGGTGTTGGCGCTCTGCGTCTGTATAAAGGATGTTTCAAGTGCGTCGTTCTCCAAAGTGTTTGTACAGAGTGGTTCAAGCTTCCCGTATACAGCTCCAGCTGAGTACCTTCAGTATACAGCACCATCTGTCTCGTACAGCCCACAGATAGCGCGGTTATCTGCCGCGCCTGTGGGCCCTGTGATCTCTCCAAACTATGTACCTTGTGGAACACCCTGTATCTACCCGAGCCAAGTGGCATCTATAGCCCCTAGCGCTAACATTGTCCAGTACCAAGCTCCAAGCTTACCGGTTGTCGTAGCACCACCAAGAAGTGTACGTATCCAAACGATTTTACAGCGAACCAAAAGATTCGAGTTATAGAACTTTTTTTAAATTGTATTCTCATGGCTTTCTCAGATTATTCTTTTTGCATATATATGCCATATGCATATCCGAAACTATTGAAATATTTAACGATACTATTAAGAAAATTAAATCATCTGGAAAGATTGCTGTTTTATATTTCAGGAGGGGTCAGCAGCGTACGATTACTCTTACTTCGTCTACGATGACGTCACTGGCGATCACAAAACCCTGCGTGAACTCAGTGATGGCGAGGTGGTGCGGGGAGGCTACTCCTTCCTTCAGCCAGACGGCTTGATTCGAGAGGTCCAATACGTTGCTGATGACGTGCAAGGGTAAACATTTTGTACATTGGAGCTGTCACACCCGACACTTGCTTAGCTTTAAATAATCTGCTTGATGCAAGTACCTTTTGAAACGTTACAATATTGAATGATAATAATTTTCGTAATACGATCGAGACGTAATACGTGACGAATAATATTTTTTATAATAACTTTAACTAAAGTTCTTTGATGGCAGGTTCAATGCTGTTGTGTCCAACTACCCGCCTCCCGTGGAGGCTAACCAACCAGAACCAGCTCCTTGCCCTGAAGTCAAAAACGAACATTTAACCGATGATCCAGAGAAGAAAGAAGAAAGCGAAGAAGTACACGAAGAACCTAAACCTGAAGAAAAACCTGCATCTGAAGAAAGTGAAGAAGCTCCCACTGAGCACAGCGAAACGCCTGCTGAGGAACCTGAGGAAATTCATGAAGAACCTACTGAAGAAACAAAAACTGAAGCATCACATGAAGAAGCTCCACATGAAGAAGTTTCACATGAAGAAACTCCTCATGAAGAAACGTCAGAAGAACCTGCAAGCGTAGAAACACCACACGAGGAAACTCCTACAGAAGAACTAACGCACGATGAAAAAAAAGATGAAAGTACCGAAGATAGCACAGAAACACACGAAACCATTGAGGACCCCAATGAATCACCTGATAATGAATCAGAACAATCTACACCAAACGCCGTTAATGAAATAATTGACAACAGTAACATTTTAGTACCATACAATGATATTATTAAATGTGTGCAGGCAGCTATCAACGGGGCGCAGGACGTCGCTCCACATAAACCAGCACCTGAATCCCCTCTAACTTACATCATCCTAAACAAGCCATGCTAATTCTAGTCTTTTATTCTATTTTGTGGCTAACACGCTTATTTTATTATGTGTGACATTTTAATCTTTTGTTTCATATGAGTTGTGACCAAAAAAAATGGTTTTAAGTCTAAAAATTTACTTTTGTATTTATTAGATTTAGAAAATGACCGTCAAAGGCAAAGCCTTTTTGAGGCAACACTATTAATACCTTCTTATAACTTTACTGTACTTTAGTTAGTGAAATCACTATAAAATCAAGTTGTATGATTATAATTTATGTACATATTTGGAATAGGTATGGATCAAAAAAGGGCTGTTTAAAAAAATAAATTATGCATGTATTCATCATTGTTTAATTGCAGTTAACTTGCCAAATTAGATTACCTTACCTCATCAAAATGACTTGCAACGAATATAAAATGTATATTGTGGTGTCGATTTTATCAATCCGTTTATGGCGCCTATTGCTACAGTGCCACTACTGACCTCGGTTAAATTATAAAATAGATCAAAATTTTACCGATACGTCATAATGTAATATACTATAAAAATATTTTTGCAAGCAAATATATTCCTTTGATTTATTTGGAATGTCAACAAATGTTTGATGTTTTGAAAAAACTAAAAACCTGACTTCAAATTCCTTAATATTTACACTCGTTGTGGGACAGATACTAATCTCTCGGGAATAAATTATAACGATTAATTTTTTTTAAAACCCAGCTCGGAATTTTTCTCAATTATTTTAAAAAGCGGTCCGTAATTCACAGAGGAATCAACGAAAGAAAACATTTTATCAGCCAAATTCCTCTTCCTTTTTGAAGTCGGTTTTACAGATTTATGGGAATGACAGGGATACCCCCTAACTGACAAAATGTTTTCTTTCGTTGATTTCTCTGTGGATTATGGACCGATTTTGAACAAACGCGGGGTAATCCCGAACGCAACGGTCTTTATATTATGTGAGAAAGACATCTCTGTAAATCATAGTAAATACACAAATGAGAAATGTAAATTACATATTTCCACGATAGCCTATTTATTCTAGATCCTAAATCAGTAAATCTGAAATAGACGCAGTAATTCTTGGGATAAAAGCATTTTAGTGGTCTAGGTCTAAAATATTGTCTGCCCCTCCCCCCGCCATGATCCTTGAAGGATGATCTAGGTTCTGAAAAAGATCCTTGACAGGTTAATATAATGTCACCTTTAATAAAAATAATATAATTGTTGATAAGCTAGATGGATAGTTAAAGTTCATTATTAACCGCGCAGTTCCCGTTCCTGTTTGAATTCCGGTATAAAAATGACACTCTCTGAAAAGTAAGATTTTTATGATTTTTGTGTACCGGTCCAGGCGTTTTGGAGCCTATTCAATACAAACAAATAAACAAACAATCAAACTTTCCTCCTTATATTAATATAGATTAAAGAAAATGTTATACGTTTGTTTTATTTATGTTAAGGGTAGGTATTCTTTCCCCCACTGACCCCTACAATTGCCTAGAGAAACTTTTCTGCAATGACGTTTGTTCAAAACAAACCTAAGCCTTAAATTTAGATGAATGGTAATGATAACATTAACCAATTAATTAAACGGCGACCTTAGAGCCTATTGTTGCAACAACGAAAATGAAACGTTTACCAATATGGAATGCTTTTATTTATACCTACCAGCGATTTAATAATAACCATGGCTTTGTGACTGGCTCATTTCGAAAGCTATTCCAATCCTCCTACTTTAAAACGATTATGTTTTGGATAATAGAAGTACCTATTATGAGTAGTTGTATTGTTATGAACGTATTGGCGTCGAATTTGTTGTTTTAAATAAGCTAAAATTGGGATTTAGGAATGTCAAACAATACATTTCGATTTTATAATGAATTGCTGCATTAACTAATATACAGTTGCTAACAATTCCTAAATTCTTATTTTAGCTAGTTTTGAAGTCAAATATAAGATAAGATAACTATTAAATTTGAAAAGCTATCGTCTATTTGACATTCGTAAATTAAAATTTTATCAAATTCTAAAACAACAGAATCGACACCAATGTTCAGAAAAAAAATAAGTTAGGTCATATTAGGTTTTTTCTGAAATAAATTTAGCCTATCAAAGCCAAAAAAAAATTAAATCTTTGATTGAAGATTTAACTAAAATAATCAACCTCCTTAAAAGTCACTATGAATGTTAGCGGGTTAACTACAAACCTTGTTTGTGTTGGAAGAAAAGTCCTAAAAAAACTCCTTAAAAGTCTTATTTCGTGGTTTGAAAGAGGTTTGTACCTCAAACTCGCAATCGATACCTCCTTGATTAATACATAAAAGGCACCCTTTTAAGAAAATAGTGTTCACTAAAACTCAACAGCAATGCCAGAGCAATGCCATATTACTGGCGCCTTTTCTCTTTGAGTAAGTCGGAAAGGTTGACATTGCTCGATGAAGGCTGTCAAAACACCCTATTACTTTTACTTAAGGCCCATACACCAGCGAAAGTGGCGCCCCCAACTATTATATCTTATTATTACGTTGAACGCAGGAATTTTTAAAAATCCTACGTTCAGTTTGTGGTATCTATTATAAGCTATTTATTAATGCCTCTGTAATAGTTTCATTTTGTAAAGCTTAGGAAGAGATACGAAGTTGCGCTTTTTGGCCACCAAACTCTATTTTTGCATCTCCTCCTAAACTATATGAGATCAAATTATAAAAGAGGTATTAAAAAATAGCTTATAATAGAAACCACAAACTGAACGTAGGATTTTTAAAAATTCCTATGATAAACGTAAAAATATGATAAAATAGGAATTGCTGTCAGATTGGCTAGGGTATGCGCCTTAACTCCAACCGAGAAAAATCTAAAAATATATTATTGAGATAGCTTACGCACAAAGCAGGAAAATATTAGTTTTCGTTCTTAAAGCAACAAAATAAATGTTAAAATTCAATTCAAAGTTTTCAGTGTTATTGATCTGTTTTCTAAGTATATGATTAAATGATTTAATAGCCGCCATGTTATTATCTTATACGGCTGCGTAATTAAAATGTCATATATCATACATACAGGCAGCGCATTTGTTTACACAGCCAACTGACGTTATGACCACAGAGTAATAATGGCGTCCACTAGCGTTTTCGTCAATGTACGCGCGAAATTTGAAAACGTAAAATTTAAATGCATTCTTATGGTAGGTACTTAACGATTGAATATAATTTTTTTATGTAATTTGTATTTTTTTTATATAATTTATTTGTGTTTTATTAGCACGACAAAAAAGGGTAAAAAAACCCTATTAATAGATACTCAATACTAAATACTCAATCATTTATTGTATTCCATAGCTGTAGGTATAGAGGTGTTTATATAATGAGTATTAATGAGGTTGAAAATCCTACAATTTCTAGCAGCTGCAAGGATATGCGGCGAACTATAAACGCCGCTGCTTCGAGGCTGAACATACAAAAGTGGCGATCACAATAACTCGAAAGCCACATAAAGTAAAAAGAGTTTAAAAAAATGTATAGCGAAGTTTAAAAAAAATTGTTTCACTATAGGTCCTGCTGGGCACACAGTATGTATGGAGAGCGAGGAGGACGTCATTTTAAACTGGTTAGGAATGACTTCATGTAGATAGGTACTTTGCTAGCTGACTGTACTTTAGATAAAAAAATTCAACTAATATTTTTTATCTTACGAAAACAAAATCGGGTGCCTCCACCACGGGGGCGTCAGACACCGGGGGCCTAAGCCACGAACCCGAATATTTTACTCGTTATTTTACTCGCATATCTCTTATTTTTTTCGTTTAAATATAATTCAACCGTTTAATTAGCTTTTGGGATTAATAAAACTTTAGTTGCTTATAAGTTGCTTACATTGTCGTTTTTCTCATTTTTCAACGCGCTTGACGCGTTAAAAAATGAGAAATGGAAGAATGATAATAATAAACTGTTATTATATATTTTAATAGTCATTACATAGGGGCTCGATGTTTGTTGTTTAAGTTTGGAGGCAGGTCATATAAGTTTGTTTATATATATTAAGGTTGAACAAGCCGCTCATCTTTTCATACAAACGTGGAAGTACGTTGTTTAACGTTGACCATCCAAATTAAGGATACTATAAATTTATATCTATGTTTGTATAGAACCAAAACCGTATTAAAGCTCGTTAAAACATACTATAAATATGTAATTTTTACAACGCACTCATTATCACGTAATGAGGTAGGCAATGAATAATTATGTATCTAGAACTATCACAAAGTTGCGTACGTTATTATAGTATGTAGGCATATCGGCAAGGTCACTGTTACGAAAATAATTAAGTGTACCGTCCAGCACATATCTGACATTGTATAAGCACAATTTATGGAAACATTCAGTCATGACAAATTAACATCAGCACTAATTGTTATTGTAGCTATTAACAAAAATCACAACATTCTGAGGGTTTACCAAGAGCTGATGTAAATATATTACTGTTACTAAATATTTTCGACTAATAATAAAATATTTACAACAAGCAGCGCCTATCGCCTATATCAATCAAATATTTCCTCTTTATAATATTAATATAGATTGATTTCAGCAAAGTAACGCCTGAATGTAATATGTAAGAGCTCATGTATTAAAAAAAACGACTTGAAGCTGAAATAACTACCGATTAACTATTTGATTTCAACTGGCTAGACTAGAACAACGACAAAAAAGCATATCAACGTTTTAAAATATATTTGGTTGTGGGCGATACGTAATACGAGCTTAGAAAAGATGTTAAGTATTTTTAGCCGTATACCTACTATAAATATTCAGTTTAGGTTGATTTAAACCAAATTCCGGTAAATTTATCTAAGTTATTTCAGAATTCAGTGTTTCTAGGAGTCTATTTATGTATTTGAACTTCAGATATCTAGGCTTAAATAAGTTCGCATAAACCTGAAAATTAATTTAAACGTTACTGTGGACATCATAATAAACATGTTTAATGTGAAAAATGCTAATCGACTTCACGTGCGCAAAAAAACTATCATAATGTCTATGTGTCTATTGAACTTGATCTCGAGTTGGACGCGTCGTATTTTCATTTCAAAATGTGTTTCCGCATCAATCCAATCCGCAAGCGGTTCGTTAGGTACATTCACAAGTAACCGGACGCAGATTAACGGCCGAACTCTTGTAACCTTGATCATGTCAAAGTTACGGAGTCAAGGTTCTCACACGCATTTCTTTTCCCCACCGCCTGCGAATGCACGTTCTATAAAACCGACCAGCAGGACCGTTGACATTAATCAACAGCTGGTTTTTATACAACACACATTCAAAATGTTCAGCAAAGTAAGTCTAATTAAAAATGACAGTATTGCAGCTTGAAGTGGAATAACTCGATATTTCAGACTGGATTTACGAGTCTTTTGAAATGAACTTTATGATCAAATATAATTTTGAATTAACAACATTTTTTCCCGAAGGATTGAACCAATCTATCAATGTTTAAAAAATGACACTACAGAATAACAAAGACAAAAATGTGTTAAAAATAACATAAGCAAAAATGGGTACGTAAAACTTTTTTCATATTTATTTCAGCTCGTAGCTTTCGGAGCCCTCCTGGCCGCGGCCAACGCTGGCCTTCTCGGTGGCCATGGACACGCCGTCTCCTCCCAAAGCATCGTACGTCATGACGAGTCCCACCACGCGCCCCTACACTACGCCGCGCCCCTAGTTCACGCCGCCCCTGTGGCGCACTACGCCGCGCCCATCGCGCACTACGCTGCTCCCGTCGCGCACTACGCCGCTCCCGCTGCCCACTACTCCGGACATGAGGAATACGTGAGTCAATAAAATTCCTATAAATCTTATCGTCTTTTCATCATTATCGTCCAACATTCAACTGCTAAACAGAGGTAAAGGTAAGACATAACAACTAGTTCTCAATTACAATCATCTCAATCAACCTATGGCATAGTTTATCATGTCCCTAATAAAACGTGAATATCGTTGAGGTGCTGCAATACAGACCTATTATGTAAAGCTTATTTTTTAAATCTGGGTTTTCATTTAATGTTCATCTTGTTCCAGGCTCACCCAAAATACGACTTCGCATACTCCGTGGCAGACCCCCACACCGGCGACCACAAGTCGCAGCACGAGTCTCGCGACGGCGACGCCGTGCACGGCAGCTACTCGCTGGTGCAGCCCGACGGCTCCGTGCGCAAGGTGGAGTACACCGCTGACGACCACCACGGTTTCAACGCCGTAGTGCACAACTCCGCGCCCGCAGTGCACGCCGCTCCCGCCCACGCCTACCACCATTACTGAAAACTATATCTGATGGATTCTTGTGGCTATTTATAATGTGTGTGTGAACTGTAAATAATGCGTGATTGAAAATATATAAAATGAAAAATATTAACTTATTTTACTTACTTAAATCATTACCATGAACCTTAAAAGGGTTATATTTTAATTTGGCCCGTTCTCTCATCCTTTTTGATACACTATAATTGTGATAAAGTACCTACTTCAAGTTTAATTCAGGTAAAAAAATTAAGAGTTGTCTATATTTACTGTACTACTTTCTACTACATGCTGAAACTTTGCCGCTTGGCTTGGGGGTGAAATATAATTTATATGTATGTCGATTTCACGAGGCCTTAAAATGAGATTTGCGAGTTTACGATAAATTTTCGGATTTCTTTTGTACATGAAGTGGATAATGAGTGAGAGGAACTACATTTCATAATATTAGACATTTATATAAAGTAAATAGTCGCGTGTTTTACAGCAAAATTCTTACTTTCAATATACATAGACAGTTCATACTAATTAGCACTTCAATGGTGTCTATTCAGTTGTCAACAAAACTAGACTAAACTAATCTGACAGGACTAAAAATGATGCCATCCTTATTATTTTGATCGTTGTGATATATATAACGATAGCGATATTTTTAGTACTGTCAATTAAGTTTTGTTTGATTTTGGAGACAAGTGAATAGACACCAGTACAATATAAGTGAATCTGAGAATGGCAGCGATCCCATAATTTAATTCTAAGTTGAACATAGTCATCGAATAATTGTCAGTGAGTGTACCGTGGAAAGGGCAAGTCCTGCCAAGGATTTTTTTTTTTTTTTTTTTTTTGCATTATTGTAAACAACTTTGACAAGGCAACGGTTGTAAACGAAAACATTTCCTTTTTGGTATTATGCATACTCTACTCAGTCCACCACTGGACTTAGCCTGGCCAAAAAATAATATTATTTAGTAATAAAAGTCGCTCAAGGTGACTTTTTGGGCTGAACATTTTGGTTAAATCTCAGCTTTGTGCTGTTTTACACCAGGATAGGTACAAAACATTAAAAATGACATTTGCAAATATCGTCATTTCTATATCTCGGCATAACTCTTCGACAATTTAATTTTAGGAATTCGACATTTTTATACTTCCTGATAGACCTAAGTTGGCAAAATGAAATAAAGTGCTGGTTATTAAAACAGATTTTTTTTTCTTTTCGTTTGACGGAGACTGATCCTTGCCACACTTCCGTCGTGAGGCGATGTTTACTCTCAAAGAAGATTATCACATGATTTTTCGGTAGAATAGAAAATGATTTATGTCAATATCAACAGAAAACATTTTGTCAACGTCAAAAGAAGTGGTTAGGTAGGTATGTTTAGACTTCACTAAGTCACGTCGTCAAAAGCTTAGCAGTAGCAATACAAAACTCATCTACCAAGACGAAGTATGTAGAAAATACAGGGGATTAGAAAAATGTAGTACCACGCATTCATTTTGAAGTTCAAAAATAAAAATAAAATTATTTCCCTAAATAATATACATAAATGTACTAGAAAGAATGTATAAGAAATAGTAAACTCATAAAATTAAACACTGACAAGGAATAAAAGTGATATTTTTTACTTCTATCGCTTCAGTACGTAGACCAATGCAAAGAAACGACAAAGAAACCTTTAGCCTGTTAGTTGTTATTTTTCGAGTTTAAAACCCGTCCCAAGATTATTTGAATAAAATGATTTCTTCTAAAATAATTCATAATACTAGTCTTTGATAGTTCGCTTTCTGTTGAAATTAAAGACAACAGCTTTACTTTTATAGCATAACAGATTGTACAGGTAGGTTAAGCTGCAAATTTTTATTGAGTCATAAATAAAAGTAAAGAATATTTTTAAAATCTGGATTTATTTTGGTCAGTCGCGCATTCTTAATAACAAAAATATAAATAGCCTCAAAAATTTAATCAATGGCAGTTTTCAGTAATGGTGGTAGTCGTGTGCGGGCGCGGCATGTACTGCGGGTGCGGAGTTGTGCACTACTGCGTTGAAGCCGTGGTGGTCGTCAGCGGTGTACTCCACCTTGCGCACGGAGCCATCGGGCTGCACCAGCGAGTAGCTGCCGTGCACAGCGTCGCCATCGCGAGACTCGTGCTGCGACTTGTGGTCGCCGGTGTGGGGGTCAGCCACGGAGTATGCGAAGTCGTATTTGGGGTGTGCCTGGAAAATAATAATTGATAGAATGAGAACGCATCCGAATTAGTTTTTAGTTCGGTTTCAGTTAGTTCGGTTCGGTTACAAAACGCTCTTTATTTGCCTAAAACCTACAATAATAAATTGAAATAAGGGTGTCATGTTACAAGAATCAATATTGATATTAAATGTGGATGGCGTATAGATCCAAATAAAGAATGGATAGTACAATATACATACCTACATATTTCACACATTTCACATGTACTATCCATTCGTTCAGATAAGACGGAAAGGAGTCAGAAATAACAGCTGATAGAAGTGTATGGGAGAAGAACATATAGCAACGTTGACCCCACTGCAAGCTTTATTATTGACTTACGTAGTCCTCATGTCCGGAGTAGTGGGCAACGGGAGCGGCGTAATGTGCGACGGGAGCAGCATAGTGCGCAATGGGAGCGGCGGCGTAGTGCGCCACAGGGGCGGCGTGCACTAGGGGCGCGGCGTAGTGTAGGGGTGCGTGGTGAGACTCATCGTGACGCACGATGCTCTGAGAAGATACGGCGTGTCCATGGCCACCGAGTAGACCGGCGTTGGCTGCGGCCAGGAGGGCACCAAAAACTACGAGCTGGATTAATTAAAAATGGATGTTAGCACTTTGGTTGGCAAAAAAGTCACAATTAACAAATTTAGAAAAAGTCGCGAATGTACGACATTTCTCTCCATTCAATCACTTCTCTGTTGCCTATCAGCCCATTGTAGTCAAAAAAAAAAGTTTATATTAAATAAGTACTTATCTAGTTTTTTTTTAAATCATTATCAATTATCTTATTCTTAAACCAATTCACTTACTTTGCCAAACATTTTTAATGTATTTTGTTTGTGTATCAAGTGTTGATTGATAAATTAACGCACTTGCGATATGTTTTTATAGACCAAGCTATAACCCCGCGGTGGGGCGAAGTAATGGATACACCTTGACATTGCTTTAAGGCCGCGCCTACGTGTTGAAAATTATGCAAACTACATGATGGCGTAGATAACATATGGGTAATGTGAGGTTCGCACTCTAAAACGGACATAATGTAGCTGTACATAAGCTAGATTAACTAGATGACGTTAATTTTATTATATTGACTAGCTAATGAGTGACACTCATCCGAAATTGTACAAATTTCGGAAATTTATTACTGACGCAGCTTGTGTAATCAATTTCTAGCGGTACTTAAGTAATTGAGTGTACCTACATTACGGATGTAAGCGGGTTAACTACGAACCTTATTTTAACACAAATAAGGTTCGTAGTTAACGCACTTACATCCGTAATGAATTCGTCAAACTACGATAGTTTTTATAATAAAACTAGATATAGATATTTTACTATAGAAACTTTCGTAGTTTGACGAAATCATTATGAATGTAAGCGGGTTAACTACGAACCTTGTTCTTCCAACACAAACAAGGTTAGATATAGATAATTTAGTGTAAATAAAAAATACGTGAATTTTTGTTTTCATTAAAGTTTATTCAGATTTACCCAGTTTTGAGTAAACCCGAGAAAGGAATAATAATTTCCCATTATTATTCCATAATATAATAAGGAATATAGGCAGATTAAATCTGATTTTTAAAAATAAAATTAACTTTTGTTTTTTTAAAACGTAAGCAAATTTCATCTAAATTGGTTAAGAGTTTGCCATAAGCAATTTACTTCCGAATTGTACTTCAAAATCGTTACTTATCTCAGAATCTGTAAAAGCTACTACCTTCATATTTAGGGAAATGTTACTTCGATCTTTTATCTTGAGACACGTGTTTTAAAAACACGATTGGTGAAAGTTTTCTCGATAGTTTTTTTTTAATATATGTTTTGCATACATTTTGCTCTTTTGATCCTAGAAATATTTCTTTAGTTATGTCTTTAAATTTTTCGATTGGTTGTTCCATGAACTTGTAATTAGGTAAAAACATGATTGGCGCATAGACAATTAGGTGCACTTCTCTGCTTTGTACTTCTCACCTACGAAAAAAACCTTATTATTATCTTGACATCCCGATCGAACAATGGACCATCCCGAGTCTTAATACGAAAAAAAGAGTACACTCACCATAACCATAACCATGACGCTATAAGTCCATCGCGTAGCGGCGTCATTGCACTCTCTTAAGGGGTTACAGATATACGTGGTAAGAAATGTTCGCACAAACTTTAGCATTTCTTATATTAGTATATATACGTAGTAAATAGTATTAAGTAGACATGGTTTAGATTACCCATGCGTCATCATCATCAGCATAGACTAGTCCACTGCTGGATACCACCCCTAATGAGCGCCATCGCACCGCAGCCTTCCCGCATCTATAATATTTGACTTTTACAAGCAGATGTTAGATGAGGGAAGGCTGAATGACTACAGTAGTATTTCAATCAAAACTGCTTCATTTCATTGAATAACTGATAAATGAAGAATGTCGCCATGTTTATAAACTCGCCTACCAAGACCAAAGTGGCCAGAAAAAAGTGGTACCACCCCCGTTCATTTCAGGCGGAGTGAACAGCGTAGATTCTAGACCCAAAAGGCTGTAGAAGGTTAAAAAGTGAAGAATATTGTTGTAATCTCTTTCTCATTTACACGCACTGCACGTATAAAAGGGCTGTTGAGGTTGTGGTTGTACTCTAAAATAACAAACTGCTCATGGGAAGCCAAGTGAAGTAGGAATTGTGATTATTTTTATAGATTAGTTGAATGAAATAACTTCTTTTAAAATAATTTTAATATTAAAAGTCATAGTTTGTTGGCTTTCTGTTGACCTGCAATACAATAGTTTAACTTTTATACCTTAAAAGATTGTACAGGAAGGTTAGGGTGTCTAATTTTTATTTAATTGCCCAAGAAACTGTACTTGGAGCTGTTCTGTACCTAGGGCAGATTACAATATGGCACACACATGTGCTATGGTGTAATTTACAAGTTATTAGATATCTTCACCTCTCAGGCTTTTGACTCTTATTACGAATTCATGGGAAAAATAAGTGATTCATATTTTTTTAAACTTCAATTTATTTTGGTCAGTCGCGCATTCTTAGTAACAATAATATAAATAGGCACAAGAATTTATCAATGGCAGTTTTCAGTAATGGTGGTAGGCATGGGCGGGAGCGGCGTGCACTGCGGGTGCGGAGTTGTGCACTACGGCGTTGAAACCGTGGTGGTCGTCAGCGGTGTACTCCACCTTGCGCACGGAGCCGTCGGGCTGCACCAGCGAGTAGCTGCCGTGCACGGCGTCGCCGTCGCGCGACTCGTGCTGCGACTTGTGGTCGCCAGTGTGGGGGTCAGCCACGGAGTATGCGAAGTCGTATTTGGGGTGTGCCTGGAAAATAATAATAAATTGAGTTACTGTAGGAAATTCAAGTTCTTTCTCATTCGATTATTTGATCCATAACGTCCACTGCAAGCTTTTTATTAACTTACGTATTCCTCATGTCCGGAGTAGTGGGCAGCGGGAGCGGCGTAGTGTGCGACAGGAGCAGCGTAGTGCGCAATGGGAGCGGCGGCGTAGTGCGCCACAGGGGCGGCGTGCACTAGGGGCGCCGCGTAGTGCAGGGGTGCGTGGTGGGACTCATCGTGACGAACGATGCTCTGAGAGGATACGGCGTGTCCATGGCCACCGAGGAGGCCGGCGTTTGCCGCGGCCAGGAGGGCACCGAAAGCTACGAGCTGAAATAATAAAAAATGTGTTTAAACACTTGGGTAGGCCCAAAAATCAAGAAAAATTCAAGAGAGAGATAAAACCAATTATTATTATTGAATTGATAATTCCAGATGTGCGTTAAGTCCAATTTTTATTTTACTCCTCTGTACCTACTGACCGATTGTGTTCAAAAGAGAATACTAGTAGATCTGTAATTAGTACAATTAAAATGTTTTCTTAAACATTTCAAAACCACTATTTTTTTAAATACCAAATCAACTTACTTTGCTGAACATTTTTAATGTTTTTTGTTTGTGTATCAAGTGTTGATTGATAAATAAACGCACTTGTGATATGTTTTTATAGAGCAAGCTATAACCACACGGTGGGCGGAGAAATGTATACACCTTGACATTGCTTAAGGCCGCGCCTACGTGTTGAAAATTATGCAAACTACATGACGTTGAAAACGCATGGGTCATATTAGGTTCGCATCGCTAAAATGGACTTTGCGTATTAGGTGAATTGGCTACTTGATCACGTGAATTTTATTATAGTTATTTGGATATGTAGGTAATCATCGGCATATACAAATCCACTGCTGGACATAGGCTTCCCCTAACGAGCGCCATAACGCCCTGCCTCATGGCATTCAGTATCTGCCAACAGCCATTCAATGAAGCAACTAAAAATGCTCACAATCGCTGTATGTAATAAGAAATGTTCAAATTTTATGTAAATATGCATCCAAATGGCATTTTCCAGTATGTAGACTAAAGTAAAGAAGCAGCGAAACAACCTTTCCCGTTAATTGTTATTTTTCGAATAGGAGCAAAACTCGTTCCAAGATTCCTATTCTCTAGTTTTTAGATATTTAATCAATACAATAACAATCGCAGTACCTATACATTATATTTGTACCATAAAACCTTGTAAGGTACTCTGTACTCACATTCGTCTTAACTTTATTTGTGGTCTAAGTGTCAGTAATAAAAAAATATTGGAATACAGTCGAATTCAGAACCTCCTCCTTTTTATGAAGATGGTTAATAATAACTAACTAACTACATCGGCTTTCATGTTCAATCCCTCTCGCTCACACAGGGTTAGCGCTAACCTCATTGTGCGTTGTGGGAGTGATCAAATAATAACTGCTATAACAAATGATGTGGTAAACTCTTTTTTCCAAATAAAAGAAGTCCTAATAAAATAAACATTCATCTTTTGTAGCCTAGTTGTGCGCAATGAGTTGTCGCAGATCGTCATCCCACCTGGCCGGAGGTCGTCCTGAACTACGTATGCCGAGTCAAAATATCCGCTTAAGAACACGTTTACCCTACCTACTGTTGTCGGCTCTTCATGAGATATGGCCACATATCTCATGAAAAGCTCTCAGAGTCTCAGTCACTTTGGTTTTTTTTCGGATATATTCGTTACAAATCTTTCAGAGAAACTCCAAGCTCTTTCTATGAAAAGCGAGAGGCTGGTGGACCAGTTATGGTAGGAATAGTTATTTTTATTTTACCCTGATAAATAGAAAGTTGTAGGTACTAATAGGACCAATGTTGTCCAGATAGTTTAACTTTTACAAAAAAATATAAAAATTGAAATAACGGGAAGTTTTGGAGTAATTTGTTCAACTGATTGAACTTATACTTGAACTAATCAGAACAGGTGAGTAAAAGCTCCCTCTTTTCAGTTAAGCCAAACTATGTATTTTAAAACTACTTTGTTAAAGAACATCCCTTTGCTTTTTTTTAGTTATCTGTTTTTAACTGTACCTAATAAACGTATTTGAATCTTTCAGAGTCAAATCGTTTATTTCTTTAAGCTTACAAAATAGGCACTTGCGGCACTTGTTTACAAGTAAAAATTTGACTTGATAAACAGCTTGATAAAAAGTAATTAATATCAAATAAGAAATAAGGTGCAATTGACTCTCAGCACATTTTTTGACCACTGAAAAAGAAACCACTAGCAAGTTTATCACTTATACTATACCTAAACTAAAATAATCTTTGCATATCTAAGTCTAACACAACATATTTATGTTCTTACATACTATTGCCAACATTCATTCTGCGCCTCGGAATGACCACGGATTTAAGGCGCATACCCGAGCCAATATGACAGCGATACCTATTTTATCATATTTTTACGTTTATCATAGGAATTTTTAAAAATCCTACATTCAGTTTGTGGTATATATTATAAGCTGTTTTTTAATACCTCTTCAATAATTTTATCTCATATAGTTTAGGAGGAGATGCGAAAATAGAGTTTAGTGGCCAAAAAGCGCAACTTCGTATCTCTGCCTAAGCTTTACAAAATGAAACTATTACAGAGGCATTCATAAATAACATATAATAGATACCACAAACTGATCGTAGGATTTTTAAAACTTGCTGCGTTTAACGTAATAATAAGATAAAATTGTTGGGGGCGCCACTTTCACTGGTGTATGGCCCTTAAAGTTTCTAATTATGAATGTCACATATCGCCTTTATGGTATTGTTAAAAGAGCAGTAGATTTCTCTCCTAGAAATAGAGCACTAAACTTTTTTCCTAACCACAGAACACCACACGCTACAAGGTTGTACCTACTAAGAATCGGCGGACTTTGCATGACAAAAAGCAATAGCGATACCATGACACATTTGCTATTCTATAATCTTTTTTATTGACCTTAGACCATTGTCAAATTGTGGCGAGGTCCATGCGTTCAGCCCCACTTGTTCTTATTTAGTTTTAATCATATAAAAACCAGCGGTTGGTGGTTTTAGATATCAATCAGCAAATTGTTCTGACAGTAACTACATCAACATGTTCAGCAAAGTAAGATGACCTGTTATATTATCATTTTATTTCGAAAATTGATATACTCGTATGTTCGGATGCTATTTCTGAGCAGAGATCAACAAAAATACACTTCAACTTTTATTCATTAAATCGAACAATTATGCATTCAATTGTTTCATAACTTGAAATCAATTGGTTACTCGAACATTTGTTTTTCTTACAGAACACCCCTACATCTTCAACCAACCGCTTTTGTTTTGTTTTCAGATCTTCACATTCGGAGCTATGTGGGCGACCGCCACCGCTGGTCTGTATGGACCTGCCGTGTCTTCCCAAAGCATCGTCCACCATGATGGCCAGTATGGCTCCCACGGTGCCTATGGCGCATATGACGCCCCTGCTCTTGGATACTACAATGCTCCAGTAGTCCATGCTCCTTTGGCTTACGCTGCCCCTTTGGCGTACTCTGGACATTACGATGGTCATGATGAATATGTAAGTAAAAATTTCCATAAATTAAAACCTGTGCCACGTTTCTCTGAGAAAGGCCAATTTTGAAGATGATTTTATCATCATCAACAATATAGGTATATAAGTCCACTGCTGCTGGACATAGGTCTCCCCTAATGAGCACTTTAGCACTCTGCCTTTACTTTGCCGCATTTAGCAACTGTCCGCAGTCTTTCTCATATCGTTATCCCACTTAGTTGGACTGCGTACATCATCGTAGCTTCATTATTTTCGAAGTGATTTAATATACCTGACACTTTGCTTTGCAATCAATTTTTACCTCGTACTCAAGAAGAAGTGAAGCAAAAATTGGTAAAAAATATATTATACACTCTCAACAAAACCCTTTTAACTTTACCAGGCTCACCCCAAATACGACTTCGCTTACTCTGTGTCGGACCCCCACACCGGTGACCACAAGTCGCAACATGAGTCACGCGACGGAGACGCCGTCCACGGCTACTACTCCTTGGTGCAGCCTGATGGCTCCGTACGCAAGGTGGAGTACACCGCTGACGACCACAATGGGTAAGATAACATCACCTTCCACATTGTCTGTATATGTAACTACCACTTCGTACTATACTATGTCTTGTTCCACTCCACTTCATTGAGTAGTTCTGTAAGAGACTAGCTGTGTGGTGCCAGTTTAGACTTTGCACCACCCCAACTCTTCCCGCGGCTGTCGTAAGAGGCTGCTAATGGACATCCACCTGGGATAGCAGCGCCCCCTGCAGAAAAATTTCTATTACCAATCTGCGATCCCCGCCCCGCATGCGTAGGGATTATGGGTATAGAAACCAATACAGAACTATCAAGGGAAGGCCTGCGTCCAGCAGAGGCGAAATATAGGCTGTGAAGGTGCGGCTACAACTTATATTCGCATGTTTTTAACTTAGGTTCTGCTGGGCAAAGATACAATTATTCTTGTTGGAATACCTCGAATTATAAATAGAATAATAATGGCTTACGACTCGCTTTTGCTCACAACTTCACGTCTCTTTTCTGGATAAACAATGGTCCCGTTCCTGCTGCAGGATACATTATCCTTCTCCTTGCTGAATTTCACTAAAACCGAGTAGTCGTAGCCATGTTTGCAGGAGTCAATTTGAGCAGGAGTTTATTTAATTTAATTCTGTTGTTTTCAGCTTTAACGCAGTCGTCCACAACTCAGCACCTTCAATCCACCCCGAGCCGTACCAACACCACTACTGAAGTCTTTAATGTACCGATTCTCGACTCCACGCCAAATTACTTTGAATAAATTATTTATTTCAACAAATTCTTATTTACATTTCATTAATATCTGAAAACAATGATAAAAAACCGTAGGTTTTGAAAAATATAATCCGATTTTAGGATTATGAGTTTATGGTTGGTTCTTATTTTAAGGGGGGCAACGGGTTTGGTTGTCAAACTAAAAACTAAGTACTCTTGAGATCTACTCTCTACTATAAAAGTAAAAGTACTACTATCTACGAACCTTGTTTGTGTTGGAAGAACACCAACGTTTCATCCCTTAACGAGGGGGGACATCTTATTAACCCGCTAACATTCATAATGAATTCGTCAAACTACGAAAGTTTTTATAGTAAAATACTACTATCTACTTAATTATTTGGTTCCTCTAACACGAAAATAGAATCTATCAAAGTTATAATTAAACAACATCGATCAAAAATTTCGCGGCCTCCAAAGAAATTTTTGATCGATGTTAAACAATCATGAAAATGCACTGTCACACAAAATTTAGCCAAGATGTCAAGAGCCCCTGCAGTCTATTGAAATAACTTAAGTTTTTAACAAAATTATGC